>OX463231.1:13623237-14991571 GCA_949820135.1 Sylvilagus floridanus
CACAGCCAATTTAAGTAAAATGAGTAAGATGTTCTCTTCGCAATATTATCCACAGGGAGAGCAAAGCTCAGGGAGGCCAAGAGACTCATCTAGGTCAGAACAGTGGCAGGTGAATTCATGCTGGGACTAAAATCCAGGCTTAGCTAATTCTAGTATCTGGTATTTCAGATACTAGAATCAACTTTTAATCTTGCTCTATGGACATTACACAACCGTAACTGCCAATCCTCCCAGATCACGCAGTATTTCATTTCAGGAGCTGTCTTGGGACGAATTTCACTGCTCATAAGAACTGAGCCATGCCCATCAGCTGTCTGATGAAAGTCCACAGACCATCACCACCTAGAGCCACCAGGTAACAGACGTTGACAGGCATCTTTCCCCTCTCTACAGAACTTAGTTCATGAAGAGGAAAATATACCTGTAGCAGCTGCCTAACTGGGGTGCATGATTTAACGGCACCTAATACATTCTGCAGCCTAATTCTACAAAAATTCATGTTCTATTTGAATTATCTTTGGGTTATTCTCAAAGATGAGCAAGAAAAGATGGTTTCTTGTTAGCTGGAATTACAATAAGGCAAAATTGTGTTAGTTCAAGGAATCTGCCAAACACAACATTAAAAGGGAAAAATGTGTAGCAGTTTCTGATATTATCACAGCCAAAGAAGTAGAATAAAAATAAAATAATGATGGGTTACAAGAGTTTATCACATAGACTATTGCAGGTCTTTCATTGTAACAGCATGTACAAAACCCAGCCAGGTTTTAACATGATGGCATTTTACTATTTATTCTAAACAATTCCGCAAACGTGTGCCCAGCAATGGTTCTTCCCATTTCTAGAGAGATGAGGACCGTGCTGTGCGGAAGTGCTGGCTGGCAGTTCCAGCACATGCTGTCCAGGTACCTGTCTTCCCCGGTCTTTCGTTGGCTCCCCCTCCTCATCAGCTGTCTGGAGGACAGCCTAGTGTATTCGCTAGGCCCTCTTGCAGAAGGAGACCTTACCACCAGCCCTGAAGGAAAACTCTTCTACTGACAGGGCTGCCTTAGAGCTCAAGAGGCGTTAATATTAGTGCAGAGGAGGGAGAAAAGCCAGCCGCTGGGCTGCACTACTTGCAGGATGAAGTCACAGCTGACGTCTAAAAGTGAAAGCATTTTAAAACACAGAAAGGAAATGGGGTACAGCTCCTGAAAGATGGGGAGCGGAAGAGGTAAAGAGGAGTTCAGGACAGAAAATGAACGTCAGCCTGGAGTAGGAAGCCCCCCATGTTTCTGGCTCTTTGCTCTTTTCTTAAACACAGTGCAGGGGAAAAACAATACCAGAGGGTGTGATCTGGGGTCTTTTTGTGGCACCACTGAAGAGCTTGGGAACAAAGGGAGTCCTATTCCCAACCAAGGGAGAATATAAAATACCCTTCAAAGTAACCAAATAGCACCCATGTTTCTCATATCTCATGGTAATGAATTAGTTGTTAAACCTTGGTTACCTTCAAAAGAAGATGCTGGAAAAAATATTTTTCAGACAGGTTAATTGGCTAAAACTATTTTTAATAAAAATCTGCTCTTAAAACAAATTACAATGTCATTAAGAAATCTCTGTAATAAAACTGCTGGAGAAAACATCAAGGTAAAACATTTTATGAGATTTTATTTCACCTGGTTCTTCCTGTAAGCACACACTCAGCTTCAGGCGTTAATATCATTAGAAATAAATTTCAAGAACTGATGCTAAGGGATGATGACACACAATTAAAATGCGGTATTTATAGCAATAGAAGGAGTTAACACATCTCAAATACTGGGGAAAATGAAAAGCAACCTTTTCGTTCTTCTCCCTGGATCAAACATAGTAATTTGGCAATTTCTGAAAGCCTATTATTAGATTTTTATCTTCATCGTTCTTCCAACATTTCAATGTCACAATGTTAAATGCTTTGTGTACCTGGCTGTCCTTCTCAAGAGGATGTTGGCAGCATGAGAACCAGAGTGTCAGCCCAGTCCATTTCCTGTGTATCACAGGATTCTCCAGAGCTTCCTCTTTCCTGCGTGGGGAGATCGGATGGCTTACATTTTTCTGAATAATTTTCCAAATCAAATTTGAAAGTTTTCATGAGAGATGATCCTCCCTGGTGGGTGATATGAAGCATAACCTAAGGGGACAACAGGAAAATAATTAGCATAAAACACATTAGCATATAGATGCCTCTGAAATAATAAACAGCAGAGAACCAAAATGCTTATCCCCAAAAGAAAGTTATGAGAATATATGAAATTAACAAACACTTCTCGCATGACAACCCTAGCTTGAAAGCCAAACAGAATATTCTCATTCTGTGAAGGGTGCAATGACCACAGAGATAGAGAAACAATTCCCAATTCCCCAGCCCACGCGACTTCGCTCTGCTTTGCTTTTTATGGTCACATGAATATTCTCTATGTGTCCTTTGTCTCATGCCACCCATGCCACCCCATTCCTCTTAAGCAGAAAAAATTATGGGCAGGAAAACAAGTATCTTTGTTTTACTGTCTTTAAAAGCCAACACCCATTAGATGCAATATTCTCATTTTCTTTTTTGTTGTTGTTTTGTTTTGTTTTGTTTTGTTTTTGTTTTTCTCTCTTTCTCTAAGTGGGATAGGAAATGCCACTCTTGGTGATTCAATTGCCAAGACCACTGAGGAGCCTCACTTGAAAAGTGAGACAGGACTTAGTGGATTTAATAATGGACCATGAATGTCACTGATTTCTGTTATATATCATTTTTAAAAACGTTTATTTGAGAGTCAGATGGACACACTGAGAGAGCTTCACTGGTTTACTCTCTAAATGCCCACAACAGCCTGGGCCAAATCCAGGAGCTGGTAACACAACCCAGATCTCCCTTGTGTGTGGTAGGAAATGAGTTACTTGTGCCATTAGCTGCTGCCTCCCAGGGTCTGCATTAGAAGGAAGCTGGAGTCAGGAGGCAGAGCTGGGTATCAAACCCAGGCAGCCTACTCCAATTTCAGATGCAGGCATCTTAACTACTGGGTTAAAGGCCCACCTCATATCTTTATGTTTTAAAAATCATGGATACAGTCTCTCAAGATAGTGAGAATATTGGGTAATAGGAAAAATGTGGTCGTTGGAGTTAGCTCTCATTTAAAAATCTAACCTGAGTAATCTTAATACATTTTGATGTGGGTTCCTGATGGCATGGGATCCTGGAGGGATAGTAAAAATTTTTCTAGAAATAATAAGGTCAAGAAAGTAAAGATCCTACAGAGAAAACTTCACAAAATTCATGGGAAAAGGTGGAACTAAAAGCTAAGCTTATTATGGTGCAAGAAACATTGAAATCCATGCATTGTTTTCTCATAATAATGCATTCATTAATCATGAACTTTTTGAAGACCCCTTGTAGTCTTCATCTCATGGAGCCAAGAGTGAGGTTTTCCATATAACTTTGCAACAACTGATAGGAAACCACAAATATTTTATGTGACTCAAAAGAAGTAAGGGTTTGCTAATCACAACTCAAATTATCAGATTCATGTGAACTTCTTGAGTGATCCTCATGTTGGACTTTCAGAATAAAACATCCCCAAAGCTAGACCCCATACACATGATTTCAGTCCTTTTAATAGTTTGATATTTTAATGGCTGTCAATATAGCAATTGGAATTACAAATGGATACTTCCCAATAGTACCATTTGATTTTCTCAATTTGTTTTCAAACTTGAACTTTTGATTGATGCTAATTACTTAACAAACGTATGTTTTAGTCTCTTGATATATAAAATGAACAAGGAGAGATTCATTATGAAATACTGAAATCTATAATATTTAAAGGTCAATCTTGGTTTAGGTCACTTTGTCCTCTTTCTGTGAGTAGAGGTTTTGAAACTATCCTTCATTACCTACCACCTTTTTATACTTGCATGCCAACAATCCCATTTCCTTCAGAATCTACTTATCATATCCTTTAATGTTTATATTTTCTAATCAATACTCTGCACTTGGATGACACGTAGTAATCAGACATGGATATGAAAAATGTTAAGAAAGAAAAATCTTCATAGGTGTGTAGGTTTGGTTGTTGCTGTTGAGTGTTTGTTTTGAAAAATGTGCTGCCAAGTAGACTGTGATAAGCACATGGCTGGGAATATTTCAACAGCTCCACATGAACACACAGTGCTTGTTCTACATTTACCTTTTTCGATTTAAACTTGACTCGTTGTGCCTACATCTTGAAATGTATGTGCAGGGCATTCCTGCTGGAAGCCATTTAATCCTCATCTTTATCTATTTGAACCTGATAGAGGCCCAGTTTATTGCCCTTTGTGGCTAGTTTTAACAAGAAAATATTCAGAGAGGCACTCCCAGTAAATAAACCAAAAGTTAGTGTTTCTTTGGTTTCCAGGATTTACAAATATTTTGATTGCCTGCATGCCTTCTGAGAATGGCTCCTCTGGCTTATGAAAGGGAAATGGCGTGTTACACCAATCCAATAAATACATATGTATACAGGAGAAACTCTCAACGCTCTGCCACTCACAAGGTAAGGTAAAACACGCTCTGTTCTGCAATCCAAAAGGGTTTGAGCCTCACTAATTTGCTCCCTCAAGGATATTTCAACTCCTTACAGAAGGCTGTTTTAGTGCTAACAAAATGTACATGCATTTTATAGTCATCTTCAGAGTTTACTTTACAATCATCCAAAGACAGTAGTTGGAAATGGGCAACCCTGTCTTCTTACTAACGTTAAAATCTTCTTGTGTTTTGTTTTGTTGATGTTTCCAAATCATTCTTGCAAGAAATTCTCATGTCAAAACTTGGAATATGTTAGTGCTTAACAAAATATCTAAGTAATACAAATAATAAAATAAAAGTAAATATTTAAAGTCAATCACCACCACTTATTTTTAATATTCCATTGGTAGACTTTTATCTATTTTTAAAATGTGGTCAAATACATATTTTTTATATTAAAGAAGTTAAATTATCCCCAATTATAGACAATATAATCTTTTATATAGAAGACCCTGAAGAGTTTCCACCAAAAAAATCTTTTACAATTAATAAACACATTCAGTAAAGCTGCAGGATACTAAATCAATATATGAAAATCAATATTATTTTAAATAGTATCAGCAAATTATCTGAAAAAGAAATCAAGAAAATATTCTAATTTATAATAGATGAAAAGAATATTTAGGATTAAATTTAACCAAGGTTGCAAAAGGTGTATACAACAAAACTATAAAATATTGATAAAGAAACTGAAGAAGATACAAATGAATGGAAAGGTATACTTTGTTTATGGATTTGAAGAATTAATATTTTTAAAATGTTCACACACCCAAAATATTCAATAATCATCCCTATCAAAATTTAATTGACTTTTATACCAAAAAGATAAGAGCAATCCTAGAATTCATATATAGCCACAGAGAATCACAAATAACCAAAGAAGTATTTACTAAAACGAACAAAGGTAAAGGGATCACATTATCTGACTTCAAAATATACTACAAAACTATAGTAATCAAAACAGCATAGTACTGGCACAAAAATAGCCTCAGAGATTAATGTAGCAGAATAAATAACCTAGAAGAAAACCCACCTAGATACAGTCAGTTATTTCAACAAAGATGCCAGGAAAACACAAAGAGGAAAGGACAACACTGTTAATAAATGGAGTTAGGAAAGCTGAACATGCATATGCAGAGAATGAAACAAAAGTGCTATCTACACCATACACAAAAATAAACTCAAAATGAACTAAAGATTTAACTGTAAAACTTGAAACTGTAAAATGACTAGAATCACGGGGGAAAGCTTCATGACATTGGTTTGGGCAATGACTTTTTTCTGCATGTCCCCAAAAGCACAGGCAACAAAAGCAAAAAAAGAACAAGTAGCATTACATCAAACTAAAAAACTTCTGCACAGCAACGGAAACCATCAACAGTGAAGAGACAACCTACAAAATGGCACAGAGTGTTTGCAAAGCATACATTGGATCAGTGGTTAATATGAAAAATATATAAAAACTCAAACAACTCAATAGCAAGAAAATAAATAGCCTCATTAACAAATGAGAAAAGAACCTGATTAGATTTCTCTCTCAAAAAAAAAAAGCCATTAAAATGGTCAGCAGGTATATGAAAAAATTCTCAAAATCAGTAATTACCAGAGAATGCAAATTTAAACCACATGATATATCACCTCTCACTTATCGGAATGGATATTATCAAAACGATGAAAGATAAAACACTGGCAAAGATGTGAAGAAAAGAGAACCCTGAACAAATCTGGTGGGAATGTAAATTAGAATAACCATCATGAAAAACAGTATGGAGATTCCTCAAAATTTTTAAATAGAATAACATAATCTAATTATTCCACAACTTGATATATAATAAAGGGAAGTGAAATCAGTGTGTAGAAGAGGTATTTGCACACTCATGTTTATTGCAGCATTATTCACAATGACCAGGATATAAAATCAACCTAAGTTTCCATTGGCAGGTGAATGGATAAAGAAATATAATACACCCATATACGCACTCTACCCTTCAAGAAGAAAGAAATTCATCATTTACAACAATATGGATGAACTCAGAGGACATTATATTAAGTGAAGAAAGTTAGGCACAGAAAGATCTTTATATATGGAATCTAAAACCACTTCACTCAAAAGAATAAAACAATGATTACTATGAGTTGGGGTGGGTGGAATAGGAAATTGGAGAGATATTGTTCACAGGATGCAAAATTTGATAGGAAGATTAAGTCCAAGAGATTTATTGTATAACATGGTAACTGTTGTATTAATAACAAATACATTATATTCTTGAAAACTGCTAGAAAAGAAGAATTAATATATTCCTACCACAAAAAATAAACACATCTATGCTTAATAATGCATATGTAAGGGAGCCGGCGCCATGGTGCCGTAGGTTAATCCTCCACCTGTGGTGCTGGCATCCAATGTTGGTGCCGGTTCTAGTCCCAGCTTCTCCTCTTCCAGTCCAGCTCTCTGCTGTGGCCTGGGAAAGCAGTGGAAAATGGCCCAAGTGCTTGAGCCCCTGTACCTGCATGGGAGACCCGGAAGAAGCAGCTGGCTCCTGGCTTCGGATAAGTCTAGCTCCAGCTGTTGTGGCCATTTGGGGAGTGAACCAACGGAAGGAAAACCTTTCTGTCTGTCTGTCTGTAACTCTACCTCTCAAATAAATAAATAAAATCTCAAATAAATAAATCATGCCCTCGTCATGTCATAAAGATATATAGTTTTTATCTCAAGCAAAATATTTTTTCTTTCCTTCCTGCATTACAAAATTGTCAAAACCACAAAATCTTATGTTGGCATCAACACTTCTTTTTTTAATCAAAGGTGTGAAAGATTAAATCTCTTCACCAAATAGTCTCAATAACTGGGAAAATAAAAAGCCAATGAAATATTAATGTTCATCTACCTCAGATATAAACCTGTAAGGATGAAGGTTACATCTGAATTTGGGAAACATTATGGGAACAATAGCAACAGTTAGTTGAAGATCATGATTGGGGCACATTTCCTTTAATTCTATTTAAATCATCCTCTTAGGGTTCTTACTTCCTCTTGTACCTCTCATGAATAAGCACTCAAAATTATACTGACAGATAAATCCTACCTGTTAGCTGGAATGTTATGTCACTTGGTGAACTATTATTTAAATAAGATACTGGCATATTCCCATTTCTCATCCTACCTAATAACATAAGTAATTTTTAAAAAGCATGGTCTATCCATCTCTTCTTCAGTTCTAAAGCTGTTTGACATATTTATGTGAGTTCATGGGTAACGTGCAGTATTTGAAACACCATGAGTAGAACTTTCTTATCTGCAAGATTTTTTTTCTCATCAAATTCTCTGACCTACCATATTTCTGCTCTTGTTATGTTAAAATCCTGATGAGAGAGCAAATATTCCTTTTCTATACTCTGAGTACTCACTTCCCTTTCTGCCTGCTCAAAGAGCTAAAGGGAAGCTGGGACCCAGTGTCTTAGAAAGCTCTCCAAAGTGTAAGCCACTCTGTAAATACTGGTAGTGTTTTTGGAGATATGGTTATTATGGTGATGATGATTCTGTTAGATGAGGATCCGTTGATTTTATAATATATGAAGGGAAAGGTATAAGGACATAGATTAGACCAAATACGATGATAAAGTCCAGAAGTGTCACTTAATACACTCATGATTTTGTTGAACTGATCCGGAATGGTAAAATCACAGTCTTATTTTAAAATTGATTTCTCAATTATTTTCCAATGTATTTGGAATTCCTTATAGATAACGGATGCCCAATAATGGAAGTCATTTATTTGACTGGGACTTGCTATCATGTATTTAGTATTAATAAGCATTTTGTAAGATTTACTTCATTAAGATAGAAGAAGAATTGATAGCCCACTATATGAGAGAGTATTGAAATTGTGTAACATACAAATGCACATTACATAAAAGTAACCAATAGGATTATGTAAACCTAAAATAAAACTATTTCATTTTTCAGTGGGATTTCATAGAACTGATGTATTCAGGTGAGGAAGGATTGTAAGAAAATTGATTTAGCTATCTGGACTAATCAGAGGAGGTGGCAGGGAAATAAACTGGTAAAACAATACTGCTGTTTGGGTGGATGATTGCAAAAATTTCAAGGAAATGTACAGCTTATGAGCATGCTTCACAATTCTATAAGATGTGGTGGCTCTGGCGATGGAACCCTGCTCCTCCACTACACAAATGTGTCCCTAAAAACCCAACTGTTCTGAAGATTTATCATCCATTACATTCTATACACTGTCCATTCTATGTTTCTAGATGTTATTTTCACCTCTTTATTAGGGGATTTACAATATGTTTTAGCTGTTTCTTCAGGCACTCACCCAGAACAGAGCCTATACCATCAAGCGATCTCTGTGCTGAGATATACAAACTGGTCTTTACTATTTGCTTTGCCAAATTCAACTGGGCAGACACAGTCATGGGTTTTAATTTCAAATCTAAATCTCATTATTCTATTACAATTTGTGTCAGTAAGAATGAACTTGAATAAGCCAAGATAAAATTCCTAAAATCAATTTTTCCATTTAGCTTGACAACATGCTTTGAGCTTATTAACAAAATACTTTAAGTAGCACAGAAATCCAGAGCATTTATTTATAGCACTAGTCATCTAGTCTCTTCTTCTTTTCCCTTTGCCATGGAAGGGCAAGTAGATAGGCAAATCAATGAAGAGAAACATATAGAAGAGGAAAAGAGATTGCCTCTACAGATTCCTACTTAGAGTAAAGCGGAGGCGCTCCTTCTCACACCACTGGGCTGAATTTACAAGCATAATCTCAGAACAGCCCAGAACTAAACAGATCATAGCTATGTGGTTATCTTTGCTAATTGGAAGGATGGATATCAGGCTTTACCATAGGGGCACAAAAGTGAGAAAAGAGGAGGGACTTAGTGTGGTGCCACCATTTCATTCTCTGTGCCTCTCACAGAGCTTCCAACAGTGCTGTGTTGGGACACAGCATCTAAAGGTGTTTTTTTTTTTTTTTTTGAGATCCTTAGGAGCCACTATGAGGGGGGCCCAGGGAAGAATTTGCCATTTTCAGTGGAAAACAAGTGGCCGTTACTAATGACAGTGACTTTGAGTTTCGGATCTGGATTTGCTTCACCTTTCTTCATAGTGCAACAGCAACTGCTTAAGGAATAAGGATGTGTTTATCTATTTAACAGGTAACCAAGAGCATTTCAAGAGGTACAATCTGAAAAATGATCAAACTCTTGAACTTCTAGAGTACTAGATATGTTTGTAAGTGACTACACATATGACATGAAAAAAGAAGGGGTGGATAAATTTCTGAGATGACTTATTTCCAGAATCCATAGCCACGATTTAACAATATGAAGTATAAAATACCAGGCTGGGGGCCAGAGCTGTGGCATAGCAGGTAAAGCCACTGCCTGCAAGGTCAGCATTTCATACAGATACTTGTTTGAGTCCCAGCTGCTCCACTTTTAATCTAGCTCCCTGTTAATGCACCTGGGAAAGCAATGAAGCTGCCCCAAGTGCTTGGGCCCTGGCCCAACAAGAGAGACCCAAAAGAAGTCCTGGCTCCTGGCCTCAGATTGCTCCAGCTCTGACCATTGTAGCTATTTGAGGTGTGAACCAGTGGATGGAAAATCTTGTGCGCTCTCTCTTTCCTTCTGTCTCTCTCTGACTCATCTTTCAAATAAATCTTTAAAAACAAAACAAGCTGGCTAGCTTGAACCCTTGCTGGCATGTAGCATTTGCATTTCAGTTTCCCCATTCATGAAATAAGGAGAATAATACCCTCCATAGCACGGGGTTTTTGTTGGGATTAAATGCAAAGTACTCAGAATAGTGCCTGGCACATAATAGACATTATATAAATGTTAGGCATCATCATCATTATTGCAATCAATGTTTATCATCTAAGAGACAAAAGTTTTCAGCACAAGAGGGAATTAAATGCTATTTCATTATCTCAGTGATAGTCAATTTATTCATTATCACATACAGAATGCTCACTATATGCCGAACAAACACAACAGCATTAACCAGAAAAATGTCCTGTCCTAATAGAGTTTACATTCTAGAACAGTAGACAATAAACAGGTTTGCAGTGCAATGTTGTGTAAGAGGTGAGTACCATAGGGAGAAAACCGAAGGAGGGCAGAGTCGTGCAGAGTGTTCTTTCTTCTATCCTCACATTTGGCTAAGTTAGGCAAAATGGCTTGGTACAGTCCCTACTTTTCTGCTGAAAGGAATCCGCTCGCTGACATTCTAGGTAACTGCTTCACTGAAACCCCAACCATTTGGATGCAACAAAAATAATCCAACATATGAACACATCCAGACAGACATATGTACCCTGGTTTGCTCAAATGTAATGTGTATGGAATTTCCCGAATGGCTGGTTGTCACATCCATCTGGTCTTATTTCCATAGCACTTGAATGCACCACGAGGATATAAACCCTAAAAGCTAGAAAACAGAATCTAAATACCCAAACACACACGAGGTATGTTTTCAAAAGCAGCAGACCTCAAGTAAGCACTGTGGTTAACTTCATTAACTTCTCAGCCACAGTTGAGCGTAGCTCAGGCAATGCACAAAGGCCACAGAACATAAAAGGCATTCCACCGCAGACCTCATTAAGTGGGCTTAAGACAAGCTTGACAAGTTAATGACAAAAATCTCATTTGGACTTTCTGGACATAAGAACCCTGAACATGTCCAAATATACCAAAACTCTACCATGCGTGCTATCCGAAAAAGCAATGACCCAGTGTCAATTAGGCCCGCGGAGTTCACGTATCAAAGCCCAAGAATGATGTAGTCCTATTCAACTATCTGAATAGGAAATCATGTTCTGTGTGTTTTAGGTTTGGTCCTATTTAAACTGCACAGATGTTGTAGGTTCACAAATGAACAGTGGTTTCCAAGGAAATGTGCATCAGACTGCATATACTGCACAAAGGTTAGCTAGATCTGGATACCACATTGTACTAGTTTTGCAATTTTTTTCCCTTTCTCTAAAGGCTCTATCCTCTTTCTCTAAATTCAGCCAGCACTTATGGAATCTAGACCATGTTTGATTACTTTCATGTACACATCATATTCAAATTCTCCAGTTGCTCTGGAAAACACTCTAGGTACATGTATTTCCTCTCTGCAACTACTTTTATACTCCTTGAGAGGAGAAGCATTCACGTTCACAAAACAATGATAGCACTTGTGTGTGTCACGCACTGTGCAAAATACTCAACAACAACAAAACCCATACCAATCTTATTAAAATCAACTCAATTTTATAGAAATGGAAGCAGAAGAGGCACTAATTTACCCAACCTCTAATTAGCGGAGAACCAAGGATCTAAACCCAGGCTCCCTGAATTCAAGCCCACATTCGTATTTTACTATCAAGTATCAGGAGATAGAAACACTCGCTGAACGAATGAACATTTGCACACATTTCTTAATATACCGTAAATTAAAGGAGGAAGAATTAATCACTTGAACTGTATTGATATGTAATGATAGGGTAAGTATTTAGAACCCTTGAATATATCGCACCTTCTACTTTCTGTGCTCCTGGAGAGTCTATTTCAATATCTCACAAACAGGAGATATTAGTAAGACTTTTTTTGAATCAATGAAATGTTTTAACTCAACACAATAAACTGTAAATATATGAAAAGACTTCCTTGACACATTTTCCCTCTCCAGGGACTAAATATAAAGAAAGAATGGACATTTTTTTTTTCTGGGATCTTGCTCCATGTGCTAATTTATTAAGAAATCCCTCAACATTTGCCCACATTTAGATCTCTTGGACGTTTTCGGGCCTAAGGATGACTTAAGTTCCTAGTCTCAACTTTCCTAACTCTGGCCCACTCTTTCCCACACAAATCCTAGTAAGAGCAGTGGAAACGATAATGTTTAACTTGTGCAAGCAAAGTACGAGTCGGAATATCTTAACACATGCTTATTGAGAATTAAGTGATTCCATCACCCCGCCAAACTTGGACAATATCTTGGATTCCATAATATACTCAGTCCTGCACCCCACACTAAAACGTAGCATTATTCACTTGAGATGTGACTCTGTTTGCCAATATTTCATGGAGAAACAGCATTATTAGCTTCTGGTTCCAAACAGCCCAGAAAGGACTCATAGTGTATTCTCCTTCTTTCATTTGATTCCTGCTCCTCACTGTGGCAAGAGACATTAGGGAAGTCACTTCACATTTCCATGTACCCTATTATGGAGAACATAACGCCATTTGTCCTGTCGTGTTGCTGTGAATATCACATATAAGGTACACAGAATTATTTTGGGGCTATGAGTGTTACACAGCAGTCAGAAAATTAGAAAAGGTGGAACTCAGAACTGCATGTATGATATATTTTTCAGGAAGTGTGGTGTTTAACTTTATTGGCATGTAAGTGATATACGTATATGTATACACACATACTCGTTTACACACATATACCTGGGACAAAATGGACTTGTGTATGTATATATGTATGCATTCTTATATATAAAATATATGTATACATATATAATATATATGAATGAAACTTTACTACATAAAAGTTTACATTCATGAATGGCATGTTTTAAATTTCTTCTGATTATCTATGTTGGTTTCTGACACAGAGCTCCTGTATTTTGCACAGTAATTATAATGTACTGAGTACCAACTGGATACTAGGTGTTGGGTTAAGGTATTACGTAATTTACTTATCATAACAGCACTTTTGCAGCCGGGGAAACTAAGCCCCAAAAGAGTTAAGAAAACAGCTCAAGGTTAATAATATCTGGCAAACAACAGGAAAATCTGAACATAGGTCTGCCTCTCTGCAAAGCTTTGCTTACCAAAACAAATCCCATTCATTTAGAATTTACATTGATCCAAGTACAGAATGTACTATAACATTCAGAGAACAAGTTCAAATGAGTTCCATTATTTGTGAAATACTAGGGTTCCTATAACAGAATATAAAAAACATATAGCTTTCTCCAAACAACTAAAAGCTTTAAAAAATATAAATGGCTCCAGAGGACTTATGGGTTACTAACAGTTACCAATGGGATTAGCATCCATATTTCTATTCTTTGGTAACCACTGTTCACTCCAGGAACATCCTGGGTGGCCCTACTGTGTGCCTCTACCACTAGTCAAGGTTAACATTGTATCAAAAGAGTGGGGAGGATATTACAAAGCAGTAAATTCCCCTCAGGGAGCCTACAATCTATCCCCTGCAAAGGAGACCAGAATATGTGAAACAGTCAGAGTCAAATTATCCTTAAAGCACATTAGCAATACTTAGAAGTAATAAAACTAACTCAAAATGTCTTCAAAGGACTAGTCCTTTTGCCTTTAACTCAGCCAGACCTGCCTCCCTCCCATGCCAATTAGAGTTCAAAGAAAAGATTCATACACCTCATTTGGAGATCCACTGAACCTTGGGCACAAGTGATAAATCCTTAACAAGTCAGAAAGATAGCTATATTTATTCTTAAAATTGGCTAATTTGCACACTAAGGTTAAGTGATTTGCCTAAATAGAATTCATTGGAATCTGATAAAATTCCATCACTCCATTTCTAATTTGACATCCTTGACCTGACTTTTCACTTTAAACTTACCAACACAGAACAAGCTCACACATGGAGACAAAAAAAAACAAAACAAAACAAATCAAAACCAATTGTTACTAAAATAGAGGATTTGAAGATGAGCAAAGGGTGTTTTGTATAAAATAGCTCTTTTTTCCCCCTTTATCTAGTCTATGCTCTAAAAACAGACTTAGATTTAATCAGCAGTTGCCCTGGTGAACCCAGCAATACAGAAAGTAACCACACCGGACAAACTGGTTGATTGACTCTTGTGTCTAACTCCAGCTCACTGCTCATGTGATTTTATGAACATATGTGCACACGCTCATACACATCATACACGTACACACTTTGGTTCTTTAACATCATTTAACATCATTAGGCCACCCACAGAACATTTAGCAAGTTATTTCTGCCATTGGAAAATAAAAAAAGAAGAAAGTTTATAAGAAGCACCTTTCAGATAAGTAATACTGAAACAATAATCAAAGGCAAGACGATTTTAAAGGCGATTTTGGAGGTTTTGTTTCCTGAAAGTATACTATTAAATAATCAGAACTACAAAGCACACCAACTTAATTTTTAAATACTTGGATTACCTTTATCGATTAGACAGCAAACAGCAATATGTTACAATTAGAATTGACACAGAAAGCGGAACACAAATGGCTCAACCTGAAAACACAGAATGTCTATTTTTTTCCACATACGATTGAAGCTGTTTCAAGTGCTTCATGTTTTCCTGGACCAGTTAACAGTACTTTCACATTTGTGTAGTGAAAATGTAAGAAGAATAGAGTCATTTTCACAGATTCCTTAGTTTTAGTATTAAACTCCATTGTAATTTTGTTGAAGCTCAAATTATCTTAGAGAATCCAAATTACACAAAACTTTGGGGAAAGAAATTAGCATAATTGAAATAATGCAATTTTTGGTAATTATAATTCTCACTTCAACCTAAATTAAATATGCCAAACTATAATTATGTTCAAATTTGCATCATGAAAATTATCCCCATTTTGCTCATGGCATCTTAAAACATCTAATAGGGGATCTTAAACTCTTAAGATTGAGTCAAGAGGCCTTATTTTCACAGCCTTTGGGACTAGGAGACTTACGCATTAAGCACAGTTGTTCAGCCTCTTGGGAAATGGAAGATGGGTCCATTATTTCCTCACTACCTGATGTGTAGGATTTGTACTCTAATCTTCAGAAACCTCCAAGTCACAGTGCCATTAATAAGTGGTCAGTACCACAGCAGACGGTAAAAGATTAATGCTTTCTTTGCAGAGAAACCTTAAGCAAAGCAGGTCATGCTTCAGGACAAAGGGAATGGGAGGCAAAGACACAAAAAAAGGCTGTGACATGTTAAAACCAGGCACTTGAAAACAACCCCTGGCTTGCTATTCATTCAAAAATAATTAAAGATTCAAGACAATCTGAGGGCAATAAGAACTCAGCTTTCAGCCCTGCACATTGCTTAAGACTGACTCTTGAGACTACTTGGATCATCTTTATTATTATTAATTTATTTATTTGGGACATAGAAAACACCCATAAAATACTACTCAATGTAAGCTGTTTTAACTAACCTTTTAGTTATTCAATCTGATTCAATCAACCAGCTGATGTGATTTGATTTGCAAGATGGTTGATTTCTCTTCATCTTTGGGACAGGAGGTGGATATAATCCATGAATATATTGGTCAAGAAATAGATGAGTGTGGATGTGCAGAGCTGGCACCTTGTCAAAACACACAATGAGTTTCTTACCAAAAAAACATATGAATATATCTCCAGTTGAGTAAAATATTCACATTAATAATGGAGTAAAGCAGAAGAACCCTGGCTGATGTCCCATCTGTTCTTATGAATTAAATTTAGAAATCATATGTAATATAGACATTTCTGTCTGAATATCATAAAACCCTGACACATCCAGGCTTTCATTAGAAAGCTCCACAATGTGACTTGAATAACAATCTGTCTTAGCTAATTAGTATTTTCAGTTTAGCATATTCACTTCCAGACATATTGCTGTTTGCACATGGTAATTTAGGTAAACAGATACCATCCACAGCTGCATCAATTAACACTGCTAATCAAAACTGAATTCAGGTAATTAGGCACATTTATGCAAAAAATGTGTAATTTTGGAGAAAAGCTAGATTCTTCAGTAATATGTCAATAAGTAAAAAATCTCCTTTTGCATGTGAAGAATGATGGGAGAGAAATCATCACGAATATATACATCATACAGAGTAAAATTCCTAAATTAAATCTCAATCTTTAATTGGCATGTATTTTAGAAATTGGATCATATTTTTCATAAATGTTTTCCTCAATGTTTCCATATAGTAAAGTTGATTCACATCTGCTTAAGGGTTTAATCACCATCAAGCAGGATTCAAATGGTTAATGACTCACAAGTATTTCTACAATTATAAAGGAAGCTGGTCAGACTTGCTCTTCTGTCCTGCTCCCCACCTCCCAGGGAAGAGTCTCTCAGTGTGCCTGGTTTTATTTACACACTTTCATTTTCTCTGGTACAAAGAACATTCTTTCACATTTAGAATCACAATCGTCATTTCTTACTACCCCACAAATACTGTCAGATATCCCTGATTCTACACAATCCCCTTAGTTGCTTTTTCATTCATTTGCAAGACACTGAATTACTTTTATCCACAAACAGAAATTAAACTGATAATTTTGATTTAATATTCTAATCAGTTCAGAAAAACTACTTAACTGCTTCGTTTTCTTATAACATGCATTTCCCATGAACTTCTTGAAGTCTTTCTACATGTATAAATTTTAACTGCTCCATTCCCTCCTCAGGCTTGGAAGCGGATACTAGTTCTTATTGTTAACACCAGGCCTTCATAGTAAAGTACTGGGTTCAGTGTTCTCAGCTTTATTTTAATGGTAATTTCACCTCCAACCTAATTTAACAAACATTTCTTCAATGGCTACTATGTGATGTGAACTGTTCTCAGGCTGTGGGCAGAGGCAAAGGTGGATTTGGATTCATCGCATTCTAATAAACCAATTTCAGAGCCTTTACAGAACCAACAATGTCCACTTTTCAAAGGTAGAGAAAGATACTCAGTGAAAACTTATCTGTCGATTCGAAATTTTAGAACTTTCTGCAGAAGTTTACTTTTTGTCAGTTAGGCAGTAATTATTTTGTTCTCACAATAAGTCAGGAAATGAGAACAGAAGCTGTCTTGCCAAGCAGCATGATGTCTTTTTCTCACTGAGAACTAATTCCATGCAACATCTAGGTCTATTTTTCAGTACTTTTCCAAAAAAGAAAAAAAAAAACTCACCACATATTCTTTTAAATGCATTTGACATAAACAAATGGACAATTTCCTATGGCACAGGAACCTCACAGAGTCTGTCTTGTACTTATACCCATTTTCAAGAGCAGGAATTATAAAACGCACAGGCACATTTATCATGCTTGCAAAACTACTCATTCTACCAAAACTGTAGGAAGTAGGATAAAGACACCTCTGCATTTAAGAACGAAAGAATTACCTTGGGAAGGAGAATTCCTGTTCTTCATGAAATGAATCAAACAAGTGGCGCTCACTGCCAGAGTGGACCAGTAAATAATCCAGAGTACCCAAAAACATCTTTGCTCTCACTTTCCCTGGAGTCAATCAGGAAAGGACTAATTCGTTCACTGTACGATTTTAGAACATTCCTTTGTCTAGGGAAAGGGCTTAAATCCATATCCTGCAAATCTTACTCACCATGTTTTAGCAAAGTGGAATGCTACAGACTTTGCAGAGCGTTGCAGCGAAGGGAGGGCTTAAGATGTCACCGCTTCCTACCCATCTGACATCATCCTGCAAGCCTGAGGTTCAGATTCTGACTCATAAAACATGACTCCTAGACCCACCTCACTGGCAGAGGGGACCACCTGGCCAGAGCAGGTGTTCAACAGAGAGCTCCAGAAGACCCTTGAGGTTGAGGTACCTTTTTTCAGCAATTCTCCAGGTTCCAAAGTACAGTCAGCCTTTCCCATCTCTGGGTTTTGAATCACTGAGTTTCATATCCATGGACCCAACCGAGGATTGCACATTCGAAGAAAGAAACAAAAACCAAAACCCTATGTCCATACTGAATATGCATAGACTTTTTTTTCTTGTCATTATCCCAAAAACAACACAGGGTGACAAGTATTCGCAGAGTCTTTATATTGTATTAGGAAGAATAAGCAATATAGAGATGACAAAGTAAGTATATGAGAGGGCAGAGCTACGGAGCCGCTGCCAGGCCTGCTCACGGTCCATGCTGCTGGTCTCGCTGCCCACCTAGGGCCTGTTACAGCTACGGGAGTGTAGGTGGAGAACTGCCTCTCCCAGAGTGGGCACACCTTTACCAAGAGTGGCCAGACCTGCATGGTGCGCCACACCGAGACGCTTGAAGATGGAAAGAAATTCCACTCCTCCCGGGACAGAAACAAGCCCCTTAAGTTGATGGTGAGCAAGCAGGAGGTGATCCAGGCTGGGAAGAAGGGGGGTGCCTAGAAAGCCCATCTGACCGTCTCCCCTTAGACTATGCTATGTGCCACCAGGTCCCCGGGCATCATCCCACCACCTGCCACTCATCTTGTGGAGCTTCTAAAAACTAGAATGACAGGTTTGGCCTCCTTCCTTAGCCCCCTGTTCTTGGATCTGCCATGGAGGGGTCTAGTGCTCCAGATGTGTGCAGGGGAATCTATGCAGAGTTCCTTGCAGTTCCATTATGCCCTCTGTACAAACATCTGCCCCACTGAATGAGTTCTGTCACTCAGCTTTGCTTCACATACCCTCACTACTCTTCCCCTCCCCCTTCGTCTGTGTGATCACCTGTTAAACCACATACCACAAACCTCAAGTGACTCGTAAATAAATAAATAAAGTATGTGAGAAGATACAAGTGGGTTAAAATACAAATGCTATGCCATTTTATGTAGGGAATTTGAGCATCTGAACATTTTGTATCTACAGAAGTCCTGGAACCAAGAAATGTAACATGTAGAGTTTGTGTGATAATTTTAATACAGACCTCAAAGAATGTATCCAATAGGTCAATTATTAATACAATACATTAGATTTCTTCCAATTCATATGAAAAGTAGTTATAGGAAACTAACTTTACCAATTAAGCTGAAAGTCAACATTGGGTTATTTATTACTTCTACAGTATTTTTATGTTTTTAAACAATATAAAAAATTCACATGGCCAGAATGAATCAAATCACTTAATTCTATAATCTTTGTCTGTTAAAGGGTTACATCTTGAAAACCTTACATGTGATTACTTCCTTACTACATAATATTTACAAACTCTGAAAAAGTTTGCCACATTTTATTTATCTTTAGTCCAGCAAAATAAAATTGCTTGGGGTAGGTCTACTCTAAATCTTGGTAAAATGATATCAAATTTCTGACCCACAAACAATATGCAGTGAATAAAATGACAGCGCTGGTCACTTTTTAAACTGTCTGCTTTTTAAGCACAAGGACTCCCACTAGACCATGTAGTCCTCGAAAATATCAAATGAATTCATCTTGGCTTATTTTTGGCAAAGAATATTATTTCACAACAAAGAATGTCATTTCACAGGGAAAATGTCACGTCTGGGATGGGGTGGGTTAGAGGGAGACGAATTGCTAGAAAACAAAAGCCACATAAAGAAATAAACATTCTGGTGTGTGCTGAAGCACAGCAAAGCAAAACAAATGATTGGATTTGGGATTTAGTAAAATATGATCTTCTTTTCCTTTGTCTTTTCAACAACACTTTTTTCTACACTAAGGCACTATGAATTTCATCTTGCCATACTGCAATTTTCCTTTAAGAAAAGGAATGTTGCTAATTAATAATAATATGGATAAAGAAACAGTCAGTAGTTTGGCACATTCGATTTTTAGCTTAGAAATTGTTGTTGTACTTACAACAAGTGCTAAGCCTGAAAATTATTTTCATCGGTTCTGGTGAAAAGTAAAACTAGATTAACGTAAACGAGAGAAGATTAACGAATTATCTCTGAAGAATTAAATGGGCACGTTCTAGGGATTTAATTTAGCGGTTATGTTTATTTTTGGTAAAAAAAATTATCTTTAATAAGGGAACAAGTATTAGCACGGGACAATTTTAAAAACTTTGACCATTTGCTATGCCAGAGCTGAAGAAGATAATCTAGGCTTTATCAGACAAAGGACAGAACGCTGTATGTGTTTACAGTTTAAGGTTGAGTACTGGTCGCACAATTAAGAATTGGGAAGTCATCCTTAGAGCAAACAGATCTTATTTAAACATATGATTAATCTATGCTTCAAGGTATTATCCAGCTCTCTGGAGGATGCCAGAGTCACTTTGCCAAGTGAGTAATCTCAGGCTCTCTACCCCAAGTTTTTTATCTTTGCTTTTCTTCATAAGCCTTGAGTAAAAAAAAATCCACTGTTCAGAAGGGTATTAAAAGAGTACATGAAAAGCTTGAGTGAAAAATAAACTATAGCACCTCAGGCTTCTTAATTTTTGCACTATAATGCCTTTGACTTTTGTACCTTGACGCATTCTGAGTGAATTCTTTGATGAAAAGGGAGAAAATAAATTACGTATGGAATGAAGAGAACCTTTATTATCATTTTAATAGTCCACAGACACATAAAAGGAAGACACATTCACTGTGTGGTAGGACCTAAAACTAAAATATTCACAGACTTAGTCGTAAAAAAATTAAAATGATATGAAAAATGGAAAGATTTTTGATGCAAGGTGAATATGTGAATTTTCACAAAGCCTCCAAGAACATTTAGCAAAGAAAAGTTAAACTATTAAGTGGCATGACAAATAGAGTTTGCATCTCATGTAACATTTTGGTACTGAATGCAAATACTGAATATATCCAGAGACTATCAGAGATCATGGGGAATGAGATTCCAGATACTATGAACAATCAGCTTTTCAAAGCTGGTCTGTAAGAACTGTAAGGAAAAAATGCACATTTTCAGGAATTATCATGCAGACTTGACATAGACACGGTATGCAGTTTAGGTGGGTAGCATTGGATTAGAATAAAGATGCCATTGCTATTTGTTCCTCAACTCTTCAGGACCTTTCTAGGTTGTTTTCCGACTGGGGTCAGTATTTTTTCAGCGTGCAGAGACTGGCTTTGCGCTCCCTGCTTTCATGGCAGTGGTGGTCAGCAAGTGTTGTATGGCGGGGGAGGGGGCGGCTATTGCTTGAGATTCTCTTTCCACATGCTCCCCATCATCTACACATTATTCTATATTCTCTGTCACTGGGACAGAGCAGCATACCATTCAGACATGCAAGAATGAAAATTAAAATGGGAGGGCATTTTATTATTATTATTATTTGAATGACATAGACTTGTGCAATGTTTGCATTTAAATGAGACAGCATAATTCAGCTATGGCTTTTAATTTCAGAAGGGTTAATCACCCTAACAAAGGTCAATCAAACTGTAATTCTCAATAAAATTGCTACAGCCCCATCACCTGCAGGACATTTATTAAATTCCTATTACCACGTGAAAGAATGCATTTTCTTCATTATGAATCACTAATCTTCTAACTCCTTACATTAGCACATTGTACCAAAAATATTAATTCCTTTGAAACTCTGACAGAGTTCATTTCTACACATTTCAGGAGATAATCCTGTTTAGAGAAAAAAAAGGGACATCAGCTGTGAACCACTTCCCTGGCTGTTCCTAATCCTCACAGACCCATGATACGCCAGCGAGTCCTTACAGTACCAAGTCTCAATTACACAAAATATTATGAAGGTTTAGGTTAAAACATGAATATATTTTCAGAACCTAATCTTCCTTATTGTCTGTGATAATGCTATTTATCTTCTTGTTCTGTTTATGTTTACTGCATAACAAGCATTATGATTTGGAGAAAGCTAATGGCAAACATTTTTTTAATAAGAGCAGATACTTAAATTCAGTCATTCATTCATTTATTAAATACATATTATGTGCAACATAGAGTATGGCAGGGGAATCAAAGAAAAAAAACTGTCTTTATATGAGTAAGATTCTGTTGTAAAAATGATGCTCAGAATTAATAATGATTTAAATCATCACTTCCAGTTTTCCTCATCAATGTCATTAAACTATAGTGAGATTGGAAATGCGTTAAGTCAAATTTTTACCAAAATTTTGGTAAACAGTACTTAAAATTATCTGCATCCTTAAATGCTTTCAAATTCATAATACAATAAAATGATTCATTTCATATTTAATAATATAAAACTTGATTGTCTAATTTTAAAGCAATGTATTGAAAATATCTAGTCACCTACAGTTAAGAATAAAACTATGAGAATATTTAAATAGGTTAATTTAATGTGCCATGCATTAAGTTGTTCCCAAAATGTTATTTCATGTTTTAAAATTGTTAATAACACAGAAGAAAACAATAACGGGCAAAAAATAAATTACTGCTTTTTGTCAGGATGTAGTGGTCTAGGTGACCCCAGAGGGAAAAAACCATAATGCATATGCCCAATTATAATTGCAAATTGACAGCCTGTATATTCTAGTAGTGGTATGACACAGCACAGAATAACTCAAACTTGCTTCCTGCATATTTTTGGAGACCCGTCCTCTTTTTTCGGTGCAGATATAGTGGACAGTTACACACAGAGCCACATGCCTCTTTTCATCAAGATTCACACTTATTAATTAGCTATATGTAAAGGCAATAATCTGCTCAAATATTCAATCAAGCAAAGTAAATCAGAATAGACAGAAGATGCAGGTGGAACAGCCAATGGCTGGACCAGCATTAGAGAAGACACATAATTTCAATGATTATCGGTCTTTAGAAATGTTGGGACTTAATATCTCAGCCCCCAGTCACCTTAATTTGAGTATTTCATGAAATTAAAATACAGCGTCTACATATCCAAAACTGTACTTGCCCTCTTTCTTCTTCTATAACTAGGTTGGTGCAAGAATAAAGCCGAATAATGGTTTCTACATTCTTGACCAAAAGCCACCCAATGTAAATGTTCAGCTAACAGTTGTTACTGACCAGTTATTCATAAAGCTGATAGAGATTGCTAGATATAACAGCAAAATACCGCTTTGTAGTCAGTCCCTTCTCAGCACCAAAAACTATGTAGTTGCATTTCTGAATTTTCAGATTTTGAAAAAAAAAAAAAAACAAAGCATTCAGAAAACATTCTATAAATGTTCCAAAAGGTTTTTAACTATCATTTCAGTTGTGAAATGAAAAAGAACCCACCAACCATCAAATAAAAATCTTATTAAGAAAACCCAGGATGTGGAATTATGAAAGAGACATACCTTTGGCTGAACAAGTTTGCAATTTCTCATTTCGCCTGCACAGCTTTGCCATTCCTCCTTGGGCAAAAGTCACAGCCAGGTCCCTTGTGATCTTTGTAACGATGCCATCACATCGCTGGTAAATGTTCCGATTAAACTTTGCAGACATCGCACCAACTTCGTTAATTATGATATTAGCCAGCTGGCGGGTATGATCAGTTACCACTGTAAGAAAGCCAGACAAAGAGACATCTAATCATTGCAGCCAGAGCAGATAAATTTTGTTCCTTTCTCATACATGTCACGATTCTATCCCTTCTGACCCTCTCCTCAGCGATCGACTGTCACATTTAGATTCTGCAAGCTCCCAGCTTCCCTTTATCCCTGCCTTAGATCTGAAACTCCTGGTTATCAGGAAGACGCACGTCACTAGCTGTCTCAGAGCAGGAAGGCAATAGGGTGAATACTACTTATTATCTTGCAGTGCTTTCCGAGGAGTGACAAGATTGATTTGGGACCAAGAATACATTGAGATCTCAGACATGGAGTTTGCAAGGTTTTGAGTTCCGACAGCAGGATATGCCCAGAGTTGCACTAGGAAAGACCGCAACCTCAATTAAGGCAATGGGCCACTAACATTGTAAGGAGAGCTCAACAGAATTTATTAGTGTTCCTTTTTCAGGCATCCTGGTGTTTTCTTTTCCACTGCTGGGCTATGTTGGCAGTGTCTACAAGCAGATTGATACCTGGCAGAGCCATCTTCTTGGCTAGGTAGCCTTAAGTCAACTTGTAGAAACACATTTTGATATAAAGTTCTCTCCATCTATCCCTACTCCTTCTTGAAGAGTACTCTATAAACTCTAATTCCTGGAACTTACACTTTGCGAAAATGTTCAAATCATATATGCATGGAATAGTATAACAAAAAGATTTAGGAAAAAATAAATGAATTTAGATTAATCAACTAAAATAATTTATGCAATTTTGGTTTGGGGAACAGTCATCTTTATGTCCTAGTCCAAACTTGCCTCTCAAAATATCCGTCTACCGAAATCATATATAAGTGTGTATCTACTTGTTGATCAACTGATTAACAGAGATACACATGTATGTGTATAATGAATTTGCTGAAATTTAAATGTAAACTCAGTAACACACGTGTAGTAACATTCTTACAAAATGATATAATATTCTTGAAAGGAAAGCATTTAATCAATGAGCAAAGAATTTGATCTTCGTGTAGGTTTATTGCAGTGTTTACAAACGGATTAATTTCCTCATTGAAATGTTTAAACATCAGCAAAATATAAAGGTTCAACTACTGAATTTGAAAAGGAATACCATCTAATATGATAATGAAGTTACATTCATCAACAAAGTAGTGGGTCTTTCTAGAATAGAGAAATTCCGTGAAAGGTGAAAACACATTTCTGAAATTCATTTTCAATAAAGATTCTGTATATTTGCCTCCCAAAAGGGATGAAAATACTAATTTCTACCTATGAAATGTGCAGTTCTAGAACACTGTATTAATAAATCACGGTACATACCCTAAATTCATATTTTTGTTTTCACATGAGGACATTTCTGAAATAAAGGGTCGAAAGTCCCTGCACTCAGTTTATTTTGCTAAAGAGCTGAGAAGATAAATGTACAAATGTGTTTAAAAGTAACCCCTAAGCTACGTGCAATGGGGATAAGATGATTTAGGGATCCTTAAAAATGACACAGCAAGACACTTTCCTCCTGGGAAGATAAAAAGGTTTGTAAAACCCTACTAGCACCGGGATGGGAGGGGAAAATCATGGTTACAGGAATTCTTAGAAATTATATATCTGTGGCCGAATCTATATTGATCTAGATAATTTTCTGAGAGTAAGCTACTCTTTATCCTTCGTGTCTTTGGCTGACATAAAACATGAGTCAGATTTCATAAAAGCAAGAGAACAAAGAAGTTGGAAATGTCAAGAGGACAGGAGTGCATTGTGGCACAATGTCAAGGACCAAAGATCTTTGATATGACTTTTCCTAAGCTCTGTTCAGAAATCAGCTGTTTCTATCACACTTAATATTGTAGCCTTGGCCACTGCCATGGGCCTAACACACAGTAGTTCCTCAAAAAACAATATTGCTGAAGAAGGAACACTGACAGTGCACACATCCTCCTCCTCAAAGTCTAATTCAACTATTTTTAAAATTAAAGAAAAAATGCTCTCTAGGTAGGCCTTATAACACATATTAATTACTCATATTAACACATATTAATTACTCATATATTCATTCAAAATTATACCTTTACAATACTGCCAAGGGAGCATTCCTAAAGAGTTAACAGACATTTCTCTAAAGGTTATCAATTTTACACAATGCTCATGATTTGCTCCTGTGAAAGCAATTCTAACTCAGTTAGTTAGAATGAGTCTAAAAGGTATTAACTCTTTGACTAAAACAGGAATTTTTTCTTGGGAAATTCAAAGAGAATTAAATATGCAACACACATAGTATTTCATTGCAGTAGAATCTATGAGAAAATGGAAACAATGTCTCCAAAGAACCAAATTAATAAGGAAAATTTGGCAATGACTCCTTTATTGGTCAGTGTATGTTAATGTGGAAGAATGAGGAACCAACTTTTTATGACTCCTTGGAATGAAAAATCAGAATACAAAATTATCCAGATTTTGATATCTGAATAAATTTGGACAAAGTCTGGAAGGAAAAATGCCAAAATAGGAACTATTGTCGTCTCTTGGTATCCAGGGTTTCAAGATTCCCCGTGAATACTAAAATCCACAGATGTTCAGGTCCCTTCTGTAAAATGACGTAGTATTTTCAAATAACATATGCAAATCCTCTACTTTAAAACATTTTTGTTAGATTACCTATAATATGTACAAAAAGTAAGTACTATGCATAAGATGCTATATTGCACATTTATGGAAGAATAACAAAAATAAATCGAGACGTGTTCAGAACAAATATTTTTCCTAGATTTTTCATCCGTTGTGGGTTGTGTACAGGGATGAAGAACCTGAAGACAGAGGAATGACTGTATATTATGTGAGTTTAGATAACTTTTTTCTTGTTCAAAAGCTTGCTTTAACAACACTGTAATTGTTAATCTCAAAAGTAGAATCAGAGACTCCATCTATAAAATGGAAACAATAATAAGACCCACCTGACATGAGATGGTTAAACCAAATAACGCTTATAAAATTCTTTGTATGTTTCCTGACCTGCAGGTAAACACTCATTATATAGTTTAGTTATTATTTTTATTACATAGCACATAAATAATCCTGACTTGTCTGCTTCTGCTACATCTTTTTTTCCCAGGAAACATGACCAAAAATTCACTGAATTAAATGAAGCATTTTGGTAAAAGGAAAATTTGACATTTTAATTTCAGGAGCTCAGGGGGAGAAACACAGCTGATATGGTAAAACTGATTTTAGGCCAGTGTTGCGGCTCACTTGGCTAATCTTCCACCTGCGGTGCCGGCACACCAGGTTCTAGTCCCAGTTGGGGCACCAGATTCTGTCCCGGTTGCTCCTCTTCCAGTCCAGCTCTCTGCTGTGGCCCGGGAAGGCAGTGGAGGATGGCCCAAGTGCTTGGGCCCTGCACCTGCATGGGAGACCAGGAGAAGCACCTGACTCCTGGCTTCGGATCAGCACAGCGCCGGCCGCAGCGGCCATTTTGGGGGTGAACCAATGAAAAGGAAGACCTTTCTCTCTGTCTGTCTCTCTTTCTCTCACTATCTCTGCCTGTCCAAAAAAAAAAAAAACAAACCTGATTTTAAAAATAAGAGCAGCAATAATAATAATCAACAGATACAGGAGACTTGATGATAATCTGTACAAGACCTATACAACTTCTATAATTTCATAGGCACTATTGGTCTTCTAAAGGGGACTCCAATTTTGACTTCTCTTTTGCTAACGGTGCAAAACTTCCAGAAACACTGAGATTAAAATAGCAGAAGTTGACAACACCTTGAGAAATTTCAGTGCTCTTATTTTTCTTGGCACTCTCATTTTCTACTGTGAACTCTGGTAGATTTATATTCCCTGTAGCCACAAAACCCAACTCACAGCAGAGTCACCTAAGGCTACTCTTTCTACAGGGAATCCCAGTGCCACCCATCACAATGGATTGTTGATTATATAAATACAATGCTCAGGTGTGGAATTTTTTAAAGGTTGAAGCATTCAGTGAGGACAAAGAAATCTAGATTTGGAAACACTCCCCAAGGAGAAATATTTGGGATCTGTACAGGCAACTAAGCACTAATCCCTGCCTCAGAAGCTTTGGTTGCTGTGTCACACACGGACCTCCATCAGCCCAACCGACAATCCTTCCCAGCCCTCTGATTACTGGAATGTGTTGAATTACATTTCACATGTATATTAATTTTAGTTCTGCCTTTCAGCCTGCTAGCCAGAGAGTCAAGCTCTTGAAATCCCCTTCGCTATTTTGCCATGGGCTCGAGACTCAGACATTCTGCTTCGGTTCCATTCTGCACTTGTTAGTTCTGAGATCTGGGGCAAGTTATTAGACCTCATAAAGACTGTTCCACAACATCTTGAAATGCTGTGATGAACATGGTGAATAACACAGTCAGCTGCTTAGCACATAGCAGGTATCCAACAAATGCAGTATCATCACCAAAGTACCAATGCAATCACGGAGATGTAAAGGCTCCAATGTCAAGTTTCAAATCCTGGCTTTCTCAAATAACAGAAACCTCAACAGTAATAATAGAAATTGTGTCTTTGTAAGAAGAATGGCTACATATAAAGTACTTACTACACAGTAAATAATGTTTCTAATTAGTATTACCCTGCCTTCTATGATGATTGGTTATTTCTTGCTTTTTGCCTCTTTTGAGTAAAAATAAATCAGGAATTATACTGTGAAGATCTGCTTGATAAATAAGGTTAAGGAACCTACTTAATACTTTTTAGAATACTAAAAGACTGAGACTTACCTACGAAAACAAAGGTAACTGTGTAGCAAGGCATTTAACATCCACACTGTGGAATGCCAGACATTAAAATGAAGTAGGTGTACATGTAGACAATAGGAAATGATTTTTATGATACGTTATAAGGGAACGAAGAATGATACAGAAGAATGTGTATTATATATTATCCCTTTGTTTACTAAGGATTTTGTATATAATGTTTATTTAGAGAATAATATCTCTGAAAATATATAAAAGCAACTACTCATGATCATTACCTCTGTAGGAAAACTTGAGGCTTGGGGACAGGAGTGGAGAAAGAAGCACTCTTTACTGACTATCCTTGGGAATTGTAGAAATGTATGCTATACATGTGGCTCTCGATTTAAAACATTAACAAACTTAACAACTTTTTAAAAAAAATTCCATTATCTCTACTTGCATGTACAGTCAAGTTCAGTTGATTTCTACAAACTCTAAGAAATGCTCCATTTCCCATGCTAGTGGACATGTTTAATTGGCTCAGGTCTGTCTCACTGATCAGCAGCACACACCGCATTGCTTTTCTGCACCAAAACATGACTTTGATGCCTTCTGCTTCTAACTCTCATTTCAGGGCTCCTTTTAATGCCATTTGTTGCATGAGTTGATTTCCTCATCCAATAAATGTCAAAATGTTGGTATTCCACACAGCATCTCCTTTCTCTAAGGATGTCTTCTTTGAAAGAGGATTTAAGTTAGCCCTGGAGAAACAAACTACATTCCTACATTCTGTGCATTTCTAGAGTCATTTCATGTAAGGAGCTCTTTCCTTGTATTACAAATGTACAGGCTTGTCCTCAGAGAAGCAGCTCACTCTCCTGGGTGAGTCCTCTAGATGCCAGCAGAATACTCAGGGTTAAAGGATTCCAATGGGGCACAAGATGCCATATTACACATTCCTAGTACATAGTAAATCATGACTGATAACCTGCAGACTTGATGTGACTTCCTTTGTCTTTTCATAACAAATTTGAGAACTTGTTGCTCATTACAAATATACCTAAACAAATGTCAGTTGATACCATCATAGTACTCTTTTAAGCATCACATATTGTCTTTCTTGGAAAATAGTATTTCTTATTTTTAAAGGTACAACTACCAGGCCCAGATTCTTCCCTGGGCAGATCTGATGCTAGCTATTGGAAGGTTTGGATTTACAAACAGGTGGTGATTCCATGTGACTCAATGCTTCAATTGCCTCATCTGTAAAAGAACATAAAACTCATAGGGGAAAGCTGCTGGTTCAATGGGTTAGTTAAGATCCTAGACAACATGGCCATGCATGGAAGCACTTGATAAGAGGTATTGTCATTAGCAGTGGTGTCCTTGTCATCACTGTTAATTTTAAACACCATTAGATAGTCAATCACAGCTCCAGGGTATGAAATCTCCTAGTTCTTTCCACTTGTTAATTTTTCTTTTCCATTTCATGTTAGCCATGAAATGAACACAGATCCATCCAGCAACTGGAAATAGTTACCCTATATACCAGCACTTCTCAAACTTTAATGACCATGTAAATCATCCAGGGAGCTTGTTAAAATGCAGACTTTGATTCAGTTGGTCTGGGGTGGAGCCTGACATTCTACATTTCTGTCAAGCTCTCAAAGTGCTGCTGTTCCTGTCGCTGCTGGTTGTGGAGTACCAAGGTTATATTCCACCATGCACATTAAAGAGAATGAGAATGACATGCTTGATAATGAACACGATGAATATTAAACCACATACTTATGTGCATGGCCAAATTATAATTCTTCTTCTAACTCATGCTTACCTTGCTGAACTTCACTTACATTTTTTAGTCCTGAGATAAAATGCAAGTGTGCAATAAAAGTACAATTAACTTCTTCTTTATGTTAACTCTCAGTGGATACAAAGACAAGAGAAAAAAAAATATTTTCTTCCTAATGAAAGGAAGGGTCACATTTACAAAGCTTTATGTTTCAGTGAAAAGGCAATGATTTTAACCTTGAGATATTTTAGAGTGGTAACTATTAATTCCTGTCTTGTCATAACATTAGGATATCATCATGGTTTACATTCATTCTATTTGGCCCAACAACAAAATAAGGTATTAAGAAAATCCATTCTCTTTGAACTAGATGCTTCTCTTGTACAACTAAATATTCATGTCTGTTTCTTATATAACTACCTAAAGCTAAACGGTTTAATCAGTAAGAACATGGTATCTTCTTCAGTAAGCTGATCCAGCCTACCTCATAAACAATTTTGGAAGCATTTGCTAAGCTTCCATTATTATTTTCTATTGCCACAAGCTAATTCTCTCGATTTGCTGGGGGATAATTGGTGAAAAACAGGATAGACTTTGAATATGTTAAAATAATACTCTAAATTCTGAAGTCTTGCATCTAGGCACAAACTTCCCAGGGGCTGTATGTTCTAGTTCAGTGCTTTTATTTTCATTTTGTTTTTTCAGTCCTTTTTGACTCAAATCCACGGTCAGAAAATATTTATACAACATGAACATATCACATGATTCTCAAAATACACTTGGAAGAAATGTATTCATGCGTACCTTTACTACATACAATGTCCACTTCTAATCCTTCTCACATTTTTAAAAAATGCATAAGATCTACTATGTTGATTTGATGTCCCACTAATGGGTCACTCAGACCTGAGTTTGAAAATCACAAGGCTTTAGGCAACCTGTGGAACCCAGGGGTGATTCTCTACAAGTTCATGGGTACAAGAGATGTTCAAGAAATGAGGCCATGGCCGGCGCCGTGGCTCAACAGGCTAATCCTCCGCCTTGCGGTGCCGGCACACCGGGTTCTAGTCCCGGTCGGGGCACCGGATTCTGTCCCGGTTGCCCCTCTTCCAGGCCAGCCCTCTGCTGTGGCCCAGGAGTGCAGTGGAGGATGGCCCAAGTGCTTGGGTCCTGCACCCCATGGGAGACCAGGGTAAGCACCTAGCACCTGGCTCCTGCCATTGGATGAGCGCGGTGCGCCGGCCGCAGCGCACCATCTGCGGCAGCCATTGGAGGGTGAACCAACGGCAAAGGAAGACCTTTCTCTCTGTCTCTCTCTCTCACTGTCCACTCTGCCTGTCAAAAATAAAAAAAAAAAAAAAAAAAAAAAAGAAATGAGGCCAAAATGGGAAGCCAGAGACCAAACGTCCTGGTTGTAGAGCCCAAATGAGGGCATTTTAGCAGCAGTTACAGTTAGAATTTGAGTCTCTCCCAATACACCCAATATAAATGTTTTCTCTTCCATCTTCCCTGGAGAATAATGTAAGAAAGTTACTATTCACATTTAGCTAGAATAATGGAAGTGACTTTAACAACCCAGTTACCATTAGGAAATAATAAGAAAGCAAACTAAGAACAAATATGGATCAGAATTGTTGAACACGAGGAGATACGCAGGAAGTAATTTAGCATCTGTTAAATCAGTTCTAATAAGGTAAACTATATCTTCCAGGGAGTTATATCAGTGGACAAAATGGACGTTATTCTAAGGAAATTGGAAGCTAGAAATTGTAAGTCACAAGAAAGCAGGGAAATGAAATAAGATTCTGGCTTGCATTCATCAGTTTCATGAGAGAAAGGCCAGATCATAGCTTTCAGGTTTCAGCACTACAGAACCATTCTCTATTGAAAGTGTAGGCCTTTCTGGGTTACTGTCATAGAAGAAACACGGTAACAAGGTGTGTGCTACAACAAACTAAAGCAAATAGTCACTAAATGAAGTACACAGAAACCATGTAACTCTGCATGGCTAGTTGCTAGATCCTTCCTTCCAAATTGAAGCATGAACTGGAAGAATAGGTAAGTAAATAAATAAAGCCAGATCCCAGTTGGTAGCAAGATATACAAAATAGATATAGGGGAGTAAAGCTATCTTTAGTGGGTCTCACAGTAGTTCTTCTGCCTGAAGAAGAACTGGGTAACCTTTTGCATTTCCTTTCTGCATAGTTATTCTCAGATTCCATATGGAAAGCATAAAAATAGTGATGAAAACTCCCTAGTTCAGAGTTGGGTACCATGTGGGGGTTTGCAAGATACTTTTGAGTGAAAGGAAGTTAACTGGATAATTTGAAAACCAGAAATATTATAGAGTTATGATTAGGAGGAAAATTCGCTATACAGTTTATTTTATCTCTAAGTATGCCTAAGTAAAATGTACATTCTGCCAATTCACTAATAGTAATGAGTATGGTTAATATATAGATGCTGGGACAAAGTACATGTTGAATAGATAAAAGGTCATATCACAATATCCTTCCTCCTAAATCGAGACTTTTGCATACTCTGAAGAGCTTCTAGGTCTTGTGAGGCATCTGTTTTTATTTTGGCTCAGCTGAAATATTCTGACATCTAAAATTAAATTATCAACACAAAATCAAGGTATATTTAAAGATTAAGGAATATTGGTGGACAATTAAAAATAAAAAATACAAATCTTCAAAATTATAAAATGCTAAGTTTAGATTAGCAAAGTTTGTTCAAATAAAATATTGATGTTTTCCAGTTCAATTAATCATAACTCTATATATGCCTTAAGGTGAGTAAGCAAATAATACGCTCTGTTTCTTCAATATCCTTCCACTTCTACCCAGGAATTTGCAGATTTCATTTTAAACCTTTGCTTTAAGAGATTCTTTTTTAAAAAAATATTTATTAGAATCGTGCCAAGGGATTCCAATACAATCCCATCAAGGTGGCATGTACCAATGCCATCTCACTAGTCCAAGTGATCAATTTCAGTTCACAATTGATCACACTGATAGGTCTAAGAGTCAAAGGGATCACACAAACAAGACTAGTGTCTGCTAATACTAACTGATAGAACCAAAAAGGGAGAGAACGATCCATCATGGGAAGTGGGATACACAGCAGACTCATAGAATGGCAGATGTCCTAAACAGCACTCTGGCCTCAGAATCAGCCCTTAAGGCATTCAGATCTGGCTCAAGAGCCCATGAGAATATTTTAGGCATGGAAAGCCAAGGCACTCTGAAAAAAAAAAAAAAAAACAAAGAAGAAGACCTAAATGAAAGATCTCTGCAAGTGAGATCCCAGTGGAACGAATGGGGCCATCAAAGAAGGAGGTACCTTTCTCTGCAGGGAGGAGAGAACCGCCACTTTGACTATGACCCTGTCGGAATAAGATCGAAGTCAGCGAACTCAAAAGGCTTCCATAGCCTTGGCAACTCATGACAAGAGCCTAGGGGGTTTACTGACACCATAAACAAAAGTGTCAAATTGTTAAGTCAACAACAGGAGTCACTGTGCACTTACTCCTCATGTAGGATCTCTGTCCTAAATGTGTTGTACATTGTGATTTAATGCTATAACTAGTACTCAAACAGTATTTTTCACTTTGTGTTTCTGTGTGGGTGCAAACTGCTGAAAGCTTTACTTAACATATGCTAAATTGATCTTCTGTATATAAAGAGAATTGAAAATGAATCGATGTGAATGGAAGGGGAGCAGGAGCGGGAGAGGGAAGGGTTGTGGGTGGAGGGAAGTTATGGGGGGGAAAGCTATTGTAATCTATAAGCTGTACTTTGGAAATTTATATTTACTAAATAAAAAAGAAAAAAAAAGGAAAAAAATTAGAAAGAGAGAAAGAAATCATTCATCTGCTGGTTCACTCCTCAAATGGCCGTAATGGCCATGGCTGGGCCAGGCTGAAGCCAGGAGCCAGGAGCTTCATCTGGGTTTCCACGTGTGTGCAGAGTCCCAAGCATTTGGGCCATCTTCCACTGCTCTCCCAGGCCATTAAGCAGGGAGCTGGAGCAGAAGTGAAGCAGCTGGGACTTGAATCAGGTCCATGTGGGATGCCAGCATTGCAGACAGTGGCTTAACCTGCTGGGCCAGAGCTCAGGCCACGAGAGATTCTTTTTTAAAAGATGATATTTTAGCTTCCTATGACCTGGACTGATTTCTCCATATGTGTTTGCTCTGATTTCTGTTTTCCTCTGCCTTCTTCACTCCCATCATATGAGAAATACCATCCAGCAGGATTTTTAGATTTTTGTAGGTAGGTTTTCTAAGTAGAACAGACACATTTTGCTCCAATATGATATATTAATATTAATAAGATATTATGCTATCATACAACTTATTACATTAAAAAGATTGGGCATTCTTTCTGTGTGTGTGCACATCTGACCCTATAAAACACACGATCATAGGCACATGGTTATATATTTTCAAGTCCAGTAGTCCCTTATACTTAAACTGCTTTGGGGATATTTCCAGAAACTTTACCATGCCCCAAAGAGTAAAGGGGAAGTTCAAAATAAAGAGTGGGGCCTGTGATTGAGTTTTCAAATTATAATTTTTATTTTTATGAATTTGCATAATTATTTTTTCTTTGGAGCATCAGCTAGAATTGGAGTTTGGAAGACTGCGTTAAGAAGAAAAGATGAAACAGATGCAATACACAGTTAAGATCAAAGAGGCCCATCAATTCATTCCCAGTGTCCAAATCCCACTGAGCCTCAGAGCCCTGTCTGCATAAAGAGAAAGGTTGACTAAAACATAAGGATTAAACAGATGAGCTGTTTCCTGTGGAGGCATGGGAAGGATACCCCGCTGAGACACTTGTAAAGACGCTTTGGAAGCATGCACCTGCTCCTTCACAGTCAAACTACAGGAGACCAACATGGCCAAAGACATGTCAATCATGCACTAAATTGCCAGCTTTAAGAGATACAAATCTATGTCTGATGAACACCTTTTTATTTGTCAAGACATTTTTCAGTTGAGACAAATGACAAATTAATAGATCAGTTTCATTTTTCCAAGGTGACTTCCAAGTGCTTGACTTTCAGAGTAAGAGAAAAATTAGGGAAAACTTTCCTGTGCCATGAAACGCTATCAGGAAAATACCTACATCATGACCATTTTTCCTCCAAATGCATATATTTTTCTTGACGCCATCTTGAATAGCATTGGTATCATCGTTAGTAGCATGAAGTATATCCCAATTTTCCTGCACATGTTGCCAGGTTATACTCACAGTTTCACTTACAATTATACAGCTTGTAAGAATATGGTACAGGAACCAAATGCACTTGGGATGCTATGCCTGTGACTAATGTTAATGTATTCCAATGACCTCACCATGAGATTATGTTGTCGCTACTGATAAATTATTCTGAACATAAAAGACAATTTTCTACTTTCTAAGAAATTTAAATTACTTTAAACAAGTTAAGCAAGAAGGGTCTTTAATAACATAGACCTACTGCATAAAAGGGTTGTATGGTATTCTATTGTGAGTTCACAAACAAAATTTTAAAACTGTAACTTTGGTATGGATTGATTTTACCAAGCACTGGGGTGTGATTGGTATGATGTGGGCAGATCTAAATACGCAATTAATAGACTCAACTAAGTGATAAGAATCAGCTTTTGTCTTGTTTTTCTATCAAAATTACAACACTCAATTTGAAATGAGAGCAACAAAATCTCCCTAGAGTGGAACAAGCCACAGAATGTCGCATGACTTCATGGGGCTGAAGTACAGACTTGGACCTGCATCTTTGTAGTCTAATGACATCATTATCACTTCCTCACACAACCAACACACTCTCACAGTGTGGATTGTGCATAAGGCACAATGAGGTAGAGAAGAATCACACGTGAACCATGAGTAACAGCACTAAATCTCGAGTGCCAAACAGAAGTCTATAAGCAAGAGGTGGGGTTTGACTTAGGACTGGATGAGGTAAAGACAGAGGTGGAGAGAAGGGGATAGGCGTTCCAGAGGTGGGAGAACAGAACAGAAACAGAAAAGCCTAGAATTCAGTGACAGAGAAACAGAGAGAGAGAGAGAGAGAGAGAGAGAGAGAGAGAGAGAGAGAGAGAGAAACATGATTCCACTTGGGAGAGGAACAGGAAGAGATGATGTGCCTGAGTCAACATGGTAACAAAGGTAATTATTAGGAGTCTTTCTACTGCATAAACATTAAATGTTGTCTCCCTGGTCTCTCTGAAGATGTGGTGTTGAAAATCAACTGGCATCCTCATTGAAAATTCAGGTTATTAGACTCACCACAGGCATTACAATCAGAAGCTTCCGGGATTAGAGACTGAACAGCTCATGAGTTAGGATATTTTTCATTTCTATGAGGCAGCAGGAAAACTTTGAAGTGTTTTGGGAAATTTCAACTAAAGGATATCTCAGAAAGGAAGTTTGAGAGATAATAGGAAGAAACTCTGTATGAGAAATGCACCTTAGAATTCTTTATTTTAATACAGGTGTGTGGTAATAATACTCATCTTTGCCCCAAATAAACATTAATAGTTTCAGTTCTCTCAAAAGCAGAGGCCCTTAATCCAAAATTTTATCAGATGGTCTTATATTTCAGTGTTCCAGTTTATTTTTAAGATTGTCTGAAGTTCCATCATATCACTAGAAGTCTCTTTCTTTCCTATACATTTTTTGTTATCTATATTAACAGCCACATATCTGAGAAAACCTATGACATTTGTCTTTTTTAGGACTGGCTTATATTCCTGTGGAACTGTGGTCTTTCTACTTTTTATTTGTTTAATATTATTGTTAGTGGTAAATCAAGCCTGTGATAATAGAGTGGATTGAAAATGTCTTTGCAAAAATTAAAGAGAAAGGAGAAGGGAAAGAAGGAAGGGGGTTGAGGGAGGGAGAAGAGGAGGGAGGGGTAAATGGTTATCTCCTTAGAATTACACCTGTGAAAGACATGAAATCTGTTTTCTTTCTATTAATAAAAATTCTTTACAATGTTAATTAAAAATGACAGAAGTTCAGTTGATTTCAGTCAGCCAGTTTTAGAATCTTGAGAAAAAGCATATGAAGGTATAGGGTTCTGGTTCTGATAACTCTACTCCTACCAACACTTTTCAGAAGGGCTCACTCAATTCACTCCATTCAGATAAATAACATTTAATTCAGGTAAGTGTAGAGCAATTAGGAAGTCATCCACAAGATGACCCTATTGGTCAAAAATTCAGAGGAGAAGTAATATTTGGTGATAGTGAAGGTACCAGGAAGAAGACAATTGAGACTTATCATGGGAGTTTAAATTGACACATCATTTCAAGGGATATGTAGCAATACCTAAGAAAAAAATTATTACTCATACTCTAATTTTAAAAATAGTGGTAATGAGATGGTGCTTCAACGAGGCAGTGGAAACTGGAATTAAAAGATATTTGCTAGGGGCTAGTGCTGTGGCACAGCTGGTGAGGCTGCCGCCTGCAGGGCTGGCCTCCCATTTGGGTCCCAATTCAAGTCCTGGCTGCTCTTCTGATCCAGCTCTCTGCTATGGCCTGCACTTGTGTGGGAGACCTGGAAGAAGCTCCTAGCTCCTGGCTTTGGATGGCATAGCTCGGTCATTACAGCCATCTGGGGAGTGAACCAGCAGATTGAAGACCTCTCTCTCTCTGCCTCTGCGTAACTCTGCCTTTCAAATAAATAAATCTTTTTTTTTTTTTAAGATATTTGTTTTGGTGCAAAACATGTGAAATACATGCAGTTTTTTCCATAATATTTGTATCCTATGATCTTTTTGAAGATCTCTTGTAAGAATGCATTGCATATTTTTTAAAGCCCAAATAAACTTACTTTTTAGTTCCATTTTCTGCAAATCTCTTGAAGACCCCAGGTAGACTACTTTGGAAAAGTAACTAGAGGCACAACTACACAGCAGGTAGGCAGGTAGGTAGGCAGATGCACAAATGTTCACATAATCATTAATTTATAGGAAAATGTGGGAGACAATTTATAAGAACATCAGTATGGGAATAGCTATATTTAGGTATACACATATTAAGGAAAACTATACAACCATAATTTCAAATTCTGAAAAGTCAATGTTACTGTGGAATAATTTCTTTGAAAAACAAATTTATAAAAGTATTTATGGGATAATCCAATCTAATGAAAAAAGCAGTGTGTTCATTTGTGAATTTTTGTTTCTTTATGGGAAACCACAGTTAGCAACAAGTCTGCAGGATTGGACAAGAAGTAAAGGTAGGGCTTTTCTATTTTAATTTACACATGACTGTATTATTTAAAATTTTCACCAATGAGCAAAACTTTTCTGTAATTAAAAAATACAAATTTTGTAACACCTAAAATTTTTTCATAGTACTTGAAAAATCTATTAAATGTTTGCCAAGGATTTTAAGGAACTTCAGGAAAGAGTGTCATTTGAAGATGGCATGGCAGAAAGGCTGGCTTCCTTTCCTTTTGATTAATTTTCAACATTTAATGAGATTTCAGCCTTTAAAAATCATTCGGAAAAGTTAATGACGCACGTTATAAAAGCTTTCCATTTTAATTAATCTGTCAATCTTTCTGTCTTACAGAAGAGACTTTATATTTACATCTTTAAAGACTAGAGTCAGAAATAAATATATAATACTCAAATTTATTAAATTAAATCTTGTAATTATGCTACTTGATCTTTCATGAGACATTTTTCATAAGACCACTTCCCCCATTCTTTGATTTAATACTATTAGGTATTCAGTTCTCACAGAATATTGTAACATAATAGAGTGGGAAACAGCATAATAGCAATTCATTTTCAAAATGACACCCTAAAGATACCATTTAAATCAGTAACTTCATTCTATGCCAATTGTTTTGTTTTTCTATACTTGACATATAATTTTTTAAAATAATTAACAGAAAACCAGCTTATGTCTTTTTAATAGTCAGGAAATATCTTTGAACTTTAAAGCATTAAAGAGAATGAAAGACTATCATGAAATCATTTATTATTAGAGTTACGTATTTTCCATGTCTCACTTTTGAATTTCTCAGGAGTTTGTTTTAAACTGAGATTAGCTTCCCTCCAATTTTAAGAAAGATGAGAAGAAAAATACATCACGAAAAATTATGTTGTAAATTCAATCAAATTTTCAAATACAGAAGAGCTCTACTGACACACACATATCCCTTGCTAGGTATGTCCAAGGTATCTTCAGACTGTTCATAAAAAACAGATTATGAAAAATCTGTGCATGACTTTTAAGATTTTTTTTGCACCAAAATAAACATCTTTTAAATTCTTTCTTTCTACGTACTTTTTGAAGCCTGCACATAGGTAACAAGGAGCATAAACGCTTTGCCAAGCCTGTTCAGATAGGCTGCAGGGCTCCACAGAATTTGCTGTCAATTAGCAACCTCTCTACCTGTTTCATTAAGTTACTTTGAAAGCCATGTTTTCCAAAAACTGTGAGACTTCTTGAGCAAACATCAAGTTCTGAGCAAAAATATTTATGAATTTAAAATTAGGAAGTTCAAGAAAATGCAGAACAGGCCGGCGCCGTGGCTCAACAGGCTAATCCTCCACCTTGCGGCGCCAGCACACCAGGTTCTAGTCCCGGTCGGGGAGCCGGATTCTGTCCCGGTTGCCCCTCTTCCAGGCCAGCCCTCTGCTGTGGCCCAGGAGTGCAGTGGAGGATGGCCCAAGTGCTTGGGCCCTGCACCCCATGGGAGACCAGGAAAAAGCACCTGGCACCTGGCTCCTGCCATCGGATGAGCGCGGTGCGCCAGCCGCAGCGCGCCATCTGCGGCAGCCATTGGAGGGTGAACCAACGGCAAAGGAAGACCTTTCTCTCTGTCTCTCTCTCTCACTGTCCACTCTGCCTGTCCAAAAAAAAAAAAAAAAAAAAAGAAAATGCAGAACAATATAAAAGAATCTACTGTTCTTGAAACCATATCTGCATCAATCTGCATCATTTCTCTCTCAAGCAGCAGCTTAACTTGCTGCACCACAGTGCCAGCTCCAAATACGTTTAAACATTCTTCAGCTGCATCAACGTTCTTTTCTTTTCCTCTCATCCTGCCCCTGGGATTTACTCTGTAGCCATGAAGAAATATAAAGGTAAAATACAACTATGTGAAGTTCTAGGGCACAAACTAGCAGCTCAACAAACATTGGCAGCTATGGTGAGTTTTATTTCTTCCCATACTAGAACAAATGTTTATTTATTTAATGAATATTATTGAGCTCCTATTATGTGCTACATACTCCTTAGGTACAATGTTAGGTGATGAGGATAGAGGATGATGGGTAAGGTTTCTAAACAGACATGAGCTGGTTTTCTTGTTTTAAGGTGTTTTTTAGAGAAAATAATTCTATAATATCCCCTGGCAATGTTCTATACCTGCCGTGGATTATTTAAACATCTGAAATATGTACTCTTTGTTTCTTATTTTTCTTCATTCTTCAGAAGCATAGGATGTACCCAATATACCCGTTAAGCCTGTGACAGATGTGCATCTTTACAAATTCCTTTTAGGTTATAAGGTGAAGGGCACTAGGCAGCAAGGCAGAATAAGAAAAACATTAACGTTTGGTCTACTTTAGGCCTAACTGAAAAAAAAAAAAAACTTACAATGAAAAGGAAACCAGTAAAATGCTAAACATAGACTGCTCCCCATAGAGTTCTTCATATTTTAAATTTAGTCTCCATTGATCGTGATTTACTTTTGTCCTAACTTAATTGAAAAATGTCGTTCAACAGAATTGCTATCATGCAGCCTGCTGTGGTGTGCTGAGGGTCATTGACATGGCTTTAGTGTTGAATACAGAACCACTAACTTTTTAAAGCATTTCACAAAATCTGTACCACCACAGTACTGATATTGGTGTTAATTCTTGACAGCATTTGTACAGCTACAGACTTTTCATCTTGAAATACTTCTACTTCAGTACTTGAATACTTCAGCAACAGATAAATTCATTAACTTCATTAATAATTTGAATGATTTTTTTTTCATTTTTGTAAGCCCCAAGGTTGTGTCACTAAGATCAGTGCACTCGTGCTTGCTCGCTCGCTCTCTCTCTCTCTGAATGTGTGTGTGTGTGTGTATTCTGGAAAATGTAATCAATCTCTATTATGGTCATGAAAATGCTATTTGTCACTTTGCTGAGAAAAAAAAATCAATATATCTTCCAAGGCTGAACAGGCACTTAATGCAATGAATTGACGACTGTTAGAGAAATTTAGCTTGCCAAGAGTTTAGGACAAACTAATCGAAATACAGAAAATTCATAGAAGGTAGGCTGATAAAATATATGGATATGCCATGGAAATTAATATCTGGGCATTAAAATAACCTGTCATTTCCAATCCTGACAAGAAAATGGATTTAGACGGGCAATCTCCCACGGGTCACCATTTTGAAAGACAAAAATGAAATCCATCGACCAAGAAAACAATTCTTGAACATGGCTGACAAATAAGAAAAGCTTCATTCTCTTTTTCCATAAAATCGAACAGGTAGGGAGATAATTTTAGAGTAGCAAATTGTAAGAAACCTTAAAGACTGTAAACCTACAGGGACGTTGTCTTCTGGAAATATATGGGCTCTGAGCTTTTAGAGTTATAGATTATTTCAATAGTTACCTACAGAATCCAAAGCACTTCTTCCAGTTTCCTACCCAGACACACCCTGGGCCCTGTCCTTCTAGCAGCAAAGAGGAAGCTGATGACCTTCCGGATCTTGACAGAACAACCTTTTGTTCACAGAATAACTCTTAGAGTTAGAAGACTTTCTGTCTTGAGCTAACATTTACCTTTTGAAAACCACCAATTTTTAGTTCTTGTCCTACATTAAACAATAAAAAACTCGATCTGCAGCTTTTCTTTTGAACCAATCACTCAATTGCTAAAGGTCACCCATCATTTTTCCTGATCTTATTGTTTTCTAGACATAACCTAACGTTTCCATCCATTTATTATAATCATAGCAGATGATTTTCAGAAAATTTGTGGCATGGTCTTCCAATGATTCTCCAGTTTATCAATATCCCTTTTGATTTGCAACACCAAAAAAATAAACATAAGACAACAAGAATGTTTAATAAGAATAAAATTCTTAGAGCCCTGGCTGACACTAGTTGGAAATGACATCTGCATGTTTAATATAAATGGTAATTAATCAACTTGTTGTCTTTCATAACAACTTGATCAGATTTGTGGGGATCACAGAAAATCTACAAATGCATTCTTGTCTGTTTTGACTATTTTCCATCTTTAACATTGAGCACATAGTAGGCATTCAATAAATATTTTATGGATGAAAGTAGGAATGAATCAATAAACTAAAGCTGCTGGATCTTTGCTTATTTGTATTTTCAACAATCAGGTCCCTTGTACTCTGAACTCATTAAAATTGATTTTTTTTTTTAATCTAAACATGGAATTTCTATCTGCTGAATATTGCTCTGTTGGTTTAGTGTTTTTAGTAGCTAAAACTGAACCCAAATGCATATACCTGAAAGCACATGTAAGACAGAGACCATAAAGTCATAACTTCGGTTACATCTATGGGACCGATGGGCTCAATCATTTTGTTTCAGTTACAATTATTTTTGTATATTTTGTTATATATATTATAGTATATATTTGTATTTTGTATATTTGTTTCAACTACAGGTACAACCACAGTGTTCAACTTGCAGAGCAAACATCTCTCTATAGGTGAATTCATTACACTTTTAATCTTGTTGTAATAGGTTATTTCATTTACTTTTCAAAATAGCATTTATCATTTCCTACAAGATACAGCTGAAACACAGTAAGATTAAGAATTTGCCCTGTAACACATTTTAAGTCAATTCTAAGGTCCACATTCAAAAATAAGGAGCCAGAATTGTGGCCACAGCCTGCAACACTGGCATCCCATGTGAGACAGTGGTTCAAGTCCTAGCTGCTCCGTTTCCAATCCAGCTCCCCGATAATGAACCTAGGAAAGCAGTGAAAAACGGTCCAAGTACTTGGACGTCTGCCACCTACATGGCAGCCCTACACAGAGAGCTGGATTGGAAATGGAGCAGCCAGGACTCGAACTGGCGCCCATATGGGATGATAGCACTGCAGGCGGTGGCTTTACCTGCTACACCATAGCACCAGCCCCAGATAAGATAAATCTTAAAGGAAAACAATTTAAGTACCTCAGAATCCAAATCCTGTGCTTTTTTTCATTATTCCTATGCATTCCTTTTTTCTTAAAAAATGGAAAGACAATATTAAAGAATGATTAAAAAAAGGAAATTTACCTTTTGGAATAATTTATATCTGCCCTTATGAAGAAAAGTACAATTTCTCAAAAACCAGCCTAGAAAAATTATGCATAAAAAAAATCAACCCATTTTCTTCACTGTGGGAAATGAGTCAAAGATGACTAGTTAAGAATTTAATTTTTTTTTTTTTTTGACAGGCAGAGTGGACAGTGAGAGAGAGATACAGAGAGAAAGGTCTTCCGTTGCCGTTGGTTCACCCTCCAATGGCCGCTGCTGACAGCGCGCTGCGGCCAGCGCACCGCGCTCATCCGATGGCAGGAGCCAGGTGCCAGGTGCTTTTCCTGGTCTCCCCATGGGGTGCAGGGCCCAAGCACCTGGGCCATCCTCCACTGCACTCCCGGGCCACAGCAGAGGGCTGGCCTGGAAGAGGGACAACCGGGACAGAATCCGGCGCCCTGACCGGGACTAGAACCTGGTGTGCTGGCGCCGCAAGGCGGAGGATTAGCCTGTTGAGCCACGGCGCCGGCCAAGAATTTAATTTTTAAAAAGTTTTGACCATTTTGGAAGGTGTCCTGCAGAGTGAACCTGTATGACAAATGTTCTTCTTACCTACCAGGTTTCAGAAAGTAATTCCTTTGATATAAAATACTAAGGCAACTTTGTCCAATAAGCTCAAGCAACTGCCAATTTAGTGAAAAACATCTGTGTCAAATACTCTACTGAGAGAAGTTAGATAAAACTTCTTAGGCTAATGGGATGTTACCCACACAATGCACCAACTTTTTACGTATCTTAGAAATTCACTTTCCTCTTAAATAATAGCATATGCTGGCCAGGCTTCATTTTTAACAAAGCTGTTGATGTTCATTTCATTTTATGATTTGCTCAGTTACAAATTAAAGAAATGATGCATAAATATAATTTATTTGATGACAACGATGAAAACTAAAGGTCTTGTTTTTTCTACGCGTTTAATCTGTCCCTCTCGGATTTTTTTTTTTTTTTTGACAGGCAGAGATAGACAGTGAGAGAGAGAGAGAGAAAGGTCTTCCTTTTCCATTGGTTCATCCCCCAAATGGCCGCTACAGCCAGTGCGCTGCGCTGCTCTGAAGCCAGGAGCCAGGTGCTTCCTCCTAGTCTCCCATGCGGGTGCAGGGCCCAAGCTCTTGGGCCATCCTCCACTGCACTCCCGGGCCACAGCAGAGAGCTGGACTGGAAGAGGAACAACAGGGACAGAATCCGGCACCCTAACTGGGACTAGAACCCGGGGTGCCGGCACCACAGGAAGAGGATTAGCCTAGTGAGCCATGGCGCTGGCCTCCTCCTGAATTTTTAAAGCATGTTTCTTAAATGCCTGAGTTTATTGTTGTCATTCTCCAAAAATCCTTCTTTTTAAAAGTTTTACTGCAACTTTCAGTTGCTTTTATTTCTGGGATCACAGAAAAATCAACTTAATTAAGTATATTTCTTTGTATTTAACAGGCTAGTTGTGCTATCTATCTAATAAATGTTTCCCATGATTTAGATCTCAGCATATAAATGAACACACAGATATTTACTAATCAATTGGCTATTAACTTTTCCAACATGTTCTTTATTGAGCACCTACTATGTGTCAGACACTCTGCTAGATAGTGAAGCTTTAAAGAAATGAGGCATGATCCTTTTCTTCGGGTTGCTGCAGTCTAGTGGGTAGATCAAAACACGAACCTAATATCCCAACACATTGGGATGAAAACAGCATTAGAAAACCATTTAAGATCACAGATGTCACTAGCACCTACAAATGGGTCTACAATACAGTAGGCACTCAATAAATGATGGCTCAATGGTTGAATGATTGAATGAATCACAGTTGCACTAGGAACACTGAAGAGAGGTACTCTGATCAAGTTACTGCACTTGTGCTGGTGACGGGAGTAATGGATAAGGAGGTGATGTTTACTTTACCTATAATTGTCTCCAGAATATTTTTACTTCATTCAGTAGGAAAGGGAAAGGGCTGTGAGGAAAAGAGAAGGTAGAAGATAGAGATAGAGGAGGGAAGAGTAAAGACAGAGAGAAGAGGAGGGAGGGAGAGACAGGGAAGGAGAGGAAGAGGAGAAGGAGGGGGATAAAGGTGAGCAGGATGAGGAGGAGAAAGAGGAGGAGAGGAAGGAGACAAAATAGAGTCCTCATGTCCATCTCAGGGAGTTTCATTGGAAGGTGATTTCTCCTCCACGGCAGGCTCTCAGTCTGAACTTTGGAGGAAAGCTCAGTTATTTTTATGCTGATTACACTGAAGCCCTGAAATACAAAGTGACATATTTGGATTTAAGTGGTTGAGGGCAGAACCAGACCTGCAAGTTCAGTATACAGTCCTCTATGTCACAGCCCATAGGACGAATTAATGAAAAAGCTTTTTATACTTGAAAGCAGACTTCAGCATTTCACTGGCAGTAAATTAAAGGTTTGACTTAAGATGCCAACAGAACAGAGGAACTTGAGTATCAGCTGTATGCCTACAATGGAATCTTTATAAATAAATTTATAATGATCCCAGCCCAAAGGTTAATCTTTATTGCCCTGTACTAACTAGAATGCAAGGGAGAACTCACGCCATTACAGAGAGAGTTGTTGGACAAAATAATGATAGTCTCCTGGTTAAAATCCTATTCAAAGGGTGAGCCTTCTGAGAATTCATTTTACTACAAAAATTCAAGGAAATTAAGCCAATGAGTCTAGCTTTTCTCCATTTAAACTGCCTTACACAATGACGAATCTACTAAAGAGAAGCTGATTCCTGTCTAAATATTTGTCTTCTTGTAAAGCTGTCTTGGAATAAATTAAGCTTTTCTGCCTACACCTCAAATATTGTAGTAAAAAGTAAAAGTGGTGCAGTAAGTCTTGACTACTGTGTCTCTGCCAGCACACATTGCTACATTCAGACATCACTGTATTACCCTACTCCCCTTCTGTCCTGTCCAAGGATTGATCTTATACTCTGGTATATTAATCAGTGTATCTTTTCTTCTCCTATTCCTAAGCCATGCAATGACGATGGAAAGTGTTACTATGTCACTGGGCAGACCCACGCCCCTGCAAACAGATGGCACGTCACCGCTTCTCACAAAGTCCTTCTGGCACCTACCCAGCTCTCTGGCCTAATCCTCAAAGCAGCTGTTACAGACTTTTCCTACTCTCCTCTTACCAGCCCTCAGCTGATCACTTGCTTCCTACTTCCTGAACAATGAAGGAGCTAAAGAGGAAGAAACTTCCTTTTACCAGTTGACAACCCCTTTGCCCCATCACGGCGGTGGGCAGGGGCAGCTGGAATGTACACATTTTTTCTCCAAGGCCCCCTTCCTGGGCACTGCACTTCCATAAGATAATGATTTCTTGTCTGGTTTTCTTCCTTATTACAATATCTTCCCTTACAAATGTGCTCAACTCTCTCTCTTTCTAAAAATACTTCCTTTTATCTACTACTGCTTATAGACACAAATGTGAAGAAAATACAGGCTGCCTACCACTGCCTACTCTTAACTTTCTTGCATATCATTGCTTTATACATTATAAAATCCCATCCCCACTAACTTACACTGAGATGACCACCCTTCCTTATCTCTAATCAAAGGTTCATGCTTCTACAGTCTGTCTACGTATTTCTTGGCAGCGTAGTGAAATCTGACACCCAAGGGACATCCATTTTTGCTTTGGTTTCCATGGTATCACTCTTGCTTCTTTTGGATCCCTGAGAGACTCTTCTGCTCTACTTATCCTTTAAATGTGAGTTGCTTTGCCAAATGTCCATTTGTGGTGCCCTTCCATCCTTTCATTCACTCTTCTAGATTAGGGCTTGAGAGGAAAGGTGTCTACTGTCATGTAAATACTTGTTCTACATCCTCCAGGCAACACTCACAATCTTTTAAATTCCAAGTTCATATAATTAACTTTTAGAGCTTTCTTACAGGTATTTCAAACTTAATATTCATCTCTCCTCGCACCCCCATTAAGTTTGCCTCCCTACAGTACTGAACATTTTGGCACTATTCATCTAAGAAGGCTCAGTGACATCATAACCCCTTTCCCTCTAGGTCACACCACATTCAATTGAGCACTAACATGTACTGATGCTAACTCAGAAACGTGTGCAGAATACAGACTCTCTCCCTATTTCCCATCACTAGGGACTTGATAATGTTGGAGTCTTCCTAATCTTCCCCTTCTTGTTTCTCCCAATGCTCTGTATATCTTCTCATGACTGGAAGAGTGAGGCATCTTTGAAAAGCAATAACAATGACGACATAACACAGCATTTCAAATCAAAAGGCTGTTGTTATTTTTAATGTACCTTGCATGGCTGTTTCCTACAAGATTAAAAATTGAGGTTCCTTTTCTTTGTATTCAGAAATCATCATCCTTTGGTCTCATCCCATCTTTCTAATTCATTGACACTCCCCACACATGAACACCATATTGAGATCCACCATATTGAGATCCCAAACAGAACTATAATGTACCTTTGCAGATGTTCTTCTCTGCCTACAATGATTCCCCCTTATATCTTCATTCTGCCTACTTCAGCAACTAACTTAAATGTCATGTACAGATTTACTGACACTGAATTCTCTCTAGGTAGTGGTGTGGTACTTGGTCTGCCCAACTGATGCTGTAGTCCTTTAAGACAGAGAATTTAGCTCACTCATTTCTCGATCTTCAGAGCCTAGCACCAAGCTTGGATTATAGGATGTAATCAGTAAATATCATATTGATAAATATTTATGAAAAATATTTACAATAATTATTGAAAATTAAGGATGGAAATTCATTAGTGAGAAATTCAACGTTATTTTCCTTCATATATGTCTATAATAGACTACTTCTATGAATTAAATAAATTGATCATGAAGGAAATAGGTTTTTAAGCCCATTTATGCAAAGTTGTATTTACGGTATAAATTTGGACAGTTAACAAGATAGCTTGCTAGTTAACAAATGTGTTTTAATTATAGTAGAAAATCTAATGTCACATTTGTGTATACTTAGATTTTTCTTTCTGCATATCTGGTGGATAAATTAAGGATATAATGAACCATTAAATGCATCTTAATAGTGATAATGGCATTTCTGGTAAAACACATTTTGAAATAATGACTTCTTCTATACAGATTTCATATATTATAAATAGCTCACACCTGTACGTATTAAATTTATTATGTACTTATTCTTTTTGTCAATTATAAAAATATAAACTGCCTTCAGATACTGAGATTTGACCATTTTTTTCTATCCTATTTGAAAATGCACAAATAAAGTTTTCTATTTGTTCAGTAAGAACTTTACAAATATGTTATCTTAAATTCATTTTAAACACTCTGCCACAGCAATGATATCAAAATTTAAATCCAGTTCTAAAGTTTTATTTTGGATTTTATTAGAAACTTGACAAGAATAAAGATAAAAGTGTTCTTACTAAAAAAGAAGGTACCTATATTTCATTCATCCCACTTCCAATATGCAACAGCAACTATGTACATTTTATTAGTCAGTAGGTATATATGACAGACGTTAGTAATGAATAGTATTGTCACCATTTATATTTATGGTTTGTATGAAGGAAACCATTTGTAACCACAGTGAGAAGCTAGAAGTACTCACTATTACAAAAGACCTGCTACTCTTAGTTTTCCTTGCAAAACTTCTCAGTTTTTGTTGTCAGACCCAGTTATCTGCCTGTGTACTCCTATAGAAGTCTAAACAGCACTCTATGCAACTGTTGGCTTCTCCTTAAACATCTGTCAAAACCCAAATTCATTGCAAGCAGCCACGCTTTTGACAAGACTCAGTCACCACAGTTATTATGCATAAATCAGGTCCATTCATTTGTGACTCTGTAAGCGTAAGAGTCAAGTATTAACATTTTTCTAACTACTTTGTGAGTGTGTTATGGAAAACCAGTCCAGTGATTTTACTTTAGCCACCTCTAAACAACTTGTACACATAAGATAACTAAGTTTTATTAACTTATTTCAAAGTATAAGTCCAAGAGAAGAAATGGGAACCAAGTACAGCAGTTTCCCCTTATCCACTGTTTCACTTTATCTGATTTCAGTTACCTGTGGTCAAAAACAGTCTGAAAATATTAAATGGAAAATTCCAGAAGTGAACAAATCATATGTTTTATGTAATTTTTATTAAGTATATAATTTCTTGATTTTAATATTATTGTTAATTTCTTACTGTGCCTAATTTATAAATTAAATTTCATCATCATTATGTGCTACATATATATATAGGGAAATATAGAATATATAGGTGCAGCATTCAGTATCCCCACATATAAGAGGACACCACCATATTTTTCAGTTAAAATATTTCATGAACCATTACTAGCAAAGTGAAATAAAAGTGAACATAATATGAAGATTAAAATGAGTTCTCTAATGGGGTCACAAAGTTTCCCAGGAAGGTAATCCTCCTTAAATTACTTCCTTTACCGTCTTTTCTCTAATCATCAGTCTGAGTTATCTGCCATATATCCAAAGGGCAGAACTCAGAATAACAAAAAGTGAAAAGAGATCACTCATTACCCCCTCTTCTCGTATCCTGAGAATAAAACAAACTGGAAGTCTATAATTATATTAGGATATCCAAGATACAAGGAAAACAAATATAAAAATAAATATGGGACTCCTTTCAGCAAATCTAATTTCCTGGGAAGTTTTTTCTTTGTATTCACAAAAAGAAATAACAATATTCAGATCTTTCATTATTGGGGGAAAAAAAGCTAAAAATAAAAGGGAAGTTTTCATGACATCCTTCAAATACATATGAACGTTATTGGGCTAACAACACTTTGGGGACAACATTGTAATAGTATGAAAAGGCTAAAACAAAATAAAAGCATATTTTAGGAAAGTTAGTCTTTAAAATTTAGATTTAACCCAGTCATTATACTATATATGTCTGTGCATGCCTAACCGACTATTACTTCTACTTTTAGGTGGCCTGAGATTTAATATAGTTTAGTAAGATAGAGCCATAATAATAAACAATTAACAAGGTTCAAATTTCTTGTTCATCTTAAGAAAATTTCTAGGAGTACATTAAAAATAACAATAAATGCTGCAATTGTGTATTTGTGATTTTAAAAAAGCTCAGAGCTGAGAACCAACAAAAAATAATTTTAGTAACTTCAATTGGCATGGGAAAATGCACACTGAATGAGTGAGATGTGGAGAATAAATAGTAAAATTGAAAGAATGGGTTCAGTGGAATGAATGAGGAGGAAGGCAAGGCAAGAGAAAGGGGGACTGAGGTCAGATTCTGAGTTGATGCAGTATGTGATGGGAGCCACCTTAGATCTCAGAACAAGAGAGCAACACATTCAATAGTGAAGTTGACAAATATGACTCTGAGGGCAACATCAGGTTTTATAGAAGGGGAAAAGAGATAAAAAAGAGTAAGCAAAATGTCTTTGCAGGCTGCTGACAAAGAACATAAAGCCTGCCATTTGCACTCTCGTATTCCAGTCCAGTGTTCAGTCTTTGCACAAAAAAACATGGCCCACTTACATGACACTAACATGATTTTCAAATGATTAGGCTCTGCTTGTTCTTTTTCATTCATTTGCATCTGCCACCAATCCACAGGCCAGAATTCACAGATGTGTGTGTGTGTGTGTGTGTGTGTGTGTGTGTTTGTATTCATAGGCCTATTTCACATGGCCCACACTGTTGTTGCTGAATATCTGAACTAATCATTAATGAAGTTCATATAAACATCTTTATTTCCAGATTTCAGATAGGATCTTTAATAATGCAGAATTTAAATTATGTGTGGTATTGTTAATATTTGTACTCTCCCATGACAACATACTGTCTTGCTTTTCAGGCAGGGCAAGGATTCTCTGGTTTGCCACAGTCCCCACTATCCCATATTCACTGTTCTGATGGACAATCCTTCATATTAATGTCACCCTCTTGACTTATTTGAGCTTACCATTTCTGATCTACTCTTTCCAGAAATATCTCTATTTTGAGACAGTTTTCACCAAATAGTTTTTTAAGATTTACTTTTTATTAATTTGAAAGGCAGAGTTGCGGAGAGAGGAGGAGAGGTAGAAAGAGAGAGATCTTCAATCCACTGGTATACTCCCCAAATGGCCATATTGGCCAGGGTTGGGCCAGGCTGAAGCCAGGAGCCCGGTCTCATACATGGGATCAGGGACCCAAGGACTTGGGCCATCTTCCACTGCTTTCCCAGGTGCATTAGCAGGGAGCTGGATCAGAAGTAGAGCAGTCAGGACTCAAACCAGTGTCCATATGGGATGCCAGTGTCACAGGCGGAAGCTCAACCTGGTATGCCACAGGCCAGCCCCTTCCTCAAATAGTTTTGTCTAGTCATTTAAACCAGTACTAAAAAAAAAAAAAAAAAAAAAACTAAGTTCATAACATTTCATAGCTTGCAAAGTACTTTTATATATTCATACAATCTACAGTGACCCTATAAATTGGGCAAGGTAGCTATCATTTCCCCTATTGTACAGATTTGTGACAAGAAACCATAAAAGTCCAAGACAGGGGCTGGTGTGGTACAGGAGGTAAAGCTACTGGCTGCGACTCTCTCATCCCATTTCTGAGTGCCTGGTTCCAGTCCTGGCCACTCCACTTCAGATCCAGTTTCCTGCTAATGTGCCAGAGAGGCAGCAGTGATGGGCCAAGTATACCCACGTCGGGAACTCAGATATTCCTGGCTCCTGGCTTTGGATCAGCCTCACCTCAACTATTGTGGGAATTTGGCAAGTGAATCAGCAGATAGAAGACTCACACTCTCTCTCGCTCCCTCTCTCTCTCCCTCACACACACACACAACACACACTCTCTCTCAATCCTATCTATCTTGAACTCCATTCTATCCTTGGGCTCCAAACTCTGCATGGGCTCGTGCTCTCTTCACATCTGGCCAGCTCCTATTAGTCTTTCAGCTCTCACCTGAAACCTCTCTTCCTGAGGAACTGTTCTCAGACACAAACACCAATACTCATAGACTGTTTCTTCTAGTTACCTTGTCCTGTGCTTAATAAAGAATCTCTGTCTTCTGTTCAGGGCCATCAATGCTAGAGGGTCAGGACCAAGTGTCTCTCATGCACTGCAGTGTCTGTACAAACATAAGAAAGTGAGATTTACTCTTGCCACTTTGTTAACATTTATAAGGTTTTGCCACCTTCACACTTTTGCCAACATCTACTGAAGTTTGGGCATTAAGGACTTTTAAATTCTGTGTGAATCTTCCAGTGTCTAATTGGTGGACAAACACTTTGAAGTGACCTATTTGGCTCACCTGGACATTTTTCCCTATTGTTAAGCATTCTATTTTTTCTTTGTTAACCTTGTCAATACAGTTTGCCAGTTAGCAATGAATGGTTACAGTCTTTATTTATTTTTATAAGCACCATTCTTTTTCCGTCGAATTCTTTAAAAGAGGGAGAGTGTTTTAAAACATCCTCTAATCTCCCTATAGGTTACAAAAGCCCCTATTTTATCAAGGTTCCTATAGCTAAAATTGAATATGCATAAACTGATTATTTTAAATTAAATGTTATCCTAGGTGTGCCTTGTCTTATAGCTCCTTTGAGGACAAAGCTGAAGTCCCACTTAATAGTTAGGAGCTCATTAACTACTGATGAATTTTGTCAAAGGGGAAGAAAGAAATAAAAATAGCAAATCATGAGCTTCTGAAATGAGAAGAAAGCTGCTGGCATTCAAAAAGGCAAAGGAGCAAGTAGAGTGATATTGAAAGTATAAATAAAATTTTACTTTTAGCCACCCTTTCTGCTATTGTCTAGCACAGGAATGTGATGTAAAGCAGAGAAACAACATGAAAAATTTCATAAAAACAATACTCAACTGGGAGACTGACTGACTGACTCCCCAGTAAAATAGGTCATGAATGAAAAGAGCCCATGGTTATTTTTCCAAATCTAGGCTAAGTGTCAAGTATTTTGTAAAGCACTTACTGACTCCAGAGCCTGAATTTGTAACTTTGTCTACATTCACAGGAAGGTCAGTCCCTTTGAGATTTTAACAAATGCTATGATGTCTTGAATCTATCTGGATCTGTGGCCTCCTCAACCAATCAGGAAACTCCATGAGGGTAGAATTGCATATTTGTGTATCCAAAATCCAGAAATCTATAGGACATGGTGCATAGTGGGTACTCCATCAATGAGGGACCAATGTATGGATTACTCTTAAATTTGAAAAGCACATTACATCTCAAGACAAAGCACTACTTAAGAATAAGAATGGATGTGGCCAGTGTTGTGGTACAGTAGGTTAAGCCACTGTTTGTGACACCAGCATCCCAGAGTGCCAGTGAATCACAGCTGATCCACAGCTTCCTGCTAATGCTCCTAGGAAAGTAGTGGAAGACGCCTCAAGTTCTTGGGCCTCTGCCACCCATGTGGGATAACAGGATGGAGTTCCTGGATCGGGGCCTCAGTTAGGCCCTGACCTAGCTTTTGCAGCCATTTGATGTTTAAACCAACAGATGAAAAGAGATCTCGTGGTCTCTATTCTCCCTGTCTCTCTGTAGCTCTGCCTTTCAAACAAACAAATCTTAAAAATATATATTAACTTACTTTTTTTATTAAGCCCTTTCTTTTATTTATTTTCAACAGATTTTTCTGTAGATGGATGTGGAAATAGGTACCTGTAAAGTCCCTGTTCTCCCCTGGGAAACATGTGTTTGCTGTTTTTCGTGGCCATGCTATTTTAATATTTTTTAAGGAATGCTGAAAAAGGGACTGGTGCTAAGTTAACATGCTCAACCAGCAAGAAGAAGTAGGTGACAAGCATTTCTATAGTCACAGTGGGAACTAATGAGAAATATTTGCTTTGCTGGCTTTATCATACTTCTTCCAATTTCTTTAATTTTCTTGGATACAGTGGAAAAGAATATTAATTAATTAACACAACCAGAAGTGCATCCTCTGGAGAGAAAGTAATATACCTGCAATACAGTGGAATCTCTAGTATATCAAATACACTAATTTACAGTGGTCATCTAAGTTATGAGACAGTAGGCCTTGAAATAATAGATGCATTCCATATAATTTTTCATTCCTGTGGTATACCATTAACGCCTACTATTTACCTTTAATTAGATGAAAAACACAAAAAGTAGGAGATACAGTTTTTAACTTTAACTGTGTTTTAATATATTTCCTACCTGGGTATTATCCAAGGTTTCACTGGTGAATATTGAAATTAAACCCATAGCTACAAGACCTCTGCTAACATATGAGGAAACTGCCTTCTCTCCAGTAGGTTATTTCCCAAAGGTCTAGAGCAGGGCCAGCACCACTGCCAGGTGGTGCAGCAGGTTAAGCCACCACCTGCAGTGCCCACATTCCACAGGGTTGCTGGTTCAAGTCCCAGCTGTTCTACTTCCTATCCAGCTCTCTGCTAATGTACCTGGTAAAGCAGTGGCAGATGGCCCAAGCCCCTGCTCCCCTGCCACACATTTAGGAGATCTGGAAAAAACTCCTGGCTTTGGTCTGGCCCAACCCTGGTCACTGCAGTCATTTGGAGAGTGAACCAGTAGATGGAAGACCTCTCTCCCTCTCTCTCCTTCTTTCTCTATAACTCTGTCTTTCAAATGAATAAGTAAACCAAAGGCCTAGAGCAGAGTTCGTCAACGCTTTGTCCATAGGTGGGTTCTGGGTCAAACAATTGTAGCAGTCTATCACAAGATAAAAACACTATATGACATAGTAATTTTATGTTTGTTAAGCCCAACAACAAAAAGCTGAGTTTGCAGAGGTCAGTGTGTGGCACAGAGTGCCTAGGTTTCAGTCCTGGCTCCAATTTCCGCTTCCTGCTGAAGTGCACCCTGAAGTGTAGCAAGTGATGGCTCAAGTACTTGGGTGCCACATAGGAGACCCAGCTTGGGTTCTGGGCCCAGTCCTGGCTGTTACAGACATTTTCAAAGTAAACTAGTGGGTGGGAGCACTCACTCACTCTTTGCCTTGCAAATAAATAATTTTTTAAAAAAATGAGTTTCTGTTGTATATGTCTGTGTTTTATGTTTTTCTGATAATTCAACTTCATTCTCTTTTACAAAACTATTAGTCCACAATAAACTATAAATTATAAAGAAATAAAGCCTTTCCCAAGAATTAAGCCCCTTGAAAAGGCAGTGTATAGGTATAATGTACAATGCTAGGACAAGCTGGAGAGGATCCCAGCTCTTGTACATGGAGCTACGTAGACAAGCTGTTTAAATGCTCCGTATCCCCATGACTTCAGCTACAGTACACTCATATGAGAGATGCCTTTTAGGATCCCTGGAAAAACCCAATAGGCACTAGCTTTGGCGAGTCCTCAATTTCTTCAACCATAAAATGGACATGCCATGAGTGAACCAAGGGTGGAAGATTCATTCTCTCTCTCTCTCGCTCCCTCCATCTCTCCCTTTCTCTCTCTGTCCCTCTCTCTTTCTCTCCCTTTCTTTGTAAATTCTGCCTTTCAAATAAATAAAGAAACAAGGAAGGTTGTCAGATAAGTCTAGAAAGTAAGATAGTCTGCAAGATTATCTGTAGTGGGTTGTTTTACTAAGCTAATTTCCTAGTGTCACAGGGTGCTTTAAAGACTTGATAACTTGGGTAAAGCCTGTAGCTCATTGCCCATATAGTGTCAAGCAAAAAACAAAGTTAGTACTTACTATTGGAAGTGCCTGATACACAGTAGGTACTCAATAAACTGTGACTGTCATCTTTTCTCCCTGTATAAAGCATCCTGAAAATATCACAGTTCATGGTCTGAATCTAAACTTGTGAGTGACATAGGAGTATCTCAGCCTGACCATACCACCACATACACATGCTCTGAAGAATGATCTGATCCCTGGAGAATCAGCACAGGGATGTAGCCCATCAGTATGGGCCCTTCGGGTTACCAGTGGATGTTTCTCTCTGATATTTTCCTTTGAGAATTTTCTCCTTTGGGCTGTTTCTGCATGAGTGATAATGCCTACAGAAGGCCATGGACAGACTTAGGAATACACAGAAAAGCTACTTTATATAATAGGGAAAACAGCAAAGACAGATAATCCTAAATCTCACAAGTTACTAAGTCTAATGTGTCTCTTCATGCCTCTCTCTGTAAAAGTTGCTGGGTCTGGCAATGTGACACAGCAAGTTAGGCTGCCAGCTACGACAGCAACAACTTGCATGAGCACTAATTTGAGTCCCAGCTGCTCCACTTTTGATCAAACACCCGAATGTAGCTGGGAAAGCACAAAAGATGGCCCAAGTGCTTGGGCCCCTGCCATTCATGTGGAAGACATGGCTGGAGTTGCAAGCTCCTGTTTTTTATCTGCTCCAGCCATGCCCGTTGCAGCCATTTGGGGAGTGGACCAGTGGTTAAAAGATCTGCTCTCCCACCCCCACTCCCTGTAATTCTCTTTCAAATAAATAAAATAAATCTTAAAAAATTGCTTGAGGAGGTAGTTATAATGAGTAAAAGGAAGACAAAAAAGCTTCTATACCACTTACAAGTTTTCAAAACATTTCAATCCGATTTGAGCCTTACAAGCCATGGGCAACCCTTCGATTCTCATGCCATCGATAAACTAAGGCTGAAAACGTAAATGATTCCCGAGCATATCTTCTTAGAGAAGGCATACCTTAAATGTGAATACAGTCCTTCAAATCCTAAAATCTGTGCTAAAGGGGAAGCAAGTTACATAAGAAAGGGAGACTATTTCAGCCATAACATAGTTTGATGTCTGAAAACTTTAAATGATAAATGGAGATCTTTGTGAAAGCAATACAATGGACAACCCAGGATAGGATGTTGGTAGAAAAAAAAATGGATGTATATCCAAAAATAAAGAGGCATATTAGGCAGAAAATGTTCAAAGTATTACAGTTTGTGTCTAAGGCATAACTAGATTCAAGACCCACGAGACATAAATGGGGAAAAAATGGAGAAGCTGACAGACATTCCTAAATGGCCCCAGGCTTAGAGAGAGAGGCAGCCTTTGAGGATGTCAGTAAACCCCACAGAGAGCTCCTGCAGGCAGAGCTAACATTACCCCCTTGGCCCAGTTAACCAGTCCTACTCTGGGGAGATCTCCCGGAGGCAAAGGGTAGATCACCTTGTTAGACAAATTTCTCTGGCTGCGACCAGGTGCTTGCCATCTCATAAGCTTGGTATTTGATCCTTGATAAGAGGTCACTGGTCTTTATAAAGGCAAGCCCTGCAATGTTCTCTACCATCTAGACCTTTGTGTGGATGAATTTCAGGTGTTTATTTGAAAGGAGGGTTCACCAATAAAGGGAAGCAGCCAGGCAGGACATTCAAAAGGAATGAGGGGAGATGTGCTTTCTCAGTAAAAGTTGGCAGTACTGAAGGCAGATATTTATTGCCTTTTCATAATTTTCTCTGATTAGACATTTTCAGAGTAATGCACCCTACAGAAAAAGGTGTATATGGAGTACATGCATATATGTGCACGGACACAAAATAAGGGCGGTCCTAAGGTTATTGCTAATGTTATTGACCTCTTACCAAATGACAAGCAGTGTGTTTTAAATTCATTATCCTGTTAAATCGTCACAGCCACCCTACGGGGGTAGATATGATTACTTTACTTATTTTATAGATGAAGAAGCAGGTTTAGATACTGTTTATATAGGCAGCAAGTGATAAAGCCAGAACTCAAAGCACTGAATCCAACTTCAGGTAAACCACTACAAGCACGTATGAAACCCAAGCTGTACTGCCTTCATCCCATCACACACACACTTCAGATCTCACCGCAAGGAAGCCAGAGTCCCTTATCCAGCGAGTTTTTAATCTCTTGGTTTAATACACATGACTTACACAAAAACCGGAATAAGAATGAAAAAAAATTCAGTAGCTCATGTTCAAAAAACAATGGGAAACAAGGTGGGAAAAGTGAAAACAGAGTAAAATCATAAAGCGTAGTGCATTTGTCAAAGCTGCAAATGGAGAACAAGAACTTTCCATATATCTGAAACACAGACAATGAAAACCTAACTTCTTAAGCTTTAAGTTCAACAAAAATTTACAAATTGTGATTGAATGTTATCTAAAATCTCTAGGTTAAAAATGAGCATAGACTCAAGAAATTATGGTCATTTATAATTCACCTACCGCCAATTCATCTGTCTCATAACCTTGTGTTTCTTGATTCTATGTTTTTAAAATTTTTTTATTTATTTGACAGGTAGAGTTATAGACAGTGAGAGAGAGAGGCAGAGAGAAAGGTCTCCCTTCCATTGGTTCACTTCCCAAATGGCCACTACCATCAGCGCTTGGACGATCAAAAGCCAGGAGCCAGGTGCTTCCTCCTGGTCTCCCATGCAGGTGCAGGGTCCAAGCACTTGGGCCATCCTCCACTGCCCTCCCAGGCCACAGCAGAGAGATGGACTGGAAGAGGAGCAACCGGGACTAGAACCCGGAGTCCATATGGGATGCCAGTGCCACAGGCGGAGGATTAACCAAGTGAGCCACGGCGCCAGCCCTATGTTTTTAAAATTTGAACAGGCTTGACTGAGATATGTGATAGAGTCAGGGGAGGGGGACTTAAGTGTGTCTGGCACACAGTAGAAGCAGAACAAATGTTCTCTCAAAGAGACTTGAAAAAATAAACATAGCACACTCATCTCAAACAGCAGCTTCACTCAAATGTAGGCAAATCAAACTTTTTTAAAATTATAAAGCAATCATTATATATTATATATTATTATTATATATAATGATATATACTATATATATCATTATATATATGATTGCTTTATAATTTTATATATAATATATATAGCATAGATAAGCTTATATATATATAAGCATATATATATATATATATATATATATATATATATATGCTTAGGAAAACTTACTCAGGTACTTAGGAATCCTTGTTCTCTCCCCTCAGCCATTTTTATTACTTGGCTAAAAAATTTGCACAAATTTGTGCATATGACTCTGCAGTGGGATAAGCCACTGTTTGAAATACCAGCATCCAGTCCCAGCTGCTCCACTTCTGATCTAGCTCCCCGCTAACGTGTCTGGGAAAGCAGCAGGAGATGATCCAAGTGTTTGTGCCTCTGCCACTAACTTCAGAGATCTAGGCAGAGTATTAGGCTCCTGGCTTATGCCTGGCCTACTCCTAGACGTTGCAGCCATTTGGGAAATAAAGCAATGGATGGAAGATCTCTCTCTGTTTCTTCCTCTGTCTCTTTCTCTTTCTGTCATTTTGACTTTGAAAAAATAAAATAAACAGATCTTAAAAAAAAAAGAATGAACAGATATTAGACCTGGATCATGGACCACAGGCATTAAATATTTAATAATGAATCTATTCAGGAGGACTAATATTTATTCCATGCTATAAAGAAATGCCACATCTTTGGAAAGCTTAGTAATAGATATGCCCCCAAGAACCACAGGTTTTGAAGGGTTACTGTCTCATCCTTCCCAGTCCCATCATCCAAACAAATATACTGTAATTTACATTTTATGCAATTATTTGTTCCAAAATCAAAAGAAGTATTTTATTCTACAGAATGCTTCATTTAAAAATTAGAAAAATAAATACCAAAAAAATCATCATATCATCCTTTTATTCTACCCTGCTCCTTGCTCTCATCTGTGGCTATCCTGGCGAAGGTTCTGAAAACCAGAAGGCACCAGCTAAACAAAGGTGTCACTGGGCAACAAGGAGTCCCTGTAGTGGAGGGTGGAGGTTGCCCTGTGTCTGAATGAACTGAGTTAAATCCACACTAGTGTTGCCATAGTCAAATAGAGAAGTAAGCGGTAATGGAAATATTTTTAACTTATTGATTCTGCACCTTTCTTTAGAAAATAAATGAGTATCCAAGATGCCTCATGGACCCCAAGGGACAGTTATAAATAGAAAATCTTGGTCAACTTGAGGCCAAATTGGCTAAAGAATTTGTCTAACTGCTAAAACAGAAGGAACCTCATGCCCTTGAAAAGATTTCGTCTACTTATGGTATGGGCATCCATTGTTCTTTAATCATTCCTATTTTTCTTGCTAACTTCAAAGCAAAATTTATTTTATTTTCCACTGCAAACTTTTCCATTCAGTCTGAAAAGATATGCCCATAGGATGACCGTAGAACATAAAACAAAACAACCCAGGGTTATACACCATGTTAACATGTGCACATAAAGGCTCTAACCCCAGTGAAGGAAAATGCTTTGTAAAAACTGTTTTAATATATAAGCACGTGGCACCAGTTGCCAGTTACGACAAGTCCCAGAAGTCTCCCCATTGTGAATGTGTATCACATCCATCCATCCTGAATGCATGTTGGGTGGAGATCTAAGCTTCTGTACAAATGCATTCAATAGTTACACACACTGAACTTATTCATCCCAGTTTGACCATCAGCAGGGGAAATATCGTCTGAGGAGACAGTTCCACAGCCCAGTGCTGATTTAGGAGAACAGCCAATGCTGTTCCACGTCCTTTCTGCTCCCTAAGCTCTCATTTGCATAAATGCGAGGAAAAGGCAGCCCACATGGTAGACTGACAGGTCAAAAGGTCAGGAATTAATATAGTGATGCGCTTTCCTCTACTTGGTTAAGTGAGCTTCATTACCTTGTAGGGCTTATACTTACCACATAGGAAACAGTCATCAAAACTACACACAATTAAATCAGTTCTCACGTAAAATGTACTGTCTGAAGAACTTGTTCCCAAGTATGTTTATTTGACAAGAATTTTTACCTCATATAGTTTCTAATAAACCAGGATTATTATTAAAACGATTTGGAATTCTTTCACCACTAGGCAGTGATAGAAAGCCCAACAACATGCTGGATAGATGGAGACACCCATTTGAGTGCTAAAAACCACCGCAGTTAATCCTCAAAAGTGAAATTTCTACATCCTATAATGAGGAGTTGCTGGGCATCTGATTAAGGACCGTAGGCATTTAATCCCCAACTTACTTTCATTTCTTCCCACCAAGCAACAAACAAGAGAAATGAAACCAAGGACCTGAAGAAACAACGTGTGTATTTTCCTACAGAAATGCTTTTACCTGCCATCCTGCTGGGAACAAAATGGGCTGGGCTTTCAAAATGTTTGTCTGCTTAACTCCCAGTTGGTGGCACTGGGAAAATGTAGCCAGGCAGTCTCATTGCTCTGTTTCTGTTCTTTAACTGCCAACTGGAATACAACAGAGGAGTCAAGGGAAAAAAGAGAGAGAGAGAGAGAGAGAGAGAGAGAGAGAGAAGGAGAGAGAAAGAGAGAGAAAGAGAGCGAGAGAGAGAGCGAGAGAGAGAGTGAGAGAGAGAGATGGATCCAGAGAGAACCAGAAAGATGGCAACAAAGCAAGCAAATAAATGATAACGAGCCAAAGATTTTGTACTCAGCAAAGCTGGCATCCTGACTATTTTCATATTTAAGTAATTATGTTTCAATTCATTGTCACATTCCGAGGGAATATCACAGTATTGTACAAATCATGAATTATCTGGTAGACACTCATCTTTGCAACATTGTAAGAAACATCATATGAAATGATTAACCCAAAGGGAGAAGGGACTACATTGTTCAGAAGTCTGAGACTTTAGCACAAAAATACAAAGTAGTGGTATCCAAAACACAAGTAATTTTGAACCATAATGAGAGAACCTCCATTTTGGTGGAATAGGTAATAACCAAATGAAGAGGGTACCAAATGAAGAGAGTTGGAGATTGTTGTATTCTCACCTTGTATCCCCCGGCACCTGGGACTTGACTTACATCCAGCTTCTCCATCATCTCACCATTCTTTTTTTCTTTACAAACGGACATTATATTATTATAAGAGTAACCATAAGACTACAACTTACCCCTTTTAATTTTGAAATACTTCCAGGTATGTCATTGCCTTTGATTTTTTCACATTTAAGTACTCACACACATAAATTAAACTTCATCAAGGGTTAGAAAATAGCATGCCTCCCATTTAATATTGTACATAATTTCTATTTTATTTAAATATGTTGCATGATATGCTGAGTAATAAGATTTTTAGCTAGTTTTCTAAGTTGCAAAAAATGGAAAAATACTAAAAATTATGTGATATATATATAAACAAATATGTTAACTATCTCAAATGTAGTACAGATTTCTGTATCAAATTGATCAACTTTCTTGGGGCTAGGATCATGATAAGTAAAATCAAATTCTACCTGGGAAAGGATAGATCTTACCTCATCAGATGGGATATCCAAAGTGATGCATTTTCTGTTAGTTTATTAATAATGCAGTAGCATCCTTCTAAAAGATGATCTTTTTGATAGAACACTCTCATTTGGGTATTATCAGAGTTAGAGTATTAACTAGGGTGATTCAATATTGGAGTACAAATTATAAAAGAAACTTCGGTTGTTCTTCCAGCCAGTCTGAAAATTCAGGATAAGGAAAAAACAGTAAGAATTTTCCACTGGCCAGTAAAAAGACAAAAATCAATCTATTACATTGAGGCCATTATATGCATTATCATGAATTTGCTAGTACTTCCATGTCTTAACTTCCTCATGATCAATTTTTGATCGCACAACTTACTAAAACTCAAATTGTATCTTTCTACAGACAAAACAAGGTAGTAATCTGGCAATTTTCTACATTGAGGCTTGAATTTTCTTCCTTAATCATCTACATTGCTCAAATTCATTATAAAAATGACCAATTTACCACCTCACTTCACATGAGGAAGACAGTACTACAGAATGCAGGTCCCAGGGTAGAACAGCCAAGTGCTACCTAGGGACAGATGAGCATGCAATAGTGTGTGTGAGTAGCTCAAATTGTTCCAATTATTCTTTTGCTTATAAAACAATTTCTATATTGCCCATTATAGATTCCAAAAAATACACTTTGAAGCAAGATACATTAGCATACAACATTTTCTACTGCTAGAAGCTAAGACACAATAAATCTCTTACCTTGTAGAGAGAGAGTAGCACAAGGCTCATAATAGGATGAGTGATGCATAAAATGTTCTTCAGTTGACTTCCCCTGGGATTGATACTTCCAGCCTGGGAACACCATTTGCCTGCACGGATGGAATGCTAACCAACGCAGTAAAACAACCAATGTGTTATGTATGGTTTTTCAACTCTGAGAAATCTAGAAGAAACTGTAAAATAAGTAAACAGGCAAATTTGTGTCTAAAAATGTTAGCACAAATTAGCTGGAAAAACACGCTTTAGATAAGGAAGGTTTAAAGAAGGCAGATTAGTGATGGGTACATGTTTTTAAATGTAGTTGTGAAAATAATATGCTTTTTCTTAGAAGCTGAAGTGTTATATTATTGTTACAGCTTATAGTGTATTTCACAATTATTTCACAAAAAAATCACTACGTCTGAATGACAAATAAAAGTGTTAGCAAAGAGCCAAGTTGTTTATTTTCTTCAAAAGTATCCAAAAGTAATCAAGAAAAGAAATGAATCTGAGAAGAGTACATGATAAAAATTTATAAGCTCAAATTCTAATTAAATTTGTTTGAAAAACTGATCATTAATGTCCAAAAGATACAATTTCAAATCAAACTTGCTTCCAATCTAAATTTAGCCTCTGTTCCTAGTGTCATAATTCTCCAGGCACAAGAAGGAAAATCAATGCACCTACTCACCTTTGGAAGAATTTCACTGCCAAGTCTCCATGGTTCTATGGGATCCAATAATCCGTAGCTTGGTATTGATTTTTCTATGACACCTGTAGAAACAGCCTCTCCTTCCTTTCTAACAAAACATAGCAACAGAAATTGTGTAGTTTCTTAGTGAAGTAAGCCTAGGCTGTTAAGCCCAACTTCATCCTGTAAGGAAATGTGTTTTATGTATTTTGTAAAAGTATTAACTTTGCCTGATTTTGGGGCCATTTAGCAAATGCTTAAAGCAATGCAAACATCTATTTCAAAAGATAATTTGAACATAGGTTTTTAGGCTTCTTACACTTAACTCGTATACAACAAATTGCATTTACTGCTCTATGGAAATAGACAAATCATAAAACCTACCAAATCCAATTTATAGTTTTAAAACAACTCTAAAAGTTAACCCTTTTTGATATTAAAATACACAATCATGCCTTTAACATCTAAAGCTTTGATGAGATAGAGGACTTTCAAGGGAGTAGCATAGAGGAGATTAAATCCTAAGTAGGGGGTTACATTTGGGGGTATATTTCATAGTATTATAAGAGTTGGAAGAATAGGCAAGAATCATGACCCTTCCCACTTTCTTGACAAATGTAAATGCAAAAAAATCCAAGAAGTCATGTTTCCATCATTCTTCACACACCTGATATAAACCTCAAGGGTACTTGTTTCACCCCAGGCAGACTTCTCTGGGCATGTTTGAGTATGTTCCCCAGAGCCATTAGGCGCTGAGTGCAGCAACTACAGTTGGCAACCCACTCCATCACTTAACAGCATCAGCTCGAGAATCTGCAAAAGAAAAATGCACTGTTAAAAGAAAAATCCTTCTTATATTTGCTTTTCCTGGTAAAAACCGTAAGAAAAAAAACACAAAGCAGGTTGTTTCTCACAGTGTATGTGACATCTTGGTTAAAAGTGACACTCCCATGTTGCACTCTGACAGGTTTAGTGTTAAGGCTTGACAGATAGAAACCTGCAAGAACAACCTCCCTGGCACAGATATTTAAACGCACATTAAAACTTTGATTTGATAGTCCCTTGATTAGTTTTTGCAACAGTGAGTACTACTGTCTTTTACGTTTGCTATACATTGTTATTCTTCACATGACTGTTAATTTAAGCTCCCATTTCCTTAAAATACACACATTTTAACCGCTTATCAAACCTGTGCACACTTCTGAGTTAAAGAATTAGATCAATCCAAACTCCAGTTCTCAAGGGAGAAGTTCCATTGTTTATCAGGCCATGTCTACACTGGCTGAGCAAAGCGCTCTGTTCAGAAGGAGAAGCGCCTTTGGCAGCTAGAGTCCACATAGCTGACCCATGGACCCTCGGGTGGAGCTTCTTCACCTAATTATATAAGGGCAATGAAATTACTAAACATTTGATGAAAATGACCCACAAAGACAAAAACAGGACATGATCATTTGTTCTACATGTTTCCATGGTAGTCATTTAGAATGTAATTCAAAGGCCCTACAAACACAAGAAGAATGCTTATACTTCATAGGAGATAATGAATATGGCAATTGAAATAGTTGGTAACTCAATATTTGGTTTAGCCCAAGTCATTTTTCCTAAACAGGACAGTGGAAAGAGCATTTTACAATGCAATACTTTTTTTCAAACTAGACTAGGTTAAGCTGACAATTCTATTTGGAGAAAAATCCTCAGAATTCAAATAATTAAAAGATTAATTCAGTAACCAAAAAAAAGGATCAAAGGAACCCAATATTTTGGAGCAAATATTTGCATTCTGGTAACTTGCAACTTCCAGGTTTAGAAATAATTGTGGGTGGATTCTGATGGCAGCACAGTACCCTCGAATCATCTTGAGCATTAAGAGTTATTTCCACCAATTTTTAGAATAAAAAGAGGTTTAGCAGAATGCTCTACTAATAACTACAAAATTATAGGGTTTCCCTTCCATCCACCCAAACACACTCCACTGTGTGACATAACATATACAGCACTAATCACCTTTGGAATTTCGCCAGCTTTTCCTGTTGGTGAGCAGGCAGTTGGACCCAATTGCCTTAAAGAAATAAAGCCTGGCTCTCCCATGTGAATGCCTGCCAAGGACTTCAGAGATCATCCATTCTGATTCATTGAAGAGAGCAGCAGTGAAATTTTGCACATGTGGGAATTTATTATAATGGTGATCAATGAGATAGGCTTACTTTTACCAATATCATCCCAAAATAAATAGGCTACCTCAGGATATAAACCCTGGTTTCTCTAAATCACTTGAACTTTACAGGTAGGAAAACTCCATGTTTTCTGCCATTCCCATCTTTAGTTTTTCAAGGTAAGTGTCCAGTCTTTGTTTCAGTTTGGTAATCATGCAAATTACATGTTAAATTCCCTTTCTCTGGGTGCAAACTGAGTCATAGCAACATATTAACTGATTAGACTCTAAATTACCACTCAAATTACAAAATGAAAGAATTCTGAGTTATCTAAGTTTGCCTTTCTTAGCGAAGTACATATACCATATATTGAATCTTGTATCTTCTTTTCCTATATGAAAGCCTGGAGAATGTCCTAATGTAAGTCTATTGACAATTTCTTTGCTGCACATGCTTTAATGATCTTGTGATGATAACGATGATGATGATGGTGATGATATAACAACACTTAATTATATGACAAGCACTCTTCTAAATACGTTATATATATGAGCTAATTTAATACCACCATAACTGGTAAGATAGGTACCATCTGCCCCACTTTAAAGATGAGGAAACAGAAAAAAAAAAAAAACAAAAACAGAGATAGCAAGAAACTTGACCTGTATCACACAGTAAGTGGTAGGGCTATATTCAAATGTAAGGCAGTCTGACTACAATGTCTACACTCCAACATTGTATGTGCTTTGCCAAATAACAGGTCACCAAACTGATGTATCATGATGTGTTGAGATGTAAATGAAAAGATGCCTTCTTTACAGTGGCTCTTCCCTTCCTACACGAGTGGAATTAATATGCCTAGATCCAAAGCTTTACTATATGTTGTCATCAGGCTCATTTTTCTGTTTCTCGGTCATAGATGCTTTCTTCTGTATAGAACCAGTATCTCCTGTTAGAATAAGTTAGATGTGGCTGGCACCGTGGCTCACTTGGCTAATCCTCTGCCTGCAGCACTGGCATCCCGGGTTCTAGTCCCGGTTGGGGCGCCGGATTCTGTCCCGGTTGCCCCTCTTCCAGTCCAGCTCTCTGCTGTGGCCCGGGAGGGCAGAGGAGGATGGCCCAAGTGCTGGGGTCCCTACACCCGCATGGGAGACTGGGAGGAAGTGCCCGGCTCCTGGCTTTGGATCAGCACAGCGCTGGCCATAATGGCCATTAGAGGAGTGAACCAATGGAAGGAAGACCTTTCTCTGTCTCTCTCTCACTGTCTATAACTCTCTCTCTCTCTCTCTCTCTCTCTCTCTCTCTCACTGTCTAACCCTGCCTGGCCAAAAAAAAAAAAAAAAAGAATAAGTTAGATGCATTCAGAAGCGAAAATATATCAACCCGAATCACCATTTCAGATACCACTTGAACCTATTTAAAAACTGTTTATTTTCATCTAACTAAAAGGTAGAATGAGAGAGAGAGAGAGGGTAAGAGAAAGAACGACAGACAGAGAAAGTGGGAGAACTCCAAGTATCCCACAAGGGTGACAAGAACCAAATCAGTAGGCCATCATCTGCTGCCTTCCAGGATGCATTAGTAGGAAGCTGGATTGAAGAGGAGCAGCATGGACTAGAACTGGCACTCTGACTGGGGAAGCAAGTGCCACAAGCAGCAGTTTAATCCACTGGACTGAATACCCTACCCCTTACACCTTTAAAATTTAAATGTTGAGATGCTCATCAATATAGCAAGATTCAAATAAGAATAAAAATGACTGAGCAGGGACTCTGGATAGAGCATGGTACCTAAAATGTAGCCTTATGAAATCAGGCCTCCCTACAGCAAATCCTGATGCTAGCTTTTACAAGTTGAACAAGTTATTTAATCTCTCTATGACTTAATTTCTTTATTTATAATATGGAAATAAAACTAGTACTACTGCCAAGGGTTGTGATGATCAAATAAATTAATCTACACAAAATGCTTAATCTGATGCATGACACAAAGAAAATACTCAAATATGGTAAGAGTCAAGAAATATACATGATTCTTATTATTACATTTAATTTTTAAAAACTAGCCTCCAGCGATAACTGAGCATTAACCATTAAAAGTTGCTATTTTAGTGAAAGGGTTAATACAGATTTTAGAACAACTGGTTTTGAACACAGGAAATCCTTCTGGTACAGAGACAATTTGGCTCTAAAAATTCGCTGTGAGGTACCATTCCTTTCATTTTTCCAAGAACAGAAGCAAATCACAGAATATGACAGAAGTACCTAAAAAGTCATCAGAGATTATGGCATCAGACACTCACCTAGCAAGCCAGAAGTAGCCTTTTTCGTTATGGTAAGGTTATAAGTAACATAAAAGGATAGTTGGCTTAATTTCTTCGCGTGTATCACAATTCAGATTTCTATACAATGTCACTGAAGTCAAATCAACCTGGATAGCAGTGATAGAATTCAGTTGTTAAACTGTGTGAATGAACAGTGGTGAAACTGTCCATGCATTCAGCTGGTCTGTTTCTTTATTTGCTCCCTTCCCTTTCCAATATTCTAAATGCTTACATTTATGCTTAAGTCCAAACTCTCCAAGGCCACACGGGCAACTCAGAAATGGCTACTTAGGAACCTAAAATAGAAATTTTCATCCCAAGGAGAGAGCAATACAAGTACTAGGAGAAAATGGCCCGCTGCATGCCCACTTGCACAGAGCTATGCCGTAAGTGCTATTCAAAGAAAATAGAACGGATTGAAACCTTTTTTCTTTCAGTTCTAAAATGGACAGCGTTACCAGAAAGGCTGAAAAGCCCAGAGGCCCAGGAGCAGAACCACAGAGAAGCTATTCTAGGGGAATCTCCTGGGGAGCACTGACTGCCTTTTTACCGTCTGGGCACCAGGGACTGGAGAAGCATCCCTGGTCCCCAAGGGGTTGGCAGGGATGATAGAGAACCTTTGCCTCATTTGCCAGCACCTCAGAGACCAGACATCTTTGACAATTTAGAAGGGAAGGAAGTCTTGATGTAGAAAATAGCAGCATCATCAAGAATTAAAGTTGTGAATAAAGGAGTCAGTGGGCAGTCTTCTCTGGGATAAAGAACAGACAAAAATGAACAATGAGAACAAGCACACAAGGTCTCAACTTTTTTTAGAGATTAATTTGTTTTTTTATTTGAAAGAGTTAGAAAGAGGTAGAGACACAGAGAGAGGTCTTCCATCCACTGGTTCACTCCCCAAATGGCCGTAACAGCCAGAACTGAGCCAAATGGAAGCCAGGAGCCAGGAGCTTCTTCCCAGTCTCCCGTGTGGGTGCAGGGGCCCAGGGACTTAGGCCATTCTCTGCTGCTTTCCCAGGCCATAGCAGAGAGCTGGATCACAAGTGGAGCAGCTGGGATTCGAATGGGCACCCACAGGGGATGCCAGCGCTGCAGGCTGGGGCTTTAACCTGCTCACCACAGCACTGGCCCGAAGGTCTCAATTTTGATCCTACAGTTGGACAAGCTCATTACTATCAATCTTCAGGTATCTCCTCAGGCTGCTAGGGAGTCATAGACTCATGAGACAAAGACTCCCTTCTGAAATGATAGCTTAGCCTCCAATTTCCTAAATGAGGACCCAGTGTGACCCAGAGACAGCCATCTGCCCAGAGTCCCATCCAGAGAAATGTAGATTAGAACCCATGGAGACAGAAGGAGGTAGCTGAAGAGTTAGAAAAATAAATTCTTGAGGCCAATGCTGTAGTGGCGGGTAAAGCCACCACCTGTGCTACCGGCATCCCATATGGGCAGCAGTTCAAGTCCCAGCTGCTCCTCTTCTGATCAGCTCTCTGCTATTTCCTGGGAAAACAGTAGAAGATGGCCCAAGTGCTTAGTCCCCTGCATTATATGGGAGACTCAGAAGAAGCTCCTGGCTTCGGATTGGCCCAGCTCCAGCCATTGTGGACATTTGGGAGTGAACCAGCGGATGAAAGATCTTTCTTTCTGTCTCTCCCTCTCTCTGTCTATAACTCTACTTCTCAAATAAATAAATAAATTTTTAAATAATGAAAGAAATAAATTCCCTGAAAGCAATTCAACTACCAGGGTACTTCAAAAAGTTTGTGGAAAAAATGGAATTAAAAGATGAGTTTATTTTAGTGCTAAAATTTTTGGAAACTCATGCATAGCTTTTTCATAATATAAATTTTCACAAATTTTTTGAGGATCCCCTTACATGCATGGATTTCAAAAAAATTCTGGCACCAAAATAATCTTTTAATTCCACCTTCCACAAGCTGTTGGAAGCACTATCACATTAGGAGGAAAATGAAAAGGGGGGGGGGGGGGGACACAAACAACTACTGAAAGAGATGTCAGTGTCCTCAACTGCAAAATTTATGCAGACAGCAGAGGCAGGTAGAGAAGAGGTAGTACCGGGCCTTCTGCAACCAAGAGGATGTGGACAGCACAGACCGGGAGATTGCAACACTACAACCCAGCTTTTGGCTGCATTCCCAGCAAAGGAAATGGACTGCTTCGGGAACTATATGGGAGAGCCACCTGATGCTCCAGCCTCCTAGCCAAGAGCACCTGTAAGTCCCTTGAACACAGCACCAGGCACAGCCTTCTCTCCATCTGCCTCAACAAACATCAGTAGCAGCTGCTACTAATCCTCACCTCCTCCTGGTTCCCCCAGGGCCCATTCGATGTGGTTTTTTCAGATTTTCCTCACCAAAATACAAAATCCTTATCGTCTTGTGACAGTTTTATTATTTTATTGCTGTAGGCTTGTGTCTCATTAAAAGCCATTTCAAATCCTTTAAACCAAGGTACTTTGGAAAGGAGCCTATCCATGTCATAGCATATGCAAATTCCTACAAATAAGCTCCAAACACCAAGTGGAATGTTCAAAAACAAGGAGGAGGAGTAAGAGGGTAGGATAAGAGGATGGGGGAGGGGGAGGAAGAAAAAAAGGGAGGGGAAGGAAAAAGAGAAAAAGAAGGAAGAAGAGGAGAAGGAGAAAAAGGAGGAGGAGGAGGAGATCTGCCCAGGCACCCTCACTGGCCAGTCTGTAGACCACTGCCATTTTTGTCAACCTGAGTTTGTGATGCCACATGTACATTCAGCTCAGGTGATTTGGCTCTTCTTGCAATGGATGTGAATTAATTCTGATCATATATTTTAATGAGACAACACTTCAGATGCTGTCAGATGTTCCAGATATGAAACGTACATCTTTTTTCTGTGGTGAAACTGGAAATTCTTTTCTTGGGGACTCTTGATCGTGTCACTTCCTGCTGTTTTGTACAGAATGAAACCATCTGCATATCAGGAAGCTCAGAGGAGAAAGGGCTGGAACGGCAAACTTCCCACCTTTCTACATCCACACCACTGCTATACATCGCTCATCTCCTTTTGTTCACAAGTTTTGTAATTTCACAGAATGACAAGTCATACAGCCTGACATCAAGCTTGATCTCACCATTATATTTGATTGTTCAAAATTACACTCGTCCCAGCATGTTGACAGAAATTCCTTTCAATATTTTCTCTGTTGGTTTATTGAGTGGCAATGTCATATTTTTAAAAATGCTCATTTCTGGGGCCATTCATTCAATTCTTTGCACTGACATCCCATTAAAAATTCTTTTACCCCAATCTTCTCCTATTCTCTCTATCCCCAGTACATTTGACATGTCAGAAATAATTATAAATGGCTTAATAAATGCAGGGGACCTTTCTCTTTATTGCTCCAGAATGGATGAGCAGAGAATTGCTTTGTTAGCTTCATTCTAGTTGGGAATTTGCATTCAGCATCAGCAATATCTCATGAGAAGGTAGAAGTCTACACTAACGTTACAGAAGTCTCTGGATCAGCTCTACCTCCCAGGAACTGTTTGTTCCTTACAGAATATGCCTAATGGCAAAAGTCTGTCTTCCTCAGAAATGTCCCTCACCTTCTTGTGCCATTTTTCATACAAGCACGTTTAAGGCAGTGACTTTCCTGTGTCACTTGCTAATATCAAAGCTGCTTATTTAAAAACTGCTTTCTGATAATAATGGGGAGAAAAAATCCACAGGAGGTGATTTTCACATTCACTCCTTAGAATGGGCACTGCCTGTTCTTTTCATCAAACAAAGGCAGGAAATCTATTTTGTATCCAAGGTAAATGGAGAATGCCTGGACCCGTTTTTCCTTTCAAAGCTTACCACTCTCACATATGGTAAAAAGCTATCACAAAAGGCCCTAACTCTATCATGATCTTGGTTGTACCACAGAATAAATAAAGCTATCTTTCTACAAAATGATGCATTCTGTGGGCCTCTCTCCCAGGTGCAAGGAAAGCACTGTAATACTGGACGCATTACACCTTTCGTTGATAATCAAGATTTTAACAAGCTCCCTGAATCTCTGATTTACTGGTTGATATTACCTCCTCTGACAAGCTTTAAGAAAGAAACCCTCCTCTATGAGCCTATGAGTGAAGAGGCCCAGGCTGAATGAAACCCCCTGACACAAATTCTGAGAGACTAGTTTCTGAGATGACTGTGGCTTTGATGGGAAACGTTCTTGACTTGAGCAGAGGAGATTGTGTTTCTTCTCTGCCACTTATCCTATATGTGGCTTCAAGCAAAGTGCATATACTCCCAGAGGCTTACTTCACAAAATGCTGGAAGCAATACTTTCTGGGGCTTAGATAATAAATCAGACATTGTACATAACAATGAAGATACTGGTTCAGAATAAAGCATGAAACGGGGGCTCAATATTGTTTTTCTTAAATAAGCACCTACGGCTAATGAGCAAGTAAGTGAAGACCACTACCATTAAACAGAAATCTTGGGGAAAATTCATATGTAATATAAGCATATTTCTTCAACACTAGGAATAGGACATTCTCCTAAAGAAATATTGCCATAAATGAAATTTAGTCTTATGTACATATCATACCTACAAGTGACAAAATTTCATGGATCGGCAATGTAGTAAAATTCTTGAAACTACATACAGAGTTGAAATAAATTAATACCCCTCAATATTGCAGGAGGCATTTCATTGTCTTATGGCACCTAAGGGTTGTAATTATGATTATTAGTGGCTAGTTTACTAGAGAAATAGATGGAATTCAAATGCCTCTATAATATAAATGAGAATAATTTTTAAAATTAATCTACATTGTCTATTTTAATACTATTTCATGTGTCTTTTTCAAAAAAGTCGTATGATCTCAATAATGCAAAGTCATCTAACCTAAGCTTTTTAGTAATTTGTATTGTTAGAAGAGCTTAATCTCACCATATATCCCCACATTCTAACACATCAGCAAGCATGTGGCCCAAACATGTGGGTGGTGCACAGGCTGAGAGCCCTTCTACATCTCTGACTTGCACCAGATTTGGATAGAATGCAAGCAACAGCAGGGATGAGATATAAAGAGGAAGTAACAAACTCCTTGCTCACGGCTTGATGAAACTGTCAAAGAGATGAAATGAATGAACAGCTGAGGAAGACTGTGTATGTTAGATGGCACTAGACAAGTGCAAGGTGCTATTATAATTATTACTATTAATAGTCTTGCCCAGTTTACAATGGATATGTTATATATAGCTGGAAAGAGAAGAGTTCTTTTTCAAGTGAGGGTACATTTACTCCTTCGTCATCCAAATCTTGCTCTGCTGTCAGCTTCCCTCTCAGCCGGTGTGAGTGACATGTATAGTCTCTCCTTGTTTCCTTCTCTTTTTTGTCAGAGTTTGACATTGTTGAAATAGATAGGAAGATCTTGCAGAGAATAAGGCTGCAAGCGAATTTCAAACTTTTAAAAATAGTTGTCTCGGCATTGTAAGGTAAAGGTTTCTGCATCTAGGAAGCTAAAGCTGTTCTTTGTTAATGTGGCTGAAAGCTTGTAGGGGTTATTACAGGAAGGTAGAATACTCGCAAAGCTCAACATTTGCGCACCATATCTGATATGATGCCATTGTCACAAAGGCCAGACACACGTCAGAACAATTTCCACTTCTGAGCTTAGCCATCTGAATTGTCTCCTTGAACTAAATAAATCTGCATATGTACATGTGCCTGCATGTGCACACATGGACTTTTATGGTTTATAATGATAAACACAGTTACACCAAAATATATCACTGTAAGAAGTGAGGGCTCATTTGCCAGAGTGCTGTAAAACTATACAGCGCCATCAATAATCATGAACCACTTAAAAGTAAAACTAGACTAATAAAAGTCAATATTCATTTTCCTGCTGTGGGAAGGAGTGCTGGTTTTATCTCCTTAATTAACAAATACAAGTATCTTTAGTATACAATAGCAATAACCACAGCCCAGTCCATAATGCTTTAGGGGAAAAGGGACAAATGAATAAAATGGTTACATAAAGGACAAAACATGAATAAGTAGGATAAAGGAGGCTCGTATCTGCTAGCACAGAATGATTACATTACATATATGACTTGAGAGAGCAACTTGTAAAACATTAAGTACAATACAGTCTGAGGTTTACATACACACACAGAGAGACAAGTACATGCAGAAAAAGTGCAAGACAAATCTGCTAATAAGTTGTATCTTGGAAGGTAATTAGAACTGGGGAAGGAGCAGCAGGAGGCAACAGGGGAATTCCTTTTTGTTTTTCACATTTCAGTAAGACTATCACTATTTTCATAATCAATGTTTAAAGAAACCAGAGATAAAAGTTATGGCACCTATCCTTAGGATCACTGGAAGTAACAGAAGTCTTTTGTAATCAAGCCTACTACTATCTATGTTGGTCACATAGTTCTGAAAAAAATAAATATTTTTTTTTAGTTGTTGAAAATAGCACCCTTTCTGGCATATGGCCACACACCCTTCAAAAGTACTTCCAAAGCTTCATCCAGAACATTATGCCCACGTTAATCTTAAATCTAAGGAACAGAAAATACTAGCAAATCCATCTTGCTCTCAGCCCGCATTCATAGCAAAGAGTGTTTTCCTTCTTGTTTTTAACTGGACATATTTAAAGAACTATAGATAAGAAATCATATCCTACTTACTAAAAATCCGCTCCTACATGCCTATCATTCAACGGCTCATAAGCACCAAAAATTGGGCTCAAGTGAAAGCATGTATGTATTGTTTTCCTCATCATCCCTTCATCAGTGCACCTAACCTGGCATCCTTTGAAACAAGAGAGCACAATGAACCAAGAAACTAAAGTTTGGGGTCTGAAATGTTTTTTACAATATGATCAAATTGACTATAGATAACTACAGAGCCATTGTCATTCATTTGATTGGAAATATGACTCTACCTCAAGCCAGGTCCTTGGTCATAGTGAGAGAATAAGATGAATTATCATCTACTTGCCCCCTTCAAGAAACTTATATTTTGCATACATCAACTTCAAATAAAGAGAAGATCTTAAAAATCTATCAATCTTTCTTGACCTTTGAAGAACTCATGTATTCATCTTTGATATAGAACCCATGTGTTTATCTTTGATACAACCTAAAATTTAAAATCAAAATCAAAGCCAAAGAGTTGTTGGCAAACCAATGGGCCACTGTCTATTTATAAAATATAAAATATATTATAAATTTATATATTTATAATATATAATATATATTATATTATAAAGTTTTACTGAAACACAGTCATGCTGATTTGTTCATGCACTGTCTCTGGCTGCTGTAGGACTACAATAGAGGGAGTGACGCGTCACAACAGAGATCATATACCTCACAAAAGCTAACTTATTTACTAACTGGCTTGACACAGAACAGGCTGACAGACTCCTAATGTTAATAAAAATTGGGCAGTATACTTAAAAAATGGAATGTACCTGTTTATCTATCTTCCATTTTGGTGCATTCTTTTTGGGAACCTGTTTCAGGAGGCACCGCTAAGGGTGATTCTTTAAGGACTATGTGTTTCCTCTCAGACATCAGGAGGAACAAAAGGAGACAGTGAATCTACCGTATGGTAATACAGAGGGAAAACAGAGTGACTTTGTAAGCAGTATTTCAAAATCTGAACTCTGCCACTTCATTTATACCCACTCTGGCCAAGGACTGAAATGTTTCTGATAGGAGCTGAACAAGAGCTGAGCTGAAGGATGAGGATCATAGTGGATCTCATTTAATCAGTCCTGGGAAACATTCACAGTGTTGTGAGTCCTGTCCCAATTCTTGAATGTCTCAGCTTGATTGCGAAAAGAATCTGGCCCCAGAAATTTTAAAATTGCTTAAGCTAAATTTTTGCAAAACATTTGCATGGATGGAGCAACACAATCTACTGCCAAAGATGCTCCAATTTAATTCTGCCTGGCAAGTTGGCTGGGCTTATTTGGCATTTCATTAACAAAAAATAAACCTCATTTTTCCTGAGAAAATAGCATGTGTAGTATTTTTGGGACAGCACAGCTCAGTGTGCTACTTCTTGATATGAAAATAATTTATATCTGAAATGTGGATAAATAAAGGTTTAAAAAGCCTTTCTCTGGCATGGTAACTGGCTACCCTGGAAATCCTTGTTTTAGGTATGTGACTGAAAGGTGACATGAAATATACCTGCAAATGTTTAAAAATCATAGGGCAGCAATGTCATAAATCACTAAGAAGACTGGCCTGGAAACAGAAAAATGGATTCTTATGACACTTTTACTCTAATTGCGATGCTCTGTGCAAGCCAACAAGTCTGCTTTTTCTTAATTTTGGCTTCTTAGGGGATAAAATAAAGGGAAGTTGTGTATGTTGGGAGAGAAGGAAAGATAAAGATATTTGCTTGTAACTCAGCTACTGTTCCTCAAAAATAATGAAAAGCAAAATTAAATGATATATACTTATGAGGGTATTTCAAAAAGTACATGGAGAGATAGAATCAAAAGATAAGTTTATTTTGATACAAAAATGCTTGAAATCCATATAGTTTTTTCATAATATGCATTTTCTATGAACTTTTTGAAGACGCCTGGTATATAAAAGCATTCTTATATAACAGCTTCCTGACTCAATCAGTAGCAGTGGAACACCCAAAAGATTTTTCTAGTTCAATGCCAAATTCTTACTCAAAGAAGTCTGAATTTAGTTAAAGGAAATAAGTTGCTATCTACAAGCAATGGGCTATCTGGCTAACATAAACATAAATTAGAAAATGCTATAGGTACTTAACGTAATGACTGGATTACACAGAAGGTATTGATAAGGCTAAGCTGGGATGTAGATGGGGACAAGATACAAAAAGGAAAGGTTTTAGAGGAGGTAACACTTATGTTGACTACAGGAGGACTAGGAGTAGGCCTGGGAAGGAGTGAAAAGTGATTTAGAAACCAAGCACACAACAAATGCAAAGAAATGATATGGCTTGTATATTATTGGAATACAAAGAATAAAATAGGAAATTGTTAGAAATGAGAGTACTGAGAGGCAGGAACTAGTAGATCTTTTTTTAAAGAATTCACTGTTTTTTGTTTTGTTTTGTTTTTATTTTTGACAGGCAGAGTGGACAGGGAGAGAGAGAGACAGAGAGAAAGGTCTTCCTTTGCCGTTGGTTCACCCTCCAACGGCCACCGCAGCCCGCGCGCTGCGGCCGGCGCACCGCGCTGATCCGATGGCAGGAGCCAGGTGCCAGGTGCTTTTCCTGGTCTCCCATGGGATGCAGGGGCCAAGCACTTGAGCCATCCTCCACTGCACTCCCAGGCCACAGCAGAGAGCTGGCCTGGAAGAGGGGCAACCAGGACAGAATCCGGCGCCCCGACTGGGACTAGAACCCAGTGTGCTGGTGCCGCAGGCAGAGGATTAGCCTGTTGAGCCACGGCGCCAGCTGGAACTAGTAGATTTAAAGGTAGCATTTCAGTTAGAACAACTTTGAATTTTTTTTTCTACAAAGGATAGAAACATGAGGGGATTTTAAGCCTGCCAGGGGTAAATGTACTTTGGTTTGCATGTTAGGTGGATTTCATGGTGACAGCTGTTAGAAGAAAGGCCATTTCAATGGTACAAATGTCCAGGCAAAAGATGAACCATTGAAAGTGGCAGAAGTTCTGAACCACATAGTGGGAATGACAATGAATATCAAAGATGGATTCAAGAAAGACTTAGGGAAAATTAGCAGGTCCTGGTAATGGGCTCGATGGGAAAAACAACAAAAGTGGGTAGAAAGGAGCCAAATATGACTCTAAATTTTTTTGTTTGGGTGAACTGTAGTGCCACAAGAGGAGAAAAAGAGCACAGAATGAGAAACCAGATGAGGTGGGACAATGATGAAGTTAGTTTGCACATGTTGGATTGGAGGGCACCTGCTGGACAGGGTAAGCAGATGCACACTGGATATTAGGATATTTCCGCAAAGGGACTTGAGTACAAATAATATGTATAAATAGTTGCAAACAGGGCAGTGCATCAGAGTAATAAGGGAGATAGTGAGGGGCAAGTAGAACAATGGGCTGAGAGTGAATTTAGGGAATGAAGAAGAAGAGATCATTCTTTTGAGGGAGACAGAGAAGGAGCAAGCAGAGGAAAACTGGAGGATAGGGCACCATGGAAACCAGGAGACCAGGAAACTTTTAGAATGAGGAGAGAGCAATCAATGAGGCCAAATGCACAGAAATGTAGGAAAGAACCAACACTCACTGACTTGAACAATTCAAGAAGCATGAGTTCAATGGTGAAATGAGAGCAGGTGCCAGCTGCTGGAAATCATAAAACGAAGACAAAGAAAATGCCAAAAGTACACATACACCAAATTTCAAAAGGTTTGAATGAGATGAGGAAGAGAGAGATCTGAATGAAGATCGAGAGGGACAAGCAGGAGAGAGAGGGAGGTTAGAACAGGAGAAACACAGCGATGCACTTGGGGCAGTGGCCAAACATGCCAAGAACCAGCCCAGATCACAGCTCCATCAGTGGCTGCTCCACTCCAATTCCTCCCCATCTGTCCTGTCTACATTCCCATCAGAGAAAAATTCTGGGCAGTTTTCCCCATGATGATAGGTTCTTTACTAAGCAAAAAAAGAGTAAGATGGAGTCAGAGTCATGGTTTCCTTATTACATCTCGTAAGGCAATCAGAGAAAAAGGTGATTTCTTTCTTAAACCACTGATATCTTAAAAAAAAAAAATTTCTTCAGGAAGTCCAGCTTTATGAGGGCTCCGTGTGCCATGGCACCAGGGACACACCCTCCCCACTGCCAGATGCCCAGGAGGAAGATCAGCTCCGCCGAAGGGGTGGTGGAGGAAGACCCCAGGGGAGACTGGCAAGGTTGTTGGTTAAGTTTGCTCCTGCAAAAAGTGGAAACGAAGCCCTAGAAGGCAGCTGGGAAAGATTAGCTGTGGGACAGAAGAGTGCAAGCAAATGGACAGAGAGGAGTAGAGGTAAAACAGGCCAATAGGGCTCACCAAGAAACTGAAGATTTGCCCGCAGAAAATGGAGAAACTGAAATTGAGGAGCGTCCAGCCTTTGGTAAAGCAGAAGAGAAAGACGCCAAGTCTGATTGATATCGTACACCACGCGTTATCAGCGGTCCCTGTTTCCCTTCTTGGATAATCCAGAGGAGTATCAACTATTCGGTAATTGCAAGTTTTTCATTAGCTCTAGAAACATGTTTAAGAAGGAAGGAAGCCTATCTCATACCATTTTTTAAATGTAAATGATTTTTAAGGGGTGAAATCATTTTCTGGCTGTTTTTTTGAACAACCAGAAAACAGTGGCATATTGAGTTATAGGAGGTTTTGACTATCTTGGATGTCAGCTTAACATTCCATAGGTGGGGGTGGTTTTTACATCCTGAAATAGAAGGCATACTAAATGGCAATCTGGAGTCAGAATTATGCACTAATCTGTATTGAATATTTTCAATTACTTCTCTCATGTTGTTTAACAGAATTGCTGCCTACAGAAAGTCACTGTGTGATGTTCTGTCAGAACCATGTGCCCTCTGTAACATCTTTGGTTGTGGTAGTCCAGCTTTCCTAATAATTTTGTTAATGTGCTGCGAAAGATCGAAACTTTGAGTATGTTGGGTGTATGACATTCAGTTACAAATCAGTGGGATTTATGTAACAGAAATCTTTGAAGATATGGTAGTTGATAGCCTCTTAAAAAAGAGTTGCTTCCAAATTTGAAGCTGCAAAATCACTGGAATAACTTTAAAAAGAGAATGACAAATCAGAGCTTTTAAAATTTTTGGCATGTATGTTAAGCATTGTGTACAAATTAAAATGTATGTATACTGCTTCTCAACACCAATAAAATCTCAATTATGGAAAAAAAAAATCTCTGTATCCATTCCTTTGTAAGCCCATTCAGTCATCACTAGAGTGCTTGTATTTTATTTTAGAATAATATTTTTGTGGTTAGACATGCAGGTACATTCTAAGACACCCAACATGCGATGTGATTTATTAGTGAGTGGCAACTATATTCACGAGCATTGTTATACAGTTTAGAATTCCCTACACTTGTAAGGGAAAGTGCATCATTGTTAAAAGGGGCTCATTTGGGTATTTGCAGATTTGGGGTCTTTCTTGGTCATGTTCCTATCTAGCCATATGACCTTAAAGAAGTCCCTTCTCCAAGTTCAGTCTTCATTATGACTATGAAATGATGTGATTCTACTTGGTGGTTCCCTCTTCCAGAAAAGAGAAAACTTCAACAGAGAATCCAGTACTGTACATTCTAAGACTTAAGAAATTAAATCAAAATGTGTCTTGTGGACACTGAAGCAAATATTGAGCCATTCCACGGTCATAAAATTATGGCATGTTTTTTAGGGGAGAAATACCTCCTGAAAATAATTGTAAAGGATAGCTATACACACAGCTTTTTCTTTCTCTAACGAAAAGCTCATTTGAAATACACAACATTTTTCTTTCCTTTCAAAGTCCAATACCAAGTGTTTGATGACAAATCAAAGTGGGATTGTTCCAGCTTCAGTACACATGCCAGTGTCTCCAAAAGCAACATCAGAATGACAATTTCTGGAGACAAATGAATCATTTCTGTTCCTGCTCTATTCACTAGAAGAACATAACCACAGTCGAGATTCAATCTGAGGCTCAGTAATACAAAGTCTATGCACTTGGTTACCACACAGACAGCAGCTTCTCTCTGTAGTGTCTCCCTAGACGATGTTGAATAAAATGACCTCAAAGAACCCACGAATGTGGGGGCTAAGAATTAGAAAGTGCTTTTAGCTTTATATAAATTTCAGTAACATACTTGTGATCATAGAGATGAAACAGAATAAATCAAGCTGCAAATAAATAACCTTATTCCCTTTCTTCTTCAGTCCAGAAACAGACAAAAAAAAAAACAAAAAAAAACATGCAACTATGTTTAGTCCCTTTGCTAGGACTTACAGGAGTACTGAGTATCTTCACTCCATCTTGCCCTATGTGTAACTTTTCCATTAAAGAAGTAAAACCCGTGAATCAATTTGAAACCCTTTCTATTCTTTACGGTTTCTATGTCCCCTTCCACCGTGTTGTCAATTTTGCCTTGTATGATTATTTATTTTATAATCACCAAAACGACCCTAACGTTCTTTCCCACATTGTATCTACAGTCTCAATGCAGGAATTTTAATCTCTCACCTGAATTATTTGTTGCCTCTTATCTGGCCCTCTCACATTTCTATGGTTCCCTGTTTTCACATAAGCCTATAATCAATACACAGCAGAACCACTGCGGTTCCACACTGGCATTTTATATTGTTGGCTTTCCTAACTTCACAATGCATGTGAGTGCCTCTGTCCCATCTGCTTTGTCTCTTCACCCTGCCCAGGCATCCATGTTCTTCTCAGGCAAATTATCACAAGCCCACATCATACAACTATCCCACCTTCACTTCTAAACCATCTCCCAAACTATGCCCTGAGTTTGTGACTATGTCTTCAACCTCCCCAGTCTTCTCCTTTTCTTCTCTAGGCAATGCGGGTCTCTAGTCTTCCACAAGAATTGACTTTGCTGGCAGTATCTGTAAAGCAAATACCCCTTATTGCAATTTCTCCAGCATGCACCATTCTTTACTCCCTCCCTCTTTTCATACCTAAAATTACCCTACGATTTGAATATTTCATGCCTTGATTACTTCAGTAGTATTTTCCACTACAAGTTTATTGTTATGTCTGAATCTCCTTTATGAAATTTTAAATTCCTCAAGTGCAGAAATTACATACCTATAAATCAGTCTTTTTGAGTACTGGCCAGTCATTATTTTAAAGATATAGAAATTTTAATGGTAGCAATAAAAAATAAAGTGCTATAAAACTTTACCTGTTCTTCTATGAGGACATTAATGAATAAATCATCTTGGTAACCACATAGTCTGGCTGGATCAGCTCCCCAGGAGGTCTTGAAAGCACTAAGTCTGTTTCTCACCTTGCTCTCTGTCCTGTGGAGCTAATCCAACCATAGACTTGCCTTTGAAGTCAACTGGAACAACATGCATGGGTGAGCTCCAGAGAGCACAAAAGCAAGAAAAGAAAACTGACACATTATTCTTAACCAAAGGGACTGTACTATTTCTGAGTTTCTATACCCACTTGGGCATCCCGCAGACTTCAAGAGCCTGCAGATGAAGTAGGAGAGGAAACTGAAGTTAGCAGTGTCCTGAGAATGGCAGCAGATAAAGCCGCTATAGAATTAAAGTCTTAAATTTCAAGAAAATCATTCTTGGATTTTTTTTATCAAGAGCCAGACAAAACACAAATATGAAAATTTTTAAGGATACAAAACTACTCCCCGAGAATGTCAAGTTCTTCTGCAAATGGCATCTGCTCTTCATCTAAGGTATAAAAACTGCCTCATAGACTAGCATTCAATTCCATGCAACAGATATTTATCTCGAATCATTACAGAGAAGGAGTTGGCTCATCAAGATGAGAGCACCATGGGCATCTTCAAACAGAACAGCACAAAGCAGCTCTCATAGCATGCAGCCCTCCAAGGCCACTTACAAACCAACTCTAAAATAGTGTCAGTGTGTAATGTAGCAACATGGGGGAAATAAAAATTATAGACTTATGCTGTAGTATTAATGCTATGGTATTATGCTGATCTCAAATCCAAGGGTTTAAATCATTTTGACATTTTGGCAACTAACTGCATGTATAATATATACATCTTTTGACTCTGTCTTTTTCTAAAAACAAATTCTACTGAAATAAACGAACCAACAGGAAAATCAATTAATTAACAACTACAAGGGTTTTAGTGTGGGTTTTCTTTATTTGTCCAAATCTCCAGGTAGTAATTTGTAAACAGTGGATAATACTAATATTCGTATTATAGCCCATGGAGGAATGATGCCTGACACATTGGAAGTGGCCAAGAAATGTAATTAAGGTGGTTTTTATAATCCTTATTGTGTAGGGGAAGAAGCCGTATTAGGAACTGGCCCCAGGTAACAGTAGGTCAGGGATTCCATCCCCTTCCTGCAACAAAGCTGTCTTAGAGCTCTGAAATAAGAAAATGAGACATTGGCTTAAAAAATCCTGAGATCACCACACCAAGATGCCTGAATCCTTATAATTATCTTTTCAACATGGGAATACTAGACTGTTAGATTTTCAAATCACAGGGCACTAGATGCCAATGCAAAAATGGCTAAAGCCATGACCAATGTAGCCTAGAAAAATAAAGATGCACGTAAGAATCAGAAACACTGATTACTGACAATATATAGATTAACCAGAGGTACAAGAGAATTAGGTTTTACTTCTGGATATTGACATCAGCAGTGGATATACGTGTATATTGTAGATATAATGTAGATACACGTAAATATTTCAAGACAAAGCCTAAGAAGATACTTTGGGGGATAAGTATTTGGTGAAGTGGTTAAGACACTGCTTGAGATGCCTATATCTCATATCAGAGTGACTGAGTTCAATCCTCAGCTCTTCTTCCAATTCCAACTCCCTGATGATGTGATGTGATGATGTCTCAAGTACTTGGGTCACGTCTATTCACTTGGGGGACCCAGATTGCGTGCTAGGCTCCTGGCTTCAGCCTGGCTGAGCCCTAGCTGTTGTGGGCACTTTGGGAGTGAACCAGGGATGGGAGATCTTGATCTTGATCTTGATCTTGATCTCCCATCCCTGCCTCCCTCTCTCCCTCTCATCTACCTTTCAAAGAAATGAAAATAAATTTAAATTTAAAAAGTTATATTTGCCATCATAGGCACCATTACAAAATAATTTGACTACATTATCATGGCAAAGACCTAGATGAACCACGAGCAACTTCTGCTAAAGTGACTTTGTTAGGAATGGGCACACAGAGCATGCACAGGAGAGGTGCATTACCTCCTGGGAGCAAACGAGGCAACAGTGCCTACTACAAACCATGTTTACCTTGGAGGAGCAGCACTAAAATTAATTCTGAAGAAGACATTAGATATCACGATCTAACAACTGAAAGTCAAATAATAGGTAAGCTGTAATTATATATAAACTTGAGTTTTCCCCCAAATATTTTCTTTCTTTTGAATCGAAAATGTAATCATATACCATATGTTATCCAATGTATAAGACTTTGGGCTTTTCAGATTTTAAAATTTTATGTCTTTTTTTCTTCACATGACAACTGTATATTTTTAAATGTAGGTACGAATAGTGTCTCTAGGCTTCTAATCTTTAAATCCCAAATCACTCTGTGGGGAGTAGGGGGTCAAGGGAAAGAAATTCCATTGGAGAATTTTTCAACCGTACCTTTTGTTTTGCATGGGGTTCAAAAACACCTTCTGCAAATGACTATCAAAATAAAATACAGCTCAGAGCAGACAGCCGTGAGAGGAGTTCCTTACACGGAAGCACCAAAGGCACTCACAAGTCAGGAGAATTGTGCTGTGTCTTTGCTGCCATTATCTGTTTAGACAGGTGGATGGTGAACTCTGTTATCCAGAGTTGCCACAACCTGGAGAAGATGCTGCTGACTGTTCTCCAAGTAGGTCTCATTATGTTTCCTTCTGTCTGATCTCCCCACGCTGTGTCAAGTGCAAGTTCCTTCATAAAATAGGACACTTGGGAGAGTCTGGCCTTGGCGACACCTATCCCTTCCCCTCCGTGAAAGGGCATCTGTCTTCCCCTGCACAGAGAACATCAAACACTGTCCACAGGAGGTGTCTGGGAGGGACTGGTTTGCGCTTTTCTACTCCATGCTTCCATTCCCTGAGCAGAAAAGGCATAAATAGCTAAGGCTCTCTGCTCTGCCTACAAATACAAACTCCACAACACAAAAGAAGAGAATAATTAAGTTATTACTGGGCTTTTGCTTTTCAACACACAGTAATTAAGGGCAAACATTTCATAGCTTTTAAAGTGATATTAAGGATTTATTTTGGGCAGGCTAATCTGTGGCTTCCCTGGAAAACAATAGCCAACATTCATGCAAATGTGTCATTTTTTCTTATTCTAAAATTTTATATTTGAGGTGGAACAGAAGGATCCGAACTTTCCCACAGCTCTTTGTTCAATGTGAGATGTTATTTGGGATACTGTTTTTAATCTATGTGGGTAAACGGCACAATATTTCTGCCAGAGAATCAAACTATGGATAGGGTTTTGACACATACAGGAACTTTACAGTTTTGAAAAGATTTCAATCGCAAAGAATATGTTAGCCCGTCTTCTTGAGCTAGCAAGGACGTTGAAGTATTTCAAAAGATAGATACACACCAATGATTTAAACTATTGTAAAACCCTTCATTTTACACTTAGGACCAAATTTTAGAAGACAATTGCAAAGTACATTTAGGGTAACAGTAAATCCATAAGCCCTATCTTTCCCAATATACATAACTCACATACCCACACACACATATACATGGGTGCACACACATTAACTATAAACCTTCAATAAAGTAACCTATTTTTAAGCTGTGGATGGGATAATTATTACTAGTAGGAAATACTTATTTTTTAAAAAAATTTTCATGAAATGAAAACCTTGTATTTTGCCAATATCAACTGAAAAACACTAAAATTCTTTTTCAAGAACTAGCCTTTATTCTGATTCTCTCATTATCATTCTCACAACAAATAATTTAAACCAATATTCTGAGGCTAAAAGCTATATTTTATTGTTAATATTGCTTTCCACCTGTGAGGAAATAGCTTTTCCCTTCATAATACCAAAGCATTATTGCTAAGAGTAATTTCATTATATTATCCAATTAGTTCCTTAAGGTTCTTTCTCTCTCTCCAATTATGCTATAGTTGATGAAGGGAAGATCATATTTTCTCTTTTATAAAATCTTCCCAAGTGCCTTTAGCAACACTAGTCAGAGGAGATATCTAAAGCAAAATAAAAGCCAATTGAATGATTGTGCGAATGAATGACGAGAAATCTCCCAAAATTTATGATAATATTCATGGTTATTGGGCCAAAGAGATACCATTTTAGTTACAAATAACATATACTATACCAATTTTCACTCAATGGGAAAATAAAATTTCCCAAATTACACAGAAATGAACTCTTTAAAATATTTTTGTTTTATAGGAAAGAACTAGAAATTCTTTGCCATACATATCCATAAATCTTGCTTATACAAACAAAAGATAAAAATAATACATCAAAGAGATAGGAGGAGTTTGAAGTATTTATAAATATAAAAAAATGTCTCTTTGGGTGAACTCAAGGGGATTAGACTACATTGCACTGAATCAGTAGGATTAGAGGAAAGGACCACTAAACTCTGGATTCAAATATTTCAAATCCAGCACTATGTGAAAGCACTAGACTTAAAAAAATGTCATCTTTAAGATAATGTGCTTGTTTATACAGATAAGTCTATTCTATCATTCTATCTGATTTTCCAGCTTGTCAAATCTAACATCTGATGAGAGTCACGTTTCCTTCCTGAAGCTCACACCTCCTAGGTGACTTCCTTGCCACTTGAAAGTTTTACCATTCTTGATATTTTTTATAATTAAAAGTTGCTAATGTGAAACTATTTTTGTAAATGTCACCAAATGGAATTTCTTTTAAAGATCAACAGCCTCATCATATAACATGCCTAAAAATGGAATGGTATTATTCGTGCGTCACTGGTAGCCTCTTACTTATTAAAGTCACAGTCAGCCAACAAAACAGGATTTTTCATGTAATCTTTGGACAAAAATGATTTATTAACTTAGCATATACAAATATATTTGAACATGTACATTAATACACAATGCCCCCAAATTTGAAAGCTATTCAAAGGCTTTATCTTCAAAGCAAGGAAACAGTTTCAGAGGGGGAAAAATCTTTCACCAACTCAACTGATTGGGGCTACAGTGAAAAAACTGGCTGATTAAATATTTCCCTTTCCAACTGCATGTGGTGTGTTCTTATGGCAAATGGTAGGGGCTAAATATTGTTCTCCATTTGCTAATCTTGACTGTACACCCAGGTGGCAGTGAGACACCAACAATCACACATTGTCACTAAGAGCCAAGGTTCATGCCTCAAATTCCTGTCAAAATGGAAGGGCCATAGAAAGTTAGGGTTACAAGGGAGCCAAGCTCATCTCTTGCACTTTACTGACATCAACACAGTGTGTGATGAGCATTTAGAGCACAATTCACTGGGGGAGACTCTTCAGCTGCCACTATTACAATACACACTGTAGAAATAGTCCTTGTTTCTTAACAGCAGAACAGCTCAAAGCCTCATGGCCCAAGATTTGCTCTCACTTATCTCAATGAGCAAGTAGGGATTCCCAAAGAGTAGGTAACTTTCGGCATATAAATTGGAGAGTACACACTGCCTATCTTGTTCACTGGGTGAAGAAATTAATTTTCTAATTTGTTTCACCCTGGAAAATTAGTACATGCTACATACAAGTTGCAATAGTAATTTATATCTCCTTGTATACATATCTACACATAGAAGTCTGGCTATTACAGCCAGTAGAAAAGCTCCATAGCAGAGGAAAGAAGTGGTAGTGCTTTAAGTAATACTCATAGGCACCTGGATTTTCCTGCTAAGTAAAATTCCTACCTTAATAACTTGGTTTAATAGCCCATAAAAATACAGACATAGATATTTCTCTTGGTATTTCAAGGCTACATTTTTTGTTACAATTGAGCAAAAATGTAAATAGAATTAATTGCAGGAGTTTCTGGTTGACAGAGGAGATTTTTATTAGGTGTTTCAGTGTGAATTTGACTTTCATTCAAAGTAAAAACCCAACAAGTATTAAATAATAAAATCTTATTATGGTTAAGGAGAGGATGCTTTTGGGGGAAGAAGATGGTTAGCAATTGCTATGATACTCAAATACATCCCATGGAATAGAGAAATAATCATGCATAGCATAAAACAATAAAACCAACATAGAACCAACTGCATTGTGACCTGAATAGAGATGGGAAATAGACACAAATGTAACAGAACTGCATTTTCTCTTAGAAACCTGAGAAAGCTTATTCTATACCAAATGTAGTAAAATTGATAAAAATGACAACTTCTTCCAAGAAGCAGCAAACATGTGTTTGAAAATATAGATTATTGTGTGTATATATATGTGTGTATATATATATATATATATTCCTTATTAGTACTTCTGACACTTAATAGAAATATTTAAAAATCTTTAAAGGCCCTGTATTATGAACTTGGCAGTATTATTTCCTCTTTTCCTGCTAGCTTTCCTCTAATCATCAATCTTCCCTTCCTTCTCTCCCCTTCTCTCTTCTTTATTGCTTCAAATGTGAATGAGGGAGTTTTCAAAACATTTCTGGAAAACACGTACCACGAAAAAACTGTGCATGATTTTGAATTGCTTTGTATCAACATAAACTTACTTTTTAAGCCTTTTCTTCCAAGAACTAAAGGACCCTTTAATTAACCGCACACCTTGTGCCAGAAACTGTGCTAGACAGCAGGGCTCTGTTGAGTTTTCCAGTCCTTTTTCTTTTTCTTCTCATTTCACTGTTTCCCTGAATTCTTTGCCAACTTGTCAGTTGGGCACATCCACAAACACAGCCACAGGAAACATGTGAAGTGTGACCTAGCCTCACATCACTTTAGTTGTTGCAAATGTCATGTGTCAAATGATCAACACAGATTAAAGAATTTTCGGATTCCATGTCTAAGACAGCCTTCCTGGGAGCCATGGGCTTTGACTCAGACATTGAAGGATGGAAGGTTGGAGAAAGTGGTGGCAAAACTGTTTCAGGTAGAAGAATGATCAGAGAAAAAACACAACAAACTTCGTAGGGGCTATGAGCAGATTGGTTTTCTAGTGCAGAAAATTCACATTCAGAAATACGCAATGATGCAGCTGGAAGGAAAAACTGAAGGCAAATGCTAAGAGATCTAAAATAGGTTCCACAGTTTCTAATCAGATGCTAGCTGTTCACTGAGGCACCTGTGGATGCAGAGGTGAATTAAATAACAAAAGCACCAAGGTAGTCACGAGGTACCTTTATTTTAAGAGCAGAGACTTGGGCAATGAAATCTAAGGGCTTTAAAGCCTATTATATAGACTGTTTAACTTGAGCGCGTTGAACAATCACAGAACATCACAGAGCTGCAATAATATTTGTTGAATGACTAGAAAAATGAATGGAACCTGAAGGACAGAGGTTTTAAGTCCTCAGCTGCTTGCTAGTTCTGTGATCTTGAGGAAGTTATTGAATTTCTCAAAATCTGTTTCCTTGTCTACAAACAAGGATAGTGGTGCTCCTGTCTCATAACTGAGAGATTAAATTAGAGAGTGAAAGTAAAGGGCTGAGCATGCTGTCTGCTAGTAGGAAATAAATGTAGACATTAAAAATTAGAACTAGAAATTCATTTAAATAGTACAAGAAGCAATGGAAGTATAAAAACAATAAAACCACTTAGTGTCTGTTGTGCCACGGTTCTGAATAGTAAGGAAACAAATGGAAGCATCTAGAAAACATTTCTAAATTTATATCAATAAGATAACTTCTTGAGACACATTCTGTTTTATCAGTATATAAGAAGTCCTCAAAGGATAATGGAAAAATGCATATTATGGGAAAACTACGTGTGGATTTCAAAAAAATCTGCACCATAATACTCTTATTTTATAATTTCATTGTTACACACTTTTTTCAATCTTTTAGATTGGTCTGTATTGCTATGACATATTTGAAGCCATTTAACAAATAGACAAGAGAAATACAAGTTCCAAAGGGATATGGGAGATGATGTGATTAGCTGATATATGAATGACTAGTGGAACTACTATAATCTTCAAAATGAGGCAAGTAACATTAAATATTGAACTAATGGTGACTATTAACAGATACAAAAAGAGTGTCTGGGATACCTCAGGTGCTAAATAATTTGTAGAATGAATGAATGAATGAATATTTTTAAAATCCATATGGAAGGGGATTTTAATTATATTTGATTTCTATGCTCAAATTTCTAGCAAATAGAATTCTGCAAATATTTCCTGGAAATCTATTTAAAGATGTCTGCAGTAAGCTATATTAAGAGTCTTAAGATTGTGATAATTAACCATATACCATATGTTCCTGACCAGTGTATATGACCTTGTCTTTCTTTCTGTAAGGAAACGCCTAGTCTAATGGTATATTTCGGTATTTGCATTTGAACTATGAACTCAGCTGTCAGAAAAATACATGAAATTTAAGGATTTATAAATCCTGAATAGACTTTCTTAGATACAGTCCAGCAACATTAAGGACAAAAATGTATAGCTTAGAGATAATAATGATACAAGAGCATTCTGTACAGTATATATTATAGCTTTATAGAATCATTAAGTCTGGCAACTTTATAAAAACTCAGCATCATAACAAATCTATATAGGCCATCTCTAGAAAAATATTATAAACATAATTAAATATAATTTGCACCTTCATTATTAAATCTGAGCAAATTATTAGTGAGTGCTAGAGTGTGTAATTAAGATTTTTAGCATTCTTATCATTTTCTTAAATAATTCTGGTATTCTTCAACCAAAAGGTATCCAACTGATGGTCATAAAAATTAAAATTTGCTGTGGGATCACAAAAATGAGTAAATACAGAGTCAACAATAAAACTGGATCATGTATACGTGCCAACATTCTAGAACTATGTTTGTGGGGTGGTATGGTCACTGGCTATTTAACAGGCCCCTCCTTTGCCAGTTCATTGTCTAATAAATTTTCTGGAGGATGCTTTGTTTTGTGGAAAATAAATTGAATACCTAAAGGAAAGGTTTTATTGAATTTCACACGGAACTTGTTACAACTGGGAAAATCCATTTCCTAATAACCCCCTTGAACAACATCCCAAGGCCAGCTCAAATCTTTCAGCACCTCATACACAGTTTCTAATGAAATAAGTTTTGAGCTTTTTTCACCCTCAGTTTAAAACAAATGGGTCAACTTAGAAGTCAGTACAACATTCTGGGTGATAGATAAGAACAATGAATGACACATCAAAAAGACAAAGATCAAAATTATATCAGGCAGGAAAAAAGAAAAAAAAAAAGATGAGTAACCAGTTGCTCAGTAACAGTGTTACTTGGGAAGGAATATTAATTACAAAAAGGAAGCAAACTTGGGGAAAATTTTGTAAACATATCAGGAGATGAGAATAATTTAATCAGATACAAGAGCTTAATTTTACCTTTATAAAAAATTGCACTAATGGCATGTTAATTTAGCACTATTATATTCTGACTTTTAATATTCACTGTAATCAAGTTAAATTGTATTTAAAATTTTTCTAATTAGCATTTAGAACAACACAGCTTGGAAGCTATTGGCTTTGTGTAACCTGTGCAGAAAAATTGATGCAAGATTTCATTTTGACTTGCATGAAAATTGATCTAATGTGTCACAACTCCCAGTTCCCAAAGGATTTGATTCTTTAACAGCTATGTGATTGACTTTACTTGTGTGCTCATCTTCTAAGAGAAAGAATTGAGGGGCAAAGAACTGACATAACGCTAGCTTTAATCTTACTAAGTTTATCTATCTGCACTGACCTATTCAGTAAGCAGAAATAGAACATTTGCATAATAACATACATAGTTTTTCTTTCTTAGCCCAAATTTAAATTTTTAAAAAACACATGGCATTTGGAAAGCAAAGCAAAATTAGCTTTGTGATAGCGCATAGTATTTATTCCATCTGTTTTATTCCCTTTTCCCGACTTGTGTGACTTTCTGTTTCTCCTCTTTAAACCACAAACTATCATATTGAATATTCTTCCCTTTAAGACACCTAATTCCCCTGAGGAAGTGCCAAATTAAAGCAGGAGCAATCTGGAAATACTCACTCTTTTATCTCAAGAGTTCAATGCGACTGCTTCAGCTGAGATAAACGCAGGAAGACTTTTCTGAAATAACTTTTGCATAAGGATAAAATGATTTCTATATAAGAAACAATTACCAGCTAACATTATTATCACCCGAAAATTGTAAGCTAGAATGAGCAATAAAAACATCGTATTTGGAATGAGATATTAGAGAACAGCTATTAAAATATTTTACTCAATTTCTATTACACCTTACAATGAAAGTCATCAAAATGTCATTACAGGCCTTTTCCCCAGATTCTTCAGAATGAATTTAATCATTTCAGGAAATTGAACACTACCAACATTCACTTAAATCCTCTGAAATAACAGCAAAGCAAAACACACTCTGAAATTCATTTTATATATTAAAATATACTCATATAGATACATACCAGGGAGGTTTGTCTTCGGATGCCTAGAATGAAATATTCTTGTGAAATTAACCACTCATGGAGAATATTACCTTCAAGAAGACCTCAAGTAAAATGCCCAAGTAAAGGAGCTAGAAGTTGAGCTCTATAAAACCCCAAGGTTAATAAAACACAAAAGTGTCAGTTTTTTAAAACTACTTTCAAAAAATCAATTAATTGGACATTAATTTTAGCCATAGTTATTACTTGTACAAGGGGGCATAGGTCATTTGACTGCTGCTCAGCTAAAGAGAGCTAAACATTAGCTGAATGAGTGCAATTACAATAATAAAGGCATCCTTTTGCGTTCTTTCAGAAAACTGGTACTGAGTGAAGAATTTTCAAGCCGGAAGAGACCTTTGACATCACCTAATCCTGGTTTATAATTTTACTGATTCTAGGAATAAAATCTGCATAAAATAAATATATTTTTTTATTGAACCCACTCAAATGATAATTTTCTCCTAAAAAATAAAAAACTTGCTTATTTTCAAGGCTGAAAGCAAACATAATGGGAGCATTGGGTTGTATTTTGTTAACAAAAGCTGGCCAATCTTTAGGAACTGACTAACAATAAAATTCTCTAAGCTGTTCTCTTTAACCCTTTTATTCTTCTTTCAAAAAAAAAAAATAACTCAAATTTTAAAGGTTTAGAGAACAGTTTTCTCGTACTACTAACAAGAAATACATGAAATGGTTTAAATATTGCAGTTTAAAAAATGTTGAATTTTTACCTTGCTCTTCGAGGAGGATGTCACTTCTTACGGAACCCATTTTCTTGAGGATACTCAGCGCTGGCCGATTTAGAAAGAAAACCATTAGCAGGTCACTTTTTTAAAAAACTACACTACAAAGCCACAGTCTCCCTCAGAAGGAAGCTGATGGTGTGCATAAGCACTACATGCCTTTCCTGGTCCCCGCTCTGTCATCAGCATCTTATTAGCAGAGTGTGCTCCCCCTGCAGCCTTCGTCAATTAGCAATTTTTAGGGGAGTAGGAAATGTTCCAGGGCTCATCTGCTAGGCAGGGCTAGGTACTCCACAGCCTCTTAGTCACTGCGGCTCCTTTCTAACAAGGTTCTAGAAAGCTAGGAAGTCCAGGGACCACGAAGTAGCACAAAAGCAGAGCATTCCTGCAAGTCACCAACATCAGATACAACTTTCCTTCAAAAACCCAGCTAGGGAGCCAGGGCGACAGAGTCGCCAGTAGCGGAGCCACAGCACAGCTGCCCGTTTTGTGCCTCAGCACTTGCGCAGCGGGAGGCCGACACCAAGGGAGAAACTACTCCAGACTTCTATCTGCCACAAGCGAATCCCTGGGTCTGGAGAGGGCCCACTGCAGGGGCATCAGCAGCCAAAGAAGGTAAGGAAATAGAAGGTTACTCTTTCACCATCAATCCACCCAGAGCCTCATCACCGGCATCACAATTGCTAATACACAAGAAAATGAACGCCAATTTCCTCCACTTTTCTCCAACTTCCACGGGCCCCTCCACAATAAAAGATAGCTGTTTGTGGAGGCTGCCTTGTTCCATACCATTAACTCAGAACAAAACATATTTTTAGTGGGACAGCAGTGTTTACTTGTAAGAACTGATGAATTGTTCGGCACCATTTATCACTGGCAGACAAAGACATTGGGTCACAATTTTGGACATAAATCAAGGTACATGCTCTCCAATAAAAAAAAAAAAAAAACCGCCTGCTTAAGTCCCCCAAACCACAGAGATTGAGGTCAGATTGGCCATAGCAACCAGGAACAGAACTTGGGTCTCTAGACGGACCTAGCAACCGATAAATGAGTTTGGATCTCTTTTCATCTCCACTGGTGTGAAAGCCAAAATTAAAAAGATTAGATCACCCTGCACCCATTACAAAAGGTGCCACAATGAAAAAGTCATTTCCAGCCTTTGAATCACATCAAATAAATAACATTCATCCTTGCTATAATGAACAACTTTCAAAGTAAATTGAATCTCCATAGCACAGCTTTCCCTGGCTGCACAGAATTTACATAACAATATATCACAGGAAGCTCCAAACGGGTCTTGTAAATGGGAAGCTGGGGATAAAAAACATCTTTAGCCCAGATTACTGTATATTCAGACTGCTTTCCAGTCCCCCTCATTTAAACATTGTGTTGTAGCAGGGACATAAACAGTGTATTAAATTGTGGGAAATGAAAGTTTTGGGGACATTTTTAATGTCTGGAATCATCCCAGTAGACTCCCTTTTGTGGGGCATTGGGAATGTAAAAATCACTTCACCTCCTAAAGTCGTTGCCTCGACTCATTTTTGTGACAAAGAATTCTCATCTGTGTGTATACTTGCTTCTTTGTTCACACCAGCAATTTCTCATCCTAAATTGCTTATGTGATTTTATATATGACTTAAATGAAAACACATTTCCATACTTGTTTAGCATGTGGTTCATTCATTATTTGTCATTTCCTCGAAAGTACAAGACATTCTCCACTGACATAACAATATTAAGTTTTAGTAATATTTCCATATAAAATGCTCATTCTATGCAGACTAATTTTGACTCAATTCCTCCTGAGCATCCAAAAAAAAAATTAAGAACTAATCTCTAAACATACATAGACTCTCATAAACTATTACATAGTTCATATATTTCAAACAGACTATATTCAAAATAAGATAGTCAACTCTAATATTAAAAATATATCAGCTTAGTCTTATCTTTTTTGTGGCAGCTCCCATAGATACTACTATTTGAACTCCACAGGGAATCTCATTAATTTTTAAAACTCTCTGACCTCAGTACAGTTGAGTATAAAAATAATTACAAATTAAGAATGAAAGAGCATCACTAGAATTCTGCACGGCCATATGCTCTATGTTGCACAAAACATTGCTAACTATCATCAAACAGAAATTTTTCCAGATTTAATTTTCAACAGCATGATGAATGTCACCAGACAGACACAAAAAGCAGCTCACCCTTCCGTCAGCCCCACTCACACCTCACCTCCGGCGATTCTCGTAACACAAAGCCGGAGAGCACAGGTTTGCAGGCGAGTGACAGCACAGATGATACCCTCCCGAACGGATTTCCCTCCCGAGACTCTCCGTGTACCAGCCATGGGGATGCAGGAACCAGGGCACAAATACAGGAACCAGGGCACAAATATTTTCTTACCTAGAACTTGTCGCGGTCTTGTCATTGTTGTCATCTCCGGTGCTCCCTCTCGCCATCGTGGAAATTGGCTCCCCTGTGTTTATTGCTCTGTGCTTCAGCTACAGCTGTGACACTCATCTGCCTGCACAGAACCTATGAGGGGGAAATGAGAAAGCGAGAGGGAGAGGGGGGAGAGGGGGGAGAGGGGGAGAGAGAGAGAGAAAAGGAGAGAGAGAGAGAGAGCGGGAGGATGTGCCTATGTGTGTGTGTGTAAGGCGGAAAGAAATCGAGAGAGAGAGAGAGAGAGAGAGAGAGAGAGAGAGAGAGAGAGACTGCTGACTTGAGACTAAGAATCTAAAACCTCTGGCCAAGTCAAGCCTGAACAAAAATGATCAAAGCTCTGTCCTTCATCAAGAGAGTAGACAGATATTTTTTTCTCCTCCCCTGAAAAGCGGGACTGACTGTCATTGGGGATTCTCACCAGGAAAGCGCAGACAGAGAGAGGCAGCCCTTCTCCAGAGTGCTAGTGCTGCCCAGCAGCCCGTGCAGAATACAGGTACCTATTGTTCCAGAGACAGATATGTAGCCAGCCAGTCAGACTCTGACAGATCTCAGCAAACCAGTGAGCTTGCCTTCATTTTAACTCCTTATTTACTAGTGCTTTTTGGTCTGATGCAAAGGTCTTCTCATTACCCACAAGAAATAAATGGAGGAGATGCAGATGAACTCAAGGCAGGAACTAATCCTGTATCTTTTACAAAGAAAGACTTTTCTGCCACTATTCCTGAAATGCTGAATGTGATACCAATATGCTATTTTATTCTGGGAATAAATGAAGCATTAAGTTACTTGAAGAAGACTTAGTGAATGAAAGAAAACCCGACTTCCAATATAAACGGCAATCTTAAAAGGAAGAGAAAAATGGGGACGATTTAAAATACATTGAGTGTAAATATTTATATATACTCCAACATAAATGGGGTTACCTAAACCAAAGAGTCCCACCTTTTGCATAGGGGTGTGGCACACTGAAAATATTCAGCACAAAAAAAGTCACCCCAATAGACCGGTCTCCAGAGGGGCTAGAATCTTCTCTGGTTCCCTTTTGTCTGACCCCTCGCCCCTGCTTTCCTAAGCACCTTCGAAACATCCCCCATCCCAGATGCCTCACCAGTGTCTAAATCATGCCTAAGGCAGTAAACCAAAATTAAAGAAGCTCAGAGAAAACAACTTGTTCTACATTCTTCCTGATGGATCCCAAAATATAGAGGGGACACTTGAGTTTCTCAATTCCTGAACCTTAACAGACTACAATCAGAGTCCAACTGTCATCTTTGCACATTGATTGAATAATTTTCTCTTAAGGAGTGAAAAAAGCCTTGCATTTTATTGTTTCACAATAGAAGACAGGGAATAGAAAAAAAGAAAAGTAGTCTCTCACAAATTAAAACAGGAACTGGCCTTAGGCTCCACCAAAAGACTCCAAATATAAGCTTTCTCAATTATTTTCTGGAATGAGCATCAACTCTAATTCATTGTTACTCTTTACCCTGGAAACACTGTGCATATTCTGATATAGTAGGTTTGATACAGCAGTGTGTAAAATGATTATGAAATTCCTTTGCAAACTCTATACCCGGGCATCACTTTACAAAGCCAGGGGGTAAATACTCAACACAACAGGGGAAGGTTTAACCATGCATAGCTGCTAATGATAATGAGACATGTAAAACATATCTGTGTACTGCAGAACAGCTTCTTATAAGTGTCTAGGATTTCTTTATTCATTTAAAAAAAAAAAAAGAAGCCAATAAGAGATTGCACCATGATGTTGCAAAATTCCATTTAAAAAGAAACCTAGAAAAGACAGTTAGCTCCATTCATACAGTTTGTTGTCCTAAATGCCAGCATTTTGAAGCCATTTCAAGTCATGTTAATTTAAGTGGGACTCTGAGCAATTAATAAAGGTTTTGGAAACACTTTCAGAAGTTGAAATTGCTTGACTTAGTGCCTTCTGAGAAGGCTGCCTTGTGGTTTGTACTCAGGAAGAGCTTCTGTTATGCTCAGAAGGAAAGAAAAATGTGAAAAGCATCTACCTGAACAAGGGGAAAAGTATACAGGGCTTCTTACTAAGCTCACTTAATCTATAAGCTAGAATGAAACAAGAGAATCTTTTAGCTTGTTTCTTGTAAGTGGGATAAACTGGGTTTTATTTCGAACCCATTTTAAAGAACATGCATATCTTCGTAAGTTCAAGGGACAACTTTATTCATCGCGACTGTTAGCAGTCACATAACAGAAGCCTATTCAATGAAAGATGATAGGAACATGTATGGAGCAGAGCTGGGTCACAGTGGAGGTGACAGCTTCCATGCACGGCTCCAGTGACTGCTCTGATGCCGCAGTTTAAAAGGGGCATGGAAGCTCTCACTCCTGAGCATGTGATAAGACTTAGGTGTAAGTACATTTAATTAGAGCATTACTCAGACCTCATCCAGATGTTATTATCTTTTATGTTTTTTTTTTTTTCTTTTGATCTTTCTGTCCCACTTCTGTTGTCTTCAGCAAAGCAAGCTTGGTGCGCCAAACAGATTTTAAATATTCAGCTCTTAAGGTGTTTGGATACAGACAGTTCTCAGTCGGGGTGCATTATTTTCTGCAGGCATGTTCAGAGAGTTATCAGCAGTAATGAGAGTCATGTGCGTGTGTAAATAAAACAGAGACACATCACGGAGAGTGTGGTATCAGTGTTTGTGCAAGATACACATTTGTGTGTGCTTCATGAGTAGGAAAAAGCCCTTTCTGTTCTCAACACATTGTTTATGAAGTCCCTACTAGGATGTCTCTGTTTTCAGAATAACTCTGAGGTCCATCACATAGTCTAAGTTTATAATTCACACTTAAACCCCGATTTGCCGAATGATTCACATCAAGCAAGAGTCCAACATGAAGTCTCAACGCTTTCCTGAGAGGTAAACAAAAATAAATAACTATACAAACAGGTAAATAAAAGCAAGCAAGAACACAACCCCCAACCTGTTTCCTATGCTGAGTTATTAAGGAGTCAGCACAAGAAACTTAGGGGTACTACTCATTAACAGGAGCAAGGGGTGAGCGAATTCCCCTGATGTTTCACTGAGTATTTAAACCTTTTCATCCACGTAGTTTGATCTGAGAGGCTTAAAATTAGGCTTCCCAGAAGAAATGTGAAAGGAAAACAGAACAGCTTCTTCATATTATAGAATATTCCGATTTTTGTAACTTCCTCCTAGGACATGCTAGGCATATTGAGTTATTCATTGACACAATAAACTGCACACTGGTCTAACTTCTGAGGGCCTCTCTGGGAAATATTGAAAGTAACCCAACTCCAGCAAAGTTACAAACAGTCTCTCCACCAAATTCAACATTATCTAAGTTCTCCAAGCAGTTATTAAATACGTAGATGCTCACCTCTGAGCATAATCTACCAATGGCTTAGATTACATATTAAAATTCTAATTAAAGGCCCTTGTCTTATCTCAGTTGGCTGATTCAAGATTACAGAGTAAATTCTGTTTGGGACTGAAAGCTCATGAGGAATCTCAATGTCTGACGATTGTAAGCTGGAAATTAATGAGAGAATTACAAAGAATTCTAACAGAAGAAATACAATGCAAAACTATGAACAACTTCCAAGACTCCTTTGGAGGCTATAATATTTAGGGATTCACAGAACTTACTATTTAGAATTCACAGAACTTACTCTAAGTTGGGGAAAGATAGACTGGAGAAATTTCTGCAGGGTGTAAAAGGAGAGTATTATCACAAATACATTCCAAATTGTAATCTGCAAAAAATCTGATCATGCAGTTTGACTGAATAGAAAACATATTATGAAATATAAACTAAGGCTTTCCAATACTTAAGATCTAGAATGGAGTACATTATTTAGGTTTTCATTTAATCCATAACTAATTGAAAAGCTGCTTCTGAGAGTGCTATTCTGAAAAGTCATGGAAAACTTAGTGAAAAACACAAGAAGGTATTCACATCATCCAAGCACCTGCAATATGTCTAACAGAAGGAACATTATTTCTTTCTCTAATAAGCCTGTCACCATAACACATCAATGTATATTTACAGAGTCTATCTGATCAACTTTCCTGATACACAGTTTAAATCAGATAACTACTTGGTTTCAGAAAAGTTGAATGAAATATTTTACTCATCAGTTAGTAAGCAAGTGATAATTTGAGTTAATGGTACATATTTTGCCTGCCTTATTCTACCACAGTGGCTGGAAGTCAACTCTTGAGAACACACACACAGAAAACAGAATGTTAGTATTTTGAATGGTAACACAGGGAAAGTCTGCATTGTTGTGTGTGTAAATGAAACAATGTGATTTCCAGTTTCTATAAAAGCTCTCATGTTGTCTGCACTTAGAGCACAATATTAAAAAAAATAAATAAAACAAAACTTGTAGCTGATTGATGAGACAATATTCATCACAAAAACTTCATAGAAGTTGGGAAACTCTCACAAGGAAATCAGGTAGAAAACTTGGCAAGGATTTTATTTTACTACATTTATTTGGTATAACTTTTTTTTAAAAAATCACAGAATATTTTAGAATATGAATTTTCCTTTAAGAATCGCAATTTTGGAATTTCTCTAGGAGACCAATATTTTGTATCCTGTGGTTTCAGTAAAGTAGGACTGACCTGACTTCTCCAACTGCTATTTCTAGAGCTTCCAGTCACTTGTAGAATGTTTTCATATTAAGTGCTCTTTTCCCTCTCCTCTATCTTGCACAGTCTTCCCAATCCAAACCTTTGATTAAAGTCAGGACAAAGCATGACTTATCAATAGAGCAAAGTCACTACGAGCCTGAACTAACATACTATTGGACATTTTCCTAGCCTCTGCTGTTTAAAGAATTCTTTAAAAACCAATTTAATTTCCTTCCACCCAGTCAAGTTTTCTCCACAGATAATTGGCTTTCATTATATGCACAAAAAAGCATCAGTGTAGTCAGTATCATGAGCCATTTAAATATTTTCAAATGAAAGTATGCCTGTATTTATGTTTGGGTGCCCGCATACACATTTCTATTTGATTCTGCATAACTAATCATTAACATTCTTATAATGTAAGAGAAAGCAATTGTAAAAGCTATACACAAAAAGTCAAGTTAGTCATTATAAGTACAGTTCAATAAAGTCAGTACTGCAGATGTCATATACTTTTATTTTAATCAAGTACCTTATAAAAGCAATGTATTTTCTTTGTTAATTTTGCTGAGATTTTTATGTTCACTACTAGAGTACACTTGTTTTATTTTCTGATTTTTTTCTAATTATCATTTAACTAACATCCATTTTAGGATTTATAGAACTTAACTTACACTATTGTCATCAAAAGTGTGTCTGAAATGTTAGTACAGAATTGCTAATTGTTCATGAGGACCTTGAAACATTACATTAGTGGTGTTCATAATTGTCTAAATACAGCATGACAATATGAAATCAATTACCATGCACATCAGTGTGACAATTCAAGGCATTACAACTGTAGTCAAGTTGCCACAAACTTTTTTAAAAAGCAACAGTTTCTATTGCCTGGAAGTCTAACTAAAGAACTAATATTTGATTATAAACATTGGGGAAATAAGCATAGTGGTATAGGCGATGCTGAAATCGGTCTACTTACTTGAATATGCATCTCCCTCTGAATTAAGACACGGTTCTCAAATTTGCAGAATTTCACAGAACTTCTCAGTGTCCTCTTGACCTTACAGTCTATCTTCCACAGTGAACTGTTATCAAATAAAAAGAACTCTACTTAAATAACGAGACAATGCTCTTATAAAAGTCACTTAACTTCTGAGAACTGCCTGATATTCTGGAGCTCCTTCCTGGACACAGGTGTCTGCTGCTGTCCCCAGAACGGATGAACCAGAGTTCATGCAGTCACGGTCTCCTTCAGTTTTTCATCCTGGGGCCCAAGGTGGTGAAGTGGAAACTGCTTCTGCTTGGTATTTATTTGCCTTTTGATTGGAAGGAGGGAGTTAGTGTTTTTCAATCCAAGATCAAAGTCGGACGCATCATGGGACAAAACAGTTTTCTGAGTTGAGTTGTGTCTGAGATTTGCTCCATTTCTGAATGAAAAACGAAACAACACAGAACAATTCAGTGCGTCTGACTCCATCAAGTCACTGTGAATTAAAAGAAAAACACAATCAAATGAGAAGAGAAAGGAAACATTCTAAACAAATTAGTTTCTGCTCTGAGTTCCACACCAGTCCCTTAACCCCCAGCCCTAAGTGCAGACTAGGGTCTTCCTCCTGGTGAATGGTAACTATTTCTGAGCAGACAACATTTAATGAAGCTGAGGTCAGGCTGCATCGAGTTGGCATTTGCAGTGATAACAAATCAGAAGTGATAGCATCATAGAGATTTATGAATTTTTTACCCCTGCAGTCACAAACATCAGACGTTTACTTTATAAAGAGAGCTTTTAGATCCTTCCTGCAGTTTCCATAGTGATTTCATTTTTTCCCTTTTATCACAGATTGGCTGAAGAGCTGCTACCCTTTGTACGTTAAAAGGCTTGTGCTACCAACTGTCGATATAAGAGGTAGCTGAGGCAGAGACGCAATATATACTGCCAAAAATAATTGAAACAGAGACATGTTGGTGAAAGGTTCTAGCAGAAAAAATTTTTTTCTGTATCAACGTGATAGTACAAGAGGAAAATAATTTTGCCTGAATTCTCATAATTACTTTGAGTTAAATGTAGTTCTATTTTACGCTGTGTACCATACTTATATTAAAACACTCATCATACAAAACATAATCCTTTCATAAAAGGCTTTAATATAGCTTACACTGTTCCAAGTGTCTGGGCTTGTTAAACATAAAAGTTCATTATGAAAACATCTTCCATTCAGTTACTTTAGTTTTAGTTACACTGTTTTTTCTCAGAGCTTATTCCTCTCTTCTATCTCTCAACTTGTTCCATTTTATTTATTTATTTTTCCTGCTAAGGAAAAACACACTCTATGTTCGAATCAACCCAGAATACTCAGAGCAAAAGCATCAAAACCTGTGGAAGAAACATACTCATTTCTCACTAGCACTTAATAAAGTGAGGGCTCTGTTCTTAATTTAGGTCTTCCTTGTTTTATGTGGTTCTCTCCCCCATTAAAATTGAGCATATAAATGAATTTTAAATGTTATACTGATTTTTATTTCAACTCTCATATTATTTAATAATGTTGGTACCTGAATAATCCTAGTCATAGGTTACTAATCCTAAGAGAAATATCTACTCTCTAACTACTTATTAAATATATTGAATTCTTGTCACAATGATGTAGATGTATTAAAAATAAACTTTAGCTCTGAATATGCTTTTTGTAAGACTGTGAGGGAAAATAACACCTTTGTTGATTACTACCACAGTTCCTGTTTGATTTAGGGATGAGGGAAGTCTTCACAAAGTTCATGGAAAACACATAGTATGAAAAATCTGTACACAGATTTCCAAAATTTTTTGCCCTCAAATAAATTGATCTTTTAGTTATGTTTTCCATGACCTTTATGAAGTTCTCGCAAATATTAAACTACTGAACAGGCAATACATGTAAAATAGTTGTCATTCTTGAAAAAAAATTTCTGTGAAAGTTATAAAGATATTATAATACATTCTTATCTGTCTAACATTAAAACTTTCCATTTCTATAAAGATACAGAGATTTATGGGTTCTGCCCTATGGACATTACCACCTACACTTTATTCCATCTCATATTCTCATTTTTTCTAATTTCCAAAGAACATATAATCTAAATAGCCTAGTTAGTTTCTGAATTTTTACTGTGTCAACAAAATTAAGCACCGTGGTAAGATATCTACTTCTTCTTTTCATCCTACTTTTAGCAAGAAAGATAAGATATAAGTAGATTTTGAAAGAAGAGATATGAATCAGTGTAAGTGCTGAGAAACCCAAGGTAGTAGGACAGGCAGACATGATAAAAGGACACAATTTTAGTTAAATTCTTAGAAGGTCAAAGGATTTATTTGACCCACTTTGGCAAATACCATAGTTAAATACAGGAAAACATGGAGCCGTAATTAATATGAAAATCTGCATCCATTCTACAGAATCACACTTCTGAGCTTCACAGAGACTAATTCAGGAGTCCCCAAAGCATTAGGGATTGTGTCAGCTACAACTTCTGCTTCAACACAACACATGCCAAAGATGTAGATGTTTGGTGGATTTGTGTTTGCAAACAAAAGGCATCCATGCCTTCATGAAGATTACAGTCTGGGGAGGAGGCAGGGGAAAGAAGAGTATTAAGGAAATAAAAGACCCAACTGTATTAGGAAAAACAGCAAGTATCTGAGATCTGCCTTTGTTATCTGAGACCTGAAGAATGTGCCACACACAGGCTGTGTGGGATGAGTGTTCCATGCACAGCAAGTTCCTTCTGTGTCTGAGGAGGTGAAAGAAGGTCTGCGTGGATGCAGCAAGGTGAGTAAGGATGACTGCAGGTGCAGACTTGATTAGAGAGAGCATAAACTGTGGCTGCCCTTCAGCCATTGAAGGATGTTAGGCAGAGGAGCACCATGATCAAATTTTAACTTTAAAGATCATTGTGAATACTGTGTGTACAATAAATTAGATGAGATAAATGTAGAAACAGAGAGATAAATTAGGAGATTACTGTAAGGGGCTCAGTAAAGTGAAGCTGACGACCTGGACTAGGGGAATGTTGTCAAGAGGGGATGAGGAAGATGGATTGGAAGACACAGTGTAAGTGGAACTGTCAGCAGGTGGAGATGGAGAGGCTGAGGGTAGGGAGTCAGAAGGAGAAGCCAACAACAGGTAGGTTGTTGTGAATAGGTTTCAGGAGCTATAGATTAGGCAGTACAGAGCAAGGGAAATAATTGAAAGGCTGTTAAGCACAATTGTCTAGATGTTACATACTAGAGCTTAGACATCTATGGATGCCTCAGTGATAACAGTCTGTGATGGAGACACATTTCTGAGGTGTGAGCATATAGATAGTACTTAAAAGCATAAACTTCTTTTCTAGAAAAAAATAAATCACCTAGGAAAAACCTTCTAAGGAAAAAGAAAATGAGCCCTAAGCTGGAGTTGAAAGAAATGTCAACATTTATAGGTATGATCAAAGGAAGAATTGAGAAATACTCAGAAAGAGGGAAACCAAAGAGCCTAAAGAGCCTCAGAATCTCAGAGGAGAGGCTACTTCTAAAAGGAGGAAATGGCCATTGGTGCACATGATTGCTAAGAGGTCAAGGAGGACAAGGAGGGATTCAGTTACACAGAGTTCTCTGTGGTGACACTATGGAAGCTAGAAGTAGAAGATATATCAGAGCAGATTGAGGGGTGACTAGTAAGTAAAGAAATGGGAGATTTCTGTTAGACAAATCTTGGAGAAGTTTGGTCATGGAAGGAAGCCAGTAGTCTAGTAGCTGTTGGAAGGAATAGGCTAAAGGAATTTCCCTCTCTTTCTTGTGTTTTAAAAATGTTTATTTATTTGTTTATTAACTTAGAAGGAAGAGCAGCAGCAGCAGAGAGAGAGAGAGATGTCTTCCATCCACTGGTTCACTCCCCAAATGCCTGCAGGTCTGGCTATCCCAAAGCCAGGAGCCTGGAGGTGGGTGGACAGAGGCCCAAGCACTTGAACCATCATCATCTGCTTTTCTAAGATCCATTAGTAGGAAGCTAGATCAGAAGCAGAGTAGCAGAGCCTGAAACTAGTACTCTAAAACAGGATGTGGTAGTCCGAGGCAGTGGATTAACCCAATATGCCACAACCACCACCTCTTTTTTTTAATATGGAAAGTTCCACAGAATGTTAGCAATGATGGGATCAATTCATCCATAGGAAAAGATTTAGCAATTGAAGAGAGAGGATGAAGGTAGAACTGAAGTCCTTGACAATGGATGAAGGGATGTGATTTGGAGCACAAGTTGAAGGACTGCCATTTGCTAGGAGAAGGAGCATTTCCCCAACGTAACAAGTAAAGAAAGAGAGTGAATTCTTGCCTGACCAAGGGCTTCTATTTTCTGAATGAGGCATGAGCCAAGGTGATCAGCTAAAGAGCAAGGGGGGAGGGAATACAGGACGTTGAAAAGGAAAAGCATGAGGCATGATACTTTGTGCTAAGGAAAAACTACTTGTGACACTTGTCAAAGGCAGTGAGGAAGATTTTATTCAAGAGCTACTACTGCAAATGGGCGTTTTGAAGTAGGGGAGAGCAGCTCGACTGGATGCAGTTGGGAGAAGTGGGACTTTGCAGCCACAGAGCAGGGTAGGGGTCAGTGGATGGAAAATGACTAAGAGGAAACATCAGAGAAAGAAAGATTCTGGCTACCCTGACTTGACAGCATTCCTGCTCAAGGCAGGCAAGACTAAGATACCAAGGAGAGTATGATATTAAGGGTAGAGGATAAGGAATTTGATCAGATATTGAGGGTGACCAAATGAGAAGGGCAGAGGATTTCTGCTCAATGGACTCCACATCATCCCTGTTAAAACTGTATTAAACCGACCAAGGACGGAGTTCAAGGTCAGGGCCTAGACACAAAAAGGCTCAGAGGAGCCTGCATAGAGTTTGGTCAAGAGAGACATTGAGTCATTTATGGGTAGACTATGAGCTGACTGGATAAATATAGAATAATCAGGAAGGTTTGAGTGACTATTTGAAGTTTAAGCTCTTGAACTTAATGTGCAACAAAATTCTGCATGCATATTTGATTTTTTTCCAATAAAGTTTAAATGCTTGATTGGAGAAGGCACCAGGCTGCAGCTTTGTCAGGATGCACAAGAAAGGATTAGTTAAAATGAGTTAGGAGTGTTTGCCGGGCCATGGTTATATTAATGGGCTATGGGTCCTGTCTTGGGAAGAGGGGGAGAAGTCATCTGTCTATCCTTAAGAATGAGAATGCCTGCGATACATTGATTGTAGGTCTGGACGAGATAGAAGATGACATATATGGATGATGAAGATGGAAGGATGGACATGGAGCCCTGAAGATGAAATCATTGAAACTGAGATACCAGGAGTAATACAGTTCCCATCAAGGCCAGGGTGATGACTGTGATAACAGAACACATGCCTCCTGTGCTTTGTAGTAGCCACAAACAGGAAATGTGTCCTCCATGCATGCAGATTTCAGACAGCTCCAAGGAAACACACATAGGAATCTTTGCTCAAGGGGAACACCAAGAGGGAAGAAGTCCCCAGGGAGATAAGGACACATTAGGATCTTAATTCTGAGAAAAAATATAAATGACAAAGAAAAATCAAGGCAGATTTGAAGAAAGTAGTATTGTTTCATAAGGTGCACTTTCAAAGAGCTTGATTGAATAAAGGCATATAAAAATGTATACAGAAAAGTACATCTCCAAGGATGGAAAGGACAAGATAGCAATGACTTTCAGGAAGAAAAAGAACAGAATAAGTTGAGCTATGTGAAAAGTATAGCAAATGGTTTCAACAGGAGTTGAATCCAAGATAACAGCCTGTAAAATTACTAAATCTCTCTGCCTTCCAAAAAAATAAATAATTTTTAAAAACAACAATAGGAAATATTACAATCTATTATGAACCAGTATCTTGAAGAGAGATCATTATATTATAACATCACAGTGCTAATATAACTATACATATAAAGTTGGGGCAGGAAAGAAGGGAGTCAGGGAAAATTTTATTCCACTTACTCTCTAATAATAATGATAGCTAACACTGAGAGCTCATATGTGTCAAGTACATTCTCCACACTCTGTATTTTCAAAAGTAATCCTTAACCTTTACAACAGCGTCACGAAGGGGTATCTCCTCGGTTCACAGATGAAGAAACTGAGGCAATGAGCAGCTTAAAAACTTGCTGCAAGCTAAATAGTCACTAGGTGGCAGAACCAGGATTTAAACCTAGGCAGCGTGACTCCCGCCTTCAAGTACAATATCATCACAGTACAAGCTATTTTAAGTGCAGCTTTCAGGCCGAGTTCTTCTCCTAGGATCTGCACCTGGGAGCAGGTCTCTTTCTCTGCGCAGTGCCCAGGTCATAGCAGCTGCACAACAAATTGTTGTTGTTATTGTTGCTGTTATATGAGATAATGCCAGTAAGATCCTGAACAATTAGAAGGAGAACTGGAGAAAGGGCTCCTAGACAGAGAGCCCTGAGTGAGCAAAGATGTGGAAGACTGGCAGCAACTCCTATTGTGATTCCATTTCCAAGAAAAATAATCTTCAAATTGAAAGGGGCAGAACCAACAGGGGTTACAAACTCAAAACATTTCATGGAGCTGTCCAGTAGTAAAAATGTGTAAGAATGCTGGGTGAAGAAAATAGAAAGCTTAGTGAGGCCTGTAAGAACAGGAGAGGGTATATCCTTCCCATTGGCACCTACATTCAGACATCCTGAAGCAATCACCAGCTTTGCATCCTTTGTTTTAGAGGTATTTGCAGGTGATATGATTAAAAAAAAACAAAAAACAAAGGGAAGCAAAACAAAAGTATGTAGGGGCTTTGGGAGAAAAAAGTCAGTCTCATGGAAAATTATGAGCTGCTAGGGCCTCTTTATGCAAATAGATGATTGGGGGAAAATTCAGAGTATGGAATTTGGATCAACATTGTACCCACAATAAGAAAAACCAGGACAGTCAGATTCCTGAGTCTATAAGCCAAACCATCTTACATTTCCAGTTTCTGGAGAAAAGTCTAGTAGAGATGATTGACTAGTTATGAGCAATTAGCAAAGAAAGCAGAAAATAACTAGAAGACTCCTTGGATTCTTAACAAATGAGTTATCTTGACCTAAATTTATTTCCTTCTTTGATGAGAGCTTTCCAGGCTAACCAATCATTGTCATAGGACCTCTTGTGGATGCGATGGGGAAGCCCGGGATGGACATGAAGCTATGACATCTTGGTCTCCTTCCTCCACACTGGCAAGGTCCTAAAAAGAAACTACAAGGGGCCAGTGAGCAGTGAGGGCTCCTCTGCTCTGGCGCAAAACCAGGTAACGTGAACCTCTCTCATTACATAGAGTAATAAGGATATTTGGCCTGGAAAAATACCAGGAAAGAAGGAACAAATTGCTTTCTTTAAAGAGCTGAGGATGTGTTATACAGAGGAAGAATGAGGGGTATAAATGCATGTAATAGATTGTCATGTAAGAGAACGAGGTATCAGGTATTAGACCCCCATTTCTGGTGGGAAAATGTCTTTTTAGTGGGAAAATGTCTTTCTGGTAAGTGAGGTAGATTCAAGGTCTAGTCTTTTCATTAGACTCTAATCCAGTCCTGTAACTTCATTAATAAGGAAACTAGCAATTGAAAGAGAAAGGTGATTTTGTCCAATGCCATATAGTGCCAAGAGAAAACCCACGATTCCAAGTTTCTAGTTTAATGTTTTTTCAACAACTCTACAGCACCTGGAAGCTAATTTGGCTCCTTCCTTGTGGTACTTGGAACTGGAGGAAGATAACACTAATTATCCTATTATACTTGACTATCTTTCCCCAAAGCTGTAGAGTTCTTAGTGGAAAAAGCCAGAATCTGCAGGTTTGAAACAATATTTCAGCCTAAAGTGGTATTTTCCTTAAGTGTCATAAAGCCATTGCCTCCTTCTAAACAATTTAATCTGCTTCATGAGGCAGACTGAATTTGAGTTGCTTGTTTGTACTAAAATATCTGTTATTTTCTGGTTGATAGTCAAGTCTATTAAGTGGACAGGACTTCAAACCAAGTATGCAAATACTCTCCATCAATACATTAAAAAAGTTTGGAGTTTTAGTAAGTAGCAATTTTCAATCACAAGAGCATGCACATGTTCCTGTCATTTACAACAGCAACCACCATGGGGTCATTTTAAAAACCACTTAAATGCTTAGTACAAAAAAAAAAAACCCTCAGTACTTGTTTTATATTAGGCAACTCTGACATGAGGTATCTCCAATGTGCCTTTCCTAAAAAGACTTGCATTAGCTTGCCTTTATAGGTTTAAATGGAAAACTTCACCCAAGGTGAGCTAAGCAGCTCCACCAAAGAAAGCAAAAGTGTGAGTTAGCTACACAGCATTTATGTGTCAGGAATTATCATACCACCCACTCCTCTTAACAATCTATGGAGCAGGCCAGTGCCGCGGCTCACTTGGCTACTCCTCTGCCTGCGGCGCCGGCACCTTGGGTTCTAGTCCTGGTTGGTGAGCCGGTTCTGTCATGGTTGCTCCTCTTCCAGTCCAGCTCTCTTCTCTGGTCCCGGAGTGCAGTGGAAGATGGCCCAAGACCTTGGCCCTGCACCCACATGGGAGACCAGGAGGAAGAAGCACCTGGCTCCTGGTTTCGGATTGGCTCAGCGCGCTGGCTGTAGCGGCCATTTGGGGGGGTGGGTGAACCAATGGAAAAAGGAAGACCTTTGTCTCTCTCTCTCACTGTCTAACTCTGCCTATCAAAAAAAAAAAAATCTATGGAGCATTTGATTTACTGACTATATATTTACCTGCCTATTGGTTTACCAAGAATAATCCATTCAGCCTGTTTGTGAAGCATATTCCAAAGTTCTAGTTGTGCAGATAGAAGAAACCATGGTTCAAAATCTACGTAATTTGTCCAAGGTTTCAGCTCATAAGTAAAGGGGTCTGGAATACAACAGATGAGGCTAGTTCAAAGAGTCTATGGGAAAATAGAATTAAAGGATAAATTTATTTATGGTACAAAAATATCTCTTAAAATGTAGACATACATATGGGAGTTCCAGTTCACATTCTAGGAAGGCAGCAGAAGATGGCCCCTGCCACCCATGTGGGAGACCAAAATGTACTTCCTGCCTCCTTACTTCAGACTGGCTCAGCCCCAGCAGTTGCAGCCATCTGGGTAGAGAACCAGGGGATGGAGAATCCGCCTCTGTCGTGCCTTTCTGTCATTCTGCCTTTAAAAAACACACACAAATTTTCTATGAATGTTCTAAAGACCTCTAGTATGCCTGGGCTTCAGAATTTTTATACCAAAATTTATCCCTTAATTCCATTTTCCATGAGCTTGTGAAAGCACACTTGTTCATCTGTTTATGCTAAAGTTCTGTGTATCTTCCTGCTGTGCATAATTACCACATGGTTCAAAAGTGGTACCTTTTAGATGGCATGAAAGGTCAAGTTTAAGAAAAAATGAACTTTAAAGTTGACAGGTGTTTATGTCATTAACATGGTATTTACATAAAAGCCATGTATTCTCAAGACAAACTTTTTTATCATTCTATCTTTAAGTCTAGTGGAGAAGAAAACTAGCTTTGATATGCAAATAGCATGTAACATTCCCTCCAACCCTTGTCTTTCTCCATGAGCAGGGTTGAGTAGAAAAAGATCTGGAGAAGGAGGTGTGGAAACTGGAATTCTTGTCTCTTTGGTTCTGTGTGTACCAAGTTCCTTCATCCATAAAATGAGAGCTCTGATAGATGATTTCTGAGTCCCCTCCTATCTCTAACATTCTGCAATTTTTAGAATATTTTCTTCTGCAATGTAGAAAAAATGAGAAATGAGAACTCAAAACCTGAAGCAACCTTTTTTATGTGAATCTAGAGGACAAAGGCCTAGATTACAATATATTAAAATAAATATACATATTCCCCCTTGCTCACTCAGGCTTTCTGATTTAGTATAGGATCAAGGGTAGAAATAAGAAATGTATAAGAAAATTTGATCTGCTTCTTGTAATGCTAATCCAATTACCAGCAGAAAATGCCAAATAGATCTTCTAAAAACCTGTCATTAAACTACTTGCTCATTTTTGTAAGCTTAAGAGTTTAGATAGTTTTGATGTAAATTCAAGACTCCTGGGTACCTTTCATATTCAACCAATGTAAGAAGTAAATATGCAAAACTTTACAAGATCAAAAATTCTTCCTCAAGGACACTTAATTAGACTCGTTTTTTTTTTTTCTTTTTTTATTCCTTTACTTCATATTTTCTGAAAGGAAGATCTGCCTTTGTGTTGAAATAAGATAGATATCTCATATGTTAGTATTCAATGACAAATGGTATCATTATTTCTTTCATTCACTTATTCATTCAAAGCTATCAATAATATACTTACTATGTGCTAGATGCTCTGATAAGCCTATGGATTAAAATGCTTGTAAGAACAGACGTGTTCTTGGAGCACACAGCTGGGGGAGGAGACACGGCAATTACAATGGAAAGGTATCAATTTTTGTGAGTAGATACAAAAGGGCAGCTATGAAGAAAGGCAAGGAAGGCTACTTTGAAGAGGAGACACATAGCTGAGGTCGGAGGGAAGAATATTATTTAAGCGGACAAAGATGAAGGAGCAAGATCCTCCAGACAGAAGAGGAAGTGTATACATTTTCTCTCAGGAGAGAAAATGCCAGGCATGAAGGATGTAGGGAAAGCTTTCTACCCCAGATAAAACGACATGGGGGTGAGATATGAAGTGGAGGTGAAGAGGCAGGTAAGACCAAACCACAGAAATCTTGGTTGGCTATGTTAAAAGCTTTGGTTTTCAGATAACAGGCAATGGGATGGGAAATCATTTAAGGGTTTTATGAAATGGGGTGGGTGGAAGATCGAGTGGGACAAATTATCCTTTCTGAATTTATTACTATAATGTTGATCCTATTTCTAAGAATCCCTTTCAAGTTTTCTCTCCTTGTTTCTCACTCATATAATTTGGGTGGATTTTTCTATTGCAGCCTTTCTAATTAGACATGGCTATCAAAGTAAAATGAAGCATTATGGCGGACTTGGGTTGCATTTCATACATTGCTGGGACGGATCCAATCATATGCTCATTTTATACAGCCAGAAACACTTTTAAACTAGTACATTCATAAACTACATACAGTTAAAAACATCAACAGCTGTAAAACAGAATTCTGGTCATTTTATTACTTTTACAAAGAAAAAAGCAATTAAAAATTAGGCATTTAGAGGGGATTCCAGTTCAACCCCATCAAGGTGGCAAGGATTAAGAGTCAAAGGGATCATATAAACAAGACAACATGAGAAGCGGGATACACAGCAGACTCATAGAATGGAAGATGTCCTAAACAGCAATCTGGCCTCAGAATCAGCCCTTAAGGCATTCAGATCTGGCTAAAAGCCCATGAGAGTACTTCAGGCATGGAAAGCCAAGACACTCTGGCAAAAAAAAAAAAAAAAAAAAAAAAAATCTAAATGAAAGATCTCTGTGAGTGAGAGCCCAGCGGAAAGAACGGGCCATCAAAGGAGGAGGTACCTTTCTCTGAAGGGAGGAGAGAACTTCCACTTTGACTTTGGCCTTGTATAAATAAGGTTGGAGTTTGTGAACTCAGGAGGCTTCCATAGCCTTGGCAGTTCATGGCTAGAGCCTAGGGTGATTACTAATGTCATAAATAAGAGTGTCAATTGTTAAATCAACAGCAGGAGTCACTGTGCACCTACTCCCCATGTAGGATCTCTGTCCTTAATGTGTTGTACTATGTGAATTAATGGAAAAACTAGTACTCAAACAGTACTCTATACTTTGTGTGTCTGTGTGGGTGCAAACCGTTGAAATCTTTACTTAGTATATACTAAGTTGATCTTCTGAATATAAAGATAATTGAAAATGAACCTCAGTGAAGAATGGGATGAGAGAGGGAGTGGGAGATGGGATGGTTGTGAGCGGGAGGGAGGTTATGGGAGGGGAAAGTCGCTATAATCCAAAAGTTGTACTTTTGAAACTTATATTAATTAAATAAAAGTTAAAAAAAATAGGCATTTAATCCTCAAGAGCTTGGAGACTATTGTTTCCTTTTTCTTTTTCTCTCTTCTCCTCTCTTCTCTCCTCTTTTCTTTTTTCTTTGTTAAATAGTTAGAAACCCAAATACCTGGTTTATTACCACAGGAGAGAGATAAACCAGCTGGAAACAAGAGATTCCCTGGATTTGATTTGGTTTTGAAAAGTAAGAGTCTAGACAAAGAACAATAATATAATAATAAAGAAAAGCCAAATTTTGCAAAAAGCAGCCTGTAGTAGGGAGAGACTTTGCATTAAGAATCACCCCATGGCTCTCTCTATTAGCTGGGGAGATATTTAAAGGCTAAGTAAAGTCTTGCACAATCTCTTAGGTCAAAAAGAAAATGCCTACTCAACCACAGCATAGTTGTGGGTCTTTTGCTAACTCAGAACCCTCCTGCAATGATTGGGTTCAGAAAAAGAATTTTCCACTTCAAGATGATCTATCTTAAAGGAACACATAGGCATACTACATAGAGATAGACACCATAATAAAGAAAAAAAAAGTAATCACAAATATGATAAGATGAAGAACACTCACGTAATTTTTATAAAGTTTCAATGGAGAAGGTGAAAATGCATTTAAATATGAATTAATAATAATAACATGACCATTGCCTCTATAAAGAACACAAGCTAGAATATAGAGCCACCTGGAGGAGAGAGGAAAGAGTAGATGAAACATGAGCTTCTAGAAGTCTGTAAAAGAGTGAAAGAATTTTAAAACCAAGAAAGGAATGTGAATTAGAAGGAGCATGAGTCATTAAGTCATAAAGACACTGCTGAAAACACAGAAAGAGATATAAAAAACAGGAAAGAAAACAATAAAGTCAAAGGAAAAGTGAGAGAGAAGAGGGAAGGAAGGAAAATGAGGAGGAAGGATAGAAAAGTAAGAACTTAAGCATAGTATGGAAAAGCATGAGAAATCCAATATACGCATAATTGGACTCTCAAATCAATGAAATACATTAAACAGTAAAACATGTCAAGAAAAACCTCCCAAAATAACAAAATATTTAAATCTCTCTTGGAAAAGTGCACCATTCCCAGGAAGAAGAAAAACAGCTACTACTGCTTAATTCTATGAAAGTTACCTGAATACTCAGACAAAACACTGTTGAAGTCATTTATGATTGTGAAAATGAAAAACATTAGGTTGGCTCACTCTTCTCTTAATCTAAAACTAACCAAAATGCCACTTACATTTAAAGAAAATCAGTAGTTTTAAACATGGGAGAATTCAGACTATTTTATATGTATATTTCATGATCAATCTACTAGAACATATCTATGCCAAATAAGAAATAACTGCAAAAACTATGGCAAAAGACTCATTGAATGTATTTAACTGGAGGATTAAGATTTCACAAGTATGGAGACTGTGTTACAAAAAGGAAGATAACGAGATAAACATGGAAAATTTGAAATGCTATAACTAACCAAAGTGTGGAAAAGGTAGGCTCAAAAATGAGACATTTAGATGTATTTTTTCTCATATTTAACAGAGATTAAAGAAAATCAGCTAAAAACTGACACATCATGGAAAAGAATAGTTTATTTAATGTTATAAAGGTGGTCAAAAAAAGATAAGATGCTCATCTAAAATTGGGTAGTAGAGAGAAAGTTGAAAGAAGAGGGAGAAGAAATATTAAAACATTTCGCTGTTACTCATGATAGGGACTTAACAAGCAATGCCAAAGAAATGGAGCATTAAGAAGTTATAAAAAGTTGTTCTAGGGGCCCAGAGCCGCCTGTGGTGTCAGCGTCCCATATGGGCGCCAGTTGGAGTCCCGGCTGCTCCACTTCCAATCCAGCTCTCTGCTATGGCCTCGGAGGGCAGTAGAAGATAGCCCAAGTCCTTGTGCCCCTGCACCCTGTGGGAAACCCAGAAGAGGCTCTTGGTTCCCAGCTTCAGATTGGCATAGCTCTGGCCGTTGCAGCCATCTGGGAAGTGAACCAGTGGATGGAAGACATCTCTCTCTCTCTCTCTCTCTCTCTCTTTCTCTCTCTCTCACTGCCTCTGCCTCTGCCTCTGCCTCTCTGTAATTCTGCCTTTCAAGTAAATAAATAAATCCTTAAAAAAAGTTGTTCTAAGGATAAGTAAAAATTTCTAAGTCTTCAAACTTATCAGAAGAAACATACTCATACGCACATAAAGCAAGACAAGTTACATGGTAAAAATATTTCAAAGTAATATTTTTAAAAAGTCAAACATAAAGTAACAAACCAAACATACTATCATATCATTAAATGCAAATTATGTAAACTCATCTATTCAAAGAAAAATATTTGTAGATAGTATCATAGAGAAGACTCCATTGTGTGATGTATAAAAGAGAGAGGTAAAGCAAAGAAACTAAGAAAGGCTAACAGTAAAATGATGGGTAAATATATAGCAAGCATAAACAAAAGGAAATCAGAGATTGGGATGATAATCTCAAAGGTTAGCTCAGCACATAAACTATTAATTGACATAAATAAGGGTACTTATTTACTTACTATGCAGCTTTATAGGTCTAAAGGGTATAATCTGAAAAGAAGTTCTCTATGTCTATTTACCAAGTAATATATATCAATATTCCTGACGACAGAACTACAAATAATACAATCAGAAACAGGTACAGTCACATTAGCAGGAGATACAGACATAGATACAGATATAGATCTATCTATCCATATATGGTGGTGGCCTATAATGCCTATAATATAGAATTGTATTATGGCCTAAAAATAATGAACAAGGGCTGGCGCTGTGGTGTAGTGGGTAAAGCTGCCGCCTGCAGTGCCGGCATCCCATATGGGCACTGCTTCAAGTCCCGGCTGCTCCACTTCCAATCCAGCTCTCTGCTATGGCCTGGAAAAGCAGGAGAAGATGGCCCCTGCACCCACATGTGAGACCTGGAAGAAGCTCCTGACTTTGGATTGGCACAGCTCTAGCCGTTGCAGCCATCTGGAAGTGAACCAGAAGATGGAAGACCTCTCTCTCTCTCTCTCTCACTCTCTCTCTCTCTTTTTCTCTTACTCTCTCTCTCTCTCTCTCTGCCTCTGTCACTCTGTAGCACTGCCTTTCAAATAAATAAATAAATCTTAAAGAAAAAATCTACAGGTGGTTTTGATGGGTACATGCCAAATCCTACCTGCTAAAACTTAGATGTCTCTAAATATTCAATTAATCACCACCCTGAAAGGGCATATTTTAGATAAAAAGAAAACATTAAAAAACTAAGAGTAAAATTTGTCCTGAAAACATTAATTGGTCACAATGCAGAAAAACAAAACAAGAAAAGTAAAATCACACACTACCAAGAAATTCTAAAAGTTCTTTGTGAAACAACAGGAATATTCAAAAATCAAGACTGCACAATATATAAACTGACAACAAAAAACCTCATAAAAACTTTTTTGACTCATTTTAAAAAGCAGCAATAATCAGTAAAGTCATACTTATATTAGTAAAAAAGAAATTAGAATAAATCAGTTGAATATCCAGCCAGTGAGATTAGAATTAGATCAACAATATAAACAAAAGGAAACATATATTGGTATAAATATTAAAGCAAGTCTATGAAATGAAAATATAGAATAGGCAGAACTCTAACAAATATAAAAGTTTTTAAAATACACAATGGAGTCATATAAAGTGAAATATTTCATACCGTTAACAAAGGAAGGACACAAAAGAAAAAATCAGACATCACAAATAGAAGGAATTTAAGTAATCACATCAGATGTCTTTGATGGACAACTTTGCAAAAGAATTTGAAATTCAAGTTGAGGGGCCAGCACTGTGGCATAGCAGGTAAAGCCACACTCACAGTGCCACCATCCCATATGGGCACTGGTTTGAGTCCCGGCTGCTCCACTTCCGATCCAGCTCTCTGCTATGGCCTGGGAAAGCAGTAGAAGATGGCCCAAGTCCTTGGGCCCCTGCACCCGTGTGGGAGACCAGGAGGAGACCTGGCTCCCAGCTTTGGATAGGCCAGCTCTAGCTATTGCAGCCACTTGGGGAGTGAACCAGCAGATGGAAGGCCTCCCCCTTTCTCTCTCTTTCTCCTTTTCTCTCAACCTCTGACTCTCTGTAACTCTGCCTTTCAAATAAATAAATAAATCTAAAAAAAAAAAAGAAAATCAAGTTGAGATGGGTGATATTCTGGGAAAGGATAACTTCATTAACACTTATTTCAGAAGGGAGAAAAATCTAAACTGACCAATTACTCTAAAAGTAATAAATTTGTTAAATAGCTTCATCTTTTTACTCCTTGCAAGAAAAAAAAAGCCCAAGTTTCATGGCAGTTTTTTTTTTAACTATTATTTAATAAATATAATTTTCAAAAGTACAACTTTTGGATTATAGCGACTTTTCCCTCCATAACCTCCCTCCCGCTCACAACCATCCCATCTCCCACTCCCTCTCTCATCCCATTCTTCACTGAGGTTCATTTTCAATTATCTTTATATTCAGAAGATCAACTTAGTATATACTAAGTAAAGATTTCAACGGTTTGCACCCACACAGACACACAAAGTATAGAGTACTGTTTGAGTACTAGTTTTTCCATTAATTCACATAGTACAACACATTAAGGACAGAGATCCTACATGGGGAGTAGGTGCACAGTGACTCCTGCTGTTGATTTAACAATTGACACTCTTATTTATGACATTAGTAATCACCCTAGGCTCTAGCCATGAACTGCCAAGGCTATGGAAGCCTCCTGAGTTCACAAACTCCAACCATATTTAGACAAGGCCATAGTCAAAGTGGAAGTTCTCTCCTCCCTTCAGAGAAAGGTACCTCCTCCTTTGATGGCCCGTTCTTTCCGCTGGGCTCTCACTCACAGAGATCTTTCATTTAGGTCCTTTTTTTAATGGCAGGCGTTTTAACAAGTTTTAGAGGCCACCTAATTCTCGTGCCAGTTTAAATTATTCCAGAACACAGAAAGGAAGAAAACTTCCCTTTATCATGCAGTAATGAAAACATTGATACAGAAATCAAAAAAAGAATGAGAACTGCAAACTAATCAGATGTAGTCCTAGTGGATAAGATTCCAGTCTCCCATATCAGAGTGTCTGGGGTGCAGGCCTGGGGCCAGTCTCCATTTCAGCTTCCTGCTAATGTGCACCCTGGCAGACAATAGGACCTCGGGTCCTGACATGCACATGGGTCACCTGGATTGAGTTCCTGGCTCCTGGCTCAGCATGGTTAACTCTAATTATTGCAGACATTTTGCGGAGTGAACCAGAGCATGAGATTGATTGAGATCTCTCTCTCTCGCTCTCTGCCTCTGAAATTTAAAAAAGAAATTCTATTATCAAGATCCCAGGAGGCATATTAAAAAAAAAAAGATCATAACCAAGTGGGTTTTATTTCTCTCTCTCTCTTTTTAGATTTAAAAACATTTATTAGAGTCAAAGACCTCCAGCCAGAGTGGCATGGAGGGGGCTTCTAAGAGAGGAAAAACCTGAAGGACCTGGTAGCATTGGGGTTTTTAAGTATAATTTTGATTGACATTCAGTTACAAGGTGGGGACAAAACCCATCAAAAAACCTGATTTGCCATCCTTTATCTGGCTTGCTCATGATAAAACAAAAGAGTCAAGTGAGTTTTATTTCAAGAATGCAAGATTGGCTCTTTACCTGGGAATCTATTGCTGTAATTACCATATTGATGGTCCCCCAATTCACAATGCTTTGACTCACAAGTTTCTGACTCTATGATAGTGTGAAAGCAATCCACATTCAGCAGCAACCGTATTTTGCATTTTGAATTGTGAACTTTCCCGCAGCTAGCTTTGTGTTGTACAATCCTCTCTCACCAAGCTGGGTAGCAGCAGTGAGCCCAGCTTCCCGTCAGACCCTTGATAATAAGGAGAAAGAACCTACACACCTTTTCCATGTCTGATAGATGTATCAGGACATAGCCTCATCAATGAGTATCTGTATTAGGAAAATCTAAGGAGAGAAATTGCTATCATTAACAAACATCCCAAAGAAAGTGTAGGATAAAGTTTAACACCCACAGAGAGATGTTCTTAATAAAACAGACACATGTGGACAAACATCTGAATATGACAGCCTTCCTTTCACCTTTGCACCCCTCCCCTGATACGCTGCTTTCTACTTGTCAGCCACAGTGATAGTTTTTACACGGAAAGGAAATCACAGAATCCCCCTGCTCAGGACTCTACACTGTTTCTTCCTCTCATGCAGAGTAAAAAGCAAGTCACTACAGTTGCTGGCTGCAAGCCACCCCTGCTCAGTCCCCACGTGACTGGGAACAGGTCGTGCCACCCTCCCTGGTGCAGACTGCTCTGTCCACACTGGCCTCTGTTTCCTGGGAGCTGGGGGCTATCTCAGGTCCTCCTCTGCTTCAGGTCCTTCGTTCTGCCTGGGAAACTGGTGGACTACATTACTCCATGGCTCACTCCCTCCCTAGCTTCCAATCTTCTGTTGTTGACTGACACTTTTATGAGACCTTTTCTGATTTTTTTGTTTAGCACTTAAACTTTTACACCATATACCCTTTGCTTTCCTGCACTGGGCTGGTCACCTTCTATCACTGTATATAATTTTCTTAATTATTAATTTTTAAGTTGTCTACTTCTATTAGAATGTCAGTTCCAGAAGGTCAAATCCTTGTGTGTTAACTTTGCTCTCAGTTTCGTTCTCTGGTGGTCTGGCATATTAGTACCTAATATTTATCTGTTTTAGAAAAAAAAAAACAATAAATTAAATTAAAAAGCTTTAGAGAAATGGTTGACTATCAATTAGACCCTCACACAAAACATCTCTCTCTATATATACACTTAAATAAATATATTGAAAGGACTGAATATATACATATATATTTAAAAATATATTTAAAGAACTTAAATAACTTCTTTTCCAGAGTCCAAAATATGAGAAAATTACTCCAGAAGATATTTACATATGATATAATTTATATAATTTAAAATATATTTTACTATGTCAGGATAGCTTCAATGAACTAGGAAGCTTTCAATCCTTGAGACAATACTTCAGGAAAGCTTTAGCCAGACTATGAGTTTTTTTTAAAATATTGTTTTATATTTTATATTTTTAATATTGTTTCATATTGGTTTTCTTTTATTTCCTTCTCCGCTCAGCATCCAGTCCCCTTCTTACCATATAACCTTGGCTCTGATTTTGAGGAATCACCCTTCCCAGTATTTTCACCACGTGCTTCAGGCTGAGTGATGGAGAATATGACGCAAAGTAAACCAATTAGTGCATTGCAACCCTCTCAAATGACCCATAACCCACTGGGGCCAATCAATGACAGTAAGATTTAAACCTACAACTTTTGGTTCATCTGCTGAAGAAGCAGATACTCTCTTATTCTGGTCAAGTGTTGCATGTTAAGTCCCAAGGGGACGAAGGCATCACTACTTGGATGTGAGAATATATTCCATCAGAGAAAGCACACTGAGAAAGGATCCTTTGTGACAACATTTGAGCCCTAGATCAAACCATATCTGAAGGTAGACAGCTCTACTCACAGATATTCATCACCTATCATTTTAAAAAGCTCTTTATCCCTAGGCCTACTTGGGTAGGATTATATGTTATCCATAACTGAAGAGCCTTGACAGATGTAGTAGCTATTGTTCTCCTGCCCACTCAACTCTAGAACATCAAAATATTGAGAAATCAAAAGTCTTACTCAATGTTCAAATTTGAATTTTTATACTCTATATCAAAAACCCTTATTCCTTCTATAATAACTTGACATTGAGTTCTTGGACACTACTGAGAGACAGAGACATAAAGTGACAGTATATATTGTTGGGCAACAGCTTCACACATGAGAGATCAATAGCCAAAGGGGGGAAAATCCTGAATAAAGCTGATACAACTATTAAATGGAATAGTCATGCAGTGTTAAAAAACTATAGGTTATTTCCTGTACCCAGCAGCACTGTAACTGCTGAATGTATTTAATCCACCTTTTCTCTTACAGGATATGAACAAAGAGTACTTTGGAAAGGGTGGTATTTCATTGGCTGTTTCCTTCTTGCTTTTCCCCAAGCCCCTGAAGAATAGGAACATAAGAGATAAACTAATGAAATATAGTTAATAATTTAAGTTATGACTTATTCTTTATAGCCAGTATTCCTTTTGACATTTTCTAAAAAGAAAAAAAAAGTGAACAAAAAACTTGCCCCAGGATTCCAAACTGCAGGTGGCATAAAAGAAACTCAAACCAAGAGGAAAGTTCCATTCATCAGCTTCCCGCTGGCCAACAATTTCTTGTGAGAAGAGCCTGTGGAAGATCACTATAAGACACAGTCATCTACTTTCTCATACTGTTCTCCCTGGTAGCAACAGAACTGAGTTTCTGAAACATGTTCTCAGGGATTTGTACACTACAAAGTGCTAGCAAAAGAAAGGTATAATACTAATAATTGCTTTCATTATTATAGAAACATGGTTTAGAGCAATGATTCTCAACTATGGGTGATTTTGCCTTCTAAGGGACATTAGTCAATACCTGAAGATATCTTTGGTTGTCATAACTGGAGGTGGGGAGAGTGATATTCTCATCTAGTGAATAGAGACCAAGGTTGCATTGTGAGAAGTTGTTTCTCTTTACTTCACAAATTAAAAAAAAAGTTTTAAAAAAGATCAGTAATTAAAGAGGCAACACTCCCTATGCAAAGTTGAAATGCACAGGACAACCTCCCATAACAGAGTTTTTCTGGCCCAGATGTTAAATGAAAATGCTGCTCCCAAGGGAGTGCCTCATTTTTTTTGTGCTGTGTTGCCACAGTGATATGTGATTTTGTGTGTGTGTGTGTGTGTGTGTGTGTGTGTGTAGAAGATGTGGGATTTGCATCTGCTAGGCAACTTGCTGAGACTGAACTCATCAGTATGACTGAGGTCAACATTTTGCTAATCAAGTCATCATCACCCCCATGGCAATTTTAGACTGACCTCCTAGAAGGAAAACCAGATGTTTATATAGAAAAGATAGTTTCAGAAGCATATACAAGATTAGCCTCAAATCTTACTCATTCAAATAATTCCAGGTGGGCTTCTTGGTTGCTGCAGTTGAGGGCAACCTGTTCCCATTATTTTGGAAGTAGTGTTCACATCTTTGGGATGTGTTTTGTCCTATCCTCAATTTTAGCACCTGTTCATCTAACAAGGATGAAAATTACTCTCTTTAAGCCGACATCACCATGTACTAATTTCCTAAGCCTGCCAGTCTCCCTCCTACATTATATCTCTACTTATCAACATGAATGGGTAAGTAATCTTCCAAATCACCTTGGCCACACTTCAACACATCCTGAGAGGCTCTTAGAAAATGCATTGTAAATAAACTCATTAGCAAAATGAATAGAATTAAATAGCATGGTTAAAGGATAGAAACCCTTAAGAGAAGAGTGGATCCAGTAGCCAAACTTTGACCTTGTCTTACGAACCAAAAAGGTCCTTTCTCCAGAATTTGGGGGTCGGGGCAGGGAAACTTCTCTCTGTTGCTATCCTTTGCTGAGATTCAATCGATAGAAATGGTCATTGCAAGATATATTAATGAATAGTTTACTTCCTAGTTAATCTGAGTGTTTTGCATAGTTCTATATCTTAGCAAGAAATGTAATTCAGATTTACTCTTTTTTAAAAATATTCCGAAGCATAAAAATAAAGTTCTCTTTTCTAAATGTCTCCCCTCTTTGGAAGAAATCATTATTTTTTAATTTTTTTTTTTGACAGGCAGAGTTAGACAGTGAGAGAGAGAGACTGAGAAAGGTCTTCCTTCCATTGATTCACCCCCCCAAATAGCCACTATGGCTGGCGCGCTGCGTTGATCCGAAGCCAGGAGCCAGGTGCTTCCTCCTAGTCTTCCATGTGGGTGCAGGGCCCAAGCCCTTAGGCCATCCTCCACTGCCTTCCCGGGCCAGAGCAGAGAGCTGGACTGGAAGAGGAGCAACCAGGACAGAATCCGGTGTCCCAACCAGGACTAGAACCCGGGGTGCCAGCGCCGCAGGCGGAGGATTAGCCTAGTGAGCCGCGGCACTGGCCCTGGAAGAAATCATTATTAATGACATACTGTGAATACTTCCATATCAATTTAATATTCCTTCATTCAGTAGATGCTGGCAGTGTGCCTACTATGTGTTTGGTTGCTGGAGCCATAGGATGAACAAAACAGACATGTTTGCTGCTGTTTCCTTCTATCTTAGAGAAGGAAAGAAATATAGGAAAGTAGAATGGGTTGTGAACAGTCCAAGAATGAAAACAAGCTCAGAGTTGGAATCCAGAAGTCCTATACTGGCTCAAGGGATCAGAGAAGCCAAAACCTCAAGATGTGAAAAAGCAAGTGTACAATGGGGAGGAAAATTCCGTGACTTGTTTTTTTACTTCCATTTAATATACAAGTAAATCAGATATGTGACCATTAATTGACAAAGATTTATTCTTTAACTAATTAATCATTAAATATAGAGAACTTTGTTTACATGTTTTGCTCTCAGGACAAAATTACTTTTAGTTTCTTTGTCTTCATCAATCTTACCATCAAATGGCAGAGGTTAGATACAGCTGATTAATATTAATGTGTGAATAATATTACATGGTGTCATGTATTGATATTTATTTTACCATGCCTCTACAGATGGATGTTTTGGTTGTTTCCAGTTCTTATTGCAACCAATGATCCTGGAGATATTTTTGTTCACCTACAACTATGCATAGTTTTGTAGATATTTACTGATGTTAAGCATTTACTATAAGATGACATAATTATTAATGTGTCCAGTGTCATTCATAGAATTTTCATGTCCCCACGAAAGCTATGTAAAGTTCTCACCCCACTTTATAAATTTGGAGACGATAGCACAAATATGTTGAGAAATATATCCAAGGCTACAAGATGCCAGGGCATAATGACAGTGAGTCTGACTCCAGGGGGTCTGTTACACCACCTCAAAGGGACAGAATCCTAGATTTTGTCTCCTGGTTATAAAAAACATAAGATTGACTTAGTGTTTAGAATGTTATATATAGAAAAAAGAAATCAAATGTAACAATTTTTTTACAGGAATTTGGAACAAAAATATCTGTTGTCATTGGATCCATTTAGGAAGCAAAAACAAACAAACAAACAAATTAGAAGCAATGTCATCCTCATGAAAGAGTCTGATTAGTACATTCTAGAAAAAGAAGGCACTAAAACATATTCCTGTCTTCTACCAACTTTACCATTCCCCGGGGAGAGACTAGAAGACCAGCTGTACATACAAATCCATTAGCTCACAGCAATTAATGAGCCAGGGTTCTGGGATCTCTTTCTTTAGTAAAAATGGATTTCCAGTTGCTCCCCTTGGAAGCTGCAAGCTTCTTTTCATGTTTCCCAGGAAGCACAAGAAGCCTAAATAGTGGCCCAAAGACATCTTTTGGGATACAGATCAGTGGATCAGTGTCCCTAGTCCTCAGATTCCAAGGCATCCTGGGAGTCCTGATGCTCTGCTGGTAGCCAGCCAGAAGAGAGGTTAAAGCACAGGCCCTAGAGCCAGGAAGTTTAAGTTCAAAGACATAGGACTTCAGACAAATGACTTAATCTTTATGTGATGATTTCCTCATGTATAAAATGGGGATAATGTTAGGACTTACTACATAAATTCTTAGCAGTTATTTCTAGTATATTATTTAATGTTTTTAAAGCACTTAAGACAATGTTGTCAGAATTAGCACATATTAAATATTATTGGTTATTGTATTATAATTACCTTTAGGTCCCTCTAAGATTTATTCCTTGGTTTCAGGATAAACACTATAAGATACTGCCAGAGGGGCCAGAGTTGTAGCATAGTGGGCTAAGCCTCTGCCTGCCATGCTGGCATTTAGTCATGGCTGTTCCTCTTTCAATCCAGCTCTCTGCTATGGCCTGAGAAGGCAGTAGAAGATGGTCCAAGTGCTTGGGCTCCTGCACCTGCATAGGAGACCTGGAAAAAGCTCCTGGCTGCTCACTTCAGCCTAGCCCAGCTCTGGCCATTTCAGCCATCTGGGGAGTGAATCACCAGATGGAAGAACTTTCTGTCTCTCCCTCTGTAACTCTGCCTCTCAAATAAATAAATCTTTAAAAAAATACTGCCAGAGAATGAAGTTAAGAGAATACAAGAGCAAGAACTCTTCAAGTGTCAGTGACTACTGCCTTTTTTTTTAAGAATTATTTTAGGCCGGCGCCGTGGCTCAACAGGCTAATCCTCCGCCTTGCGGCGCCGGCACACCGGGTTCTAGTCCCGGTCGAGGCACCGGTTTCTGTCCCGGTTGCCCCTCTTCCAGGCCAGCCCTCTGCTGTGGCCCGGGAGTGCAGTGGAGGATGGCCCAGGTGCTTGGGCCCTGCACCCCATGGGAGACCAGGAAAAGTACCTGGCTCCTGGCTCCTGCCATTGGATCAGCGCGGTGCGCCGGCCGCAGCGCGCCGGCTGCGGCGGCCATTGGAGGGTGAACCAACGGCAAAAAGGAAGGAAGACCTTTCTCTCTGTCTCTCTCTCTCTCACTGTCCACTCTGCCTGTAAAAAAAAAAAAAAAAAAGAATTATTTTATTTTATTTGAAAGACAGAGTTACAGAGAGGCAGAGACAAAGAAAGAGAGGTTTTCCATTCTACTGGTTCACTACCCAAATGACCACAATGGCCAGAGCTGAGCTGATCCAAAGCCAGGAGCCAGGAGCTTCTTCCAGGTCTCCCATGTAGGTGCAGGGGCCCAAGGATTTGGGCCATCTTCTACTGCTTTCCTAGGCCACAGCAGAGAGTTGGATCAGAAGAGGAGCAGCCGAGACTCAAACTTGTGCCCACATGGAATGCCAGTGCTGCAGGCTGGAGCTTTAACCTGCTGTGCCACAGTGCCAGCCCCGACCATTGCTTTTTTATAGCTGGCAAAATTAGAGTGGTGTGTCTCTGGCTTTTTGCTGTCTGATGTTTCCTAAATTGTCTTTGCTGAATAAGTATAACTTTTAAAAATCAGAATAAAAAGGTAATAATTTATTTTTAAACAATTTTTCCAAATTTAACTGGATAAGAGAAAATTGAATGATCAAGCCCAATTCTGAAAATAGATGTTACAAATCTTATTCATGGTGACTTGATTCTTAATTACTTCACCTCTCCTGGCTGCTAGCTATTACCATCATGATCAAGAACACCATCATTGTCATTGCCCCCATACCAAATGCTTTCACAATCAGTGACACCTCAGAGAAGCAGGACAATTCCCATATTAATCATATCATTTTGACACACAATTCCCTCATTTGTCACATGGGGTTAATAATATCTATTCTGCCAATACCAATCCTTCATAAGAGAATATAATCATGCAAAATATCATAATAAAATAATAAGCTTGACATTGAGGCATCTCTTTGGAAAACATTTAATTATGACTGCCATAGTTACATTGGATATTATTTCACTCTGACAAGATGGAAAACAGCTCTTGCCCCACTTGAGGGACAGAGAAACATGAGGCACAGAGCGTTCACAGTGTCTTCTCAACTCACATGCTGAATAGTGGTAGAGACTAAACTAAAACTCAGTGTCTTCAGGCCCAGTCGGTTCTCAGCGGCCTCTGGGTTTAGCATTTATCTGCCTTCATACAAGGAAACCCTCCTCCCGCAACTGGCAGCTGCTGACTGCAGTGACCACAGCGCTGCTTGCAGTGCTTGGAACCCTGGGGAATTTTTGGAGCCATTTAGAAATGAGCTGAAGTCTCAATGACCTTTTCAATTCAACAATACTAAAAGACTAGCTGAAAAGATTGAGAAAGCATTCTAAGAAACAAGGCATTGCTTATCACAGTTTATAGTCTCTCTGGTAATTCTACTCCACAACTCTCTGCAAACTCAAGGTTCTAGATGTTATGGAGAAAGGTATCCAACAGTGGTAGGTTCAAATGGAACATAAGACATAAAACTGTCAATCATAAATAGATAGGCTGACAGATATACATATAGTGACTAAAAGAAGATATATCACACATTCATGATTACTTAATATTCCACTAGTAATGATTTCTAGAAAGTGAGATTATAAATGATTTTGCTGATCACACTTGAAGGTGTTTTTCAAATTTTATATAATGAACATAATTTACTTTCATGGTCACTAAAAGTAATAGCAAAGATAGAAATGTGAGTTGTGGTGGTTGGCCCTATGGTAACTATGAAATAGCTGTAGCCATAGGAAGGTGCAGGGCACAGATCCCTCCCTACCTCTAGGCATTGGTCCTAATGGGTTTTTTGTTTGTTTGTTTGTTTTAAAGATTTACTTATTCTATTTTAAAGTCAGAATTACAAAGAGAGGAGGAGAGGGAGGGAGGGAGGGAGGGAGAGAGAGAGAGAGAGAGAGAGAGATCTTCCATCCACTGGTTCACTCTTTAAATGGCCACACCAACCAGGACTGGACTAGGCTGAAGCCAGGAGCTTCTTCAGGGTCTCCCACATGTGTGCAGGGGCCCAAGCTTTCCCAGGCAAATTAGCAGGGAACTGAACTGGAAGTGGAGCAGCTGAGACTTGAACTAGTGCCCATATGGGATGCCAGCACTGGAAACAGTGGCTTAACTCACTGTACCACAGCACTGGCCCTAGCCCTGATAGTTTAACCTAGTTGATTTGAACTCACAGGTAAAATCTGTGTTTTAACCCACCTGTCTGGTTACTTGTTAAATAAATCTAGGTCTAAAGAATTCAACTGATGTAATTATTCTGGCCAGAGAAACTGGTCCAAGCTGAAAATGAGTTGCAGTGTCCTGGACCTTCTGGGAAGAAGGTGATGTGTCCTTCCGAAAAAGGAGGTATTTTCTCTTTGGATCAGGTCAGTATGATATGAAGGTTTAAATCTTTTTTTTTTTTTTTGACAGGCAGAGTGGACAGTGAGAGAGAGACAGAGAGAAATGTAGTCCTTTTCCGTTGGTTCACCCCTCAATGGCTGCTGCAGCTGACGCACCATGCTGATCTGAAGCCAGGAACCAGGTGCTTCTCCTGGTCTCCCATGCGGGTGCAGGGCCCAAGGTCTTGGGCCATCTTCCTCTGCCTTCCCAGGCCAGAGAAGAGAGCTGGACTGGAAGAGGAGCAACCGGGACAGAATCTGGCACCCTGACCGGGACTAGAACCCGGGGTGCCAGCGCCGCAAGGCGGAGGATTAGCCTATTGAGCTGCAGCGCCAGCCAAGATTTAAATCTTAAAATGGTCAATGTATACTGCTACCATGGGAGAAGTCAGCCCCAGGACAAAGCTTACAAAATGAAAAGACGATAAAGAACTAAGGACCTTTATGACATGGGTGAACAGCTGAATCAATCCAACCCTCAATCCCAACATGCTTTTAGACTTTTTAAGTACAGAGCCAACAGATCTTGTTGTTGAAGCCAGTTTATATAATGTTATTATGGTATAGAGTCAGATATGTGGCTATATATTGAGAGACTCTCCTCTACTAGTACTTCAAACTTATAAGTAAATACTTTATTAAGAATAGCTTCCCAATTGAATGATATTTTTGCGATATTTTCTTTTGACAAAATAAAAAGGAACCGGATGAGATAATCTCTATAACTACTTCTCAGGTTCAGAAATGTATGCTTCTCTGAAAATTCAAGCCATAATTGCATGAGATTTGTGACTTTAGATATTTCAAACAAGCCTTTAGGTGTTTTATGGCACTGCTTGCTTTATGACAAACTCCCCCAATTTAGAGAAAATTTCTGCCAGTTGTGTGATTTTATGAATGTTTGTAGCCTTCAAACATAGATAGAACAAACTATATTTCTAGGAAGAGGGATGGAAAGTAAAGACAAAGCTCATTAGCCTTGTCAGACATTTGATAAATAATTATGAACCAACTGCAGTTAGATGTGTGCATCGAGCCAAACTCTGATCTCTTAGGAAAACAACTGTTCTTATAACAATTTAAAACTTTAATCACACTTAATGTATCTTCAAGTATAGAACATGTAATGTTCTTTCAGTTCTTCCTGAACTTGAGAAATTTTCCACAAGCTTGTTGGTTAAGAAGCAGCTTCTACCACTTACTTCATGTAAATAATGAACTAAATAGTAGAAGACTAATAAGCAAAATGTTGTAATACACTAAATGTAATCTTTTTGACATTAACATTGTTGTTAGACTGTGAAAAGATTAAGTATACCAAAGAAATATACTCATTAGCTTTTAATGATCATAACAGACAGATACCGTAGCTTTAAATTGCTGTTCAAAGTCTGGATTCCATTTTTTATAATCAATGCTGCAACTAAACATTCATCATTATGAAGACAAATCCTGTAAGTCATACACATATTTCTGTCTCTCTCTGACAGACATTGATTTAGAAAGGAAAGACTAGATCCAGCCTCTAAGAAACAGCTGGTCTCTTTAGATAAGGAAATCATTGAACTGGCTTTTAATAGCATAAGAAAAAAAGGAAAGAGAAAGGAAGAAAAGAGAGATTTACTGTAGAAGCAGACAACAAAAATCTGAACTACCTAAAAGAGACAACACAATTTATAATTCACAGATTGTAATTTAATCATCACTTTAAACTATAGGCTATTCTTTCTCCCAGATCAAAACTGCCTACCTTACCATTGATTGAAAAGCATACTGTTCTGAGAAAACTCAGGTGGTATGAAAGGGTTAAAAGAGAACAGCTGGGTACAGGCGCTGTGTGTCTTGGCCAGATGCAGGCCAGCATTCCATCTGGGCTGCTCCAGGCTAAAGTGCCTAGAAAAACAGAGGAAGAGAACCCAAGTGCTTAGGTCCCTGCCACCAACGTGGGAGATCCAGAAGTGCCTGGCTTCTTCCTGGCCCCGCCCCAGCTGTTGCAGCCTTTTGGGGAGTGAATCAGTGGATGAAAGACCTCTGTATCTTTCTCTCCTCCTCTCTCCCTCTCCCTCTCTCTGTAACTCTGCCTTTCCAAATAAGTAACATACATTTTTTTTTTAAAGAGAGAACAGTTGAAGTCTTGAAAAATAATGAAGGGGTAATACCTGACAAGCTACTCTTGAAAGCACAGGTAGCATTAAAAGCTTGAAGAAAGCTAAAAGCCCATGAAAATGCTTTATTTCCCTGTTAAATTAATAGGCTTGTGTTTGCACAGTGATTTAATACATACAGATGCACAGCACTATTAGAATTTATGCAGATTTCTTCAGGAAATTAAGGATGGAGCACTATTTGCTCAAAATTCAGAAAAAGTTTTAGAAATAAATTTACATTTACATTTTATTTTGGTTGCCAGGAATGTTTCCCTTTAAAGAAATTTAAATTAGACTCTCCTTTTCCAAGTTGCCTCAGTAGAAGTCTCTACTGGGACCTTTATATTACCATTAAAAGAAAAATTATATCTTCTACATTTGAAAATAAATGCTGCCTTAAAAAATAAAAATATGCAATTGTGAAAGACCATTTCAGGGGCCAGCATAGCGAGTAAAACCACCACAAGCGATGCCAGCATCCCATATGGGTGCCAGTTCATGTCCTGCTGCTCCACCTCTGACCCAGCTCCCTGCTAATGGCTTGGGAAAAGCAGTGGAAGATGATCCAAGTACTTGAGTCCCTGCCACCCATGTGGGAGACCAGGATGGAGCTCCTGGCTTTGGCCTGGCCCAGTGTTGTGCCCCGCACTGGCCATTATGGCCATCTGGAGAATGACCCAGCAGATAGAAGATCTCTCTCTCTCTCTGACTCTTCCTTTCTTTTTGTAACTATGATTTTCAAAATATATAAATAAATATTTAAAAAGAAAACATCATTTCAAGTTGCCCAGTTATATTTTATCAAAAAGTTTCATTGGTCAACAATTGCTGAGAACAGGGGAATTTGAAAGTGATCTCTCTTTCCTAAACTTTGAGACTCTGAGAAAGGAAGCATCCAATGAGGAAATGAAGAAAGTTCCTTAGGAAATCTTACGCAGTTCATCAAAGACTCTTCACTCTGCACAAACCACCAGGCATCAACAACGAAGAGAGCAGGTACTTCTACTGCATATCATGCTCCCATTCTCAGCCTATATTTTGTTTTCTTATAACCAAAAGTGATTTTAGGAAATGTACTCCTAGGATTACATGAGCCAATTGCTAATTTTCAATTAGCACAACTCCCTCTGGAGGAGTTCACCAGCATGGATAATACAGACCTAAAAGACAATCCCAAATCCTTGTTTTGGGGGATTAAAATGTATTATATGATTAAAAATAGATTTAACTTTTTAATTATATTTACCCTTCCCTGATACTGACAGGTTTGCTTTCCTTGGCCACACATCAGTGGTACCTCTGAACATTTCAATGGTGAGGGAAAGCTCCCTGGCATTAAAAAAGTAATAACCAGTGTTATGAATAAACACAAAATAGATAATGCTGACTTTTAGAGAGAATTATAAGTGTAAAACCTACAATTACTTTTATTGAAAGAAAATATGACATTAGAATACATTAATATAGAATAATCATGACATCATCCATAATTCTTCATTGCAAATATAATTATGATATTTACATTCAAAATTACAGATTGCCTTTCATATGCATTTTTTGTTTGAGATGTATGTATTTGAAAGGCAAAGACACACACGCACACGGTAAGGGGAACTTCCATCACTGGTTTACTTCCCAAATGGCTGCAACAGCAGGGCTGAGCCATGCTGAAGCTAAGAGTCAGAAATTCCATCCATATCTCTCACATGGGTGGGAGGGACTCCAGTACTTGAGCCATCATCTGCTGCTTCCCAGACACATTAGCTAAGAGCTGTATCAGAAGAAGAGTAGCTGGGACTTGATGCAGCCTGGGACTCCAACAAGCACTGCTCTCTGGTATGAGATATAACTGTTCCAGTGGCAGCTTAACTCACTACATCACAATGCCCACCTTTCACATGTACTCTTGTATTTGCTTTTTTGAAAAGAAAGAAATGCATAGACCAAGCATGAAAGAGAACTGGATTGGATAATAAGGAGAAGAAAAAATAGGGAGCCACAGTTGATGAAAGAGGAAGAGAGAGTAGGAAAAGGATGTAGGAGAATGAAAATGGAAAGACTGCTTAAATAGAAGAGACACTAAGAGAGAAAGGTGGTATACACAGAACTAAGGAAAGAGTTAAGGAATCAATGGTCAAGTGACATTCCCCCAAAAGTCTGGAGGTAGATTAGGATTATTATGAGTGCTTTTACCTTTCTGCTCCAATATCCCAGCACAGGGTTTAAATCTCAAGGTCATGTCGTCACGTGCTTGCTCCAACAAGAAGGGGGAAGAAGAAAGGCCAAAGAAAAAGTACCTCCCAATTGGATCAACTATCTTCCTAGGACTTCTACTAAACACATCCTCTTGCAGTCCACTTATCAGCACCTTATCACAAGTCCACACGTAGCTGCAAAGCAGGCCGGGAGATGTAGTCTAAAACTGAGCTGCAATATGAGCAGTAAACTTTGAGATCTGTTACTACAGAGGAAACAGAGAATTGAACAGCAGCTTCCGCCACACTGCACTCTCTAGTTAGTAGTAGTACCGTCTGCACCAGAAAAACAGCAATCTGGACCCAGATTGTTTCTGCTGAAATCCCAGCTCAGTGCCTTTCAAACCCTGGGATCTTGTGCATAATTCTGCAGTCTGTTGTTTGGAGAATTAAATGAATTAATACATGTAAGTCTTGGAAAAGTGGCCCTCCGAAAGTATTCAAGATATGCTAATTAGTAAGTTTATTTTCAAATGTTAGTTGATTCTAGAAATAACTGTTGCTTCATGGAATCCTGTGTATGCTACATATATATGGAGAAAGAGGTTGGTTAGATCTTTGAAAGTTGCTATAGGATCTTAGCTTTATTGCTCTTTTTGGTAACAAGACTCTAAAAGTTCTGTGACCTTCAAAATTTGTCAAGTTTTAAAATTCCTGCCAGAGGTAACATTTTGTTTTCTTCTGACTGCTTTATCTCTTTTATTTGAGAGATTAGGTAGGGCTGTTTCATGCCTTCACATCCAAAGATTATGTAACATTGGAAAATTGCATTTGTTTCCTATTGCTGATACTTTTATTTAATGTCAAATCTATGTTTTTGTAATCGAGTCTGGTTCTACTAGGAATAATGCTCATGAGAGGAGAGAGAGAGAGAGAGAGAGAGGGAGAGAGAGGAATCCCCATCTAGAAATTAAAAGGTCCACTACTGTTAACAACTCCTGACCTATTCTTTTTTAAAAGAAAAATGATTTCCAGTATTTTCAAATTTTTATTTTAAGTTTTATTTGAAAAGCAGAGAGACAGAGACAATCAGAGATTTTTCTATGCTCTATTTCACGCCCCAAAAGTCCACAACAAGGCCTAGCTGAGCCAAGTCAAAGCCAGGAGCCCGGAACTCAACCCAGGTCTTTCATGGGGGGAGAGAGGACAGGGACCCAAGCACTTGAGCCATCACTTACTGCCTCCCACAACATACATTAGCTGGAAGCTGGAACTGGGAGTAGAACCATGACTGAAACCCAGGGACTCCAATATGGGATGTTGGCATCCCAAACAGACCGTTAATCATAGCACCAAACACCTGCCCCTGAACTGTTCTTATGAACTGTGAGACACAGTCCAACAGTCCTGCTATAGATGCTGGCCACAGCACTGGCAGACCTACTCCTCTTCAGAGAAAGCAGGGAGAATTGGATTTCAGGAATTTTCTTATACTTAGGAGGGCTGCCTCCCTTTTTCCACGCATAGCTCCATGAGGTTCTATGTTCTTCCTATTGCAACCATGAGAAAATCCGAAGTTCAGGAAGACGAGACAATCAGCCTGAAATCTCAAAGTGGTGATCAGCTAAGTCCAGACATAAATTCCAAACAGCCCCTTCCAATATATCCAACACGACTTAGAACTTTATTGATTTCTTTAAACTCCTACAAATGGATTTGAAAGGGATTGAGCTGCCTCAGAGAGGCATACAGCCAGTGGAGGGCAACCTTAGCTCTGACTATAGGATGTGAATATGCTCTTTTCTGAGGGTCTAGAGAAAACACGCTATTGTTGTTATAAAAAGGACAGATCAATCCTTGTGTTTGCAGAGGGCATCTGCTATCATGTGTTGATAGGCATTGGGGATTGGAGGGTTTGTTTTGGGGAGGGAAGGGGATTGTTTTATTTTGGCTCAAGGAAGAGCATTTCATTGTTGTTTCATGTTTGTGTGTGCATGAGTGAGTGAAAGAGAGAGAAAATGAGAGAGGGGTGGTGTATGTATGTGTCTAGGGTACCCAGGAGAGGGAAACTGAAGCAGATGGCAGAGAGGTTGGCAGGATATCTAAGGCACACTAGCTGAAGGGTGTACTTTTAAGTCTTTCTCACAGGAGGTGTGATTGGGTCTAGAAGCAGAAGAGCCAGCTTTCAGAAGGACTGCAAAATTAAAGATGTCAGCAATGCTGCTTTGAGCAGATATACACCGAGCATACTTTTTGAATCAGAACTCCAGGGAAAATGATTCCATTGATTAGGCAGTGTGGGTGCATCATGTGTTCAGTAGGTTTGTATCAAGGACCTACTGTGTTACATGAAGTTGTGAAACACTGCTGATTGGGTTTGGTATTAATTTTTCCACAAATACCAGAGTTGAGAATGTGAGTTCTGGATATAGGGGAAGGCAGACATTCTTCTAGTTCAGTTGCTTTTAACCTAGAAAGCATTCACAATATACATGAATTTCTTTACAAAAAAAAGTGCATATTCTGCTGGGCATTACTGTGCAGAGGGTCAAGCCACCCCTGGGGATGCCCACGTCTCATTTTGGAGTGCTGGTTTGAGCTCCCACTACTCTTAACTCCAACCTGAGCTTCCTGATACTGCTTCCTAGGGGACAGTGGAAGATGACTCAAGTACCTAGGCCCTGCCAACCATGAGGGAGATCTGGACTGAGTTCTAGTCTCCTGGCTTCTGCCTGGCACAGCCACAATTGTATTATTGTGGGAATCTGGAGAGTGAACCAGTAGATGGAATCCTCCTCTCTCTCTCTGTCTCTCTCTTTCTCTCTCTCCCTCTCCTTGGTTTCCATCTATCTCTTTCTGTCCCTCTGCCTCTCCAGTAGACACAAATATATCATTTTTTAAAAAAGAAAACAGAGCATGTCTGTAAATTATATGTATTTATTCACTGGAACTATAGTGATCAGGACCGCACATTATAATTGCCCTAAACAAGTAGGCATATGGGGCATGGAGGATGCTTTGAAATAAGAATAAAGCTGTAATATCAATAATTAATCAATGCTTTATGTGTACTTACAGTGCCAGTCCCTGCTGTAAGTGCTTTTTATGCCTGAGCCCATTTAGTTGTTATAACATCCCTTTGAATGATGAACCTACAGGCACATGCCATTATAAACCCTCCTGTACTGATGAGACTGTCACACAGATTGGTCAAGTAACTTGCCCTAGACCACATAACTAGTAAGAAGAGAATTCAGATTTGAAATAAATGCAAAAAAATCAGGTTAAACTACAAGTCCACTATGGTGGGACAGCCTCATCACTACTGATTCGTCTGGAAATCAGAGTCTGAAGGTAAGCTCATACTTTTCCTAATTATCACTGGTTTCAATTCTGTGCTTTTGTTGAATGATTTCCTTTCACAGGTTTTCTTCTCTTCCTCCATGTATTATCTTTTTTGTGTGCCATAACATTATGGATTTGATACCCAATTCCTTTTTGCTTTTTTTTTTTTTTTTTTTTTTTTTTTTATAAAGCTTTTATTTAAAGAATATAAATTTCCAAAGAACAGCTCATGGACCACAATGGCTCCCCCCACACACAACTTCCCTCCCTCCCCCCACCCTCCCCTTTTCCCGCTCCCTCTCCCCTTCCATTCACATCAAGATTCATTTTCAATTCTTTTTATACACAGGAGATCAATTTAGTACGTATTACGTAAAGATTTCAACGGTTTGCCCTCGCATAGAGACACAAAATGATAATACTGTTGGAGTACTAGTTGTAGTATTAATTCACAATGTACAGCACATTAAGGACAGAGATCCTACATGATTTTTTTTTTTAAAAAATTGATTAATTGTCTATGCAATTTCCAGTTTAACACCAAGATTTTTTTTTTCATTTGCAATTATCTTTATATAAAGAAGATCGATTCAATATATACTATGTAAGGATTTCATCAGTTTGCACCCACACAGAAACACAAAGTGTAAAAATACTGTTTCAGTACTAGTAATAGCATCACTTCACATTGGATAACACACTAAGGACAGATCCCCCATGAGACGCAAGTACACAGTGACTCCTGATGTTGATTTAACAATTTGACACTCTTGTTTATGGCGTCAGTAATCTCCCTAGGCTCTGGTCATGAGTTGCCGAGGCTATGGAAGCCTTTAGGGTTAGCCGACTTCGATCTTATTCCCACAGGGCCATAGTCAAAGTGGAAGTTCTCTCCTCCCTTCAGAGAAAGGTACCTCCTTCTTTGATGGCCCCGTTCTTTCCACTGGGATCTCACTCGCAGAGATCTTTCATTTAGGTCTTCTGTTTTTTCCAGAGTGTCTTAGCTTTCCATGCCTAAAATATTCTCATGGGCTCTTGAGCCAGATCCGAATGCCTTAAGGGCTGATTCTGAGGCCAGAGTGCTATTTAGGACATCTGCCATTCTATGAGTCTGCTGTGTATCCTGCTTCCCATGTTGGAGCCAGTGCCATTCTATGAGTCTGCTGTGTATCCTGCTTCCCATGTTGGAGCCAGTTTTGGAGCCAGTGCCATGGCTCTCTTGGTTAATCCTTCATGCCTGTGGTGCTGGCATCCCATATGGGCACCAGGTTCTCGTTCTGGTTGCACCTCTTCCAGTCTAGCTCTCCGCTGTGGCCCGGGAGGGCAGTAGAGGATGGCCCAAGTGCTTGGGCCCCTGCACCCGCATGGGAGACCAGGAGAAGCACCTGGCTCCTGGCTTTGGGTCAGTGTAGCTCTGGCTGTGGTGGCCATTTGGTGGGTAAACCAACAGAAGGAAGACCGACCTCCCTTCCTCCCTCTCTCTCTCTTACTGTCTAACTCTGTCAAATAAATAAATAATAAAAAATTTTATTTTATTAATTTGAAAGGTAGAGTGGTAGAGAGAAAGATGGAGGGGGAGGAGGGAGGGAGACTGACTCACAGAGAGAGCTTCCATATACTAGTTCACTCTCCAAATGGCCACAACATCCAGGGCTGGGCCAGGCTGAAGGCAGAAGCATGAAACTTCATTCCGGTACCCATGTGGGTGATAATAGTCCCAAATACTTGGGCCATCCAGTGCTGCTTTCCCAGGTGCATTATCAGGGAGATGGATTGGAAGGGGAGCAATCAGTACCCAAATTGGCACTCCAATATGGGATGCCAGAAGCATCACAGGCAGTGGCTTGCCTGCTGTGTCACAACACCAGCCCCAAATTTCTTTTCCTTAATTGGAAATATTTTTAAGATCATATATAAGTATATATGAGCATATTCACGTTTTATGTTCATGTGAGTCCCAGAATTGGTAGGTCAAGCTTTAAGGAATTGCCGTCAGACAAAAAAAAAAATTAGATTTATGAACAAAATCAACCTTTGGCCATCGTTATGCTTGAGATTAGGAATTAAATACAAAACAGCATTCTAAGCCTGCTAACAAAAATGTGTTCTATTTGGCGAATGGGACTTTATAAAATGTGACTTTAAATACTTTCAGATGGGACAAGCACTTGCCAGTTGATCCCACAGCCCGCACCTTCCTGTGGCTTCAGGCAGCCTTGCTTCACTCCTTTGCACACCATCACAGCATTCTTTTTTTGCCATGCTAAGAACAACTTACATGCACTAAACCAGTCTAATGGCCAGGTTGTCAGCTTTTAGAGTGCAGAGCTGAAAACTGGGAGGCAGGATGTAAGGTTTGAGGGAATAGGGTGAATTTCAGAAGAAACATACAAAAATAGAAAAATCCTAATCCTAAATAAATGAGCAGAACTTAAAAAGCTTTTTCCTCATAAAACAAAACCGCATATCATTTATTCTATGTACCAAGATTAGAAGGAGAGGCAAGGACCAGTGATGTGGCATAGCAGATTAAGCCTCCATCTTTGGTACCAACATCCCATATGGGCACCAGTTTGAATCCCAGCTGCTCCACTTCTGATCCAGCTCTCTGTTGAGGCCTGTGAATGCAGTAGAAGATGGCCCAAGTCCTTGGGCCCCTGCACCCATGTGGGAGACCTGGTAGAAGCTCCTGGCTCCTGGCTTCGGATTGGCTCAGCTCCAGCCTTTGCGGCCATTTGGGGAGTGAACCAGTGGATGGAAGGCCCCTCTCTCTCTCTCCCTCCCTCTCTCTGTACCTCTGCCTCTCAAATATATAAATAAATAAATATTATAAAAAGAAGGAGTGGCCATGAATTTATGCAGGTAACAGTGAGGCTACTGGGAAGGAAAAAAGTGAGGAGAGAAAGGGCTGTGGGCACTTGAGAGCAACTGAAACCTCCAGAGGACACCAGTCAGTAGGTCACCACATCTTGCAGGCTAACATATCTCCAGATCTCCTCCAATGTTTCTGAGAGCCATAAAGGCAGTGGTGGCTCTCATTGAATCATTGATTCATCCACCCTTCCCAGTCACTCACTACTCTGAGTCCTTGGACTATACCAAGACATGAAACAGACCAAATCCTCTCATCCAGTAGGAAATGCTGCACCATAGATAACATAAATCACACAGCAATCTCTGAAAGTGATCAGTGATCTAGAAAGAAGAGGTATGAAAAAGATTTACTTTGAATTTTACTAAAGGTTTTGAGAGAGCAAATGAGCCAATATTACAAGAAACAGATCCAATATTCTATAGTCAGCTTCTGCTTCTCAAAATAATGATCATTTCTGTGGCTCATAGCCAAAATTTACCAGCGTCTTAGCCTTCATTTTCTCTTACTCTCCTCCCCCTTATCTATTGGAATTTATTATGTATTTGGATTACTTTAGTCCTCATTTGTTGTTACTCTCCTGCCAATGCAGGCTCTTAGGTTTTACCATCCACCACTATGATATCTATCAAGTTATTTCCCTTACCCAGCCAAGAAATGTATAGCAAATTATGAAGCCATCCTGAATTTGCAATTCATTTCCATTCTCTTCCTATTATTCCTACTTGGTTCTTGAATGCCCATGCTGAGCTATTGTGTGCTAGCTGGAGAATAAGCTGGACTCAAGCTATTATTTGCTGAAGTCCTAATTTGCTCAGTGACTTTCCTCACTTAAGCACCAAGAACTTTGATGATATTTTATATGAAATGTGAAGATGATTTCCACATTTCTTTTTTGCTAAGGACATAATAAGTATTCTGGAACAAATTATATGTGCAGTTATTGGAGGAAAAATGACTTCTTTTACAAAAAATAATTTCATTTTAGGAAGAACTATTACTAAACACAACCATTCAGTTAAGAGTGGTAACAAGTAATTTTAGTTGTGGGTGCTAAAGATAATGAACCACTTCTCTTTTGCTTATCACTGGAAACAGCCAAATCATTATGGATCTCTGCAGTAACTAATGGTCTAGGACAACAGGGTTTGGCAAATGACTATTTTATAGCTCAGTGAGTCGTGGAATGCAGGTTGGACCATTCAGGTACTTAAGTGTTATTCAAGGCCTCTTCAATTGAGCAAATGGGTCTATAATAATTAAAATACTGTAAACACGGTGACACAGTTCCTGAGTTTTCAAAGAGCTCCTCCTTATTCCTCAGGGAAGGAAATGAGGTGTTACCTTGTTAGAAATGCACTGTTTGCATAGAAAAGCATCCTGACAAGCTGTAGGAATAGCCTCATTTGTGAGCCCAAGGCCCCTCAGCTGCCCTTCTCTACAGTTCCCCAGAAATTTCTGTGATGGGGCTGTGAAAGCAACAGCAGTCAGGGCTCTTGGTAGCCTTCCTTTCTGGGGCTTTCCATGTCAAGGAGCAGCACTTTCACTTTCACTTCCTGAGTCAGACTTCAACAGGCCGCCCTCTACCCAAGACCTCCATGTAGCAGGGAAATAAATAGTAGTTTCTATTTTTTAAAAAAATGACTGGAGATACTCTACATATAAAAATGTCTCCCTTCACTCACCTTTTGTTGGACATTCCTTGTTCAGAACAGAAATTTTCATTACAGTTTCTTCTGCAGAAAGGAAGTGTCAAAAGAAGCCATCTTGTTACATAACTATCTTAACTCTGGGCAGGCGGCAGTCACTGGGAGAAATTTCTGCTGCTTCAAAAAATTGAAAGAACAAAAGCCATAGTATTAATTATAGCTCTGAAATATTTTGTTGACCTTCCGCTAAGGGTTTAAGAGAACACTGAGCCGGAGTATAGCAAAATGGCACCGAAAGGAGGTCAGCCACCTAGGTTAGGTGCCAGCTTGTTGAAGTTTAATTAGTTGTAGCTCTGAGGTCTGAGAGAAACTACCAGAATAACCACAATAAATTGGCTCATAAGAAATAGAAGGGGGGAAAAAAAGGCATCCTTCCAGGGACATTTTCCAGAAGATATGACCTAAAAAAGGATGCAGTTGATTTTTTGATTGACTCTTTGGGGAATGTCAGCTCCTAAAGGACAGGCTCTGTGTCTTTCTTCATTAATTCCAGAGTTAAACTAGCCCAGGGCGCTTATCAGATAAAGATTTAAACCATTCATAGAATCAGAGGATGAAGGAAGCTCAAGAGGGAGTAACTCCCCTGCTTACAGGAGGGATCTGATTCAGAAAATTTCATTTTTTAAAAGGTAAGAGTCTTACGTCTTTTTTCCTAAGAAAAATCCAAAACAAGATATACCAAAAATTTTCTTAAAGGCAAGAATTTCTTCCTAATATATCATTAGAATCCTTAAACTGTCAAATGTAGGAGCAGAGAACAGCTGCTTAAAATCATTCAAAAAGCATGGCTCGGTAACCATGAAGATGGTCATTAAGGTCTTCCTCTCCCCAGAGTTCTCAGCTCCAGGGAGAGAAAACCAGGCCTTTAACAATGCTTCACAAGAGTGTTCCCCACACCATCAATAACATTTGAAAAATGATGCCTTCGAGGTCTCCTCCAAGCTCTGCTCAACACACTTCATCCTAAGATTTATGCTTCTGAAAGCACTGGCTTTTAGGCTTTTAACATTCATCCCTTTGTTATTTTAAGTAGAGTTCTCTCTTCTAGAGCCATTCTTCTGTCCAGTATGAATAGAGTGACCAACTGCCCCAGATTGTTGGGGATGTGGAAGTTTCCAGGACACACAAGGTCAGTGCTAAAACCAGGAAAGCTCCAAGCTAAAACGGAGTGAACTGGTCACCCCTACAAATTACAGTCCAGTCTGCTCTGACTAGAGTCCTATTACTCTTCCACTCACCCTTATTACCTGCACTGTACCTTGAACCACTTCATAGAGCTCTCAAGACAACAAGGAATGCAGACTGAAAGCCATGCTTCAAGGAATATTTTGAAGTGTGCTAAGTCTACTACAGGGTGATTCAACAGTAGCACTGCTGACATTTGGGTGCAGAATAATTCCTTGCTGTGTGGAGCTCTCCTAGGCACTATAGGATTTATGCAACATCCCTGACCTCTACCCATAGGTGCCAATAGCACTCTTCTACTTGTGACATCTCTGAGTATTGTCAAATTTTCTACCCTTTGCCCTTTTGAGGACCACTGGATTAGTGGGATATTCCTTTCATTCTTTCCAGGTTGCACCACAGTAGGTGGGTCACAAAAGCAAAGTAGTAGGGCATGACAGCATTGAAAGGAAAATAATGAATGAAGACAAATATAATAGGATAGGATAGGACAGAACAGGATGGACTGGAGTAAGATAGGATAGGATAGGATAGTACTATTTTGTTAGACTACTTTGCTTCTATACATATGCAAACATACATGTTCTAGGCCATAGGGTAAAATTATTTTTACTAAGAGTCATGGTCAAAAATGTTCGAAAACGTTTACATTAGTCCCTGCCAATATCTGCAAATGTTCTTTCTTGTAAGGACACCTTCACGCTCTGCCTTCACCTGCCCACTCCACCTCACCTCTGATATCTTGCCACCATTCATTTGCAGTATCAATACCATCAGTAGTGTTCATTTACAAAATCTGAGGTATTCTACATGAATTACCTCCGAAATTTCTCCTTGCTTATATGGACCAACTTCTCCCAATTCTCAATGTCACCTCAAATGTAAGTGGAAGAATGCAGGTGTCCCTGGCAAATCTAATATGAATATGAGTGTACTTCAAAAAGTTTACGGAAAATGGAATGAAAAGCTAAGTTTGTTTTGGTATAAAAATTTGAAATCCATGCATATATGAAGTGTCTTCAAAACCTTCACGGAAAACGTGTATTTTTTAAAAAAAAAGACTATGCAAAAATTTCAAAAATTCTTTGCAACAAAATCAATTTATTCTTTAATTTCAGTTTTTTTCTACAGACTTTTCAAAGTACCTTAATATATTTTATTTAGCTATTTGAGTTATTAACTGTAATTGTGTAGGCTCTTGGGGGAAATTCTCTTGGGGGAGCACCATTTATCTATGTCCCCTCAAATGCTGTGAAAACAGAAGTGCTCAAATCAGAGCCATTTCTCATTCTGAGCTTCAAATCACTGCCTTTCTCTGAGCATGCTACTATTGCGGGAAGTTAGTAGTTGTTCTAAATCAAGGTTGTTCAGGATGCAGCTGATTTTTCCAGATTATGCACAGACCACACCTCACAGATACAGAGCTCATAAAGCCAGGACCTGGGAGACCCCTGTAGAGGAAGGAGCTGACATTTTGAGCTTGCAGAAGCTGTGAGGATGAGGGCCTGGGAGATTTGTGGGCCTTGACCAGGGATCATTTGGGCCATTATAAAAAAAAATTATGGTGGGCTTGATTTTTAGTGGGGATAAACCTTGCCAGTAGTCCATCAGAGATCATTTGTCTTGGTCTTCCATTAACTTACGATCAGGAAGTAAAAGTCAGCAAAATGGAAGGATTTGTGTTTTTTGAAAGAAGCTGAGCATAATCAGTCTGGGCTGGTGTGACCTCAAGGCATGGGACCAGGAATGCTCAGGGGGCTATTTCGCCAGAATAGTTTTGATTGCATCCCAGGAGGACTTGAGCATGACAACCAGGGAGATTCAGGGCCCTCGGGTGCTTCCCATTTGCAATCTTATTGTGGGAGTTTTAGGTTGAAGGTCCTATCCCCCAATACCTCAAAACATGACCTCGTGTGTGTGTGTATGTGTGAGAGAGAGAGAGAGAGAGAGAATCACTGCAGAATAATCAAGCTAAAATGAAGTCATTAGGGTGAGTTCTAATTCAGTCTGAAATGGGGAGATTTAGAGATGCATAACACTTTGGTTTGAACATGTGTCCTTTCAAACTCAGAAATTAATCCTCAAGGTTGTATACTAGTGGTAGCAAGAGAGTGGAAACTTAATGAAACAGTGTTGCATGGAGGTAGTGCCTTTGGGAATCGATTAGATTGAATTAGGTCATTGGCAGGAGCCCTGATGACTAAATCTTGATGGCTTCGTAAGAAACCACAGAGATATAGAAAGACAAATGTGCTCCCTGTCTCTTGTCGTGGGATAGCCTGTGCCCCTGACACAGGGAAGAGGCTCAGACACAGGAAGCCATCTCCAGAGAATGAACCACGGGGTCCATCTGATCTTGGACTGTGAACCTCCAGAACCATGAGCCAAAACCAAGCTCTTCTCTCTCAAAAGTTAGGCTTAGATATTTTGCCTCAGTAAGAAAATGCTGACAGATACACATAGGCACACAGGAAGCCCATGCTGTGAAGAGGAGCTATGCTGCCATAAGCCATGAAACTACCAGAAGCTGAGCAGAGGCCAGGAACAAATCCTTCCCTAGCACCCTCGGAGGGAGCCTGGCCCTGCTGGAACCTTAATTTCAGACTCCTACCCTCCAGAATTGTGAGAGAACAACATTCTGTTGTTTATGTCACCCAGTGTGTGGTACTTTGTTAAAGCAGTCCTAGAAAACTAACAGAGTGGAGAATGAAATCATTCCTGTCCCATCACCACATACAAATACACAAATCTCTCATACTACACACAAACACCCACTGCAGATACGTAAAATGTACCCCTGCACATGCATATTGCCTATACCTCAGATATTACATACACTAACATTTTCATTTCTTTATGATCTTTTTATGGTCAGTTAAAATATCTCTTTAAATAGAATCCTCAAAAATAAGATTTCATACAGACTGGCTTTCTCTCTCTTTCCTATGAGGAAATGAGGAAAGAAATTTTAAAATGCAAGTTCTAGGTCACATTTTGCTAACAAATTTTGAGTCCACAGCTTAGGTTTTCTGCTTGTGGGTCAGAACTTGTCGAACTTTCATGTGTTCATGCATGAAGAGGTGGTGAAAATGTGGACTCTGGTGGACGTGACAGACCCGGGGTTGGGGCTCAGATTCTGCATCTCTAACAATCCCCTAGGTGAGGAAGGCAGGGCTGCTGTCCCACACACCACTCTCTGTGTCATAGGCTTTACAGAAAAGCAGTGTTTCCCAAACTGGTCCATCAGAAGAATTCATCTGAGGCTGACTGACATCAGAATTTCCAGACATGGTACCCAGGAACTTGGTTATTTTTTTTTTAATGAAAGAGCCCTAGATGATTTAGATCACAGAGATGTGGAAACCACTGATCTACATCCCACTGCCTTTTGATTAGATTTTCACAATATGGGAACAAGGAGGAGAGAATGAAGTAGTGCTGACGCAGACATCAAGGCTGCAAGGTCACAGGAGGATTCCTGACCTGACTAGGTGTGAGAGTATGAACCACCATAGCAACGGTGGGGAAGCATTCTGAGTACAACTCTGGGGAGAAGGGGGAAACAGAAGTGAATCAAAGGAGGAGGAGGAGGTGAAGACACTAAATCCAATTAGAAATCGATCCTGTCACTGACACGTGGCCTAGTTTGAGTTTCTAGAGGCACAATCAAGATTACTAATGGAGTGAGATTTCCAATCCATGTTGGAAATTGAAGAATTTAGAAATGATAATACAATATACCTATCAGGTCCAGGAGACAGCACAGATGTGGGCTTCCCAGGATATGGGCCGATTTTCATACCAGTCTTGTGGATGCTACCACAGAAACAAGTTTAGTATCAGATTTAATGCCAGTTTCCGGATTAAGAATAAGGCAATGTTTGCCAGTATAAAGCTCTTAACCATACTTAAATCTCCTACTCCTGAAGCCGAGTTGTGAGAGGTTACTGTTTATGCCCAGGGTGCTGTTCAAAGTTATACACCCCATGTGTGCTCGATAAATACTTGTTGACTATCTGATTTAACCCTACCATGAGAGCTGGGCTTCACTGCATTTTCTATAATCATGTTAGACACATTGGATCCAAAAAAGAGCCAGGGAGGGAGATTCTTCCCATCTCTATTTCTGGGCAGACACTCCCAGTGTTGCTTATAAATATGCTGATCAAACCTGCATCAAAGAGAAAATGCATTTCCATATTCCCAGTTCCCTTTATGATCAGAGACTGGATCAAAGAGAAAATATATCTCCACATTCCTGTTTTTCCTTTCATTCCCTATTTATAGGTTGGAAAAGACTCACACAGGGGAATGGAATAAGCAACGCTAAGCCCATTTAGGGGCAGAATCCCATATGGACTCAAGGTGCACATATTTTCAAATTTCTTCTCAAGTGCACTTACAGGGATAGAGAAATGTCTTCACTTTCTTAACTCATATATTCTATTTTACCAAAGGGAAAATAATCATTTTTACACTTTGATATTTGAAATAAAAAGTGAAAGTATTATAAGCCTTAACATAGCTCATGATAATCAATTACATTTTAGTATTAATGCCCAATTTAAAAATAATATTTAAGATTCAATTGCACTGTAGGTATAACTAAGAGACAAAAATGAATTTCCCCCTTTTAATTAAAAATGTTCTAAGATCCATTTCAAAAATGACTCACTTCCTTGGTTGTTTAATTGATGATGAATAGGTTAAGTTTGAAAATTTTAATTGTTGACTTTTCTCTCAATATTTTCATGCCACTTCTTTTTGCTTTAGGTTTACAGACCCAGAAGAAAGAATACATACTGTGAACATGAGTAATTTTCCTAATAACTTTGTGTGAGTTAAAGAAATTAAAGTGTGCTATTGTATTTGTTCGAACAGCTCACCCAAGATTATAATATTAATGATCTGCTTACTTTTGTGAAGGTGCTATTGACCCTAAAACAATCTTATTACACATTTTAAAGAAAGTGCCTATCCAGAAAACAAGTAAGCTATTTTCCTTCACAGTTCCAATTAGATAAAAGACTCAGAATAAATTTCAATATATTAAGCAATTGGATTCCAGTAACAATCTACTGACTACAGTGAACTAAAATAAATACAATTTCTAAATACCTAAAAGTAATCGTACAGCCTCTTATTAAAGAGGTTACTAAACACACCTTTCCAATTAAAAAAGAAAGAGAGGAAGGAGAGAAACACAGGGAGGAATGAATGCAGGAAGAGAAGAAGGAAGAGTGGGAGGGAAGGAGGAAGGAAGGAAGTCCTAAGAAGCAATGGCTGTTGAGGTCTAAGGTCTCTTTATCTTTACATGAACCAGCTCAGCTATGTACCTATGGCCACACCATAGCTTCCTAAAGTTTAGATCCTAGAAAATGATGTTATTGAATCAGATGGCATTTGAGATCTTCTTCAGTTCTACCACTCCATGATTTTTTGCAAGAAAATCAGTCTCAAAGAGTTCATAAAAGTTTCTCATAGATATTTGCTACCACAGCGTTTATTTTCAGGAGCCATAATTTCTCTCACATTCATGTGCAGTGCTTCCATGCCACATTCAGCCCAACACACCACTTGCTTGCTGGGGGCTTGGGCCCAGGCTTTCCATGTTCTACTCAGGTCAGCATGCAGGATACTCAGAATTTTGGCCAGGGATTTCTGTGCCATACCCATCCCAGTACACTGCTTGCTTGCTGGGTGCTCTGGGCCAGAGTGTCTGTGCTCCATAAAAGCCCAGCACTGGGCTCTGGGCTCCAGACCCTTCCATGAGAGCTGCCAGGTTTCACTGCCTCTCCAAGGTTAATACACTGTCTCTTGCTTGCAGGTCCAGGCTGGGGTTCCTACATCACATCCAGATAAGCAAGAAGCTCATAGACAGTGTCCTAGGACTGCTTGTTCTTCTGCTCCAGAGCCAAAGTCACAACTGTAGATCCAGCCACTTTCTCAGACACCTCCCCTTTCTGATCCCAGCACCAGTGTTGCTCAGACAACCCCAGCTCCTGACGTGGATACTGGCTGGGAGTCTGTGTGCTACTCATGACATCAGCAGATCCTGCTCCTGACGGTAGTCTTTCCCTTGAGAGATGACTGGGGACCTGCACAAGAATCCCGGTGACTGCACTGAGACACAGGAACATCTGAGATCCACTACAATAGCAAAAAAAAAAAAAAAAAAAAAAAGGTACAGGGAGACTATACTATGAATTCTAGCCAGAACTAAAGCCAAAGTATTCTACCAAACCAATATCCAAAGGTATACCTTCAGGAAAAGGCCTTCAACCAATGAAAACCTCCCTCTGAAAATTAAAGGAACAACTGGTCCCCCAGACCAATGTAGGAACACAAGAAATATGAATAGATAAGGCACTATGATGTCCTAAAGGAGACTTTACCATTCGCATCCCAGGCTCAGAGCAGAAAGGTCCACGGTTTGCAGCACTACCAGCTGTCCCTTGAATTTAATAGGAAAACCCCTTAGTCAAAGCTGCCTCAGTTCACCACGTGGAGACTCAGCACAGGATGCCCCGAGTGAGCTCCCTCCATGCTCACATACCTTCATCCACTGCCAGCAAGTCTGGCTTCCCCACTTCCCCACTAACACCTTTGCTGCTGCTCTATGGAGCCGAATGTAGTGATCAGTGTTGGTGGTCACCATCCTCAAAGGATCCTACATAGTTCCATTCTTTTGTAACGCTAACTTCAACACTGAAGACATCTGTATCTTCTCTAGCTGCAAAGGAGGCTGGGAAGTGTAGCACTTTCAGATTCTTTAGGAGGGGGAAGGTTATGTCTCATTAGTGAGGGTTCTTTAAAACACAGGAGTTGGGAGGCAGCAGGGGTTGTGGCACATCAGGTCAAGCTGCTGCTTGGGATGTCCACATTCCGTACGGGAGTGCCAGCTTGAGTCCCAGCTCCTCCACTTGTGGTCCAGCTCCTCAGCACAAGCAACAGCATCATGATCTTTCTGATCTCTCAGGCCCCAGTGCCTTATACCACTCATCAAAGATAAATCTCACCTGAGTCGATCCCTGCTTATGTTTTTCCATAGCTATTGATAGCATCATCTCATCAATGCTAAGGAAGCATCCTTGGGAACACATGTACAATTTTACTGTTTATTGAAATATAACCTCCATATGGTAAAGGGAGAGCTTGATGAGTTTTAATTAACATACTGTAAAGTGCACAAATTTAAGAATCAGCATAGGCATTTACCAATGTAACCACCAGCCAAGTAAAAAGAAAGTATTTCTAGTACCCAGAGGGCTGCCTTATACCACCTCCTAGCCCTGTGACTTCTCCATTCCAAACATCTTCACATGCTAGATAAAGGATCTTCCCCCAGCTTTTGGCCATGTCATAGCTGCTCCGACTGTCTTGATTTCTACAGTTCTCTCTTCAATTTGTTCTTTTCCAGATGGCTCAAGGATTAGATTCCGGCTCCAAAACTCTCATTTTTTTTTTCCTGGGCAGAGCAGATACTGTACTTAAGCAGGATAAGAACAGCAAGCATTATATCCTTGGGTATCAAATCTCTATTCAAAAGCTATTCCTCCAGAAAGCCTTTCTGATAATGACAATGTCTGTCATTGATTGGGCACCTGCTGTATGCCATCCCACAGTGTCACCTGTGGAAGAATAGAACTATTACTAGTTTTATGTCTATAGTTCATGGAGAGCTGTCACATACCACACAGTAATGAGCAGGGATATTCTTCATTTTGCAGGTAAGGTGCACAGGTGTGCACAGGTTAGATGGTATACCTAGGATTGCAGAGAAAGCAAATGGCATAGACAAGGTCTTCAACCCCAAAGCTTAGGTATTTCCCCAGCCCCTCTTTTTTTTAAAAAAAAAATCAGTGCTTTTTTTCATTTGTCCAATAATATTTGAGTTCCTACTATGTGTCAAGTGTTGTTCTATGTATTGGGGTTGCAGCAGTGAAGAAAGACAAAAATCCCTGTTCTCAGAGAACTGACAGCCTAGGGAGGGAAGGCAGTAAAAATACAAGATAAATAAGTGAAACATATATTATTATTAGATAGTGTTCAATGTGTTGGAGAAAAATACAGGGAGAGGGAGTTGACAGTTGCTTCACATTTAAACAGTGGTCAACATAGGCCTCCTTGGAGAGAAATTTGAGTTAACTCTTGAAGGGTGTGAGGGCACTAACCATGTGGTTATCCAGGGGAAAAGCATGTCATGGGAGAGACTGCAGAATGCAAAAACTCTGCAGGAGAAATCGAGTTCTCTTATGGCTAGGATAGGGTAAGTAGGGAAGAGAGGAAAAGCACAGTAGAAGGCGATGCTAAAGAAGCAGCCACAGTGCCTGTCTGGATTGAGCAAGGCTTTGTTGATCACTGGGATGCTTTTGTCTTTCGCCTTTCTCTATCATTATGACTACAGAAAAGTGTGCTCTGTGTGTGTGCATTATTATATTGTTAGAACTACGGATTTGTTTTTATATTTGTGTGGATGTTTTTTCAACTAGATTATGTGCTTCTTGAGGACAGAGTTCATTTCCAACATTTCTTTGGCATTTCTCCAAGATTCCAAAGTACTATACCAAGCAGCAAATAAAGTCACTCTCTACCTCTTACACCTATAAGGCCCATGGCATTAATCCTTTTCTGCCAAGTACTAACATGGCTTCAGAATCCCAAAGAACTAATTGCACTTCAAAGTGTTTCTGCATACCTATTACCTTTTTTCCCTTAGTTGCATTCACAGTGGTAATCACTCAATCATACATCAAAAACCATCAAAGCCTAGCATTCTTCTCCATAGAAAATTTCTGGCTACATTACATCAACAACTGTGTGCATTATATTATGAACAACATTCATCAACAAGGATGTTGATATTATAATTGTGTGATGTGATGTACAAAACATACCACCAGAAATGAGACTGAGATAGTTGCATTTCCAGCAGCCATTAATAGCATGAGTATGGATTACGAGAACATACCACACTACTAATTCCAACATACTGCACCAGCGCAAACTGAAACAAAATGCATCCTAAGTCAGAAATTCTTACATTTAATTAAAAAACCACAAGCTATTCTTTCAGTTATTAAAAAAAATGTTGAGACAGTATTTCAGATTTAAATACACAACAGTGAGCAAAATTAGACCCAATCACTGCCATGATAGGGATTCCATTAAACAAATGTCACACAGGTACCACCAAGACAAGTGTAATGAATAATAGTTACATGTGCTATGAGTGCAAATGGGAGAGGAATGTTATCACTCAGGTGAAGACTTACCACTTACCTGAGAAAGTAAAGCCAGAGTTGCAAGCTGAAAGACACAGGGGTAATTAACTAGGAAAGCTGGAAAGAACAGTGTTCCAAAGAAAGGGAGAGACAAGGGCCCTATTCAAAGGCCCATTGCTAAGAGGAGCATGCCAGGGGCATTGCAATTGCTGGTGATGTCACCACATTCTTCTTGCGAAAAATTGAGGAGAAAAAATGTAGATGTCACATGAGAGGTCCAGAAAGTGATTACTGGAGAGAGATCTGATGGAAGCAACAGCAGTGTGTCTTTTGTCTGCAGTATTTCCTTTGTCACTCCTTTCTAGCCTGAGCTTTTCATGTCTGCAGCCCAAGAGGCTGAATTTTATTTAATATTGGGTACGCTAGAGCAGTCACCTCTTTTCTTCACAGATGGATACCATGAGTTTCGAGAAATGAACAAACAACACGGTACATTGTAGAGCTGTAAGTTATTAAGGTGAAGGGGAGAGAAAGGTAGGGTGTAAGAAGTAGATTCTACGACATCAGGAGAGGGTTCTCAGGAAAAGATCTTCTTAAGACCATACTGAACCCCAAGATACTTCAATGTCTATTGTATTCTTAAGAGCTGGTAAAATAGTATTTATTTTGGAAAGTATATAATCAAGCCTGTTACTATGACTATTTCTTACAGCTAAAATTAATATTTTCAGGAAAATGGCAGTGATTTTTGATGAAAAGGTTATATTGAAGGAGTTTTATGTACCTATGGAATCCTGAATTATTTGAACAGTACAACTTTTTTTGCTAATGGATAATCTCTCTGATTTAGCTTGCAAAATATCGAACAATCAGTGGGAGAACTGCTTAGTTATCCTAGCCTTGAAGTTTTCCTGTGTGATGAATCTGAGACCCTGATGATATTTATTCATTACATTTTTAATGATATATCAGGTTACCATAGCAATTCTTGTTCCCTGGAAACTTCTTTCTCGCAACACACATTTATTGTGTGCTGCATTAACAGCCTGATCCTATTGTTCAAGCTGTCTCATTAGCCTGAGTAATCTGAAGCTATTTCAAAATGTTAAGCAGTAGCAATATATAAAAATATGCTTATTTAGAAATAACATTTATTTAAGGAAAGAGCCCACCTTGAAAGCACCCTTTACTGGTGAAGCTTGCCTTGACCCACAGTTCATGATTTTTATTAACTCTCAGCATAGTTAAGAGTTTATGTCATTCAATGTAATGATTAGATATATACTCTTTTATGCTGTTCATAAATTATTTTTATCTCGGTTTCATATCCCTATATAGATTACAACTTCCATGAATTAGAAACTGTTATAGGTTGAACTGTTTTCCTTGAAATAATATTGAGATCTTTACCCCAACAACCCATGAATATGACTTTATTTAAAAATAGGGTATTTGTGTATGACAGGGTCAAGTTAAAATGAATATAAAAAGAGAGAAATATGGACATAAAGACAGACAAATGTAGAACAAAAGTGATGGTGAGAGAAATGGAGAACATCATATGATGATGAAGGCAGAGATAAACATGTTTCTTCTAAAAGCCAAGGGACACCAATGACTGCTTCTATCAACGACTGAAGTCAGGGGAGAGGCATGGGACAGATTCTCTCATATCCCTCAGAGGGAGCTAATCCTGCAAACACCCCGATCTGACTTTTAGCCTCCAGAACGATGAGACAATAAATTCCCGTTGTGTAAACCACTTAGACCATAGTACTTTGTTACAACAGCCCCAGCACACTAATGCAGGAGGTAAGAGCAATATCTTCATTGATATACTTCTCAGTTTCTAATGTAATGGTTTTTGTTTTTATTAAAAAAACAAATGAATATGTAACAAGAAGTATCTTTCTATAATTGTCTTTTACTTGTTCATTTATCTATTTAACAAATATTAGCCATCACTTCCATTAGGGAAGGCACTAAAATGAGGGTAAAGGTAGTGATGCAAAGATCAATATGGGACTCTTTTCTTCAGTTTCTAGTAATAGTTTCCTTGTGTTTTTTAACTGCTATCTAATAAAATCTACATTAGGTATTTTGCATGCATTTTCCAATTTAATAAACATTTAATAAATGTAGGTACGCTGTCCTCAATTATCAGAAAAAGAAAGTCACCAAGGCTCAAAACACTTAATTACCAAATATCTCAAAGCCTAAATAATTAGCACAAATTTAAAGTAAAATCAGTCTGACTGCTGAATATATTTCTTTTACTCCATTCTACCTCTCACAAGGCACGAGTGATACAGAATCTGAGTAACTCTAATACAAGGCAGGCTCATAGAAAGAGCCAGAAAGATGAGAGAAACAAAACACTATGGGTGTTCAGAGAAAGAAGACATGATGACTGGGTGAATCAGATAGAACTTAATGGAGGAGGTTATCTTTGAAATAGATCATACTGGATAGAATATCAAAATGCACAAAAAATTAAAATGTTTCAAATGTTGAATATGGTGGGGAATCTGGAGTCTTCACCCATTATATATATATATATATATATATATATATATATATATATATATATATGTTTTCAGGAATATGGAACAAGTGCAATGCTATTTAAAAAGCCTAGAACCATATGCTAAGACAAGATATGAGGGTTTTGCTATGATGTGCTTGGATTTTATTTATCAGGATACAGGGGCCGGTACAATAATTATAGAACAGGATTTCTTTGAGAAGATGAATTGAGATGTATATTAAATTAGGGAACAAGTTAGGGGCTCATCATGATAGACCAGAGGTAATAAGATTGAACCAGGATGACAGACCTAAGAATGAAGTAAGGAAGCCAGAAAAGCTGGTTGTGGAGGAATATGCATTGAGTTTGGAAATGAGAGGAACAGGATATTTTGCTGTTACTGGAATGGTAGCAATATGATTACTGGAAACATGGAAATGAGGAAGACAAGCTGGCTTTTGAAAGATCCCAAATCAGAAGCGGTTGACACAAGGCATTTGTAAAAGCAGAATTTAGAGACAGAACAGAATTACAATTAATGGTACTCATTATAAAGTAAAATTAATTAATGTAATTGCTGAAGTCATTCTTATGAATATACAAAAATATTCTTATGAAACGCTATACCAAAGAGTACAGACAGAGAATGAAAGGGAAAATGCTATTAAATCTCCATTACTTCACATTGTGCCTGTCACGCAGAAAATACGAATTAATAGGGATAAGGAAGAAGAGAAGTTTGATGGGTAGGCAAAGAGGCCAAAAGAGACACAGGGCACAGTTTCACAACCTGGAGATTGGACAGAAGTGTCAAATGAAAGAGATGCAGTGATTAGAAGTTGAGAAAGAAGAATTAGGCTACTAAGTCAATAGAAAAAGGAAGAGCAGGCAGGCATATCATCAGAGTTGAAAACAAGAAAAATCAGGATGTTAGATATAGGATAAAGAAGAAAGTTAGGGGGCTTGGTGCCATGGCGCAGGTTAATCCTCCATCTGTGGTGCCGGCGTCCCATATGGATGTCGGTTCTAGTCCCGGCTGCTCCTCTTCCAATCCAGCTCTGGAAAAGCAGTAGAAGATGGCCCAAGTTCTTGGGCCCCTGCACCCACGTGGGAGACTGGGAAGAAACACCTGGCTCCTGGCTTTGGATTGGCACAGCTCCGGCCGTTGCGGCCATTTGGGGAGTGAACCAATGGAAGGAAGACCTTTCTCTCCGTCTCTCCCTCTCACTGTCTGTAACTCTACCTCTAAAATAAATATATAAAAATATTAAAGAAGAAGAAGAAGAAGAAGAAGAAGGTTAGATACTGAGTATCTGGGGAAGACTGGTGTGTCCCAGAAGGGTGGTTCCTCTCCAAAGATTATGTCCATTTTCAAGAGGAAGCATTTTGTGAATGATGGTGGCAAAACAAAGATATGCAAGTACCAGTGGAAAGTAATGGTCGATTCCTCTTCCTTAACCGACTTAAGATAAGATGCAAAAAAGGGTTCCCTTCAGTGGAGGCAGTTTCTAAGGAAATGATTTGCCACAGAAAAGATAAATTTTAATTAGGGAAGGTAGAAGAAGCATTTGCAGCAAAGGTCTTGGTGGAATTTAACTCTGAATAAACAAGCTCCCCACAGGTTATCACGGAAGGAGCTGGGGCAATGTCAGGAGAGGCAGAGCAGGCTTGGGAAGGATCTCTTCCCACTCCTGGGAAGGCTCTTTCATAGAATTCTAAGTCCATCAGTGAAGCCCGCTAGCCTCAGAGGGAACATGTGGCTTGTGATGAATGCCACATGTTAAGCCTTGGTAAATCATGACAACAGAATATTATTTTTTCTCCTCAATTAAAAGCTTGTGGTCCTCTTCATAAAATCCCACATTTAGGTTTTCTCTTCATATTTGAAGCTCTGGTGATGATCTTCATAGTGCCTAATGAATCCAATTGAATAGAACTTGGCTTTGATTAAAATAAACAGGATCTGAGAACTATTATACAGTGGCCTCATTTCTTCTCTTTCCTGAATATGGGCAGGATGAAAAGATGTGGAGGAAAACATGTTTCTGATACAAATATTTGAGAAGGTTTAATGATATTTGATGAGAAGAGGAAAGGTGCGGGTACCACATTCCGACTTAACATCAGCAGAGATAAATATTCTAACTCAAGCTCACGAACTTACCTGGAGGAAGAAAAGAACAGACATAACAATTAAAGAGTGATACAGGGCATGGGCACTTGGTGTGGTAGTAAGGTTGCCACTTGCAATGCCCACACCCCATGTCAGAATTCCTGGCTCAAGTCCTGTCTGCACTGCTTCCCATCTAGCTTCCTGCTAAGGCATACTTGGGAACCTGGCAGATAATGGCTCAAGGGCTTGGATTCAAAAGGAAAAAAAGAGGGCAGTACTAGCACACAAACCCAGGTTTGATATCCAAATAGAAAAGCTCTCAGCTGGTGCCACAGCTCACTTGACTAATCCTCCACCTGTGGCGCCGGCATCCCAGGTTCTAGTCCCGGTCGGGGTACCGGATTCTGTCCCGGTTGCCCCTCTTCCAGTCCAGCTCTCTGCTGTGGCTCGGGAGTGCAGTGGAGGATGGCCTAAGTGCTTGGGCCCTGCACCTGCATGGGAGACCAGGAGGAAGCACCTGGCTCCTGGCTTCACATTGGCGCACGCAGCACGCTGGCTGTATCAGCCATTTGGGGGGTGAACCAACGGAAGGAAGACCTTTCTCTCTGTCTCTGTCTAACTCTGCCTGTCAAAAAGAAAAAGAAGAAAAAAAGAAAAGCTCTTAGAGGGATTTTTCTGAAGAAAAAAAAAGCAGATTATAAGCCCTCATGGTAAAACAAAATTGTCTCTGGCACCTGGCTCTCTAGAATAGAATTGTGTTGACCCATCTATGGAACATGGGAGAAATAGGATGAGAATCTTACAAATCCTGCCTGGAGGGCAAAGACAGACAAGATTATTTCAGAACGGGTGTGAGATTAGCATATTTAATCTCAAAGAATCTGAAATTTAGTGTTTGAGATGGATATTATGATCCATTCACTGCTGGGATTTTTGACCCAATAAACAGAAGAGTCAGATATATGAAGATCAATATGTCAGGTTTATCGGCTGTTGGTAAATACAGCCTAAATTTCCTGTAATTAGGAGCATCCTACTTTTATTTAAGAGATTCATTGACTCATTTATCTGAAAACAGAATGACAGAGAGAATGGGAAAAGAGAAGGAGGGAAGTGAGGGAGGGAGGGCAGAAGAGAGAGGGAGGGAAGGAAGGAAAGAAGGAGAAAGAGAGAGAGGGAGAGGAGAGAGGGAATGAGGGAGGGAGGGAGGAAGGGAGAAGAGTAGAGAGGGAAAGAGAGAGAGAGAGAGAGAGAGAGAGAGAGAGAGGAGAGATATCTGCTGGTTTACTCCCCAGATGGCTGCAACAGCCAGTACTGGGCAAGACCAAGGCCAGGAACCAGGCACTCCTCCAGGTCTCCCATATGGGTGGCAGAGTTCCAAGCACTTGAGCCATCATTCCCAGGCTTCCCCCATAGATCAGCAGGACGCTGGACTGGAAGCAGATCAGCTGGGAATTGAACTGGAACTCCAATATGGGATGACGGTGTCACAACCTTTGTTTAGTTTAACCCTCTGTGCCACAATGGCCAAGGGCTTCCTACTTCTGAATCAGAGACTGCCAAGGATTACTCACTGGACCACATACAGCACTTCTACTGCACTTTCTCACTTGTCACATGGAATAGCAGAACAGAATGGGAAATTGCTGGTTCAGAAAGGAAAGGGGAAAAGAAGACAGCTGCATGTTGCCTCTCTGTCTCCAAATCTTCACCCAGACAATTCACTCCTCCAGTGCTGGGAAGAAATGAGTGCCAAAGCAGGAAGAACAGGGTGACAGTTTGATGTCTCCACACAGAAACATGAAGATGAGGGAAAGAAGGTTCCCACTTGAAATTCCCACCCCTCAACTCTACAGTTGACCCAGGGATGTCCCCAATCCTATTGTCTTGGTGACCCTCCTTAGAGACAGGGCTAAAACTCATGCAACAATGAGAATAGGCCTCCTGGGGCAGGGTGGGAACAGGAAGGGATTCATCATTTCTGTCAGATTGTACAAAAAAACCACTAAAGACCAATTTGACCAATTTGTACCCTTGGTTTCATTTTTTTTTTCCTTCACAGAATTTCAAAAATAATTTATCTAGATGCCAACATTTAAAAAGCGGGATATTAAACTTAAAAAAAAATTGGGATTACTGTCTTTTGTTAAATGACTGGGTGGTCTGGTACCACAGCTCCTTCTCTAACAAGACAATATTTAGAAAACAAATTGCTATTATCCCTTCTTCCCAGTTCCCAGCCTGCTTTCTTGACTCATTTCTAAGCTCATCTGGCCCTTGGAGGAATTTGGGTTAGCAACCCTTCTCCAAGCAACAAACAGATTGCTTGTTTGCCTTGGACTCCTTCAGAAAGGTATTAAACAAGAAAACTCAAGAGGAAACAGATTGAGATGGAAGAAGAGTGAAAGAAAAATTTCCAATATGCAAATTAGAAACTGGCACACTTAGAACAACAAGGGGGAAATTAGCAATGGAAAGTAACAGGCAAATGGCAGCCGAACAGTCAGGAACCTGATTCTGGAGAGAAAATTTCAAGGATGGAGCGAGCTGCTAAGTAAGTGACAAAAGGCAGCCAGGAAGAGTAATGCTGAGAAAACCACAACACTGTGTTCAGGCAAGAAAAATATTACTTTGAAAATTCACTAACCTTCTTGCCAGTTAATCTTTGCCAAAAAGAATGTTCTATATAACCAAGTTCAATTTAAAAATATTACTATGTTTTAAGACGATTCCAATGGAAATGGTGCCAGACTAGGAAAAAAGTAGGTTTAGATTCCAGGAGCAATTTACCTCGACTTTGAGACAGATGTTGGTCACCCAGTGTTCCTGCTAACACTATTATCTTCGTCAGGGAGAAACTGAACCAACATAAATAAATTAAATGCACTGAACATCCCTAAATCCACATCTCTGGTTTAACTATTTCTCATATATTTATTAGGCAGCAAAATGTAATAAAATATGTATTTTTTAAAATTTTATTTATTTCAGAGGCAGAGTTACAGACAGAGAGAGGGAGAAACAGAGAAAGGTATTTCATCTGTTGGTTCACTCCCCCAGATGCTGCAACAGCCAGAGCTGAGTCGATTAGAAGCCAGGAGCGTTTTCTCGGTCTCCCATGCAGGTGCAGGGACCCACTTCCACCACTTTCACAGGCCCCAGCAGAGAGGGTTCAGAAGAGGAGCAGCCAGGAAACAAACCAGCACCCACATGGGATGCCAGCGCCGCAGTTGGAGGCTTAGCATGCAGGGCCACGGCACTGGTCCCAATGTAATAACGTACTGTCACTCTATGGCTTGTACATCTCTGAAGCCTGGTCAAAATAACCAATTATATGTTGAAAAGTTGTTTACCTAGGAACCCGGGTCTGTACTTCAGTTAACTTGTACCAGAGGGTGGCCAGCTTGTATATCAGTGGTGACACTTAGCTTCAAATCCTGGGGGTTGGAGGAGGAGGAAGTAAGTAGGTACTCTGGGTCCCATCTAAAACATACTGATTCCACAGGTGTCAACAGACTGGAGTTGTAACCTAATATTCTTATGTTTTCAAAACCTCTGTCTTCCTAGGGATTCTCACCTGTACCCAGTTGAGGGAACTGTTAGTATTGAGGACAGTTTTACAATCTGGTTTCCTCAGAAAACATTAATTACTTCAAAGCTAGAGATAAACACAAGAAATATATTCTAAAAAGAAAATCACATAAAGCTATTATACTGTTTCAAATACTATTCTAGAATAGACTCATCAGGAAATGTGTAGATTAGTAAATCACACAAAGCAAAACCTATAACAAATAAAGCTTCCTAGGAACTTTCAATTGCTTTCAAACCAACTCCCTTTAATGGCTCTCTAACCTAAATACCTGCAGCAAGTCATTATCTCATTCTATCAAGGATTTGCATTGGCTTCATGTGCAGCATTGGACCTTTTACATAGCAGCAGTTAATCATGTCTTATGAAATTAACTGTTGAATTTAGCAGGATACCTAATACTTTGTTCACTCGGAGCTTATCTACTAATTAGGAGAGTTATTAATTTCTCTGGTCTCTGATATGTGAAATGATACAATAGGTTTAGACTAACATGCTATATTACCCATGAGAACACTATTTCATGTCTAATAATAGCAGACATGTATATAGTATCAAACACTTAAATAATGCCAGACACTGTTTTAAAGAAATACGAATGTATATTATATATATAAACATACACATAATTAAATAAATATTCATGAATAGCTTCATAACAACCTATATATTAGATTCTAAGATACAAAGAAGTTTAGTGACTGACCCAGGGTAAGTGGCACTAGCCTAGGTGGCAAATAAAAAAGGACACCAGGATTGTAATCCCAAAAGTTTAGGTACGCTGTATCTCTTAGAACCAATGAATTTATTTTACTGTACTGGCTTGGCTGAACCTGGAATTGGCTAATAAAGTGAAGCATATCAATTATATAAGTCTTTTTCCCTTCCAATATCCAAGGATACTATGTATATTATTAGATGTGTAGAACTCTAACTGGCTCATTGGGACGGATCATTATCTAAAACAGAATTCTGAGGCTGGCGTTGTAGCACATCAGGTTAAGCCACACCGGAATGCCACTTCAAGTCCTGCTTATTCTGCTTCCGATCCAACTTCCTGTTAATACATCTGGGAAAGCAGCAGAGGATGACCCAGGTAGTAGGGCCCCTGCAACCCATGTAGGAGATCAGGATGGAGTTCTAGGCCCCTGGCATCAGCCTGGCCTATCCCAAGACATGGAGACCATTTTGGGAATGAACCATTAGATGGGAACTCTCTGCCTCTGTGCTCTTCTCTTTTTTCTGCCTTTCAAATAAATAAAATAAACCCCAAAATAAAAAATAAAATAGAACTTCCACATGGAATATCTGACTAAATAAAATAACAAGCATAATGGAGCATGCCCCAGACTACTGTAATAAAAATCTGAGAAATTTTATGTTTTGGGCTCTGCACGAGGGATAGGGTTACAAAGGTGGATCAGACAGGTTACATCTCCTAATAGGAGAGATGGGCATGACATTTGTTTACATACAAGTCATGCACACATGTAAGATGTGTTTTAATTTTACAAATGACGTTTTTTTGGAGGGGGAATGTGTATTTTTCATATGTATTTTTGTTTCATACATATTTCTATTTTATTTTTTCTCAAAGAAACCTTTTATATAATGAGTATAAATTTCATAAGTACAACTTTAGAAATACAGTGATTCTTCCCACCATACCCACCTTCCTGTACCTACTCCCACCTTACCTCCTCCTCTCTCTCCTATTCCTTATCCCATTCTCCATTAAGATTTATTTTCAATTAACTTTATATGCAGAAGGCCAACTCTATATTAAGTAAAGATTTCAACAATTTGTACGCACACACACACACACACACACACACACACACACCATAAAAAACTGTTTGAGGACAAGCTCTACCGTTAATTCTCATAATACAACTCACTGAGGACAGAGGTCCTGCATGGAAAGTAAGTGCACAGTGACTCCTGTTAATTTAACAATTAACACTCTTATGTATAACACCAGTGATCACCCAAGCCTGCCACAGTTATGGAGGCCTTTTGAGTCCACTATCTCCATCAGTATTTAGACAAGTCCAAAGGAAAGTAGAAGTTCTCTCCTCCATTTAGAGAAAAAATACATCCTTCTTTGACAGCCCCTTCTTTCCACTGGGGTCTCACTCACAGAGATCCTTCATGTAGAATATTTTTTGCCACAGTGTCTTGAATTTCCATGACTGAAATGCTCTCACAGGATTTTTAGCCAGATCAGGAAGACTTAAGGACTGATTCTGAGGTCAGAGTGTTACTTACAGCAATTATCATTCTGTGAGTCTGCTGTGTGAACCACTTCCCATGTTGGAACAGTCTCTCCTTTTTAATTCTAACTACTGTTATTATCAGACACTTGGTCTTATTTATATGATCCCTTTGATATTTAATTCTATTTGGTCAATTAAACAATTAATACGATCACTTTAACACATAAGATGGCATTATTATCACCCAGCTTAATGGGATTTGGAGTCTCATGGCAAGTTTTTTTGTGTTTTGTTTTGTTTTTGTTTTTGACAGGCAGAGTTAGACAGTGAGAGAGAGAGACAGAGAGAAAGGTCTTCCTTTGCCGTTGGTTCACCCTCCAAATGGCCACTGTGCCGATCCGAAGCCAGGAGCCAGGTGCTTACTCCTGGTCTCCCATGCAGATGCAGGGCCCAAGCACTTGGGCCATCCTCCACTGCACTCCCAGGCCACAGCAGAGAGCTGGACTGTAAGAGGAACAACCGGGACAGAATCCGGCACCCTGAGCGGGACTAGAACCCGGGGTGCCGGAGCCGCAGGTGGAGGATTAGCCTAGTGAGTCGAGGCGCCAGCCTCATGGCAAGTTTTTAAACTGTTCTCTTAGATGTAATTCCTATCATAGAGATCTTTGACATCCTTGGTTAAATTTATGCCAAGGTACTTGATTGTTTCTGTGGCTATTGTGAATGGGATTGATCTTAGAAGTTCTTTCTCAGCCATGGCATTGTCTGTGTATACATTATCTGTGTTGATTTTTGTGTATTGACTTTGTATCCTATTACTTTACCAAACTCTTCTAAGAGTTCCAATAGTCTCTTAGCAGAGTCTTTTGGATCCCCTATAAATAGAATCATGTCATCTGCAAATAGGGATAGTTTGACTTCCTCTTTCCCAGAACAGGGCCAGAGAGGCAGCAGGTGATGAACTGATCCGTAAGGTATTTTATTTATTAATTTTTTAAAGATTTAATTTGTTTATTTGAAAGGCAGAGTTACAGAGAGGCAGAGGGAAAGGAAGAGAGAGAAAGGGAGAGGCAGAGAGAGAGAGTAGTCTTCCATCTGCTGGTTCACTCCCCAGATGGCCACAACGGCCAGAGCTGAGCTGGTCTGAAGCCAGGAGCCAGGAGCTCTTCTGGGTCTCCTACCTTGGTGCAGGGGCCCAAGAACTTAAGCCTTCTTCTACTGTTTTCCCAGGCCCTAGCAGAGAGCTGGATAGGAAGTGGAGCAGCGGAGATTTGAACTAGTGCCCATATGGGATGCCAGCACTGCAGTCAGCAGATTTACCCACTATGCCAGAATGCCGGCCCCAAGCATGGTTAAAATCAACCACAATTAGCCATTATTTCATCCTTGTGAAACCAGATAAAAGAGACATAACTGTCAGTAAAAAATATATGCAGATCCGGCGCCACGGCACAATAGGCTAATCCTCCACCTAGCGGCACCAGCACACTGGGTTCTAGTCCCGGTCGGGGCGCCGGATTCCATCCCGGTTACCCCTCTTCCAGGCCAGCTCTCTGCTGTGGCCCGGGAGTGCAGTGGAGGAATGCCAAGTGCTTGGGCCCTGCACCCCATGGGAGACCAGGAGAAGCACCTGGCTCCTGCCATCGGATCAGTGCGGTGCGCCGGCCGCAGCGTGCCAGCCGCGGCGGCCATTGGAGGGTGAACCAACGGCAAAGGAAGACCTTTCTCTCTGTCTCTGTCTACTCTGCCTGTAAAAAAATAAAAAGAAATTTAAAAAAAGAAATATATGGAGAACTTGGAGCAGAATATACAAATTTGAGAGTTAGCAAAGGATCACACTAAAGAAAATGTAAATTGAGAAGGAAATATTCACAACAAGGGATTTAAAGAATCTCTCCTTTTCTCAAATTATCAGAATTCATAGTGTTGGCACCTTGGCATTCTTGGCCTTATGAGAGCTGGAGCTTAAACTTAATAATAAATGTACATCCTAGAATAAAAAATTGATAAATGGCACAACTCTTGGTATGTTACACTAGACTCTGACAAAGGCTGCAGAGTGTAGGGAGCAGTAGCATTTAGCCCCGTGGTTAAGACACTTATGTGCCACATCTGAGTGTGCAGGTTTGATTCTCAATTCTGGCTCTTGACTCCGGATTCCCAGCAATGCAGACCCTGGGAGGCAGTGGTGATAGTTCAAACAAAATGTTCCTACCACCCACTTAAAACATCTGGGTTGAGCTCTCTGTTCTTGGTTTTAGCCTGGCCCAGGCTCAGCTGTTGTGGACATTTGAGAAGTAAAGCATCATATAGGAGGGATCTCTCTCTCTCTCCTTCCAAGTAAATAAAAAATATTTTTATATCAAAGAACTTTTTATAAATGTTTATTTATTCGAAAGGCAAAGTAGGTAGGGGAGAGTGTAGAGAGAGAAGAAAGAGATCTCATATCCACCGGTTCACTTCCCAAATGCCTGCAACAATCAGGAACTCAATCCTTGGTCCATCATCTACTGCCTCCCAGGCACATTAACAGAAGTGCAGGTGGGATTCCATCCCAGGCATTATGATATGTGATACAGGCGTCACAAGTGGCAGTTTAACTCGTTGTACCACAGTGCCGTCTGCAGAATGTAAAAAGACTCATATTTAAAACCGAGTTCGAATGGGGGCATATTATCCAACACAACTTGGAAAATTCAATTGAAGAAGTAATACAGGGATCATAAAAATAATATGTATTTTAGCACAATGTTTTTACTTTAACCACATTTTTATATAAAGACTAAGCTGTTTCTTATGTAGTTCTGTTAAATGGAGTTTCTTTCACTATTTTAACAGCAAATTTTTAGTGACACACCTTGATTTAGTTTTTCCAAAGCAATTTAATTTTTACAGAAATAACAACTCCTGTCATATCGCCCTTGTATTTCATCAGGTTTACATAATGTTTAATTAAATTATACCCAGTTTGGCTAAAATCACACCTGACTCATGGTAAGAGTATGAAGTAGCAGGTGGGCAAAGTTCCCAGGCAAACTGGGGAGTCAGTTAAAAGGTCTTCTCTTGGCCAGAACTCCTAATCTGCATCAGACATGTGAAACACACTGAAATAGACAACAAAATGCACCATTTCAAGAAGAAAAATAGGAAGTGATATTATTCCATGGTGAAAATTTCCCTTTGAAAATCAATCAATACTGACTTGAAACTGCTCAGCTACTTTGAAGTCTTCTGAAAAGCCAGCTGTTCCACAGTCTCTCCTGATGCTCTACACTGGCAGTGTACTCTCCTCAGGAATCCCCTAGTCATGGTTTTAGGTTTTACTTAGGGGATGTATCTGATTTTACTCTACAGAGCAATCACTGATGAACTGATCTTATCTCTCCTTACAAGGGATAACTTACATCATAAAATGGACTATACCACCCTGACTTACATACTTTGCAAAGTCAAAGTGCTTTTTACATAGTGGGCCTTCATAGATGTTAAGTTATATTGTGTGTGTATTTTGCATGTTTGTGAGTATTGAGACAGGAGGTCAGGAAAATGCAGGGTGAAAAATATACATCATGACTAGTTCAAAAACGCTTGTACTCTCACAAGAAAAAGACATTTTCTAGAAATTTCCACTTACTTCTTTTCATATTTCTATATAGATTGTCACAATAGTGTTTACCTGGCTATATCTCCCAGTAGATATAACATTAGTTCAATATTCAGTTTATATTAATAATCCAGGAACTCTCACAGAGACTGCCATTTAGCCCATACTGAGTAAAATTTATAGAATGAATTAATGGATACATGAATGAATAAATGAACTTCAAAGTCCCTTAAAGGCTCAAGGAAAATAGAGATGAAGGTGTATACAACCACCATCCAGAAAAGTGAGCTTGACCCAATCTTAACTATCGGAGGCATAGTCAATGTCTAACACATTTTTTTTTTCAAAAGGTTTATAGAATGTCATTAAATTTTAGAGCTAAGGAGCTCTTCAGAGGTGAAAGATTTGAAAGATGAGTTAACACAGTGGCCCAGTGCCACATGCCTCATCATTAACATAAAACCACAGCAACTGCAAGTCACTCTGGCTGTATCAAGTTCAATGCCCTGATGTATAAGGTGGATCCTATTAATTAAACATCTTTCTCCATGAGAATCACCAATGGATGTGAGAGTGGCCTTTGCAACAGAAAAAGAGGGAGAACAGAAATAGAGCATAAAGAAGTTTCCAGCTTAGATATGTAGGACTCCTGCCCTGATGATGATGGTATGTTATCTGTCTCACTAAAAAGTGGGCTCAAACTCAGGTCTCTGACATCGATGCCAGAATTATGGCATCTTAAAGACAAGCAAGCCACTTGTACATAAATCCATGTTATCAAAGCTAAGTTCTAGAAATCAGTTACATTGAAAACCAAACCCCAAAGAGAGAACAGTCAACATCACTTTAAGTCACTGGTAAATCTTCCTGCAACAAAATTACAAAACTTAACATTCCATAAAACATAAAATGTTAAAGATATTTAAAAGGAATAAGAAATGAAATATTTGGAAGAACTGAACAGCTTTTCAAAATTCTAGAAACCTTAACATTTAAATGGGGACCTGGGGGAAGGAGCACCCCACTTTTTGACAACTGTAGTTCAACACAATAGTGGGGAAATTATGATGACACTATAAAAAGCTAGTTCCCAATTGGAATGGAGAAAAATAATCCGAGGAAGAGAGGGATTTGAGTTGTTTTTTAAAGAAATTCTTGGATTTGGTCTTTCATATTCAACACCAAAAAGCTATTTTACAATGGTCCAGTGTTAAGACCTCCTCAAGCCAGATATTTTGAACTCCTTTGACAGTATTTTTCTGCTATGCCAAGATCAAGTCAATTGTCTATTTCTAGATTCCATTGGTTTCTGGCCTATCAGGTGTGGAAGTGTCTACCACTGTAAATATTTGTCAGTGAAAGAAACAAATAAGTATCATTCAGAAGAAAATGCTTGTGGTTTGGGGAGTGAATGTTGCTCTTGGAGGGAAAGCCCATCTACTGTTCTCACTAAAGGGAGACAGCTAATGCTGGAGGTGTAATTTTTTCTCAGTCTGCTCATCTGACTTCACGTTCTAATGCAAGCAAATACAGAGTGACTTCAAAAATTTCACGGAAAATGCAATTTAAAAATAAATTTATTTTGGCCAAAACAATTTGAAATCCATGCACATGAAGGGAAAAGTTCACCGAAAAGCATTGTATGAAAAAACTACTCATGGATGTCAAAAATTGTTTGCACTAAAATAAACTTATCTTTTAATTCCCCTTCACAAGCTTGCTGAAATACCCTTGTAGCCATCCAGACTCACATCGATAATGAGGAACACACACAGGAATGTCCTGCAGGCTGAGAGAAGGGGACATAGAACTGAGAAAAAGTTCAGTTCAACAACCCCTTTCTGAGTGCCATGCATGCGTTAGGCATGATGTTAGGCATGGGGAAAACAAGAATGTGTGAATCCCAGAACCAAAGGCATCAATAATTTAGGGAGGGGGACAATCTCACAGTCAGGTTTAATATAATTTTTTTCAAATTTAAGTTTTAGATTTTTAAAAATATTTTTATATGAGAGGCAGAGTTACAGACAGACAGGAAGAGGCAGAGAAAGGTCTTCTATCTGTTGGTTCACTCCTCAAATGGCCACAACAGCTGGAGCTTGGCCAATCCAAAGCCAGGAGCCAGGAACTCCATCCAGGTCTCCCACGTGGGTGCAGAGTCCCAAAAACTTGGCCCAACTTCTGCTGCTTTCCCAGGCATATTAGCAGGAAACTGGATCAGAAGTAGAGCGGCTGGGACTTGAACTGGTGCCCATATGGGATGCTGGTGTGGCAGGTATAGGCTTAACCTACTACGCCACAGTGCCAGCCCCAGGTTTAATAAAATTTTACGCTTGTTTTGCAGGAGACACATGAAGGATTAACAAGGACTAAGAACAGAAAAATTTAGGGACATTCAAAGGAAGTTTCTGGAGTGAGACAGAAGTCACATGAAAATGTATAAAAACATTAAAGCAAAAGGCAATGTTTGGGAGGGGAAGAACAATTTAACATCTTTAGATTATGTGAAAACATTTATTTGTTTAGACACCAATATAAAACTAGTATCTGTTACGGTTAACCAAATATAGTGTGGAATTGTCTAATAGTAGCACAAATCTATTTTCTGAAAAAAGCAGGTCTTACAGGAAAGAAGACTGAATCTCCCAATGTCATATAAATTTTCTCAACTCTTCACCTCATTTTCTAGAAGAATCTACCGTACTGTTTGTTTAAAACTATCCTCTACTATTACAGATACAAGATATTTCAGATCATTCTTTCATTCCTCAAATATTTATTGGACACTTCCTATGTCAAAAATTTTTTTACAAGCTAGTATAATTAGCTTAAAAAAGGTAGGTTGAAGTTGTGCTTAAATTGAAATCTGAAGTGTAGAAATGGTAAAATGCAGAACCCCCAGCAAACCTTAATCGAGGCTTGGAGCTCCTGAGTGCACAGTAACTGAGGCAGCCTCTGACCTGCCTGGGAGTATGGTACCCCAGAGTGGGGTCAGAGCATACAGGGCTTAGACTGTTCTTTCCTTTTTTCCCCTCTCTTCCATTTTGGAAGAAGGAAAAGCTGAAGGCTAGGGTCTGGCAGGTAGAGAGGTGGTTTTGACTGACTGGATGGTTGTTCCCTAGATGGCGTTTGCTGGGGGTTCAGGTAAGAATCTCACTGAAGGTTTCATGCTAGAGGGAAGCAATACGGGGTGTTTTCAGGACTGAAGCCACAAACCCACAGGTGCCAGGCTTTGGAGGCTCAAAGCACTCAGACTGCTTGAGGCCATTTAGAGCCAAACCTGTTCATGGCTGCAGGGCTGTTTGAATCCCAGAGTCCTGGAGAGAATACAACGCCAGGGGCTCCCGACACCGAAGGGACTAGAACACAGCCTTCACGCAGCAAGACTGGAGGTTTTGAGGCTGAAGGGGCTGTTTGAACCCCAGGGCAAGTGAAATCCCAGGTTCCCAACTCTGAAGTAGAAGGAAAAGTCAGGAAGCCGGGGACAAGGCTCAAACTCCAGAGGTTTTTTTCGAAAGTGGAGAGAGCAGAGTGAAGGATTTTCTGAATCTGTGGCACTCAAATTCAACAAGCAATTACTGAACATTTAAAAATACACAGGACTGTGTTATGTGCTGCCCATGCAAACTTATGTCTGCTCTTCTGTTGTTCCAAACTGGATATTCTTCCTTGCTAACTTATCATATGTACATTACCAACTTCTACTTTGCCAATAAAACTTTTAATTTGCTTAAGGAGATAGCTTCCATCCTGGAGTTCTCTAGAGACTCATTCACTGGAAGAGAAAAAGGCTGCTCTGTGGTTAAGCTGCCGCAGATTCCAGCAAATGATGAGCACTTAACAGGAGAAGAGAAGACAAGCAGGCTAGGGGAGTCAGACACCTGTTACAAAGTTCACCCAGAGGAATGAAACTGACAAAGGTAAGAGAGCTGAGATTCATCCAGTTTAACTCACTTATTTACAAAAGAGAATTCTGAAACCTGAGAGGTTAGGCAATTTTCCCCAATTTATATATGATGGTAGTTCAGAAAGTTAACAGAAGAGTGGAATGAAAAGAAAATGCATATTATCTTTAAAAGCTACATAGATTTCAACTTCTTGTGCACCAAAATAAATGTGTCTTATAATGTTATTTTCTGTGAACTTTTTGGAGTATTTTCAGAGGTAGGGGTCCCTCTTTAAAAATAGACATTTTCAATTTACATTTTGAGTTATCTTCCCATTTGAAAGTGTATACCCTTAAGAGCTGATAAACACTTCTTCACAATAACAAAGAATTAAAGGTCCAATTCTGAATCTCTGCCTTCTGCATCGCCTCACCATTCCACCCTGCAGCCCCTGCACCAACACTCAATCTCACCGGGAGGAGGCGGCCTTCTCCACTTTATGCTAGCATGGATGCACACACCAGGTACTCTAGTGAAGTGGCACATGGGAATATCGGCCAAAGAACACTTCCCCACTGGAGTGGGCTGAATGATGATCCGCTAACAGATATGCCCATGTCCTAATCCCAGAATCTATGGTTGGGATCTCATTTGGGAAGAGGATCTTTGCTGATGTAATTAAGTTGGAGCTCTTGAGATAAGGAACTATTCTGGATTATCTGTGTGGGCTCTAAATTCAATGACAAGTGTCCTTAAAAGACACTCCGAGAAGACACACACGGAGGAGAAGATAAAGTGCAGATGGAGGGAGAGATGGGAATCAGGCAGCCACAAGTCAAAGGCAGCCAACAGCCAGTAGAAGCTGGAAGGGGAAAGGAACATGCTCCCAGAGACTCGGGAAGGAACGTGGCCCTGTCAACACTTGGACTTCAGAATTTCAGCCTTCAGAACTGCATGGATAAATTCCTGTTGTTCTAACCACTGGTTTGCAATAATTTGTCAGCAGTCACGGAAAACTAATATGACAGTACTTCAAAGAAATCATGGAGAATGAAATTAAAAGACATTTTTGTTGGTGTAAACATTTTTGAAAGCCATGCAAAGTGTCTTCAAAATGTTCACAGAAAACGTGTAATATGAAGAACTGCACATGAATTTCAAAACTTTTTTTACACTAAAATTAATGAATTCCATTTTCCTCAGACATTTTGCAGTATCCCTGTACATGCTCCACTGGCACCTCCTGATCTTTCCACCACAGCCATTTCTCCTTATCCGAAATATCATGACTTCAGCTTAAACACTGGAGTGGGACAGGGACACCATGGAAATCAGCAGCCATAGTTTTAGTACACATTTTAAAGATTTCCTTTTCTAAAATAAATTAAGGTTATTAAGAAGAGACTAGATGCTCCTAGCTTTGTAATTAAGGGAAAACTAAACGAAAACTAAAACAAAGCTTCCTGGCTTTAAATTTAGAGTCTCCTTCCATCTTACCAATTTCCTCCCTTACTTGGTGTCCTGAAAGAGTCAACATAGGAATACATATGAGAAGACAGAACATTAGCCCCGAGTGGCTCCTGCCTAGTCCAGGCCTTCATGATTTTCTGCTTGATTGTAGCTATACCCTGCCTTGCTGTCTCTACTTCTCCAAACTCTAATCCAATGTTTACTAAATAGGTTCTTAAATTGTTTTTGTTCATGACAAGGTAAGACATACATTGCCTTGTGGCCAGTACTGTGGTGCAGCAGGTAGGGCCACCGTCTCCAATGCCGGCATCCCATATGGGTGCTGGTTTGAGTCCCAGCTGCTCTAATTACGATCCAGCTCTCTGCTGTGGCCTAGGAAACCAGTGGAAGATGGTCCAAGTCCTTGGGCCTCTGCACCCATGTGGGAGACCCAGAGGAAGGTCCTGGCTCCTGGCTTTGGATCAGTACATCTCCAGCCATTGCGGCCAATTGGGCAGTGAACCAGAGGATGGAAGACCTCTCTCTCTCTCTCTCTCTCTCTCTCTCTGCTTTTCCTTCTCTCTCTGTGTAACTCTTTCAGATAAATAAATAAATCTTTAAAAAAATACATTGCCTTGCAGTGCACACACACACACACACACACACACACACACACAGAGAGAGAACCATGTATACTAATTTTACTATTCTTTCTTCTTCTACTTCTGTCACTCCCCCTCAAAGTGAGAGACATGACCCGAACTGCTGTAATCCATACTGCAAAGCTGTGTCTCATGCTAATGTCAGACTCAGAGTCATCTTTCTAAAATAGAAATGTCATCATTTCACTCTCAATTAAAATCCTCCAATGTTCTCCATTAATTTCAATCCTTTCAACAATAATTTCTCATACAGACCTGCAAGAGCCATTGGCATGAGTGAGGGTTAGAAGGACAAAAACCTATATTCCAGCCCTGACAGAGCACAATATGTACATATACATCTATATTACATATATAGATTTATAAATAATATATGTATATATATCCTTAAATCTATAATACATATAGATTTACATATATATCCCCAAGTCTATATTATATAGAGATTTATATAGAAATCACCAGTTCTTTCAAACTGTGTCTGCTACATCATGCCTTTAATCAGCTGAACTCTCACACCAAGGACAGTATCCCTTACACTCATTCCACTGCTTACTCTCTTATTCTTCAAGATGGAAACTTCTTTCTTCTTCCACTTATTCCTTCCTTCATCCATCCACCAGCTCCCAACGCTTAATCCTCTTCAGTATCTAAATCGTACTAGCTCTTCTTTGCTATTAACATCCAGAGCAGGGGTGGGTACTGTGGCGTGGCAGGTTAACACCCTGGCCTGAAACGCTGGCATCCCATATGGGCACTGGTTCGAGACCTGGCTGCTCCACTTCCAATCCAGCTCTCTTCTATGGCCTGGGAAAGCAGCAGAAGATGGTCCAAGTCCTTGGGGCCCTGCACCTGCATGGGAGTGCTGGAAGAAACTCCTGGCTCCTGGCTTCGGATCGGCACAGTTCCATCCATTGCGGCCAGTTGGAGAGTGAAGCAGCGGATGGAAGACTTCTCTCTCTCTGCCTTTCCTCTCTCTGTGTAACTCTTTTAAATAAATAAATAAGTCTTTAAAAAATAAGAATAATAATTAAAAAAAACATTCAGAGCCTTGTGGAACTTCCATCTAACTTAAAACTCCTCCCAGGCTCTCGCCTGTCCTTTTACGCAGCCCAGTGAGAATACTCCAAGAAAAGTACACTTCCCATGGTGTCATAGTGGATGGTACACATCTCCATCTGGGAGCCCTGATGTTGATTTTTTGTCTGTCCATTCCTAATAGTGTCCATCCCAATAGTGGATTTTTTTCTGTTTCTCCTTGCAGTTCCATCATCTTTCTGTTCTATATCCCCATCTCAACACTACACCTGGTTCATAGTGAGACAAGACAAAGAAACCCAAGAAAGAAACTTGGAGAGGCTGGCGCTGTGGCATAGCAATAAAGCTGCCGCCTGCAGTGCCAGCATCCCATATGGGCACCAGTTAGAGTCCCGGCTGCTCCACTTCCTGTCCAGTTCTCTGCTATGGCTGGGAAAGTAGTAGAAGATGGCCCAAGTGCTTGGGCCCCTGCACCTGTGTGGGAGACCTAAAGAAGCTCCTGGCTTTGGCTCAGCCCAGCTCTGGCCATTGCAGCCATCTGGGGAGTGAACCAGCAAATGGAAGACCTCTCTCTGCTTCTGCCTCTCTGTAATTCTGCCTTTCAAATAAATAAATTTTTTTTAGAAAGAAAGACATATGGAAGAAAAAGAAAAGAAGAAGGGCTGTATAGGGCCAGCTAAGTGGCTTATATTATAATATAAAATAAAAGCATTAGGAATGAGAGTGCAGTGCCATTAGGAGAGATTTTGAGAAAAAAAGAAGACAGAGACCGGGAAGCAAATACCCCCACCTTTCAAACCTTGACCAGAGGTAAATCCAGAAAAAAATTCAATTTATATGAAACAGAGGACCATTCAACCCTACTCCACAATCCAAAGACTCACCCAGGCTCCATGAAATGTGTTTTCTTTTTCTGGAAGTCACACTTATAAAATGACCTCTTCGGAGTCACTTTCCACCGAAACAATGGCTGCCCCTACATGATGGAATCAAGGGCCTGCATCATGTCAAAACTCAGCTGAAAGTAATTTCCAGAGTTTTTAAGTACATCACAACATCTTCAGTCCCTTGCACCATGCTCTGATTCCAGAAGTGCCACATTAGCACTTCAGTAAAGAAAAGATCCACGCTTTGCTTAAATCTTCCTGGTGTTATAAAGAATGCTTAATGCCCTGTAATACAGACTTCTGTTTCACAGAAAAATTTCTCATTTGTTTTGTGCCAGAAAATTGCAAATGGATAGCTTTACTGTCTCATTTGGGGGGAGTTGCTTCAGAGAAGGAAGATGGCTTTATTGAGACCTAATATGAGGAACCTAACTCATTGGTCATTGGATGCATTTTGCCGACAGAGTCTGGTACGGAGCTGAAGGCAGGGGAGTAAATGAAACAGCTCCTGAATCTGTGCCTTCCAGACTCACTGAAATTTACCTGAATATACCCTTAGGAAGTATTGCCTCTCTTTTGCTCTCACCTCTAAATTATTAAGTCATCATCAATTCCATGCCTTTTAGCTGTGACTCCCATTGAAGACTGGATCATCTTTCATGTTAAAAAAAGCCCATGACTAGACTGCCCACCTGATATAAGGTCTACCAGAGGATCCCAATGTTCTTGGTGGTTAAATCTATGTTAGTCTGCAGAGGTGGGATTTTCCAGTGTCGTTGAAAATGCTTGAGAGAAAGGCGGGTCAAATTTAAAATCAGAGACATTTGGGCTTAAGAACATTCATCTTGGCATGGTTGGTACAAAGCACTCCCTAGTTAGCAGAGCAAGAGGATAACCCTTTTAAGAAAAATTATATAATGGATTTTTGCCTGCCCAAGGAAAAGAGAAAAAGCCCATTTGTGTTAAGTGTGTGGATAGCCCTTGTCAGGTGAAATAATGCTGAAGTTAACGTTCCATTTTCGAATTGAAAAGTCTGTTCCTCATGGTCATGGTGACCTCCCTGCGGTCAGACATTTGCTTGAATTGACTCTCCTCGGTTAATATTTTTCTAGCCTTCTATGCAGATGACTTAATTCTGAATTTAACTTTCGCTTTAAATTTTAGTCTCTTACCCCCAAAATATGATTCTATCCATACACGTAATTTTTTTTATGTGCAACAGTCAGTGAAATGCTCAAAAAGCTCTGTGAGCAGGAGTTTTCAACCAGGGAGAAAGAGGATAAGTTAGACAAAGATCCTGCTCTTCGCTTTTGAGAACTAATGGGGAAGACATGAAACCCACATGCACAATAACAACGAGCAAAGAATTTGACACAAAACATAAAGGGGACTGAAAATTAAGGGAGGAAAGTGCTAGAAACTGAACTCTTAAGGGGTGCAGATACATAGCATCAAATCGGAGCTGATGTGAGAATTTTCAAGGACTGCTTCCTGGAAGAAGCAAGAATTGCTGAATATGACTTCGCTTCGGTTTATTATTTTTGGGTGTTACTTCATCTCTCCTCCATATTAGCTCCCTTTATTTGCCAAAAGCACATTAATTTTATTTATCTTGACATTTATTCTCCCCCATTTGCAATCAGAACTCTGCATCCTGAAACAGAAATTAAAAACGACTTATTTTCCATCTGCTCCACCACTTCTATCTCCTATTATATTCATATCATTTCATAACTATTTAATCTGATGATCTTATATTCTGCTGAATATTCATATTTTAGTCTCAATATGTTATTCATTACCACTCAAACCCACTTTCATCTTTTAGAATTCATTCTTCTTTGTTCCCACATCCAGGCTCCTCAAGTTTGTTCATTACCTCCCATCTTGATCTCTGTTATTCACCCGTGTTGGTTTTCTGACATTCTGTCTCAAAACACTATTGAAACCCTATTTAAAACTTGAATCTCAAATAATTTATTCCCCCACTCCATCAACTCCGCTGATTACCAGTTCATCTCTGCCTCACATTTAAATGGCTGACTCTCATCTCCCCCCAAGCACTTTATAAACCTTTAACTAACATTATCTATTTCTTCCACAAAATTACCATGTATTTTCATCTCTTTGTGAAGCCTGTTTTCTAATTGGTTTCGTTTATTTAGCTTATCTCTCCAATTTTCTTCTTTTATAGTCATTTTTCATAACTCTCCTTATTGTGCCACTTTTAATCACGGAAATGCACCTTGGTTTAAATGGCCTGAAGATAAATATTGAAAATGCATATGTGAATAGTCTAAACTTGATTACCTAATGGTGTGGGTGAGGATAAAAGGAACATGAAGATAAATTGTCACCAGCCAGATTTAAATACATACAGGCTTTAGCATTTATACTCCCATGTCCAATGACCTTAATGCCCCTCGTACTGATCCTTCTCAAGTCCAGAAACAGGAAAGTGATATGAGTTGCATTTTTTTCTCCACAGTCCAAATGTTGCTTTTCAGGGTAGAAATCAGTATCTTCAAACACAGAACAGACCATTTATAAATCAGGAATCTAGCTTTGAGCTAAAACAAAGGAAACTGAGGAACCTATGAATGGCTCCATCAACACTTTCACACTGTTCATTTTTTAAAATTGCATGCATAATTACTTATTCCATGATAGTCAACAAAAGGTGTTAATGTAACAATCAGATGAAAGCAAAAGCATTGTTGATTAATAAAATTGTGAACAAATTTTATTAATATCATTTCTTACAACCCTACACATTTTTTTCTATAGTTGAGCAGATCTCAGTCAACAATGTGTAACAAGATTCTGTTTAGAATATGATGCCATGGTGCCATGATTATGGTTTAAATGTTTTAAATATTCTAGATTCAAAATCTGACTCCTAAAAGGACAGGCGAAATAAAAGATCTATTTTGCTTCATTGAAATGGTTGGCATATCTTTTATTTATTTATTTGGAGAAAGAGATTCTTGGGTGGGCATTTGGTGCAGCAGAGAAGTCCTTACTTGGGTCACAGTCATCCCATATCAGAGAGTGTAGTTCTAGTCCTGGCTCCTCTGCTTTTCATCCAGCTTCCTGCTAATGCATCCTGGGAGCCAGTAGATGTCCTAAGTGCTTAGGTCCCTGCCACCCATTAGAGAGATGCAGATTGAATACGGGGCTCCTGTCTTCAGCTTGGCACAGCCCTCACTGTTGTGGGCATTTGGAGGGTAAAATAACAGATTGGCAACTGTCTCTCTGTGCCTCTGGTTCTGTCTCTCTTCCATTCAAACAAAACAAAAACAAAGTTTAAATAAGAAAGGTATTCTTATAAACAGAACACATCATATTCACAGAACAGGGATATTACTGCATCTGATTATGGGGTTTTATAAATCAGCAAGTCAGTACCTTATTGCTTCTAAACTCCAGCCCCTTAGACCTTCTTCTTCATGTTCATCTCCATTAATGGTTACACCATTTTCCCTTTCACGGCTCAGAGAACACTGACTGAATCCAATGCTCAGTTCCACACATGCAATCTCTACCTACGGCTTCACTAGCATTTTACCAGTGGCCATTGCTTTGTGTATGAAATAGGAGCACCTTTGGGAATTTGCATAAATTGTATTAAAACCTGCATGCACTTGCCTAAATTATGACATCTAATCCAGTGCAGTTTCAGAATTGAAATTGAATTCTGCTTATCTCCTGGGGAACTGTCTTCCTAAAAGAAGTCATCAACTCAAACGACTAGGGAGAGGTCCAGACAGATAAAAAAAAAAAAAAAAGGAGTGGAACAGGACAGGAGCCAAGTTTTAATAAATAAGATAGGTAGATATTCTGGGAGACAAAGAGCAAGCCCTTGATAATAAACATTGAGCCAAAGAACATACACCTGTGAGTCACAGACAGTTGGAGGGCATGAGCCTGCAGTTCTTATTACTATCCAGATAGAAATTCCCTTTGAACTCCTCCCACAAGCACAATGACTCACTTACACAAGGATGGTTGTTCTCCACCAGGTACCCATACCACCCTCCTACTCAGTTACCTGAATATCCATGATAAGAACCTAGGCATTTAGATGTCAACAGCCTGGAGAAGTAAGTAGCTTTGACATAGGCTTGGGTGGGAGGTAGAGATGGAGTGGTAAGTTATAAAGAAAAACTCATTAAGCAGACCATTTTCTTTGGCCAAGATTTGTGGAATGGGTTCTTCCAAATCATCCAGGTCTCCCAGGAAGAGGGATGTAAGATAAAACAGAGAACAACTAGTTGCACTTGAATTGCAGATAAACAACACATAATTGGTTAGAACTATGTCCTGCACAATGCATGGGCCATACTTAAACTATTCTTGTTTATCTCAAATTTACATTGAAGTTGGAAATGTGTATTTTTATTTGTTAAATCTGGCAACTGTGCCCAGAATCAGCACCTCTTTGGGGGTGGTGCCCTCAGTTCCAGATCCTCCTGCCTCATGTGATTACTCTAGGGAGGTAATGGAATCACAGACAGGAGAGTGGAAGCAGCTGGTATCTGGATTGTACAGTCAGGTAAACTGCTCAGCTGTAAATCCAAGCTCCACAATCTCATTTACTGCATTTAGTTCCTGTATATCTTTGCTAGTTTTCCAGTCTGTAATATGAATATGATGGTAAGCATGCTATCTCGTGCTGTTATTGTGGGGAAGAAATGAGAAAATCCATGTTTGGCACACAATAAATATCAGCTCCATTATTAAGACACAGGAATCCTCACAAGTTGCCTTATGGGGTAGAGAGGTAATCTACCTGCTCATTAAAGCTGCTTCCAGCCAACATGTAAAATTATTTCACTGATTTGACAATTATTTGGCACTTCTCATATGACCCCTGAGCTAGAAGAAAATATGATTTAAAATTCAAATTTGGAAAAATATGATTTTAAATTTAAATACAGGGCTCCAGAAAATTCTTAAGGAAGGTTACATTAATCCTAAGGAATTTACAGTCAATTCTTCATTTGGGTCTCAGTCCTATTTATCCTTTTGCTTTCCTGTCTGTCTACATCTTTATCTTATCATAAGGCAAATCTAAGAGCAGTAAACAGTTACTTGTTTGAGTCACTAGGCAGAGTAGGATGCTTTTTTCACCACAAATGATTTACTTGATCTCTAGCCGCTAACCCCTCAGCACACACACACACACACCCCTACCTGTCCCACCTCTATCCCCTACCGTGGAAGTCTGTGTCTTGAGGCATTATTGTTCTCTTCTTAATAAGCTAGAAATGCAGACAGAGCAGTTAACAACCTGCTCAAGGGGGCACATGGGGAGGCAGTCAGAGAGCTGAAATGAGACTGTCCTAGTTCTTGGATCTCCGCCCAGTGCTCTTGTCCAACAGACCATAGTGGAAACCTAGGACTGCTGAATAGGGGCCCCATGGTTGCTAGGCACAGGATGAAGCCCAACTTGGAAAACTCTTCAGATGCTCCCCATGGTGATTAATCTGTTTGAAGGTCCGGGCTCTGAACCTTGGATTCCAGGTCCGCATTCCTTCATAAAACCTCATGTTTTGAAAGCCATAGTCAATGACCCTGTGGATTTAACTAGATGCATTCTTACAAAGCAGAGTCATAAAGGAAAGCTCCTAAGTGATTGGAATCTGCCAACATGCTGTCTTGTGCCCCTAGCTCCCAGTATGGGGGCCCGGGAAAGGAGGATCCCACGCCAAGTCAATTTTCACTGCTTGGGCTACCAGTGTGGAATGCTGGGCTTCCTTAGAGGCATGGCTGTCATTTTGGATGCTCTTCTTAATGAAGGCTTAGGCAGTAATCTAAAAGGTCAGTGCTTGCTCACACCGCAGTACTGGTAGCCACGCTTCAATTGCATATGCACGGTTGGTAGGGTAGGGCCTGTTTTAGGCATGATGAAATTCACATTCCTTTAGCCTGATAAAATGAAATCTACATGCTCTTTGCTTTTAAAAGCTTCAAAGTCTCCATGCACTTCAGTGAATAAACTAAAGGGAATGTGAAGTGTCACAGCCTTCTAGAAAGGAAACTGTGACCTTTGTTCCCCCACTATCGTGTGTGTGTGCATATTTGTGTGTATGTGTGCGTCTCATTAGCTGATTTCATGAGAACTAAAGGGAAAAAAAAAAGTCACATGATTGCTTTAGAAAGGAAAATATTCTCCATTTTGTGCAAGAATCTTCAGCAAGGTATCTCCCAAGAAAATTTGTTATACTTACCCGAATTAATTTTCATTCAACCATTCAATTTGATTTACTGATCTACCTCATAGCGCCATACATTTAGGGCTGGGGAACCACTACCCTTTAGAAGGGTATTAGATGCTGAACTTGTGAGTGAGGCACATTCCACTTACTTCAGGAAACTGTGCTTAGTCAAGCATGATGTAGGTACCTTGGAACCCTAAGAAGAAAGCCCAACAGGTAGACCCATGTTTTTTACCTTCCTGGCCTGCATTTCACTACAGTCTGATCACAACATTCTGGTTTTCCTTTGAGGAACTATATTTCTTTCCTTATTCTTATCCTATGTGGTTAAAATAAAGTTGATCCCATCTGCACTTGGTCACGTAGCCTAGGCTGAAACAGCATTTTTTTCCCCCTTTTCCATTTTCTTTCCTTTTGGTTCTATATTGTACCTGAGACCCACTTAAGGGCTACTAGACCTAACCCTAGAACATTCCTATAACTATGAGGAAAGCTACATTCTTTTCCCACTGGGTTTTTAAGGCTGGTAGATGAACACATTCATCCCCCTGAAGGCAAAATGAGTTCAAAGGAAGAAAGGCAGAAGGAAGCACAGGTGAATGATGGAGAGAGAGAGAGAGAGAGAGAGACAGACAGACTCATTTCTATTGATACTGCACACACATTTACAACCAAATTTACAGCAAGTCAGTAACAACCTAGTGTTTTCAGCTACAAGAACCAAGGCAACCTGCTTTTTACTTAAGCCAGTTCGGATTGAGTTTTCATCACTAGCAATTGAAGAGTTGTTGAAAATGACATTAAAAGGTTCTGTGAAAGCACTTAGATTCCAACTCTGTAATGAGAAGTGTATGTTCCAGGTACCACACAACCTCATATGAATCAGCAACCACAAGTGGTGTTCAAGGATTCTGCTACTGGTCCCTTCTTCCTGCTCACCAATGTGTAGGGACAGCCCTCACTTGTCTCTACTCCCTTAACCAAAGCAGCAAAGCAAATAAACTTTATTGCTCTGTGCCTTCTTCCCTGCATTCTGCATGATCACCCTTCCAGACAACTGCACCAGGTAGGTGAAATGTGTGTTTGTCATTCTGGAGAAGGAGAATTGGTTTTATTTTTTGACTTAGTTTATTTGGGGGGCGTGAGGGGGCGTGGGTTGGTTTTATTAATTTAACTCAAGAATCAGAAAGCTATGTCTGGCAGACCAAATCTTTCCCAACACATGTTGTTATAACAGAATTTCATTGGAACACAGCCCCACTCATTTATTTGTATATTTTCTATGCTTTCTTTAGTCTTACCAGGACAGAGCTGAGTTCTGTGGTTGCGATTGAGACTAGACACCTTGCAACATCTCAAATATTCATTATCTAGCCCTTGACAGAAAAAACTTCTTGACCTCTAATCTTGATTATTAGTCTGGGAATGACTACAGCCCTTAGTACCTTTGTGTTTGTCCTGCATTTGGTAGCTTTATTTGCTTCACCATCTGAAATTTCTTTTCATAAAAGAAGTCATTGCCTACATAGAATGGAAATGGAAACCCAAATATGGAATTTGCTCTCCCGTCTCCCACCACAGTATGAAAAAACATACAGCCTGGTGACAACTGGAACCATTTTTTTCCCCTCCATGCCAGCCCCTGCATCTCATAAGCTAAAAGCCTAGGAACTACATTTCCTAGAATTCCTTGCCAGTCAATTTCCAAACAATAACACACTAAAAAAGAGAACTCCTATGATATGCAGAAATCAGAGGAAAAACAGGAATACTAGTACTGTTCCAGCAGAACTGAGCATATGCATGGGCTTCAGCTGGTGGACCAAAGTGTTTTCGGCAATTTCTGAAACCAATCTCATGCAGTGTTCTAGGTGGTCGTGTCCCACTGTGTGTGGCCTGAATGAAGCTGCAAGCTAGAGGAACCTTCTGCTGACCCTTCAGTGTCCATTTCTTCTGATAGTTTCATATACCTCTAGTCCTCTGAGCCTTCCCTGCCCAAAATACCTAGAATGGTATGTTTCCTGTCTGGGCCTTGATTAGTACACGATGCTATTCTCTGGATAACTCAAATATTCCCTTCATCACAAGAAGCTGTGCTGTGGTGTCTATAGTAAATCAGTGTGCCAATGTTCAAAGTCTCTAGGTGGTGGATACCAGTGATTAATCAGTCAACCATTGGTGGTGAAGTATTGTCTGCAACCAATAAATACCAATTGTTGCCACTGTTGCTATGATTTTTCTAGAAGAATTTGTGGCGTTTTCAAGGATAAGAAAGTGGAACTGCATGTTTGTAAGGGACAGAGGCAGAACTGGGGTCACTTGTATCTCATAGGCTAAAAAGCCTTTGAAAGATGGTAGAGAATATTGACCGTGGAAAAACTTTTATGCTAATCCAAGGTATCTAGCATTAATATGACTGCCTGTGTCTTCAACCTCCTGGAAAGGAATAAGAAAAATAAATTAATGAACAATTAGCTGGCCTTTGTCTGACTGTGCTTTCAAGAAAGTTCAAAGTGACATCAAACTACAGATAATGGGAAAGTGCGAAGGGCGAGCTGTGTGTAGATCCTTTGTCTATGGCAGTCACAAAAGCTTGACACAGCTTCCAGCAAGCATAGATTTTAGTGCAACTGCAGCCACAGGTGATCAAATGACCTTGGCTGAGTCATTAGCTCACAGGGCCAAAGTCCTTTTCATCACAAAATGAACCACACAACCTCAAAGGCATTTTTGAGGCTAGTATTCGATTATCTATGGCTTAGAGGGAATTGAATCAATGGAGGGCCTCAAGAACTGAGAGCCAATTAAGGCCACAGAAGCAGATATCTCATCCAAAGCACAAAGCTCTTTGAATCCTTGATAAGTTATCGGAGAATCAATCTTGCTCAGTGGACACCAGAAAAAAAAAAGCCAAGGGGGCATCAAGATGTCTCTCCCTCGTGCTTTGCTGTTTCATCTAGAACTGATCTCTTTCTTCCCCAAGCCCTCCCATCCCTTTTCTTTCTTTTTCTACACAGAAACACCTGAATTCAGGTGGAGGAGGAGGCAGAAGCCGGAGGCACAGAGAAAGGACTAAAAAGAAAACAACTCCATCCTTCTGCACATCATCCTCTGGTTGTCTTTCTCTTAGGTGTGCACAGATACCATTGTTACTGTCAAACTTGTTTTCCCACAGAGAGGAGGATGAGGAGGGACAATAATAAAGATAGTAAGGATGTTGACATGTTTTGTTAGGAACATTTTTAAATTAATCTGCAACAGACTCTATTGGAATAGGAACATCCTCTGTAGAGAAATCACATCTTCAGCTATTTTATTCAACTTACAACTTTTATAAAAATCAAGCCACATAAGATGTTTTCTTATTTTCTAAACATTAATAATTTATTCCTACTGAGTTATGTCCCTCTTTTGGAGGATAGCATCAAACTAAAGCATCATATGTTTGAGATTTTAATTGGCCATGGAATTTATCAGCAGAGATTTAATGCTTGATTCCAAGCCCTTCCCCAACAAAAATCAAATTATGCTTTGGTGTTTCAAATTAGCCAAGTCTTTTAATTAAGGGAAAAAGTCCTGTTATTTATCCATTCCCAATTCTGCATTTCTTCTTACAACTGCTGAATTTATTTACAAACATTACTTGTGACCATGTGGTCTGCTCTGTTCGGGAAAGCTGCATGGCTGTCATCTGTTCGGTGTCTCTCTAGAACTCACTGTTTTGATAAAATAGGACATTGTGCATTTATGAGCGTCAAAAGGGACTTTAGCAGGGACTTAAAATTAGACTTGCCAGCTGTGTGCTCCGGGCAATGGGAACTTGAGGGCCTGTCTCACCGGTCCCCCGACTCTGACTATACTTGCCTAAGCCAGACAACGAATTTCAATATCTGAATCTCTTGTTTTTTATATGTTTGGAAAGCAGCCCTATGGTCATCCAGATCAGCCAATGTTTTTAAATGGAATCCACTGTTAAGCCAAGAAAAAAGGAATATTTAGGAAGAGAAATGCATTGCAGGGTCATTTAGGAGTGAATACCAGGACAGGAATCACTAAAATTAACACCATCATCATCCTGGCTCTCATTTCCCATATAACTACTGTGTGCCAAACACTACACATGTACTTCCAACATGTTAAAATATAAGACCTAACTCTACAACCAAGTCATATGGTCATTTCACAAAGCAGGAAAACTGACTTCACAGAAATGAATGAGCTAGTCCATGGACAAATAGTTACTAAGAAGTCAAGTCAGAATTAGACGCCACATGCAAGACAATAACTTATCTGTACTATGGCTTTGTGCAAATTAGAATGGAGTTTTCAATGGTGCATAAGCTGTGCCTTTTTTAAAGTCCTGTGGTGTTTGATGATGAAGTCTTTTTTTTTTTTTTTTTTGGACAGGCAGAGTTAGACAGTGAGAGGGAGAGAGAGAGAGAGAAAGAGAGAAAGATCTTCCTTTTCCGTTGGTTCACCCCCAAAATGGCTGCTACGGCCAGTGCACTGCACTGATCTGAAGCCAGGAGCCAGGTGCTTCCTCCTGGTCTCCCATGGGGTGCAGGGTCCAAGCACTTGGGCCATCCTCCACTGCACTCCTGGGCCACAGCAGAGAGCTGGACTTGAAGAGGAGCAACCGGGACAGAATCTGGCTCCCCAACCAGGACTAGAATCTGGGGTGCCGGCACCGCAAGGGGAGGAATAGCCAAGTGAGCCACTGTGCCCCCCAATGAAGTCATTTCTAAGAATTGTATCATTAGGTGATTTTGCACGAAGTTAGAGTATATTTACATTGACGAAGATAGTATAGCCTACTACATGCCTATCCATATAATGTAGCCTGTTGCTCCTGGGCCAATGATAAATAAAATAACAAGAGATCAGACTAAGCACTGAAAAACAATGCAATAAAGAGACATAATGGGGACTGGGGCCAATGGCTTAGAGGGCTAAGCTGCCACCTGTAATGCTGTCATCCCATGTGGGCACTGGTTCAGGTCCTCGCTACTCCACTTCCAATCTAGCTCTCTGCTAATGTACCTGGTAAAGCTGTGAAAGATGGCCCAAGTGCTAAGGCCCCTACCACTCACATGCGAGACCCAGATGGAGGTCCAGGCTCCTGGCTTCATCCTGGCCCAGTCCCGACTGTTGTGGTCATTCAGGGAATGAACCAGCAGATGGAAGATCTCTCTCTCACTCACTTGTCTTTCCCTCTCTCTGTAACTCTACCTTTCAAATAAATAAATAAAATATTTTTTAAAAAGAGTCATATAGTGAACATGAGATACTTGAGGCTGGTGATGGCATAATTCCACATACTGTTTTACAGTAAATATCTTATCACAACTGGAAGAACTACATTCTACAGAAATAAAAAGTATACTACAGTAAATATATAAACAGTAAAATAGTCATTTATTATCAAGTATTATGTACTACACATAATTGAATACGCTCTGCTTTTATGTAACGGGCAGCACAGTGGGTGTGTTTACATCATCACCACAACATAGCAGTAATGTGTCCTGCTATGATATGATAAAGGCTATAACATCACTGGGTGATAGCTATTTTTCAGTTCCATCATAATTTTATTGGCCCACCATTGAACATGCAACCCAGTGTTGACTAACACATCACTATGCACATGTTTGTACTATTAGAGTCCGTCCTACAAGCAGATGAGGCTCTAGCCCAGGTGCACAGCTGATGAGGGGCATGCCCACTCACTCCCTCTGCATAGCATCTTTGAGAACAGTTTTTCTTGGCAGTGCTTCATGACAAACTAGGTATGTCTAACAGTGTGATGGTTAATTTGATGTGTCAACTTGGCTGGGCCATTATTTTAGCTCAGGCTGACATAACAAGATACTGCAGTGTGGCTTAAACAACATGCATGTATTCCTTACATTTCTCAAGGCTGCAAAGTTCACCAACAGGGTGTCAGCATGCTCAGTTTTGGGGAGAGCTCTCTTCCCAGCTTGTAGGCAGGAGCTTTCATGCCGCATCCTCACATGATGAAGAGGGAGGAAGAAGAGGCAGAGGGAGTAAGTGTTCCAGTCTCTTCCTTTTCTTATAAGAACACTAATCTCATCACAGGGGCCTCACCTCATGAACTCATCTAAATAGAAAGACCCTATCTCCAAATGTTATCACATTGAGGGTAAGGGATTTAACAAATAAATCTTGAGCTGCACACAAACATTCAGTCTATGCCAGCCCATAGTGCTCAGGTATTCTGGCCAAGCACTATTCTGCTTGTTTCTGGGAAGGTATTTTCTTGTGTTAACAGTGGACTGAATAAAAAATAAACTTATTTTAAAAAATCTCATCTTTTGAGAACTTTTTGGAAGTATGTGTGTGGGCAGCAGCAGGGAAAGAGATTAAATAAATAGTTTATGTGATTGTAGAAAATCCAAAATCTAGGATGGCCTGGTAGCCTGGTGATGCAGAGAACTGCAGCTTGAGTACAAAAACAGTCCACTACCAGAATTCCTTCTTGTTTATAGGAAGTCAGTCTTTATTGTGTTTGGGTCTTTAACTCCTTAGATAAGTCCTCTCCTTCCTACATTATGAAGGGCAATAATATTTTTCAAAATGTTTATTTATTTGAGATACAGAGAGAGAGAGAGTGAGAGTAAGTGAAACACAGATAGAGAGGAAGAGAGTTCCCATGTGTGGTTCACTCTCCAAATGTATACAACAGCCTTTGGCCAGACTGGTGCTGAAGCTAGGAGTCACTCAATTCATATCTCCCACATGGTTGGCAGGAACCCAGTCATCTGAGCCTTCCCTACTGCCTCTCAGCATCTGCATTAGCAGGAAGCCCAAGTCAGGCATCAAATGCACACACTCTGATATGGGACACAGTTGTCTAAGCAAGCATCTTAGCTGCTAGGCCCAATGGCCACTCATAAATTGATGTTTTAATTCTATCTCTTTACGCAGGCTTTTTGAAAATACTTTCATATATATGCACACATGACAGTTCTAAAAGTTCACAGAAAATTGGCATTATCTTTTAATTACACACACACATAGATACCACACACATCCATACACAAACACATACACACACCCTATTGCTTCTTTCTCTGAAGAACCCTATTAAACTCAGAATAGTCATTTCTCACAATTTCAAACTTTTTCTCGATATCTGCTGAAAAGATCACCAGAGTACAAAAAATTTTCTTAAAATCATGTCAATACAGAAGAAACCTCTATGACATGTTTCAAAGCTCCACACTGGGTTCTGCCCTATTCAATACTCTGTCAGTGGCTTATGGTGTAGGATCATGTAAATCCCATTTGGGGATGAAATGAAGCCAGGAGGGATAACTGATATGACAGATGACAGGATCAAGATCTTGACAGGTTGGGTTAAGCTGCTGAAACTAACAAGAAGGATAATGGTAAAACCCTACATTTAGATTTTTAGATTTTTTTTAAAAAAATCAATAGTTACAGCATAGCTTAGGTACAGATTTATAAAGGTATATTGTAAGGTACAGTTGAATTTTCTTCATGGGTTCAAAATGAGTCAACAATATCACACAGCTCCTTTAAAATGTTCCAATTGTTAAAATCAAAATATAAAAATATGTTTGCATCCTAGGTATCCCTCTTTCTGTAATCTGCATAGGGGTGCAAACATCAGAATTATCACAATCCAACCTAGGAGATTTCAAATTCAGAGGGGGTACAGCCCTGAACGGAAGATACTAGATATGTTTAGATATTATTATAACTGAAGAGCAGTATAAGGAGTTGGGGATTTATATAACAGAGGAGAGAAGATGGTTACAAACAAGTTACAAGCAAAAGAAATTTAAATTGAACTAGTTTCTGCAAAACAGAGAATTTGTTAGTTCACAAGACTAAATAATAGAAAATTTATTCTTGGAGACAAAAAGATCTAGAGATCAAAGTCTGCAAACTTCCAGTCTGCTGGCTCTTATTGTCCCTCTGCGTGTGTTAGTTTCCCTCTCTTAGCCTGATCTTCCCCACCAAGGTAGAACTCATGCCTCAGACAGTTTATATTCTCAGTTTCAAATCCCAGGGCACAAGTTTGTTGACGTTCCTTTTTAATTACCTATTTTGAGTTATATTTGACATGTAATAACTGCAGTCATTTTAAGCATCCATTTCAACGAGTATTGATGAATACGTACGTCCACACGTAGGCACCACTGCATCTTAACATAAGACTATATCTATCATTCCAGCTCAGATTTAAACAAAACAAAACAAAACAAAACAACAACAAAAAAAAAAACTATGGGAAAGACTTTGGTCAGTTTTGAGCCAGTGTCTGCACTATAAATCATTCACCAAGATATCAAGAACCAGGACATTCATCTTCACTCAAGTAGTGGCTGAAAAGGACGAAGAGCACCAGGGTGCAGTCAGGAACCCAGGCATGACTCCTGGGAAAAGCATGAATTAGGGGAGGTGGGAAGGCGGCACCTTTTATCGGTGTCAGTACAACCAAAACACCAAAATTACACAGTAATCTTATCAGGAGAATCTTAACATAAAGAAGTCTCAACCATAAACAGGGGAGTGGAGAAACAAGATTGGCTAATAAGTAGAGAATGCCAAAGAACAACAACAACAACTCTATTCCTAGAGCTGAAATTCAGATCCTGGTGTGCGCAGGACTGCGGTTCACAAAATGGCAGGCTGATAACACACTGGTGGTGCTTGCTGGAAATCTCCCTTCTGTAACTTTCCAGAAATTCATCACCCAGGGTACCAAGGAAGCCGTTTACCAGGAGGTGCTGGGTCCTCGAGAAGCAGTTGAGGAAGACTCAAGCTAGCACACCAGAACCAGGAAGCAAAACCCTCTCCCACTACAGTAACAAAGCTGGGAGCTGGAAGAGGAAAAATATGAGAAGGATCCAGATCCGTTTTCACAGCCAAGCAAAAAGGATGTATGCAGAACAAAGAAGCAACATATCAATAATCTGAATGTACCCCCATTGTACCTCTTAATTATTAAATACCTGTAGTTCATGGTATTCAGATATTGATGACATGCCTCCCTAGTTACAGACTGACCTTTCCAACTTTCTTGGAACTCCCAAAAGATAAGAAAAATGCCCTGCAATGTATAGGTTTTCCTTCTACCCTTTCCCCATAGGATTTAGTGCAATCCTGGACCACAGGAATTCCTTAGTAACAGAGCTTGCAAAACAACTCAGACCTCTATACCAGAGTTTCAGGGAGGCAGCCTCAGGCCAAGTCTGTCCCACAGATCTGTTGGTTCCTTTTTAAATTTCAACTGCCCAGCTTTTTTTCCTACGTATTTTTTGAAGTACTAAATAAGTAGCCAACACACAAAATTTCAGGTTTCATGTAAAAATTAGACAACGATGAGGTAGTGTAACAATGAGCCTACAAAACACAGCCTCTCACTGCTCCTGCACACATTCTCCACCTCCCCACAGGCTCCCAGGACCTTTTCATTTGTATCAAAAACTGGATCCTGGGCCGGTGTTGTGGTGTAGTGGGTAAAGCTGCCGCCTGTAGTGCCAGCATCCCATATGGGTACCAGTTTGTGTCCCAGCCGCTCCACTTCCGATCCAGCTCTCTGCTATGACTTAGGAAGGCAGTGGAGGATGGCCCAAGTGCTTGGGACCCTGCATCCACATGGGAGACCCAGAGGAAGGTCTTGGCTGCTGGATTTGGATTAGCCCAGCTGTGGCCACTGTGCCTATTTGGGGAGTGAACCAGATGGAAGACCTTTCCCTCTCTCTCTGTCACTGCTTCTCTGTAACTTTGCCTTTCAAATAAATAAATAAATCTAAAAAAAATGGGTCCTGCGTACGCTTGAGTTCTCTACTACAGCTTCATAGTCAGAACCACTTATCCATTTTGAAAGCAAGGACTATGGAAAATAAACAATTGTAAATAGAAAGATTTTACAAATACAAATGATTTCACAGTCCCTTCTTTTCACAGTTACTTCAGAATTACTGCATTTAAAATGAAAAATGAAACCAAATTCATAAGGCAATTAATGTAGATTATGAACTTAGAATAATCGATGACGTATTGGACAGGGTCAAGAACCATCACCACTGTTATCTAATAAGTGGTGCAACCCCATAGCTTCCTTGATCCTCAGTTTCTGCAACTGAAAATGAGGATAGTTCAGACACTTGGTGATTCTAAGTTCACAGTCATAAGCTCTTTTAATTAAGAATAATATGAAGGCCCGTGTCTGGATAAAGGACAATATTATAGGTATAGCAGAACTTATCTCCCTAAAACTCAGGTAGATGCTTAAATCTGATGTCTTAATATTAATGGTTGATGGGATAAGGGTAGAGATTTGACCAAACTGTGGTGCTGGAGTTTGGGGGTGCTTGTGGACGGGGAGGTGCTTATGTCACTGGGTAAGTGACAGCCTAGCTTTCTCTGTTATGGTGCCTCTGCACCCACCATAACCAGCCTTTGCAGACAACCAACTATTGGGCCACCTGCTCCTGAGCTGTACTCTCCAAACTGTAAGCTGGAAATACCTCTTTGTTTCCCCGTACAACTCCTCTCAGAAATTTTAGTTAAAGTAACAAAAAGTAGACGAATGCATACAAGCTTTAATTAATTATTCCTTTTTTAACCTTTTCTCTTTGTTGGTTTAAGAAGTCCATTCATTACCGCCTGCCTCTCTTGTGGCTTGAGACATTACCATGGCTCTTGGAGTGGCAGGCCAACAACTAGGGCACACTTTTACAGAAACATTAATAGTATAACCTCATCTATGAGAATAGATGACTCAAAAGACAAAACATGACTGGACTTATTCTATGTGTCCAGCATTGTCCCAACACTGTGGTGCACGTCTGTAGACATTTGGGCCACTGTTCAATTATGACAAACGATGCACTTCATTAACAGTCAACATATGCATGAAGCTTGTGTCTATATTGTTAATTACACTTTTACAAATGAAAGTTATATTTTAGTCCAGTACATTAAAAATAAACCCTTCAGAGTGTGACTCTTCATTAATGAGGTCAGGTCACTTAATTACTTGGCACACATTCAGATGTGTAAAGAAAATGTAGCTTCCTTTACTTATTTAATTGATGTTTTATCTTCCTTCTGAGTCTCTCCCTGGTAGGCAGAACCTTTTTAATTCAATATGTAAAGGTAAGCAAATGAAATGATTGAAGCAACCTTTCACTAAACACTGTATCTTGGTATTTCAGCTCCTCCATTTTACCACCCTTCTTTTGAGGGGCTGCTGGCTATGTGGAATTTGGGGAGAGTTTTATGTACCCTAGATGCATACAGTGTCCTCTGGACCACTGCTGGTCTGTTACTGAGGAGCTGGCGAGGCTACACTCTTCTCCCTGGACCATCAGCAGCATTTGACATAACTGGCTACTGCATCCTCCTCCATGCACTTCCTTCATTTGCTTTCAGGCAATCCTCTCTTGTTCTCCTCATTGGCCTACTCTTCTGTGCCTCTTTGGTTAGTTGCTCCTGATTCTCTGCCCCCTCCTCAACGTTCAATGTGGCAATCCCTTCCCTTCACCTTCTCACCTCCTAGTAGATCCTACCAGGCTTGTGGCTCTAAAGAGCATTTATATACAGTGTATCTCAAATTTGTATGTATACACCAGGTCTTTTTCTGAATTCCAGATGCATTTGTTCAACTTCCTATCCAATAATGTCAATTAGATAACCAAAAATGACCACGACTCAATCTATGCAATCCTGAATTCCTGATCATCCACATCCTGCCCCTCAGTGTGTTCTTCCTACACTCCTGCTATGCATGAATTTGTCAATCTAGTTGCCCAGACACAAATCCTGGAGTCATTCACAGCTCTGGCCATTGTGGCCATCTGGGGAGTGAACCAGCAGATGGAAGACCTCTCTCTTTCTGCCTCTGCTGCACTGTAACTCTTTCAGATAAATAAGTCTTTAAAATACCTATGAGACTTATGCCATAGAGTTTATGCCACGGCAAATTGTTTATAACACTGTCTTGAGTGGGCAAATTTATTTATTTATTTATTTATTTTTTTGAGAGGCAGAGTGGACAGTGAGAGAGAGAGACAGAGAGAAAGGTCTTCCTTTTGCTGTTGGTTCACCCTCCAATGGCTGCCGCGGACGGCGTGCTGCGGCCGGCGCACCGCGCTCATCCGATGGCAGGAGCCAGGTGCTAGGTGCTTTTTCCTGGTCTCCCATGGGGTGCAGGGCCCAAGCACTTGGGCCATCCTCCACTGCACTCCCGGGCCACAGCAGAGGGCTGGCCTGGAAGAGGGGCAACCGGGACAGAATCCGTCGCCCCAACCAGGACTAGAACCCAGTGTGCCAGCGCCGCAAGGCGGAGGATTAGCCTGTTGAGCCACGGCGCCGGCCTTGAATGGGCAAATTTAAAGCATTAACCTACTTCCCTGGCTTCTGTCCTACAGAAATGGAAGAAAGAAATGATCATGTTCCTTTTTATCCATTTCCCATTTTCCATCATCTCTTTCATTTTTTCACATTTTAAGTGTAGCAGTCAGATCCAATCAGGATATAGAAATCAGGAGAAATAAGTATAAGAATTATAGTCTATGATTTAAGAGGAACTATGAAAGAAAACTCTGTATAGTACTCTCAGGATGTGAGAGAGCACTCAAGGAAGGACAAACTTGTAACAACCAGACATCACTGAAGAAGGTTAGCTTCAAACCCAGCATCGTAGCAAGTTCTTCTGACTTAGACCAGAGCTGGTCTACAGTTGCAAGACAAACACTAGGCAATGCTGTGGATATCAGGGAGGGGGAAGATAATTAGCAACCAGTGACATGGATACACAGTGGGAGTCCTGGTTCTAGGACAAGGGCAATGGCCTTCAGAGTATGTAGATTAAACAGTAGGAAAGGAAGAGCATGAACTTGCAGATGGAATAACACACAGTATATGACCCTCTAGGATATATTCTGCTGCTTACACATTGCACAGATTTCTGGTGTTTGTGTGTAGAGAGCTGAAGAAAGGATATCTCCAGATGATAGCTGCAAAGTCAAAAATTTAGCATGCTCTAGGCCTGGTATTAAGACATGCTATATGAGATGTCCACATGCCCACACTCCTGGCCTCTGGTCCAGGCAGAAATTACAGGAAGCCTCTTGAAATATGCTTCCAGTACTCTCTACTGAGAAGGCTAACCATCCTGCTCACTTCATGGAGAAATGCTTAAAGAAATTCCATTGGTTATCACAGAACAAATATATAGAAGGGTGCATTCAGAGGTGAGAGGCAAAAAATGATGGCTGACACACTATCCTTCCTCTCAACTCCAGGCCTCAGCTAAACATTAATGATCAAAAGAGTATCATAAAGGGAAAAACAAGCTTCCCAACTATGGTAGACAGTTTGCAAAAGTAGAAAAAATAATTCCTCCTTCCTCTGCATTCATGACCCTTTGCAGTGGGACTCTGTAGATCTTATCAAGAAGAATAATGCCTGTTTCCATTTCTTGAACCTGTGTTGGCCAAGTGCTTTGCTTTGGCCAATAGGACATTAGCAAACATTACATAAGCAGACTTTGAGAAGTGTTTGCCCATTGGCACTTCTTCTGTTTTACTACTAGAAACCTTTCTGCCCCCAGGTGAAGGAACCTGGAGTAGCTTTCAGGAGGGTAAGAGAGCATGCAGAGACAGGGTCCAGTCATCTAAAATTCCCAGGGAAGACTATTCTAGAGCATCCATTCACAGGCAAAATAGCTGAAAATTAATTTAAAAAATCCAGGCAATTCATAAAATAGAAAGAAACAATACAGGTTTGTTGTTTTAAGTCACCATGCTACTATGCTTAGGTTTTATTTATTTAAGAAACCTTTTCTTTAATGAGTACAAATTTCCTAAATACAACATTAGGAATATAGTGATTCTTCCCAACATACCTGCCCTCTCACTCCCAACCCACTCTACTTCCTCCTCCCTCTCCCATTCCCAGTTCCATTCTCCATTAAGATAGTTTTCAATTAACTTTATACACAGAAGACCAAATCTACACTAAATAAATATTTCAACAATTTGTACATACCCCATACACACACAATATTAAAAACTGTTTGAGAACAAGTTTTACAGTTAATTCTCAAAGTACAACTCATTGAGGATAGAAGTCCTGGATGGGAAGTAAGTACACAGTGACTCCTATTATAAATTTAATAATTAACACTCATGTATGACATCATTGATCATCCAAGGCTCTTGACATGAGCTGCTAAGGCTGTGAAAGCCTTTTGAGTCCAGTTTTTGTCAGTATTTAGACAAAGCCATGAGCAAAGTTCAAGTTCTCTCTTCCCTTCAGAGAAAAGTACATCCCTCTTTGATGGCCCCTTCTTTCCACTGGGGTCTCACTCACAGAGGTCCTTCATGTAGGACATTTTTTGCTACAGTGTCTTGGCTTTCCATACCTGAAATGCTCTCATGGGCTTTTCAGCCAGACCAGAATGCCTTAAGGGCTGATTCTGAGGTTAGAACGCTACTTAGAGTGAATGTCATTCTATGAGTCTGCTGTGTGAACTGTTTTTCCAGGTTGGAACACTGTATCTTTTTTAATTCTATCTATTGTTATTATCAGACACTTCATCTTATTTATATGATCCCATTAACACTTAATCCTATATATATACAATTACTTCAACACTTAAAATGGAATTATTACCACCCATTAATGGGATTTGGAACCCATGGCAAGGTTTTAGTTCTACCCTTAGAAGTAAATCCATAGGAAAGTTTGCAGAACTGTACAGCTTTGCAGTTACAAACATCCTCCTTCCTCTCTTATTCCCACCCTTATTTTTTACTGGGATCTATTTTCAATTGACTTTATACACATATGATTAATTCTATATTAGGTAAAGAGTTCAACTAATGGTATTAAGAAGGGGAAAAAAACAAAAACAAAAAACCTGCTCCTCAACAGTCAAGACAAGGGCTGTTCAAGTCATTGCTTCCCAAAATGTCAATTTCACTTCTACAGGTTTCCTTTTAGGTGCTCTGTTAGTTATCACAGATCAGCGAGAAGATATAGTTTTTGTCCTTTTGGGATTGGCTTATTTCACTAAATATGATATTTTCCAGATTCATCTATTCTGTTGCAAATGACTGGATTTTACTTTTTTTTTTACCACTGTGTAGTATTCCATAGAGTATATATCCCATAATTTCTTTATTCAGTTTTCAATTGATGGGCATTTAGGTTAATTCCATGTCTTATATGCTTAGGTTTTGTGAAGGAACAAAACTGATGAACAAGTGCCAGAGCTATGGTGTTGAGGTAAAGCCGCCACCTGCAATACTGTTACCTCATTAGAGTGCTGGTTTGAGTCCCAACTGCACCATTTCTGATCTAGCTTTTTGCTATGGCCTGGGAAAGCAGTGGAAGATGGCCCAAGTCCTTGGGCCCCTGCATCCACATGGGAGACCCAGAAGAAGCTCCTGCCTCCTGGTTTTGGATCAGCTCCAGCCGTTGCAGCCATTTGGGGAGTGAACCAGCGAATAGAACTCCTTTCTCTCTCTCTCCTGCCTCTGTCTCTCTATAACTCTGCCTTTCAAATAAATAAATCTCAAAAAAAAAAAAAAAACTCTGATGAACAAACTCACACTGAGAGTTGCTTCAAAAGTGTATACTAATATGCTAATATTATATTATAGTAATATGCTAATAAAACAACTTAATTATCAGGATAAAAGCTTAATTTACCCTGAGTAAAGGGTATATTTGCTTCTGGTAGATCATTTGTTTTATGCAGTTGATCCCATTCCCTTTTAACTGGGATATCATGAAAGGTGGAGATAATTTGTGGCTTATCTTGGCTCCTCTGTACATTCAAACTTTTCCCCAGGTTTTAATGTTCTATTTCTATGGTTACTTCCTTACTCTTGACTCATAATTCATCTGTAATTTGACTATTTGGGTTTATGTATTCATACAAGCTGTATCAAATATTTCTTGGAATGAGATGAGACATAAAACTAATGTCATCATTTATGAACACCATGCTCAAACTATAAAATGCAAAGTAAGTTTTTGTAATAAAGCTGTTATACTTTATTGTTTGGGGCTCACTTTTTGTAAGATATCTAAATAAAATTTGGGATTTCTGAATTAGACAATAATTATCTTAATCTAGAAAGCAAGTAAACTTCTATTTTTCTAAAATTTCAAATTTTTATAACACTGAAAATGATGCCTCTTATTTATGTAATTAAGTAGAATATAAACAAAACAAAATTTCATTTCATTATTTAAGTACAAATCAAATAGTCCTGTAGTTCACAAGTGTTTTCAATGCTTCTCATATTACTATTAACTTGAGCTTGAAAGAATTTAGTTATTTTTGCTTTCAAAATACACACACACACACACACACACACACACACACAATCAGACATTTGAATACTGTTAAGATATTTTCCTGTGTTGATACATTCTTCTCCCAAACAAAATGTTCTTGAAAGAAATATGATAAAATTAATAGACCAAAACAAGTTACAGATCTTGAATTAATCAGAAGTGATCTTTTAAAAATGAAAAGATTGCCCTTTTATGACAACAAATGTGGATCCACTGCTTAAAAGTGGACAGAATCCCAGAATGGGAGGGGGAGTCTAGTCAACTGTGAAATAGGTTGTCAAAAATATAAGTCTAAAATATGATTCAGCTACCAAAAAAAAAGTCTCAATTGTGTTAAAGAAGTCTAGGACTTCACATAGCAGAATGAAATCAGCTAAGCCTCTCTGAAGACGAAGTTGGAATTCCACAACTAAAAAAGTTTTCTTTGGTGACAAATCTTCCTGCAAGTGGAATATTTCAAAATAGTAAACATGTAGGTGTAGGCATTTTGCCTAGTAAGTTGGGGCTTCTGTGTCCCACATGAGAGCGTCTGGATCCCAGGCTCTTCTCTGACTCCTGACTCCAGCTTCTTGCTAGTGTAATCTGTCTGTCCCTCCTCTCTAACAAATTTTTAAAAACACTAAAAATACTAAACACATAATTTCAGAGAAATTAGAAGGCAGTGCACGCTTCCATAATTATCCCATCACTTTTATTTATCTCATGTTTAATACATGACAACCTACATCATAAAATAAATTAAAAACTAAATGTTAAATCTGCCCTCTTATTTGGGCCATCTGCTCAGGTGTTCATATTGTACCCACTGGCATGAGAAATTCTGGAGACCATGCAAATCCAACTACTTGAGATGATTTATTGCCCAGTGGATCAAAAATCATTACTTACTCTATTTTAAAGAAAATATTTTCAGTCATTTAAAAGGGAGGGAGAGGAAAGAGGGAAAGAGGGAGGGAGGAAAGTGAGAGAGACTTAGAGAGGGAGAGAATATCTTTCCTCTGCTGGTTCACGCTTCAAATACCTGCCAACAGCTGAGGCAGGGCCAGTCTCAAACCAGCAGCCAAGGACGCAGTCTGGGTCTCCCATGTGGGTAGCAGGGACTCAATTAGTTGAGCCCTCACCTTCTACCTCCCAGGGCTCACATACTAGTAGCAGGAAGCTGGAAGCAGAAGCAGAGCCAAAACTCAAAAACCAACACTGTGATATGGGATGCAGGTGTTCCAAGCAACATCTTGAATTTCTGAGACAAATTCCTGACCCTCAGTATTAGTTTGTGATGGCTTCCTCTCCTTCCTCAACTTGCAAAGTCTAAAATCCAAATTCCTACTGTTGAAAGTCTTGACCACATTTCTGGATACAGGACACTGAATCAGATACTATACTAACAGTGTTATTCTCAAGTTACTTTTGACAATATGATTGGAGAGAGTCATCTTGTAGCTTCACTGCTAAGTTCCATCCATGAACTTACCAGGAAGGGAAACACTAGAGAAACTTGACATCTCCACATCAAACAGTTTTACTAATATCCCCTTTTCTGAAATCAATTTTGGAGACTTTTGTTGGCATCCCCAAGACTGGAGTCCAAAGCGTAAGGGTAAGATTCAGAGCCAATACTTCTGGGTTCCATAATTCCTGCCCTTCTTTCCTCTCTAGGATACCTATCAGTACAACCTATGACAGTCAAGCTGAACAGTTCTGACATTCTCTATTTTCCCATCTGCCCAAGCAATTGTGAGAACATTATTTTTTCAATTTGAAAGTCTCTTAGATTACAAAAGCAAATTATGACTCCACCATACTTCCCCCCTGTGGAGTGTTGTCTCCTGCTGCCACCCTTCATTCTCTCACATAAGCTTGGAGGCCTCTTGGAAATATTTTCAAACTTCTCATTAGGTTCATTTCAATAAGTGTAATCATTCAAAAAGGAAAGAAGCAAAGAAAGGGACTCAAGTGCCAATATTGCTGCTTCTCCTGCAGAGTGGAGAGGGGAAGTCAGGTGGTTGGTTTCACTCCCATTGCACTGTCTTTGTGAGGAGACAGAATCAGAATCAAAAGGGGGTCTGCAATACAACAACTTTACCAGCCTAGGCATGAATTTCAACTACAATGTAAATGCCTTTTGTGGTTTGGGACAAATTACATAACCATCTCTTCCTCCTCCAAAGAATAATAAAAAATAATTTATTGTACTTGTATCACACCTTTCATCACCATAGCTCAAATGCTTAGATTAGCTTCCTACCTACCTATCATGCTGTGATGTGAAAATTAATTAGCTAATGTCTGTAAAGTGCTTTCAAGATGAAAAGTGCCATATGAGAGCTAAGTGCCACCTATGAGTACCAATAAAGACAACCTCATAGAGAACATAATAGATCGGCAGGGGACTGAGTGGATAGTCAGCTTGAAAAAAGCAAGGTGACAAAAACAAACAACTACAGTAACCATATGGAATAGACTTCTCAAGTCATAGACTCTATTGTGTAAAAAAAGAAACACGCACACAAGTTTGGAGACACACTTTGAGTTCAAAGCCAGGGCCAGTGACATAATCACTATAGTGCCATCACTTCCACAGTGCATTCTTGGTGACTGTCAGTATAATCAGTGATCTCTAAAGATCTCATCTTCAATGGGATACGATAGACTATATGCCTGAAGACCACTGGTCCTGCCTAGCAAAAGAGGCAAATGAATGCCTTATGCTTATTAATCATTTTACAATTTTCAAAGTCCTTGTCCCACTGACCTTCTCTCTTCACCTACATACTGATTCTCTGAAGTGGACAGAATGAATTTTATCATTCCCACTTTACAGATGAGGTCACTGAGGACCAAGGAGATTGATTTAACAAAAACTGTAGCACTAGCAAGCAATGAATAAAGAACTCCAGCCTGTCTTTCCACCATAAACCTAGTGTTCTTTCCATGCTATCAGATTAATTATTGAGCACTATACAATTAAAGGTCATTGTCAGTGTATTTTATAAGATTTCAGTATGTGTGTGTTCTTGGTCCAACCTAAATTCTTGAAACTTATGCCAATTAAGGTCATATTCAAAGATCTAGCTACATAGATGTTGAAAGAGGCACTTTTTAAAAATTGAGAAATGTAAACAGATTACATATTCATCAGAAATGATTAAGTACCAGTGTACTCACAAGATAAAATATTAGGAGACAGCAACTTAAAATAATGTCATAGGGGGTGGCGTAGCTGGTAAAGCCACCACCTGCAATGCCAGCATTCCATATCAGCACCAGTTTGAGTCCTGGCTGCTCCTCTTCCAATCCAGCTCTCTGCTATGGCCTGGGAAAGCAGTAGAAGATGGTCCAATTCCTTGGGCCCCTGCACCCACATGGGAGACCTGGAAGAAGCTCCTGGGTCCTAGTTTTGGATTGGCACAGCTGCGGCCATTGCAGCCAGTTGGGGAGTGAATCAGTGGATGGTAGACCTCTCTCTTTCTGCCTCACCTTCTCTCTCTGTGTAACTCTAACTTTCAAATAAATAAATGCAAAAAAAGAATCTTCTCTAAAAAAATAAAATAATGTCATAGAATTCTCTCTACTGGCATCTAAGAATCTTCACCATAAATCGGCAAATGTAAAAATCATCTTTATTTTTATTTATTTTTATTTTTTAAAGCTTTTATTTAAAGAATATAAATTTTCAAAGTACAGCTTATGGAATACAATGGCTTCCTCCCCCATAACTTCCCTCCCACCCGAAACCCTCCCCTTTCCTGCTCCCTCTCCCCTTCCATTCACATCAAGATTCATTTTCAATTCTCTTTATATACAGAAGATCAGTTTAGTACATATTACATAAAGATTTCAACAGTTTGCCCCCACATAGCAACACAAAGTGAAAAATACTGTTGGAGTACTAGTTATAGCATTAAATCACAATGTATAGCACATTAAGGACAGAGATCCTACATGATATTTTTTTTAAATTGATTAATTGTCAATGCAATTTCCAATTTAACACCAAGTTTTTTTTTAATTTTCAATTATCTTTATATACAGAAGATTGATTCAGTATATACTAAGTAAAGATTTCATCAGTTTGTACCCACACAGAAACACAAAGTGAAAAAATACTGTTTCAGTACAAGTTATAGCATTACTTCACAATGGACAACACATTAAGGACAGATCCCACATGAGACGTAAGTACACAGTGACTCCTGATGTTGATTTAAAATTTGACACTCTTGCTTATGGTGTCAGTAATCTCCCTAGGCTTTCGTCATGAGTCACTGAGGCTATGGAAGCCTTTAGGGTTTGCAGAGTTCGATCTTATTCCGACAGGGTCATAGTCAAAGTGGAAGTTCTCTCCTCCCTTCAGAGAAAGGTACCTCCTTCTTTGATGGCCCCGTTCTTTCCACTGGGATCTCACTCACAGAGATCTTTCATATAGGTCTTCATTTTTTTTTTTTTTCCAGAGTGTCTTGGCTTTCCATGCCTAAAATATTCTCATGGGCTCTTGAGCCAGATCCGAATGCCTTAAGGGCTGATTCTGAGGCCAGAGTGCTATTTAGGACATCTGCCATTCTATGAGTCTGCTGTGTATCTCGCTTTCCATGTGGGCTCATTCTTTCCCTTTTTGGTTCTATCAGTTAGTATTAGCAGACACTAGTCTTGTTTGTGTGATCCCTTTGACTCTTAGACCTATCAGTGTGATCAACTGTGAACTGAAATTGATCACTTGGACTAGTGAGATGGCCTTGGTACATGCCACCTTGATGGGATTGTATTGGAATTCCCTGGCACGTTTCTAACTCCATCATTTGAGGCACGTCTGATTGAGCATGTGCCAAATTGTACATCTCCTCCCTCTCTTATTCCCACTCTTACATTTCACAGGGATCACTTTTCAGTTAAAATTTAAACACCTAAGAATAATTGTCTGTTAATTACAGAGTTCAACCACTAGTACTAGAATAAAAAATACTAAAATGGATAAAGTATTACATTGTACAACAACAGTCAGCACAAGAGCTGATCAAATTGTTTCTCATAGTGTCCATTTTACTTCAACAGGTTTACCCTTTGGTGCTCAGTTAGTTGTTGTTGATCAGGAAGAACATATGATATTTGTCCCTTTGGGACTGGCTTAATTCACTCAGCATGATGTTTTCCAGATTCCACCATCTTGTTGCAAATGACTGTATTTCATTGTTTTTGACTGCTGTATAGTATTCTATAGAGTACATGTCCCATAATTTCTTTATCCAGTCTACTATTGATGGGCATTTGGGTTGGTTCCAGGTCTTAGCTATTGTGAATTGAGCTGCAATCAAAGCAATTTATGAAAAAACACACGGCCAGTATCCTATTGAATGGGGAAAAGTTGGAAGCATTTCTATTGAGATCTGGTACCAGACAGGGATGCCCACTCTCACCACTGCTATTCAACATAGTTCTGGAAGTCTTAGCCAGAGCTATCAGACAAGAAAAATAAATTAAAGGGATACAAATTGGGAAGGAAGAACTCAAACTATCCCTCTTTGCAGATGATATGATTCTTTATTTAGAGGACCCAAAGAACTCTACTAAGGGACTATTGGAACTCATAGAAGAGTTTGGCAAAGTAGCAGGATATAAAATCAATGCACAAAAATCAACAGCCTTTGTACACACAGGCAATGCCACAGCTGAGAAAGAACTTCTAAGATCAATCCCATTCACAATAGCTACAAAAACAATCAACTACCTTGGAATAAACTTAACCAAGGACGTTAAAGATCTCTACGATGATAATTACAAAACCTTAAAGAAAGAAATAGAAGAGGATACCAAAAAATGGAAAAATCTTCCATGCTCATGGATTGGAACTATCAATATCATCAAAATGTCCATTCTGCCAAAAGCAATTTACAGATTCAATGCAATACCAATCAGAATACCAAAAGCATTCTTCTCAGATCTGGAAAAAATGATGCTGAAATTCATATGGAGACACAGGAGACCTCGAATAGCTAAAGCAATCTTGTACAACAAAAACAAAGCTGGAGGCATCACAATACCAGATTTCAGGGCATACTACAGGGCAGTAGTTATCAAAACAGCATGGTACTGGTACAGAAACAGATGGATAGACCAATGGAACAGAATAGAAACTCCAGAAATCCATCCAAACGTCTACATTCAACTTATATTTGATCAAGGATCCAAAACCAATCCCTGGAGTAAGGACAGTCTATTCAATAAATGGTGCTGGGAAAACTAGATTTCCACGTGCATAATCATGAAGCAATATCCCTACCTTTCATCTTACACAAAAATTCACTCAACATGGATTAAAGACTTAAATCTACGACCCAACACCATCAAATTATTAGAGAGCATTGGTGAAACCCTGCAAGATATAGGGACTGGCAAAGACTTCTTGGAAAATACCCCAGAAGCACAGGCAAAGCCAAAATTAACTATTGGGATTGCATCAAATTGAGAAGTTTCTGTACTGCAAAAGAAACAGTCAGGAAAGTGAATAGAAAACCAACAGAATGGGAAAAATATTTGCATACTATGCAACAGATAAAGGGTTGATAACCAGAATTTACAAAGAGATCAAGAAACTCCACAACATCAAAACAAACAACCCACTTAAGAGATGGGCCAAGGACCTCAATAGCCATTTTTCTAAAGAAGAAATCCAAATGGCCATCAGACACATGAAAAAATGTTCAAGATCACTAGCAATCAGGGAAATGCAAATCAAAACCAAAATGAGATTTCACCTCACCCCGGTTAGAATGGCTCACATTCAGAAATCTACCAACAGTAGATGCTGGAGAGGATGTGGGGAAAAAGGGACACTAATCCACTGTTGGTGGGAATGCAAACTGGTTAAGCCACTATGGAAGTCAGTCTGGAGATTCCTCAGAAACCTGAATATAACCCTACCATACAACCCAGCCATCCCACTCCTTGGAATTTACCCAAAGGAAATTAAACTGGCAAACAAAAATCATCTTTTTAAAATAAATTATGCACATATCATAGAATGATATATAGAAGGATATGCAAGCCAGTATTAATGGTTTCCCCTAGATGATGGGATAGGATAATTTTTATTTCATCTATTGGATAATCTTCATTTTCAGGCTTTATTCCACTCATTTAGATAGTAAAAATCATGATGAAAAGCACTACCATAACCACCTCAATCACTGGAAATCACCAAAAAGTGGCAGGACTCAGAGAAGGCCACTCTCACTTAAAAGGACCAAACAAATGCCTGAAACAGCAATGGCTGCTGCTAGGGGAAAGCAGGTTTTCTTCATCCCTCTGCCTCTCATCTGCTCCCCACTGATGACTGTGCTATAATGCGCCTTTGCCTCTTCTTAGAGAGCAGTTCATCTAAGCAGCTGCTATGGTTGGTTAAACCACGGCCCTCCACTCTCCCATATCAGCCATCTCTGTCCGCATCACTGAGAGAATGCCGTTCTGCACTGAAATGAACACTTGTCTCTAGAAACGTCCCATGGACTACTGGCGCTAAGAAGTGCATTAAGGTAAAACTTGATTTCATAAAGCTACAGACAAAACTGAAAGCAGTGAGTTTAAACTTCAGCAAGAGAAACCAGCATTAGATAACAAAAAATGATTGCCAGGTAGAAGAGAATGAAGTGAAAAACTTTATAGAAAGTCATGTTCTGCTGGTCTGGAAGATAGAGAATCAAAGATTTTTAGAGTTACTGTGGGAGACATACTCCAGAATGGCCCCTGGAGAGGCTCTCAATTCCTGTAATAGTGAATATGAGATATCATGTCCCCGATTATGTTACATTACATGGCTAAAGTTATTTTGCAGATGTGATTAAGGTTACTAACCAATTGTCTTAGGGTCAAAGTAAATTATCTCGGATAGTTCACGCTATTTGCCTGAGTCCTTTGAAAGCCGTTTTCTCAGGCTGATAACAGAGGAGAAGTGAGAGAAGGTAGAAGTATGAGAAAGATTTTACTTGCTGTTGTTGGCTTGAAGACTGAAGGGACCACATGACAAAGAATGTGGATTGCCTCTAAAAGCCAAGAGCGACCTCCAGTTGACATCCAGCAGGGAAGTAGGGATCTTAATCCTATACTCACAAGGAACCCAGTCCTGCCAACAACCCCAATGAGCTGGGAAGTAGATTCTTCAGAGTGTCCAAAAAAGAGCCTAGACCAGCGGATGCATTGATTTTGCCCAAAAGACCCAGGGCAGAAAATTCAATTGAGCCTCCAGGATTACTTATTTATTCGAATGACAGAGACAGACATAAAGAGAGAGAGAGAGGTCTTCCATCCGCTGGTTCACTCCCAAATTAGCTGCAATGGCTGAAACTGCACTGATCCAAAGCCAAGAGCCAGGAGCTTCCTCCAGGTCTCCCAGGTAGGTGCACGGGCCCAAGGACTTGGGCTATCTTCCACTGATTTCCCAGGCCATAGCAGAGAGCTGGATCAGAAGTGGAGCAGCTGGGAGTTGAACTGGTGAACATGGAGGATGTCGGCACTGCAGGCGGCAGCTTTACCAACTATGACACAGCACTGGTCTCAAGTATTGTTTTAAATCACTAACTTTTTGAGCAGTTGTTATGCAGCAGTAGAAAACTAAGACAGTTAGAAAAATGCCAGAGAAACTTGGCATTTTGTCCCTTTCCTTCATTTGAATAATAAGAAAGCTAGACTCAGGGATGGTGAAGGATGTGGGGACAACTATGGGAAAGCTGGGACAAGAGTACAGGTTATATGGGTCTAGTACTCTGTCTACCCTTCCTTTGCCCTGCAAACAGTGAGCTTCCCAGGGTCACTTTCATCCAGCATAGGTGAGGGAATAAGAGAAAAAGTAATACTGTTGTTTTATTTTTAATTCTCTTTTTTAAGAATCACCTTATCTGTGAAGCTTATTTATTTAGAGATAGGGAGATAGAGACAGAGAGAGAGAGAAATACAGGAGAGTCCATCTGCTGATTCATTCTTCAAATGCCTACAATGGTTGGACCAGGTTGAAGTCAGAAGATGGAAACTCAGTTGGGGTCTCCCATGTGGGTGGCAGAGTCTCGATGACTTGCACCATCATGTCTGCTCCCAAGATGGGCATTAGCAGGAAACTGGAATCAGGAGTGGGCCAGGCCCTTCCATAGGGAGAAGCAGGCATTCAAATCAGCAGTAGGCCAAATGCTCACCCCAATTTTTTGAGGTACCTGTCATCACTACAATTTTAATGTTTTTGCTTTTTAAAAAATAAAGTTGATATTGAACACAGGCACTTATCTAATTCAAAAACAATATGTATAACTTTCACCCAGAATTTAATATGCTGGCAGTACCATACAATCTACTTCATTAATAATTTCGGTTTTCAATTCAATGAATTTTAGTGAATTTTACCACATTCAAATTCTGAGAGGTTTTTACATGGAGGAAGCTTTTAAGGCAAGAATTCTACAATTTTCCCATAACTGAAGTGACTTAAATTGCTTGAAAAAACATGACAAAAGGTAAGAAAGTTTCAGGGAGAAAAGCCTTAAAAAGTCACTTATATTTTCCCATTGCTTCTGTGGCAGAATGTAAATGTCCATTTGTACATGTTAAATTTGGGTAGCATATTTTGAAAGCAATGCCATCAGCTGCGGTTCTAGCCATTGTCAGAACTAAGACAGACATTAGCTCTGCCTCTCTTGGTATTAATTAAGTGAGCATCATTAATAAATATAACACAATTCATGATGATGTGATGGATAACTGGGAACTCAATCATAAAAATGAGTGACCAGGTTCAAATTCACTCACCTTCCAAGCATGATTAAATTCAGACCTATTAAAGAAACCACCAAATCATATTGACATGGTGTGAAAAGACCACTTTTTAAGGCTAACACATACATTCAGATTCATTCTGCCACAAACTGCTTTTCTCTTGGATGATTCTTTATTTTTATTTTTCCTCCAATAGCAATTCCTCAGGACCCACAGTTCCCCTTCTCCCCTGGGATGCTAAGACTGATTTCAGTGACAGTGGATGATCCTTCCAGTTAACCCGTCAATGTCTACCAACCATGGAAGTCACTCAAGAGGAGCCAACGTCTTTAAAATGCACCTTTAGGGCATAATTTGTTCTTCATCAGTTCCTCACTAATTGTTTTCTCTGAAAAGCTCTGTGCACCTGACTGCACAGTTTTTGTATTTTGCAGACTTCAGGTTCCAAATTCTAGGGGCTGGGCAGGGTTTGCCAGAGAGTACTGCTGCCCAGTACAACTCTTTCTTGTAGAAACATTCTTCATGTGTCCAATACAGTAGCCACTAGCCACATGGGGTTTCTGAGCATTTGGAATGTGGCTAAAGTGATGAACTGAATTTTCGATTTTAAACATGTAAATATCAACACAACACGTGGTCAGTACTTACTACATTGTATGGGGAAGCCACAGAGATTTAGGTCAGGATGAATATAAGCTACTGAACAATCAAATCTGTCAAACTCTCAGAAAACTTTACTGGCTCCTTAGGGGTGGGGGTTTTTGGAATAGTCTTCTTTATTCTGATGGTCTTGCTCCACCTATATTATCTAGCCATATATTCAACAGGTAAGTATGCATATCATAATTGTGTTACTTTTCTCCTTTTGTTTTAAAATACTTATTTGAGAGGTAGAGTTATAGACAGAGAGTAGCAGAGACAGAAAGAGTGGTCTTCCATTCACTGATTCACTCCCAAAATGGCCACAATGGTTGGCAGAGAGCTTGATGGAGAACTGGTGACCAAGTGGAATGTTGGTGCTGCAGGCAGAGGCTTAGCCTTCTATGCCATGGTGCCGGACCCTACTCTTTTCCTTATAACACCAGTAACAGAAATAATAATGGTATAATAATAATATTTACAGAGTAATTGTTATAGGTCAGAGATTACACCAAACACAATGGTACGGAATCTTCTAATAAACAGAGTCTAGCATTATACTTCATTCCATGAAGGTAGAATGTAATAGATATGATATTTAATCATACAAAATACATCTACCGTTATTCTGTCAAGACCTGCTTCTATAACTTTGTGTTTTTCTTTTGATTTCTTTAGAAGAATGAATGAAACACTATTATGGGTATAGGAAAAAAAATAATCTGAAAGGGAGTTAGCACCAAATAAATACCATTACACATATTGGACCAACATGCATCCAGCAACAAATATCTTTGATAGTTGTGAAAAAGTATAAATTTGCTTGGCAGAAAGGAACAGGGCCAGAATGTTTGACAGATGACACAATGGCTAGACATGGAAAACGGGGAGCAGGGAGGATAGAGAGGACACCCAAGTTTTATATGTAAATTTCCTATTAATCCCAGTGCTTCTTTCTGAAAGGATGCACCCAGATTTTAGAATGCTGAATCTGATATACTAATTTTCTCTATGTGAGGAAGAGTAATTAATAGTCACCACCAGCAATACCCAACGCAAGGACTTACTATGAAGCTCTTCTATTTTGTTCTGAATCTTTTATACCCAGTAAAACATTAAGGTATTTACAATCAAGTGTAATACTACTAAGCTGGTAAAATACTATCTTAAAGCTGAAGACTTAATAACAACTCAGTTCAGAAACTGTCACCAGCAGCAGAGAGCTACGGCACACACAGAAACACCAGTTTGTGTGATCAAACCTTGACAGTCTTGCCTACACACAAACCAAAGAAAATAACATGCCTGTGACAGCTACAACAGCAGCAATTTTAAACTTCTCACTGAGGAAATGCACTGTGCAGTCATAACTCTTGCATAAATCTGGATGTCACTTTTTTCATGTTATAATTTTGCAATCCAATGGATCATTGTGTAGCCCCTATATCTGCAAATGAGCTTGATAATGCAGAATGTGCACAAATCATTGAGCTACCAGTGACATCAGGGGTTTGGCTGCTGGGGTTATTAACAGATATTTTTTCACCTAGAAGCAGAGACTAAAATCAATCATTCTGATAACTAGGCATGGCATGAGCTGTCTGCACTTTCATTTCAATCTGATTAATCACATATACACAGACCTTTACCTTAAAGGAGCAATTGTTCACATTTAATCACAAAGAAACATTCAAGCATACCATCAGACATGACTAAATTTAAACCACAATTTATGCTTCCTGTTTTAGCAAATATATTTATGATAATATGGCTTCCTGCATATAAATACACTGTTTCATTCATTTTAAAAACATTAAAATTGAAGCTAAGTAAAATAATTCACTGTTTTGTATCATCTATCATCTATTTATCTTTTGTGAAGTTTCCATTATACCTGTATATTTTATTATGTAATTTATCCTGATAATCAAAGTACAGTTAAATTTTTAGTATTATGTTTTCTTCAGTAAACTATGCTAGTTATCAGATTTCATCATGTTGCATGTCCTATTTCTTGCCAAGATTTGGTCTTATTACTTTGTCAATTTCTCCTTAGTTCCATAAGGAAATAAAACAATTGTGGTTCTGGTTGCTGGATTTTTTTGTTAATCTGAATTAGAGTTTAGACCAAGTTAGAACTTTCTTATGATTCTCCCAACAGTGTTCCAGGAAACACACCTGTTATTACTACAACAATAGAGAGGCAGGGTCTAAAGAGAACCATCTGCACTACAGGGCAGTTGACAGGCCAGGATTTTTGGGTTCCTCTTTAAGGCAAAGGGTGAAATTATTGTAAAAAGAAGCAAAACTTGAAGAGAGTTTTAGTTTTTGAATGGGGCACAGGGTGATTAAAATTTGGGGAAGTCGAATGGCAGCTCAGGATTTACAAACTGCTATTAGACCTGAAGAGCAAAACTGCTATCAAGCGAGTCAAGCCGGCAGGGCGGTAGAAAAATATCCTATTTGCTTGGATAGAATTAGTTGGGGATAACGCTAGAGAGAAGGAAGAATATTTCCAGCTGTCTGACTTGAGACAAGTACTACTACCTTCAGGTAGAAGTGAAGTTGGTAGCCCAGCAGACCATCATTCAGGTCCTTAGCAATATTGAAAATGGCCTTGAGCATGGCTGTCCAGAAAACTGCTGTGATGCTAGCTGAAGAGCTGGCCATGGACATGAATGTCAAGCAGTTTGTATCAAAGTCAGTCCTGGGCCCAGTGCTGTGGTGCAGTGGGTTAATGCCCTGGCCTGAAGTGCCGGCATCCCATACGGACACTGGTTCGAGACCCAGCTGCTCCACTTCCAATCCAGCTTTCCGTTGTGGCCTAGGAAAACAGTAGAAGACGGCTCAAGTCCTTGGGCCCCTGCATCCATGTGGGAGACCTGGAAGAAGCTCCTGGTTCCTGGTTTCGGATCGGCACAGCTCCAGCCATTGTGGCCAGTTGGGGAGTAAACCATCGGATAGAAGACCCCCCTTCCCGCCTCTCCTCTGTGTAACTCTCTGTGTAACTCTGACTTCCAAATAAATAAATAAATCTAAAAAAAAAAAAAAAAAGAAAGAAAGAAAGTCAGCCTCTTTTGCTGCCTTAGGTTCAACTTTGTTGGCTTCTTCTCTGGTCCTTAACCTTCTTGGTCTTGCTTAACTCACCATACTAGATTGATCTCTATCTGGGAATCCACCCAAACTTGTCTGTCACCCCAAAGAAACGCTACTCAAGTCACTAACCCCATGTTACACTCCTAGTCTCTTGATTTCAATTTCTCCCTATCAAAGGCACTAGCTTGGCCTCCACATGGAGTTCTCACACTACTCCTAAATTGAACTTCTTTATGGTCAAAATGGGCCACCAGCCAACTTAAGTTTCTTTAGAGTGGAGATGAACTTTCCGTAAAAATAAATATGCAGACACATAAATAAATAATTTCTATAAGTAATATGAAGGAAATGAGATAAAGTAGGGAAAACGGAGTAGAATGAAACCTACTTTAGCAGGTGGTCAGGAACCATCTCTGATACGACGTACAAGTTGAGACCCAGCAAGAGAGGTAGTTGGCCATAAGAATAACATGTGCAAAACCCTATGGCATAGAAGAGGTTGTGGCTATAGAAATAAAAGACCAGGCAGGGCATCTTACAGCAAACCAAAGACAGAAGGCCATGAGAAGAAGGTGAGAAGTAGGTCCAGACTGGACTGTGGAACGGTTTCCCAGCCATGGTTACAGAGTTTGGCTTCCATTTCCAGTTTCACATGTGGCATATTGTCAAAAGGCTGGAGGAGACCTTTGGGGCTCAGCCCATCTGCCAGGTAGGAGGCAGTTCTTTTACTTTTTAATCCATGCACCAACTTTTGTAAGTAAACTTGACTAATGTTTGTTTATAATCAGTGAGTAAGCTGCTACTTTAATACTGTTACCCTCGAAGAGGCCCCTTCAAGGCATGCTAAATTAACTGATGTGAATAAAAACAATGAATAAAAATACTCTCCTTTAATGAGAACAGCAACTTCTGTTTCCCAGGGCTTTTTCAGTCCCATAAGACCTTTTAAAGCAGAGTGATCATGTTCTGGTTCAAATGCTAAAAACATAATCTCATCTCTCTCTTGTTTGGTTCTGTTTTAAGAAGCCATTTTAGATCAATCTTTCTGAGCATAGAAGCTCTCAACAGAGAGCTGTGGCTAAATCATACCAGTACCATGTCACACCAGCACTTTCTGTGGAGGCTGTGTCCATGCAGACACCAAGAGAGCTTTTTGTCCTCCCTCTGACAGGGGGCCCTCCAGTTCAGGGACTACAAATAAAGATGCCCAAAGATTATGCTCTGCAGGCTCTGTTTTTTTTGCCTTGATCTCAGTGTTAAAGGTTATGTAAAACACCACCCACTTTTCTAACATCATTTCTGCAAAGGTTTATAAAAGTTTATACAGGTGGCCGGTGCCGTGGCTCAACAGGCTAATCCTCCACCTTGCAGCGCCGGCACACCGGGTTCCAGTCCCAGTCAGGGCACCGGATTCTGTTCCAGTTGCCCCTCTTCCAGGCCAGCTCTCTGCTGTGGCCCGGAAGTGCAGTGGAGGATGGCCCAAGCGCTTGGGCCCTGCACCCATGGGAGACCAAGAGAAGCACCTGGCTCCTGCCTTCGGATCAGTGCAGTGCACCGGCCGCAGTGCGCCAGCCGCGGAGGCCATTGGAGGGTGAACCAATGGCAAAGGAAGACCTTTCTCTCTGTCTCTCTCTCTGTCCACTCTGCCTGTCAAAACAACAACAACAACAACAACAAAGTTTATACAGGTACTTCCTGATTCTTTTCGTATGTTCTGCATGTACCTTTTCTTAGGTATTAATTTCCATATGTTTATTCCTCATTCTACAGAGGTAAAATTATGTATTGAAAACTGGATTTTATTCCAGTGCTGCAACTAATTTGTTTTGTAACCAAGTAAAACTTGCTTCCCCTCGGAGTTTTCTTTTTATTTGTGAGATGACTTCTAGGGCTCCATCCAGTCCTAGTACTCTGTGACTCTCTATCAACATGGACTCAATAACAATTCCAGTGATGGCAGGCTAAGCTGCTGTTACAAAACAGATTTGAAAATGCCAAGACCCAAACAAAATAGAAGTCAATCTCTCACTCAATGGTCCAGGACAATTGTTCTACATCAGCCAACAGCTCCACCCCCCAATTCGATTCAGGGTACTGGTCTAATGACCTTGGCCTTCAAGATTACTCTGCTTTCAGTCCATCAGGAAGGTGAAGAAATTGAAGTCCCAGGTCAGAGATAACATGCAAAGCAAATGAAGCAAGAGTGATACATCTTTCCTTCTATTATTTCTCGTCAAGAGCCTGAATACATAGTCACATCTAGCTGCAATGGAAGCTGCAACATACAGTCCCAGACTGGATCCAGACAGAAGTAGGCTGCTAAGACAGAAGATGAGAAAGGACTTGGGCAGACAGCGAGCAGTCTCTGCCACATGTCCAATACCTGTTTGATATTTCAAGAACTGTAAAGCCTTTCAACTACTGAATTTTCACCACAGTTCTGTAAGACAATCAGTAGGATCTCTTATTATACAGAGAAACTATGTCCTAGAGAGGTTAAGTAAAATACATGAGATCTCACTGTCAAGAGCCAATCTAAGCTTCAATTTCAGGTCTGCTGGTCAATGCTTTCTCTGTTATAAATACTAAATTGAAATATTTGCATAGCAAATAGTCATTAGCATAAATCTGCATGAACATGATAGGGTTTGAAGAACAAAGAGGCATTATTGTGAACAATAATGACAACAGTCATAGCAGGCCACAGACCCAGTACTGGTCTCCAAGTATTGAGAGGTCTCTAGAAAACCTGCAGAGAATTGAAATTTTAAAACTTTTTAAAATGACAAGCTTGTAATTGAAGCATTTTATTCATTTTGTTCTCACTCTCAGTTTTTTAATCATACATAAGGACAAAGAGATTGCAAGAAATATTCTGACAGGTAAAAGTGAATCAATAAAGAAGGGTAGAGTCTAAATATAATATAGATGGTCATCCCACATGCTAAGAAGTTGTGTTGAACAGGCAGGTGGATTTGCAGACTGCTAGAGAGAACAATAAATTCTCCCCACCCCATCCCCAACATGTACACTCACAAATCACTTGCTGCTTCAACTATTTTATGCTTGCTATGAAAACACAACCATAAACTGCCAGTAAACCAACCTTATGCCTTTTGAAGGAATAGTACAGCAATCTTTAAGCACAAATTCAAAAAATTCTACATCGTCCTTTCGTTAAACAAAATCTCTATGAAAATAAAGCATCCCTAAGAATGTACTACATTCGATGAGTCCTAGTTTTATTCTTCAACAATTGGGATTGTAATATTTCAGAATGATTTCTCTTACAACTCTCTCCCTACTCACATTAATATGATTCCACAAAAGTAAAAGCCCCTTTTCTCACAAATCTGTTCAAAATTGGTCATCTTTTAAAGGGGCAGTAGCTTTATGGGTTACCAACTCTACTCTACGTAAGAAAGGTTTTGATGAGTCTCATGGCTCAGCTGCCATTCACAAAGCATTCAAGTTGAACTCTCAGGGAAGGGACACTGGTACACCCTACAAGGTCAGTCATAATGTACCAGCTGGGATAACATAATTTATTATTTCTCACAACAAGTTAACACAGTGCTACCCGTACCCTTTATGAGAAGAGCAGGAAAACGTATCAATGGATAAGACTCCCTGAGAACATTGACAGTTCTTCTGCATTACATTCCATCATGACAAAGCCCACTACTCCAACTCTTAGACTTTTTCTCCCAATTTATTTTTATTCTAGATGTTCCTGGGCATCAGAGAGACAGCACTGGCCCTTTTGCTATCATTTCAGAAAAGCTATGGATTCCACCAAATTGTACCAGCAGAGCCTTTTTAAAGAGAATCTAACTAAAACCAGCTGACTGAAACAATGGTGAATACTGTTTTTCTATCCAAGTCTGTCATCCTCACGGTATATTCACTGAGCACTTTTGTGTTCACAGCCTTGAATTCAGCAAGTAACAGAGCAGAAAAGACACAGGAGCAGAGGATTTTTGCAATCTAGAGAAAAGAATCTAAATCTACCTCAAAAGCTAATAGCATTTTATAAATGTGGTTTGTTCTAATGCTAATTTCTCTGGTCTTTTGTTTACGCAAGAAAGCTCCAGGCTGGCTTAGGGTGTCACATTTATCACCAAGAAGAATATCAGCAAATCCCATTATGCCCAAACTCAACCACCCAAATGAATCAAAATATGGATTATGGTATCTCTTTATGCTACAATTTCTATTTAAAAACAGAAGCATAATTCTAATGCTCAGCAAATACAATAGAAAAGCAACCTATTTCTCTCACAATTCCTGTTTTGACTTTCTCATCATTGTCTGAGCCCTTAGGCTCCTCAGTAAATATGCAGAAAGGAAAAAAAATTGTGCAACAGTAGTCACTAAGCTACTCAAAGCCAAGACAGCCCAGAGATGGTGTTAGCATAACACACGGATTTGGTGTCTATCTTTTCAGCAGCATACCCTCCAGACAGCCAAACTGCCAGCAGTCTCAAAACTCCACAGCTTCACAAATGTCCCCATCCTTATGTAGCTTAGAAAGTGCCCCTACTTGTTGGAACATCTGCTATTTTTCACAACATCCAGATACTTAATCCCCTTCTTCTTCCCAAACACATAACTGAGGTACAAGAAAAGCCTCATCTCTGGTTTTAGGATGAAGTAAAATCTGCAGTGACACCATCAGAAAGGAACAGTGGGCATATTTATTATACACACATATTTTATGAGTACTGACTGGCCTTTCAAAAACATCAAAGACCAAGGATGTGATTTTTCCCACTGGAGGTACCTCAGAAATCTGAATATAGACCTGCCGTATGATCCAGCCATCCCACTCCTGGGAATTTACCCAAATCAAAAGAAATCAGCATATGAAAGAGTTATCTGTACCCACATGTTCATTGTAACACAATTCACAATAGCTAGGATGTGGAATCAACCCAGATGTCCATCAATTGTTGACTGAATAAAGAAATTAATTATCATATATATATATATATACACACACATATACTATGGAGTACCACTCAGCAGTGAAAAAAATGAAATCCTGTCCTTTGCAACAAGACGGATGCAACTGGAAACTATGTACTTAGTGAAATAAGCAAGTCCCCAAAAGATAGATATCATATGTTTTCCCTGATCCACGGTAACTAATAGAGTACCTAAAATGTAATGTTTTGGAGTGAAATTGACATTTTGAGATTTTATGATTGTTATTCCATTGAGTAAGTGTTTTTTTTTAATTCATATTATTTGTTGAACTCTTTTACTTAGTGTAAGGTTAACTTTATGATAATTAAGTGAACTGAAAATAGATTTTTTATAAAAATTAAGAGTAGGAATGAGAGAGGGAAGAGGAAGAAGGGTTGGAGCATGGCCAGGAGGGAGAACAGGATAGGAAGTATCACTATGTTCCTAAATCTGTAGAAATGAAATACAGGAAACCTATATAACAAATAATTGTTTAAAAAATGTAAAATTATTGAGAGAAGGAGAGACAGAGTGAGAGAGGGAGATCTACCAGCTGGTTTACTACCCAATGGCTGCAACAGCTGGAGCTGGACCAGGCTGAAGCCAGTAGCCAGGAACTCCATCAGGGTCTCCCACATGGGTGCAGAGGTCCAAAGACTTGGGCCATCTTCCATTGCTTTCCCAGGCATACTAGCAGGGAGCCAGATCAGAAGCGGGATAGCCGGGACTCAAACTGGTGACCATATAGGATGCTAGTGTAACAGGCAATGGCTTAACCCTCTGTGTCACAATGCTGGCCCCCATGCCTATTCTAATCAAATTATTTTACTCTTTCTCATTAGATATTGGAGTTCCAAAAGTACTAAAGTTCAATTATAAGAGCACAAGCTCACTTTAAAGTTATCCATTCATCCTCTAATTCATTATTCACTAAACAGATAAAACATCAGATAGACAGACAGACTGGATGGAAAGAGGACAATCTTAGGGTTTAAGGATTCTTCACATATAACATTTCTGATCCTCATCCAAATTTTGACCCAACTGAGAAGACGAAGATGTAATAACAGAAATAAAGTCATCACTTTTTCTGATAAACCTTCTAGAGGGGACTACGTCTTGTGTATACAGACAAGAGCACTTTATCATGTTGAGCAGCAAACTTGGAGAGAGTTATCACCCAGCCTCGGCTCTCCCTTGTGAGTTTCAAGGCTGACTACATAGCCAAGGGCAATCCAGAGTACAAACTTATATACCAGATTCTAGGAGAAAACAGGAAGAAAAGTGCAGAGCTATGCATACGTGTCCAATTTCACATGCCCAAACCCCAATCAGAAGTCACTCCTTTGCCACAGGGTGAGTGAAGGTCTGGAACACTTAGCAATGCCCATGATACACAGGATAAGGGCATGAGCTCCTCCCTCACCCACAACACCCCCTACAGATGTACTATCTTAAGCATCTCCCCTGCGGGAAGAAAGAGAGCTTCATGTCAATACACACGGTTCCTATATGAATGGAGATCCTATCAGATGCAGAGCACATGGCCCCTTGCATATACTCCAGGTCTCAGGAGGCCCCAAAGCAGGGCAGTGCCGTCCACAAGCTGAACCCACACCTGCTTTTGCCTGAGGCTTTGACTTGGCTCACCCTTACCTCCTCCAGGTCTTCACTCAAATGTCACCTTCCCGGCGACATCTTTTCTGACCACCCTATTTTAAACTGGAAGCCCTCATCCATCTCAGCACCTCTTACTGCATTCCCTCATTTATTTTTGTCCAAGGTACCAATTCACACTTGTTGTGTTACTTTGCAATTATGAAAAAGATAGATATTTGTCAGCTTAATCCCCATACATGTAAGTTCTACAGTGGAGGACCAGGATTTTTGGTTGCTTTGTCCACTGATAAATCTCCAGTGCCTGAGACAGATTTGGTACCCAGTAGATATCCAACAAAGGTTTATTTGGTGAAAGAAAAGATAGAAACAGATCTGGGTGCAAAGCACCATAGTAAGACCCCAGCAGTCCATCCATCCCTCAACCCCCACCAAAGCTTAAATGGATCTATCCCACCACTCTACAGAGGAGAGAACTTCAAAATGTCCATGGAAAAATGGAATTAAAAGATAATGCATCAAACATAGTCAATTTCCCCAAACTTGATCTCCTTAGACTTTTCTTCAGTGTGTAATGAATTTCTACACATGTTGACTAATTCCCCCAATTTCAAAACTCAGGCCTTTCCAGAGAGAAAGACAGAATAAAAAAAGAGACTAAAGAGTAGATCTACACATGCCCAACTCCTCATCCCAAAGTTTTTTCAGTTAATTCCTTCATCCCTCACCCCCTACTTTATCTCAAAGAGTGAGGAGACTCCATAATTATTACACTCATATATTTCCTTCCACATGGAAGGAAACATTAGGCAAAGGAAGAAATTTCCCACACCAAAACGTTATTTACAGTTGAGACAATTTATGGTGTAGACACAGGGGTGGTGAACATGTGGCCCGCAGGCCATATATGGCCTACAGAATTATCTGTTCTGGCCTTTCAAAGCCATATTAAAGATTCAATAAATCTGCAGCAGGCTGATTTTTAATTTGATAATTTTATATGGCCCACGAATGATGTTATAAATATCCAAATGACCTTTGTTAGAAAATGTGTCCCCTGCCCTGGTAGAGAAAAAAGTGATATAAACTATTAATAGGAAAAATGTTGTATAATGATATTGACATAAGGTATTACCCAACTCTATATTGTATATATGCCTGTGTTATAAACGGAGACTGGTTGTATTTTTTAAAAGATTTATTTTATTTATTTGATAGGCACAATTATGGGGGGGGGGGAGTGGAGCAAGAGAAAGAGACAGAGAGAGATCTTCCATCCACTGGTTCACTCCTCAAATGGCCACAATGGCTAGAGGTAGACCAGACCGAAGCCAGGAGCCAGAAGCTTCATTATCTGGGTTTCCCATGTGGGTGGCAGGGGCCTAAGCATTCGCATCATCTGCTGCTGCTTTCCCAGGTACATCAGCAGAGAGCTGGACGGAAGTGTAGCAGCTGAGACTCAAACGGGTGTCCATACGGGATGCCAGCCTCACAGGTGGCAGCTCTACCTGTGAAGCCACAACACCGGCCCTGGCTAGTTGTATTTTTTTTTTTTTTTTTACAAAATGCAAGCATATTTTTTTAAAAGCTCCATTTATTGCATTCTGAGAATCTCTTTGACTCTCTCCCCACTCTCATCATAGAATTCCTTTATTTCTTGTTGATGAAGCAAGGATATCGTTCTCCCAGTTATTTCTGATGCTTCTTACCCCTGCTTTAAAGAATCACACCAAAAGTGTCTTCATTTCATAAGCTTCTCTAGTCCGTAGTCCCCATCCTGCTCACCTCCTTTCTGTCCCCACAGCAACCTGTGTCAACTTCAGTTACCCACAGTCTAATCTTTGGCTGATTTACCTTCTCCGCAGAGCCATAAGCTTCTTAAGGGCAAGAATCAGAATGATTTTACTTGATATCCCAACAGTCTAGCACAAGTTTCTGGTGCAAAAACAATCTTTAGCCATATTGAACAAGTTAAGAAAAGTAAATGTTAATGTTCCCATTTCAAAGATGGTGAAAGTGAGATTAATAAATCATATCAGACCACATAAGTTTATATTCTTCTGTTTTTCTACTTTACTAGGCTGCGTTCAGCTTGTGAAATAAATAATTGTGATTTCAGCACTTAGATATCTCTTTCTATCGCAAACTATTTCTTGTCCATCAATAGATGTAGGCTTGAAGAAATATACAAAACAACCCCTGCTATGTTACTTTCCTTCACTACTTACAGTGTGACCCAAACCTACATTCGTAGTCCTCTAACGCAGCTACGGAAGGACCCAAGGAGAAAGCAACCTCAATCTCTTTCACGTTAAACCGCAACCAAATTTCTTCCAGCAAGTTCCTTTCATGTCCACTGTTCTGCAATTAGTGACAAATATTTTAGGAGGCAATTGGCAAGTACTAGATAATAACTTGCATACAACTGTGGCATTTAACAAAACAGATTTTCATTTTTCCTACACGTTAGACCCCAGTGATCGAACCTGTTAACTTTTTAATTTAAAAAATAATTTTAGATCCTTTCCAGATGGACAAAAAATGGAATAATCTCCAAAAGGACTGAAAAATATATGATAACCTAACAGTAAATTCAAGAAAAACAGCTGCAGTGTTTTAGGGAAACTAGAAGACAACTATAAACGCCAAGGTCCACAACACTTAGATAACAATTTTCTCACATAAGGTCTGCCTCCTCCTCTTTCTGCTCCTGTAACTCTGAGAAAATGGACACCTGGATATGAAAGCATGCAGGTTGTTCATAGCATTCTTCAGGATGTACTGGGTCATTCCCTGACTGCCGTTCATTTACTTATTAATTCCTCTAAGTGTGTATGCCTCACACAACCACAGTGTGAACTCTTCCAAGAAAATTAGCCTATTTTACTTTACTGCCCCAAGTCTTCCAGTAGCTCCCCATTTCATCTTGAATGAGATCTGAAGTAAATAACCCTATATGGCTCTTTTTTCTTAAAGCTGATGTGCTTTGCAGCATCTTTCTGACTTGGCTTCCTCACCTAGGGGCATGCTCCCATCTTCCGGCTCAATGTCTTTCGTTTTTCCTGTTTCCAGGCAGAAGTCTCCAGTCCTTGGGATGGGACTCTTCTACTGCTCTGAGCTCTGCAGTGTATTTCTGTGTGGCTGCTTTCATTTATGTGATTGCTTTCTGCTTTTAGCTTTTAGACTGTGTTACCCAGCTGTTCATTACTGTAACAATATACACGAGGCAGCTAATGAAGAGAAAAGGTTTACTTACTTTACAGTTTTGGAGGTTCAAAGTCCAAATGGCATGGTGCATGATGTAGCTCTGGCAAAAGGCCCATTGCAGATGGCAAATAATTGGGTTCATACAGAAGAACAATCACACAGTGAGCCAGGAAGCAGAGAGAGAGAGAGGCCATGTTCAAACTCTGGCCTTCATAAAAACTCTCCCTCAAGAACTACCTTCCAAGATTGCTCCCTCAATGACCTAAGAACCTCCTGCTAGGCTCACCCCCTACACAAGATTAGTGGATTGTTTCTACTCTCTCAGTAGCATTAACACATGACCTTGGAGTTTAAAGACCTGCCTGAGTTGAAGGGCCAAATGGTACTCAAACCACGGCAGACTCCACTCGCGTTGCTTTGCCTCCCTGATAATAACAACAAAGAGAAGAATCTCTCTGCAGGTCTGACTCTAGACCCACTTTGAATCACACTTGAAAGTAAGAACAGCACAGCTATGGGATTTCTCCATTACGGCATCTAAATATTTCTATATTGTCAAGAACTGGTAGATGATCTAACTATGGGACCTTCTACAGCACATCTACCCACCGTTACCCCGTACCCTCATTCTAATTCTGCTGCTTTAAAACACAGATCACACATCAATCCACACGTCTGCTTTGGCCATTCATCTCATCTATGCAAAGAACTCTTGACTCCCACTGTGTTTGGTGGTAAATACAGAATGACTGGCAATCCTGATTGCTTTGGCCAAAACTTAGACACTGGAATAACTGGGTATATTTTAAAGGTGAACCTAAGAAGCTATTGAATAATTATACTTGGCAATGCTGCTTCACACTTGTTTTGAAGGGAAGATCCTCAGAGAAGATACAAGCAGAATTTCACATCTTCTCTACATTTTAAAATGATCATCTTGCCATCAATGGGGGAAATGAAGCACACTCATTTCTGAAATGCATAATTTAGTCTCCAAAGAAAAATGCAAAGTAGATGGATTTCTCTATCAAAGTAGATTTTAAAAATGCATCTGGCCAACAAATAAATATACCAGAAATGAAAAATTATAAAGTTTAAAAATGTTCAGAGAAAAAAATTACAATGGATTACTAAAATACCAGAAAGGAAATCAATATATTGATAAACATTGATTATAGCTGGAAGAAACTCAAATTATTATGTCTTTTTAAAAAATTAAATATTACTGGGGCTGGCACCATGGTGCAGGTTAATCTTCTGCCTGCGGCACTGGATACCCGTACGGGCACCGCTTCTAGTCCCGGCTGCTCCACTTTCCATCCAGCTCTTTGCTATGGCCTGGGAAAGCAGTAGAAGATGGCCCAAGTCCTTGGGTCCCTGCACCGGTATGGGAGACCCAGAAGAGGCCCCTGGCCCTTGGCTTCGGATGGGCGAGCCCCAGCCACTGTGGCCATCTGGGAGTGAACCAGCAGACAGAAGACCTTTCTCTCTGTCACTGTCTGTAACTCTGCCTCTCAAACAAATAAATAAAATAATTAAAAAAAAAACACAGTGATCTCTGTTAAATATAAGAGTGGGAATAAGAGAGGGAAGAGATGTGCAATTTGGGACATGCTCAAGCTGACTTGCCCCAAACGGTAGAGTTAGAAATATACCAGGGGATTCCAATTCAATCCCATCAAGGTGGCATGTATCAATGCCATCTCACTAGTCCAAGTGATCAATTTCAGTTCATAATGGATCACACTGACAGGACTAAGAGTCAAAGGGATCACACAAATAAGACTAGTGTCTGCTGATACTAACTGATAGAATCAAAAAGGGAGAGAATGATCCAACATGGGAAGCGGGATACACAGCAGACTCATAGAATGGCAGATGTCCTAAATAGCACTCTGGCCTCAGAATCAGCTTTTAAGGCATGTGGATCCGGCTGAAAAGCCCATGAGCGTATTTTAGGCATGGAAAGCCAAGACACTTTGGCAAAAAAAAAAAAAAAAAAAAAAAAAAAAAAAAAAACCTAAATGAAAGATCTCTGTGAGTGAGATCCCAGTGGAAAGAATGGGGCCATCAAAGAAGGAAGTAACTTTCTCTGAAGGGAGGAGAGAACTTCCACTTTGACTATGACCTTGTCTAAATATGATCAGAGTCAGTGAACTTAAAAGGCTTCCATAGCCTCGGCAACTCATGACAAGAGCCTAGGGTGATTACCGATGCCATAAACAAGAATGTCAATTTGTTAAGTCAACAACAGGAATCACTGTGCACTTACTCCTCATGTAGGATCTCTGTCCTGAATGTGTTGTACATTGTGATTTAATGCTACAACTAGTACTCAAACAGTATTTTTCACTTTGTGTTTCTATGTGGGTGCAAACTGTTGAAACATTTACTTAATATATGCTAAAACTGATCTTCTGTATATAAAGAGAATTGAAAATGAATCTTGATGTGAATGGAAGGGGAGAGGGAGCAGGAAAGGGGAGGATTGCAGGTGGGAGGGAAGTTATGGGGGGGAAGCCATTGTATTCCATAAGCTGTACTTTGGAAATTTATAGTCATTAAATAAAAGTTAAAAAATAAAAAATAAACATCACCTAAAGTTGAAATTCTTCAAATTTACATAAAAATATAATTCAAGAAATTATTTAATTGCAATCAAATTATGCCATACAAAAGCTGATAGCTCACATGTTTCATAGCCGTGACTAATTCTGTTGTTCAAAAGACACTCTTCTGGCAGGAAGGAATCACGAGCAGTCATCTAATCTAGGCCCTTTTATTCTGGGATGAGGTATATTTAAAGCAGTCACCCAGTGAAGTCCTTCAGGATTATAGCATCTCCAACATGCTTTTATTACCTGTTCAAAAAGCTCTTAACATTTTGGTTTCTGGGTGAATCCATGGTGCTATCTTGAAGAGAAAAGCAGAACGAAGATTCAGGGTTGCTGATACCTGTGGTAATGGCACAACAACATCTGAGTGGGAGAGCAGTGGGATGGAAGAGAAAGAATGATGAAGCTAGAAAAGGCTGGAAATCTTTTTTTTTTTTTTTTTTTTTTTTTGGACAGGCAGAGTTGGACAGTGAGAGAGAGAGAGAACAGAGAAAACAGTCTTCCTTCCATTGGTTCACCCCCAAAATGGCTTCTATGGCTGGTGCGCTGTGCTGATCTGAAGCCAGGAGCCAGGTGCTTCTCCTGGTCTCCCATGGGGTGCAGGGCCCAAGCACTTGGGCCATCCTCCACTGCACTCCTGGGCCACAGCAGAGAGCTGGACTGGAAGAGGAGCAACTGGGACAGAATCTGGTGCCCCGACTGGGACTAGAACCCGGGGTGCCAGCGCCGCAGGTGAAGGATTAGCTTAGTGAGCTGGACGCCAGCCAAGGCTGGAAATCTTAAAGAATATGTCCAACTGGGAGTTCATTATTTGCGAAAGAAATAGAAAATAAATCTCACCAGGAATAGCAGCAAGGGATTAGCAGATTGGATTAGTAAATTAATTCCATAATTGAAGGACACAGAATAGGAATCCTTCTATATTTGACTCAGCTGACAAAGTACTAAATGATTAAGCAGAAGTCCAAAAACAGGCTGTATTCCATTTCTGAGGTTAGGCAAAAGCCACTCAAAATATAGTACTTAATGATTTTTGTTTTATTATTGCAAAAATTTGTAGGTCGGGAATTTAGGCTACTGAGAGGAGTGATTCTTCTTTTACATGTGGTAACAACAGAGACTGCTGGGCAGAATTCTGCTAGCAATGAAGGATTCTGGAAGATCAAGTGATTCATTCATGTTTTCCCCTTGGCAGAGTAATCGGAAGGGTGAGGCTCAACTGGACCTGTCAATCAGAACACCCATATGTTGGCTCTCTAGCATAAGGATCTCAGGGTAGTTTCGTACATTGTAGCTCAGGGTTCTTAGAATGTTCCAAGGGGAACCAGAGGAAGCTGAAAGGAAGCATTAGAAGTTCCAGAGTGTTACCTCCTCTAGAATCTATTGGCAAAACAAAACAACAAAACAAAACAAAAACACTAAGACCAGCCTAGTACCAAGAGAAGAGTCAGACTCAGGCAACGAGTCTATGGCCTTCTTTATTCCACCACTTCTATAACCACCTTGCTTGGCAAACTTTTCAGGAATAATTTGATAAAAAGCTACAACCTATGGAACCAATTATGATTTAGAGTTAAATGACAGCTGATAATGCTGTGTTTGTATCTAAGTAGAATTACCAATAATGTAATGGACTTGTTTATTCATGTGTGTTCCTCAGGTTCACTCAGCATGAGAGTGAATGAACAGAATGTATGCAAAAATATGCCTCAACTTTTTCTGTGTAGTTGAACAACTATAAAGTGTCTCCTTCCTGCTGACCCATAGTATATGCTAGGGACTTCCAAAAGTCAAGTGGTCTTTGCCCCTAAGGAACTTACACTTTGTATTAGCAATACAAATAGGAGAACGGAGTTGGATTTCTAAAAATTGTATTTGATTGACAGCAACAGAGAGAGAGGGAGAGAGTGTGTATTACATTCTATCTGCTGGTTCTTTCCCCTTAATGGCCACAACAATCAGGGCTGGGCCAGACCAACAACAGGAGCCAGGAACTCCATCCTGGTCTCTCACATGGATTGCAGGAGCTCAAACATTTAGGACATCTTCTAATGCCTTCACAGGCATATAAGCAGGAAGTCTGATCCTAAGTGCAGCACCTGGGACTCAAACTGGCATCCTGAAAAGGGATGCTGGTATCCTAAGTGCTGGCTTAACCCACAACACAACAGTTCCAGCCTACCAGATGGGGTTTATGAACAGGGGCACTCAGGAAATTTTAGAACTCAGAAGATTTACTAATACAGATGTGATTATTCTAGCCTGTTCAAGTCCAGAGGAAAATTTATGGAGACAACACCTAAGTCAAGTTTCCACGGAGGAAGAAGAATCCAGCCCTTGAACATGGCAAAGCAAACAGCATACACAAAGGCACAGGAGCCGGGATGGAAAATACACACCCCTCTGTCTGTCTCTCTGTAACTCTGACTTTCAAACAAATAAATCTTAAAAATATTTATGTATTTTTATTTGAAAGAGAGACAGAGACAGAGTGATCTTCCATCTGGGGGTTTATTTCCCAAATGATCACACAGCTTGTGCCAAGCTGAAGCTAAGAGCCAGGGACTCCATCAAGATCTCCATATGGGTGGCAGCGTGGCAAGAACTTGAGCCACCACCTGCTGCTTTCCATGGGATGCATTAGAAAGAAGTGGAATGGGAAGTGGCATCAGGACTAGAACCCAGGCACACCAATATGAGATGCAGATGATCCTGGTGCCTTAAGCCCTGCACACACACCTGGCTCAATTGTAGCATTTTAATCAGAGGTCTAACACAATAAGGATTTATGCTCTGGGAAGATTTATCTGGGTTATGATGGAGAAGTTGAGGCCTCACTTGACCAGGCCACCTCCCACTGTAAGCAACCAGCAAGCTTCAGGTAATTTAGCAATTATCCAGAACTATTTATTTTTCGACAGGCAGAGTAGACAGTGAGAGAGAGAGAGAGAGAGAGAGAGAGAGAGAGAGAGAGAGAGAGAGAGAGAAAGGTCTTCCTTTGCCATTGGTTCACCCTCCAATGGCCGCCGCCACCAGTGCGCTGCGGCCGGCGCATCGCGCTGATCCAAAGGCAGGAGCCAGGTGCTTATCCTGGTCTCCCATGGGGTGCAGGGCCCAAGCACTTGGGCCATAGCAGAGAGCTGGCCTGGAAGAGGGGCAACAGGGAAAGAATCCAGTGCCCTGACGGGGACTAGAACCTGGTGTGCTGGTGCCACTAGGCAGAGGATTAGCCTGTTGAGCCACGGCGCCGGCCCAGAAATATTTTCTTACAAAGAACTGAAATTTCTTTTGCTTTAACTCCAGGCCATCTCTTATTGGATTCTTAGAATGCTTGCTATTGAGAAATTAAGCTGTACTTCTCGCTTCTCTCTTTTCCCTGAATTGAGAAGCTTTTCCCTCTTGAGAGGCCAAAAATATACTCTGATGCTCTATTAACTGTTCCAAAGAATATACATCTGATGGGAGGGGCTGTCATTACAGCTTTAAGACCCTCTCTGCCCAATGAGTTCTGAGAGATCAAAACAAAGAGAAATACTTTGGCTCTGGCATACAGCACGTTCACATGCTTGCTTTTTTGTTATAGAATTTATTCCAGCTTGAAATTCCCTATGTTGTTGCCATCTACCATGTAATAAATCCTTCTTGGACTAGAAACCACTTCCAAACCCTTCAGTAGCTAAACTGCTCAGCTGTAAGCCTGTGAAATCAGGCCCTCCTGGGCCAGCTGCACACCTGAAGTCTGTTCTTCACACTAGCTCAGGATTGCTTTTCAGGATTAGAGGAGACTGTGCACATACAGGTTGAGCATCCTTTATCTAAAATGCTTGGGTGTTTCAGAATTCAGACTGCAGAATATTTCCACATACAGCATGAGATACACTGAGGATGGGACATAAATCTAAACACAAAATTCATTTATGGTTCACACACACTTGCAAACATAGCCTGAAGTTAATTTTATACTATATTTTCAATGAATCTGTGTTTTGACTGTAACCTGTCACATGAGGTCAGGTGCAGAATTTTTCCCTTTGTTTCAGAAATTTCCCAACAAGTTGTGGATATTTAAGCATTTTTTTATTTGGAGCTCTCCAATTAGGGATGTTCAACCTGTACTGTATAGTTTTCAAAGTCCATGTAAAAATGTTTTTACTGGTAAACATGAAAGGTTTGAGTGACATAACCGTGAAAGGGAGGCATGCAGAATTTTCTTAACTTATTCAAAGAAATAAAACATCTCTATGGGAAGATTGAGAGTAAGTCTGTATTCAGACATCAAATAATTCTTGAGGCATTAAATATAACTTATTAAAAAGTTTTTAATTCTAATTTTCTTCATCATAAAAATTTCTGTATTTTCCAAGTGAGTCATTTTGTAAGAAATAAGAAAAATACGTTCAGCATGAATAGACTGAATAAGCAGATATTAATCATGTTTAACGCACAGCCCCCTTCAATAAGAAGGGAGACCAGCAAACAATCAGCTCTTTGGTGTCACTCAACAGGTTACCTGAGCCACAGTGAGAAAACACTGGAATCTGATGAACTGGAATGGATTTATCATGCTGGACACTTTCCTGTTTGAAATATCCTTTGTAGCTGACCCCTTTAAGGTATCCATTATTATACGAACAAAATTGCATTTGCCTTCAAGTACAACAGAGGATGCTTGGTAGAAAATTAATTTTATTTTTAATTAGGAGCCGTTCACATCATCTGGTTCATATCTCATCCTGTCAGCAGACCATCGTACTAAACTCTATATAAATAGGAATTTTTGCCAGGATAGTTCCTTGCTAGCAAAGATAGATTTTACATAATGCCTATTGTACTGTGCATGCATGCCACATTTCCTGAATCTCATAGCCTCATATTTCATTCAAAAGAGTCCAGAGAGAGCTAGAATAATATTTTGACATTTAAGCAAAGGAAAAAAGTTTTAGAAAAGGAATTTCAACCATTAGAATCGTGGATATCAATTTCTGGCTGAACATCAGGATCACCTGGAGAGCTTTTAAAAAATACCAATGCACATGTCACACTCATTGGTATTTTTCTAAAAGTATTCCAGCTGATTCGAGTGTGCAGCCAGGCTTGAAAACCACAGCACTGGAAGATTCTTTAGAGAGATATGAGTTATAGAGAGAGAGGTTTGAATAATAATACTTGGTAATATGTTCTTCATGGCTTATTTCATTTTGAGGCTTTTAAACAGCACATAAGAGGGTACTTCAAAAAATCATGAGAAATAGAATTAAAAGGCAAGTTTATTTTGATGCAGAAGCATTTTGAAATCCATGCATAGTTTTTCCATAATACACATTTTTCAAAAACCTTTGAAAACCCCTAGTGTGCATAGACTTCAAAATTGTTTGCACCAAATAGATTTATATTTTAATTCCATTTTCCATGAACTTTTTGAAATACCTACACACTATCTAAAATATTTCTTGGGTGGGTGTTTGGCATAGCAGTTAAGATACCACTTGAGTGGGCCACATCCAATAATCAGAGTGCCCGGGTTTATCCCAGCTCTGCTACCAATTCCAGCTTCTTACTAATGTGCACCCTGAGAGGGGGCAAGTGATGGTTCAAGTACTTGTGTCTCTGCAATCCACATGGGAGACACAGATTGAATTCTAGGCTTTGAATCCTGGCCCAGGCGTGGCTGTGATGGACAACTGGGGAGCAAGGTCCCCTCTGTCTCTCTGCCTTTCCAATCAGTAAAATAAAATGTAAATATTATAAAAAGGAATGAAAAAAAATCCTGAAAGAAATCAACTTCAGCTTCAGTTAACTTTAACAAACAATAAGAGTGCACCATTATAGCACTAGATTATAACGAGTACTCAAATAGTATATTTCACTTTGTGTTACTATATGAGGGCAAATGGACGAATTCATTACTTAACACATGCTAAATTGATCTCATGTATACAAAGAGAATTGAAAATGAATCTGGATGTGAACGAAAGGGTGGAGGGAGCGGGCAAGGGGGGAGGGTTGCGGGGGGAGAGGGAAAGTATGGGGGGAAAGCCATTGTAATCCATAAGTCGTACCTTGGAAATTTATATTCTAAATAAAAGTTAAAAAAAAAAAAGAGTGCACCGTAAGTCTCGCACTCTACGAGGTGATCTCCACGAAATGGAGAAGAGCTTACCCCCAGCATAGAATGATTTATCAGAAAGCTACTGAGGGAAACTCCAGGGCTTTTGTTTTCACAGACTCTTACCAGACCACACAAGGGGCCCTAACAATGAGTTCATACATTCATATATTTCTATGAAATCTGCTAAAATAATATAGTTTGTCCATTGTGGTCTCTTTCCCCTCTAACATTCCCATCACAATTTTCCCTGTGTCTGGTGGTACTGCAGTGGTCAGGGATGCTTTTGGGTCCCAGCAAAGGGGAATTTGAGTTCAAGACATTGAGGTTTGGTTTAGTAGAACATACATGTGTGATTTACTGTCATTACTGTGCATGCCCAGAGTGATTATAGGATATCCCAGTCTGGGAGTGAACTGCAGAATCACTCCTGAACCACACTGACTGAGATTAGTGAAATGAAATGTCAGGACCAGAAACAACTCAAAGACTCTGATGAAAAGCTGGTTAATGACTGTCAATTCAAAGAGAATTTGTAATTAGTCACTGTACATGAAAACTTGAAATGGCCTGAACTCTTACAGCTCATCTATAAAAGAAACTTGATAGACACTTTTCCAAATTCAACAATACCCCACTAATACTTCAAAAAGTTCACGGAAAAAAAGAAGAACTAAGAGCTTGAGTTTCATAGCTGAAGTCTTAAAAGATCTCAGAGCAGTTAAAAATGTAATGGTTATGAGAGGCTAGGGAGGGAGGTGGGGAGAAAGAAATGTGGAAAGGATAATTAATGGGAACTAAGTTACAAGTAGATAGGAGGAAGGAGTTCTGAGCTTCTGTGGCACAACTGGGTGATTATAGATAATGCTATTTTTTTCTCTGTTAAAAATTAGAAAATGAAATTTTGAATAATTTCACCATAAAGAAGTCTTATGTGCTTGAGATGACAGCTACATTTACTTTGAACATTACACAATGTATACACGCATGCAAACTCCACATGGTAATGCATGAATATGTATAAGTTGTATATGCCTGTAACAAACTTTTTAAGAGACCAGAATTGTGGTTGCAGCAAATTAACTTACTGCCTACAACAGTTGTACCCCATAACCAAGTGCCAAGTCAAGTCCTAGCTGCTCTGCTTCCCATCCAGATTCTTGCTAATGCACCTGAGAAAGCAGTAGAGGATGGTCCAAGTCCTTGGGTCCCTGCCATCCATGTGGGAGACCTGGATAGAACTTTAGGTTCCTGGCCTCAGCCTGGCCCAGCCCTAGCCATTGCAGCCATTCTGGGGAGGGAGGGGGAGGACCAGCAAATGCAAGACCTTTTTTTCCTATTTCTCCCTCTCTCTGTGTTACACTTTTTCAAGTAAATAAAATAAATCTTATGAAAGTTTCTTTAAAAGTTTGAGTTTTTTGTGCAAAAAATTTTTCATAATATGTGGAAAATGCATGCACATAATGAATAAATTATGCATGGATTTCAAGTTTTTGCACTAAAACAAACAAGATTTAGTTATATTTTTCATGAACATTTTAAGGTACCCTTGTAAATATGATGTTACCAATAACAAACTTTTGAGAGAAAAATTTCAAGCTTTTTGATAATAAATGCAATCAGCTATCATCTGCCTCAGGAAACGCATATGTATTGTCTTGACTAGGAAGCTAGGCATCACCTTGTTGAATCCACCTGCCTCCATATTTGAAGCAATCGGTTTCTAAGAGAAAGGCGACGTAGAATGCAGAGTAGATGCTGAGAGACAAATCAGTGGGAACGTAATACAAAGACATAAAGTCATGGGGCTGAAATGTTGAGTGGCTACACTATTACAATAATCCTTATCATATTACATATACACAGCAGAATACAGTTTCCAAGAAAATCATACTGTATTTGCATCAGGAATCCATAGTAGAGTCATCTATCCCAGCAAGGCAAAACAAAATACAAAGAAGGAAATTAGCAATTTGCATAGTGCAAGTGCTTCTTTCCTTCATTTCTGTCCTTATCCGTGGGATACAGAGCACCTGGATCTTCTGGGCCTTGGTTCTCAAATTTCCAAGAGCCTGGCATTGTGTCAGTGTTTTCCCGTGCTAAGTATGAGTCTAGAGTTTAAAATGGAAAGAGTAGGATAATGAAAACCCATTTATCAAGTACATACAGCATGTGTTCACATTTGTCTTATTTGCTTTATCTTCTACTTCTATATAGATATTTTTATTAAACTGTTACAAAATTACAGAAGTCAGGTCACTTCACCTCTAATATTTCAAAATCAAGCTCCAGGCTCTCTCCTAATCATGATGCCATTCTTATGCCTTGTGAAAGTAACACTAACTGCATGATGTGAGCCATACAATTCACAAATATCTTCAATTTTCCCTAACATAACTTTTGTTAGGTTTTTCCCAAACCAAGAACTAATCAAGTTTTCAGAGCGCACTTATCTGCTATCTCTTTAATCTTTTTTACCTCATTGTTTCAGAGACCTGGCTCAATATTTTATCAACTATCCTGATTGTTTCTTAACATCAATTAACTTGGTCCATGCTCCCTGATTTTCCTGTAAACAGGAAATTAGATCTGTATGTTTGATTAGACACAAGAATGCTTCATAAATAATTCTACACATTCACCTCAGAATATAATTTCCTCATAAGATATAACTTTACCATATTATCTTAATCTATCCTCAGTAGAGTCCTGAAATTTTGGAATTTTCTTCTTTGTAAATGAAGATACTAAACCTGCAGTGACTAAATATCTTGCCTAAGGCTACACAACAATGAAATAATTTGAGATCACAAAGAATTTGTGAAACACAACTCAAAAGCTTCATCTTAAAATGGGTACTTCCCTGAAGCTTGAGAGAAAACATAATGGAAGACACAGAGATGAATATTCCTCTGTTAAAATACAACATTCTGAAGGAAAATACAGTTGAATCAAGAAGTAAATTCAAAAGTAATGGATTTATAAGATATGGACCCCACACTATAATGGGTGGTACTACATCAAGGTACTGTTGAGTTCAGTTGGACTCAGTAAAGCCATAACTGTTGGAGCCTCTCTCTCATATGCCTACATGCAAGCCTGGTTAATTACACCACCCAAACTGGATCTTCAGTAAGACTCCTTTCATCACAGTCTGCTCCCACCCTCATCCAAACTTCCATCCTCACTCTGGGATAAATGCAGGTCTCCCTGCTTCTCCTTCTACTCTCAGTTCCTTTCCATGGTTCTCCACAAAGTCATAAAAAGCATCTTCTCTAAAACAAACAAACAAAAACCTGATCACATTTCCTTCTCACATGTATACTACCCTTAGTGGCTTCCTATTATACCCATCATAGAATCCAAGTGTTAGTATGAATGACAAGGCTCAGTATGATCTGAGCTGTCTCCCTCTCTCAATTAACTTCAGACCCTTTTCTCTCTCTGCCATCTTTTGCTCAAATGACTGGCCTTGTTCAAAAGAGCATCGTACTCCTTGTGGCTTAAGCACAATTGTCCAACTTGTTCCTTCTACCTGGGATGCTTCCTCCTCAGCTCCACCGCAAAGCCCACCCTCTCACCTTTGTCTGTTTATTTTCTAATTCTTAGGTCAATTTCCTCCTCCTTGAGGAAATCTTTTCTAACTTTGTCGACCTATCCGGACCCCTATCATTGTACGCTGTGTCTTATTTCACAGGTCTTACCATCACTGGCCATTTATATTAACTTTGTTACCATCCCTACCATACTGAAAGCTCCATGAGGACTGAAATAATAATTTTAGCACTGACTTAGCCAATTAAAGTTATTATGAAGTTCTTGAAAAGCCAATGGAGTTTACAGTATAAGTGCTTACAATTAGTCAGAGACATTAATCAGCAAAGCATGCAGAATTTATAGCTTAGAAGGCTCACCCACAGCATGGCAGGACACAGCCAGTATGGAAGCCTGTTGTACACCTGAGGGACAATTGCATATGAGCAAGAGGCCTGGAGCTAAGGAAACACCTTATATAGCTCACAACCTTAAAAATATTTAAAAATCTTCCATGACTATTCCAAAATTTCACTACACCTTGGTGGATAAAGATACAATAAATGATTAGGCCTGAGCCCATGAACCTGTCCCATTTTTCCATCTCAAGATCTCTGCCTATACATCCATGCTTCCTACTTTCCCTCTGATTCCAGAGGATGAAACATCTTCTTATTTAAAGCCAAAGCTCTTCCTACTTTTTTAAAAAAATATTTATTTGCTCATTTGAAGGACAGAGATATGGGGGGAGAGAGAGAGAGAGAGAGAGAGAGAGAGAATATGACTCTTCCACCTGTTGGTTCATGCCCCAAATGGCAGCAATGACCAGGGCTGGACTAGGCCAAAGCCGGGAGCTAGGAGCTTCTTCTGGCTCTCCCACATGGGTGCAGGGGTCCAAGTACTTGAGCCATCTTCTGCTGCTTTTCCCAGGCACATTATCAGGGAGCTGGATCAGAAATGGAGCAACTGGGACTCGAACCAGTGCACACATGGAATGACAGCACCGCAGGCAAGGGCTTACCCTTCTATGCCTCAGTGCCAGCCCCCTCCTATTCTCTTGGTCCACTTTCCTCCCATCTCCCCTAACTTCTCCCTAAATCATTCTCCTTTTCTTGTTTCTTTAATCTGTTCTCTCTCCTAAGTCTCCTTTCCCTCAGACTATGAACAAATTCAAGCCTCTACCTTCCAGAAAATAAACCTCACTTTCCTCCCTTCCTCCTCTGGTTGTGACCCACTTGACTATAAGCACAGTCCACCCCTCTCATCTCTACTTCCTCCTTTCTGTTCTTCCCAGTGTTCTGACTTCTGTCACTACTTTTGCACTGAACATGCAAGTTTACCAAGATGCTCCATAGTTTGAACATTTTGAGGAAAAACATGAGCTACCCTAGAGCATCTAGTAGTGACAATGTCTGGGTGTGTTATGCGGCGTTTTCTTCCGTGGCTACCTGTAGCCATGGTCATTCTGTGTTCTACCTCAGTGCCCTACACTGCCTCATTCTCAGATCAGCCTTACCTAAACAGAAACTCCTGGGTGGGCATTTGGTGTGGTGGGTAAGATGCTGCTTGGGATGCCTGCATCCCATATCAGAACACAGGTGTCAACTCCTAATTCTGCTCCCAATTCCAGCTACCTAATAATGCACATCCTGGGAGGCAGCAGGTGATTGGAGTAGGTGGGTCCCTGCCCCCCACATGACATACCCAGATTGAGTTTCTGACTAACAGCTTCAACTTGGCCCACTCTCAGTTTCTCAGTTGTTGTGGGCATTCTCTTTCTTCTCTTTCTCTTTCTCTTATCCTCACCCTCTCCCTGACAATACTCAAATAAATTAAAATAAAAAGCATTTTAAAGGTACTCCAAAGGAATCAAGGAGTGTCACTCTCTTCAGTAACTATCATGTATATAACAACTCCTAAGTTGATATTTCTCCCAAAGCTTTGACTGTTCCTCTCCTCTTGAAGCATTTCAAAACTGACTCATCCCGAACGGAACTCACTCCTACTGTCCTGTCCCATCTCCTAATTCTCATCCCAAAATGAACTCACTCCTACTGTCCCATCTCCTAATTCTCCTTTGACTTTTCCTACCTCAGGTTCCTGAAACAACATCACATCATCATGACTAAGGCAAAAGTATCTATTTCATAGCATTGTCCACACAAACAGAACCTGGGCAGAAGAGTAACCTATGGTACAAAGTTGAATGTGAATATGGAGACTCTGGTACAGATGGTCTCCAGCTAATGATGGTTCAACTTATGATTTTTTGAATTTGTGATGGTTCAAAGGTAGTATTAAGCAAAAACTATGCTTTGAATTTGAAAGTTTGATTTTTCCCCCCAAGATAGTCATAGGTGGTATGGTTCTCTCTTGTGATGCTGAGCAGTGGCAGAAAGCACAGCTCCCAGTCAGCCCCATGATCATGAGAGAAAACAGTCTGTGTTCCAAAATGTGCTGTGCTGCCAAGCTGTGATGATCCATAGATATGCATATTTGATTTACGGCATTTTCAACTTAAAATGGGCTTCTCAGGACCACTGCTAGGAAGCATCTGTAATTGTTGTCTATGTACTACACAATGAATAGGTGACTTCTTTGGGTAACCCCATTTAACCCTCAGAGCTCTATGAGGTATAATAGCCTTGATTTACATAAGAGGAAACCTATACTCAGAGAGGTGAAAGTACCAGCCAAGGTCACGCTGCCAGTAAGTGGCAGAACAAATCGTAAAGCCAGTCTTCTCTTCCTTAAATGTCCTGCAGCATCCCAGGCTATTCTGACACCTAATTATAAACTGAAACCTCAGGCCTCACTCTGCATGGTGCCCACTGTCCTCGTCTTTGCTACACTTCCCACCCGGTCACAAAGCACTCTGCTCTCTGGGAGCTTGGAAAAGATGCACCATTTTCATATTATTTGGTTTCAAGGATCAGCATGTGATCTGTAAGACAGAAAGTTCCTCTCAAAAGGTGGAGATTGGAAGGCTTCTTGACCTGTGCAGGCAGCTAAAGGGAAGGTTTCAGTGCTCTGAGTCACATCAACAAATGGGGCCAACGCGTGCTACATGCCAGTTCTTTTCAAGGAATCTTCGGCAACGTCATTTTACCAGTTGGGGCAAGCCAGTGAGAGAGCAAGACAGACACACAGCCCTAAACTCTTTTTTTTTGAAAGGCAGAGTGGACAGTGAGAGACAGAGATAGAGAGAAAGGTCTTCCTTTTGCAGTTGGTTCAACCTCCAATGGCCACTGCAGCTGGCGCACCATGCTGATCTGAAGCCAGGAGCCAGGTACTTCTCCTGGTCTCCCTTGGGGTGCAGGGCCCAAGCACTTGGGCCATCCTCCACTGCACTCCCTGGCCACAGCAACGAGCTGGTCTGGAAGAGGGGCAACCGGGACAAATTCCGGCACCCCAACCAGGACTAGAACCCCATGTGCTGGTGCCGTAGGCAGAGGATTAGCCTAGTGAGCTGTTGTGCCGGCCAACCCCAAACTCTTGAGAGGTTTGAGAGAAGAGAATGCATGAGCATGTATTTCCATCTTAAGAATCCTATCCACAACCTTGTACCTTTTTTAAATTAGTATTTTTATTTTATTAGATTATTATTTGTTGACATTATTTGTTATCATACTGAGAGGCAAGGATCAAAAGGGAAACCTGGGCTGGCACTGTGGCGCAGCTGGTAAAGCCTCCTGATGCCAGCATCCCTTTTGGGCGCCAGTTTGAGTCCTGGCTGCTCTACTTCCAGTGAGCTCTCTGCTGATGTGCCTGGGAAAGCAGTGGAAGATGGCCCAAGTGTTTGAGCCCCCGCACTCATGTGGGAGACCTGGAAGAAGCTCCTGGCTTTGGCCTTGCCCACCCCTGGCTGTTGCAGCCATTTGGAGAGTGAACCAGCAGATTGAAGATCTGTCTCTCTGTTTCTCCCTCTCTCTCTGTAACTCTGCCTCTCAAATAAATACATAAATAATCTTTAAAATAAAAAAGGACCAGACTGTACACTTACTTTAAGAATTCTTGCATGCTCAAGATAGGCTTTGATTTTGTTTGTATGGCCCTAGGTTTAAAACGTATTCAATGTTGCCCAGATCCACACACTAACTTTTTCAATGTGTTCCCTCTTTTTTCTCATTTTCAACATGAATCAAAAACTTTTTTACATGAGATATGTCTTGGCATCACTCTACTTTCCAAGTAGGATTGTTTCAAGGGAATATTTCCATTATGCTTAGGTCATTCCTTCCCTATGGATCCACTGAAGACCAGAGACAAAAAAAATAGAAAAAAATAGATACAAGAAAGTTATAAATACTAAAAAAGAATAAAAATTGAGATAGAAAAATAATCTCTCTAAAACAGGTGTGATGGATCTGTGAAAGACAATGAGCAGTAGACATTTAATTTCAAGTATAAATCTTTAATTTCAAAGTTTGTTCTACTAAATTGCACTCCCTACTCCTGCTAATTCCAGAAATGCAATCCCACTCCTTTCTGAACTCTGAGGCCTTCGGCTTTGGATAATCATTTCTTTCTTGTATCCAACTTGTCATTTATCCCTGAGGCTTCTTTTTATTTATTTATTTATTTACTTATTTATTTGACAGATAGTGTTAGACAATGAGAGAGAGAGAGAGACAAAGAGAAAGGTCTTCCTTCCGCTGGTTCACTCCCCAAAAGGCCGCTACAGCTGGAACTACACAGATCTGAATCCAGGAGCCAGGTGCTTCTTCCTGGTCTCCCACGTGGGTGCAGGGCCCAAACATCTAGGCCATCCTCCACTGCCCTCCCGGGCCACAGCTGAGAGCTGGACTGGAAGAGGAGCAACCGGGACTAGAACCCGACGCCCATATGGGATGCTGGCACCATAGGCAAAGGATTAACCAAGTAAGCTAGGTGCCGGCCCCACCCAGTGGCTTCTTGACATCATTTAAATGTATCAAAATAAGCAAACAAGCACAACCCAGTGGATCTTGAATTATCTGCATCTTTTCCTCTTCAACCAAATGCAAGATTATGTTCATTCTGCCTCATTTCTCACCATTCACTTCTCGACCCAATGCAATCTGGCTACTCAAATAGTTTCTCAAAAATCATCAAAAACCTCTCAAGCCTCATGTTGCCAAATCCTTAGGACATCATCCACCCGGACACTTGCAATCCTATTCCTTGTACTGTTAGACCTGTACTCCACCTGTCCTTTTGAAGCTCTACTTGGGTTTAGCGGACACCATATTCTCCTTGCTTCTCCCCTTGCTGTCGCTGCTCCTCCCTCTAGTTATGCTTTTCAAGCTTATCCACCTCTCCCTGGATCTTCAATACTAACATTTACCTGGATTCTTCCCCAGGCCTGTTTTTCTTCTCACACTACACAGTTAACCAAACAGCCTCTACTCCCACCATTGCAGGTACTGTACAGATGTTTATGATTCCCCAACCTACATCTCTGGAAGTTGTTTTTTTTTTTGAGTCAGAAACCTGGTGTTGAATTCTGTTTATGCCATGAATTAGCTATCAGTCTCAAAAGTGGCACAAACTGTTTGTGTTCCAATTCTATCATCCTAAAACAGAATTAATAAATTAATTAAGCCTCACTGGTAAGGATGGTTGTGAGACTTCTTTGAATTAGTATAGCTGCCCTTTCTGAGTTATCTAGTCTTAAAAAGGAAGATGTCTATCCATGATAACTTCCTGGACCTTCTTCTACCTTAAATTCAATATATCAATGACAGAAGTAGAATGAAAAAATAACTTGAGGCAGGCATTTGGCATAGCAATTATGGCTCTTTGTGTCCTTGCAGCTCATATCAAAGTCCCTGAGTCTGACTCCTTGGGGGGTACTGGATGATAGTTCAAGTGGTTGAGTCCCTGACACCATGCTGGAGATCCAGATTGAATTTCTGGATTCTGGCTTGGGCCTGACCCAGCTCCTACTATTGCAGGCATTTGGGGAGTAAATCAGCAGTTGGAAGATCTTGCACATGCTCTTTCTCTGTGTCTTCCAAATTATAAATTAATTAACCAATTTAAAAATACCTGTAACAATGCCCTCCTTGAATTACTCAAAGGATTATGTACCAGAGTCCACTCAAAAAGAGGCAGCCCTCACGTCAAGTGTCTGTAAAATGTATTATCTAAATCTACTCTAAGATGGCGGAATAGGAAGGCAGCACACTGATAGTCCGGGGAGAGACAGTTTAATAAAAGTGGAAATACTGCAGGTTCAAGGAAGAGTAGGGGAAGAAACAGCAGAGGAAACTCTTCCAGAACTAGTGATTCACAGTGGACCTTCGAGGAGAGCGTGGGAGCCCGCAGTTCAGGACACCAGCGGCAGGCTCAACGCACCAGCGCTGGAACACGAGGTGAGCTGAACCTCAATAGCCCGAGACACCAGAAGGGAAGCGGAAAGAGGAGACTAGAGCGAACAAGGCTTGAAACCCTGTGGGGAAAAGTTCACCAGGCTAACTAGAAGAGAGAGAGAAAGAAAAAAGTGACCGATACGGACACGAGTTTCTCTCTCTCTGCCCACCTCTCAAAGGTGAACAAGACAAAGAGCAGGCGCCATTTTGGACATACGTCATAAGCAGGGCGACCTCAGGTCTGCACTGGCCCTGAGCCTAGCAGAAAAACCTGACTCTGGGCGTGGGGGTGAAATAACAGGAGAATAGAACCTAATGAATGTGTGGTGCTAACGAACTGAGACTGTGAAAAAAGAGACTTGGGGGAGAGAACTCACGGAATTCACCACGTGAGTACTCTCCAGAGATGCTACAGTTTGGTAACCTTGGTAGCCCAGTGGTGAGACTGCAGAAGAATTTGAACCCACACTGAAGGCCGCAGAGATTCCCTCTGTGGTCCTTGGGAAAGAGCTTCCGATCTCTGGATCCTGTGGGTATATCATTTGCCTGCTAACCACCCCCAATTCCATTCAGCTGTGTGGAATTACTTCCCTTTTGAATCAAAAATAAAGAAAGAAACAGAGAGAGATTTACCACGCCAAACCAGGGAGTGTCACCTTTGGCACACCCTCAACCCTGAGGAACCAAACAGAGCTATCAGACCACATCTATCTCAAGCCTCTAAGGCTCCACTGAAAGCTGACAGTCCACTTATCTAGAGTCATAGTATAACAAGAAAAAACACCACAGTGAAGAAACCAATATGCCAAACAACAAACGCAAAAACCGAGGTAACAAGAACAAGGAAGACACTATGACACCCCCAAATGAAAAAGACACCCCAATTCAAGATTACGAAGTTGATGAGATAGAAGAAATGCAAGAAGCAGATCTCAAAAAATTGATAAGAACACTAAGAAGTACTCAAAAACAAATTCTTGAACTACAGAAATCCTTAATGGACAAGGTAGAAAATCTCTCTCGTGAAAATGAAATATTAAGGAGGAATCAAGCTGAAATGAAACAACTAGAAGAACATGAAACTGTGATAGTGATGAGAAATCATAATGAAGTGAAGAATTCAATAGATCAAATGAAAAACACATTAGAGAGCCTTACAAACAGAATGGGTGAGGCAGAAGAGAGAATTTCGGACTTAGAAGACAGAGCACAGGAAAATATAAAGTGAAACCAAAGAAAAGAAGAGGAAATTAGAAATCTAAAAAATATTGTTGGGAATCTACAGGATACTATTAAAAAACCCAACATTCGAGTTCTAGGAGTTCCTGAAGGCATGGAGAGGGAGAAAGGATTAGAATGCCTTTTTAGTGAGATAATAGCAGAAAATTTCCCAGTTTTGGAGGACAGAGACATCCTAGTACAGGAAGCTCATAGAACCCCTAGGAAACATGACCAAAAGAGATCCTTATCACAACACATTGTAATTAAACTCACCACAGTGAAAAATAAAGAAAAGATCCTAAAATGTGCAAGAGAGAAAAGTCAGATTACTCTCAGAGGATCTCCAATTAGACTCACAGCAGACTTCTCATCAGAAACCCTACAAGCTAGAAGGGAATGGCGAGACATAGCCCAGGTACTAAGAGAGAAAAACTGCCAGCCCAGAATATTATATCCTGCAAAGCTCTCATTTGTGAATGAAGGTGAAATAAAGACCTTTCATTGCAAACAGAAATTGAAAGAATTTGTTGCTACTCGTCCAGCCCTGCAAAAGATGCTTAAAGATGTGTTACACACAGAAACACAGAAACACGGCCATCAACATGAAAGAAGGTAAACGAAGGGAACCTCACAGCAAAAGATCGCAGGGAATTCAAAGCATACATTTGGATAAAGAAATTATGGGACATGTACTCTATAGAATACTATACAGCAGTCAAAAACAATGAAATCCGGTCATTTGCAACAAATGGAGGAATCTGGAAAACATCATGCTGAGTGAATTAAGCCAGTCCCAAAGGGACAAATATCATATGTTCTCCCTGATCAACAACAACTAATTGAGCACCAAAGGGGAAACCTGTTGAAGTGAAATGGACACTATGAGAAACAGTAACTTGATCAGCTCTTGTGCTGACTGTTGTTGTACAATGTAATACTTTATCCATTTTAGTATTTTTTTATTCTAGTACTAGTGGTTGAACTCTGTAATTAACAAACAATTATTCTTAGGTGTTTAAATTTTAACTGAAAAGTGATCCCTGTGAAATATAAGAGTGGGAATAAGAGAGGGAGGAGATGTACAATTTGGGACATGCTCAAACAGACGTGCCCCAAATGATGGAGTTAGAAACGTGCCAGGGAATTCCAATACAATCCCATCAAGGTGGCATGTACCAAGGCCATCTCACTAATCCAAGTGATCAATTTCAGTTCACAATTGATCACTCTGATAGGTCTAAGAGTCAAAGGGATCACACAAACAAGACTAGTGTCTGCTAATACTAACTGATAGAATCAAAAAGGGAGAGAATGATTCAACATGGGAAGCGAGATACACAGCAGACTCATAGAATGGCAGATGTCCTAAATAGCACTCTGGCCTCAGAATCAGCCCTTAAGGCATTCAGATCTGGCTCAAGAGCCCATGAGCGTATTTTAGGCATGGAAAGCCAAGAAACTCTGGAAAAAAAAGAAGACCTAAATGAAAGATCTCTGTGAGTGAGATCCCAGTGGAAAGAATGGGGCCATCAAAGAAGGAGGTACCTTTCTCTGAAGGGAGGAGAGAACTTCCACTTTGACTATGACCCTGTCGGAATAAGATTGAAGTCGGCGAACCCTAAAGGCTTCCATAGCCTCGGCAACTCATGACTAGACCATAGGGAGATTACTGACGCCATAAACAAGAGTGTCAAATTGTTAAATCAACATCAGGAGTCACTGTGTACTTACATCTCATGTGGGATCTGTCTTTAATGTGTTGTCCAATGTGAAGTAATGCTATAACTAGTACTGAAACAGTATTTTACACTTTGTGTTTCTGTGTGGGTGCAAACTGATGAAATCTTTACATTGTACATACTGAATCAATCTTCTGTATATAAAGATAATTAAAAATGAAAAAAAAAATAAATCTACTCTATCGGAAGAAAACATTTCCGTCATACTGATTGTAAAGCCGTCATCTGGGTTTATGAATTATGCTCACATAATAACAACACTACTTAGGAGGAAAACCACCCTACCTGCCAGTGCCCCTCAGGTGCCTCTGCACCAGAAAGGATCAGTATTCCTTTAACACAGCAGAATACAAATGAAGTATGTGAAGTATGAAGGATGTGATTTACAAAGAGTCGATGAAAAAGCAAACATCAGAGATACTGATCACACGCTTTGGGTCCACTTTGGTCATATCAATTCAGGGAGAAACACTCTCATCTACAAATATCGCTTAGAACATTCCTTGCAAATCTTCACTCTGCTCTGACTGAAGGGTATTCCATGATTCATTTATCTGGAAGCTTCTAGCAATTATTTGTTGAGCTACTACTGCATTCTAGCCATAGTGCTAAGTACTTGGAATGAGGTGATAAACAGAAAAAGAAATGATCCCTATTCTTCAGAAACCTCATTCTGGTAGGGCCAGATATAAAATTTACAAACAAAGGAGCTGGTGCTGTGGTGTAGCAGGTAAAGCTGCCAGCTGTGGTGCCCGCATCCCACATGGGCACTGGTTTGAGTCCCGGCTCCTCCATTTCTGATTCAGCCCTCTGCTATGGCCTGGGAAGGCAGTGGAGGATGGCTCCTGGCTCCTGGCTTCTGGGTTCAGATAAGCCCAGCTCTGGCTGTTATGGCCACCTGAAGAGTGAACCAGTGGAAGGAAGAACTCTCTCTCTCTCTCTCTCTGTGCCTCTGCACACATTCTGTCTTTCAAATAAATAAATCTTTTTTAAAAAATTACAAATAATATCCCAGTGCTAAGAAGGAGCCAGCCATCACAAGAGCCCCAAGAGATGCAACCCAGAGAGAGGTGGTTCACTGCATTTTCCCCACCTTGCAAGCCTTCCACCTTACTTCCTCCTCTCTCAAAATCAACACTACAGCAGCTCTCTAAAGAGCACTTTGGAAAAGTGTGGATCGTTACCATTGTCAACAAGGCCCCATGGGACGGAGCGACAGCATCTTGCTTAGGCAGTGTGCACCTCCCAACACACTGTGCTTCTGTAATGACTGCCAAACAGCTGTGTGTTTCTGAATTCACAACCATCCTTTTTTTCTCCCCTCCTGGTCTGCTAAAAATATATTCCTTATGTATATTCAGAAACTAGAGGTTGTGGAAAGAAACCTCATCCTCCGGCAAAGTGTTCAGATGAGAAGCGGTGAGTACAGTGATCTGGGAGACATTTTAAAACATGCTAGACAGAAGGACCTGTAGGCACTAAGCAGCAGTGGGACCCTGGGGATGACCTAAAAGGTCTTTCCCATTCCTAATTTCTTTGTTTCCCCAGACTGGTGATGCCTCTCTGCTCCCTGCCACACACATCTTCTGCCCTTCTCACACTCACAGCACGCCCTCACGCAGAGGATATCTTGGTTATACCTTGTCACATCCTTTGCTGTGTACATCCACCCTGCCTTTTCCCTCCTCTCCCACTGTCTGTGTGTCCCCCTTCACTTTCTTTCTCTGAGTCCTTATCTTGGCTCCTTTTCTACAATCTATAGCTTTTTCATTATTCTCAGTCCCCAAGTATGGTCTCAGCTTTCCTCTTCTCCTTCCTGCCTGTACAGGGTCTATAGTGAGAATGACTTCCTTCTTTCCTTTTAGAAGCTTTCTCTTTCTCTCCTTATTCCCAGTAAACATACGCATAGACACATCCATACAAGTCCTTCCTTACCCTGAATATTCTATGAAGACACTAGCAGAAAATAGACTGAACATTCTTCTTCCCATGAACTTTTTAAAAATGCAACTCTTCAAATTTGCTTGCTCTGTATTTGCTTGCTGATTTATCTCTAGGAGAACACAAATTTCTAGAAAAGTGGTAGATCACATGCCCCCAACCCTGGAGGCTTATTGTGGCCAATCAATATTTTTAAAAGGAAGTATCTCCAGATACGCAGGTGTCACAGCACCAGGGGCTCTCTAGGTAAACTCCCACCCACTCAAGTTCACACTGAGCTTTCCTTCCCTTTGTCCTACTGCAACGAGTACCATGAATCATACTTCATTGTGTTCCTCTTGCCCATTTGCCTGTGGGAGAATGGGAAGTCTTTCCAATGGTCCATCCTTGCAGCTATTGTGGTTCTACATTTGTCTGTCTGGACTCACCAAATGACAATAAAACCTCAGTGTATTTGTGTAGGCTTTTCATAACATCTGCACCCAGTATTCCTTTAGCTGCTTGTAACAAGCCCAGGAGGAATGAAAAAAAAAATATATATATATATATATAGAAGGAGAAAAAAAAAAAAACCACAACTTTAAATGACAATTCCAAGCTAGGCACCCTGAGAGGTTTTTATATACATTTTCACATTTAATCTTCATGCCAGCCATGTGGAGTTGCTATGTTGATTTATGTGCATGAAAACAAGGAAATTGGGATGCATTCAGCCAGTGTTGCCACATCGGGTGGGAAGGGTCCATTCACCCATGCAATGGTTGCAGTTCAGATCACCTTACCCTCAAATATGGCACTTGGAATGCTGAGCACTTTAAGCTGGAGGACCTTGAAAAAACCACAGAAGCAAAATATCTCTCTGACCTTCCACTGTTCTTTCTGCAGCAGGTCATAAATTTTATTGTGGGCCAGCGTCATGGCTCACTTAGCTAATCCTCTGCCTCTGGCGCCGGCACCCTGGGTTCTAGTCCTGGTCAGGGTGCCGGGTACTAGTCCCAGTTGCTCTGCTTCCAGTCCAGCTCTCTGCTGTGGCCCGGGAGGGCAGAAGAGGATGGCCCAAGTGCTTGGGTCCCTGCAACCGCATGGGAGACAAGGAGGAAGCACCTGGCTCCTGGCTTTGGATCGGCATAGCGCTAGCTGTAGTGGCCATTTTGGGGTGAACCAACGGAAGGAAGACCTTTCTGTCTGTCTCTCTCTCTCACTGTCTAACTCTGCCTGGCAAAAAACAAACAAAAAAAATCCTATTGTGAGAAGTGCTCTCCCAATATGCAGAGAACAGGAGCATCCTCATCTCTGAAGCACAGCGACAGGAAGAAGACTCTGAACCAATAGGCCATGCTAAGCACCATCTACCCCTCCCCCAACCGGCTTATTATCCTTTTATTCTCCAGTCATATTTCTCCTTGATTGTCTACTCATCACCTAATGTAACCTTAAAAAGACAGATTTACCTGTTTCACTGAGGCTTCATTTCCATATGAAGGCATGTCACATAAAACTTACTAAATAAATATGTATGAATTCTCTGGTTAATCTGTCTCTCAGTTTTATTTCATAGCCAGCTATGGACCCTTAAAGATGGAGTATGGAGATGGCATTGTGGGCCAGCAGGTTGAACAACAGCACCCAACAACGGCATCCCATGTGAGAGCACTGGTTTGCATCCTGGCTGCTCTACTTCCAATCTAGCTTCCTGCTAATGTACTTTGGAAAATAAAAGAAGCCGGACAAAGTGCTTGGGCCTCTGTCACCCTTGTGGGAAACACAGATGAAGTTCCTGGTTCCTGGCTCCTGGCTTCAGCCTGGCCCAGACGTCGGTGTTGCAGGTAATTGGGGAGTGAACAAGCAAATGAAAGTCAGTCCCTCCCCACCCACCCTGTCACCTGCCTTTTAAATAAATAAGTAAACATTTTTAAAAATATTGAGGAAAACCTTTCCTTAATTACTCCATCATTTATGGTGATTGAAAAACCCAAGGAACCCCTATCCCGGTGTTCTGGTGTGCTCAGTAACCAGTATAGCTAGGAGCTAACTGCAAATTTTGCTTCTGTATTCAATCGCTTTGCTTGCCAAATGCCTAACCTTGAAAATGCCCCTCCCTGGTCAGCTAACTTTCTCCATAAGTTTCAGTTTCCCCAGAAAAGAAACTGATTACAACTCCCGCCCACCGGGGACAGCCACTCACTCCCTGTCTCCCTGTCTAAAGATATGTTAATCTTGTGGTTTTTGCATTTAAAAGTTGCTTGCAGCCGCTGCTCAGGGCTTCTTCCCTTTACCTTTGCTGGCAGGGAGGGAGCCCGTTTGCGCAAACGCCTAATAAAATCCTCTTGCTCTTGCATCAACTCGGTCTGGAGTTTGGGTCTCTGGGCGACCACCCGAGTCGTTGGATTCCCAATTTTGGGGTCCTTCAGTGATCACAACAAGACACTTGAGATGGCCCATTTGCTCTGGAGTCTGCACATGAAAATTCTGGATTGACAAAAAGCAGGTGAAAGGTAAGAATTCTAACCAGGGTTAGCTCTGCTCCATCTAGGTCTATTGTGCCCAACTGAGAGAAAAGTAAACATTTCTCCTTGTCCCTTCCTGCTCTGCTTTGGGCATTGGTTTGTTCCCCAAAACCCCGTGTTCTGAGGTGTGGTCCCCAGCAAAACAGTACTGAGAGGCAGTGGTACCTTTAAGAGGTACAGCCTAGTGGCAGGTAATTAGGTCCTTGGACTCCACCCTCATGAATAGATTAACAGCTTTATCCAGAGACTGGGTTAGTTCTCTTGATACTGGGTTATATCCTGCAGGAATGAATGTGGTCTTCTGGAACTGCATTAGTTCTGTGAGAATGAGTTTTTTAAAGCAAGTAGGGCTCTCTTCCGTCTCTTACTCATACAAGTATCCTTCTGCACTCAACTCCTCCACTCTCCTTCCACTTTCCCAACATGAGGTGATGCAGCTCAAAGTCCTCTCCAGAAGCTGAGAAAATGCCTGTGCCACGCCCTTGGACCACCAGAATTAAATAAGCTAAATAAATCTCTCTTCTTTAGAAACTTTCCAATCATAGTTATTTTGTCATAGCAACAGAAAATGGACTAACACAGTTCCTTCCCAAATTTAGATGAATAGGAGCAAAACATTTGTTTAGATTGTGACTCTAAAAGCTCTAGTGTCACATAAAACTCATTTGGGGGAGAAAATGCATGTTTTTTCTCTTTTTAATCCATCTTTTATTTTAGGGGCCCCAGTCATGAACCTAGTAGTCAGTCCGAAAGTTATTTTTTTTGTTGTTGTTCATCTTCTACACATTTAGAGCTACTTATTTTGATGCTTGACTAGGGGTCAGGTACTGTCCTTGGTCCTGAATTTCAGAGGTTCTCTGTGATTAGTCTGAAAGGTTGCTTATAATATCAAACCTGATTATCAGCAATGATCCCAGGAAAAGAAACTAAGATCACATCTTAGAATCCTTCTGTTGAATTTTCTGCCTTCTGAATATGATGAAGCCTCCTTCATGAAAAGAATAACTTCTTAAGCCATGTTAAATAAGTATGAGGGTAGAGAATCCTGACAGTAGTGACTGCCTTCAGAGTATGAATGCAAAACAATTGCCTGACATGCTCTGCTGGCACTGGGGCTCTTATCCACATGCACCTGGGAACACATCCTCAGCTGCGCTTGCTCCTCCCACCCCACACAACTGAGAACTGCACATTATCTGTAATGGCATTTCCTGTTAGGACACAAAGCCTTCTTCCTGCTTTCTACTTTCCAGTGTTTATGCCTTCTCTACTGGTCTGGGGGCGGGTAAGGAGGAGACTGTGATAGTTGTCTCACTATCAGGAGAAGGAAATATTGAGCAGAGTTCTACATTAACCTCTTTGGAAATGCACAGAAGCCATGTTCCCATATGTTTGCCTCCCTGGATCCCCACAGGCAGAAACACTGTCTAAGGGAGACAACTGTGTTCAAATCCTATAAGGATGTGACTTATAATGGCTTATGTGGAGCAAGATCATGAAGGGAAGCCAGAAAGTGCAAAGTAGTAATAGGGATACTATGACACTTGTGGGCTCATTTGGTCTCAAGTCAGTAAAGCACATAACATGAATGACTCTCTTATTTCCCCAGAACCACTGAAAACAAGGTTAGTCTTGCTAATGGTAAAGGCCTGGGAAAATAACATGGAAGAAACCATATTCCAGCCCACATTCAAGTCAACCTCTATCTTCTTCCCTCACCCTAGACTGTGTGCTCCAGCAAAATTACAAACCACCATTTCACAACCACAAGCTGCATATATTCACCTCTTTTTGTGGCCCCTTTATAGCCATATCATATGCAGTGGAGAACAATGTTTTCCCACTAAGACTTTACTTAGAATGGGAGGGCTGTGTTCTTTAAAATCACATTGTAAACACTCATATAAGCTTTTTAGAAGTATAATGTTTATCTTTCCTCTCCTTGACTAGCCCAAAAAGGTGACTCCTTTCCCACATTGGGAGCTGAAAGTAGCTTCTTAGTTCACAACGAGTCAGTTAAATGCAGTAAGAGGGAGCCTCACACAATGCAAGTGATCTTGTTTTTTTTTTTTTTTCATTTCATGGAAATGAAATGAAAGAATTTTAAAAGATAAAAGAGCAAAACACAAATAGAAAGCCTTGGGTTGGAGCAGTTAATAAGCCAATAATTTAGCATGAACATAAAGAACCAGCTCTTTTTTTTTGCGGCGGGGGGGGAGGCAGAGTTAGACAGTGAGAGAGAGAGACAGAGAGAAAGGTCTTCCTTTTCTGTTGGTTCACCCCCCACCCCAAATGGCCACATGCTGTGCCGACCCGAAACCAGGAGCCAGGTGCTTCCTCCTGGTCTCCCATATGGGTGCAGGGCCCAAGCACTTGGGCCATCCTCCACTGCACTCCCAGGCCACAGCAGAGAGCTGGACAGGAAGAGGAGCAACTGGGACAGAATCCAGCACCCCAACCGGGACTAGAACGTGGGGTGCCAGCACCACAGGTGGAAGATTAGCCAAGTGAGCCATGGCACTGGCCCAGCTCTTTTTTTCTTTAATAAACATTAAAACATGATTAGCAGAGTAGTCACCCAACTTCATGACATCTTTGCAAATGCATTGTGGGAACAGGCTGGCTGCATTAATGAGAATCAAGATTGTTGTCATGTAACTTCTAATTTCAGTCACGTCTAAAAAATGTAACTAATCAGTTAACACAATCATAATATTTCTTCAACAACAACCTTAATTGTATTTTAATCAGTCAGCAAAGAAGGGAGAATAATACCATGTTAAGGTAACGTGGCTTTAAAGTGAAATTAGAACACTGAATATTTTCTCCTACAAATCAACAGAAGGCATTACTTTAAGAGTGACATGAGCTTCGGAACGGAAGTGCATTTCCTCTCAAATTCAATATAAAATGCAATTCTCCACAGAAACATGGTTCAGAAAGCTAATAAGAGGACATAGTAAACTAGGACTTCATTTTATTGTGAACACATACACAAGATCACCATCACTACTTTTACCTCTAAACTATTTTGTATTTCACCTCTAAACTACACTATATTTTTTATAAGATCAAGCAAAACAAAGACTATATGGAGAAATGATTTATTTAACAGAATACATTAAAATATGATTGAGTTGAAGTAGAAAAAGGGACAGCAGACACATACACCTCACACACAATAAGCGCTGATAACCAAGAAAGCAGGAGAAAAAGCATAAAGAAGAGAACAGGGGAGGTGAGGAAAACTGTGAAATGTTGAAGTAACTAAATGGCAACAGCTATTGTATCTAACGTGGTTGTCAGGAACAATTGCATAACTGGTATGTATTTTGATAGTGCCCTCTCACCCTGCACAAAAGACTCCTGGGTTTACTGACAGAAGATTCCAATAATGATATTCCTACTTATCCACGTACTTTTCCATTCTAGCTATTACTTAAAAGATGGTGATACCTACAGTCTCTGCATGCCTCACTTCAGAGTTGGATGGGCAGATGGACAACAGATAGCTGGATTTGGAAGACAAGTCCTACAGCAGAGTAAGAATTAGAGAGTCAGTAACTAGAGATGGTCTTGAATTAGGGACCAAAGAGTGAAAACCCAGGGCACTAGCAGTGAGAGAATAAGAAAGATGATCAAAGAATAGCTATAAAGTGACAATTTTCTAGAAGAAAGGAAGAATGGCACACTGTTCACCTAACTAGATAATAGTCAGGTATGAAACACTTTATGGAGAATATGAAAAGACCAGTCACACTGGCAGTCCAAGAGCTGGATTCGGTTGGCCCACATGTTTTGTTTGTACTGAACAGTTTATTTACTTGAAATTCTTCAGAATGACAATTTTGGCTTGACTAGTCTTTGCCAGGCCTCATTCTATATCAGTTGTCATCTACAGGTTGGGTGGGTAGCTTTGATTATCTTAGCTGGGCACACTCAAATTTCTAGACTAGAACATCTGTGCTAACTTGATTCTGGTGCACAGGATCTCTCCTCTTCCAGTAGCTATTCTGGGCTTATTCATATGGCAACTGGGAAGAGTTCCAAGAGACTGAGGGGGAGCACATAAGCACTGGCACCTTGTCACTCCCACCGTGTTACATTTACAATGCAATTCACAAAGCCGGTCTGCATTTAAAGGGTAGAGAAACAGATATCACCTTTTAACAGAAGAAGCTTCAAGTCTCATTGCAAAGGGGAGTGGATATTAGGAGGCATAAACAATCACAGCCATTTTTGTAAATGCTGTCATACTTCAGGTAACTAAACCGCATTCCTGAGAGGGAATAATCATATGGATTCCGTTATGGTGACACCATCTAGATAACTGTGCCCATCAAGGTTCTTGCAGTTCCTTATTGTCTCTTTCTTGCCTTAACCTGACACTTTTACATCTCTGCTTTGCCCCTTATCATCTTCAGGTTAATGCCCTCTTATTAAGGCAATAGAAGGGGAAGGCAGTATGCTAATAAATCTTTCCTCAGGAATTAAGATACCTATCCTTTCCATGTATGTCTTCCTTCCTCCATAACAGAAAATCTTTCAAGCTCATCTTTTTGAGATCACTTACGCTAATAACATTTATAAATGCTGACATTTAATAACACTCTGGGGGACAAAATTACCCACAAATATTCCTCTTCATGGACTAATGGCCTAGGTATGACACATGAGGATCCCAAAGCAAAAAAAAAAAAAAAAAAAAAAAAAAGGTATAGTTCATTAGTCTTACAATAGCACATATCTGTCTGCCGACATGTAGCAAAAAGGCTAAGTACATTTCAAAACACTTTTCAAAATCTCTGAACTAGAGGAAGACATTATTCAGATCATGAATTTCCTAACCATCCTCCTTTTATTCTATGAAGGGCTGCATTACCAGTGATACCAGGCAGGGAAAATCATGCCTTTTGTATCCATGATCTGGCCGTGGAATCCTTTCCCCATTTCAAATTCTTTCTGCTCTGCTCCTCTTATGTCCAAGTGTACACATCTTATTCATCTTTCAGATTCCACTCCAAGGCCAACTGAACCTTCCCTGATTTCTCCCTCTTTATTATAACTTTTGTTTCTGTTTATACAAGATATTCTGCTGTTTGGTCTTATTGTGGTGTTATGTTCCCAGCACTGCTCCCTTGCTTACCATTCTGTGAATTACAATTGGAAGCACATACCAAGGCGATTCCAAGATGGCGGATTATGGAATGATATACAGTGCTAGGCTAGAGATAAATATTTTTTTAAAAAGTGTAGGAAGTGTGCTCTCAGGGGAAATTAGAGAGAAAATTGAATTGGAAATTCCACAAAAGGAAGAGGAACCCCAAGGGACGGTGTGGAAGGTGAGGATGTGCAGCATGAACACATACACAACACATAACTGTATCAGCTGAGAGCTGGAATGGGCAGCAGCTTGGAGATGGAGGTGAGACCAGACTGCAGCAACCTGTGTTGATGTAACAAGAGGGAGAGTGTGGCATGAGTCTGGGCTGGAGCCCTAGGGGCACACAGTTACTAACTGTAACATGTGGACCCAGTGGAAATAAAAGGGACACATTTATCTCACCCCAAACTCCCCACAACAGCACTCACTGCACAGCTGTGAAAGGGCAGGCACCATTTTGGGTTTGGACAGCAGCTGTGGAAGCCTTCGCATGCACAGAGCAACTGGCTGAGACAGAATGGTATCTTCTCAACAGTACTGGTGGCAGCAGCAGGGAGAGAGCAACATTCGGCAAGTAGCTCTTGTGTATATGTGTGATCCAGAGATTCTAGTGGAGGGAAAAATCTACAGTCTCCACAGACTTTGAGCCTGCCTTGGAGGATTGACAGGTAGCTGGGCACCCACATAGGTCTGCGAGGCACCCCCAGCCTTCCAACATACCACACACTCTGGGGATCAAGATGCTGGCACAGAGCTGGCTTGGGGAACATCTGCCTCTCTGCTGACTTGACAGACTGGTAGGGCAGAGTAAAACCTCTGTACCCAGTGACTATGGGAACTTTGTGTGCTGAGACCATGGGGGTGTAGCTGGGTCTCTGGGAAATCACTGATGAGGCTCCAAATGCTTGGAGCTCCTTGGTTTCCTGAGGTGGGTCATTGCAGTGAGAACCGTGCTCACAGTGAGGACTATGCAGTTAATTTGTGCTATTTATATGGAGGTGTAGATGAGTATTGAACTCACTGGGTGCCAACAACCGGGCATTGTTCAGCTTGGAGGAGACGGGATGAGGAGGTCACACCAACATGGGTGACCATTCCCTCCCCCGCCATGTTAACAAGAGGAGATCTACCACATACAACTTGGGTATTACCCTGGATAGTCACCCCACACTGGAATACTGACCAGAGCTCCCTGGCCACACCTACCACTTCTTGGTATTCACAAAGTACAGACATTCCATTAAGCCACAGAGGAATAGCCCAAAGATAAAAACCATCATAGGAAAAAAAAAAACAAAACAAGAAACTCTACAAATGCCTAAAAATAAACACAGATATTCAGGAAACAGTAATATAGAAGACAACATGATCCCCACTCCAAAATAACACATTTCAATATTAGAACGTGAAGATAAAGAGATTGATGAAATGCTGGACACAGAATTCAAAATTAATCATAGAATTACTCAAAAACAATCATGCAAATTCTCTAACTAAAAAAAAAAAAAAACCATACAGAAATGGCCCATACCTGTGTAGAGGAGCAGACACGTAGCAACGAGCAAAGAAACAACAAAGGACCCAGCAGCTTGGATCCAGAAGAAGCTCCTGCCCAGGCAAACAAGGTGAGGTCAAATTGCATGGGCCCACACCACTGTTGATACAGCTAGATGGATAGCCTAGTGGACTGCACCATTTTTGAGTCCAGCCTGGATCCCTCAGGCCAGCAGAGCAACTGCTCACTGGGGTTAGGGTGGGCGTGTTGGAGGAGAGTAGTACATCTCTCTCTCTCCTCTTCTCCCTACATAGCAACCTGTGGCCAGCTGTTGGAAGACTGGTGCAATTTTTGGACACAAGCAGGTAGCAGCTGCTCCAGTTCCTATGTGTGTACCCAGCAACTATCAGGGACACTCTTCGGTCAATAGGGGCAATCACACCAGTTGAAGAGCAGCTGGTGGGGAGGGTGTCCACATGGTCAACTGCACCCACTCAGCAACGGATGGGGAGAGGGAACCATCACTATGGGAGGGAAATATCACCTGTGGGGACCCGTGTAAGCACCAGTACAATTTTGAAGCAAGCAGGGTTGTGGCTGGCAGGTATTCTGTGCGCCTGTGATCCACAGATTTTACCAGAGAGAAAATCTCATGTTCCCTACTGACTTTGAGTTTAGCTGGGAAGATCAAGCTCGAACCAGCAGGGTGGAGCACAAATGGGCCAAGGGTCTGGGAACACTTCAGTCTCACTGTGGATGCGACAGGCTTGTGGGGTGGAATAGTTCCTCTTGCACTCCTTGACCATGAGAGCCTTGGGTGCTGAGACTGAGAAAGCATTGTGACTGTGAGAGAAGGCAGGGTGTAGCTGGGTTTCTGGGCAATCACTGAGTGCTGCAGCACTCTCAGAGCTCTTTGGTTGCACAGAGTAGCTCATACCAGAGGGAACATGCTCACAGGGGGGTCTGCACAAATCATATGTGTGATTCATATGGTGGTAGAGATTAGTGTTGAACACACTGGGGTTAGCACCTGGGCATTGCTCAGCTTGGAAAAGAGGAGGTCAGGGGGTGGTTGCACCAACAGAGGCATTCCTCTCCATCCTGTTAACCAAGAGAGCTACCAAACCCAATCTGGATTAAAAACAAGACCAATTTATTTGTTGCCTACAAGAAATATATCTCACCAACAAATATACATACTGATTGAAAGTGAAAGGATGGAAAAAGATATTCCATGATAATGAAAAGCAAAAAAGGCTGGTGTAGCCAACCTAATATCAGACAAAATAGACTTTAATACAAAAACTGTTAAAAGAGATAGAGAAGGATACCATGTAATTATTAAGGGACCAATTCAACAGAAAGATGTGACTACAATAAATATACATGCACCCAGTTACAGGGTACCTGGCTATTTAAAAATTAATAGATCTAAAGGGAAACTTAGGCTCCAATACATTAGTAATGATGGACTTCAACACCCCACATTCATCAATGGACAGATTAACTAGACATAAAATCAACAAAGAAACAACACAGCTAATCAACAAAGAAACAACACAGCTAATCAACATTATGGACCAAATAGACCTAACAGATATCTACAGAACTTTTCAGTCCACAGTTGCAGAATAGATATTCTTCTCATCAGTGCATGGAACTTTCTCTAGGATAGACCCACATGGCAGGTCATAAAACAAGTCTCAGCAAATTTGAAAAAATCAAATTCCTACCATGCATCTTCTCTGATGACAATGGAATAAAGCTGGAAATCAACTCAAGAATCTCTAGATCATGTTCAAACACAAGGAGACTGAATAACATGCTCTTGAATGAACAGTGGGTTATAGAAAAAATTAAAAGATAAATCAAAAAAATTTCTGGAAATGAATGAAGATGACAATACATCATATCAAAACTTATGAGATGCAGCAAAAGAAGTTAAGAGGGAAGTGTATAATAGCTGGTGCCTATGTAAAAAAATGGAAAGGTACCAAATAAATGAACTATCAAGACACTTCAAGGACCTAGAAAAAGAACAGCAAACCAAACCCAAAATTAGTAGGAGAAAAGAAATAATTAAAACTAGATAAGAAGCAAACATAACTGAAGCAAAAAATTACAAAGAAAAATCAGTGAAATTAAAAGCTGTTTTTATTGAAAAAAATAAATGAAATTGATCACCATTGGTCCTACTAACCAAGAAAATCAGGGAGAAGACACAAATCAGTAAAAGCAGAGATGAAAAAGGAAATGTAACAACAGCACAGAAACAAAAAGAATAATCAGAAATTACTACAGAGACTGTACACAAACAACTGGGAAACCTAGAAGAAATGGAAGATTCCTAGAGACATACAATATACCAAAATTGAGTCATGAATCCATACATACAAAGCAGAACAATAACCAACATGGAAATTTAATCAGTAATAAAGACCCTTCCAAAAAAGAAAAGTCCCAGACTGTACAGCTTCACTGCTGAATTCTAACAGACATTTAAAGAAGAACTAGCACCAATTCTTGTCAAATTATTCAAAAACAGTTGAAAGGGAGAGAATCCCCCCAAATTCCTTCTGTTAAGACTGTGTCACCTTAATTTGCAAGCCAGAAAAAGATATAACAGAGAAAGAGAACCATAGACCAATATAGCTAATGAACATAGATGCAAAAATCCTCACAAAATATTAGCTAATCAAATCCAACAACACACCAGAAAGATCACACACCCCAACCAACTGGGATTTATTCCTGATATGCAGGGATGGCTCAACATTCACAATCAACCAATGTGAAACATCACATTAACAAATTGAAGAACAAAAACCATATGGTTATCTCAATAGATGCAGAGAAAGCATTAGATTTAAAACAACAACTTTTCGTGATGAAAATCTTAAGCAAACTGGGTATAGAAGGAACATTCCTCAACATAATCAAGGCAACTTATGACAAATCCACGGCCAGCATCCTATTGAATTGGGAAAAAGCTGGAAGCATTCCTCCTAAGATCCATATCTGCAGGATGTGCACTCTCATAATTGTTATTTAATATAATCTTGTAAGTTTTAGAACAATGAGGCAAGAAAAAGAAATCAGAGATATAAATTGGAAAGAAAGAAATAAAATTAACTGTATTTACAGATGACATGATTCCATTCATAGGACATTCATAAGACTCCATTGAGAGACTATTGAAACTCATAAAAGAGTTTGGTAATGTGGCAGGCTATAAAATTAATGCACAAAAATTAACAGTCTTTGAATACATGGACAATGGCATGGCTGAGAAAGAACTTCTAAGATGGATCTCATTTACAACAGCTACAAAAAAGAAGTAAATATCTTGAAATAAATTTAACCAACAATGTCAAAGATCTCTATTATGAAAATTATTATGAAACATTAAAGAAAGAAATGGAAGACATTAGAAATGAAAAATCTTCCATGTTTAGGGATCAGAAGAATGAGTATCATCAAAGTATCCATACTACCAACAACAATTCATAGATTCAATGTGATTTCAATCAAAATACAATGATGTTCTTCTCAGATAGAGGAAAAATTACACTAAAAATCATATGGAAACACAAATACCCCCAATAGCTAAAGTTATTTTATACAACAAAAGCAAAGTCAAAAGCATTACAACACCAGATTGCAAGATATACTACAGGGAAGTTTTAATCAAAACAGCCTGCTACTGGCACAAAAACAGATGTTTAGACCAACAGAACAGAATAAAAAAGTCCAGAAATCAATACACACATCTACAACCAAGTTATGTTTAACAAAGGAGCTGAAATCAATCCCTGGAGCAAGGACAGTTTCTTCAACAAATGGTGCTAGGAAAACTAGATCTCCACATGCAGGAGCATACAAATTGAACCCTACCTTACTCAAAAATCCACTCAAAATGGATCAAGAGCTAAATCTATGACCCATTAGCATCAAATTACTACAGAATGTTAGGACAACTCTGCAAGGCATTGGCATAGAAAAAGACTTCCTGGAAAAGACCCCAGAAGCCCAGGCAATCAAAGCCAAATTTGACAAATGGGATTACATCAAGCTGAGAAGCTTCTGCACTACAAAGGAAACACTCAGCAAAGTGAAGAGGCAACTGACAGAATGGGAGAAAATATTTGCAAACTATGCAGTTGATAAAGGGTTAACATCCAGAATCTATAAAGAGCTTAAGAAATCCAACAACAACAACAACAAATCCAGTTAAGAATTGGGCAAAGGATTTGAACAGGAATTTTTCACGAGAGGAAATTCAAGTTGCCAACAGATACATGAAAAATGCTCAGGATCAACAACCATCAGGGAAATCCAAATAAAAACCACAATGAGGTTTCACCTCACCCTAGTTAGAATGGCTCTCATACATAAATCAACAAGCCATAAATGCTAGTGAGGATGTGGGGCAAAAGGTATCCTAATCCACTGTTGGTGGGAATGTAAATGAGCATAGCCATACAGCCATTGTAGAAGGTATGTAGGTGGTATGTAGAAGGTATGGAGTTACCTCAGAAATCTGAATATGATATCACCTAGCCATCCCACTTCTGAGAATTTACCTAAACCCAAAGAGATCAGTATATGAGAGTTGTCTCTTTTATGTACATTGTAGCACAATTTACATTAGGTAAGATATGGAATCAACCCAGATGACTATCAACTGTTGATTGGGTAAAGAAATTATTTAACACACAAACACACATACACACACACACACACACACTATGGAATACTCCTTAGCTATAAAAAAAATGAAATCCTGTCTTTTGCAATAAAATGGACACAACTGGAAACCATTATACTTAGTGAAATAAACCAGTCCCCAAAAGATAGATATCATATGTTTTTCCTGATCCAAGGTAACTAACAGAGTACCTGAAATGTAATGTGTTGGAGTGAAACAGACATTTTGAGATTCAATGATTGTTTACAATAACTGTCACTTTTATTGAGGAACAATGTTTTTTTCTTCATACTACTTACTTTTACTTAGTGTAGGGTTAACTTTATGATCACTAGGTAAACTGATAGAACTTTTTAGAAATTCAGAGTGTGAATGGGAAAAGAAAGAGGAAGAAGGATTGGAGTATGGGTGGAAGGGAGGGAAATGTGGGAAGTATCACTAGGTTCCTAAATCTGCATATATGAAATATATGAAACTTATATAACTTAGATAAAATTTTTTCAAATGTTTTAAAAATATTCACTTTGTAAACAATGAAAGACCTGTCATAGTTATAAGTAATTATATGATTTCAATCTTGACTGGACAAGCATGGACTGGGTTAGCCCAAGAATCCAGATGTCCTGGCTTTTACTCCAGTCTTCTTTCTCATGCACTTGGGTGACAGAATTCTACTTTTGAAATGAAATATACACCTTATGGCATTTAGGGAGGCAGCTTCCAAGAAGCTAAAATCATTAGGAATCCAGAGTACTTAAATCAAGGAAAATTCCTTAAACTGGATGCCATAGGTGTCCATATCAGCTAGCAATGCACGTGGTCAAAGTCTTTCCCACATACAGATTCTCACCTAATCTTTAATGGCCTGGAGATGGGAAACTTGCCAGTTCCCAAGCTACTTCCCTTCTCTCCTCAGTTATCCTAATGATCTTTCTTGGCTAAAATAATACGACAACAAAATGATGCTTATAGCATTTTTTTTTTTGACAGGCAGAGTGGACAGTGAGAGAGAGACAGAGAGAAAGGTCTTCCTTTTGCCGTTGGTTCACCCTCCAATGGCCACCACGGCCAGCGCGCTGCAGCTGGTGCACCATGCTGATCTGATGGCAGGAGCCAGGTGCTTCTCCTGGTCTCCCATGGGGTGCAGGACCTAAGCACTTTGGCCATCCTCCACTGCATTCCCAGGCCACAGCAGAGAGCTGGCCTGGAAGAGGGGCAACCGGGACAGAATCTGGTGCCCCGATCGGGACTAGAACCCGGTGTGCTGGCGCTGCAAGGTGGAGGATTAGCCTATTGAGCCACGGCACAGGCCGCTTATAGTCTTTTACCATCATCATACTTTCATATGAATAGAGTCTCAGAGGTTTAGACTCCACCTGGGACAGCTGCATCCATACTGGAGTGCCTGTGTTCAAGTCCTGGTGCCTTGTGCTTCATTTCCTGCTGATGCACAACCTGAGAGGCATCAGATGATGGCTTGAGTATTTGGATCCCTACCACCCACATGGGAGACCCACATTGAGTTCTAGGCTCCTGGCTTTGGTCTGGCGCAGCCCGTGGACTGTTTTGGGCACTGGAGGAGTAAACCAGTGGATGGAAGGTCTCTATCTGTTTCAGTCTTTCTGTGTTTTATGCCTTTCAAACAAGATGAAAATATACAATTAAAAAGTATTTTAAATGAATAGTCTCACAACAACCCTGAGGGAGAGGTTATTTTTACAGATGAAGTTGTAGGGGGGAAAATCTTTCTCATTGACAGGTTCATGGTCAAGGTATCTATAATAAAAGATAGATGAATCAAACAACTCTGTTTTCTTCATCAAAGTTAGCATAAAAATACATTATTTTCACTGGGCCTTTCCATTTTCATTCCTGATGGTTTCTGTGTCATGTAATACTTTAGTTAAGGAGTTTTTTATGCTTTTCTCATGTTCATATGTCATTTGTTATAGAAGCATCAGCCATAAACCTTGTGATGGGTGAGGGAAAGATACCTACTTTTTCTCTTATAGTAAGTTCTTAGTAGCATTAATAATGATGACAATAATGATAACATTGCTGATGCAAGCATGAGAAGCTTCTAGCTTATAAGTGTCAATAATGATGGGTCTGCAAAAAAAGCATTTCTGTGGGGGAAAAAAGTACCAATCAATCAACTCAATTGTCTGAAAATCAGTAATGATAGAATGAATGTGCAAATTATAGAATAATTATATTCAGTAGATTAGGGGATTAATGGTATATGAATGTCACTGACTTTACATATGAACACACACACATGTATTTGAAGATGAGGGTGTTTCAAAACATCATGAAAAATGTACATTTTCTCTCTTTTTAAAAGATTTATTTATTTATTCTAAAAGTAGAGTTGGGCAGGGGGACAAGACAGAGAGAGAGAGAAAGAGAGAGAGAGAGAGATCTTCCATCGCTGGTTCACTCCCAAATGGTCACAATGGCTGGGGCAGGGCATGTCAGAATCCAGGACCTCTTCCTGGTCTCCCTCATGAGTACAGGAGCCCAAGCACTTGGGCCATCATCTACTATTTTCCAAGGCAAATTAGCAGGGATCTGGAAGAGAAGTGGAGCAGCCAATTCTCTAACTGGCACCCATTTGGGATGATGGCATTGCAGGTGACAGCTTTACCCACTATGCCACAATGTCAGCCTTGTAACATTTAATAGCTCTTAATTTTATTTTTCCATAAACCTGCTGAAGACACATGGTCTATACAGTTGACCCCCTGTATGTGGATTCTATATCTAAGATTTAATCAACTGTGAATCAAAAATGTTCCAGGGGCCAGTGCTGTGGCATAGCGGGTAAAGCCACCGCCTACAGCAGCATCCCATATGGGTGCCAGTACAAGTCCCAGCTGCTCCACTTCCAATCCAGCTCTCTGCTATGGCCTGGGAAAGCAGTAGAAGATGGCCCAAGTCCCTGGGCCCCTGCAACCACATGGAGACCTGGAGGAAACTCCTGGTTTTTGGCTTCGGATCAGCATAGCTCCGGCCTTTACGGCCAATTGGGGAGTGAACCCTCAGATGGAAGATCTGTCACGCTCTCTCTCTCTCTCTCTCCCTCTCTCTCTCTGCCTCTCCTTCTCTCTCTGTGTAACTCTTTCAAAATAAATAAATCTTTAAAAAAAAAGTCCAAAAAATTGCATCTGTGCTGAACTTATACGAACTTTGTTGGTTATTATTCCAACATAGCATTATTATTTGTTGGTTATTATTCACATAGCATTTATTTTGTGTTAAGGAGTATAAGTAATCTAGAGTTGATTTAAAGTGTACAATAGGATGTGTGTACAAGTTATATGCAAAAACTATGTAATTTTTATAAGGGACTTGAACATTCACAGGTTTTTGTATCCATATTTGGTCTGGAATCAATCCCATGGGATAAACATACACACACACACACACACACACACACACACGGCACTATGTTAGGAAATGGTGAAGCAAACATGAGTAAGACAGACTTGCTTTCAAAAGGCAGAAAATATCAAATAGAAAATAAATGGCACAGGACAACAAAAGACATTTATAAGCACTTGGCATTGTGTGTTAAGAACTTTATATGCATTAACCATCAATCACAGCAATCTTCCAGATTAGGTCTATCATTATCCCCATTTTACAGAGAAGGAAACTGAGGCAGATCACACAATTTGCTTGAGAGCATACAGCTAGTGGAAAAACTGAAAGCCAAACACTGGGAGTCTGACTTTAAAGACCAGAACACCCAGTTACAGTTCTCACTGTCTCTCTAAAGGGGTGCAATAAATACACCTTGCAATAAGTGAAAATCTGCAGTAAGAGATCAAACCTTGAGCAGAAGTATCTCTAGATGTGAAAATGTTGTGAAGTCAGTGTGGTGGTGAAGGACACAGTCTGTCTCGCTCTCTCTTCTCTCTCTCTCTGTCCCTCCACCCTCAGTCTGCTGAGAGGGAGGTAGATACCCTGACACAGATAGAAAAAGCTTCACAAAGAGGATTTAGGAATTTTCCAGGTGATCAAGGAGGGCGTGGGTACTTCTGGAGAAAGTTCTAGTATCTGCAAGGATTCAGAGTTCTCATGGAAAAATAAACTCAGGATTCCAACGGGGAGGCCTACATGCTTCTTTTATTTTATGTATTTATTTTTTATTTATTTGACAGATAGAGTTAGACAGTGAAAGAGAGACAGAGAGAAAGGTCTTCCTTCCATTGGTTCACACCCCCCCCCCCCCAAATGGCTGCTATGGCTGGCACTGCACCGTTCCAAAGCCAGGAGCCAGGTGCCACAGCAGAGAGCTGGACTGGAAGAGGAGCAACCGGGACTAGAACCTGGCGCCCATATGGGATGCCAGTGCCGCAGGTGGAGGATTAGCCAAGTGAGCCCCTGCCCCTGCCTGCTTCTTTTTATTTAAAACAGGATCAGGGATGCCTCCCACCCCATCACAGTAGAGTCAAGGATGTCTCAGTAAAGGGGCCAGGGATCTCACCATCTGTCTCACTCACCCTGTAAAGTGTGAGGACTCACAGAGCCCACTCTGTCACACAGTACTGTGTGCTCGAGGCACAATGCGTGCAGAGTAAATGGATAATGCCCCCTATCCGGCTGGAAAAGGACTGGAAATGAAGTGGGGACGGAACCTCTGAGGCTAGAACTGATAAAGGCAAACACTTGTGGAGGGAGGGTTCAGAGAAGGAGGGGGAGGAGGAGGAAGAATAAAATGCTACAATCCCCTTGATTCAGAATGTTGCTAGAATACTTTCTTCCCCCAGGAATTTCTCTGGACCCCAGAGTAATTAAACTTGCTTTCTCCATTCTCTTCCATTTGCGTGTAATCATTTTTGAATTTTTTTTTTGTACTGAAGGGCAGGAAAGGTAAGAAAAAAAATAAAAGCTTGTATCCACCAAAGCACACTCTACTCACACCTAAGCATTTGTACCAGCCCCAGGTGGAGCCTTTGCTTTTGTTTATTATCAAAACACTTTTATTGACTTTTTTCCATTTTATCTGAAAGGCAGAAAGAAGAGATAGAGATCTTCCAAATGCTGGTTCACACTTATCACCCCAAATGTCAATGACACCCAGGATTGGGCCAGGCTGAAGCCAGGAGCTTGGAAATCAACCCAGTTCTCCCATGTGAATGGCAGGGACCCCAACACGTGGGTCATCACCTGTGTGCCTCTGAGTGAGCACTAGTAGGAAGCTGATCCGGAGCCAGCTGTGAACCAGGCACTCTGATGGGCACATGAGTGCCCCAAGGGCAGCATAGCTACTGTATAAACACCTGCTCAGAACCTCCACTTTTGAAACTAAAAAAAAAAAAAAAAAGTCATTCACAGATGCTGAGTCTTAGCTCTCAAAGGACGGCTGGAAGGTACATCTACATTTCAAAGGAAAACCAGACTCCGACTTCCTGAGTGTTTGTAGGGAGCCTGAGTTAAGAACACTAGGAGAGAGGTCTGGATTACTGGGGCACAGTGTTCAGTCCACAAAAAAAGAATAAGAGACGAATACCTCGCCCAAGAAAGCCTTAGGAATCACTGGAAATTGCCCACAGGCCTCTGAGACTTCACTCTGAGATTTCTAGTGGTTCAAGAGCCCCCGAAGGAAATGAGCTTCCCCATGTGAATGTCTCCACGGACGCCTGTCCTGGCAGATGACAGCAGCACTCAAAGCTCCAGGCCTTTCCTCCTGTTACTGCTTGGGACCTCTGAACAATGTACATGCACAGTGAACACACAACCAGGGTCCCTGCGTGCAGTTCTAATAGTCATGGCTTTCTGGGTAGCCCTGGGCTATCTCTTATCGACGATTAGCCTTGCACCTCCTGACAGACTGTGTCCAATAGAAATTCAGGTTAGTTTTAGTAGTAAAGTACACATTGCTTGCTGTACCCTGGCTATTTTAAGCTGAGAGTCCTATCTCTTACTCTTACTTCCTGACATCTCTGCTGTTTTATCTCGCTCCTAAACCACTATAATCCATATCACCAGGGATAATTATTTAAAGGGGAGCTTCCTGAGTCCTAGGAGCCAGCCTCATTAGGTATAAGCCCATGCAGTATTCTTTAACTTCCTGCAGCATGATTGTTCAGTTCTCTGAATTCTGCCTTCAGAATGGGCACTTGATAGCCTGGTCCATAGGCATCCTCCCATTACCCTTTAGATGTACAGGGGAGGAAAGAGATATTTTCTCACTTAACACTTGGATTGCAGCTGAGTTCCTACAACAAAAGAGAAATGAGAGAAAGGAATAAAACCAAGTTCCTATACTGTGCCTTGAATGCAGAAGCTAGATATCATCAGGTCCTAGTCTCCCAGCCTCCCTCCCCTCGCTTAAAGTTTCCTTATCCTGCTTTTATGATTGTAAATCAACCTCATTAAAATTAGCTCACTGAGTTAATGGAGTAGTGCAGTGGTCCTATGAGTTCCCTAATCACTGGAGTCATGAGGTCATTTATTCCCCTTATAGATAACAACCTTTTTAAGAAAAGATTGGTTGATTTATTTGAAAGGCAGAGTAACAGAGAGGGAGATTGACACACAGAAAGAGGTCTTCTATCCTCTGGTTCATTCCCTACATGGCTGCAAAAGCCCAGGGTTAGGCCAGGCTGAGGCCAAGAACTCCATCCTGGTCTCCCACCTGGGTGGCAGGAGCCTAAGGCCTTGAGGAATCATCCTCTATCTTACCAAGTGCATCAGCAGGAAACAGGAAGCCGAGAGCTGGGACTAGAACCAGAAGTCTGATGCTGCAGTTACAAGCAGTGGTTTAACAAACTGCATCACAACACCAGCCCCTATACATAACATCTTGTCAGACTTGTCTTGAAGGGTTTCTTTTCAGGAAACCCCAGGCGGTGACTAACCAACACCAGTATGTTTCCCCAGACTAACTGAAACTCCCTTTGTCATCATCAACATTCCCCAGAATACATGTTATTGTCAACCAATAAAAGTAGAGCCATGAGCACTGCAGACTCACCAGGCACTTGGACGCAGCTGAACACGCACCTCCGGTCCCCACTTCAAGCTATAAGAACCTTTACCCCTAACCTCTCAGGAAGCCTGGGAATTAAGCAATAGCTGCCCAACTCCTTGCCCTTCTTCCACCACCTCAGTGTCAGTAATTGGCTTTCTGCATGTTAAGCAAGTGGATCCAGTGCAAGGATTCTAAAGCAACTCCTCCAGTTGGTTTTGGGGGTTTCCTATACCAAGCATACCAATTTGTTTTAGGTGGCACAGAACTTTCAGAAATAAAGACACAAAGAAACAGGGAAGATAGCTTATGTTTATGTTTACGTTTGATGAAGAATGAACAATCATGGAGAAGTATGATTGGGCACAGAGATGGTAAACTAGAGGAACTTAGCACAGATTCTTCTTAATGTCTGTCTTCGAGGATAAAGATGTTGCTTTCTCTGGGTTTAGGACGGTGCCTGTGGAAGGAGGGTTTTATGATCTTCATTAGGGGAGGAGGGCAAGAGGGAAATGAGAGTAACCTTCCTGATTCTGCTCTTTTCTCAAATGCCAGGGTGCCAGTTAGGGGTAAGTGTTTTGAAGCCCATCAGATGGTTTCCTGGGTAAAGTTCTATTCCCACAAAAGCAAGAACCATGTGTAAACATTTTTAGCCCACAAAAGAGAAAAAGAAACAAACCCACCTCATACTGTGTACCAGCCGTAGAGCTAGGAGGGTTCCCACATGTGTTCTCATTCAAGTCTGACAAAAACCCTTCAAGGTAGTTATGTCAAAGCATAATTTTCAAAATGTTAAAAACATAATTCTTATGCAAACATATAGTGAGCATGTGTCAAATTTTATTTAGCTCATTATTAAGGAAACTAGCAGGTTGGCAAAGCCAATTCAAAAGAGTAATGAGAAATAAGAATTATAATCAGAGTAGGAGGTAGGGAAGGGAAAAAAAGAAATTATTTGCAAAACTTGTTAACACCCTACAAGACAATAAAACCACATTTTGAGGGACTATCTTCACCACTGGTCTGAAGTACATATTATCACATCTTAGCCCTTGTCCGGAATTGTAAAATATCTGAAACCTAATTAATTATGCAAATTAACATTTTCCTAAATAATGAGATGATTTTTAGGTGGTCTTTTTAGAAACTGTGATTGATATGGCTTTAAAAAATCACTACATATTTTTGCCTTATTTCCTGTATTAGCAGGTTCTCTTAATACTAAATATTATTTATCACCATTTTACAGATATGCAAGCTGTGATTCTGAGTACTGAAATCCCTTGAAAATAAGTAAAAGAACCATATATCTGGGCTAAAATTTGTCTGCTTCTAAAACCCATCCTTCTTCTACTATACTATACTATATAGTTGGGCACATAAAAAGGTTTTCAACTGACTTACACAGGAGTAACATCCAAAAGGTTAATGATGAAATATGAGCCAAGTAACCCAGAATAGTTCATATGTTTCTCTATAGTGCTCAGATTACTCAACAGCAAAGCTTACATTGAGAGAAAATGAGAAATGCCATTATCTAAAGTATGTTCTCTAGATTTCCATCATAGTCTACCTTTTAGAAAGGCAAGCAACCATCCAAGACAGGGGAACTGTCTTGGATACTGCCGATGCAGCATCCTGACTTGGTAACACTTGTCTTAAATGATAATTGAACAAAAATTTTGATCACCTATTGGACATCAGGAACCCTAATCCCATCATTTCAACTCTTCATGGAAAACAAAAATAAGTGTTTTATTTTGAAAATTCTAAGATATTATTTAGGTGACTGGAGACAAACTAGTAATATATAATGAGGTCACATGCTAGCCAAAGAACTACCTTAGTATATAGGCGATCATGGTGACTTCTAATTCTCATAATTCTCTATCCTCTTGAATGCCATTAGAAGTGACATTTGTAACTTGACAATGGAGAATATAATTTTTTCAAGACATATGAGGCACTACTGCAATTCATTTTAATTTATAAATTGCCAGATAATTTTGTAGTAAGCCATACCTCTTTCCCTTTCTATGAAACATCAGCAAACTCATTCCTTCTTGATCAATATCTAATTCCTAGGCAAATTTGTATGGTTGTAGTACTACTTATGTACAGCAGAGGTCACTCATAATAGGTACACTAGATTACCAAATTTTAATAAATGCAAAAGAGCTAGAAGAGGAAGTAGTTTTAACTAGGTTTTGTGCTCTGTAGCCATTGTACAAAATGGTAAATAATGTGTATCTTTTGGACTCTGATAACACACATGGTGGGAAAAATATCAAAAAGTCTATGTTCACTAACTTGTATTCCACAGAAAAGAATAGGAAATTGGTATACTAAGAGTCTACCAGTTGTCTGATTAATGATTCATAAATAACAACAACAGGTCATCTCTTCCTAGTGGTAACATAGTCATGAAAATTACAATCATGGAGCTAGTGCTGTGGCATAGCGGGTAAAGCCGCTGCCTGCAATGCTTGCATCCCATATGGGTGCTGGTTTAGTCCCAGCTGCTCCACTTCTCATCCAGCTCTCTGCTATGGCCTTGGAAAGCAGTGGAGGATGGTGCAAGTCCTTGGGCCCTTGCACTCACGTGGGAGACCCAAAAGAAGCTCCTAACTCGTGGGTTCAGATCAGCACAGCTCTGGCTGTTGTGGCCAATTGGGGAGTGAAACAGCAGATGGAAGGCCTCTCTGCCTCTTCCTCTCCTCTCTCTGTGTAACTCTGACTTTCAAATAAATAAGTCTTTAAAAAAAAAAAGAAAATATAATCATATTTTGTAACAGCCATCTGGCCACTGATTTACAAAGTACCCTTTAGACTGATAATCCAACCAAAATTACACTGGTGTTTGAGGTTCCCTACCTTTGGCTTGACAAATTGTGGTCAAAATATTCAAATCAGAAATATGAGTTCAAATCAAGGGCACTAAATTAAGAAGTTCTTAACATCTGAAGATGGAAATATTGGTGCCTGGACCCTACACCGATGTTCCAAAACTGTTTTGATGCAGTGGTTCTGTATCAAAATTATCTGGAAAACTTCTCAGAATCAAGATGGTGGACCTTGTCCTCGGAGTTTCTCATTTAGTAGGTCTGGAGAAGGGGCCAACATTTTAAAGTTCTTATTAGCTGTCAGGTGCTACTGCTACCACTGGTTCAAGTGCCACTCTTTGGGAACTAATTGCTTTCCACCAAAGCCTGAATTACACAGCCCCACCCATACAACACCACGGGGCATAGATAAAGAGGAAAAGCCCCCAAAGCTCAACAAGCCACATTCTGGTTTTCAAGAACTCAGACTAACAGCATTGTTTCTGTTGATATTTTAATCATGCTCTGTCATCCCATTATTTTTCTCCTGCTCTTATCTCCATGCTATTAAATGTTTTACTGGTTATGTCATCATGCACTATCATCTAATCAGCACCTCACTGTTTGTGCTGCCTTCATTAATCTCAGGTCAAACAGCTTTGTAACAGAGTTAAACTTTCTGGAATACTGGATTGTATACAATGGACAAAGGCCATAAGGAGACAAAGAAAGTAACAAAAGCAGAGATCAAATGAGAAGATTCTGGTTGAGAACAACCAGAAAAGTCCTCATCAACCTCAGTTTAGACTTTGTAAACACAGAATTGAGTGAGTACTCCTCCCCTTCCTTTTAGTCTGTTGTTTTGCTCAATCACTGGCTGGCAGGCCAGATCTTGACTGGGCATTAAATCCATTAAATCAGATGCTGTAATACAACTCCTATCTCCATGCTAATAGCGAAAACTATCAGCAGTAAAAATAGAGAGTGAATAGAATGCAAAAGCTGTTGCAAAATATCACTGACTCATGAATTCATCTCTCAATCTCCTGGAAATACATATTAGTGACTTTATAGCTACATTCACTGGGTCAGATGAAGCCAGGTGAATAGCCACGGTACAACTAAAGGGTACTATAGTGCCCTCATGAACGAATTCACCTCATTTTTCAGAGCTGTGAATGAATGAAAATAAGAAATTACAATGGAAATCACACTGCAATCTTCACTCTGTGCGAGGTCACAATGAAGACTAATCCATAATAAATATGACTAATAAGACTAATAAATAAGACTAATCCATAATAAATATGCAGCAAACCGTGCTTGTGAAAGGAGATGCTGCCTCTGCAGACACACGGTACACATCCATCACTGCATATACAATAGGCCAACCCCTCCACATGGCAGAGGAAGTGTTACTAGCCAATAATTACAGGCACAGGAATTTCCTGTGCACGGAAAAGGATGTAAAACTGCCTTTAACAATACAAGCCTCAATACACTTGCTTTATAGACACACACACACAGTCTTGTTATCACACTATAATCCTTGCCTTTTGAGGTGCAAATTTATAAAGAGGCTCCTGAAACAACAACTTCATTTCACACCTTCACTGCAATCAAATAAGTTTAAACGGCCAAGACTTCCGAACAAGGTTAGAAGCTTCAGGACTGTAAAGGCACAGAGGCAAGATGGATTCTAACTATAACCTTCACTCAGTACTTCAAAAATAATATTTTATTAATTCAGTCCACATACAGACTTCTTCAGGCAGAGAGAATTTGCATTTTAACTAATTCGCTTTGTGATTAATATCAAAAATGGAGGAATGTGCTCCCATTAGTGATTCAAAAGCCTGGAGAAATTCCTGTGCACTGGATTTCGGGTGGAGCTGCATCTCAGGTCTGTAATTGTCAGGAGCTGTCAGCAGCTTGCCACAAAGCCGAGAGCATATGGCATCCTCCAAGGATTTGCTACCATTTTTTTTCTTACTATGTGAATCAGTCGGTCACTCTAGCTCCTCTATGGAATAATTCGAACAGCTGATCCCAACCAACTTGAATGTTGGAAAAGCCCTTTGTCTTACTTTCTATCACACTGGCTTGTGGAGGGTGGCAGCATTTCATCTGTGGTTGATACAACAGCACATAGCTAATTGGCATTACTATCCTTGACATAAAAAATAGAACAATATGTTCACTTTGCTGGAACCAAACAGGGTTCTGGGATATGTTTAAATCCCAGAACCAAACAGTTATAGTTTTATGGAACAAAAGAATTAACTTTGATCAGATAGCATCTTAAATGAAAATAAGTTGTAAATTTACTTTTATTTCATTAATGCCAAGAGACACTGGGGATGTCATCGATTCAAGATCAGTTCTGCTTAAAGATAAAAAAATATGAAAATTTTTAAATAGTTATAGTCTTAGTCAAACTCTTTTAATCCAACTTACAGAATACTGCTTTCCTTTAATCTATTTTTTGTTTTGTTTTGATCAGAACAGGAAGATGTCTACTGTAATTTTAATAACTATGACACTCTGGACATTCAACATAGAGCAAAGTCATGAATATCATGCTCCTTTGAGTCCTTATCTTTCACGGTTCACAGATTTCATCTTTCCTTTGATCATCGGGGTAGTTCCCAAATTGGATCTGTTTTTCTATTCCTTCTCTCTACAGCCAACTATTTCACTCTGGACCAAGAGATTAATAAAATCATGGCATGAGTGAAAAAGAACCTGGTGAACCAAACAATGATAAATGAGTAAATGAATTTCAAAAAATTATATATAGAGAGAAAAATATGCTTCAGAGGGAAGGTCAATAGAAATATAGATCTGGTGGTCAAACCTGAGCATCATATACATTTTCGGATAATGAGAAAAAGCATCTCCAAAGACATCAGAAAACATGTTTTCACAGAATTTTATGTTTCAGATTTGATTGCAATTAGCATGCTAAACCAGATTTCTAGGTTAGAAGCAGTTCAAGCTTCAGTTGAGTTAGGCATTGCAAAGACAAATGACTTCATAATGAATGGCATCCCTCTCCCTTTCATTTACATATATTAATTTTTAAATGGACATCTTCAGAATTTTTAAATTTTTATTTATTTGAATGCAGAGAGAGAGAGAGAGAGAGAGAGAGAGAGAGACTGAGATTCTTCCATCTGCTGGTTGAGTGCCCAAATGCCCACAACAGGTGGGACTGGGCCAGGCTGAAGCTGGAGCCTGAAACTCCATCTGGGTATCTCACAAAGATGGCAGGAGCTTGAGTACTTTAATCACCACCTAATCACCACCTGCTGCCACTAAGGGTGTACATTTATCAGGAAGCTGGATGGGAAGCAGAGTAGCTGGGATTCAAACCAAGCACTCTGATACAAGATGTGGGTATCCCAAGTAGCATCATAAGTGCTGATGTGATAGAGAGTAATATCAAAGGGAAAACCATGAGATGCTTCATAATTATCCCCACTACCTAAAAAAGCATGCATTGGCCAAATGTTTCCTTGATCCTAGCAGCTCTCTCAGATCTCCCAGTGCTGACTGTCAGGGGATCCTGTTCACCAACACAATTTCTCACAGTTTTGTATGATATCCCTAAGTATCTAGCCACCCGGACTTAATAAAGGGGAAAAAACAACAACAAAAAATACTGGAGTCTGTATTCTATTTTTCTGTTTTGGTTCATCCTTGGCTTTTGACAGGTGCACACCCCACTTTATGTCTTATCAGCCACTTCAGAGCTCTGCTCCGAAAGTCAGGGGAGGAATTTGCTCTGGCTGAGAAGGGAAGGATTTTTTAAGAGAAGAAATGGCATAGTAGTAGAGAGAAATTTTAATAACTAAGTAAAAAAGGAAGGTAAGAGGCAAAAAGAAAAACAGAAAGGCAAAGGAGATAAGATGGTACCTAACTACAGAATAGTTAATGACAGCAGATCTCCAGGGCCAGGATAAGTCACTAAGGGTCCCTGAATCTGAGAACAAAATAGAGCAGAAAGTTGCCAAGGTTTTGGAACCTATTCTTTCCTTTATGTAGCTAGCCTGGACGAGGAGGTTTCAATCTGAACAGACCCAGGAACTGAAACCAACATCCAAAGGGTTCCATTAATATGCCATTGTGCGTAGTTCACGGGAGGAAGACACAGTAGGTTGTGCTTAAATGTTGCAGCTTGTGGTACCCTATATGCAATACTTATTGGAAGGTACAGCATTAAATGTGAAAATAAATGGCTATTAAAAAAAAGCTAAACAAGTACAGAGTACAACTCTAAGAAAAACGTGAGCATCATTCTCCTGAGTTTGATTTATTGAGAAATGTGCAATCAATTGTTGAAAGCCGCTTCACCAAAAAAAAAAAAAAAAATCTGCCTCCAAAGAAGTGTAAATTGTATTAAAGTCTCCTTTTCCCGTTTCCCTTCCACTAGCATTACCTTGCTTCCTCTTAGTGGTATCCCATAGTCCCTGAGATAAAGAGAAAACTCCCTGAAGGCTCTCAGTCAGCCCACTGTCTCCTCTTCCATCCCTGTCTCAAAATCCTTTTCTGAGTTTGAGTGGATGTGTCCCGTTGTTCATCACATGATCAGGTTCCTTTCTGCCACATGTTTCTTTTCCACTATGGGACACTTACCTTGTGGCGAAACTAATCCACATCCTTTCCTCAGTTCTGGGTTCCAGAGCAGATCACATAGAAGTCCTCTGCTTCTGATAGAGCAAATCTCACCGCCGCAGGCTACCAGTGCTTCCCTCTTCCTACTCCGATTAACTCTGTCCACTTGACATTTAAAAGTCTATCTCCCTCAGAAGACATAAGCTCCATGAGGGTAGGGGGCATGCCAGTTTTGTTCACCATTTGTCTCAAGGTCAAGGATAGTGTCTGACATGGCAGATGCTTTATTAACAACCGTTGAATTTATTATCAAGTAGTTATTCAGCATGGTTCATATAAAATAAGTCATTTTTGAATTATAGTGCATCACCAAATATTGAGGTACTGATTACTTCATTTAATTTTTTGTGCTTCCTGCAGAGTAAATATAAAGATACACAGAGCACAATTCCTACCCCTAGAGTATTTTATACTCTAGATTCACTAAGGTATTAGCAAATGATCTATGTTACAACTATTTGACTCTATTGTCATACAAAAGAAACCATAGCAATATATAAATGGACAATATATAAATGGATAAATATGGCTATATTCCCATAAAACTTCATTTGCAAAAACAAGGAGTTGGTTGGTTTTGGTTGCAGGTTTGCTCTGGTTTCTTTCCCCTGCTCTAAGAGAAGTAATACATTTGAAAATATATATAAAACTTAGTTCACATTGAAAATTCTGATTCAGTAGCCTGATGTTGGGTCCCTATGACAGGCCAGGTATCGAGCTAGGCTTTTCGGGTGCACAAGATGAAGAAGTCCAGACTTGCCCCAGGGACAGCTCACCATCTAAGGAAAGAGACTCATATGCCCATTCATTTTTATAAAACAGCTTGAAAAGGAGGCAAGATAAAAGTCTCTATGTAACACAGTATACACAAAGTATTCTGACAGACCAGAGGAGGCAGGGATGCAGGCATTTGGACTCCTGAAAGATTCATCACTGGTAAGTGTCACAAAGAAAACGAAGCTTTAGAAAGACAATTAGAATGCTTGGGTTGGATGGATGAAAAGGGAAGAGGCAGCAGGCAGGGGGCCATGTAAGTGCCAGTGAGTGAAGCCTGGCTTGAAGGATTTGAATTAGTGTGGCAGCCATTGAAACAGAGAACAGAGGGCAGATTCCAGGGATACTGCAGAAGTTCAGTCTGTGAGACTGATCTTCTCATGGGTTTACACTGTCGTGCTACAGCAGTGTTGTCTTCTAACTTAGAGATAACGTCACCAACATGCTGTCAGAATATGAACTCAGGGTGCTGTATCCACCAGTGGTGATGGCAGAGGCCCAAAGTCATCAAAACTCTACCTACCAGTTTGCTCTATGTCCTACATACATTTATAGATAAGAGACCAAGGTTGGAAACAGTGTGAACAGGTCAAAAGTATAATCAGTCTGCGTCGTGCCTCTTGGGCTTCCCAAACTATCACTGAAGGATGGCTGACGGATTTTGCCTCATCTACAAAACTTTCCATCTTACTTTTGATTCCAAGTCAATGAGAGACTCCTTCATGTTCACTGGGAATGTGGTACAATGGACTTGAGAGGGCTGAGGAAGAACTCCTAGATACCTCCTCATGTACACTGCTTCAAGCAATGAATCAACTGCTCCAGCATTCATTTCCTCTAACACCCTCTGCTGGAAGTGCTAATGAGCAATGAAAATGTGGAAGGGAGAGAAAGCAGGCAGGCCCAGAGGGAGGTGGAGAACCAAGGGGGGTTGATGGAAAGTGCCCCTGACTAATCACTCAGTGACTCATGAAGATCTCTTGGACCATCTTTCACATTAATTGTTTTATAAAGCTCTGTGGGAACCTCATCAAGGCTCCTCCATCTTAGAGTGCATGCCTTACTCCCTGGTGGACTGTTCTTCCACAGCCTCAGAGTCACTGACAAGGGCTGGCCTGGGGCTATGGCTGTAATCCAGCTCTACTGCAAAACCTACAACATGTTACTTTCTCTTTTTGAATCTCACTTTCACCCTCAGAGTCTCACAGAAGGAGTAGAACTATCCATCACCCTGAAGCATTATTTCATTGACATAATCTCTTCCTAATGCTGGAAAGATCATACATAAAAAACTGGAAGAATGTGATTGTCTCCAGCTGTGAACAAAGCAAAGGACACAGAGACAGAACTCCCAGGTTCAAATTCCACCCTTCTGTTCCAGCAAATTGTCTAATGTTGGGCAAACAACCCATCTATACAAGCAGTTTTATCTCAGCTCTAAGACAGGAATGGTGGATGGGACTTCAAGAAGTTCATGGACAAAATGGAATTTTAAAAATCTGATGCAAGAAAATTTAAAATCCATACTTTTCTTTATAATATACATTTTCATGCATGTTTTGAAGACCTCTTGTATGAAAACAAGCTTTATAAAAGATAAGGAAAAACATCCCTTTTTTGGCTCATCTGAGAGGAGATACAGCTAAAGGAAAGACAGTAGAGTTTCGACTGAGATTCAAATTTGTGCTCAATCCCTGACCTGAAACACATGAGGTCTTAGAATCTGCATTACCTCTGTATCCCGGGGAGAACGATACCTCAAGGGACTCTCAGGAGGCCGCAGTGATGTAATGTGTCTGGAGGGCTTTGTAAACTGTAAAGCACAAGACAGATGCCAGTTGCTGTTCCCATAACAGTATCTGATCCATCACTAGCCAAATTTGATTCTATCTGTGTTTTGAGGAAAATACAGAAAGGACATAAAAAGGAGACAGAGACAACAGCACCAGATGCTGGGGAGATTATGAAGATCATATTTCTCTATGCCAGTGAATGAATTCTTAATGGAGAACTCCTGAGGAGAGAAATCAACTAAAGCCGAAAGGCCAACCATAGCACTTTCCAAAGAGAAAGTCATTTTCCTGGGATCAAGTCTGAATTTTGCCAGGCACAGTTCATTGGATATTTGAGCCCTGAAGAGACTCCAACAGCAGTCTAAGGTTGAAATTTGTTTCAAAAATATGTATTTATTTATGTATTTATTTTTGGATCAGAAACAAGCACCGTGAAGCTCCAAGAATTGCAATTTAGAACTAGGCCAGGTGATGAGGAAAGAACATAATTGTTGACATGATGACATGGATCAACCTTAATTTCAATCCACTGGAATATATTCTCAACCTCCCTGAGCCTCTTCCTTTCAACTCTAAAATGAAGACTTACAATGTATTGCTTATAAGCCTACCATGAGGGTCATGACATAAGCAAAAAGCAAAACAAAAACAAAAAAACCTTAAGAAGGTGTTAGAGTCTTGGTTTAGCAGAGTTCTCAGGTTTGAGTGGAATTATGAATGGAGATAGTATCTGTGGAACTCCAAATATAAGGATTATAGTGGTTCATGAATTACTAACTTATGAATAAGTGTATGTTTGCAAAGGCCACATATATGAAATAATTTCATAGCTAATTGTTTATTTTTCTAAGACTTCAAATGCATAAATATTGGCTGACCATACTTATTTCCCTTATTCACATATTTTGCTCTACAATTATGTGTCTGCACACACACACATGCACACACATGCATGGAGGAACAAATAAATAGGAATGTTAAGTTTTTCAGTTGTATTTGCTTTTATTTTATTTTGTTATTCTTTTTGTGATAGGCAGATCATAGTGCTGGCCCACTAGTTGGTATTCCATAAACATACTGCAAAAAATACCTTTATTAAGTGCCTCAATTTAGACCTGAGCCTTCTTGTCACAGGTCTATTCTCAGCAATTGGCCTTCTAGGTGATGAGATATGCATGTGGTTAGTTGTTTTGCACACTGTTATATTCTTTCCAGAATGGATATTTTGATTTTGCTTTACTCTGAAATTCATCCCTACATTTTTGCCAACACTCAATATGATCTGACCTTTCCATTTTGCCCATTTGTTAAGTGGAAGGTAATATCTCATTGTCATTTTAATTTGTATTTCTCCGATTGCCAGTGAAGTTGAGTAGTTTGTTATTTATTAGACAATAAAATTTAGTCTTTTATAAATTTATAAATTATCCTCTTTCCCCATTATTGTTTTTATTTCTGCTTCCCAATAATTTCTTGTTTGTTTCTGGATAATATCCTCTTTTTGGTTAAAGACATACAGATTTCTTTTACAACTCTCTACTTGTCTATTTGTCTCATGTTGTACAGAAACTTTTGATTCTGATATAGTCAAATCCACTAATGTTACAGCTCATGATGAGGAGTTTTGTCTAATAACCTTGCCTGCCAAGCGATCACAAAACGTCTCTTCTTTATCTCAAATCCAGAACCAAGGAAAAACTAGATAACTTTCACCTGAGGTATCAGGCTTTAGCCTTCCCTCTTCTCCTCCTCCCTCCTCTACCTTTCCCCCCCTTTCCCTCTCCTTTATCTCTTCTTATTGTCCTTTTATGTCTTATAATATGAGCATTTTCTATTCCCCAGTTATTAAGCATTGACATGTTCTTTGTTCATCTACTGTATCAATGCCTGTACTCTACTATTTTCAGAAACATACCAATAAATACATTTGTTGATATTCTGCATAACCCTTCTCAAAGGCATCTTGAGTTCTCACAGAGTACATTTAATGAAGTGCCCTCAATACATTGAAGTATGTGGTATTACAAACAGGAGTGGCAGCTCCTTGTTTGGGCAGACTCAAGCCTGAATCCTGGCTTTGTCAAGAACTTTGTAATGCAAATCAAGTCACTTAACTTCTATTTGGAAATAACATTATCATATAGAATCAGTTAATTAGAAGTTAATTAGAAACGGAAATATCAATAATGTGTAGGACACATTGGCTAGAAAAGGGTGGGTTATACTAAGGACTTAAATGAATCTGAATCACAAGGGCTTAACAAAACAAAGATTTATTTCTCATCACAGAGAAACTTGTTCAACTCAGGTCAGTCCTACGTGATCACTCAGAGACCCAGGCTGACAGTAACTCCGCCACCAAAAAGGTTACTAGCGGATGCTTCAATTCACCTCCCATATCCTCACTCAGGACTGAGGTACTCATTCTCCAGGAAGTCAACAGTGTTGACTGCCTCTAGTAACTGGCTGATGCAGGCCTTAAAGGCCCAGGCCTCTTGTCTCAAATGAGAACAATTCTGCAGGGCCATCCAAATGCCAGGGCTCCATAAGGAGTTGGCCAGAGCTTCTGTTGTAGCACACCTGCATTGCAGTTATTCTTCTCACTTTCTCCAACTCTGATTCCCTCACTCCTTGACAGAAGACACTCATACACACACACACACACACACATACACACACACACACAACACCTACATGCAAATCTCTGCCCCACAGTCTGTTTCTTGGGGTATTCAACCTAAGAGAGTTGTTGGTAAAAAGTCATCCCAGGAACTGGGGATGGATCACCTGAGTGCCTGATGAGAAAAACACAATCACATCCGGCAGGTGAAGCATGGCTATACCTTGGCAGGCTGCACTGGTACAATGATCAAAATATCCCTTGATGGTGAAACACGATGGGATGGTAGTGAAAGAAAATCCACTAGCAAATGCAATATTTAAAGAGCTCAGAGAGGTCTGGGGGAAATGATAATTAGAAGGACTATGGAATTGAGTGGCTTTTATTGGGTGTTATCAAAGCAATGAGAAAGACAATGAAGGTTTAAGGATGGTTTATCTCCAATTTAAGGTGAATTGTGAAAGCCAGAGGGCCTCCTTGGCAGCATATGAAAAGACTCTTATCTCCTGCAGCCAGAGGGCAGGAAAAGCTGAGGATTAGGCCAGGACTTAATTATAAGGATATGAGAGCTCCAGTGAAGGTTGAATTCTCAACCCCAGCAAGTCTCAATGCCAAGGTCAAAGACCTCTAATTGGGAAACAGCTGGACCTAAAACCTGCAATGGGGGCATCCAAATAAATACACTTGAAAACCTTCAGTTCCCAGTATTCTCTGAACCCTTTAAGCTTGCAGAGTGCCCATAAGTGGTGACTCTGCTAGAGCAGATCAACACAGCATCAGGTACCTTCTTTTCCAATCTATCAGGAAGGAAGATCTGAAATCATTTGAATTCATACAGGACATGAAACAGTATACATTTAGGATCTTCCCTCAGGGCTACACAAACTCCCTAATGTTCTGTTATAATATCATCAGGAGAGACTGTAAGATATAGACCATCTGGACATTCTTTAGAATACCATACTGGTTTGCTATATCAATGGCATGGTTAACTGGAAATGATGAACAATATGCAGCAGCTTGACAGGAGGCATTAGTAACTCTGCAAGAATAGAAGGGATGCCTACCTTAGAGAAGATTTTAGGGACCCAGTGGCCCAGGATATACCAGACCACTCCCATCTAAAATAAATATAAAATTATGACATCTCATCTATCCATTCTTACAAAGGAAGCAAATCACCTTAAATATTTCTTTGGCTTCTAGAGGCAGCATACTCTACCTTTGGATCTTCTGGTCCAACCCATGCACCAAGAAACAAAGAAAGCTGCAGAGCAAATAGTCCTATTTGGGCCATACAACTTGCTAGTCCCCATGTAAACACAGATATTTGTGACAGGGCAAAAAAAAGTATGTAGATGTAGCAAAGAACTTAGCCTGGCACAAGAAAGATTTACCTTATCTGTGTGCTTGGCTCCTAAGAGGTAGTTCTGTTTGTCTGGAGACTCTGGTCTAACCAGAGAGTACTATTATGATCACATATGGGGCTGGCCACACTTTAGGGCGCTGGCTTGTTGTGCCAGAAGGGTCAACAAAATGATGTGAGGACTTTATGGTATCAGTTGATCTGGAGACTGATACAAAGTATGTGAGTGATCAATCAATCAAAGTGGAACTCAATAAACTCAATAAAAACTCTAAGCACCAAGGTTTGAGTGAGCTTCCCTGGTTAGCAATATCCTGCCAGTATTGCCATAGGTGAATGTGGAGAAAGCAGTATGTCCTAACTCCACAGGGTGATAATGGAAGCTCCACTGTGCTAAATCCCCAGATTCTGCCCTACATACTTCTTTGTTTCATTGATTTTCATTTGTATCTTTGTCCTGTAATAAATCATAAGTATGCATATAATTGTTTTTGGTATTTTCAATGAGTTTTTCTAGTAAATTAACAAAACTGGTAGTGGAAACTCCTCAAATATAGAGCTGGTATTAAAAGTGGGGACAGTTTTGGGCCATCCTCCACTGCACTACCGGGCCAGGAGAAGCACCTGGCTCCTGGCTTCGGATCAGCGTGGTGTGCCGGCCGCAGCAGCCATTGGAGGGTGAACCAATGGAAAAGGAAGACCTTTCTCTCTGTCTCTCTCTCTCTCATTGTCCACTCTGCCTATCAAAAAACAGTGGGGACAGTTTTGTATGGACTATTCCTTCTAACTTTTCAGTTGGATAAAAGTCTTTTCATGAAATTGTTGAGCAAGGCTCAAAAACAGAACCACAGGATTCTGAAGCAGAGCCATGCCATCTGTACTGCAAGATAATAGACCATACAAAAATCAGTTCGTGTCATAAAACTGAGTCTTAGAAGTTAAGTGTCTGAACATGGGAACCATGTGCCCATATAGCTTGAACTCCCCATTTTAAGCCAACCCTGGAGGACACCCCAAATCATAGGCCCCAAAACAATCCACAATAAGATGGAAGTAGTTCATCTAAGGTCAGGCACAAGCAGGTTCTTAGAGCACAAATAAACTATTCAAACAAGTGGCTGGAACCCCCACGTCACCATGGTTGTACCACCAACAACCTCTCGGTTCCCATCTATGATCCCATGATGAGGCTCCTTATAACTAACTGGATTATGAGGAAACAAAAAAGATCAAGTTTGATTGACACACATGAGTTGGTTCAGTATGTAAATATGAATGAAAAGTGGACTTCTATTGCCCTGAAAGACAGCAAGCAGGGAAAAATCCTTCCACTGGACAAAATGTCGAGTGATGCATCCAGCCACCTGCTTTGTGCAGAAAAATCAATGGTTCAAGGTAAAAGAATATACACTTTTGGACACTTGCAAATGACTTGGTTGGTTTATCCAGGGCCTGAAAGTAAAAAAATTAAAAGATTAAGAAAAAGTAATTCTTGGAAAAAGTCATCTAAGTTGACCTTTGGGAACACCCATGATGTACAGGTGTTTCTCGAACAACCAACTTTGCCAACTGATGTGTACTAGTCCAAAACACATCCCTCAGTATTAAATCACTGGATCCTTTGCCCTATCACATATCACCCCACTAGAAGCTGCCAATCTGATACAGCTATGGAATTGCCATTAGAAGTAAAAGCTAAGAAAAAATCTTAGCAAGACATCTGCAAGGATGTGGACAATTCTTCAGAAATACATCTTGAAATATATCTCTGGTAGGCAGAATAATGATCCTCCACAAAGACATCCACAGCTTGATCCTTAGAACCTGTGACTATTTTACCCTACATGTGGTGAAAATGACTTTGGGAGGGGGAGAGTACCCTGGATTAATCAGGTGGGTTCAATGTAATTATATTTTTTTTAAAAAAAGGGGAGCCAGAGAAACAGATGTGACGACAGCAGGAAAGAGTCAGAGACTTGCAAATGCTACACTGCAGCTTTGAAGATGGAGAAGGGGGCCATAAGCCAATATATGCAGGCCTTGGAAAGTCAGAAAAGAAGGAAGGAAGGGAGACAAAAACAGACCTTCCCTGATGCCAACAGAAGGAATAAAGGCCTGCCAACACCTTGATTTTATCCCAGAGAGACTCATTCCAAACTTCTCACCTCCAGAACTGCAACATAATAGATTTGTGGTAATTTCTTACAGAAGCAGTAGGAAAATAGCACAACACTCTAAATCACTGACGATTGTATGTGTCTTCAAGAAGTAGACTATATGAGTTCAAGAACTAAGCAATGGAAGTCAGAAATAGATCAATAGCAATCTCTACTTTTTTAGCTCATCTTTGTAGACTCAACAACTAGCAGAGAATGAGTCACACTATGCATATTATTAAATAAAACTGACTCAGATTCTGTTTCCTCACCTACAAATGAGGACAAGAACTGAATTCATTTATGAGCAGGCACTGGTACAAACTTTATTTTCAAGTAAACCTCAATTTTCTCTCTCTCACTCTCTCTGTCTCACCAGATCATCCTTAGATAAACCCATTTATTTTTCTCTCTAAGATTTTGTTTATTTGAGAAGCAGAGTTACAGACAGAGAGAGGGAGAGACAGAGACAGAGGTCTTCCATCTGCTGGTTTTTTCCCCAAATGGCTGCAACAGCCAGAGTTGGCTGATCTAAAGCCAGGAGCCAGGAGCCAGGAGCCACTTCCAGGTCTGCCACGTGGGTGCAGGGGCCCAAGCACTTGGACCATCTTCTACTGCAGTCCCAGGCCACAGTAGAGAGCTGGATCAGAAGAAGAGCAGCCGGGACATGAATCGGCCACCATACAGGATGCTGGCGCTACAGGCTACAGGCAGAGGCTTAGCCTACTACGCCACAGCTCTGATCCCTCTTTTTTCTCTTAAATTTGTCTTATATCCATTCTCTCCACTCATCATCTCCTGCTCAGGAGAATATAATGGTTTCCTGTGGTTATCCTCCTTGCAATTTTTCCCTTTCTTTAATTCTTTTTCTTCAGTGCAGCCAAAATTGACTTTTCTAAAAAGCATGAAACCCAACTGTTTCTGATATCCAGATTCCTAACATTACACTTCAAAATCTTTCCCACCTGGAGTCGGCGCTGTGGTGCAGCAGGTTAATGCTCTGGCCTGAAATGCCGGCATCCCATATGGGCGCCAGTTCTATTCCTGGCTGCTCCTCTTCCAGTCCAGCTCTCTGCTGTGGCCTGGGATAGCAGTGGAGGACGGCCCAAGTCCTTGGGCCCCTGCACCTGCATGGGAGACCCGGAGAAAGCTCCTCCCTCCTGGCTTCGGATTGGCTCAGCTCCAGCCATTGCAGCCATTTGGGAAGTAAACCAATGGATGGAAGACCTTTCTCTCTGTCTCTACCTCTCTCTGTAACTCTTTCAAATAAAATAACTTTTAAAAAAATCTTTCCCCCTGATTAAAAAGCCTTCAATGGCTCCCCATTGTTCTTAGGATAAAGTTTATCTTTAGCACTTTAATAGGAGAAGCCTCGCAATTTGGCCTAACTTGACTTTGCAGTTTTTCCTGGAAGATGGACATTTCAGGAAACTCAAAGGGCAAAGGTAGAGATTCTAGGAAAGCTGGGTACTGCCCCCTACCTGAGTATGTGGCTTGGCAAAAGCTGAGATATTTCTTCAAGAACCAGGAGAACTCAATATTTACAAATGCTTTTATAATGTTCTTGTTAAACAGTTTTGTTAAAGGAAGGTGATAGTGTACGACTGTCAAGTGTTCCGGAATGGTGGTTTATATCACAAGAGAATATGACCATACTCGTGCAAAACTCTCTGTATCAGCAACACACACCATGCAACACCAACTGGGATATGCTGCACCTGCTTCTATTGAGTTCTCTGTCTCTGGGTGACTGGTTGGGATCTCAAATTCATTTCTGTGTGCCTGTCAGTATGTGTATATGCATATCTGCATGTGTCTGCATATACATGTATACATGCACATAGTTGTATGTACATGAGTGTGTATGCCTGCACATGAAAGTTTGCAATTCATAGGCTTCCTTAACAGCGGCACTCTTGGCAATTTGGGAAGGACAAGTCTTGTCTATGTGAAAATCTTGGATATTTTGTAGCATATTTAGCATCCCTGGCAACCAGACACTAAATGCCTGTAGTGAATGCATCCCAGCTATCGTGAAAACCAACCTCATGTTTCTGAATAACTATTAGGAGTGGTGGCATCTCCTGTTGAGAATAACTGCTTATAGAAAGTCCCACGAAGGCAAAGAACTCTACATTTTCATGGTATCATGAGCACCTAGCATGGGGTTTTACACAAAGTAGCCCCTTGATAAATATTTATGGATGAGTGAATGAATCATGGAATTAAATCATCAGATTCACGGTTCTCCACCATGGTCAATTATACATGTGCTCTTCTCTCTCTTCAGGATGACCTTCCTCCCTGATAAGTCCAGAGAAGAGCCACTGATCCAAAGTAATTTCTACCACAAACCTACCTTGAATGTGTATCCTTTTCACTGTGTATATAACTTCTCTAGAGCATTTACTATGCTGAATTGAGTTTTATGCCTATATTTCCCATAAGACTGTGGATACCTTGGGAGGATGCAGATAATGAATTATTTATCCAGATAACCCCTTGAGTCTAAGCATCATCATTGTACCTGGCACATAATAAGTTGTTGAACACTCATTGAATGAATAAGTGAATAAAGGATGAAGGAGAGATTTCAATCTATGCAGAATCATTTCAACACCCAGGGGAAGAATCTGGAAACCCGACACGGGAGAGATTTTCTGTGAGAGAGACTGAGACAGAAGGTGGATTTCTGGGGCCAATCAGGGGACAGGTCAGAAAGGCATCTTTGATACAGCTGCGCAATAGCCTAAAACCCAGGAGAGGAATGTCTACAGAGCCCAAGTGGTCCCTCTTTGGAACACAAGACTCCTAAAGAGGCCCCAGGTAGCAGTGAACTTCATGGAGCTCTTGGCTGCAACCCTCCAGGGGCTGTGTCTGAACAGCACATAGTCTACAAGATAAGGAAGTCATAGGCTCTGAATTTGGGCTGCCGGTCTTCAAATCTTAGCTTTGCCAGCTACTGACTGTCTGATCTGAAGCTCCATGTTAACATTTTCTATTCCTGAGTTTCCTCATCAGCAAAATAGAGATAATAATAGAAAACGCCCTAAGGCTGGTTACTGAGGTTTAAATGAGATGTCAGTGATATGTTTAAAATACAGCCTGGTTCATTGGAAGCACACAGCCAGGATTCAACGTGTGTACGATTAGCTTAGACGATCATTTAGATTCACCTCAGGAATGCTCCCAGCACCAAGACAGACTTCTTAGTACTAACTAAGAAAAGGAGACAAACTACTTTGACACTCTTACAGAACACTTTGTAAGAGCTCTGCAAATTTTGTGGTTCCCCAAGTACTTGTAATTGTTGCTAATCCTCATCTACAGTCCCACAGAGGTTAACAGTAGAGTCCCCCAATGAACATCTCTCTGAGTTTCTTTGGGGGATGTTAGCAAAGAGAAGGGAGAAAAAGAATCATCCAGCTACTAAATTTGTTTCAGAAGTGCAGCCCTATAGCATCAAGCAGATGTTGGTACTGGAAAGAAAGGAGGTAAAACCATGTGTTGCTGAGAAGTTTGCAGGGTTCCCTGGGCCATGCTGAGATGAGTGCAATTAGGCAACCCCATTGTTGTGAGAACACCATGGCAGAGACTTATTCAAAATCAGAAGGTATAGGTCAGTCATGCTACATGGTCTCTTGATACAGTGGAGAGACATGGAACACATGAAGTGTAGGAGGCTACCACTGTTGTAACTTAGTGTACTGCTTTACCATAACTTGTTATTATAAACAGAAGTTCACTCTAAAGTTACAATAAAAAGAACAGCACAGTAAAGACATAAACCAATTACACAGTCATTTATGATCAGTATTTCCTGGTAAGCACCATGTTAGTATTCGTGTTGTGCTTTTATATTACTGACAGTCCAACAGGTTTGTTTACATCAGCATCACCATGAACACCAGTCATGTACCATGCATTGACATTAAGAGGGCTATGACATAACCAGGCAAGGGAGATTTTTCAGCTCAGTTACAGTCTTACGGGACCCCTTTCATATGTGCAATATATCAATGACCAAAGTGTTGTTAGGCAGCACATGCTTCCAAGTCAAATCTGTTGGAGATGAGGATTAGGAGCAAAGGGAGCAAGGAACTTTCCAGGATGGAGAAGCGGCTCCAGCACAGGACTCCCTGCAAATGTCTGAAACTGACCTTGGCACCTTTGCTCCTGAGTGCCCCGTTTCTGGCAGGGAATTATTTTTTGTGTCTCAATAATAAACCTGAAGTTGTTTCCCTTTCCTCTATCATTTACATCAAGCTTGCCACCAAAAGTTATCCATTTTTTTTTTTTTCGGTTTTGCAATGTCTTCTAATTTACTCTTCAAATAAAAAATGTGTAAGTATGTTACTCCAGTTTAATGAACAATAATAATCCAAGCACCATTTAGAGTGGCAGCAGGACTTGAGATTCCCTTATGGGCTCCTCCTTGATAGTCTTACAACATCTTAACTTACAAGTTCTCTTGGATTCAGCTTTACTGCTCTGTTTCCACAGTTGTCACCAGATTATCATTACCCTGATTCAAAATCAAAGCCATGGCTACTTCTTTCATTCAAAATATTATTTTTTAGAGATTTTATTTATTTTAGAGGTAGAGTTATAGGCAGTGAAGGGAGAGACAGAGAGAGAGGTCTTCCTTCCATTGGTTCACTCCCCAAATGGCTGCAACGGCCGGAGCTGCGTCGATCCGAAGCCAAGAGCCAGGAGCCTCCTGGGTGCATGGGCCCAAGGAGGGCCATCCTCTACTGTTTCCCAGGCCATAGCAGAGAGAGCTGGATCGGAAGAGGAGCAGCCGGGACTAGAACCAGTGCCCATATGGGATGCTGGCGCCGCAGGCGGAGGATTAACCTACTGCGCCACGGCACCGGCTCCCTCAAAATATTATTAACACCTCCTATGAGCTGAGCAATCTGCTGGACCTTACTGATACCAAAGGTGAAACTCCACCTTCCAGGAGCTCTGCCAAGGACACAAACAGATCAGAAATCGACAAGTGCAACCAAGTGTAATGTAGTGATATAGAACAGTTGCTTTGGTGGCTGGGGACATCCCCAGTTCATCTTCCTGTCTTTATCTCTCCAAACCTCCTTTATTTCATAATTATCCTAATTACTGGAGGAAGAGCAATAATAGTAGCAATTCCTCTCTGCTCTGTTTCAGACTCTGGCAGCCTGCAGAATACATCAGATACATGTCACCTTTCAGCTCTCCTCCCTAGAAAACTGTCACCACAGAAAGCCTACTTAACCACTCTGAGCTTCAGGTTCCCCAGCAGTAAAATGAGAAGAATACAGTATCTCCTGCTGAGTAGTTGTAGGGATAAACCCAATGGGGAACGTGCAAATAAAAAACGTGCCAACTAAAAAATACAACACAACAGTTGAATGACACGTTCTCTCTCTTCTCTCTCTTCTCTCACCTTTTGTCCTTGTTGAAATGTATCCATCCTTCAAGATTAACAGCAAAGTCTTTCACGGATCCTTCAATTTCCAGGCACTTTTTCTGTTCCCTTGATCTCTCCTGTTATTTTTCTCAGTACCACATGTTTTGAGCTGTGATTATTTCAGAAGAGTGAAATTTAGTCTCTCAAATCAGAACCTGAACATTTTGAAGATCTAATCTCATATTTCTCTAGTATCCTTACAGGACCTAAAGCTATTTGATGTCATTTAGAACATTCTCACATATTCATTGCTCATTGACCAGAGAATGCCACACTCAGTGTTAGAATCCAATTTTAGAAACACAATTTCAATGGGACTGCTATATATTTTATCTGGTAATTTGTTATAAAATTAAAATGATTGCAATGAAAAGAATACCAATGATAGTGTGACATCAAATGAAGAATTAGAAGATCCAGATTTTAAGCTTTCTTGACTGCATTCCCCAGGTAGGTCTCTTAATATGGCCATAGACCTCAATCTTGTCATCTGCAAAATTAAGTCTTCACTACCAGTTAATTCTGAAAGAATCATGTATCAATATATTTTATGACAAAGCCTTTGGAATTCTATGATCTCTTAGAAATAAAGAAGCCAACATATTCAAGATATCATTATTACTACTTCTGCATTCGCCCAACTTGCCTCAGGTATCACCGAATTCCACCAACCCTGGGGACAAGATGAAGTCCTGAATCCATATTACTTAATTACTTAATTACTTAATTAATTGATTCAACCAAAAACAGGTTTGGGATTCCATATACCCCGGAATTAGGGATAGAGGAGGAGATGCTGACAGAATGAAGAAAGCTTCTAAATGTCACAGAAAAAGTTTCTTTTTCCCCAGACTAAATTCCTTCTCATACACTCAATAGTCCAGTTTTAAAATGAGGAATTAGAAATTACTCTCAATGCCAGGAAAATGGATTCGCTTCTCATCATTTTCCTCGGACTTTATGATTAACAGTTGGCAATCATAAATCAGAGTCAGAATACTGCCTTATATATTTTTAAGTTGCTGTTCTTTTAGAATTTAGGGTTTGGGCTGGCGCTGCGGCTCACTAGGCTAATCCTCCGCTTGCGGTGCTGGCACCCCGGGTTCTAGTCCTGGTTGGGGCACCGGATTCTGTCCCGGTTGCCCCTCTTCCAGGCCAGCTCTCTGCTGTGGCTAGGGAGTGCGGTGGAGAATGGCCCAAGTGCTTGGGCCCTGCACCCCATGGGAGACCAGGAGAAGCACCTGGCTCCTGGCTTCAGATTGGCGCAGCGCGCTGGCCATAGCAGCCGTTTGGGGGAGTGAACCAATGGAAAGATGACTTTTCTCTTTGTCTCTCTCTCTCTCACTGTCTAACTCTGCCTGTCAAAAAATAAAAAGAATTTAGGGTTTGCTTACATTCTAGCCAATTCACTTTATTTTTTTTAAAAAAGATTTATTTGGGGCTAGCACTGTGGTGTAGTGGCAAAGCCTCTGCCTGCTGTGCCAGCATCCCATATGGGTGCAGGTTTGAGTCTCGGCTGCTCCACTTCCGTTCCAGCTCTCTTCTATGGCCTAGAAAAGCAGAACAAGGTGGCCCAAGTCCTTGAGCCCCTGCACCCGTGTGGGAGACCCAGAAGAAGCTCCTACTTCCTGGCTTCAGATCAGCACAGCTCTGGCCGTTACAGCAGCTGGGGAGTGAACCAATGGATAGACGACTTTTCTCTCTCTCTCTCTGCTTCTCCTTCTGTAGCTCTTTCAAATAAATCTTTTAAAAACAGAGTTATTTATTTTTTTAAAAGATTATTTATTTGAAAGGCAGAGCTACAAAGGGAAAAGAAGAGAGAGAGGGAGAGAGAGAGAGAGAGAGAAGGAGGGAGGGAGAGGGAGAGAGAGAGGAAGAAAGAGAGAGAGGTCTTCCATCCTCTGATTCATTTCCCAAATGACTGCAAGGGCTGGAATCGGGCCAATCTGAAACCAGGAGCCTGGAGCTTCTTCGAGGTCTCCCACTTGAGTGCAAGGACCCAAGGACTTGGGCCACCTTCCACTGCTTTCCCAGGTCACAGCAGAGAGCTGGATCAGAAGAGGAGCATCCGGGACTAAAACCAGGATGCTGGCACTCCAGGCACAGGTTTCACCCACTATGCCACAATGCCAGCCCCACCAATTCACCTTATTATTGCAACTCCAATGATACAACAAGAGTTGGTCTTAAAGAGAAATCGACTCCTACTATTATTAATGTAACATGATTTCTTAAGAGGGAAGATAAGCAGTGGAACAGTCAGAGGATATGACCTAAGGTCAGCATGGTGAGCATTTGGTGTAGGGATCAAGGTACCACTTGAGATGTCTGCCTCCCACATCAGTGCCAGGGTTCAAGTCCTGGCTACGTGCTCTATTCCAGCCTTCTGCTGATATGCACCCTAGGAGACAGTAGTAATCCTCAAGCAGTTGAGTCCCTGCCATAGACACGGGAAACCTGGATTGAGTTTCTCAGCTTCTGGCTTCAGCCTGGTCCAGCCTCAGCTGTAGTAAGCATTTCGGAAGTGAACCAGTGTACTGGAGATATTCTCTTGCTCTCCTTCATATAAATAAATATTTTTTCTAAAGCTTCTGGAAAATGGAATATAAAAGGAAGTTTATTTTTAAGATTCAGCGGAACTAGCACTGTAGCACAGTGGGTTAAGCTGCTGCCTACAGTGCCAGCATCTCATATGGGCACTTGTTCAAGTTCTGGCTGCTCTACTTCTGATACAGCCCCCTGGTGGGAAAGCAACAGAACATGGTCCAAGTACTTGGGCCCCTGTGCCCACATGGGAGATGTGGAAGAAGCTCTTGGCTTCCTGGCTTTGGCCTGGCCCAGCCCTGGCCATCATGGCCATTTGAGGAGTGAACCAGCAGATGGACAATCTCTCTTTCTGCCTCTCCCTCTCTAACTCTACCTTTCAAGTAAACGAATAAGTCTTAAAAAAAAAAAAAAAAGATTCACAGCCAAAAGATCCCAGTTTGAACAACCCTTCACTCATCCTATAGACCATGGTCAAGTTATCTTCCCTAAGGTTCAGTTTTCTTTTTTCTTTTCTTTTTCTTTTTTTTTTTTTTTTTTTTTTTTGGACAGGCAGAGTGGACAGTGAGAGAGAGAGAGAGAAAGGTCTTTCTTTTGCCGTTGGTTCACCCTCCAATGGCCGCCGTGGCTGGTGCGCTGCGGCCACTGCGGTGATCCGAAGGCAGGAGCCAGGTGCTTCTCCTGGTCTCCCATGGGGTGCAGGGCCTAAGCACTTGGGCCATCCTCCACTGCACTCCCGGGCCACAGCAGAGAGCTGGCCTGGAAGAGGGACAACCGGGACAGAATCCGGCGCCCCAACCGGGGCTAGAACCCGGTGTGCCGGCGCCGCAAGGTGGAGGATTAGCCTAGTGAGCCACGGTGGCGACCCAGTTTTCTCCTTTTTAAAATAAAGAGAACAAAATTTGCCTTGTCAGACTGACTGAAGAGTTAGAATGAAAGTAGTCACATTATCCATCATGGCATTTTCTTTTAAAAAAAAAAAGATTATTTATTTGAAAGGCAGACTCACAGAGAGACAAAGAAGAAGGGAGGGAAGGAGTAGGGAAACAGAGAGAGAGAGAGAGAGAGAGAGAGAGAGAGAGAGAGCATGAGCAGGAGAGAGAGAGAATCTTCCATCTGTTGATTCACCCCCCAAATGGCCACAATGGCTAGGGCTGGGCCGTGGCAAAGCAGGGATCCAGGAGCTTCATCCAGGTCTCCCACGTGGGTGCAGGGGCCCAATCACCTTTTAAAGCTTTCCCGAGCACATTAGCAGGAAGCTGAATGGGAAGTACAGCAGCAGGGACTCAAACCAGTGCTCATATGAGATGCTGGCGTTACAGGCAATAGCTTATCCTGCTGTACCACCACACTGGACCCAATCACAGTATTTTCTCTGAATGAGTACACAATAAATTTTAAATGCCTAGAATCCATTCTAACAATTTATATCAAATCATATTTAATCTAGTTCTCTTACTTCAATTGGCTTGGACCTCAAATCAAGGGTTGAAGGATGGAGGGAGAAGAGAAGTGATTAGAATATCCAGCAAAGTGGGGAGAAGAGAAGGAGCAAAAGGCATGTTCAAAATCACCATTGTTTTTCATTAGTGGGGTTATTTACAAAATCACCATTGGATTACTGGGGTTATTTAGGACACGATTTCTGGGTTCTCTATTGTTGTTACGGACTATCTTTTTGGTAGTTGAGAATTTGTTTCAGGTGAGTTGTGCTTTTTGTCATTTTTATCACTGCTGTTTTAATGAATGCAGCATTGATCACTGTCACCCTAGAACAACGTCCAAGCAGATGTACTTTTAACAAACAGCCTTAACAGCGCCTACAGATTTCCTGGCTGCTCTGTGCTGCTGCTGCTGCTGCTGCTTACAATGCTAGAGTTCATCAAGGTGAAGAGTGCCCACAGCACACTTCTGGCATTTGAAGATCTCATTTGACAGCATCAACAGCCGTGAACTGAACACCCAGCAAACAACAGTGATAGGAGTATCTCTCATGGTTTTGAGAGGCCATAGGATACAATAAAAAGAGATGTGGGCTCAGAATTCACAACAGCCGGTCCCACCCATGATTCTACATTAGATTTGTTCTGTGACCTTGAGCATTTTATTAAAGCTCTTTGGCACTGAGCAGTGTCTGTAAAATTGGGGCAGTATCATTGTGATACAGCTTCAACTTGCAGTTCAGTGGCGTGGCGTTGCTATTACAATCTAGTGAGCAACAACAATGGAATGGAAGCTGTGCTGAATACCAAACACGTCTTCGGCTGACAAACTGAGCTGGCTGGACACAAATCCAGGGGAAAGATAGACAAATAAACTCGGTGGAATTACCATGGATTACCAAGCATATTACAAACATAGTTATAGATAAACTAGTGTAGTGATAATGATGAAGCAGCAGGAATTCCGCGCCCAGGTTGAAATGGAAGGACAGGGAGATTGGGAGCTAGAGCTTGCTTCTATGTCAACATTCAAAACTACAATGGTGCTTCTGCTGGATATAACAATCAGTTCATTTGTATGTTCCTGTCTGATTGGCCCAATTTGGGCTGTGACACATGCTTTTGGTTGTACTAGAAGGTACAATCCATGCTAACAAAAGTCACATAAGCAAATCACCCTCAGCTCTGGCTCTTATCAGCTGCAAACATGGGGGCCAGCAACAAGGAAAGAAAGTAGTCTTGTATCTGTTTATAGATTTCATGGCCTGTAGCCCAGAGAAACACGTGGACACTTTATTGTCAGAGCTACTTCCTCCTGATAAACGGTAGACAGACTATGTGTATGAAAAAGAACTCAAAGTTACTGCAGTACACTGGGATGGTTTGTGGAAGGAATGTTGATTGGGAGCCTGTGCAGGGTGGAGAAGGCACATAGACAGATCAAGGGACAGTGGAGAATTTTTTCACTGTCTCCTAAAGAAGGAATGCAAAGTCCCAACTGTGCGCAAGGTACAAAGCCAGGATTAGGTTTGAGACTCAGGGTATAGAACACAATCCAATGCCAGGCATTGGTGAAATGCTCCAGTGGAGGGTTATCCAAAGTGTGGCCCACACATCAAGTTATCAGCCCATAGCAGCACAAGTACAGCCATTGAGAGAAAATACTGAAAAACTTCTATAGTAGTTTGAGTGATTGTATGTCTATTTAATCTAATACAAAAAAAATTAAGCTTATATTTTATATATTTTTAAACTTCATTTTTCAAACATTTCATTTTTATTACACTTTACAAATATATGTGACAGATCTATTCATTTTTGTTATACTTTACAAATACATAGGTTTATGACAGATTTAGAAATTCAATTGTTTACCATCTATACTACATTGAGAAGAAATAGCCTAGTTTACAACTCACATTAATTTCCATAAGTTAAAGGGTCTTACAAACACACTCATCCAGGATCAGGATGCACATGATCTAAAGGAACCTCAGTAAGTATCTCTTTAGCACCAAACAGCATGTCCATTGGAAAGGAAGCAAGTTTAGTGTGGGGAAACACAAATTTAGTGTGGGTAGTGTGGGTAGATAGCATTGGTAGATAAATCAATACAAATGAACAGCATGTGTTACCAAAGAGTGGGTATACACCCAAAGGACATATCAGTCTATATTTCATCAGGAGACAGAAATCCCAAGGTAATTCAAACAGGACAAGTTCATATGAAGAGCTATTAAGCTATGATAATCAAGAGTACTGTAAAGGGAGGTACCTTGTGTTGAGGGAGTGTTCCCACAGCTTCGGATCAGATCTCCTTGGAAATAGTGAATGGCTTGGAAGTTTGTGGGGTTCCCTGGGCCAATCTTGGATTACAGTTGTAAAGCAAGGACGAAATAACCCTCCTGGAGGCAGTAGAGTCACTGCTAGGGCTAGGAAGGTGGAACACCACCCCAGACATAGGCATAAAGCCTCCAGTAGGCAGTGACTCCTTGGGACAGCCATGGCCAGGTGGTCACCAATTCCAAGACTGGGTTTTGGTGTGGCCAACAAACTGTACATTATGGGCACAGAGCTGTGGGGGACTGAATTGTACCAGATATCTTCTCCCCATGCCATCCCCATCCCTTTACTGATGACCTTGACCAACAGCAAGAAGTGGAAAAGCCCCCTCCTTCTACAATGTCCCTCCAAGGCCCTCTACTGGAAAATGTTATCATGATGCTTGGTGTCATTATTGTAGACCTGGAACTGAAAGCGAAATTTGGAGCTGACAGCCCATACATAGATAACTGGCACAGGGCTAGAAAAATTTAAAAAGTATCATAACTGGAGCTGCCAAAAATGAACTCAAGAGGCAGTGCACCGTCCAAAAGTGATAATTGTTCAGGGGTTTTAATTTTTAATTAAGTACCTCCTGGGTGTAGGGTATTCAATCATTGGGACTACAAACTGGGACATGCAACATTTGAGTGCTCACCTCTTGATAGATTGTCATTGTAGAGTCCATGCACAACCATCCTTCACTTTAAAAAAAAAAAAAACTCACATCAGCATGTGAAACTGACAACATGCAATAATGGCTTTGGAGTTGGACAAATGTGGATTAGATTCAGGTCTTGGCACTTTCAAGTGGTATAATTTTGGGCAAGCAACTTACCTTCTCCGATTGTCACTTTTCTTAAGTGGAAATAGGATTAATAATGCCCACATTGATCACATTGATGGCTAGTTGCAAGGGTTAGAAGCAATATATAAAATACCAGGAACAGTATCTGAAAATTAGTAGGTACTCAATAAATGGTAGCTATCAAGGGTAACTGTCAGTTCCAACAAATAGGGAGACAAATTATCTGAGTTAAGATGTGACCTTGACACTCGAAGAAAAGAGTGTTCTGTTCTAAAAGAAGCAAAGATACAAATAAAATATTAGGAATAAAGCTAACACGGTGCCCTCAATTTTAGCCTAACTGAAAACTGTGCATTTTACTAAGAGCACATATCTACCTTGCAGAATGTATCACTGACACTAGTACCTTACCTCTCATTGCATTTACTTTCTAGCCATGGCCTCATAGTATATAGAACTTATACCCCTGACCTTTGAATTTGGGGCTAACCATGTGACTTTCTTTGCCCTATCAAATGTTAGCAGTGTGCCAGCAATGTGGCTTACTTAGCTAATCCTCCGCCTGTGGCGTGGGCACCCCAGGTTCTAGTCCTGGTTGGGGTGCCGGGTACTAGTCCCAGTTGCTCTTCTTCCAATCCAGCTTTCTGCTGTGGCCCGGGAGGGCAGAGGAGGATGGCCCAAGTGCTTGGTTCTCTGCACCCGCATGGCAGACTGGGAGAAAGCACCTGGCTCCTGGCTTCGGATCAGCGCAGCACCGGCCATAGCAGCCATTAGGGGAGTGAATCAACAGAAGGAAGACCTTTCTCTCTGTCTCTCTCTCACTGTCTATGACTTTCTGTCTCTCTTGCTTACTGTCTAACTCTGCCTGGCAAAAAAATTTTAAAAATAAAATAAAGTTGGCAGTGTGACACATCTTCGAATGAGCTTGACATGTTTCTGCATGTTTGACCATATCTTCTTGTATTTATGTCGTCTCCATGAGAAGAATATGCTTGATGAGCCCACAGATACCAGGAAGAAGATAAGAGATTTGTGAACCAGAGATAAATAGTCAACCTGCAAACTCAGATGTGACATAGTGACTATTATTGTAAACTATTGAGTTTGGGAGTTGTTATATGCCAATAACCAACCAATTCACCAGTTAACCCATGAAGAGACTAATGAATTCTTGCTTTGGGCAGAAGATTTGACCACATGACTTCAAGTTCACTTCCAACTTCAATATTCTATAATTTTCCATTTTCCTTAATGTATCTCTTAGCCAAGCTAAGTTATATAAATAGATAATCTCATATCTCTACTCTGGAAAAGCTTGCATTCCAGTGGCATAGACTCGGGGTCAGGAAGCTTTTCAGTAAAGAGCCTGAGAGGGAATATTTCATCTTAATGGGCCAAAAAGTCTATCACAACTGCTGAACCCTGGATACACAAAATCCAGCTAAAGACAACAAAAAAACAAATGGGCACATCTAGGTTGCAATAAAACTTTTTTTTTGACAAAAACAAGCAGAAAGTCAAATTTGTCTTGAGAGGTTTTTTTTTTTTAAGATTTATTTTATTTATTTCAAAGACATAGTTACAGAGAAAGGTAGAGACACAGAGAGAGGTCTTCCATTCGCTGGTTCACTCCCCAGATGGCCCCATTGGCTGGAGCTACACCCATCCGAAGCCAGGAGCCAGGAGCTTCTTCTGGGTCTCCCACACCGGTGCAGGGGCCCAAGGACTTGGGCCATCTCTACTGCTATCCCAGGTCATAGCAGGGAGCTGGATCAGAAGAGGAGCAGCCGGGACTAGAACTGGCACCCATATGAAATGCCAGCGCTTCAGGCAGGGCTTTAACCCACTGAGCCACAGCGCCAGCCCCTGTCTTGAGAGTTAAAGTGTATAATCTACTGGTATAGACAACATTAATATCCAGGAAGCAACTGGAGAACAATGCATGATACAATAACTAGCTGTATTTTGTTTAACATTTAGGACCACAAAATATTAGTCCTCATCATAGCTCAGTAGGTCTTATTACCTACATTTTACAGATAGGGAAACTAAGGCACAAAGAGGTTAAGTTAGTTGCTCCAATCACATACCTAGAAAGTAGATGGGCTGAGATTTTAAGTCTGTAAATCAGGATCCAGAATCCTCTGTTTTAACTACTATGTGAAGGTGCCTGTGATTGTAAAATACACAAGGGATCAGGGCAAGCATTTGTCACAGCAGTTAAGATGCTGCATGGAAGGCTCACATCCCATATCGGATTTTCTGGGTCTGAGTACTAGGTCTGGCAGCTGATTCCAGCTTCCTGCTAATGGACACCCTTGGGAGACAGTAGAGATGATCCAAGTCGTTGGGTCCCAACGACCTACATACAAGATCCAGATTTAGTTCCTGGCTTTTGTGGACCAGGTCCAACTTTTGTGAGTTAAAACAGCAAACAGAGGATCTATCTAGAAAGCTCTCTCTCTGCCTTTTGAATAAATGAAAAAAAAATTTGAAAGAATGCATTGCAGTGTTCAAAAAAGTATAGAACATGAGGAAAATTATGCATGGATTTCAAAGATTTTTGCATTAAAATAAATTTATCTTTTCATCCTGTGCCCCATGAACTTTTAGACATACCCTCCCAGCTAACATCTACTGGGAACTTACTACCTGTCAGATATCATGCAGAACACTTTATATCCTTACTCTCTTTCACCTTCATTACATGTCCATGAAACCAATATTGCAGCTATCATCTCCCTTTTGGAGCCAAGGACATTGAACTTGGAGAGGTTAATTATCTTGTCCAAGGTTGCATAGTCAATAGGCAGTTTTGCTTCCAGAACCTTTGCTTATAGACCATGTGGTCACAGACATCCAGTACCTCTCTTTGCACAGCTAGAGTTAGAACAGGATGAGTACAGTGGTCAGAAACAAAGAAGGCTTCAGGGGGGAGGGGAAGCCAAAGCTAGACTCTAAAGATGGGTAGGATTTAATAAGCAATGGAGACAGAGCAGGATGTATCTTATTTGGTACACAAGGTTTCTGCTGTTTTTGTTCTGCAACCTTAAAACACTTAGAGATTTCACACAGAATCTGGATTCCCAGCTTCTACCAATGCAGAATATATGCCAACACTGGGCCACACTGTGGCACGGTAGCATCCAATCACAAAGGCCCCACAGTCACTGTGTTCCCTTTACACCCAGAGTGTCCTCCCCAATTTGTCGTGTTCCTCACCACTCCCTACTATCTCACACCCATCTGTGGAGGCAGAGATTCCCAAGGTATGGAGAAGGCAGGAAGAAATGCATAAGGCTGAGATGTCCATGGCATGTGTTGGGGGTGTATATCCATGCATACATGTGTAGTCTCTCGAAGCAAAGAGTGGGAGAGTAAGGACTGAGGGATGGCACCATCCAGAGCAGAACACAGGCACTTGTGGGAGTCCAGCATGGTCATGAAGGAAGGCTGGTGAAGGCTGACTGCCCTCAGGAGTTGTGGCCCTGGTGATATGGCATTTTGAGAGCTGAGCTGTGTAACAAAAATCCCACAGGGGAGACTCGGTGGGGAGGACCTTGGGAAGACATCAAAATGAGCCACAGGGGAAGTGAGAAGAGCTGGAGACCATGCATGAGACCATGTTCCTGCCAGATTCAGCCAAGAAATATTTAGCACCTTGTCTGGCTTTACTCACTTAAGTAGTCTCTGGTATAGTAAACCAACTTTGGAAAGGGTGATGCTTAGATCAAAGGGCCGATATAGAAGAGATGAATCCTGCCTGCTTGCCAGATGTGTTAGAGTAAACAGGGGAGGGCTTGCACAGGGAGATGTCATGAAAGGAGTCAGCAAGAATGGCACCCAGCCAGGGCCATTTCTTTCCTCTCCTTTTCCTTCTGCATAGTCTGCATCTATTCACCCACTCCTTGTCAGTTCCCATACAGCGGTGCATGCAAAGTTTGCGTAGATTACGGCACATAGTTGCTGCTCAATAAATCTCAGTCTGAATTGAGACAGACATTTCCATTTGCCCATCTGTATCTTGGCATGGGTTGCGAGATGAACTTCTGCCCAAACAGCTTCAACACTTTGAGGCTATTACTGCAGCTCAGGCGGAAGCAGGCCACTAATGAGGAGAAACTGGCGAGGGGAAGAGGATGAAAGAGTAACATACATTTTTATTTCTACACGAAATAATTGCCTAGAGATTTCATAAAACTTCTCAAGTTGAAAAAGACTACTTTTTAAATTTACTTTAAATTACTTCTAAAGTACATGATCTATGGGGCACATTTTTACCAAGTTGAGACATTTGACACAGTAAATACAATCACAACCAAAGTCAGTATACAATTTCCGTTGTGTATTTCTTTTCATCAGTGAGTTTCAGAGAGTTGATGTCAGTATGACGTCAGTATGAGTTGCAATACTCACTGTCCTATCCAAAGCATCTTAAATTACAGGGACATGAAGAATTGTTTTGTCCGTATGATTTTTTTTATAAATGGGAGCAGTGTGATATTAATCTAAAATGTCAAGGATTTTAAAACTCTACCAAGCATTGAGACTTTGGGAAACTCAGTGTAGTCTCTGAGGCTCCGCTTCTCCCTCTAAGAGAAAAGGAATTTGATGAGAGCAGTGGTTTCCAAATCTGGCTGAATATCAGAGTATCCTGGAAAAGCTTTTAGAAACAGATTCCTGGATTCCTAAGCCTCTTACTCAGCATATCAAGAAATAGAGCTTACATCAAGCCCTTAACAAAAAGCCTCAACATCTTATTGACATATGTCAATAGGTATTACATCACAAGCTTAAAAACTCCATGGATAGGCCGGCGCCGTGGCTCAACAGGCTAATCCTCCACCTGCGGCGCTGTCACACTGGGTTCTAGTCCCGGTTGGGGTGCCGGATTCTGTGCCGGTTGCTCCTCTTCCAGGCCAGCTCTCTGCTGTGGCTTGGGAGTGCAGTGGAGGATGGCCCAAGTGCTTGGACCCTGCACCCCATGGGAGACCAGGAAAAGCACCTGGCACCTACCATCGGATGAGCGCGGTGCGCCGGTTGCAGCGCACCGGCTGTGGCGGCCATTGGAGGGTGAACCAACGGCAAAGGAAGACCTTTCTCTCTGTCTCTCTCACTGTCTAACTCTGCCTGTCAAAAAAAAAAAAAAAACTCCATGGACATCAGCTGATCTTTGCTCAGATTGCCTATTAACAGCGCCCCTCTGGGGCTGAGCCCCACGTGTGTCTCATCCTGCTCCAAGGGTCAGCATACTAGATCAGGAATGTTTTCTCATGGCAATCTCAGAGATGCAGAAGAATCAGCTTTGCTTCCCAAGCTCATTTCATACCTGTACTACACTATGTTTGTTAATATCCAATTGGTCAAACGGAGCCCAGGATAATGTCAGGGGCAGTATGTTATTCCCATGGAAGTTAGTAGGAAGAATAATCCAAGGTACCACAGGATGCCGAGAAAGTATAATTTTCTTTAACCACTAGGTGACTTGGATACATAGCCAAGAATGAATGATGTAGAGCATTTTCAACTTCTAACATTGTAAGATGCTTTAAATTAATAAAGAGAAATTGAAATCAGATTGAGGAGAGGTAATCAGGCAAAATTAAGACTTATCACCCAGAAGCAAAAGCCATTATTGAGGGCACAACAAGAGGAGGGGCCGGCAGGCTGGGGAAAATATGAACAAGAATAACCTTTCCTGAACATGTGCTCTTCTAAGACTTCCTTTGGTCTTGGAACAAAAACCTGGCTAGGCTGGTATTATACTTCTCATCCTTTTCTCTTCTTTAGACAAATAAAAAGGCACCAAAAATGGAATTCTCTCCCCTAAGATGGCACAGCTCCTCCTCGGCAATGCTGGACTTCTAGCCTTGGGCTCATGTCCCTGCTCCCTTAACTGCTCTGCCAACTGCCCTAGCACGGCTTCCAGCTCAGAGCGCAGAGTCCAACCTCACAAACCAGACTCCTGGGGCACCGTGATCGTGTCCCAGAACCCTAAAACACCATTGTCTGCCATGGAAGGATTTGTTCTCTCTTGTGGCACTTATTCAGTTTTATAACATGGTTACTTCCCACCTGAGGGTGACTGGGGCAAGTTTCTTAATCCATCTGTGCCTCAGTTTTCTCATCTAAGTGGGCATAAAAAAACCTGCCTCATAGGGTTGCTCTCAGGAGTAAAATGAGTCACTATTTGTATGGGGGCACCTCAAAAATTTCATGGGACAATGGAGTTAAAACATGAGTTTATTTTAGTGCAGAAGGTTTATTTTTTGAAATCCATGAATAGCTTTTCATAACATAAAGTTTCCATGAACTTTTTGAAGATCCCTCCTATTGTACCAGTGCGTGAAGTCCAACATGTGATATCAATTAGTTTGTTAGATAAATAACTCATTTGCATGCGTATCCTTATATAGCAAAGTGTGTTCCATAGACCTTATCCCATATACAGGAAATTAGAAACAGTAAATTCCAACAATCTGTGTTTTAGCAAGTACTCCAGGTGATTCTAACGCATGGTAAAGTATTTCAAGACTCTTTCTATCCTCTGGCTCAGAATTAACAGCTTTGGACATTTATTGAAATTTCCAATGCATGAGACACGATTCAAGACATTTTGATTCTCTCAAGTGCACAGCAAGGCAAGTGTAATTTTATTCCCAATTTGCAAATGAGGAAATTGGGGAATAGTAACAGTAAACTGGCAGATACGAGATTAGAACCCACACTCTTCAACCTCACCTGGTACAGCTGAACGAAGGCTGCTGGACCAATCAGAAACAGCCATACCCACAAATCTCTGCCTTGGAACACACACCTGCCACCCAGGACCATCCGTCCCCCAGAAGGGAAGTTAAGAACAGAGAGCAGTTCCTCTTCTAAAATCAGAAATCACCACAGGGTCTCCGCTGAGGCTGCAGTTTCTGTCATGCTGCTCTCTAGAGCCCTCCTGCCAAGGCCTCCCCAAATGTGCCTGATCCTTCCCTCCATGCTGCCTCCATAGGCCCGGCCTCTCTTTGCCACCTGCAACTTGCCAATTTCTTTGGTCACCCCATATGCCTGAGCTCCCTCCCAGGCCCCTCCTGCTTCCTGATTCTCTGACTTCTTGCCCAACCAGTCCCATACATGCCCAGAAGAACGCACAGAGAACAGTTTCCCAATTTCTGAGAAACACAGCACACTCTGAAATTTTCTAAGAGTTTCTTAAGCGACACCCAGGGCTGGTACATTTGACTAATTTTTAAAGCACATTATCAGTTTCACTTGTATCTGTTTCTTAAAATGCAGGAAATGAAATATGCTGGTTTATGGCCAAGACCCTACCTGAAGGACAGCCGTCAAATCTCCGCTGGTGCATCTCTGCAGGACCAGTTCCACCTCCACTGGCTGTTATCTGTGCCCGAGCTATTTCAGCTTTTGCCTAGATTCTGAGCTCTTTGATCAGAGCAGCACACGTGGTTATTTGTTATGCACCCTCACCAAAGCCAGGTGTGGGATGGATAATAATAAATGAAACTTTAATCACACCTGGGAGAGGGGCCAGCTAGGTTTGCAAAACCAGCAGAAAAGAGCTTGGGCACAAAAGGGGTGCCACCTGCCTTCTCCTAGGCCTCACCAGAGTGAGGCAGACAGACAGACAATGGTTGTCTGTATGTGCTGTCAGGAAGGGCTCTGGGACTCTGGGGAAACCCCAGGGGAGAGAGCAGCTGCCTGTTTCCTTGCAGGCAGAGACTAGTAGGGAGCGGTGGTGGAGAGGGGAGCCAGGAGCCAGGAGCCAGGAGCACAACTGCAAGAAACGCATTCCCTGGTGTTCTGATGAGACAATCAGAGCTGCCAGTTGGAGACCATCAGAGCAGGATGGGCCTGAAGATCCCCATGCTCAGCCTCCTCATTTTCCAGAAGAGGTAACCAAGGCCCAGCAGGGAGAGTGACGTACCGAGACAGTGCTGGGACTAGAACACAGATCTCCAGAGACCTCAACGCTCTGCCTCTTCCAGAATCAAGACCCACCTAGCCGAGGGCACATGTTGGAGGTCAGGAGAAGGAACAGCATTTTCACACTCCAGCAGCCTGGGTGGGAACGGCTGTTAGAAAGCACAGTTCCCAGCACCGCGGCTCACTAGGCTAATTCTCCACCTTGCGGCACCTGCACACCGGGTTCTAGTCTTGGTCGGGGCACCGATTCTGTCCCAGCTGCCCCTCTTCCAGGCCAGCTCTCTGCTGTGGCCAGGGAGTGAGTGGAGGATGGCCCAAGTCCTTGGGCCCCTGCACCCCATGGGAGGCCAGGAGAAGAACCTAGCTTCTGCCATCGGATCAGCGCTGTGGCCGTAGTGTGCTGGCCGCGGCAGCCATTGGAGGGTGAACCAACAGCAAAAAGAAAGACCTTTCTCTCTGCCTCTCTCTCTTCCTGTCCACTCTCCCTGTCAAAAAAAAAAATTTAAAAAAAGAAAGCACAGTCCAGGTGCAGGAAGTCTGCAGCTGAGAAAGAATCCCAGGCTGGGGGTGGGGAGGGGCACAGGAGGAAATGGGGAGAGAGAGGAGGGGGAGGCATCTCAGACCCAGGTAGCTGTGACGTCTCCCTGCCATCTTTAGAAGTCCATCCTCAGGTTCCCAGGGGATCCTACAAGTCAGGAGAGGCCCCAGAGGCCTACAATTTGGAACTGTGAAGGGCCTCCCAGGCTTGGAGGCCACCAAGTCCCACAGTGTCTCCTTGGTACTTGACAAGCTCAATAAATCTTCTAACAAAGGGTGGAAGAAAGATCCTAAAGAATGTGCCCAAGCTTGGCCCAACCCTTGCAGCTCCCACAGTCATGGAGCCACCAGCAGTGCCCTCCCCAGCGGCCAGCAACCCTCCCTCCCCTCACACTTGTCTTCCTGAATTGCCTCTTTGTCTCCCTGAGCAGCCTCAGGAATTTGCATCTTTGCTGTTTGTCCTTTAAAAAATAACAGAAAACCCAGCAGAGTGGAGCCTGCCCAAGCAGAGCTTCTACCAACAAAAACAGAGCACAGTAGTCAACTTGACACTTGTCCCCTCCCAGTCCCTCACATGCGCTTAAAAGCAGATTTTAGCAAATGCGATGCAGAGTGGAGAGTGAGGAGAGATTGAAGAACAGGTGCCAATCTTCTGGCTCTGTACAGTATACTAACATTTCTGTGCAGAAATCATAGAACCTCATGGTGGGTTCCCTTCCCTTGCCCTCCTTTCCTAGCCTTTAAAGGGGCCGAGGGGGATAAAAACTGGATTTCTTAGGAATCACACATTTTATCACAATTAATTCTTCAGTAGCCCAACATCCTCATGTAACGATGGGGCTGCTGTGTATCTGAGAGGTTAAATAAGTCATTCAAGGACAAATTGTGTGTACTGGAGATGCAATACCCATATGCAGGGCAGGATGTGTGCACAGAGGGTTAAGCCACCACACAGGACACCTGCATCCCATATTGGAGTGCCTGGTTTGAGTCCTGGCTACTCAGCTTCTGATCCAGCTTCTTACTAATGCATGTGGTGAGTCAGTGGGTGATGGCTCAAATACTTCAGTCCCTGCCACCCATTTGGGAGAACAGATGAAGTTCCTGACTCCTGCCTTTGGCTTGGTCCAGACCTGGCCTGTGGCAGTCATCTGAGGCGTTCCCAATTGCTTCTCTCTCTCTCTCTCTCTCCCTCTCTCTCTCTCTCTCACTCTGCCTTTCAAGTAGGTTAAATTAAATAAACATTAAGGAAAAGTAATACCCATACACTTTTCCATACACCTGTTGGCCTTCTGGATTTTTAAAGGTGCTATATTTGGGGAAATACAGCAAACATTGCCATGCAGAAGCCCTATCGTTAAAAAGAGGTGCCAACAGAAACTCCTCTGTTTATCTTTTTTAGGCAACACACCCTCCAGCTCTTTCTGTTGTCACCTGTTTCCACTCATTCTCCATCGTTCACAGACGGGAGTGGTTCTGTGGCGCCTTTCTGTGATTAGACCCCTTGGGCATAGGGATGAGGAACACGTGGAAGTGCAGGAGTCCTCGGAGGGTGGGGAAGAAAATGTGCACCTGAGGTGGGAGCTGACATGCAAGTGGGCAGCTCACTGGCCTGTGAGAACACGTGAAACATTAGTAATAGCACTAGTATCTCCTCCAGGCTCTCAAGCACCAACAAATCATCTTAAACAGAATATAAAGTGGGCAATCCAGACTTCAGGGGGGCTCAGGTGGAATCAGGTTTCCTCCTGACAACAAACAGTGCTGAGCCCCATTGCCCAGGCCACTGGCACCTGGGCATCACCTTTCTCTCCTCTTTCTGTGCAGTGCATCCAGTCATACTTGGCAGCAAGAACACATGCCAAGAGCTTGATGGTGTATGGCGATGGAACAAGGTCATAAGCCTCAGTCATTTTAGCTCCTTGCCTGAAAGCAGATACAATTCCATTTCCCCTTTACCGCTGCCTTCTTTCAAGAGACCAGCTCAGCCCCACGCCCTCTGATATTCCCCACCTCACCCCCTGATGTCCCCACCTCACCCCCTGCAATCTTTTCAAGATTTGAAAGCCTGTGGTAAACATGTAAAAACAAACTTACCTCCACCCACTGCCCCCCCACCACCTCCAACCCTTAGCCCACCCTAAGCTATGTAAGACCCAGCCCGCTGGAGGACTGTGCTCTCTGCCATGTGTTCAGTGTGTGTGCACACCGGCAGTTGGCCACATCTGTGTTTTATATTCGTATCCCCTCTCCGCTCTGCTCTGCTCCCCTTTTCCTTACAGGTGAAAGAACTTACTGCTGAAAGAACGAAATAGTGCTCTCTCGTATGCACTATCTTTCTTTGTCTCTCTGCCACCCAAATAAATCAATAAAACAATTTTTAAATGGACAGGCATTTGGTGCACTGTTTAAGATGTGCTTGGGGTGCCTACATCCCACATCACAGTGCCTGGGTCCAAATCCCAGCTTTGTCCCTGATTCTAGCTTCCTGCTAATGCACACTTTGGGAGGTAGCAGCTGCTTGGGTCCCTGCCACACAAGTGGGAGACCTGGATTGAGTCTCAGCTCTTCCAAGCACCTGGAGAATGAACCAGTGGATGGAAAATCTCTGTGTCTCTCTCTCTTTCTGCCTTTCAAATAAAAAAATGTATATAAAAATTTTATTTAAATTGAAAAAAGGAAAGTATATATTTCAAATCTTTAAAAAGGAATGAAAAAAAGAATGAGATGGCTAGCAGCCAGATGCCAAAACTTGCATTGGGCCATCACCAGGATTATTCTTCCCGTCTGTAGGGGATGGCAGAAGTTCTAAGCAAATCATCACAGTACTTACTTGAGTTTTTTTTTTTTAAATTATTGATTGATTGAAAGGCAATAAGACGCACAGAAAGAGAGCAAGAGACAGAGATTTCCAATTGCAGGGCTCACTCCCCAGATGCCTTTTACAACTGCAGGTTGGGTGGGAATTCAGTCCAGGACTCCTGTTTGAGTGCAGGGACACAGTCACTTGAACCATCTCCTGCTGCCTCCCAGAGTGTGCATGAGTTGGAAGCTGGAATCAGTAGAGCCAGTATTCAAACTCAAGATCTCTGATATAGGATGCAGGCATCCCAGGTGACATCTTTACTGTCCCACATGCTGCACCAGACTTGTGCATTTCGAGTCTGTCAAAAGGGAGGTAGCAATGTAGGGCTTGGATCAGGGCAAAAGGATAGAACTTGGTACTTGCAGATGTGAAATATTTTATCTTCAAGCTAACTGATGTGGGTCAGAGAAGTAGCATATCTCAGGTTGAGCTTCCATTGCCAGACAATACGCTGGGGAAAGGTTTTGTTCTCACACAGACAGCTGCCCGGAAGGGTGCCTAGAGCGTAAAGGGAGGCAAATATCATCCTCAAACCATCACCCTTTGACGGAGACCAGGAAAACCTGTATTTCAAACCACCCTTTGTTCTGTGAACAGTGTACGCTATTTATCAGAGTTTTTAAGTCCACAAGGGCAGGCAACAAGCTGCTTTCAAGTGCAGATGTCAATGGGAGCCAACAGATGGGAGGAGGCATTCTACCCCTGTGCTACAGCTCATGGTCCACCTTGGGGAGATGTTTAGTGAGAGGACAGGCAGAATGCTGCAGGTAAGATACTGGGTGTCATGAATTCCTAGCGCAGTGCCTGGGACATATTAGTATCCAACTAATATTTATCCTAAGAACAGAGAGTTGGCATTCTCAGCAAAGATGGCTGGGTGAATTTGTCCCAGGCAGAAGCAGAAGAAAAAGCAATTACATCTGAAAGCAGAGAAGGTGACAGTGGATACAGCATGATCAATGCTGTGCACAGAGAAGAGTAGACCCAAGCAGGGTATTCCTTCTTGGACCCCTAAAAGCAATGAAGGCACGTTTTAAGAGTGATAGTTTTCAGTCTGCCTGGAGGGATACATCACAAATGCACAAGACTGTGGCCAAGTGAAATACACACACACACACACACACACACACAGTCTTTTTCAAGTTCTAAAGAGTGTGTGTCCCCAGGGGAGGTGTGTAGCACAGAAATTAAATCACCACTTGGGATGCCAGTTTTCCATATTTATAGTTCTTGCTCTGCTTCTGATCCAGCTTTCTACTAATTTGCATCCTGGGAGACAGCAGGTGATGAAGGCTCAAGAACTTGATCCCTGCCATTCATGTGGGACCCCCAGACTAAGCTCCAGGCTCCTGACTTCCACTTCACCCTCACCCAAATGTTGTGGGCAATTGGAGTGTGAGCCAGCACACAGAAGATCTCTGTCTGTCTCTTTATCTTTGTTCCCCCAACTCTGGCTTTTAAGTAAAATGAAAATAAATTTAGAATTTTTTAAAGAATGTCTCTGAATCCTATCTTTTCAAGTTAAAAAAATCTAAACTTTGCTGAAAATAAATCCATTAACATGGTTATTTTATTTAGGAATACTAAAGATCCCAAATATGAAATTATCAAAACCATTAAATTATTTCAGATTATATCTAGCATCAAAGTGTGAAGAGTTAATTGAGAAAAAAGGTTCTAAAGCATCAATTTTGAAAGTAAAAGAATAGTAATAAAAGAAAGTGAAAGCAAAATGTAACTTTCAATCATTCCATAAATAATTTTCTTTCATCTCTACACTGATGGGAACTTCTTTTAAAAGCCAAGAGCCAGAAAAACCACCCGAAGACATCTGCTGCTCTTATCCTCTGGTGAAGTGCAGATGGAGGCTCCTACGTGGTCCTGGTAAGAGGGACTGGTCACGCTCATTAGCCTGGGCAGATTTAGGTTTCAAATAATAAGCTAAATCGAGAACTATCAAGAGACCAACTCTTGCAAAAGCTACACTGTAGCCTGAAGAGGGACATGCCAATTTTAGATTAATTAAAAAGGTTATTAAATTGTTCAGATGGCATGTTAATGAGCAATCTGCAGGGGACTCAGTCAACAACCCTGCCTCGCAACCTTAATTACAGGACCCTTATTGAAAAGAATCTGGGCAAGCCCTCGAAGAGCTAGGAGAGGATCCATCTTGACTATAATAGGAAGATGGTCAGCCCAGAACAAATCCTGAGAAGATGGCAGCTAAGCTCGTAATATGAATTCTTTCAGAAGAAGGGTGATACTGACTCCAGCCAGCTTACAGACTGAGAAATTAGAATTAATTAGATGTAATGAGTAATATGCCTTTATAACCTATTTTGGACCCAAGAGTTCCTAGCACTCTGATGTACTTTGTCAATTCACATTTTTCCCAATACTTGGTGGTAAAATAAGAAGCCTTAAGTCATTGTTTCTATTTCAGAAGGTATTTTTAAATTTACAGCTCAAGACAAGTGTACCTATCACCTGCTTTAACATTCAAATGCCAGAAAAAAGACAGTACCTCTGCCCCTTATCAGTAATTCTCAAAGTGGGGCCACAGTGGGCCATGTAAGGACCCTCAGATTGATCTTTCACTGCAAATCCCCAGCTTTGGGTCTTCTGGGTGAAATGCCAATAATTCCATAGGCTTGGATCTATGTATATAACCAAGGTATATTTTCTAGCAAATTGAAACCAATTGTTCATTGTTAGTAGAGTTTGACACTGGTAAAATAAAACTAGGCAGCTCCTAGAACTTATTAAGGAGTATAATTCAATATTCTAAGAAGTCTACCACATAGGTCTTGGCAGGGAAGAAAAAAAAATCATATGATTATATGACTTGCAGATTGTATTAGAAATCCCACAAAATTCATAAGGGTGATTTATTTTTGTTGTATCAGAAATTTTTTAAGTTGGTCATGATTTGTTAGCTACCATTATTCCTTTTTTAATTTAAAATTACTATTAGTCTATTTTTATCTCTATCAAGGTAGTTTGTTGTGAGTTGTTTGACTTGACAGTGTTCTGCCTACAATGAGACACTGTTATCACCATGTTCTTTTCATTAGAAAATGACACAGGGTAGAATATATGAACCATGAATTTTCTGCACTAATTGGATACAGTTAAAAAATGAGGGTGAACCATTAGTTTATGCAGAGAATACTCCACAGCAATTGATTTATAGCTTCAGACCTGTTTCAATAATTTTAAAAACACGTAAGAAAAAATTAAATCAGAAGTCAATATTTTTACACTGTTTCTAAAGTTATACCTTTATAATAAATGAACTGATTGAATGAATGGATATTTATTATGGGCTGATATGGTGCTAAGGACTTTTTTGACCTTTGTTACTTCAATAAACGTTCTCAGAGTAGGATTTCCAGGTTTAGCAAATAGCCAGTTATATACACATTCCACCTATACAACAAAGGCTTTTTTGGGTATATGTTCCAAATGTAATATGAGACATACTTACACTAAAAATCATTTATTTAAAATGAAAATTTAATTTGATGTTCTGGTAACTTTATTCCAAACAGTCTTTCATTCTATTAAAAGCAAAAGATTTTGGTGGCGGCTCAATAGGCTAATCTTCCACTTTGCAGCACCTGCACACCGGGTTCTAGTCCTGGTCGGGGCGCCGGATTCTGTCCTGGTTGCCCCTCATCCAGGCCAGCTCTCTGCTATGGTCCAGGAGTGCAGTGGAGGATGGCCCAAGTGCTTGGGCCCTGCACCTGCATGGGAGACCAGGAGAAGCACCTGGCTCCTGCCTTCGGATCAGCGAGATGTGCTGGCCAAAGCGCACCGGCCGTGGCGGCCATTGGAGGGTGAACCAACTGCAAAAAGGAAGACCTTTCTCTGTCTCTCTCTCTCATTGTCTAACTCTGCCTGTCAAAAAAAAAGAATTTGGTAAAAATAGAGTTTATCTTAAGAGCCAAATCAGATTGACTAATACTAGATATCTGAAATGTTCTGACACTGTCAAGTCTGGGTTCAATAAGGAAAAAAAGTGCCAGTAGCGATTAATGATGCCTGCCATGGATAAGACACAACAACTTACTGATATGGGTGCTGAATTTTTGTTATCTCTGGTTTAGTAGCTAAAGTAGAACTTCTATCTTACAAAGTCCTCCTGGAAGTTATCAATTGCATCACTCTCCTGCTTAGAAGTTTACATTCTTCTAATAGCTTCCATTGCTCTTACGATAGAGAAGAAAGAGACATTTTAAATATGGATTTCAAGGAGTTCCCACCTACCAGCTTCTCCCACATGTCTTTTGCCACATTCCCTGTCACTTCCTGTGCTCCAACCTCCTGCGTCTTGGTCCAGGGCTTCAGGTAGTTTTTACTACTGCCTGGAAATATCTCCTTCCCCCTTCCTTACCCAAGAGACTTCTGCTCATGCTTCAGGTCCTACCTTGAGCATCCCTCTTCAGGCAAACTTTGTGATACTCCAGAAAAGGTCAAGAATCTTTCAACATAGACTCATTGTGATTATTAAAGTTTATGAGAATTATCTGCACCAAAATGTTATTCAGATATTTTTTCTGTGACTAGATCATAAAATTCTTGAAGGTAGGATCAGTATTTGTTTTGTTCACCATTTTAACCACCAAATCTAGTACAGTGTTTGTCATATGCTACCAATTATATATTTGTTGAATGAATGAATGGATATGTTGGCTTAATGAGTTCAACATTATAAGAAAACCTCAGTTGTCCAATTAAAAACAAATTAACCCATTATTCTTATTTCTCAGGTTGTGATTACAAACATTTGGACTTCTCAAATGTAACAAATAGAATAGCATTGTTTTGTCAATATAAATCCGAACAAACTTTTAATTTGTACATTTGCCTTCAATAACTTTTTAAATGTTTGGAAGATGGGAGAATGGATCAAGCCTGGTGGATACACCCACATCCCACATCAGAGTGCCTGGGTTCAGTTCTGAGCTTTGGCTCCCGACACCAGCTTCCTGCACATGCAAGCCCTGTGATGGAGCCGTGACAGCACAAGTAACCGGGTTCCTCCTACCCATATGCGAGACTTGGGCTGTATTCCCTGCTTCTGGCTCTGGCCCTGGCTCAGCCCAGCCATTGCAGGCATTTGAGGAGTGAACTAGTGGGATGAGAGCTCTTTCTTTCTCTCTTTTTCTCTCCCCTTCTGAAATCAATAAACAAAAACCTTTTAAATGTTTAGAAAATGCTTGGTGGAGAATTTAATATTATAGAAGGAAAGTTCCTAGGTATGTACAATTACTAATTTTAAAGATTTTTATTTACATAAGGTGAATAAATTTCATGTATTTCATATAGATTTAAGAGCATAATGATACTCCCCACCCTAGTCTCCCTCCCATCCAAGATCCTACCCTCCTCCCTTCTCCTTCCTCTCTTATTTTTCCTTTTAATTTAATAATGACATGATTTCAGTTTATTTTATAATCACAAGCTTAAGCCTTCACTAAATAAAGAATTCAGCAAATAGTAAGTATAAAAACTATTATTCCTCAAGAGTATAGACAAAGGGCTGTAAATAATAATTAAGTCTCAAAATGTCAATTTCATTTTTTGTACTCTTTATATTAGTTACCACAAATTAGAGAAAACATGATACTTGTCTTTTGGGAGTGGCTTATTTCACTAAGCACAATGGTTTCCAGTTGCATCTATTTTGTTGTAAAAGACAAGATTCCATACCATTTTTTTTTTACAGCTGAGTAGTATTCCATAGAGTATATATACCACATTTGTGTCATTAGCTAAATATTTACATCTTTGTCTAAATGAATTCTAAGCACTATCTTTTAGCAAACATATTATTCAATTTACCCATTTGCAATCACTCTTTTGGGATATGTTGGAACAGTGTTGTCCCATGCCAACGATTTTTATCTTCCCTAGTAGCCCTACACATTTCAAGCTAGCTTAGCTAGTCCCAGATTAATGTAAGATAATTCCTTATAAGTCTCTTTATATTTGTAAAACATAAAACATATATACATACACACACACACACACACACACACACACACACATAAATAATCACATACCATATAGCAACATTTTGGTCAATGATGGACCAAATCTTCACCTGTGGTCCCAAAAGATTATAATGAAGCTGAAATACTCTGATTGCTTAGGTGATACCTTCATAATATCACAGAAGAACACAACACATTACTCATGAGTGTGTGATGATGCTGGTATAAACTACTGCACTGACAGATGTACAGAAGCACAGTGCAGGGACTGGCATATGTCAACTGGGTAAAGCTGCTGCCTGCAATGCTGACATCCCATATGGGCATTTCACATCTCAGCTGCTGCATTTCCTATTCAGCTTCCTGCTAATGGACTGGGAAAGCAGCTAAAGATGGCACAAGTGTTTGGGCCCCTATCTTCCAAGTGGAAGACCCAAATGAAGCTCCTGGCTCCTGGCTTCAGCACAGCCCCCCTGGCCACTGCAGCCACCTGGAGAGTGAACCAGCAGATGAAAGATCTTTCTCTCTGTCTCTCCCTCTCTATCTAAAACTCTGACTTCCAAATAAATAAATCTTTAAAAATAAAAAAGCAGAAAAGTATATTACATACAATTACATACAGTAACACTTGATAATTATAATAAATGAATATTAATAATTTACTATACTCACACTATGCTTTTCATCATTATTTTAGAGTATATATGCCTTATAAAAAGTAAATTTGGCTGTAAACCATTATGTCACATTACAGAAGCAGATACACTTTCATGTTTGTTTACCTGGTCTCTTCATGCAGTCAAGAGATCACATCAAGTGATTGACCTACACAAGCTATGTTTATGTAAGCAAACTCTACGATGTTCTCACAACACTGAATAGCCTGATGACATATTTCCCAGAATGTGTTATGTTATTAAATGACACTAACTGTATATGAAGATCCTTTAAAAAGATTTGGGGAGGGGCCATTGTGTACAGCAGTTAGGCCACCACTTGGAATGCCTGCAGGAAACACCAGAGTGCCTGGAGCCAAGACCTGGCTCTGCTTCGGATTGCAGCTTCCTGCTAATGCACATCTTGGGAAGCAGCACGTGATGGCTCAGGTGGTTGGGTCTCTGCCACCAACATGGAAGACCCAAATTGCATTCCTGGCTCCCGGCTTTGGTACGGCCTAGCCCTGGCTGTTGTAGGCATTTGGGGAGTCAAGGGAAGTAGATGGAAGATCTCTCTCTTTCTGTCTCTCCGTCTTTCAAATAAAAAATTTATAGTTTTCAGAAGAATAGAATTAAAAGATAACTTTTATTTTGGTGCAAAAAATTGAAGTCTACAAAATATTTTTTTCATAATATACACTTTTCATGAGCTTTTTTGAAGTCCCTTCATATATCCTATTGACTCTGTTTCTCTGGTTGAACCCTGACTGAAACACTAACCCTGGTAATCACAATTGATTATGTGTCAAGAATATAAAAATAAGAAATGAATATCCCCGTAGATAGGATAGGGCTCAGAGCATTACTAATTGCAGAACATTTATAGCTCTTTGGGATCAGAAAATCATATCTCAAAGACTGGTGCCCTGACCTGATGAGAGGGCTCAGAACCGACTGCAGCATCAAGGCCCCCTGACCTTCCATTATTTCTCCCCGTCCTGCTGTAGAGAGAGGTAGCCTGTAAAGCCGCTTTATCTACCCGACAGGATTTACCCAAAGAGGAACACAATTGCCTTCACTCTCCCAATTGAATTTTCATTAACTAGAGAAGGCTAAACTCATATCACAGGAAGAAAGACTCACGTCTGGCATACAGGGGCAGATTTTTGTTCACACAACATTGGCCTTTATTTTGGTCCCATGGGAATAAATTTACAAACACTGTCTGTTGTGTGGAGTTTTGACCCAGTTCCATTGTACATTCTCCAAGGCTACTGAAATCCCCTAAAAATCATTAACAATCCCTTAATATTATCAACATTTCCCATTCTCCCACCCCTATAGAAATGGGTTATAGAAGCTTCCAGATCACATTGGGCTTGTGCATGATGAGACCATGTGATTGTCTCCCTGAAAATAATAAATTTGTGTATCTTTTCTCCTATTTAATCTATTTTATCACCTTATTCCTGCAAGTTTTCAGATGGCAGATGGGAAATTTCCCTTAGTCTAAATTTCCCATAGTCTAACTCCTCCATACCTCTGTCCTACCCCACACCAATCACAGGTTTAACAAAACCTAAGGAATTATTTTCTATAATGTTTAAACTAAAATACCCATGAACTCATTTTAAAAACATTTTAAGAGGGTGTCAGTGCTCACTGTGGCATAGAAGATTAAACCTCCACCTGCAGTGCTAGCATCCCTTATTGATGCTGGTTTGAGTCCCAGCTGCTCCGCTTTCAATCCAGCTCCCGCTAATGCACCTGGGAAAGCAGCAGAGGATGCCCAAGTACATGCGTACCCTGCACCCACTTGGGAGACCCAGAAAAAGCTTCTGGCTTTGCCTGGCCCAGCCACAGCCACTGCAGCAGTTTGGGGAGTGAACCAGTGGATGGAAGATCTTTTTTTTTTTTTGACAGGCAGAGTGCACAGGGAGAGAGACAGAGAGAAAGGTCTTCCTTTTTCCGTTGGTTCACCCTCCAATGGCCGTTTCGGCCAGTGCGCTGCAGCCGGCACACCGCGCTGATCCAAAGGCAGGAGCCAGGTGCTTCTCCTGGTCTCCCATGGGGTGCAGGGCCCAAGGACCTGGGCCATCCTCCACTGCCCTCCCGGGCCACAGCAGAGAGCTGGCCTGGAAGAGGGGCAATCGGGACAGAATCCGGCGCCCCGACCGGGACTAGAACCTGGTGTGCCAGCGCTGCAGGTGGAGGATTAGCCTAGTGAGCTGCGGCACTGGCTGGAAGATCTCTTTCTCACCCTCTTTCTCTCTCCTTTCTCTTTGTCTCTGCCTTTAAATAAATAAATAATTTTGTTTAAAAAAAAATAAAAATATTATAGGAGTAAAAATATATGGATGAAAATGTAATAACTGGCTCTAGAACTCACTTCAAGAAAGTTTTATCCTGTTTGGGATATGACTTTGATAAGTCACTTTGGAGTGGACAATGAATTCTCAATGTAAATGGAATTGTTCTTTATGAAGAAAAGGGGCTAACTCAGTTATTTCAGAGGTTATAATAGAGATAGGCAAGCTGCAGGCGGAAGGCACGTCCTGCTGTGGACTGAAATGTTTGTGTTCTCCCTATATTCATCAGTTAAAATCCCAGCCCCTGCGGTGGTAGCATTAGGAGTTGGGACTTTTGGAATGTGATTAGGTCCAGAGGGTGGAGCCCTCGTAAATGGAATTATTGTACTTATAAAGGAGACCCCAGATAGCCACCAAGTGAAGATACAGCAAGACACTGTCTGTGAACCACTAAGGAAGCCTCCACCAGACAGTAAATTTGACAACAGCTTGATCTTAAACTTCCCGGTCTACAGAACTGTGAGAAATAAATTCCTGTTGTTTATAATCTCCCACTTTGTGGTATTTTGTGATTGCAGCCAAAATACACTAAGACACATCCTCTAGGATGAATCACTGCAGAATCCCTTACCTGATTCCCTCTTAAATTAAGAATAGACTTAGGGGCCAGGCATTGTAGCACAGTGGGTTAATGCCCTGGCCTGAAGCGCTGGCATCCCATATGTGCGGCAGTTAGAGACCCGGCTGCTCCTCTTCCAATCCAGCTCTTTGCTATGGCCTGGGAAAGCAGTAGAGGATGGCCCATTTCCTTGGGCCCCTGCACCCACGGAAGAGGCTTCTGGCTCCTGGCTTCAGATCGGCACAGCTTCGGCCGATGCAGCCAATTGGGGAGTGAACCATCATATGGAAGACCTCTCTCTCTCTGCCTCTCCTCTCTGTATAACTCTGACTTCCAAATAAATAAATAAATCTGAAAAAAAAAGAGTAGACTTGAAGTCACACAAGGAACTAGCATGGCAGCAGGGCAACTGTGCAGTAGAAGCAGAGAAGGAGAGAGAGAAATGCAAGAAGAGGTAAACCTACCTCTTTAGCACCCCACCCCCAACCATCTACCACCAGTGACATGGATGGCTTTGGGCCACGAAAACTTGCCGGGTGACCACATTAGAGTTTCTGGGAAGCTTATCCGTGTCTTCTAGGCGTGAGTGCAGACAGGTTGGTTAACATTCAGACACCCAAGGAGGATATCATTGTTTTTCACATATTTAGACATTTCCAGGAAGCTGAAGTTTTTACCTAATTGGCCTCATGTTACATTTTTAATAGATCACTGTAGATTCCCCAAACGCATCAGCTAAATATCAAGTTGGCTAATTAGCAACAAAATATTTCAAATATTGTTAAAATTCAAAGCAGGGTTTCAGAAGGGCAAATTCTGCATGTACATTCAGATTCCATTTCTATCTTCATAGGCCTAGAAAGTAAATATTTACAAGCCACTAACTATATTAAAAAAGTCCTACTTTGTATGAACCTTTGGAAACTATTGCCTTATGGTTTTCTGCTAAGTGTTTACCAAAAGAAGAAAAGCATCTCTTCTATTCTAATAGTCATAGCTACACTTAAGTTTCTGAATGAGTTTTCACTTACATGATTCTCTGCCTAACTGTGTGTTTGGTAGCTTGGAGAATGATCAGAAATACATTTCTATCTGTAATTGCTGGAAGCATTATTTGTTTATGCCTGTTCAGCTCAAGTAATATTTATGATCCAGATGCTGCACTAAGTGATAGTAACACAGAGATGATTAATATCTAGCTCCTGTGCTCTGTGAGTTCAACATCTAAATGATGGAAAGCCATTTGTTCGATAGGACCATAATAGAGGCAGAGAGCAGTGTTCAGAGAGGTTGGTTCCATCAGGAGTGGGTGGGAGGTCAGGGAAAGTTTCAGAGATAACACAATAAGATGACAGAAGTTGGACTCACTAAATCATGAACTTAAAAACTAAGATGTACTTTACCTAGTACTAAAATAACAGGAACAGGATGTACAAGGAAACCTTAAACCAGAAAATTGTAACTGGCAATGAATCCTTCTGATTAGTTCAATAGCAATCTTGAGAAACTGGGAGAGGAAAGGACAGCTCCAATAAACAAGAAATGGATAAAGAGCAGGAGTCCTTTTGGTGGTTTGTCATTACCATGGCAAGATACAGCCCTGAAGACTCAACCTTATGTCCTAAGAGCAGCTAGATACCTTGAAATTCAGCATTTTGAGGATGAGTAAGAATCTAGCATGGATGTCTTTGATAAAAGAGATCTTATTCGCAGATCTGAATGGATGTCTTTGATAGAAGAGATCTTATTCGCAGATCTTAACCAGTACTGCTGCCTCTCATACCTTTGTTCCTAGTTGCATTCTCACTGCCTTAAACATAGAAGGTGCTCTATAAATAACAATAATAAGAGCTGTCATTTTTTGAGCTCCACTATCTTTCTATGTGTCAGAATCGCTCTCTTATGGGTATTAACAAATCTGGCTAGGTAAGAATTTTGAACTAGGAGTCTCATAGAAAACTTACTGTCAAAATTCAAGCACACATTCTCCATGGGCAACTTCATCCCCTGTCATAGTTTTAACTACAATGTAGACGTAATAATCTCCAAATACTTTTGTCCAAGCAAAACTACAGAACAGCACTTAAAAGATCTAGTTTTCAAATATTTATGAAATATCCAAATGATTTTTTTAAAATCCAATGACTATGATGTAGGCCTTGTGAGGAGAAGTTTATAGGTCTTATTTTTATAGAATTAAGTTTTTGTTTAAGACAAAAAAGTTGGAATTATAAAACCATATCCTACTGATTACAGTTTCTTTCTCTCTTTGTGTGTGTGTGTGTGTATCTAGACATATACAAAAGTCAAATGACCTACATTGTGTGAGAAACTTGCAAATCTTGCAAATGATACATAACAACATGACATGACATGGGCATATAAAGCTATGACACTGACCCTGCAAAACAAATTGCACATTTTGAATGACAAAAGCTGATGAGAAAATGCTTAACAAAGTAGGTCAGTTGAAATTTCAAGTCAACATCAATCTATTTACTTAACTGACACCTCTTATAATTTTTTCAGCATCCTATAACCAGTAACTTGGAATCAAACTTTAATAATATTTTCAACATGAGGATTATTCCAAAACTTCATGGAAATAGGGAATAAAATATATTTTCGTGCAAAACAATTTCAAAATTTACCATTGGTTTTTCATAATACACATTCTCTACTTTTTGAAGACTCCTCACAGCTCAACTTTTTTTTTTTTACTCTAAGAACATTGCAGATTATGTGTTTATAAGCTTATTTATTCTTTCTATGGAACCTCTCTACTAAGAAACAAAGACCCCAGAGTAGGAAAGTATAAATTAATGGTAAGGAAAAGAAGGAAGGAGCTGAGAGGCTAAATATCTTATCTGAGTTACTACAACTGTAGAATGATCAAGGTCGTATTTAAACCCAAATCTTCCTGTTGAGTGTGGGTAGTGGAAACTTTGAGATCACAGGCAGGCAGCAACCTTAGTTTGAATCATTTCCCTTTCTAGACTTTTTCTCAAAACACTACAAGAGATATCAAACAAAAGAGATGCTTTGTTTTTTTTTTCCCTTTTTTCTTTCCCAATTTCTAGCATAGGTGCATTGGAACAGAATTAGCTTTACAATTCAGTTACATAAAACAAAAAAGGAATTTATGACAAAAAGAACCCTTGATCTTCATCCAAAAAACAAATTAATTCCTGAAAAGCTATTGTGACTTCATTGAAAACTTGTTACTACTCTGGAATTTAACTAAGTGTGCTGGGCAAAACACCAGTCCTAAAGATGATGTACATACATGTTACACACACACGCACACACACACACACAACATGGAGTTACATTGTTGAAGACATTTGGAAAACACTTTTGATTATCACTCCTACTACATCATTCTGAGTAGTTCATTAACACTGAAACTTCTGAGCTTTTGGAAATCTAATCAAGGATTTCCCAAACTTAGGAAGCCATGGACCTTTCCACAACACATGTATTATTTAGTTTTTTGGTTTTGTTTTCAAAAAGTCTAATAAATATAATGGAACTGCTGTTTTGCAAAGCATCTTAGCAATATTACAGCCAGCATGTGATAACATGGACGTCTGATTTAAGGAATATATAAGTTCCTTCTGACTCCCTGTTATAAAGACTAAAATGTCAGTTCTTAGAGGCTGTTGGTCTTTTATCAATAAACAAGTATTCTAAGAATTAAACACTTAAAGCCAAGAGGTAACAACTAGTTAGTGCACCCAACAGATCAGTGGAATAACCATTTTAAATACAGAGAAGATGCTGGCCAAGGACAGGGTGAGCACAAACTCTGCTACTATCAGCTTATCCGACCACTGACACCAAACTGTTGACTATTCACCATAAATATCATCCCAGTGTACCATCTCTACTACTATCATTCCAGCCCAGATTTTTGTCACAACCAAACCACTCTTTTCCAAGCCCTTCTGTTACTCATCATGTGCACATCCACCAAAGAGACCCACCCGAACACTACTTTTACTATCCTCTACTGAGGAATCTGGAAAGACGCATCGCTGTCCATCAAGTCATTATCTTCACCACAGCACTGAGTACCCTTCAATAAGCACATCCTTCTAAGTTTATTTTTCATTGCTATCCATTTGCTTCACTAACATCAGCTTCTTCAATCTACTCTATGAGTTCTAGTTTCTTTCTGCCTTCCTTCTACTTACTATTATAGTCTTTCTTTCACACTTCTCATCCAAATCTCACCATCTTTCAAGTTCTACTTCCCCTGATAAAGCTTTTAGTAACTTCACTCAACATTGATCTCACTTTCCTTTACCAGAGTTGAGGGTGTTGTTAAATGCATGTAGCATGATTGTATAATTTTATTTTATTCTCTATTATAATCACTATGTTTTGTTCCTGCTTCACCACTCCTTGCTTCCAAATATAAGTCTCTTAAGAGAACAAGTCATGTCACAACCTCAATTTGTATTCCCTACCACATTTATCATGTACTGGAAACACAAGTAACTCTTTCTCAAGTATTGACTAGAATGAAAACAAAATGGTAATTATAAATGGATATCATGTAGTCACAAGGGAAAATCAAAGAGCACTTTGCTTAATAATACTTTGTTTTCACATTCATTTTAAGATATTCTCTACTATAAGCAGCATGACTACATCTTTTTTTGTAATTCAGAGTTTTCATTATTTCAGAATACCTTTCCCCAAATTAAATCAAAGACCTCTTTTTTCTAAGGAAGGGTAGAAGTGAGGTATGACTCAGGTTTCCCATCTTCAAAGTCTAGAGGTATACAGCATACTTTAAGGGAGTCCCCAGTTATCCCTGCCTTTTGACATTCATGACTTTGTGCAATTCCCTCCCTTATGAGTGTAGACAGGACCTGTGATTAGCTTCTAATCCAGAGACGATTGCACAGGGAAGGGATGTCACTTCTAAGACAATTTTTTAAAGATTTATTTATTTATTTGAGAGGTAGAGTTATAGACAGTGAGAGGGAGAGACAGAGAGAGAGGTCTTCCATTCGCTGGTTCACTTCCCAGATGGTCCCAATGGCCAGAGCTGCACCAATCCACCGCCAGGAGCCAGGTGCTTCTTCCTTGTCTCCCATGTACATGCAGGGACCCAAGAACTTGGGCCATCTTCTATTGCTTTCCCAGGCCATAGCAGAGAGCTGGATTGGAAGTGGAGCAGCTGAGACTAGAACTGGTGCCCATTAAGACAATGTTACATAAGGTTGCAACCCCTGTCTTGCCATCTGATGCTCTTCTTGGTTTGCATGTGGTGGTGAAGCATGAGGCCAGTCTGGACAAGGCCACATGGCCAAAAACTGGGGGTGGCCTTGGACTCCAGCCAATAGTTAGCTAGGAACTGAGGCCTTCAGCCTACAGTCCTGAAGAATCAGAATTGTGTCAACAAATGCTGATCTTGGAAGATCTTTCACCAGTTGAGCTTTCAGATGATACCCAACTCTGACTGACACGTTGATGGCAGCCCGAAAAAAGATCCTGAGGCAGAACACGTAGCTAAGCCTTGTCCAGATTCCTGACCCACAGAAACTATGAGAGGACAAATGTGTATTGTCCTAAGTCACTATATTTGTAGTAATTTGTTACACAGCAATGGATAATAAACCCAGGGTGTTAAAGAAATAACTATCATTCTTTCAGTGGGTGATCTTTAAGATGTGTCTGTCCAAAGAGCCAACTTGTGATCCAAAGATTCAGTGTGGGCTCTCACAGAAACTTGTGCAGTAACATGGAAGAAATTAAGAATATTGTGTGCCTGCTGGAAACTTGAAAGTAAAGACATTCATCATAAAGAAATCACATCACAACTTAATTTAAAATGTTGACCCCAGGATATAAAGAGTAAAATTTAAAATAGGCTAGGAATTATGTTACTTTTTTAAAAAGAGTGTTATGTCAGATATCTGTCAAAAGCCACACATTTTTAAAATTGTTAAAGTTAACCATAACACTGTGGTGAGCATTCCATGAGTAATTACCAGGGTGTGCTTGATGTACATTAATTGGTAAATATCTACTAGCTGCATACTCGATGGGAGAGAGGATTGAAGGAATTGGGAAACTAATGAGTCAAGATCACTAATTAGGAAAATCAATATGACATGCTTACAGATTCAGGTCTCCCTTCACCCCCTAATTCATTTTTTAAAGATTTATATATTTATTTGAAAGGCAGAGTTACAGAGATGGGGAGAAACACAGAGAGAGAGATCTTCCATTTGCTGGTTCACTCCCCAAATGACTGAAATGGCCAGGCCAGAGCTAAGAGCCAGGAACTCCACCCAAATCTCCCACATAGGTGGCAGGGATCCTACTACTTGGGCCATCCTCAGCTGCTCTCCAAGGCGCATCAGCAGGGAGCAGGACTGGAAGTAGAGCAGCTGGGACTTGACCTGGCTCTCATGGGATGCCAGTGTCACAAGCGGCAGTCCAACCCACTGTGCCCCAATGCCAGCCCCAATTCTTTGTTTCTTCTGATTTCTTTTGGCACTTTTAAGAGATTACAGACATTTAGAATTTTTTTTAAAATCTGTGATTCATTTGGTGAAAGAATGGCTCCTTAAGTTTTGAATTTCAATAACCAGGAAAAATATGATTAAAAAAACAAAAATAGGTAGTTCAATGAAAAGGTGGATTGGTTATACTACCACAAACAGAAAGCTTCATTTTCTAAGGGTATTTTTAAAAAAATCACTGTCTGCTATCATTGTCATTTCATGGAAAAAGACAGTTCAGTCTTGAGTAGTAAAGCCATAATATCAAAATGAAAACCCAGAGCTTTAATTTCAATATACATATTTTGAAGAAGAGTTCACTAAATTGCACAATTTTTTTTTTCTTTTCCTTGTAGATCATCACAGAATTTGGAAACCAGGGATGAAATTTAGGATTACCAGAGCAAGAGTTAAGAGATTTTTAATATAAGACTGCCTCAAATATTTCAAATAACTTCTATCTCATTTGGGAAATTCAAGGTGAATGTGTGGTTTTAGAAAGCTCAGACGTACAAGTGGCAACAGCTGAAGATGTTTATCAAATGATACATGTTTCCTCCAGTTTTGTTTTGAAGGACACATTCAGATCTTCAAAGTGTAATAATGACCAGATGTAGACATTTGTAATCGTAGTTTGAACTACGAAGACATGGTTTGAACAAGAACGTTGCTACAATGATCACCAGCTCAGTTGTCTCTTCACCCCCGTAGGGCAGGTTCCTGGGACCCAAAGGTGGCATTCCAATCACAGCAACCTACAGGTAGCCACCATCTTTGGAACAAGGCACATCGCCTCTGAGGAGCAGACCAACCTCAAATGATGCCAAATATTACAAGCACTTTTTACATCCCTCCCTAATGAACAGGATTAAGTCCTCACAAGACCTTCAATCAATTCGTTGGTGAGCTCAGACCTTGGAAGCTGATTCTGGCTGGACACATTATCTCAGCATTCGATAACACAGGAATATCCGTGAATGTGTAGATAGTTCAGCTACCATTGTTTATAGTACTTTGAAATACATTGCAGAACTTAACTGGTAAAAGCTCAACCATCCCACGGATAGAATTCTTTCCTATTTCTTTGGAATTGGCCTCTCCTGGTACCTATACTCTTACAGAAATTTCAGGAACTGTGGCTGAAGAAATAATGCAGACTTCTGTGGTGGAAAAGAACAGTCATCAAGGCAAATGTCAGAACTAGAATTAAGCTGGTTGGCACACATTAAAATGCAACATAATGGTGTATTTGTCCAAGTGGCTCTCTCCTGCAGTTGGCTCATGAGGAATAATGATGGCTTACTGAGGGGAAGCAGGGGCTCAGCCGCTTGATAACATTGTTGCACTGATGGTTTGAAGTGGCCCCACTGTCTCTGGCATTTGGCTGGAAACAGCAACCATTCACTCATTCAGGCAGGGCACTGAAAACAGACTCTCAGCCATGCAAAACAATGTCCATTTTGAAAGCCTTAAATAAAGCAATCTCTGCATAATTTCCATTGTCATTCTTCTCCCACTGTTTATATAATATGGCCAGGAGTGGAACTGTAAACTAATATCACATTCAAGAGACTCAAACAGCACAGGGCTGTGTTTTCAGGGAAGAGGACTTCCCAGCTTCCGCAGGGGCTGGCATGCCACCGTACATACGACCACCTGCCTGATCAAAGCACTCCATTCTTGGGAAAAGAACAGTGCCACGGAAAGAACGAATTAATTTGGCATTTCATTCAGTTTCACTCAGCACGCTGTGTGCTTCCCTAAGCATGAAAACAGCATATCTTCACAAAATCATGTCTAAAATGATGTGCCTACTCATAGGAAAGATCAATTTGAATAGATTCAACCCCCAAGAGGGCAATCCAAGACGAAAAGTTTTCACCAAAAGTCAAGACAGATTGTCCAACTAGTTTTTGCAACTAACATAAGCCATGTTATTGTTGCCCATATTTTAGCTTATAGACCCTCTCTCTGTGTATATACACATACAGACATATAGGTTTATTTGTAGCTCTTCATCTAATGAGAACAAACTTGCTAGGTCAGCATAAACTATTGCTATTGAGGTGATGGGGAAAAAGTATTCTCCAACACAGAGAATCGAAACATAAAGTTATTGAATGTGACTTTTACCTGAGAAGCTGTATTTGGGTTGCTGAAAGAAGAGGAAAGATGAAATGGGATTAAAGTGGGGCTGGGGATTGAGAGAAAAATTGCTTAAAAGACTAGCTGGTAGACACTGTGTTGAAAACAAAGATTTGAGAGGTGAAAGCTCAGGCAGTACAGAGCTACCACCATAGGATCAGGGCGTTTGTGACTAAAAATTAACAGGAAAATAAAGAAAGAAGGAGGGAGGAAGAATAGGGTTGGAAGTATCATTATGCTCTTAAAACTGTACATATGAACTGCATGAAATTTGCTCCATTTTATAAATAAAACAATGTGCATAAAAACATTTATAAATAAAACAATTATAAAGTACAATGCATAGATCCATGGTGGGAAACTGCATTTTAACAAGGAAGAGATCATCAGAAACAGCTAAGGAGAGGGTGGAGATCCAGAGGTGACAAGGTTGTGCTGCTGAGATGAGGCTAGAGCTCCAATTCACGGACATGAGGACAAAACGTACCATTCACCAACTCCACAGCACAGTAAGTGGAAAATCAGCCAATTGTTGAGATTTTTCTCCTTCTTTTCCTTTCACTGTTGCCACTGAATTTGCAAGTTTGGTTTTTGCCTTGCATCCACCAGAGACCTTATTGTTAGAGAAGCTAAAAAGCATCCAAGATAATATTCCACTTATCCTGGCATGTTCCATGCCACTAACTTTTGATGCCACAGACAGCACTATTATAGCCACCATCCTCCCCTTCCTAATTGGCCTGTGAATAGTTTATCACGAGCGACTTGAATTCTTTCTTTTTAATCTATTTTTTAAATAAATCTCTCTTTTTTTTTTTTTTTTGGACAGGCAGAGTTAGACAGTGAGAGAGAGAGAGAGAGAGAGAGAGAGAGAGAGAGAGAGACAGAGAGGAGAAAGGTCTTCCTTCCGTTGGTTCACCCCCCAAATGGCCGGCACTGCGCGATCCGAACCCAGGAGCCAGGCGCTTCCTCCTGCTCTCCCAAGCAGGTGCAGGGCCCAAGCACTTGGGCCATCCTCCACTGCCTTCCCAGGCCACAGCAGAGAGCTGGACTGGAAGAGGAGCAACTGGGACTAGAACCCGGGATTAGCCAAGTGAGCCATGGTGCCAGCCAAACTTGAATTCTTTCAATACAGGGATGATGCGTCACAGGTAAGAGCCCAACACTAATAAGCAAAGAGCAGAAAGCAATGGTTTCTCAAAACGGCTACCCACTAGAATCATCTGTTCAGGTATTTGATATTCTATACTTCGAGGCTACATCTCAGGCTAGCAAAAATTTTTGGGGATGAGATACAGCCTTTTTATTTAAAGTTTGATACCACTGATATTGAGAAATCCCTGTGTCCCACTGACTTTATAAAGTCCTATACCACAGATGCACCCCATCCTGTCCAATGCCTCCACCATGGCCAGTAGACTTAAAGAAGCTCCAATGTCAATTTGGGCAAATGATCACCAATTCATCCCCCCTACCTGGCAGAGCCACTCTAATACCAACAGTCAACAACTTGATAATGAAGACAGCCAACAGAGGATGGCATCAGAAAGCAAGAAGCAGATTCAAGACAATAAGAAATTTAACCCCGGGGCCGGCACTGTGGCATAGCAGGAAAAGCCACCGCCTGCAATGCCATAATCCTGCATGAGTGCTGGTTTGAGTCCCAGCTGCTCCACATCTGATCCAGCTCTCTGTCATGGGCTGGGAAAGCAGTGGAAGATGACCCAAGTGTTTGGGTCCCTGCAGCCATATGGGAGACCTGAAAGAAGCTCCTGGATCCTGGCTTTGGATAGGTCCAACTCTGATTGCTACGGCCATTTGGGGGGGTGAACCAGCAGATAGAAGACCTTTCTCTCTGTCCCTTCCTCTATCTGTAACTCTACCTTTCAAATAAATAAATCTTAAATAAAAATAAAAATATATAGTTACCCTTGGCCTATTTAAGAAATAAAAGAAAGAAAGAAACATGAACTTTAATATCTTCCCATCCAACCTCTGACATATAGTCCCTAAATATTATTGCAGCTGTCATGTTAGGTCAAAGTGGGGAAATTTACTACAGATATTTTTCTACCCTATAGGGTTTTTTTAAAATATTTATTTGAAAGGCATAGTTACAGACACAAAGGGAAGGAGAGATAGAAAGAGAGAGAGAGTTTCCACCCACTGGATCATGCCTCAGATGGCCAGTCGGGGCTGGGCCAGACTGAAGCCAGGAGTCAAGAATTTCTTCCACCAGACCTCCCACAGGAGTGCAGGGACCCAAGCACTTGGGCCATTTTCTGCTGTTTTTTCCAGCCCATTTTAGCAGGGAGCTAAAGTGGAGTGTGCCAAGTACTGAAACCAGCACCCAAATGGGATGTCAGCATCACAGGCAGCAGCTTAACCTGCTGAGCCACAATGCTGGCCCCTGTCCTTTAGGGCTTTCTGCTGTAGGTTTTAATATTCTCCCTTAATTAGTAGTAACCTGTAGGGTCCAGCATTGTGGCACAGCAGGTTAAGTCATCTCATGGGATGTCAGCATCCCATGATGCTGGTTCGTATCCTAGCTGCTCCACTTCCCATCCAACTCCCTACTAATGTGTCTGGGAAGGTAGCAGAAGGTGGCCCACGTATTTGGGCCTGGGCTACTCACATGGGAGACCTGGATGAAATTCCTGAGACCTGGCTTCCGCCTGGCCCCGCCCTAGCCATTGGGGCCATTTGGGGATAAATTAGCAGATTGAAGGACTCTCCATCTAACTCTGCCTTTCAAATAAATAAATCTTTCAAAAAGTAAAAGTAACCTGTTAGCAATTGAGGGGTTGCCCTGACCCCACTGGCCTCTTTTTATTCTTTGGGACCCAAATGAGAATGTCGTAGCCCTACACACATTATCCTTTATAGCCACACTCAAGAATTCTATTAACTCTGAGTAGAAAGTAATTCCAAAAATTCCCTACTTGATTTTTTTCATATCAACTGAAGCTATAAAGGCTGACTGAGCTCTTCGATAATCCAATCACACAAAATGACACTAGATATCTAATGCCTTCTATATTGTTATGTGTTTGTTACAAGATGCACTATAATACCCTTTCCTACAGTAAATTTTTATGCTTCTATTCTTTATTAGGATGATTTTTTAGTCCTGACTTTAAACCTGATGTTGGTGCTATAACTCTACAACCTCATAAAGCTGCTTAACACAATTCCCCCTACACCATTCTCTTTAACTTCTTAATTTTTATAATTCTTCTGAATTACTTCAGCATTTGTTTTTGTTACCCCTGTTTCTTTAAAAAAAAAAGAAAGAAAACAACAACTTGAAATTGCTCCCAAATGCCTACTGAATGAAGTTCAACCTCTGTGGGCTGCTTTTTAAAATATTTCAAAATTTGATTTCAACCTTCATTCTTGGCTTTTGGATAATCAATCTCTCATTATCTCTGCAACATGCCATGCACATTCCCATTGATACGCTTGTGTATATGCAGTTCCCTGTATAGTGAGGACTGTTTCTGGGATTCTCCTAGGGTGAGTATGTAGCCTGGCTGTTTAGATACTGGTTAAGATGCCAGCAAAGAGGCATCTGGTCCCTACACAACAAATGAAGCAGTCAATGAAATCACTGTCCCTGAGTGACTAGGGACATGAGAGGGGACTGATGAGCTCATTGAAGATTCAAATTAACCATCAAGAGAATGGGGGAAAGCTGCCAGTCAGAGATGAGTGAGTTGATGGCCAAGCATCACAGCAGACTCACCTGCAATTGGAGACTTAGAATTAAATGACCCATATCACAGTTTCTGCATTTGATACCTGACTCTGGCCCCTGACTTCAGCTTCCCGACAGTACAAACCCTGGGAAAGAAACTGGGTTCCAGATTCCCATGTGGGATGAGTTCCCAGCTTCTGGATTCAGCCTGACCTAGCCTCAGCCACTGAGGGCATTTGAGGAGTGGATGGGAGGCCTCTCCTCCTCCCCTCTTCTTTGTTTTTTCTCTCCCACTTGCCCTCTCTCCATATCTGTGTCTCTGCCTTTCAAGTAAAAATATAAATGCAGCCGGCACCGTGGCTCAATAGGCCAATCTTCCACCTTGCGGCACCAGCACACCGGGTTCTAGTCCCAGTCAGGGCGCCAGATTCTGTCCCCTCTTCCAGGCCAGCTCTCTGCTGTGGCCAGGGAGTACAGTAGAGGTGCTTGGGCCCTGCACCCCATGGGAGATCAGGATAAGCACCTGGCTCCTGCCATCGGATCAGCGCAGTGCGCCGGCCACTGCGCCGGCCGCAGCGCGCTGGCCGCGGCAGCCATTGGAGGGTGAACCAATGGAAAAGGAAGACCTTTCTCTCTGTCTCTCTCTCTCACTGTCCACTCTGCCTGTAAAATATATATATATATATATAAATGCATAATTTTTAAGTCATTGGTGCTCAGTCATGAGTTCTTGGAGCAGTTAAATGGATTCATGGAATGTGCATAGTTCTTGAAATTATTATAGAAGATTGTGTGTGTCCTTGCTAGGTGGTAATTTCAGTGGCCTACAATGAAACATGCCTTTCAATATATTATGCTCTTGTGTGGTTTCCTCCCTGTGAATCTGAATTCAGAGGAAGTAACTCCACGCCAATTCTGGCTCAAATCTTAAGAGTTTATGCTCTGAAGGGAGCCAGCTGCCATGTAAAAATTCCAACTGCTCTGAGACCACCAGACTGCCAGGAAGTCCAGGCAGCCACATGGAGAGATCCATGAGGACGAAACTGAAGCCGTTGGCCAAAAGCCAACAATCAGCACCAACTGCCAGCTATGTGAGTGAGACCACTTTGGAGTCCCTAGCTGCCCCATCATCCCAGCTGAAACCAGACGGAGCACAAGAACCACCTGTCAACCCACACAATCACGAAGATATTAAGAAAACTCAAACAGAGCCCAGTTGTTTTGAGTTTAGGGTTTGGTAAGGGGTTTTGTTTTGTTTTTGTTTGCAAGTGTGGGTGATCCTGTACCTGGCTGGAAGACTGCCTGCCTAGCCTTTGCGGGAGGTAAAGAGGGCAATGGCACACCATGCCCCCTAGGGGAGAACCCTGGTTGAGGACTCAGCACTCTGAGGTCCACCCATGACCAGACTGCACATTTCCCCCACCCCCACTTCCTGTTGAAGGGCCTTGTAATTGTCAGCTAGATAAAAAGTTCCCAGGTATGGCTCAGACTCATGAGACCACCTGGAAGGCTACGTGGGGTACGTTACCTTCAAACTGAAAAGCATAGCAGTGCCTGTATTGGCTTTACCCTATAGAATTAGTGCTGCTACCCTGCCCTATAAAATCCTGTACCTAACTGCTAATAAATGGACATATTCACCAAAACTGTCTGTGGTGCTTCTTGTTGAAGAATGCCATCACCTCACCATCGTGACAGTGTGGACTGCGCAGAACAAACCCACATGCAAGGTTAAGAGATAACAAAAAAAACATGACAAGGGTGCTCTTGAGTAGAAAGTTGTTTGGGAGAAGGACCAGATTTTTATGGAGTTAGTGTTGCAAGGTAGCTTAAGCATTTTTATATGAAGACATCCTGGTAAAATACTTAATATAGTACCAGCCATATGGTGAGCACTTGTTAAGTGTTAATATCTTTATGTAGACAATATTTCATGCTAGATATTACAGGAAGAATTTCTGAAAGGCAAGTCATATATATACATATATATACATATACATATACACACACACACACACACATATATATATTCATAGGTATATGTTATTTGTCTCATAGAACGGAGACAGAAACAGAGTGTGATGATAGGATTACATAAGATCAGTACATGTATATCCTATGGGTTCAGTTTGGAGGACTGTGGCTAGTGCACTAGTTTTTTCTGGTGTTTCATGATAGCTGATACTTACTCAGTGGAGACCTAGCACACAGGAAGTATAGAGCACTCAGGACCCTCAGTTCCTTTTGACTGTGAATTTATGAAAATGTTCCTCAGGAAAGTATTTGGAGATTATGAAAGGCATTAAATCAGACTTGATGCTCTTTAGCTTATGAAGCTTAATTTTCTATGGCAGTGCCATTTTGTCTATCAGACCATGGAATGCTTCCCCTGTAGAACAATAGTCTCAGGTTCATGTCATATCTACATTTTGCCCAAGGCTTCTTATAAGCATAGCAAAATCTGTTGTCTCAGAGATAACAGTCTTTCTACATCGCCCATATCTGAAGGCCTTTGGGCTCCATGCTACATTGCATTTCTCCAACATTACAGGTACTGTAACCTTCTGTGTTATGTGTCAAAAAAGCTCTGTCATACATAGTCAGAAAATATTTGCCTAGAAGACGAATGCAGAGCACAATATGATGTAGGTGGAAGTGGCTCCTATCCCTTCGTCTTGTTCCATTTCAGATAATAAGGACGTTCTGCCTACTTGTTAAATGAGTATTTCTGCACCACTGGAACATTAAAAAAATCACTAAAAACCAAATTTACTATTCAACTAATTCTAATTTCCCATCTTGCCTTGGTTTAATGACAATCTTCACTGCATTTGCTTCTTATTTTTCATTGCCTCCTGCCTTTGCCTGTCTATTCACTGTAACTGTTTTGTGGGGGTTTTGCTCTGGAGCTTGTTTTCTTAACGTCTTCCTTCTCAGACCTCTTTCTGCTGGACTACGAAAGGCATCCCATTGTTTTTGCTTCAGCTTTTGCCCACTGATATTCTTTCTTCCTCACTGTGAAAATGTAACCTTTCTGAATTTATTCTCTCTCCATCAAAATCTTTATTATTTTTTATTGCCTAATTCTAAAATAACAGTATCCTATTATTTCTTTTCTTCATAGCCTTTTACTTAATAGTTGAGAAAATTAGGGAAACCACTTCTGGTGGCTCATTATCATTCCTTAATATTAGTTATAAGAGATAAGAATAGCAAGTAATACGTGACATTTCTAGTTGTAGGATGTTCAAGTCTTTCTCTAATGTCTCTGCCTTCAGTTAGTTTGTCTGTAAAGGGAGTTTGAAAACAATATAAAAATACATGCCTCAAAGGACTGGTGCTAGGATTACCTAAAATTACCATATTAAAACATGTTTAAACTATGAAAATGCTAATGCCAAGGTTGGTATCCAGTCATCCAGGTGTGTATTCACCTGGGAACTTCCTGTGGATTAAAAATTAAATTAAAAACTCAGACATAACAAGTAAATAAACTAAACAACACACAATTACCAAACTTAGTCTCAATTGTGCTACATTCTTTCTGTCACCTAGAAACTAATTAGTACAACATAATCACATACTTCCTGCCCAGTAAACATACAAGTCCCAGAGGAACAAATGATTTGTATCATGAATCACTGGCCACCGCTTACTGGTAATTATCATATAAATGAGGTGCTTCAAGTTGACCTCTTGATTCCCTAGTCCTTTTCTGAGACAGCAAAGATACACCCGTTATGCAAAAACTTGATAAAATTTAAATTACTTTTCTAGCCTTAGCCTTCTGGATGCTCTTTGTTTGAGAAGGAAAAAACAAGATGACAATAACAACAACAACAAAACCTATCAAAACAGACACTAAATACTAAAATATTAGTACATAGCTATTATGTTTAGAAATGGTTCCCAGAACTCAAAAATTGGAGAAGAATTTGTAACAAAGCCACTAAGTAACCATTCACTTTAGGTAAATGGAAGTTAGTCTATTCAAGCCTTTCTCAAGGAGTCTACAAGTCAAAATTAGAGGCACTCAACTCTGATCTTGTTTAATTTATATGAATTTCATCAGTCATCTTACTTGTCTCATTCATAATTTCCTCCTTTGAACAACTCTACAATTGGGGTGATTTTAGGATTCCTTCCTTCCCTCACATTCCTTGATTCTGAATCTTGAAGATACAAAGGTAGGATCTTCAAAGAGTTCTTGGAAAATATGTATTATGAAAAATCTGTGCATGGATTTCAGATTTTCTTACACCAATATAAAGTTTATGTTTTAATTCTATTTTCCATAAACTTTCTAAAGTACCCTTAACATACATGGTAATATACTACAAATATTATTCAAAACCATCATTTTCAACATGAACTATACATTGGAATCATCTTGGGAGCTTTAAAGAGTACTGATGCTAGGACTCATCCCTCAGAGAGTCCAAATTGATTGGTCTGGGTACACCCTAGACATCAAGAATTTCAAAAATTCCCTGGGTGATTGTAATGTGCACCCACAATCAAGCCGTACTTGCAGTTACTACGTACTGTTTCAGATGTGGGTAGTTCCTCTTCTTTTCCTGCCTCATTCCCCTATGTTGAATTTCCTCTCTGAGGAGGCCTTTTCATTCAAACATGGAGAATGCAACCCACCCCCTGACAGCAGTGAAGGCACCTAGCGGGCACTGGCACACAGAAGCAGCAAAACAAAGCATCCTTTATGCCTTTTTTCCCTCTGTTCTGGCCCCCAAGTCTACCAGGATCTGGCTGAACCTCTACTTTGTATCAAATAATGCAATCCCTCTGAAAGAACCTAAATGACTTTCCTCAAGTGGAATTTTTGCAAAGTATTTTATCAATTCAATGAAAGCATAAAGAACCCATCACCATTATTTATTTCGCATACTTAGAACAAAAACTTTTTTCAATGAAGAGACAAATGGGTCAACATTTCCATAAATCTTTGGTCTCTGTCACTTGTCCTCCATCAAATACAACCCCTCCTCCTAACACACACTCACACCTGTACCACTACATCTTATCTGATGAAGGATCTGAGTCTCACAGATCATACCTTTTAATTTCCTTTTATTATAGTATTGGTACTACATCTCAGAAGAGATTTATCATACAGAGAGGGTCATACAGATGCAGTTTCTATAAAAAAGTGGTTGGATCCATGAGTAAATGGACTCATATTTCTTCAATCACAAGTTTGGAATATGATAAAAGAAATATAAAGAAATGATAAAATTAGAGGAGACATACTTAAAAAGATAATATTGTGAGTATGCAAAGCCACCTGAGGTTTGGTTTGGTAGCCCCTCGTGAGAGCCTCCAGCCGACTTCAGGATGGCTCCCAAATCAATGAAAGGATGAAAGCAAAACTTTATCACATAGAGGCTTCTCCAGAGGAGTCTCTGTTTAGAGTGTTTGCCAGTCCAGTCTCTGATTTCAGTGATCATGTGATGGACAAGCAGGGCCAGAAATAGACAAAAAGAACAATATTCTATCAGCCAATGTTCCCAGTCAATCAGAATAATTCATGTGTTTTCTCTTTCAAGAGAGGGATGTGGAATGGAGTATGGTTGAAGTCTGAAGTCATCAGTGAATAGAAAGAGACAGAGCAAGAGTGAGAGAGAGAGAGAGTGAGAGAGAGAGAGAGAGAGAGAGAGAGAGAGAGAGAGAGAGAGAGATTGCCAATGTTCTGGTTTTTCCACCCATCAGCTCCAGTATAATAACAGTGTCTACTTCATCAGTTTCTTCATATAGTAAAATATTCGTGTGGGAATTTTGACCAAGCATCTTCAACTATCTGCCTGATTACTGAACAAGTCAGGCTGTCTTTGGCACTTTGTTCCAAGTTCTCACTGATGATTTGAGAAGAAAAGATTATAAAATACTTAACAGTGGGTAAGATTATTGAACTGTCTAGCATCCCACTCTTAACATGCCTTTATAAACCCATTCAGCACAAAATAGTCTTTATCCTGACTAATCATAACTGAAAATTACAGAATGAATAATCAACCACGATTATGGAAACATCAAGGGGGTTGTCTTAATGTCACTTTGTGTGACCCATTTCCTAACCCACTCCCAATCAGACCCCCACCCTCTGCCATTTCTTAACTCTAGCAGGGACTGGAAGAAAATATTCAGAACCAACCAGATGGCTGGAGAGAAGCAAAGCTGTTTTTAAAGGTTGGGTAAATAGGTCAATGTTCTTCCTAAGGAAACCAAACTGTTAGCTCTGGGAACCCCTTAGATAAGAAGTGAGGTACAAGAAGAAGACAATTTCCTCTCCAGAGAATTGGAGGTGATTCATTCACCTTGAGGGGGGCCGTGTGCTCGTTAAGCCCACCAGGGAAACATTTCATGAACTTGAGTAGCAATTTTCTAAATGAGGAGTAATTTCCTTAATGAATCTCCCCCCAAACCTTTTGTGAGGATAATGATGTGTGATTTCTGAGGCAGAGACAAAGCCTAAGAGGCCAGAAATGACTTGGCCACAGTTGTACAAAAACTTTAGAGACTCACATTTGCTCCTTCAGCCACAAGACTACCCCTAGTGACTGTGAGGAAGAGACAAAGAACTGGGGAATGGGGCCCAAATCAGTCATCAGAGCCGCTGCCACCTGCTGCCTTCCAGAGACATCCACTGTGCTCCTGTTCCTTACCAGGAACCTTTCTGGGACCGTCTTGTTTTCATCCCGCCATTTACCTACTGGCTGTAGGTTATTCACAAATGCTGAATAATCCGAGAAATAGCACTTTCAACTTCTCAGAAAGAGAGGTTAAATTAGTCATTATCTGCACAAAGGAGAATTTACTGAATACATACAGTTCAAAGAAGCAGGGGCAAGTTTTTCTCCAAATAGCATATAGGTAAAAAATGAGAAATATGTATACAGGAAATATCTTCATGTATTTGCATATGTTGTAATATTCTTGAGTAGTGGATTTCCAGCTTTATTCCATTGTGGTCAAAGAAGATGCATAGTATGATTTCAATTTTTTGAATTTTCTGAGATTCGCTTTATAGCCTAGCATGGTGGTCTACCCTAGAGAATGTTCCATGCACTGGTGAGCAGAATGTGCATTCTGCAACTGTAGGATGAAAATTTCTGTAGCTATCTGTTAGATTCATTTGGTCCACAGTGTCAATTAACTCGTGTTTCCTTGCTGATTTCTCTAGTTGATCTGTCCGTTGCTGAAAGTGGGTATTGAAGTTCTCTATTACTATTGTATTAGAGTCTATGTCTCCCTTTAGATCCATGAACATTTCTTTTGAATAGCCAGGTGCCCTGTAACTGGGTGCATATACATTTTTTTAATTTGACAGGTAGAGTTATACAGTGAGAGACAGAGAGACAGAGAGACAGAGAGAAAGGTCTTCCCTCTGTTGTTCACCTCCAAATGGCTGCCAAAGCTGGTACTGTGCTGATAAGAAGCCAGGAGCCAGGTGCTTCTTCCTGGTCTCCCATTCAGGTGCAGGGCCCAAGCACTTGGGCCATCCTCCACTGCCCTCTTGTGCCACAGCAGAGAGCTGGACTGGAAGAGGAGCAACTGGGACTAGAACCCAGCACCCATATGGAATGTTGGCGCTGCAGGCGGAGGATTAACCAAGTGAGCCACGGTGCCAACCCCAAGGTGCATATACATTTATTATAGTCACATCTTCATGTTGAATTCATCCCTTAATCATTACATAGTGCTATTCTCTGTCTCTTAAGTTTTTTTGTTAAAGTCTATTTTGTCTGATATCAGTATGGCTATACCATCTTTTTGGTTTCTGTTAGCATGGGATATCTTTTTCCATCCTTTCATTTTCAGTCTGTGTATATTTTTGTTGGTGAGATGTGCCATAGGCAGCAAATCCATGGGTCTTGTTTGTTAATCCATTCAGCCAGTCTATATCTTAAGAACTGAGTCCTTTACATTCAAGGTTACTATTTATAAGTAATGACAGCCCTGCCACTTTTTCCTAAATATTCTATCGTTTAATTTGGATCTCTCTTGTACTTTTACTGGAAGATTTTCTGCCTTCACATTCTTTCATAGTGATGACCATGTTTCTGTATTTCTGTGTGTAGCACATCCTTGAGCATCTTTTGTAAGGCTGGATGAGTAGTGACAAATTCTTTCAATTTCTATTTGTTATGGAAGGTCTTTATTTCATCTTTATTCATAAATGAGAGCTTTGCAGGGTACAGGATTCTCGGTTGACAGTTGTTTTTTTTTTTATTTCCTTTCAAGACTTGGAACATATCTTGACATTTTCTCCTAGCCTATAGGAATTCGGATGAGAAGTCCACTGTGAGTCTAATTGGAGACTCTCTGAAAGTAATCTGGTGTTTCTCTTATGTACATCTTACAATCTTTTCTTTATGTTTAAATGTTGAAATTTTTACTATAATGTGTCATGTTGAAGACCTTTTCTGGTCATGTCTATTAGGAGTTCTATGTGCTTCCTGTACTTGGATGTCCCTTTCTCATAACTGGAGAATTTTGCTATAATTATTTCACTAAAAAGGCCTCCTAATCCTTTCCAGGCCTTCGGGAACTCCTAAGACCCATATGTTGAGTCATTTGATGGTATCCAGTAAATCTCCTTCACTGTTTTTTAAGTTTTCTAATTTCACCTTCTTTTTATTTTATTTCTTTTTTTTTTTTTTGACTTACTATAAAATTTCCAGAGATTTTTCTTCTAGCTTGGATATTCTTTCTTCTGCCTCACTGAGTCTTTTGTTAAGACTTTCCACTGCATTTTTTATTTGTTCTATTGACTTCTTTATTTATAATATCTCATTAAGATTTCTCTTAGAATTTCAATTTCATGGGAAATTTTTCACTCATGTCATGTATGGATTTCTTTAATTCATTGTTTTGCCGCTGATTAATTCTATGTAATCCTACAGTATTTTTTAAAATTCCATTTCTAGCATTTCTTCAATCTCTTTATCTTCTCATTCTAGTATAGAAGTGTTGTTGTGTTCTTTTTTGGGTGTCATGTTGTCTTCCTTATTCTTGTTTCTTGAATTGCTTTGTTTATTTTTAGTCATTTGTGGAGATACTTTTGTTTCCCCTCTGATGGCTTTTATCTTACAGTGAATACCCAGAGGCATGTGCTGGGTGTGGCCAGGGAACTCTGTTCAGTGCCCTAGGGTGAGGGCGTGTCCAAGGTGACACCCAAGTTGGACATGGTAAATCTCTTTTTTTAATCAGAGGGGAGGGTTTTTATCACCTCTGGTGGTATAGTCTCATGCTCACCTCCTCTCCTCCAAAGAGACAAATGCTCATGTGTTAGCCCCAGTGGATGCAATATTCACCATGCTGCCATAAAAACCACACAAAGGATCCATGTAGTCCTCAGTGTGAGCACAGATCAGCAGCAATGACCCTCACCATGCAATAAGGGAGTCCTGAGCATGTGGTACTGCCAACAATGACTGCCCAGAGAACCAGCCATAGCCTGTGCCCTCACATGCAGTGTTTTTACAGCCCAGCATATAAGGCTCCAACAGTCATGAGCACCCAGCTCCTTATCAGTTCTCCCAGCCAGACTGAGGCATCTCCTTTTAAGTGGTTGCTGAGCATGTGAACACAAGCTGGCACAGCTCTTAACTATGTCCAATTTGGTGCCTGCCCTCTCTTAGCTAGTTACAAGATGCTGGTGCCAGGTGTTCACGGAGAGAGAACCGTGCCCTCCCCCTTTTTCCTATAGATTTGCAGGTACATTGTTCCCCACAGGGCTCCAAGCCAACTAATGCCAGCAGTCTGGTCTCACCTCACTCTCTAAAGCTGACGCTTAGGCTCTCAGCTACCGGGCTCCTGTGTTGTGCCTGTGTTTGTGCTGTGTGCCCACATCCTCCACGAAGACCCACAGTATCCCTCTAACCTGAATGGAGTTTCCTCTGAAGTTTTCTCCCTAACTCTTCCCTGAGATTGCATTCTCCCCACTTTTTTTTTAAAAGATTTATTTATTTATTTATTTATTTATTTATTTATTTATTTCAGAGGTAGAGTTACAGATAGTGAGAGGGAGAGACAGAAAGAAAGGTCTTCCACCGGTTGGTTTACTCCCCAAATGGCCACAATGGGTGGAGCTGCACCAATACGAAGCCAGGAGCCAGGTACTTCTTCCTGGTCTCCCATGTGGGTGCAGGAGTCCAAGGACTGGGGCCATCTTCTACTGCTTTCCCAGGCCATAGCAGAGAGCTGGATTGGAAGAAGAGCAGCCAAGACTAGAACCAACGCCCATATGGGATGCCAGTACCATGGGCAGAGTATTAACCTACTGCACCACGGTGCCGGCCCCTCTCCACTTTTTTTTTTTTTTTTAAAGCTATCTTCCCTTAGACTACAGCAGCAAGCTCCCCCCCTATTCCACCATCTTCCCAACTTCCTAAACATATTTATTTGATAAGCAGGGGGACCGAGAGAGTGAGAAATAGAGAGAGTGAGAGAACTCCCATTAGATGATTCATTCCTTAATGCTTGCAACAGTTGGGGCTGGGTCAGGGCCCAGGCCCAGGTGCAATGTGGGAGCCTGGAAGTCACTTGCACACAGCGACCTGAGCCATTACTGCTGCTTCCCAGAGCCTGCATTAGCAGGAAGCTGGAGTCAAGTGCAAGCGCTGGGCTTTGGACCCAGGTTCTCTTTTGACTCTTTCAACTGACTTACAAAAACAAACACAAGAACTGTACAACTAAGAGGGTATGTACACATATACATACATGTGTCAAGAACATGAGATAACAGATGTCTGTGAAATGGGAAGCATTTAAAATTTATTGAAATTTTTATCTACATTTTTCAAGGGTTGGCAACCACTGAAGGAGTAGGAATTTAAAAAGCTCCTTGAAACTCTTCAAAATTGTATGAAAGTTAATCACAGAACATTATCCATACTATCGGGAGTCCGGCATTGCTCTAAGCTCTTATATTTTTTTTCTTCTTTGGTCTTAATGAGGGCCCTCTACTGCAGGTACCAGAATCACTCCATTTTAGAGGTAGGTGTGGGAACTAAGGTTCAGAAAGGCTACATAAAATGCTCTAGGTCTTAGAGCCAACAAGTGGCCAGACCTTGAACTCAGGTTTTCTTTTTTTTTTTTTTTTAATTATTTGACAGGTAGAGTTATAGACAGTGAGAGAGAGAGAGCAAAAGGTCTTCCTTTTCCGTTGGTTCACCTCCCAAATGGCCGCTACTGCTGGCGCGCTGCAGCCAGCACGCTGTGCTGATCCGAAGCCAGGAGCCAGGTGCTTCTCCTGGTCTCCCATGTGGGTGCAGGGCCCAAGGACTTGGGCCATCCTCCACTGCCTTCCCGGGCCATAGCAGAGAGCTGGACTGGAAGAGGAGCAACCAAGACTAGAACCCAACACCCATATGGGATGATGGCACCACAGGCAGAGGATTAACCAAGAGAGCCACAGCTCTGGCCCCGGGTTTTCTGAGTTCTAAGGCTCTCTTAACAGCTACATATTTGTATTCCCATTTCACATTTGGAGAAATCAAGCTCTAAATTTAGAGAAATTTATCAGGAATAGAAGGAAAGGAGAATATCAAGTAAATACAAAACAAAGGTATTAATTTCAGGGATAGATATCAAAGGTATATTTCAGTAAACCCATTAAAAAAAGATAATTTCTAAAACAGCATACAATTCCATCTTTTTTTAAAAAATGATTTATTTATTTAGTTAGTTGAAAGGCAGAGTTACAGAGAGGCAGAGGCAAGAGAGAGAGACAAAGAAAGAGAGAGGGCCGGCACCGCAGCTCAATAGGCTAATCCTCCGCCTAGTGGCGCCGGCACACCGGGTTCTAGTCCCAGTCGGGGCGCCGGATTCTGTCCCGGTTGTTCCTCTTCCAGTCCAGCTCTCTACTATGGCCCGGGAGGGCAGTGGAGGATGGCCCAAGTGCTTGGGTCCTGCACCCACATGGGAGACCAGGAGAAGCACCTGGCTCCTGGCTTCAGATCAGCTCAGTGTGCCAGCCACAGCACACCAGCCGCAGCGATCACTGGGGGGTGAACCAATGGAAAAGGAAGACCTTTCTCTCTGTCTCTCTCCCTCTCACTGTCCATTCTACCTGTCAAGAGAGAGTGAGAGGAGTCAGAGAAATTTCCATCTGCTGGTCCACTCCCCAGATGGCCACAATGTCAGGAGCTATGCTGATCCAAAGCCAGGAATTAGGAGCTTCTTCCAGGTCTCCCACTCGGGTGTAGGGGCCCATGGACTTGGGTTATCTTCTATTGGTTTCCCAGGCCATAGCAGAGAGCTGAATCAGAAGTGGAGCTGCAAGGACTCAAACCGGTGCCCTTATAAGATGCTGGCACTGCAGGCAGTGGCTTTACCCACTATGCCACAGTGCCAGCCCCTACAATTCCATCTTAAAATGGTACCAATGCCTTATAAAATATTGGAAAAAAAGAGTGCAGTAGTTCCTCTTGGTGGATAAGTCCTCCAGTGGACACTTGAAGATGTTGGTAATACGGAGCCCTACTAGGTATGCTGTTTTTTTTTTTTTTACTGCACATATAAACATACCTTTGATAAAGCTTATTTTATAAATTGCGGACAGTAAGAGACTAACAGCAATAACTAATGATAAAGTAGAACAATTAGAACAATATACTGCAATAAAATTTATTTAAAGCTTACAAATTATTTCTAGAATTTTCTATTTAAAACTTTCACACTATAGTTGACCACCATTGACTGACCACAGAAAGTGAAATTGCAAATAAATACTTAGGGGGTGTCCTGTTGCTTCAAAAGGTAGAGCTAAGCAAGCCTACTGTAAAGGGTAGTATGTAAGAAAGACCAGAGGAGGGCGGTTAGAGGGGAAGAAGTGAGTGTGTCAGGAGGGGGAATCCTTTTGGGCGAGGTTACAGCACTCAAGACTGGAGCCTAGTTTTCTTGAGGCTTATTTGCCTCAAGGAGGAAAAGAAAATGCTTAGATGAGATATGTCGGTGACAGCTGGTAGAATATATGTTTTTTCTTGACTAATTCAAATGCAAACTACAAAATTAGCACAAAGAAATGGGTTGCATCTTGAGGTCCTAATTCTCTATCAAAAGCTGTCAACAACCAATTCAGCATCAGTCTCCTGTACCAGGTGTTAAGAGAGAAAAAAAGAAATATCTTCCTGTAAGGAAACTTCTCCATCTGGGAAGTTTCACCATCATGGATAAGCAAGTGGCCTGGGCACCAATAACTGAAAGGTAACCCCAAACCATGTAAGAAGGGTGAGTTATCCCTCCTGCTTCTTCTTCTTTTTTTAGAAACAAGGGGTAAGCCTGGCTTCCAATGTGGCTGCCACCAAGGTCCACTGGCCCCTGATTCTGTGTTCAGCTCTGCAGTGCCTTCTGTATTAGCTTTGTTCTCATACAGGCTGCATGACGCATGCAGCAGCTCCAGATCTTTATGACTTTAAAACAACTGGATCTTCCAGGCCAGCTCTCTGCTGTGGCCCAGGAGTGCAGTGGAGGATGGCCCAAGTGCTTGGGCCCTGCACCCCATGGGAGACCAGGAAAAGCACCTGGCTCCTGGCTTCGGATCAGCACGGTGCACCGGCCACGGCGGCCATTGGAGGGTGAACCAACGGCAAAGGAAGGCCTTTCTCTCTGTCTCTCTCTCTCTCACTGTCCACTCTGCCTGTCAAAAAAATAAATAAATAAAAACAACTGGAAAAAATTAATGTTCTCCTTATATCAGAAAAATAAAAATAAAAACTAGGATTCAGTCTCAATGGCTCTTTTTGGTTTTTCTCTTTTTTGTGCCTATCCCCAAACCGCTTGCTGATAGTTTTAACTGCAGTGAAGTTTTCTACCCGCAGAGTTATGACACTAGTGTCAGTTTCACATGAGCTAACAGCAGACAGATTCATTATTCCATGTAAAATTAAGATTTTCCTGTCCCAAGAAGGGAAAGGACTGTTAAAAGTTATTAACACATGATCACCCTGATATGATCAGCAACCTGACCACCAATATGCCATTATTAGTAATGGTAAAATTAACAAAAGCCACCTATATGCTCCTTACATCATAAGCATCACCAGGCACTTTGTTATAAAGGTAGAATCTTGGGTTAACCCTACATCAGAATCTGCAATTTTTTTAAACAAAATCTTCAGGTGGTTTACATGTATCTTAAAAGTTAAAGGAGTTCTGTCTTAAAGTATCTTCTATAGCATCTTGGTCTTTTTCTCCCTTTTTTTTTTCAGTTGCAAAGAGTGGTAATGCTAATAAAAGTTAGTCAATTCCTTATACACTAATTCTCCATTTGGACAGTTTGTCATGTCCACTTTAAAGACACACAGTGCTAACATAATCACACGAATACTGAGGCTTAGAACAGATGACATCCACTGTGATACTGAGCCACTCACTCACTTCTCTATGCCAGAGTTTCCTCAGCTCTCTTCTAGCGCAGTACCAAGGATGACATAAAATCTTCACTTTCTTATTGCCATCCTATGAGATGCTCAAAATAATCACTGTTAGTGCAATTCTAGAGTAGCTGCTTAACTCTAATGACTCCTCTACTAATCACAGCTCCAGACTTCCATGGATTTGCCTCAAAGATTCTAAAAACTATGAAGCAACCATTCCTATTGGAAAGATCTGAACTACTCAAGTAACATTTTCAGTTTGCATTCAATTTATACCTTGGAATTTCAGATATTCTTGAAGATTTTGCTTTTAAAAAAATGATCCCAGTTTTTCTCTAAAGAAAACACACTACAGAAGCTCTCTAAGTGCTCCCACTGCTTATTGTCATTCTTCCTGGGGCACATTAGTAAGTCAGAAGACTAGGAAAGCACTGTGGGTTTCCTCTCTCTGTGGCCAGTCAGCTTTGCTGTTAACTGTAACCATGAACTTCATCTGGGTCTGCCATCTAGAAATTTGCAATAGGCAAGTAAAGCCAGAATGGATCAATCCAAAATCTACTTCATTTCTGAAAAATACCATGAAGTGAAAAACCTTTTTTTAAAAAAAAAATTATATCAAAATGAATACTTTTTACTTACATTTTGCTTGATTTTATTTTAAAGGTTATTTATTTGCGAGGCAGAGTTACAGAGAAAGAGAGTGAGAGACAGAGAGAAGGATCTTCCATCTGCTGGTTCATTCCCTAGATGGCTGAAGCCAGGAGTCAGGAGCTTCTTCCAGGTCTCCCATGTAGGTGGCAGGGGCCCAAGGATTTGGGTCACCTTCCACTACTTTCCTAGGTGCATTAGCTAGGAGCTGGATTGGAAGTGGAGCAGCCAGTACTCGAACCTGTGCCTGTGTGGGATGCTGGAGCTGCAGGCAGTCTTAACCTGCTGTGCCACAGCACTGGCTCCTGGTACTTCCATGTTCACGTTAACTTTTTATAATACTGTTGAATGAGGCTGCTGCTGGCACAATGTGGTATACTATTTCACAGTGATTTTTTAATCTGTCATCATTTCACTTTTTCCATTTTTAATTTATTAATATAAAGTGAACAGATTTCATGTAGTTCATAGATAAGATTCTAAGAATATAATGGTAGTTTCCACTCTCCTTCTTCCTTCCTTTTTTTCCTTTTAATTCTTTGTAGTAAATATAACTTTGGATTTAATTTACAAACATGCATAATGGTCCTCTAAATAAGGAGTTCTACCCATACAAATTATAAATACCACTGTCCCAAAGGAATATACAAGGGTTATTAAAAAATCGAATCATAAGATGTCAGTTTTGCTCATACATATTGGGGGTTTTATGTACTGTACATTTTAGCTGCCACAAATCAAAGAAAATAATGATATTTGTCTTTTGGGGTCTGGCTTATTTCACTAAGCATAATGATCTCCAGTTGCATCAGTGATCTCCAATTGCATCACTTTGTTGCAAAAGATGGGATTTTATTTATTTTGGTGGCTGAGTAGTAGTCCATCATGTATAGGTACCACATATTCTTTATCTAGTCATCAGTTGATTGGATAAACCTTTTAAGGTGTGTCAGCAAACAACATTATATCTAAATTTTCTTATTGTATCTTTATCTACATATGAAATAAAAATATTTTTAAAATTCTCAATGAAAACAGAAGTTTTGGTCCTTTACATAAGTGGTACGGTATGAATGTCTGTGTCCATGTAAAATTTATATGTTGAATTCCTAATCCTGGGGCTTTTGTAGGGGGGGATTAGATCAAAAGGGCAAACCCCAATGAACTAGATTAGTGCCCTTAGAAAAACAGACCTAAGTAGCCTTCTGTGCCTTCTATCACATGAGGACTAGGAAGTTCTCGGTCTGCAACCTGGAAGAGGGCCCTCACCAGAATCCTACGATACTGTCACTCCAATCTTTGAGTGTTCAGCCTCATACAACCATAAGGAATAAACTTCTATAGTTTATAAACTATTCAGTTTATAGTATTTTGTTATAGCATTCTGAACAGACTATGACAATAATATTTGCCCATTAGAAGATTTTTTTTCTTGCTTCAGGGGAACTAAATATACATACTTAGACAAATACATGTATGACTACCTCATTGTTCAATCAACTCCCAATCACATATATCAGTTAGAGCTCATGGAGTTTTAAAGCTCAGTACTGAATATAACATTTTAAATAGAAAGAATAAATAATATGGATTTCATTGTTTACCCCAGAACTCACATGGGGTTGATTGGTCATTGCAATGAATTACAATTCTTTCTGACAAACATGATGATCTCATTAAAAGTTATAGGTTTAATGAAATTACAATTTCCTTCCTGATCAAGAAAAAAAGCAAAATGACCCCAGGGTGAAATAGAAAAATCATTCACTGAAAATTAAATTTGGTTTCCATTAATTCCTAGGGCTGCTATATCAAAGTGTCACAAACTTGGGTGGCTTAAGACAACAGAAATTTATCCTTTCATAGCTGGGAAGGCTAGAAGTACAAAATCACAAAGTCAGCAGGATCGGTTCCTTCTTGGGGGCTCAGAGTGAGCATCTGTTCCATGCCGCTCTTCCCGCTTCTGTTGGTTACTGATTATGCTCAGTGCTCTGTGGCTTACAGCTTTATGTCTCTAGTCTCTGTCTCCTTCATCACATGACTGTACCTCTGTATGTCTGCATCTTCACAGGACATTGTACTCCGTGTGTATCTGTCTATTTCTTCCCCTCTTCTTATAAGGATATCAGTCAAACTGGATTAAGAGCCCACTCTTTGTCATTGTGTCCTCATATTAATTTATAGCTTAATTATTTCTGCAAAGACTGTATTTCCTAATAAAGTCACATTCACAGGGGCCAGGGATATTTTCAAAATAGAAATAGGAAATTTTCACATCATTGCTTAAAACGTTTATTGCCCTGTGAATGAAATCAAAATCCAAAATTTGGCTTTTTTTTTTTTTTTTTTTGACAGCTAGAGTTAGACAGTGAGAGAGAGAGAGAGAGAGACAGAGAGAAAGGTCTTCCTTCCGTTGGTTCACCCCCTAAATGGCCGCTACAGCTGGCGCACTACACTGATCCGAAGCCAGGAACCAGGTGCTTCCTCCTGGTCTCCCAAGCTGGTACAGGGCCCAAGCACTTGGGCCATCCTCCACTGCCCTCTTGTGCCACAGCAGAGAGCTGGACTGGAAGAGGAGCAACCGGGACAGAATCCGGCACCCCGACTGGGACTAGAACCCGGGGTGCTGGCGCCGCAGGTGGAGGATTAGCCTAGTGAGCCACGGCGCTGGCTCAAAAGTTGGCTTTCAAGATCTGCGCTCTGCCCACTCTTCCTATCTCCCCTTGCACAATCTCATCCTTTTCATATTCCATTGATGGTGGCCTTCCTTCTTTTTTCTTGGATATATCAAGTTTGTTTATTCCTTAAGGATATTGTAGCATCTGCTGCTCTTCACCTGGTATGTTATTCCTTCAGGCCTTTGTAAAGCTGGCATCTGTCACTCAGGTCTAGGCTCAAAAGTCAACTCCTTAAAGATGACTTTGTGAACACACCAGCTCATGTTGTCCTCACTCTCCCAGCAACCCACTCTGGAAATTAATGTATTCTTATGTATTCATTGTCTGGACCATAAGCTAGAATATGGCCTAATTGGCTTTCAGCTTAGATTTTTACAAGCAGAAAGGTTCAGTGCTTAAGATATTTGGCTCTAGAATCAGATCATTTGGGTTTGGTCCTGGGCAACTTACTTATGTTGGGAAGGTTTCTTATATCTTAGTTTTCTCATTTGTGAATTAAAAATAATATAAGAAAGCTATCTCACGGGCCTCTTTTAAGTTAATGTGTAAATAGCACTTAGAATGATGCCAGGCACAAAATCAATACCCTATAAAGGCATTAATATTGTTATATTATTATTCATTGTTGTATACAAATGCCTAGGACATTATTGGTCACATAATCAGCATTCAATAAACATTTGCTGAGGGGTAGATTGGATAAATAAATGAAGGAAGGAAGTAGTTGTCTAACAAATTCAACAGTTTTATTTCAAGGTGAAATAGCAGTCTGATTTCCCATGACTAAGCTCAACCATCTTAGTGAACTAAATCCAAAAGAGAAATCACTGCCTATGTGAATATATAGAGAAAACAGGTCTGTTCATTTTCTAAAACTTGTTCCAGAAGCCAAAACATTTCCCATAAGGACTTCAAGCTCAGAGGCTATCCCATTTCAGAGAATGAAAGAAAAGCTTCCGAGCTTTCTGTACCCAGGAGCTAGCTGGTGTGGCCCCCTAACAGAAGAGCTAACCAAACCTCAGCACCTCCCCAGAGTGGTTCAACACTGTTTGGAGAACCAGCCTGATTCTGCAGAGCTCCTTAAGATTTTGGCACCTCAACGCCATGTATTGGTTTATGTTTCTATCGATGAGTAGAGAGGGGAGGAATAGTTAATCCATTCAAAGTCTAGGATTACTTTTCCTTACTGGTAACAAGAATAAGCCTCCCTGGTAGGAATTATTTCTTAGTCCTCCAACTGAAATTTATAATTTTGAACACATTTACCTTATTAGCAGGCACAAGAGCAATCCAAAAAGAAATAAACACTAACATTATTCAACATTTTCTTAAAATTCAAATGATGGGGCACACATTTGGCACAGCAGGTAAGACCTCATGTGGGAAGGCCACAGTGCATATTGGGCCCAGGTTTGAGTACCAGCACTGCTCCTGATTCCAGCTTCCTGCTAATATGCACCCTGTGAAGTAACAGGTGATGGCTAAACTAACTGGGTCCCTGCCACACATGTGGATTGAGTTTCTGGCTCCTGGCTTCAGCTTAGACCAGTCCTGGCTGTTTTGGGCATTTAGCAAAAGAACCAGCAGATGGGAGATTCTCTTTCTCTCTCCCTTTTTTTTAAGCTTTCATTTAATGAATGCAAATTGTATAGGTACAACTTTAGGAATATAGTTGTTCTTTCCCCCATACCCACCATCTCACCTCCTCTCCCATCCCACCTCCTACTCCCTCTCCCATCCCATTCTTCATTAAGACTCATTTTAATTATCTTTATATACAGCAGACCAACTCTATACTAAGTAAAGATTTCAACAGTTTGCACTCATTGCTTTCTCTCTTTACTGCCTACCCTTCCCTCCTTCCTTGCCTCCCTCCCTCCATTCCTTCCTTTGCTTCTATCACTCTGCCTTTCACATAAACCAGAAATTTAAAAAGAAAATAAAAATGCACATTTTATAAATTTTTTATATTACCTTGCCTCCTCAATAGTATGCCCTTCTTGACCTTTTTTACTTAAAAAAAAAAAAGGATCATAAATGTTTTTCTGTTATAAATCCCCTGAAGTGGGGGCAATATCAAAAATCAAAGCAACCTCAGATTTGTGCCTGCTTTCATGTTTAGCTACCCCAGAAACCTCCGTAAGTTATATTTCAAAACCATTTCCAGTGTTTACTTGTGACTTTTTGAAAAGCCTAATGGCTAGTGCTTACAATCAATTGGGAGCCTGATAACAATCCTCCTCTACTGGAAAGAGTGCCAAGAGCAGCCTGGCCTCGCAGTAACTCAGAGTTATAGTACTTTTAACAAAGGCAAGAATCCCTTGCAAAGCAGGGGAGCTGCATTTCCAGGACATAACAATGACGGCAGGGGGAAAGGACAGCGGCGCTCACACACAGACCAGCCGCTGGGTGACAGGCGCACTGTCACCTCTGCAGTTTCATTATGTGGATTAAGGGGAAGAGACTTCAGCGGCAGCATGACCCGGCCAGGCTGAGCCTAGAAAATCACGAAGTCTTGTCACTTTCCTGCGGTGACTTGTTTCATGACCACAAACAAATCACTCACTTCCACCTGCTCCTGCTCCAATTTCTCCTAACCACAAAGAGGGTGATATAATAAAAACAACATACATTGCCAGCTATGATTTTAAGTCTTTGCTGATCTTTGAAGGCTCCATATATACCATCGTTAACAGGCAAAATAAAAAAATGCTCCATGTTAAAGATTCCTTTTTATGCATATTTAAGAATTTTGTCGAAAGATGTTCACTATTCTAATCCTAAATCTGCCACAAGCTAGCTGAGCAAACTCAAGGATGAATCAATGTATCTGAGGTTATCTTTGCCCCTTTCTGAAATACTTTTTAAAATGTCGATACTTTATTCTAGGGTTTCTGTGCTAATCACAGGCGGTTACACATAGGAAAATGCCTTGAAAAATAAAAAGTGCAATGAAAATGTACAAGCAGCGATGGGAGTTCAGCCATACATCCAAAGTGCACCTCGAGCTCCCTCTTAATTGTGATGTGACAAGAACTGAGTGTCTCTTCCCTGAATTACAAAACATCAACACATGAGAAATGATTCTGCCCTTTTGAGAGTGTTCCTCCTTCAAACCCATAACCAAGAACGTATGTTTTCCTTTGCCTCCCACAAAATACATAATAAAAAGAGCGCAGTCTCTGGAGAATATGTAGTGATCAAAAATCAATATGAAAACTCAAAGGAAAAGGAAAAGAAATAGCAACACTTCCCATCGGCAGGTAAATAAGTCTTTGATGGATCAAAACTGAGAACAAGTGTCTGAAAGAGGAACATTCTAGCAGGCACTGTTCTCAGTAAACAAGAAAGCAGATGCCACCCCACATTTTGTGAAATATTTATGACTCCACCATACACCCTTTTGGGGGAGCAAATTGATGACTCTTCTGTCCAACACAATCACCTGGGGTGTGCCAAGCACAGCCTCAATCCATCACACTGACGTGATTTGTTTCGCCTTATTCAGAGGCTGCTTCCCTTCAGCCCAGTGTCCAAGGTAGAGAGGAGGAAAAAGAGAGTAGCCAAGGCTTCTCCAATCAATTTTTTTAACCCCAAAAGTTATTGTATTTTGGGGTATTGCTGCTGGAAACAGAAATGTTTTGTCTCCTTCAAATTGGACAGTGGGAGACAGTGCTAATCCCATTTGGCAGGTGTCACTCACTCCATATTTACAGCTACACACATAATGCTGTGTTGCAAGGTAATGTTTCATTTTGCATAATATTTAAAATCAGAACACTTACTATCTAAAACTAAATTCATGATGGAAATTTACATCGACATGGATGGAAGTTACTATTGCCCAGATTCAAGTACACAACCAAATTTGAGTTAATTCTTAGTTCACAGAGAATTGTGCAAATATTCAAAAGTCTACATTGAGCATCCACTAAGTACTAGACAATGAATTATGCAAAGATGTTTGCTTCCCTTAAAGGGGGTCTCAGACTCAAGAAGAAAAGTAAGCAGAATACACTAAAGGCTAAAATAGAGAGATACATGTAGAGTGCTTCAAGATCACAGGGGACGGGTGGCTTTTTCAGGTAAGGAAGTTGTCAGTCTGAAGGTGATGGTCAAGCTAGAGCTTAAATTCAAATTGTATCCTAGGCAGATGTGATATCAGCTACCAAGGCATGGATGTGTGGCCCAGCACAGGCTTTGCAGGAAGAAAGAGTTGTATGGGGCTTATGAAATGAGGCTAGATTCTAGATGAGAGTCAATGAAAGGGCCTTGTAAGTCACAGCAGAAAGTTAAACTGTTTTCCAAATTATCATCCTCACGTAGAGAGAACCCCATGGCAGATTATGTAACACAGTTGTGTTGATTATTCTTCAGACTGATTCTACTATTTCTTTCTAGAAAGCACTAAGAAAGAGTAGAAGATTCTAATCTGCCCATCCTCCTTCATGGTGGGGAACCTAACTTGATCCTCTAGGCTAGAGATTGACCAACTATGGTACATGGATAAAATCCAACCCACTCACTTATGGTTGTTTTGTTTCGACAACATCAGAGTTAAAGCATTATAAAGTTAAATCTAAAGTATTTACTATCTGATCATTTATAGAAAAGTTTGCCAAGCCCTGCAAGCTACTATTGATCATCAGATTCTGAAATGTGGGGGATCTGTCAACAGCGTGGACAGTGTGGAGGAATGACATACAAGACTATTTTAGTAATGTAGCACAAACAATAATGATACTATCTCAACCTTCACTACTCAAAGTATGGGTCTTCAGGGCAGAAGCATCAATATTACCAGGGAGTTTGTTAGAAAGAGATTCTTGGGTCCCACCCCACACATGGTAATCAGTATGGTAATAAACTTCCAGGTGACTACTTTGCATTTTTAAGTTTGAGAAGTCCTGGTCTAAACTACAGACATGGTTATAGGTATATGGAAGAGGAAAGATATTAGAGATAATTAGGAGGTAGATTTGATGATGGGTGAGCAATAGCATGGAGCAGTCAGGTACAGATGGGACCAAAACTAAATATGATTTCAGTATTTTCACTTTGGACAGCTGGATAGATGACAATGATGCACTAGTAAAGATGAAAAACAGAATAAGTAATAGAAATAAACAAATAACAACGCTCTGCTCCAAATTTCAACTTCCTGCTAACATGGATTCTAGGAGGCCAGAAGAGATGGTTCAAGTAGTTAGGTCCCTGCCACCCATGTGAGAGATCTAAGCTGAGTTCCTACCTCCCAAATTCTGGCCCAACTGACAGATGGAAACTCTCTATTTCTCTACCTCTACAATAGTATTTTTTAAAAGAAGAGGTACTTGGGAAAAGATTAGAAATAGGAGATCATCTAGAGAGAACTGAAAAAAAGGTTTAGGGTTTTTGAGAATCAAGGGAGTTGGAAATGTTCTGTAGGGAGTCATTAGCATTTTGTAGGACAAAAGCCAGCCATGCCAATATATCTATTTACCCAGAAACATGAAAAGAGTGAAAAGAGGGGTAGGGACTGAACCCAGAAAAAAAACACTTAAGACAGCAACAGAGGAAAGAGATTTTATTAAGGAGGCCAAGAAGAAATGGCCACAGACAAGGGGTTAAGAGAAATGATAACAGCTGTATTCCAAAGGGATCACATTGTATCTGGATTTGGACAGTCTATTCCAGATAGTCAACAAAATTACATTTTACAGCACAGTATAGCAGTATCTCTTCAGTCTTGAAAAATGTTCAGAAGCTCCACATGTTATCTACAAAGTGGCACTAACAGTTCTCCCCTCAGACCCCAAGTTCATCTCTCATGGCCATCTGCTACACTCTGTTTCAACCATCTTGAGACAGACAGTTGGCACAACTTGCATTCTCCTACCATTGTTCCTCCTGCCTCTCTCACTTCCTTCCCATCCGAGTACTAATCTTTCCTTCAACTCCCTGCTCACAAAACACCTCATCCATGATATCTTCCTGGATTTCCCATCCCCGGTTAGAATCAATCTCTCCTTCTCTGTCTTCCAATTAAACATAATTTGTATATTTCATAATAGCTCTAATTTAAATCTAACTTGTTCTAAATAAACTCTGGGCATGATTATCTCCACAGCAGGTGTATCATGTATCCCCAGGGAAAAGGCACCAAGTCTTTTTAAATTTTGTCCACTCTCTTTGAAAGACCATATCTAGTAGGTAAGAGATTGTGAGAATGAACCAAAAGGAAGTATACTAGTTCAGTAGGATAAACTGTTTTCCAAATTATCATCCTCACGTAGAGAGAACCCCATGGCAGATTATGTAACACAGTTGTGTTGATTATTCTTCAGACTGATTCTACTATTTCTTTCTAGAAAGCACTAAGAAAGAGTAGAAGATTCTAATCTGCCCATCCTCCTTCATGGTGGGGAACCTAACCTTAGAGCTGCCTGCCCTGCCACAGTCACCTCCAGGAGTGAGAAACCAACCACCTCCCCTCCATCCCCACTTCCTTGTTTAATCCCAGCCCAGATAACCTCAACTGTCAGAAATCTTCTTGCTCAAACATCTTCACACTCAGATATCTTTTCTCCTTGTCAGTACAAATGAAAACCAGTGGCTAAGTTGTTACAGCTTTTCATGTCTTAAGTTTTTTTCTTTCCTCGGGGCAAAAAGAAACCAGAGGTGGTCGGGGAGGGCAGCCTCTTACAAACGGACCACAATCCTGTGGTTTTGCTCCAGGTTGTATGGTTTATGTGCTAGGTGAAAAATCTATGCAATAAAAGGAGCACAGAAAAAATACTCAGCAGTGGCAAGGAAACTGAGATGCAAAATTCACCCCCCGCCCAAAGCTGGTAGCTTAATGGTGAGCTTTATGACTGGAGAACTGCATGTGGGCATGGACATGATCAAGGTGGGGTGAGGCAAGGAATACAGAAGTGGAGGTATAAAATTGCAAAGGCTGAAAGATCTGCAAAATATATTCTTCTCAATATAACACTCCCAGCAGAGAGATAATTAAACTTCGAATGTGAGAAAGCATCCTCAAACTATTTCTCTTTTTTCATCCACTGATCTGCATTCTGTGACGTATTGCTGTCACAATTCAGATGAAGGAGATACTAAAAGGACACAGAACCGCATTCATGAAAATCATAGATAAAAAACCACCAGGCCAGTAAAGCTGGGTTCTGATCAAAGTGTTCAAACTTCCAAACTGAACTCCAACGGGCCCATTACATGAATATATGCAAAGGCACACCTTCATTCTGAAGAAGAGGAGAAGCTAAAGAAATTACGTTGGTTGCTTATTCCCTAAGCCAAAATAAACATCATTACACACTTAAAATTCTGAATAGTCCCTAGCCAAATAACAAATACTAATATCCTAACAGGCTATATAAATTCTCAAGTTAATCCATCAGGGTCATATTCACCAAATTCATCAATTACTACAGCCAAGAATTTTTTGAATTAGAATGTGCTGAGGTTTTTAAAAATTACATTTGTAACAAAATAATAAGAGGTCTCAATTTCCATAATTTGAATTTCCTCTATATGTTCACAGTCCCTGACTGTGAAAATCCCTGAAAGTCACCCTTTCTTGGATGGAATTCTAGCTGTCACACAGTAACTGTGAGATTCTGGGGCAAGTAACCTACTCTCTGTATGTCTGTTTCCTTATATTCAAAATGAGGATGAAAATAGAATCCTCCTCACTAGGTTGTCATGCAAATTAAAATAGTACACAGGAAGTAAAAGTGAGAGATAGAATATGCACTCAGTAACAGTGGCTGATTTGGTGGGGATATTTGGGAGAGGGTAAAAGCATTGTTTAACACTTTTCGTTTGTGGTTTCTGTGCCATCGTAAGTCAAGTCTGAAGAAGGTGCAGACCCTTACATTTGCTCATTGTTCTTTCCTTTTGCTGAGATTAGTCAATGCCATTTTCTTACTATAATCTATGCACCAAATTTTTCACATGTAATTTTCAGGGAAAGAAAATAACTTTGTGACTATGATCAAATCAAGTCATATTTTCAACAACGTCTCTGTTATTGAGATAGTGACACTATATATAAAGTAGAGATAATAAAATATTCAGGAAAGGTTCCTAACCTTTGAGGTTGACATCAAGGAAAACAAGAATGCCCTTTCCACAACAGGTCCCTGGGCAGCTCTCAGAGGAGGGCCATGGGTACCCGCCTATGAGAGGTTCTGCAATTCCTTACTGCACTTCTTTATTATATGGTATCATTGTGTATCGCATCAAGGTGATGTTTAAGCATTAGGCAGCAATATCACACTATAAATGACAGAATAAAACATGTTCCCAATAATACCAAAAAAGAAGTAGAGGACTTTAAAAAGTTCATGGAAATTTTTTAGTGCACAAAATTTGATATCCATGCATAGTTTTTCATAATATGCATTTTCATAAACTTTTTGAAGATCTCTTATATTCATGAATTTTATAAATTTTGCATCCAAACAACTCACCATTAAATTTGATTTTCCACAAATTTTTTGAAGGAGCCTTCAACATATAGATGTTCTCCTTATAATTTCTCAAATTTCATAAACAAAACCAAAGCCAAAATCTAACTACTCTTCTGGTAATTACACTCACCAAGGTATACATTTCCATGAGGTTCACAAGACAATTATAGCAATGAAATAGTCACTGCATTGAAGAATGATGTACATTTTAAAGGTTTTCTTTGTAATACTGTTTTAAATTAAAAAAATATTATATTCTTGCTGAAGAAAGTAATATTGGAAATGGAAAAGGAAATACAATAAAAGATAATAATTAACTGCTGGCTGTCTTCATTCTTATCTCTTTCAATGGAATCACCAAATTAAACACTTGCTAAATAGTCTTCAACATGCTTATTAAAAATATACTATAATATATGCACATGCATATATAGAAGGTTTTGCTTTCTATTTTACAAAAATGAGGTCAAAATATACATGTTATTAAAAAACTTATTTTTTCTCAACTAATAAAACATCACAGATATCTTTCATGGTCACTAGAGGTCTAACTCACTTTTGATAACTACATAGTAATCCATATTATAGATGTTACATAAATTATTCCCTAATTTACCAAAGTTCATTTTTTTTAGTATTTTTTTAACCACAAGAAAGCTGGATCTTCATATACTGATATTCTACATGGGGGACCGCTGTGTAAAAAGAAAGTCATTTTTATTAATAGTTACTGTCAGATTACTCGCACCCATGAGTATACTAACTCCCTACTATCTTTGCCAGAACTGGGTACTGTCACTTTCTTTGATTTTTGCTACTCCATTAGGTGAAAAGGCATCTTGTTGCTATTTTCTTTTTCTCAATGTAGAGTTTTAATGTTCAGTGACAATTGTCATTTGACAATATCTATCATATTTCCCTAAATTAGGGTTTCCTGACCCCTGTAGGATTCATATTTGAAGGCAGATCATTGCCTGCTGCTGGACGCTGTCCTTTATACTGTAAGAAGTTTAGTACCATCCCTGGGCTCAACCCAGTGAATGCCAGTCACACCTGCTCCCTCAGTTTGTGCAGCCTCACCCAGCTGAGAACATCTACTCTAAATGCCTAATTAGAGAGATTTGATTTTTTAAATTTACCTATTAAATTTAATAAATAAGATGGCATAAATCTCCTCCAAGATATTTTTCAGAGATTTTAGAGATAGATTTCAGAACTTGATTGACCATCTAAAGTTCTGGTCAGGTAAATATAGCACTCAGATAACATGATGAACAGCTCCTTAGGCACACAACTATGTTAACCCCTGGGAAACTGAGAGCAGAGCTTTCTGACAGATGGAAGGGGAGCTGTCCAAAATCAGGGCATGATATCTATTTTTAATTCCAAAGTCAATAAGGCTTTTTTTTTTTTCATTTAATTCCAACTCCCTGTTTAGGATTTGTGAACAGGTAAAGATGAAAAAGAATTGTTAAACATTTAAGTTTCTCTTCACTATGCCAAAATTTCAAGCAAGGGACCTACTTTCATTATTTCTTCTATCACAGTATTTTAAGTTTCCTAATCCAATATAAACCACCATTTTTTCCCCTAGAATTTCCTATAATTGGCAAAAGATTCTCTTGTGTTAGAAAATACGATTCCTAAGTGTTTTTACCATTTTAATTCTCTAGATTAAAAAACCCTACAAGTTCCCTTTCTCAAGGAAAAACTACTATCTTCTAATTGTTTTTAATGCAGAACAGCTTTTTTCAGTCTCAGAAAAGAAAAATATCACAACAGAAAAAGCAATAGGAAAGTTTAATTGAAATTCAATTCCAAAAGCAAGAAGCAACATAACAATTAGTTATCTTCACCTATTCTTACCAACAGAACGCTGTCTTATTTATAACAGTGATAACATAAGACACAGACACACACAGAGAAGTTCTCAGCAAAGAAACTGACCTTTATCAATTTATTCCAGGCGTAATTTTCTGGCTTTAATTAGAAGCCAATATTTCTTTCTGATAAATTCATAAATAATAATTAAAAGGCTACCAGCCATTCCCAGCTGGCTTCAAGGTTTCAATTCTCTGTCATGGCAAAGGGGATGGTTTTAAAAAGGCAAAATGCCAGTCATGAGATCTATCTGACTATTGATAAAATACTGACAACAGCATTACAGGGAATCAATCAACAAAGCAAAGAGCTGACCACAAGACAACCATGGAAACCTGCCCTCCACTGCAGGACACAGGCTTTTGTGAAAAAATCGCATGGCCTGACAAAATCTCTCTGCATTGTTACAGCACGGGCTTCCAGCACATGCCACCCGGACTGAAGTCTGTTTTAGAAATTTATACATTTTGAGCTTAGAACTACTAACAGGGTTTATATGGAAAGAGAAAACTAAAGTTTCTTGCCTATGATTGCAACCACTCTCAATCCTCTTTTTCCAAAGATCACTTCCCCCCAGTCCTGAAAAATGTGGTAACATAAGAGTTTGTGTCACAAGAGCTGGGGAGTCGATTAATAGCTTATATTTTCATCTCGTTTCAACTCATTACCAGCTATTTCAGGTAGCTTTGTTTAATTATTTGAATCCAAAAATGAGTTGCGAAATAAATCTCCCAACTAATGCTAATTGGTTTCCTATTATATGCATTTTTAAAAGTCTGAATAAATCACTAGATTAAATAATAAGCAATTGGGGCTGTTCTTCCAATTATAGCACCTCCAGCAAAAAAATTCATTACACAGAAACAAGTTGAAACAGGGTTAATTCATCAATGAATTTGGTACAGCATATAATGAGATTGTAGATATCGAAGCCACTTAATTTCATTCAAGTAATCAGAGACTTAAAAATTAAGCTAACTTAGCTAAAAGAACTCCAAAATCAAAAACGTATACAAGGAGGTAACGAAGCAAATGGTGGCTGGCTGGGCAGGCCACAGAAGTGCTACTTGAGGTAATCCTGTGGCTTTGGGAAATGGCCCATTCCAACCAGTCTCCCCATCATCTGCACACAGGAGAGCTCCGGGCTGCATAACGCAACTGCACATGTGGGGCAATCATTCTAACATCGAGCATCAAGATGCCTGGAGATTCTGACTTCTTGTGGTCAACTTTGCTTTCTCCTTCTGTACTATCTATAATCCAGCCATAAGCAGAATACCTGTGCCTGTTCCTTTGCTGATGGGAGGAGTATTTAGAATATTAAAACAGGCTTATATTATTTGTTTCTACAAAAAGTTATCATTACTGACATATCCACTGAGGTCTATTTCTGAACATAGCAACATGTCAAAATGCTTATTTGGAAGTGTGCATCAAGTCATGAAGAGGGATAAACATTTAAACTATTTTTTTTCCCTTCCAGATTTAAATATTTAATTAGGGCTTGAAGTCTGATTTGATTTGTTTATTTTTGCTTTTTGCTGTTTACTTTAGATGTGTTTAGCCACAAGAATCATAGAATTAAGGAAATCATGAGTGCAGCTTGTTTTTTTTTTTTTTAATGGCAAAACATTCTAAAAGTTACTATACAATGTATTGGCAATATTATTTATGGTTGTAAAGTCTGACTTTAATCTCAGGCATGTCATTCTAAGTTTCATCCTCCTATATCTTGTCCTTCATAGGATTTACATGATTGTAGGAAATTGTGTAACTATTTTCTGATGTCTATGTACTATATGAACGTACAAGCTCTCTGATGTCATAGATTGTGTTTGTCTTATTTATAGAGGGTTGTCAGGGCCAACCACTGTGTTTGGCTCACACTGCTTGACACACAGAAGAAATTGTGACTATACCACACAAAGTATATGAAACATAAGCCTAGAATTTAGTTTCACAATTACAAAGAATTATTATGCAAACACCAACATTACACTGCTCAGGGAAGACCCCATCCTAGGAGCAACTCCCATGTGTCTTTCCCATTACAGGCAGAGGCTTAGCCTACTCTGCCACAGGGCCAGTGCCATTTTATAATATTTAAAATAATTTTAATGTATCATAGTTTTGTCAACCAGTAAGCCCTATGTGCCACACAATATACTAGGTTCTAATTTAATTCAATATCCAAAACAACCTTACAATGTAGATGCTTTTATCTCCATTCTATACACATGAAGATATTTCAACAAGTTAATGGAACAATGAAATTAAAAGATGTTTATGTCAGTAAAAAAATTTTTGAAAGCCATGCAATTTTTTTTTAGGTATTTCGCATGAACTTTTGGCAAACCTGTTAGAAAGAAATTGAACCATAGAGAAAATAAACTCATTAGCAACTGGGTATTCTCTTAACCCACCAAGCCATATGGTTAGGTGTGCATACCATAATATCATCATCAAACAGAAATGGTAAATGGTCAGGTAATATACATGGTCATATAAGAATATAATGGAGGGCTGGGATCTGGTCTAGTGGTTAAAACGCCAGTACTGCCCACATCAAACTACCTGGGTCTGATGCCCCTCTCTGGCTCTTAACTTCAGCTTCCCACTAATGTGGACCCTAGAAGGCAGCAGTAGTGGCTCAAGTAGTTGATTCCCTGCAGCCCATGTAAAAAAACCCAGACTGAATTCCTACATCCTAGTTTTGGCTTTGGCTCAGCCCTAGATGTTACAGGCATTTATGGAATGAACCAGCAAATGAGAGTGCTCTCTTCCTCTCTGTACCCCTCTGTCTCTCTTCCTCTCATTTTTTAAAGAAAACAATCTATGAGCTGGCACTGTAGCACAGTAGGTTAGGTCTCTGCCTGTAGTGCCAGCATCACACATGGGCGCCAGTTGTGTCCCGGCTGCTTCTCTTCCGATAGATCCAGCTCTCTGTTTGTGGCCTGGGGAGGCTGTAGAAAATGCTTGGGGCCTTGGACCTACATGGGAGACCTGGAGGAGGCGCTTTGCTCCTGGCTTAGAATCTTCCCAGCTCTGGCCATTGTAGCCACTTGGGGAGTGAACCAGTGGATGGAAGACCTCTCTGTCTCTCCCTCTGTCTGTGATGCTGCCTCTCAAATAAATAAATAAATCTTTAAAACAGAAAGAAATAAAATAATCTAGTGGAGTTGAAAAATCCCTGTCATCTAGGGATATCCTAGCCATCATAGCACCCCATTCATTACTCACAGGTTGGTCATGATGCTGGTGAAAACACACCTACTGCATTGCCAGATGTATAAAACTATAGCACAGATAATCATGTATAGTATATAATACTGTCCTTGACAATGATAATGATAATGATAATGATAATGAAGCCATGTCTGGCTTTTGTATTTACTATATTTTCTTCTTATTTTATAATATATCCCTTATACTTCATATATGAAAATATTTACTGTAAAATGGTACACTGTATTACCTGGCAAGAGCCTCATACATGTTGTATTTAGTGCATGTCTTGATTGTAGCAAGAATCCACAAGAAGCAACTGACACACAACATGTGGGTTTATGAAAACACACTCTGAGACATTTGCAAAATGACCACCCCATCACTGCCCAATGAACTTACGAACAAATTCATGGTTTAGGGGTAGAAAACCCAGGAATTGAATCCAGGTTTCTGGTTTCAAAGACAATGCTCATTACCACTACTTGTGGTTACCAAATAAAACTTAGGATGACTAGATAAATTTAAATTTCAGTTAAATCATGAATTTTTAAACTATAACTATATCCCAAATAGCGCATGGAACATAGTCATACTAAAAAAGTTTTTTTATTCGTATTTAACTTGGGCTCCTATATTTTATTTGCTACATACTTAAACCTGACCACTACCCTATTTTGTCTTCCCGCTCATAAGCAAGTTATTATGCTTTGCCTTGATCATCATCTATTCAACTCTCCTGCATCTCATGTTTCTTCTTTGCATAAGTTATAAAATTATAATAAATTAACTACCAGTGAAATTATTAGTTCATTATATTTCAAGCTTGGCAGATTGTGTGTGTGTATGTGTGTGTTTTTATGTGTGTTTAGCTATCTTATAATAGCTTAAAAGTTATCAATAATTGCAAAAGACAAAATTGTTGCAATTACTTGTAGTTGTCTTGTTTTATTATAATTCCTACTCACTTCCTCTTCTGCCCCAGATGACTTTCAAGCAAATCTCAGAAAATATTTTATTGCTTCCAAAAGATCTCAGCATGTGTTACTACATGGACTATTTTTAGAAAACTCATAGGTCATCATTTTATGAAAAAAATTAACAAAACTTCCTCAGTACCATTAAATATCGACTCAGTGTTCAGTGATTTCTGATCACTTCATTAACTTTTCTATAGTTTATTTGTTGGGTATATTTGAACACACAGATTTACCAGGGAACAATAAAATAAAGTTTGGATAGGTCTCCAATAACAAATCAATCATTTACAATTTAAAGGGTCACTGAAAAAGAACTTCAATTGGATCTCAGTTTTTACTTTTATTATGAAAACAAATATTGGAATAAAAACAGGAAGAACTAGGGTAAAACAATTTGTAAATGCAAATGGGCTTTAGACATTGATGTAAAGACTCTTTGGCTGGCACCTCGGCTCAATAGGCTAATCCTCCACCTGCGGCTAAGGCACCCTGGGTTCTAGTCCCGGTCGGGGTGCTGGATTCTGTCCTGGTTGCTCTTCTTCCAGTCCAGCTCTCTGTGGTGGCCCGGGAGTGCAGTGGAGGATGGCCCAGGTGCTTGGGCCCTGCACCCGGAGACCAGGAGAGGCACCTGGCTCCTGGCTTCAAATCTGCGCGGTGGGCCAGCCACAGTGGCCATTGTGGGGGGTGAACCAACGGAAAAAAAGGAAGACCTTTCTCTCTGTCTCTCTCTCTCTGTCTAAATCTGCCTGTCCAAAAAAAAAAAAAAAAAAAGACTCTTCATAGTGTCTATGGGATTTCAGACTCCCCATTACAGTCCATTCAGCACAATGAAGCGCTTGGTACCAACTAGCGCTTCTGCTACAAAACATTTTTAATACTAGAATATATAGCATTCTAATAGTTCTGTAGGAATGCATATGTGTGTATGTGCATGTGTATATATATATATATATATATATATATATATATATGGGTGCTGCATAAAGTTTGTGGAAAATGGAATTAAAGGGTAAGTTTAGTTTAGTGCAAACAATTTTTGGAATCCATGCATACTTTAATCATAACATGAGATTCTCATGAACTTTTTGAAGAATACTCATATGCAAGGATTTCAAAATTATTTACACCAAAATAAACACATGCTTCTTTAAATTTTTTTAGTTGAGAAACAGTGGCAGAGAGACAGACTTAGAGACAGACAGAGCTCCCATCTCTAGGTTTCCTCCTTAAATGCCCACAATGGTTAGGGATGGGCTGGGGCCCAAACCAAAAACTGGGAACTCAATCCAGGTCATCCAAATGGTGGCAGGAATCCAATTACTTGAACTGCTGCCTCCCAGTATCTGCATTAGAAGGAAGCTGGAGTCAGGAGCCTGAGCCCGGAGACAAATTCAGGCATTGCAATGTGGACTGTGGGCCCCCTAACAGTCTTAACTATAAGGCCAAATTTCTGTACCCAAATTTAACTTTTAATTTCATTTTCCCATAAAATTTTGGAATTATCTTTGTATGCTTAAAATTTTTTCTCGGCATTGGTATCAGGCCTGTGATCCTGGAGAGAAGGGGTAAAAAGAAACATAGGAACCTGCATATATTCCCAGGAGCACGTTCCACTATGAAGTACAGATGGAGGAGTGCAAATAAAAGCACACTGGTATTGCTCAGCTGAGGAAATGGGCATCTAAGTCCAGAGCTACTGAGTCAGCTGGATTTGCTGGGCAGGGTAATAGACTTGAACAGTGCTTTGAAGAATTTCTAGAAGTTTGCACTGAGATCCCTTTGAGTCCTTAAGCTGAACCCTAAGCTGTATATCTACACTGGGGGACCACAGAAAGCTGGGCAAAAGACATTTACTGGAGAAATAACGAGTACATATCATGGCCCCATATCAATCAAAGAAACTGAAGTTGTAACTAAAAATCTTTCCCCAAAGTAAAATAGAAATTCAGGTGGATTCACTGAATTCTGCAAAACTGACTTTTTTATTTGTTTATTCATTTGAAAGCCAAAGTTATATAGAGAAAAGACAGACAAAGAGATCTTCCATCCACTGGTTCATTCCCCAAATGGCCAAAACAGGTGGGGCAGGGCCAGGCCAAAGCCAGGAGCCAGAATCTTCCTCCAGATCTCCCATGTGGGTGGCAGGGCCCAAGAACTTGGACCATCTTTCGCTGTTTTCTCAGGCCATTAGCAGGAAGCTGGATTGGAAATGGAGTAGCCAAGACTCAAAGTGGTGCCCATCTGGGTTGCTGGTATCACAGATGGCAGCTTTATCTACCACACAGCAGCACTAGCCCCCAAAACTTTTCAAAAATTTTTTTTCATTGTAATCTACTCAAAATGCAGAGAGAGAGACAGAGAAAGAACACAAATTCTATCTGATGCTTTACTTCCCGAATGTCCACAATAGTCAGGGCTGGGCCATGCTAAAGCCGTGAGTCCAGAACTCCACCTGAATGCCCCATGTGGGAGGCAGGAGCTCAAGCACTTGAGCTATCACCTGCTGCCTCCCAGGATGCATGAACAGGAAGTGGATTGGATGCAGAGTAGCTAGACCTTGGACCAGGCACTTGAATATGGGATGCAGGCATTCAAACCAATGGCTTAACCTACCCACTGTGCCCTAATTACATGAAACATTTGTGGAAAAAGTAATACCATTTTCATTAAAATTGTTCAGAAGATAGAGGAAAAGGAACCGCATCCTATCTCATTTTGAGGCCCACATTCTCTAATTCTAAAATCAAGGACTTTGCAAAAATAACACTGTAAACCAATTTCCTTCTTGAACACAGAAGCAAAAGTTATTAACATAATATTAACAATTTGAATCCAGAAATAAATTAAACTAGAAGGCTAGTTAATTAATTAATTGAAAGGATAAATCACAGAGATCTAAGTGGATTTGTCAATAGAAAGCAAGATTGATTTAGGTTTGAGATCATCTACATAATTTATCATATTACCAAAATAAATTACATAACCACATAATCACCTAAATATACTGTGAAAAACACTGGACAAAATTTGGCACCCACTCAGATAATAAAAAAAAAATCAATACACTAATAATTTTCTCAACCCGATTAAGATGCTCTGCAGAAAACCTACAGTTAACACCATACTGAGTGGTGAGAGACTGAATGATTTTCAGCTACTCTCAAGGACAATGGGAGAGAAGGAGCAGGCATTTGGCTTAATGGTTAAGATGTTAGTTAGGATGCCCACATCCTTAACAGAGTGCATGAGTTTCACTCCCAGCTCTGTCTCCTGAATCTAGTTTCCTACTTATTCCAGATCCCAGAGGAATAGCAGTGATGGCTCAAGTAATTTGGTTCCTGTCATCCCTGTGGGAGACAGATTGAATTCCCGGCTCCCAGCTTCAGCGCTGGGCCATTGCAGGAATTTGGGAAGTGAACCAACAAACAGTAGCCTACCTTGCTCTGTTTTTCTGCCTCTCAAATAAAATAAATAAATAAATAAATCAAAAAGAATAAAATAGGGCTCACAACTTTTAACCAATATTGCACTGTCAATAAGACCAGAATATAAGTGAATTTAGCAAGGTTTCAGAGCACAGTCAATATAAAAGATATGTTCTGATAACTAACAATTAAAATAATTTAACAGCTATCAATTTCAACAGCATCAGAAACATAAAATACCTAGGAGAAAGTTAACAAAATTACTGCAAGATACTATAAAACAATGCTGAGAAAAATTAACTACCAAAATAAAAGTTTTACCAAACGTATGATGAGAAGATTCAATATTGTTAAATGATCTTTACTAAGATCCTTTACAACTTCAATCAAAATCCCAGACCTTTCTGCAGATACTGACATTCTAAAATTTACATGGAAATATAAAGGACCTGGAAGAGCTAAGACAATCTTTAAAAAAAAAAACACAGTTGAAAAACTGACATTGTCTTATTTGAAGGCTAGCTATAAAGCTCTGATAATCTGGACAAGGTGATTTGAGTGCACAGATGGATGAATAAGGAGATCAATAGAATGGAATATAGGATCCAGAAATAAATCCATGTTACATGTTCAACTGATTTGCAACCAAGGCAATCAAATAGTTTAATAGAAAAAGAATCTTTTCAACAATTGTTCTAGAAAAACTGTCTCTATAGAAAAAAAGACACATACTGACTCATACTTCATGCCACATGCCAATATACATTTAAGTGAATGCAAATGCCAAAAATATAAAGTTCCTCAATGAAGAGAAAGAAAAGTATCTGAGTAACATTGAAATAGGCAAAGATTTCCTAGAAACAAGAAAGCACTAACTACAAATTTTTCCTTTACATTTTTAAATTTTATTTATTTGGGGGACAGAGAAACAGAAAGAAAGAGACAGAGATGAAGAATTCCCATCTGTGATTCATTCCCCAGATGCCCACAACACAGGGGCCAGGGATAGTAGAGGGTGAAGCCATGGCCTGGAAATTCAATCATGTTTACTCATATGAGTGGCACGAATCCAGTTACTTGAGCCTTCATGCTCTGTCTTCCAGGGTTCACATTAGCAGAAAGCTGGAATGAGGAGCCATAGTAGTGTATTGAACACAGGTGGTCCTGAAATGGACAAAGGCATCTTAACTAATGTCTTAACCAGCTGACCAAATGTCTACCCTTACCATGAGCTTTTAAAAATTAAATTTACATATACATAATAGACATTACCAAATTTAAAGTTTTCTACTCACGAAAGACACATTGTGAACATTAATAAGGAAATTACAGGCCAAGATTACCCTGATATCAAAACTGGATAAGGACATTACAAGAAAAGAAGGTTAAAGATCAACCTGTATACATCATAGAAGAAAAAAAATAACCAATAAATACTAGCAAAAATAAATAATCCAGTAAAAGTAGGAAAATATCCTAAATGGAACCTTACTAAGTAAGATTTTTGAAGAAGCAACGAACATAGGAAAGAACAGTCAACACAAATAGCCATCAGGAAAATATAAACCAACATCACAATGGAATATCAATTACACAAACACCACAATGACTAAATTGAAAATACTGAACATCCTACATACTGGCAAGCTTGTGGAGCCACCGAAGCTTTCATGTATTGCTGGTGGCAGTATAAAATTGCACAGCTACTTTGGAAAAGGTTCCAACTGTTTCTCATAAAAATGGCGCTTCTAAAAATTCATGAAAAATTTACAATATTTTATTTTTAATTTTTTGATAGGCTGAGAGACAAATAAACAGAACTCCACCTGCTAGATTACTCCTAAAATGCCTACAACCCACAACAGGCCAGGGTGTACTAAACCTGAAGCTAGGAGCCAGAAACTTAATCCAGGTTTCCCACATGGGTGCCAAGGAACTAATAACTTAAGCTATCACCAGAATGTGCATTAGGAGGAAGCTGGAATTGGGAGTTGAGGTAAACACCAAACCTAGGGATTCCAAGATGGGATGTGATACCTTAATCACTTGGCCAAATTCCTGCCCCCAACCTGATCTTTTAATTTGATTTTTCACTGAAATGGCCTCACATGGTCCTGTAATTTTACTCCTAGGTAAACAAAAATATATGCACACACACACACACACACATTATACAAGAATACTCAAAGCAGCTGTATTCAAAATTGTAATAATCCAAAATCCAACAAGATAGTGAAAGATAAACAAGTTGTAGTATATTCAAATCATGGACTACTACTCAGGAATAAGGGGGAAAAAAAAATCCCACCAACTACAAACTTGATCAGCATCAGAAACAATATCCCCAGTGAAAGAAGACACAAAAGGGAATGTGTACATAATTTCTGCTACAGTTTTGATGTTATTTGGATGTTGAATGTTCCCCAAAGTCCTGTGGATTTAATGTTAATGCTAATGCTCCCCAAAGACCCAAGTATTTAAGGGTAGATAGCCATGGTGGCACTACTGGGAGGTGGTGGAATCTTCAGAAGCTAGTATCTAGTGGGAGGGCCTTAGGACATTGTGGGGCTTGACCTTGGAAGGTAGCTCTTGAAAAGGGATGGCTATAAAAGCATGAGTTTGGGCCTAGTCTCCTTCTCTCTCTCTCAGCATCCTGGCTCACCAGGCAATCCTCTCCCACATGCACTCTGCCTTTGTCATCTGCCACCCTCACCAGACACCAAACCAATGAAAACTGTGAGCTAAACAAACTGATTCTCTTTTTAAAAGGACTATTACCTTAGGTATTTCATTGTAGTCATGAAAAGTTAATTAATACAATTTAATTTATATTAATTTCTAGAACAGGGGAACCTAATCTGGAGGTATAACAAACCAGAACTGTAGAAGAAGTGAAGAAGCTCACAAACAAGAGATTTTCCTGGGCTGGTGGAAGTACTTACTTTGATACAGGTGTGGGTTATACAGGTGTACACAGTTGTCAAAACTTATCTAGGGCCAGAGCTGTGGCATAGTGGGCTAAGCTTCTGCCTGAAGCACTGGAATCCCATACGGGTGCCGGTTCAAGTCCTGGCTGCTCCACTTCCAATCCAGTCTCCCTGCATATATAAAGCCTTACTGAAAACTTCAAGCTAAATATATCTCATTCAATTCACCCATTCATTCATTCATTTATTCATACAAATATTCAAAACCTTTACCAAAGCTCTGAAGCCAGGGAGATAGGATGAACAAAAATTAACTAGTTCACAAGAACCTAGGTGCCTAGATTCAAGAGACAGTTGATCCTCATTATCTACCAATTTCATTTGTGAATTCACTAAAATGTACCTATTATGTCCAAATCAATATCCACAGTGCTTTTGTGTTCAAAGACACGTACAGAGCAGTGAAAACCATGAGTTGCCTGATGCATATCCCAGCTGAGGTGGAACGGGGGATGCTCCGCCTGCTGCCTCAGCTCTCACACTGGAAACTCATGTCCCCCGCGAAGTTTATTTAGAGCCATGAGTGTCACTTTTTGTGCTTTTGCCAATGTAAGATGTTTAAAACGGTCCTCCAATGTAGTGTTGCAGTGCTGTGCCATGTTCTTAGGCACAGAAGGCATCCCACAGGGAACAGATGCATGCCTGGAAAACTTCCTTCAGGCATGGGTTACATTGGTGCTGGCCAGGAGCTTTGAGCTAATGAATCAACAACATACATTACACAAGATGTCTCTGGACAGATAAATGAACAGGAACTGGGTTTGACTAGAGGCTTATAGGAACCTATCCCTGTATTTCCCCCCAGGAGCACTGGTTCAGTGGTCACCATCAGTGTTCCACTGACTTTGTAGACCCCAACTCCCATGAAAAATGAGAAAAGACAGTAGGCATACCATGATCTATAAATGTGCATTATTCAAATACTGTTACATCAAGGAAGATGGCTTCAGTAAACATTTTAAAAAATTAAAAGTTCAAAAGGGGGGTGGTGTAGACAGCAAATGGACCAAGAGCAGAGCAAGGCATCTCAGAGAGCAGAAACAACGGACACAAAGGCACAGGATAGCTAAAGTCATAGGTAAGATCCAGCCCCTGCCTATTTTTGAAAATAAAGTTTTATTGGAACACAACCACATCCATTCATTTACTTACTGCCTATGATTATTTTATAGAGGCTCCAGAGATACCATATTCAGGGGATGAGAAGATGTTTGTAGCATGCTGTCATGTGGGAAGAGGATAGTAGAAGAGAGATGGTTGGCAGAAGTCAGGCGATGAAGGGCCTCAGATTCTGGGCAAAGGGTTTACTTGAGTTAGTGTTCGATAGGCATGTGGATGCACTGCAAAAGACAGAGTGGAGAGGAGAGAGACCTGAGGCTGGAGGCCAGTTAAGGGAATATGGTGAGTCTTGCACTGTACCATAGCACGTTAACTGCAGTATGGACATCCCAAACTGCAGTGCCAGTTCAAGTAACAGCTGTTCTGCTAATGTGCCTGGGAAGACAGAAGATGGTCCAAGTGGTTGGCCCCTGCCATCTATGTGGGAGGCCAGGGTGGTGTTCCTGGCTCCTGACTTTGGCTTGACCCAGCCCTGAATGTTGTAGCGATCAGGGAGTGAACCAGTGGATGGAAGACCTGGACCCATGAACCAATACATTTCCGTTCATTATAAATTACCCAGTCTGTGGTGTTCTGCAATGGCAGCGCAAAATGGCCTAAGATGACAGTAGAGGGGAGGTAGCAAAACATGGCTCTTATATTACCACTGCCCCAAGTTCAATGACCGAATTAGAATTAAAGTCTGTCTTTCTAAGAGAGGGATGAATTGAAAGATTTGTTGAACTTGTGTGTATCAGGCATGGTGCTTGGTATAATTACAGGCCAATTAACTGAACGGGGATTGCTTGGTACAGGGGGTACAAACTGTGTCTCAGAGACTAGACTAGTTATCCCTGTGCCAAAGCCCATTCCTTGTGGAGGAACCCAGCTACCTGCTTTCCAAACACATTTCTTGTTGTTTGTCCTCAGCACAGAGGAAGAACACATGTCCCAGGCTGCCTTGCTGTTTGTGGGATAGAAGTGCTGTGCTTGCTTCTGGGTCTGGACAATGAAAAACTTCCCTTGGGTAATCCTCTCTGCATTCCCACCTTCCACTTGGGGTCAAAACTGAGCGCTGTCTTGGAGGTGCAGAGATTCCTTCTACTGAGGTCTCTGCACTATTGCTTGGAGAGAGGCCCTATTCCAAATCCCCGCTCTTGGTTTGACTTTTTACAAATGAAATACAGACTGCTGCGTTACATCACTAAACTCCAGGATCAGTTTTTGTGGTATTTCAGTAAATATCTTAATTAATACACAGTTTTCAATCTGATCAGTACTATCTCATTTTTACATAAAGGGTTGCTTTCTTTTTTTTTTTTTTTTTTTTTTTTGGACAGGCAGATTTAGACAGAGAGAGAAAGACAGAGAGAAAAGTCTTCTTTTCGGTTACTTCACCCCCCAAATGGCTGCTACAGCCAACGCGCTGCACCGATCTGAAGCCAGGAGCCAGGTGCTTCTCCTGGTCTCCCATGTGGGTGCAGGGCCCAAGCACCTGGGTCATCCTCCACTGCCTTCCCGGGCCACAGCAGAGAGCTGGACTGGAAGAGGAGCAAACGGGACAGAACCTGGCGCCCTAGCTGGAACTAGAATCCTGGGTGCCGGCGCTGCAGGCAGAGGATTAGCGAAGTGAGCTGCGGTGCTGGCCAACATAAAGGGTTTCACATACATAAGTGTATGTTTAAAGAGAAAAAGCCTTCCTCTATTAATAGTGTCATAAAACTACTGATGTAATGCAACCTTTGCATTTTGAAAGATGTACTGAGTTTCAGACAGGTTAGCTATTTTGCCAAGGCAGGCTACTGAGCACCTAATGATTCTACCTACTTAGAAAGAAGTCCTTCCCATGAAATCAGTGGTACCGATAGTATTATTACATCTGAATGCTAAAAGAAACCAAATTGAGTAAGATATAATGATTGTTTTACTGATCTCCCTGTTCTTGCTAGAAATGGAAGAAAGAAAAAGCTAACCCCCATAAGTAAATGTTCCAGTCTTCTTCTATTGACTTAACATTTTCTGGGTACCTGAGGTTCTCCTAGCTTCTTTTCTAAGCTTTATCACAAACTTTGCAGAAGGATTTTTGTATTTGGCATTTATTTTTAAAAACTAGGCAGTTACTTGAAAGTAGTTGGACTAATTTAATATTCAAGATAAATCCAATCAAATGCCAACCAAATATGTGCTAAGCATTGAACTACATCCTGGGAATGCAATAATGAAATTTCTTATTACCAAAGAAGATGTGAGACAGACACATAATGGGAAAAAATACATTCTAATGAGATAAATGTAACAGATGAATGAAAAACTAAGTGTCAAAGAGCCAGACCTATTTGATTTTCTGTAGGTTTCTTATAATTTAATATCCTAGAGAATCATACATATCTTAAAGATTATTAATAACTTGTCAGAAATAAAACTTAAGAGAACAGTAATGAGTCTATTGTTCATAATCACCAGTCAACAACCCCATATCAACGATGACCAATGACACTGATAGATTTCCACTTCTGAGTCATAAAAACAATTAAGGTTGTATGAGTTGTTTCACCACTGAAATACAAGGGAAGACCAAGACTTTGGGGTTAAAATACTTGCGGATTCCTACCAGTTCTCATTACACCAGACAGAGGTGATGACTTTCTGTACTTGGTCTATTGTTGGGATAGAAAAGAATAATAGAATCTTAGAGATGGAAAGGACCTTGGAGATCATTTAATCCAACAAAATGAATAAACTTCTTTTCCATTGCCTATAAACTGGTGAAATGTGATGAACACAACTTTTTTGAGTTATAGGTAGTCTAATGAATTGAGACGGCCATGGTTCAGTCTAAGACACTCGAGTTTCTCCATACCTCAAAAATAAACTTTTTTCATAAAAAAAAGTCAATTTAAGTTAGGTAGTTTTGATCACTTCTATGAATACACTAGCAATGTGGAAGCAAAAAGAAATGCACCTGAAAGAGAAACAGATGAACTTCTACTTGGCTTCTCTCTGAGTCTGAAACACAGAAAATGTTGCGACACTCCACTTAACTCTTTTCAAAAACAAATTATTTTTGAAGATACTTGTGGCATATTTTCAAAAAGCTACTGTGAAATACATTTAACAAACAAGAATTTCCCAGTTACTGATAATCTTGTTCTAACAATAATCTGACACTAATCATATTTTCTTAATTTCTACCTTTATGAGGTCTTTGAGGCCATGTCAAAAGAAAAGTCTGTTTTCAGATGTCCTTATCCCCAGCATCTTCTGTAAATCTCCAGAGCACCTGGCTTTCCACGGAATGGGAAACTGTCTTGGTTACCAGCATTACTTTAATCAAAGAGTTTTTTCAATAGTTCATAAGGAAAGCATATACATAGAGAATGAGGGGAGTTCATCATATGTTCTCAATCCTGGCTGCACATCACAATGACCAAAAGGAGATTCTGAAAACAACAGATCACCAAATCCTACCCCTAGGCACTGATTACATAGATCATGTACTGGCAGGGAATAAGAATTTCAATTTTTTCTATCTTGAAGTTTCCCAGGTAATACACATACACAATTAGGTTTGAGATCTAGTAATGCAAATTACCAATCTTTCAATAACAAATGATTTGTGTTTCTATCTATTACATGCAAATCTGTTGATGCTGTGATATATAAAAGAAAAAACCTATGGTAGTCCACTTCCAATTCCAACTTTCTGCTAATGTGTACTCTGAGAGGCAGTAGGGATAACTCAAGGACTTGGGTCTCCGTCTCCCCCATGGGAGTCCCATACTGAGTCCTTGAATCCTGGCTTCATTCTGGCCTAGCCCTGCATGTTGCAGACTTTTGGGGAGTGAACCAGAAAATGGAAGATCTCTCACTGTGTCTCTATCTCTGTCTCTCTACCTTTCAACTAAATAAAACTAAAAATTTCTCAAAATAAAAAGCCTTTTGCTTTATCAGAAATAATCAAGAGGGGATTGTGACACAATGGATTAAACCATTGTCTGCAGTGCCAGAACCCCATTTGAGAGTGTCAATCCTAGCTTCTGCTGCTCCACTTCCTAGTCAACTCCCTACTAATGCTCCTGGGAAAGCGACAGAAGATGGCCCAATTGCTTGGGCCTCAACCACTCATGTGGGAAACCCAGATGGAATTCCAGTCTCCTAACTTCATCCTGGCCTAGCCCTGGCTGTTGAGGTCTTTTGAGGAGTGAACCAGCAGATGGATGATATCTCTCTTTTTCTCTCCCCCCTCCCTTCACTACCTATAACTCTGCTTTTCAAATTAAATAAATCTTTAAAAAATAACAATAAAGATAGCTCTGACCCCAACTGTCTCTTAAGAAATAGTATTTCCATGATAGATGATACATATGCAAACACTTTATTACCCCCAAACACTCTCTGCTGCTATTGTCATAATTTTGTAGTTGACTCTATCCTGCCAAAGAGATGAAAGGATTTGTTTTGTATTTCATTTTTCTTGTGTTAAGAAACTGTTTTTCTCTTCTTATTTTAAGATTACCAGTTAAAAAAAACCACAAAATTAAAAAAAAATTTTTTTTAAAAAGACTACCTACCAACTAGAAGGCAGCCATTAGTTTTCCATAGCAGGCACAATGATTTGCTTCCTTTCCTTTCAGAGGAAGCCACTGCTTGTTTTCTGTTTGGTGGATTGTACTATCTTTCCAGCCACAGCACAATTACAAATCACCCTATAAATTGCTTTCATTACTAGAGCTCCAAGGGGATTTCACAAGGTTTTCTGTATGTAATTACCCAACTGGAAGTTAGCCAGATTCCGTGGACTACAGCCCCTTACACTTGTGAACAGGTCTATGTGATTGTTAATAATCACACCCACATGGCAAGCTGGTATTTAGAAATCCTTAGAAAGAGACTTCATGCTCCATGAAAACAATGTGGCAGATCACAAGAGGAGTAGTATTTCCATGGAGCTACCAAGGGAGTGTAGGTGCCACTAGGTGACAATATAGCTGACTGGTATTCAGAATCATCTGTTTTTGCAATGAAGGTGTTTAATAATTGAATGCTAGAACAGATGTGTACTTCTTGAATTATCTCCAAGTTCATTTTCTGAGAAGTTCCACACCTTTCTCATGGCTTTATTTTTACCTGCTATGTGTGTCATTTTTCTTCCTTTTCAATGACAACGTTGTTAACAATGCAGCTATCTGTGAGCATGAGAAGGGCCCAAGATGTCAAAATGTACTCTAATGATTTTTCACATCGAATGCTGTTGATTACTTGTAAGGGGCACCTATTGACACTGCTTGCTGTCATTTGCCACTCCAATGTTTTTTGTTTTATTCACAGAATGATTCTCTCCTTGTTTTCCTCTAGTGATGTTATTGGAATTTAGTGGAACCCCGTGTTGTTTTTTCTGAGCTCATATGGTTTACTTGGTTTTCAGTACTATTATTGAGGCATTGTGCTGTCATAACACTCATTCTTTTCTTTTAATTAAGTTCCTTTAGGAAAACTCTTTATTGTTGCTCCAAATAAGTCCTCAACATTCCTCACATAATAGGCTTTCTTTCTCTCCCCTGTGTTATCTAAAAGCTTGCCCAGAGAGCAGGGAAGTTTCAGAATTAGCACCCTAGATTTCTACAAACTTCTGATCCTTGTTTCACCACTTAAAATCTGTGCATCCTTGAACAACCTGCTTAACTGTTTTGTCCACCTGTTGTCTTGTCTGAGACATGAGGGTTCTCTTACATGGGTTAAGTGGATTTATAATGTTATATATGCCTATTATTATATTTGAAGTCTTTTGCTGCTGCTCCAGCAGCAGTTACTCAAACTTCTTGAGTAAATATATATTTTTCACTCAGTATGCATGACTCTCTATACATAAAAACACACACAATATTTCCATATATATTATGTCTCGCTCAAGATCGAGGAACCAAATTTTTGACTTCTGTACCAAACACAGTGCTTGACATGTGGTATAGATGTAGTGCATTTGTGGGATTGTGATACTGAGACTATAAAATCTAAAGAGATTTCTCAAGAAAAGTGGGAATTTCTCAAAAAAAAAAAAAAAAGTAAGTCTCACATACTACTGCAAATAAATCCCCAAGAAGAAAAGAAGTACTAGAAGTAGCCAATTCTCTGAGAAGTTCAGGTTTTGAAATGGAAATATTCAAAATATGGTTAAGAGGGCTCTTAACACTATGAAAGAAGCATTGACTGATAATGACTGTGTCAGAAAGAGGAAAGTTCAATTGAACTAAATTTGATGAAAAGAATGTAAGAGACAACCAAAGGGGCCCTTACAAATTTTATTCAGAACCAGTGTTGACAAGAGAAAGCAGCTTTCTGTCTTAGGTGGGTGGTCTAATTCAATGGATCATCAAGAATAACATGTCTTTGGAAAAGTGGGAGATTTCAAACTAAAAGAGGTAGCCCTACAAACCAGTAAGAAGAAACGATAGCCTGAGGAAGTGTATCAGTTGTGGCCAAAGGCTGGGAAGCCACTCGGGGACACAAATGAACTTTGAATTTGAACTTGGTTCTGCCAATCAATCAAGCTGTGTGACCTTGGGCAAGTTACTTAACCCCTCACTGACACAGCTTCTTGGTCTGTAAAAGAGAGATAAAACAGTTCCTTTATAAGGGAAAAATTGAAAGGATTTTTAAAAGTAGTCTTTGCATAATATTTAGTCTCATGGAGCTGATCAACAAATTATTATGGGTGCTGCCACTAAAAATAATAATGCTTATAACAGTGCTACAGAAATGGCATCTGGATTTTCTTCTATCTTGTATGAATTTTAACTCAAAGGACAGAGACAAAATGTCCAGATAATTGTTCAACTTCTACAAGCAGAAACAGAAGAGCCAGAAAAAAAAAAAGAATTTAAATGCATACCCTAAAACAAGAGGCCAAAAAACACCCTTCTGGTTTTCAAAGAAGACAAGAAGAAAGATGGAATCTGTGAACAGACCAGCTAATCGGATGGTTTGAAACACATAAAAAAAAAAAAAAAAAGAACAATGATGGCTAAGACATGCTATCACAAAAAGTCTTGTCTGGCTGACTTTATGTTCAGCCCACAGCCAAATACACAAACACGTTTACAAATCTGAGTCAAGTGACTAGATCAGGAGGTGAGCATCAATGATCTCCACTAGAGTACAACTAGCCTCTCTCTTGGTCACAGCCAAGCAAGTCCTCATTGCCCCACACATAGTAAGCACACAATGATTCCTGCTTGAATTGAGTGGGTACGTCAACAAATAAGTAAATGAAATGGGATGACCTACTATATTTATATCTATATAGGATGCCAATAAAATATTATAATATCCTTATAGATAATGAAGAGAAGTAAAAAGATGGAAATACCCTGAGAGGGAGAGAGAGAGTCAACTAGAGGAAGCCCTGTACCCAAACGGTGTTGATCAACTGGCTCATGCCAATGTCTATGAGCAATCCAATACAGGCCTCAGAGCTCTCCCCACGGCTCTGTTTTACTCAAAAGTCCTTGGGGCAGGCTCTGTGGTATAGTGGGTAAAACTACCACCTGTGATGCCAGCATCCCATATGGGCACCAGTTTGTGTGTTGGCTGCTCTAATTCTTTTTTTTTTTTTTTTGACAGGCAGAGTGGACAGTGAGAGAGAGAGACAGAGAGAAAGGTCTTCCTTTGCCGTTGGCTCACCCTCCAATGGCCACCGTGGCTGGAGCCAGGTGCTAGGTGCTTTTTCCTGGTCTCCCATGGGGTGCAGGGCCCAAGCACTTGGGCCATTCTCCACTGCACTCCCGGGCCACAGCAGAGGGCTGGCCTGGAAGAGGGGCAACCGGTACAGAATCCGGCGCCCTGACTGGGACTAGAACCCAGTGTGCCGGCGCCGCAAGGCGGAGGATTAGCCTGTTGAGCCACGGCGCCGGCCTGGCTGCTCTAATTCTAATCCAGCTTCTTATTAATGGCCTGGGAAAAGTAGCAGAAGAGAGTTCAAGTCCTGGCTTTGGTTGCAGCCATGCAGGGAGTGAACTTGTGGATGAAAGGTCTCTCCCTCACTCTGTAACTCTGACTTTAAAATATATAAATAATTTTTAACAAGTCTTCTCAATCAATAACTGGGATAAATATACAGCAAACAAATTCAACAATTTTACTAATGACTTGTGGTTAGAAAGAGCAATGAGGCTGGCGCCGCATCTCAATAGGCAAATCCTCCACCTAGCAGCGCCGGCACCCCAGGTTCTAGTCCCGGTCGGGGCGCTGGATTCGATCCCGGTTGCCCCTCTTCCAGGCCAGCTCTCTGCTGTGGCCCGGGAGTGCAGTGGAGGATGGCCCAAGTGCTTGGGCCCTGCACCCTATGGGAGACCAGAAGAAGCACCTGGTTCCTGCCTTCAGATCAGCACGGTGCGCCGGCCGCAGCGCGCTGGCCGCGGCAGCCATTGGAGGGTGAACCAACGGCAAAGGAAGACCTTTCTCTCTGTCTCTCTCACTGTCCACTCTGCCTGTCAAAAAATTATTTTAAAAAAAAAGAGCAATGAACATCCTGGAAATTAGAATCCATATTTAAACATACTTCAATAGGTTGAGACAACAGATCAGATCTGAGAAGAAAATGTTTCAATATGTTCCAAAAACATTAACATATTTTAAAGTTAAACAACAAACTTCATATGTGCAGAATGGAAGGAGGTAACTTAGCAAGAATGTGAATTAGTGGACAAACCCCAAAAACTGTAATAGAAGAGCTAATAGCCTCCAAACATAAAGATAAGGAAATGGAAAACTAATTATGCTAATTACATGATTTGATGCACTGTCCCCCCCCCCAAATATGTAGCACCATACGATACTTTTTTTAAAGCTTTATTTATTTATCTAAAAGGCAGAGTTACAGAGCCACAGAGTCAGAAAGAGTCTTCCATCTGCTGGTTCATTTCCCAGATGGGCACTATGGCCAGAGCTAGGCTGACCCGAAGCCAGGAGCCAGGAGCTCCTTCTGCGTCTCCCATGTGGATGCAGGAGCCAAGGACTTGGGCTATCTTGTACTGCTTTCCGAGGCCACAGCAGGAAGCTGGATCAGAAGTGAAGCAGCCAGGACTTGAACCAGCGCCCATATGGGATGCCAACACTGGAGGCAGAGGCTTTACCTGTTATGCCACAGAGCTGGCCCCATATGATAATTTTTAAAAAGGGGCCAGCACTGTGGCATTGTGCCCACAATGCTAGCATCCTCTATCAGTACTGGTTCAAGTCCTGGCTGCTTCACTTCTGAAGCCTGTAACTCTGCTTTTAAAATAAGTAAATTTTAGGGCAGCGCTGTGGCTCAATAGGCTAATCCTCTGCCTGCGGCGCCTGCATACTGGGTTCTAGTCCCGGTTGAGGCGCCGGATTCTGTCCAGGTTGTTCCTCTTCCAGTCCAGCTCTCTGCTGTGGCCCAGGAAGGCAGTGGAGGATGGCCCAAGGTTGGGCCCTGCGCCCGCATGGGAGACTAGGAGAAATACCTGGCTCCTGGCTTCAGATCAGCATGGTGTGCCGGACGCAGCGGCCATTGTAGGGTGAACCAACGGCAAAGGAAGACCTTTCTCTCTGTCTCTCTCTCTCACTGTCCACTCTGCCTGTCCAAAAAAAAAAAAAAAAAGTAAATCTTAAAAAAAAACATCTTGTGGCACATTGGTTTAGCCACCCCTGGTGATACCAGCATCCCATATTGGAGTGCTGGCTCAAGTCCCCACTGCTCCACTTCCAATCCAGATTCCTGCTAATGTGCCTGGGAAGGCAGTGGAAGATGGTCCAAGCACTTGGATTCTTGCTACCCATGTGGGAGGCTTTAGTCTGGCCTAGCCCAGGCTGTTACAACCATTGGGGATTGAACCAGCAGAAAGATCTATCTCTCTGCCTTTTAAATGAGGTAATTAATTAATTTTTTAAAACACTCAAAAGTTGAGAGCAAGCTCATGTAGACACTCTACAGATGACTTTGCTTTCAACAAGAGCAGTCCCACAGCCCCTGACGGGAACAGCCTTAGGCCACAGTTGTTGATGATAGGCTTAGCACATCAATTTGGTTATGAGAGTTACACTTTTTTTGTTCAAGATTTATTTATTTATTTATTTACTTATTTATTTATTTATTGAAAGGTAGAGCAAGAGAGAGAGAGAGAGAGAGATTGATCTTCTAGCAGCTGGTTCATTCTCCAAATGCAAGCAACAGCCAGAGCTGGGTCAGGTTGAAGCCAGGAGACTGGAACTCCATCTAGATTTCCTGCATGGGTAGCAGGGAGCAAGTACGTGAGCCATGACCTGCTACCTCTCTGGGTATACATTAGCAGGAAGCGAGAATTTCAAGCAGAACTGGGACTGTAGTCCAGGTACTCCAAGATGGTGTCTAAACTACTAGGCCATGAGACCTCTTACTAACTTTTATCTTATTGCTTCTCTATCAGATCTTGGGTTACCTTCATCCCACAAAAAGATAATTGAATTCCTCCAATTAATTAGTAAAGCTATGAATGACGTACCCAATAGGTTCAGTTATAATTATGCCATTTGCAATAGTCACCTGATGGAATTTACTTCAGAAAGATTCAGACATGCTTCATTCTCTAGCTCTTCAAAGGTCTACAATCAAATAAAAGTCAGTAATAATGATTATATATCTCATCAAACTATGGTTGTGCGTTTAAACCAGTGAAATCTCTCTTTTTAAAAAGTGGAAACAATATAAATTATTATTAGATAACTGATAAACACCACATGATGAAATGTTCTTGCTAGAGTAAAATAATTGAGATGATAATTAGGCATAATTGGCATTATTATGAGTCAATCATATTTCAGTGAAAGGAAAACATATTTGGCTAAAAGGATGTAATTTTGGTGTTGGTACTGTACAAATTCTCTCTGGTTCAGCTAGGTCATTCATTGTATTTGCCAATCAATTATTTTAGAGATGACTGGAGATTTCCATTTTAACAAGAGCCTATTTTTTTAAAAAATGGTAAAGCTTTTAGAGGCCTCTCTCATTGATGCATCCTGAGTCTTTTCACTGGCTCTTGTCACTCTTTCTAATCCACGTATCTCCTAACTACTTGCCCATGTCACCATCAAGCCCACAACCTGAGACTCAGTAACAAGGGGATGGTTTTTAGAAGAAAGGATTACTTTATTTTCTGGTTTATTATTTCACTCACATATTGAACAGGGGAAGCTTAGGGGAGTAGCCAATATCTTATCATAGAAAACAATCTTTCTCATTTTCTCACACAATCCATGATTTTTAAAGTTGTGTTTATTCACTAGAGAAAATTCCTGTGTATACCATTCGCCCTGAATGCCATAGAAGTAAAATTCTATTCTACAGGGCTGTTGCTGTGGCATGGTGGGTAAAGCTGCCACCTGGGATATAGGCATCCCAAATGGGCACCAGATTGAGTTCTGGCTGCTCCACTTCCAATCCAGCTCCTTGCTAAAGGCATGGGGAAAAGCAGCAGAAGATGGTTCAAGTGCTTGGGCCCCTGTGCCCATGGGGGAGACCCAGATGAAGCTCTACGTTCCTGGCTTTGGCCTAGCCTGGCCCTGGCCATTGTGGCCATTTGGGTACTGAATGGAATATCTCTCTCATGCATGCTGTCTCCTTCTCTCCCTGTTGTTCTGACTTAAAAAAAAAATAAATCTTTAAAAATTTTGTACTCTAGAATTAAAACCTCAGAATACTTTGTTATTCCTCCTTCATCATACACACACACACAATATTTTTATAAAATAATTCTAAAAATCTTGGTTAAAAAAGGAAGCAAATCTTTACAAGGATGGGAAAACATGTTAGTAAAATAACAGAAATTTCTATTGAAAAAGTTTAGGGAAACATCTTGTGAAAAAAGAGAAAATTAAAACACCTAAATCTCTACTTAAGTTCTAAGGACCTGGAAAGTTTTAGTAATAAAAGCCAGAGAAACTGGGTGTGGAGGGTTTAAAATGTAGAATAAGGGTCAGGCATTATGGTGCAGAGGGTTAATTTGCTCCTTGTGAGGCCAGCATCCCATATCTGAGTGGGCAGAATTGAGTCATCTCAGTTTCCTGATAACGTGCATCCTGGGAGGAAGCAGATTATGGCCCAGTACTTGGGTTCCTGCCACTCACATGGGACCAGGATAGAGCTCCAGCCTTTGACCTAGCCTAGTCCTGACCATCATATTTAAGGAGTGAACCCGCAGATGGAGATTTTTCTATCTCTCTCCCTCGTTTTCAGTCTCTCTGCCTTTCAAATATTGTTTTTTAAATGTAGAATAGAAAGTGGATTTCTGGCCAGTGCCGTGGCTCACTTGGCTAATCCTCTGCCTGTGGAGTCAGCACCCTGGGTTCTAGTCCCGGTTGGGGTGCCGGATTCTGTCCTGGTTGCTCCTCTTCCAGTCCAGCTCTCTGCTGTGGCCCAGGAAGGCAGTGGAGGATGGCCCAAGTGCTTGGGCCCTGCACCTGCATGGGAGACCAGGAGGAAGCACCTGGCTCCTGGCTTCGGATTGGCACAGCGTGCTAGCCACAGCAGGCCAGTTGTGGTGGCCATTTGGGGGGTGAACCAACAGAAAAGGAAGACCTTTCTCTCTGTCTCTCTCTTTCACTGTCCACTCTGCCTGTCAAAAAAAAAAGTGGATTTCTATAGGGCTAATTCTTCAAAAATATTCTCAAACACACTGAAGAGAGAAAAAAAAGAAGGCCCTAGAAAGGATGTTGCTAGCAAAAACCACAGTCACAAGAATGAGGCAGGCCCAAGCTGGTGCATAAATAAGCAGCTTGGTCAGCCCTGTCCCTCATAGCTATATACACACCAAGTCACCTTTCTAAGAGCTACAGGTGCCAGATGAGAGACCATAGTGCCGCATCTTGTTATAATTAAAAGAAAAGTCACATTGAAGAAAGCAAAAAGGAAAGGTGTTGTCCATGACACACCTGTCCCAGCTCCAAGGAGTACAATATGGAGAGGCGAAAATGGAGGGAAATGGAGAACAGTCTGAATCCTGGTATCAGGCACACTTCAAAATAATTTAGTCAGGCTGAGTCCACCAGCCCTGGTCCCAGCCCCTTGCTGTAGAGTGCATATTTGGAATTTTTGCAAGCCAGGCAGCTTCTGCCACCCCTCTCCCAACTTCCAGCAAGAAGAAAAACTCCAGCTGTGGAGAGAAGATAGGAGAGGGAACATAAGACCACACCTTGGAGCTCAAAGCTGGGCCTACTGTGCTGAGACCTGGCATCTGGAAAGCCTCAAAGCTCCTACTGTCCAGCCCGTGTTCACAGCATGAACACTGGGCAGACACTTGCCTCCAGCGAGTAGTTCTCATTTTGGTGTGTTTCACTGCCAGCCTCAGGTGGGCCTACAGGGTGCCCTAAAGACTTTTGGAGGTCCGGGAACTGTAGGATGCAGGGAAACAGCATGTGATCAATCTTGGTGGCAGGGGCCTAACATTATCAACCTCTTCCAACTCTGAGAAGACAGCAAGGAACAAAAGGATTGTATTTAAGACATCAGTACTAGGCTGGTAAAGCCCTAAGCTGAGCAAATCCCTAGTTTCGTCCCTAGGCTAGTGCATGTGGATGGGGTCTCCAAACTTGCCCAAATATAAGGTGAAGATCTGCACCCTAATGAGACAGATTTGGTTTAACAGGCAGCACCTCCAGGCTCTCGTGGGCTTCATGTATGCCTCAAGGTTGCACAGGCTTGATGACTGAGACTTGGGTGTGACCCACCAGGGGCCTGCCCAAGTGACTGAGTGGGTACTTCTTCCACCTCTCTTACAACCTTGGGCAGATAGCAAGGACTCACTGGACTGTTTTGGACCTCAGTGCCAGGCTGATGGAACCCAGCAAAGAGCAGATTCTAACGGCCCCTGCCTCCCAAGGCAGTGCCTGCACTCAGACTCTGGATCTGCTTCAGTGTCTAGTGGAGTTTCATGGTCCTGTTTGAGCAGTCTTATACTCCAGCAGCATCAACAGCAGCTTATAGGTGCAGACAGACAACAGCTCACCTTAGCAAAGCAGACTACTTAGAATTTCTGGAACAGCCACAAAGATAGCCAAATTACTAAACTCATCGTCCTATGTGCAGGTGACATTATACTCCAATAAGCAACAAGAATTCTCAGTGAACCATAACCTCTACCAAAGGCAAAATAATGTGCCAGAAACCAACCATCTATGAATTAAAATTTCCAGATGTTTGAATGAAAATTTCTGTAGCTGTTAAAGGAAACTCAGGAAATTCAAGAGGACATAAATATCATAACAGAGAGTTTTGATAGAGAGATGGAAGTAATTAAACAAAATCAAAATCAAGCAGAAATCCTAAAACTGAAAAATATACTAAGTGAAATTAAAAGGTTAATGGAAGATATAAAATAGCAGAACAGATCAAATAAAAGAAATAATCAGTGGGCTTGAGGAGAGGCTATTTGAAAACACATAGTTGGAGGATAAAAAAGAAAATAAATGTACAGAAATGAAGAACACTTACACTTTCAGGATACATAGGAAAGCATGAAAAGAGCAAATATTCAAGTTACTGGCATTCAAGAGGGAACTGAGAATGCCAAGGGGGTAGAATGCATACGCAAAGACACAATGACAGAAAACTTACCAAACCTATATAAAGACACAACTATGCAGATACAGGAAGATCAAAAGTCACCATTCAATTCAACCAAGTCTACCACAAGACATATTATAATTGAGCTGTGCAAGGTTAAAGAGAGGATTCTCAAAGCTGGAAGAGAAAAGAAGCAAATAATACATAAAGGGTTCTCAATGTTCCTGACTACAGACATCTCAACAGAAACCTTATAGCTCAAGAGGGAGTGGAATGAGATTTTTACAGTATTGAAGGGGAGAAAAATGCTTTCAATGCTGTATCCAGTAAAACTATCTTTCAAATATGATACAGAAAGATTCCCAAACTAAAGCTGAGAGAATTTATCACATCCAGACCTATGTTAATAAGAAATGTTAAAGGGAATTCTTCAAACTGAAAGAAAGAGATGCTAACAGTAAACAACAACAACAAAATTATGAAGTAGAAAACTCATTCGTAACTAGCTATTGGTGCAACTATGTCAAGAAATTCAGAAAACTATAAATACTATGCTAAAATGCTAAGAGACAGATAATATGGAAGAAGTAAAATATGACATCAAAAATTCAAAAGGTTGAGAGCATCAATGTTGAATATCTTCTGAGAATTTCTTATCACTTTGATTTCTGTTTGCCTCTTTTGCTATTATTATGACCAATGTTAAGTTATTATCACTTCAAGATGGCTTGTTATAGCCAAAAGAATTTTATATAAGCCTCAAGGTAACCACAAAGTAAAAACCACATATAGATTTATCAAAAATATTAAATGAAGAATCAAAGACAACTAGAGGAAGTTGCTTACAAAGATTGCAGTTAGTAGCATAGAAAGAAAGGAACTACAATAAAAATACAAAAAAGTATCAAAATAGCAGTAGTAAGACCTTACCTAACAACTAGCTTAAATGTCAATGAATTAAATTCTCCAACTAAAATATCTATATAGAGCAACCAAATGGATTGGAAAATATTATCCAACTATATGATACTCACAAGAAACTCATTCACTTCTAAGACCACACATAGATTGAAATTGAAAGGCTAGAACAAGATTTTCTATGCAAATGGAACAAGAAAGAAAGCAGGAGTAGTTTTATCTATGAGACAAAATAGTTTTAAATCAAAAGCAGTAAAAAGAGATCAGGAAGATCATATACAATGATAAAGGGTTCAATGCAACAGAGGAAACAACAGCTAAACTATACATGCACCCAATAATGAAGCACTCAAATACATAAAGTAAATATTAATATACCTATAGGAAGAAATAGACTCTAATACAATAATAATGTGGGATTTTAACACCCCTGTTTCAGAACCAGATGAATCATCAAGACAGAAAATCAACAAAGAGACAACATCCTGAATCAAACTGGATCTAACAGACGTATACAGAACTTTCAACCGAAACTTCCTGCACATTCTTTTCAACATCACATGAAACATTTTCCAGGGTAGATCATATGGTAGGTGACAAAGCATGTTTCAAACATTTTTTAATGTTTGTATATTTTCACCCACTTGAAAGGCAAAATGACAGAGACACAGAGAGAAAGAGACTTAGAAATCTCTACAAAGTAGAGTAAATTAGTACAGCCATTGGGGAAAACAGTATGGAGGCTCTGCAAAAAAAAAAACAAACAAAAAAAAAAACAAAAAATACAATTATATATAATCTGGCAACCCTACTTCTGGGGATACATCCAAAGTAAATAAAATTCATTCTGGGTATATATATATATATATATATATATATATATATCCAAAGTAAATGAAATCCACCTGTCAATGAGGCATCTGCACTCCCATGTCTATTGCAGCACTATCCCCAATACCTTGGAAATGGAAACAGCTTATGTGTCCATCAGCTGATAAGTGGGTAAAGAACATGTGGTACATATATACAATGGAATACTCCTCAGCCACATAAAGGATGAAATTTTATTTTCAACAGCCTCAATAGAACTGGATGTCATTATGTTAAATGAAATAAGCTAGGCGCAGAAAGTCAAAGAACACATGATCTCACTCATATGTGGACAATAAAAAATTAGAAGTGAAAAATATAAGTGTATTTTTCAGAGTTTAGGAAAGGTGATTGCTAGGTATTAGATTATAATTAGACAGGAGCAAGAAGTTTTGGGGTTCTACTACACAATAGATTGAAGATTCAAGATTCCTAAGGTTAATTTACTGTATACTTCTGCATTTAAAAACTAGAAGATATGATTTGGGGATATTTTCACTACAAAGAAATGTAAAATGCTTGAAACTATATGTTTTCATGATTGAAAATTATAACGTATACATGTAATGAAATATTACATAGTACTCCATCCATATGTATGTATTTTTATGTGTTGATTTCTAATAAAAATTTCAAAAGAATAAATACAGGTTATATAATTATGATTTATATTACAGAATACTCATAATAATGATTCTGGATTGCAACAATGAATAATTACATATTTAGGTCTCTTGATACAATCCTTATTTAAAGTGAGGAGCAGCTCACTCCTCACTATGCTCCTCAGAGGTTCTCTAAGAAAGTTATGATAGGGAACTAAAAATGTCACATAAATTTAAAAGTTCAGAATTCTTCCTTGATAGTCATCATAGTCCATTTTATGTTGCTGGAAGAGAATACTACCAACTGGATTTTTAAGGAACAAAAACGTATTTAGCTCACAGTTCCACAGCCTAGAAATTCAAGACCATCATGTAGATATCTGCCAACAGCCTTTGTGTTGTGTCAATCACGAAGGAAGGCAGAAAGACAAGAGAGGGCGAAGGCAAATGAGCAAGACAGGGGCAAACTCACTTCCAAAACAAATCCATTCCCGTTACAGCTAACCTACTCCAGAGATAGTAATAATCTATTCCTGAGAACACAGCTCTAGTGATTAAGCCACACCTCCTAACAATGTTGCATTGGGGATAACATTTCAAATACATGAATTTTGGCAGAAATATTCAAACCACAAGGCTGGTGCCTTGGCTCGCTTGGCTAATCCTCTGCCGGCACCCTGGGTTCTAGTCCCGGTTGGGGCGCTGCTTCTATCCCGGTTGCCCCTCTTCCAGGCCAGCTCTCTGCTGTGGCCCAAGAAGGCAGTGGCGGATGGCCCAAGTGCTTGGGCCCTGCACCCGCATGGGAGACCATGGATTGGCACAGTGTGCCGGCCACAGCGCGTTGACCGTAGTGGCCACTTGGGGGGTGAACCAATGGAAAAAGGAAGACCTTTCTCTCTGTCTCTCTCTCTCTCACTAACTCTGAAAAAAGAAAGAAAGAAAGAAAGAAAGAAAGAAAGAAAGAAAGAAAGAAAGAAAGAAAGATTGATTCAAACCACAAACCAATAATCAGAACTTTCCATAGAAATCAAAGTCCAAAGATCTCTTTAGATATACATTATAATGAAAAAAAAAAAAAGGGAATTTTCACAGTTTAAATGGTCTAAGGAAATTCAATAATAGTTGGCATTAAGAAATGAACTACAGGATGCTTAAAAATAGATAATAGTAGGCCAGTGCCGCAGCTCAATAGGCTAATCCTCTGCCTTGCGGCACCAGCACACTGGGTTCTAGTCCCGGTCGGGGCGCTGGATTCTGTCCCAGTTGCCCCTTTTCCAGGCCAGCTCTCTGCTATGGCCCGGGAGTGCAGTGGAGGATGGTCCAAGTGCTTGGGCCCTGCACCCGCATGGGAGACCAGGAAAAAAGCACTGGCTCCTGGCTTCGGATCAGCGCAGTGTGCCAGCCACGGCGGCCATTGGAGGGTGAACCAATGGCAAAAGGAAGACCTTTCTCTCTGTCTCTCTCTCTCACTGTCCACTCTGCCTGTCAAAAAAAAAAAAAAGATAATAGTAGTTGCACAGCTCTTTACAACTCTCAATGCACTTATCAATAATTTACTAGGAAAATGTCAAAATGTCCTTGTCAGTAAGGTACACAGGATAATGGTACTTGTTTTTTAAAAACAGCTCATGCAAGAGATTGCAAAATAGCTATTCAAAGCACACTTCTAATTCTTGCATCTAGTCATATTTTTAAGTGTTATAGAACATAAATTAAGGACAGTAACGTAAAACAATATGCAGCCTTCTGAGAGTGGGCATTTGATGCAGCAGTTAAGATGCTGCCTGGGATGCCCACGGTCCATATCCTTGTGCACAGGTTCAAGTCTCAACTCCACTCTTTATTCCCGCTTCTTGCTAATGCACACCCTGGGAGGCAGAGGTGATGGTTCAGATGGTTGGGTTCCAGTTACCCAAGTCCGGGATCTAGATTGAGTTCCCAGCTCTTGGCACAGTTCTGACTACTGTGAGCATTTGGGGAGTCAATCAGCAAGCAGAAGATGCACTCTCATTCTACTGTTCTCTCTCTCTCTGCCTCCCTCTCTAATAAAATAAACAGTTTTGCACAGTGAAACTCAGATTAAGTCTGGTGTTATTATTGACATATATTTATCATTGTCCTGTGGCTAAGGACTCAAGGGAATATATTTTGCAATTCTTGGTTTTCATCAGATCCCCAGCTGATCACCATATTATCTCATTACTTCAATAAAGTTAATATTTTTACCTCTGTCATCTCTTATTTTTCCAGATGTCAACTTTTCACCTTAATGAAATGTGAGCATGTAGCAACAACACAACATGAACTAATTTTAACAAGCACAATGGAATGTATGTCTAAAAAAGTGATATTGCCTTGGAAATCACAAAAATGTGAGCACTGGTAGCAAAGTAAGATTAAATAAGGAGCCTGCTTTACCATGTTTGAAGGACAGCATTCCATAAGAATCACAATTTGTGGCATGGATGGTTGTAAACATAATATTTTTACTTTTTAGTTTTTCCCTGTATATTATATTCTATTGAGAACATTAGTGTTTCGGTTACCCATAAGACTATTGAGTAAATAATACTTCTTGTGATTCAAGGGTACTAATATATACCTTACAAAAATTATAATTTTACTACAATGATATTCATCATTCTTTTCTTTGCTCACCAGTATGTACTAACTACCATATTATGTACTGGGGTTGCATAAAAAACAAACTTCACTTTCAAGAAACATATGAAGTAATGACAGTGATTAGTTCAAGATATAATTTTTGTCAACATTCACATAAATATTATATCAAAGAAATGTAGCCAATTTGATTCTGTTACTAATGTTCACCATTGAATTTACTATTAAATATTAAATATGATCCATCTTCTAGGAGCCATTTCTAAGTTCCCTTCCAGTTCTATGAGTATTTGAGACTTCTAATATGGTATTTTTCTGATAATGTACAGGATACAGTTAAGCTCTAACCTTAAATAATAATGAAGATGCTGAAAGAATGTAAGTAAACAAAATAAACAGCAAAAAATATGATATTATAGAGAGTCAAGGGAGAGACCACAATTAGTTGCTGGACTCCAGAAAGTCTTCTTGGAGGAGAGAGCATCTACTGTTTTTTGTTTTTTTTTTTTGACAGGCTGAGTGGACAGTGAGAGAGAGACAGAGAGAAAGCTCTTCCTTTGCCGTTGGTTCACCCTCCAATGGCTGCCGCGCTGCGGCCCGCGCACTGCGCTGATCCGAAGGCAGGAGCCAGATGCTTCTCCTGGTCTCCCATGCGGGTGCAGGGCCCAAGCACTTGGGCCATCCTCCACTGCACTCCCGGGCCACAGCAGAGAGCTGGCCTGGAAGAGGGGCTACCGGGACAGAATCTGGCGCCCTGACCAGGACTAGAACCTGGTGTGCTGGCGCCACAGGCGGAGGATTAGCCTAGTGAGCTGTGATGCCAGCCAAGCATCTACTGTTGATACCACAGCCTCAATAGAATATACAAATCTGAACTGAATGAGAAAGGTGAAAAGTTTTAGGCTTTTAGTATCTGTGTTTTTTTTTTTTTCAGTAAAATAAATTAAATATGTTTGTACATAGCTCCATACACAAAAGCATCCTTTTTTACAAAGAAATGATTACTTTTTATAATAATTAAATCATTAGTACATGTATGGGAGATAAATATTTTAAATATATAGTCTGATTAATTTATGTCTGCACAGAAATCAGCTTACAGAGCAACCAGAGCATAATTGGAAGTTACATTTTGTTTCTTCATTAAAATAAAAATCAACATGTGCATATAGACTAGCTAACTGAAGCTGGGTTTCAAATGGTTGCCACATTTGTCATAAGAACTTTCCATGCAGTTTTTTTTTTTAAGATTTATTTTATTTATTTGAAGACAGAATTACAGAGAGAGGCAGAGACACAGAGAGAGGTCTTCCATCCGTTGGTTCATTCCCCAGATGGAGCTGCACTGACCCGAAGCCAGGAGCCAGGAACTTCTTCCTGGTCTCCCACGTAGGTACAGAGACCCAAGGACTTGGGCCATCTTCTACTGCTATCCCAGGCCATAGCAGAGAGCTGGATCAGAAGAGGAAGAGCCGGGATTAGAACCAGAGCCCATGTGGGATGCCAGCACTTCAGGCCAGGGCGTTAACCCGCTGCGCCACAGTGCTGGCCCCTTCCATATAGTTTTATAATCAAGTGCCCTAACTATCTTAAGCTATGGAAGAAACAGTAAGTGTTGGTGCTTGGCTCATGGATTAGCCTGACAGATTGCATTATTGGTCCCAATCTGTCACCATTCTCCTTTCTCTTGCTCTTTACCATCTGACTTTTCACTTCTTCCCCAAAGACTTTAAGCATAATTCTCCACCTCTTGACTTTGGGTTTGGTCATGTAATTTGCTTTGGCCCAAAGAATACAGCAGAAATGTTAGTGGGCCAAAACCCAGGTCAGGCCTCAATAGATCATGCACATTTCTCCTATTTGCTCCCTTCAAAAAAAAAAAAAGATTTATTTACTTATTTGAAAGGCAGAGTTACAGAGAGGCTTCAGGAACAGGTAGACTCAGAGGTTCAACATGTCTTAACGAATATCTCTGGAAATTTCTCTGCATGTCTCCTTGCCTGTGCTGTTCCATGTGTCAGTTTTGTCACTGGATCAAGCTACTCTCTTGGAGCAAAAATGGCTGTGGAAGTTCTAAACTGTTATCTGCATATTTCATTTTGCATTTTCATCTTGAAGAAGAGAGAGGGTCTGTATCCAACCACTGTGGATTCCTGAGAGATACTCTGATCTTATATGCTTATTTGCCCATAAACCAAGCAGCGCAGCCAGGGGAAGAAATGTTCTGACTGACACATTCTAAATCCTAGGTTCCTAAGAGGTGGAGGGGTCAAACTTAACAAATTCCATGGATTTTTTTATAATGAGATCTACTATTGGGAAAGGGGAAAGGGGAAAATAAGTATGAGAGAGGAAATTAGCAGTGCACACAACAATGTATTTCCTATTTTATCATGCATGATCACACCTTTCTCATGTTGTGTCTCAGATATCTACCCCTGAAAAATACTTTTATTAACATAAAGATATGCACTTAGTTGGATTTACTGTATATGTTACAAGGTATACAGGTTTTTTTTAAGGATAAATAAAGTATAAAAAGACAAGAAGACAAAAGAAATTATAATGCCACCATTTATCCTTCAGTAATTAGAGAAACACTCTATTTGGAAATCTCAGTATCACCTGCTTTGCACCTGCTCTACCAACTGAGAAATGCAGATTTGGCAAAGAGAGAAAATCCATTCTAAGTAGATCTGTGACAATACAGGGCAAGAGGGTCTTGAAATCCACCAAGAGTTTTAATCAATAAGACTGTCAGCACAGAGCATAAGAGAAGCTAAGAAAAGAAGAGTTTGCAAAAAAGAATTCCAGAAACAGCTCTAGCTGCAAGGTTCTGGTGACACAGTAGGGCCAATGAGGCAAAGGCACACACCCCCTTGTCTTCTCTGATCTAAGAAGGTTGAGAGAGGAAAAGACTGATGGGCTCTGTCCTTTTAGATTCAAACTTCCAGAATCAAGGGGAGAATTCTAAAACCCATTGTCTAGTTTCCAAAGTTGAGTTTGAAAAACAAGATCTTTCTTTTCGTTACCAGATTCTCGGTTGTAAACTGAAGCTTCTTGAGTGTGCCTGCTTCATAAAAGGCAAAGGGACATAATTGAATTTTGCACGCTGCTTCTAAGTGGATTGCTGGGGTATACTAGGATTAATTAGTTTCATGTTGTAATTCAATTCAAAGGATGCTGATAAACTAAGACCATCAAACTCCATTAGGAGAAACAAAAACTTCTTAATTATGACAGCATCTTCGGGGCTGTGGATAAGTTTTATCAGCATGTTAAAAGTTCAGTTTCAGTTTTCTAGAACTGGTGATGGAGCCACTGCAGTGGATCAGACAGACTTCCATGATTAAAATCTTTTCACCGAATTCTTCACTTTTCAAATTTGGTATCTTAAAAAAAAAAATCCTGGGGGCTGGCACTGTAACATAGCTGGTTAAGCCACCACTTGCAAAGCTGGCATCCCTATGGGCGCCAGTTCAAATCCCAGGGGCTCCATTTCCGATCTAGCTCCCAGTTAATGGCCTGGGAAACAGCAGCATATGGCCCAAGTGCTTGGATCCCTGTACCCCTATGGGAGTCCTGGAAGAAGCTCCTGATTCCTGGCTTTGGGCTGACTCAACCATTTGTGGGGAAGATCCAGCAAATGTCTCTCCAACTCTGTATGTAACTCTCTCAAATAAATAAAGTAAATCACTTTTTAAAAACTTAAAAATAAATGAATTCTTGGTTTTAGTGGTTCTTTCTGCCCTTTTGAAGGTGAAATTATATTTTGAAAAAATAAAAAAATCCCCAGGAGAATGAGTCCAGCCTTGCTACAGGCATGACTGTAAAATGCACAAGGTTAAAGAGGTTGGTTTTGCACTGAATCTTTATCCTTTGCTGTACTTTCCACAGCATCATGACCTCTTATGCATGGGAAAAAAATCGTTCAGCACTGAAATATTTTACTCTGTGTAGAGAACATCATCAATATGACATGTGGTCTTGCAAATAACTTTTCTTACTCTCATCCCCATTACACTCCACCTTTGCATAATAACACACAAGGAGGGGTGGGCATTGTAGCTCAGCAGTTAAGATGTTAGTTCAGCTGCCTGCATCTCATTTCAGAGTGCCTGGGTTTGAATCCCAGCTCTGCTTCTGATTCCGGCATCCTGCTAATACCGCCCTAGGAGGCAGTGCGATGGCTTCAGTACTCGGTCCCTGCCACTCACATGGGAGATCTGAATTGAGTTCTCAACTCTTGGTTTGGCCTGGTCCACACCCAGTTGTCTTGCAGGCATGGTGGGGTATAAACTAGCAGATGGAAGATCTCTGGGCTTGTCTGTCTCCCTATCTCTGTCTCTCTGCCTTTCGAATAAATAAAAAATAAATAAAAATTTTTTAAAAAGAAATGTTTTAAAAACAACACACTGTGAACACATAAGCATGTATATGCACACACTAGCTGATATCATATTGCATGCACATTGATACTGCCATTCAGGATCTGACCAACTTTATTTGCAGCTTGCCGCATTGGGGCCCTTTAACATCTTTCCATAGTCAGTACAAGGGGCTTCTGTACAAATGGAATACTCCCTCCAGGATGTGCCTGTGCACATCCACTGAGACACACACACTTCTAATTCCTCTTCATGACTCAGCTCTCCGTGTAGCCCTCACTCCACTTGGGACATGTGTTTGACCCCCAGGAGTAGTGCAGATGTCACTCCTCTGAGACAACTCAGCACCCAAATTTGGGTTGCAAGTGAAATATTAGAGTATCCTGTCACACACCAGTAACCCATTAGAAGTGAAGCTCCTGAATTACAGAAGTGTATCTTACTCATGGTAACATCATTGAATGGTGTGGTGCTTGGCACACAGAATTTTATGAACAGTTTTGGAATAAGTGGATGAAGGCCAGTATGACTGCAAAATTACCTATGAAATTTCTGCCTTTATCTATTAAAGATCTCCTTTACTTCCCCCTCCCCATTAGCCAGGCATCTTTGTGGACTGAGGCTTTTAGCAGCTTCCCCAAGTCCATTCTCGCCATTTCCCCTAGAAAAGAACACTTGATTTTTAACTGAGAATACTAATATGGGATAAACTACACTGTCCATTTGAATAAATTATGCTCATTAAAACATAAAAGTGTTATATAGGACCTCTGGGAAGTATTCTTAAAAGCCAAAATATATGTTCTTTATCAATTTTTCTTCCTTCTAGCTACTTAAGATATGGAAGTGATAGATGGTTATCTAGTAGCCATCTTGTACTGTGAGGCAATATGCTAAGGACAGAAGACATCTATGCCCCTGAATGTTTTGGAGCACTAAAATGGCCGTATAATATTATAATTCCTGCCAAAGTTCTCGTATAGAAGAGGAAAACCACAGAGATCAGTAGTCACTGTGATTGCAAGTATTTTTGATATAATGGCTCAACCTAATTCTAACTATCACAACCAGACAGCCAGAAACTTTCTATATCCAAGCATAGGTCTTTTTCTTTTAAAGATTTTTTTTTATTTGAAAGGCAAAATTACAGAGAGGCAGAGGCAGAGAGAAAGAGAGGTCTTCCATCAGGTGGTACATTCCCCAAATGGCTGTAATGGCCGGAATTATGCTGATCCAAAGCCAGGAGTCAGGAGCCTCTTCTGGGTCTCCCACGCAGGTACAAGGCCCCAGGACTTGGGCCATCCTTCACTACTTTCCCAGGCCATAGCAGAGAGCTGGATCAGAAGTGGAGCAGCTGGGACTCAAATCGGCACCCAGATAGGATACCGGCACTGCAAGCTTTACCTGCTATACCACAGTGGCAGTCCCATGAATAAGTCTTATGAGTCATTCTGGTCTTTTTTTTTTTTTTGTAAGACATGAACTAGGAACCAATGTCTGGTTACAATTTTTTGTCCCATATATAATTTCCCCCTGGGAAATATACTCATCTTCCCACCAATTTCCATTAAGCAATGTGCTCTGAAAGACCTTTGAACAAGTATTTCATCATGAAATAGGGTATAGCTGGTCAAACATACTTTTTAGACTTTAAGCTCCATGAATCCAGGGAACATGCTTTGATTATACATCTTACTTGGTTTCATATATTCCTCTCAGTAAGTATTCCAAAATGTTTACTGAACAAACCATCGTTGTATGTTTGATGTATATTTTATTATTATCAACATTAAGTACATTCTGAGTATTAAGCAAAGAGGATAAATAAGGTAAAACCACCACCTGCAGTGCCAGCATCCCATATGGGTGCTGGTTCGAGTCCTGGCTGCTCGATTTCTGATCCAGCTCTCTGCTATGGCCTGGGAAAACAGTAGAAGATGGCCCAAGTTCTTGGGCCCCTGCACTCACATGGGAGACCAAGAAGAAGCTCCTGGCTCCTGGCTTTGGATCAGTGCAGCTCTGGTTATTGCAGCCAATCGGGGAGTGAACCAGTGGATGGAAGACCTACCTACCTCTCTCTCTCTCGCTTTCTCTCTCTCACTTTCTCTCTCTCTCTCTCTCTCTCTCTCTCTCTCTCCCTGCCTCTTCTTCTCTGTATAACTCCGATTTTCAAATAAATAAATACATTTTAAAATAAAAATAAGACAAATTCTCTACTCTCCAATTATTTTATGGGATACCTAAATGAGTTTTCTCCTTCCCCATTCTCTGTCTTCCAATCCTACTTTATTCTTCTTTGTAGTGCTATTCCCTACCTGGCATTTCATTTGCACATGATCTTATTTATGTGACACAGTCTTCTTCCTCTGCAATGTAAGTTCCCCTAGAGCCTTTACTTTGTGAGTGATTAATAAGTATTTGTTGAATGAACTGATTTTTTTTCTTTGAGCATGAGTGTGTGTGGTTATGTCTGGAATGACCAGCCACTAAAATAACAGAAATGTTGATGGGCCCAGGAAAGAAGGCACTGAACACACCACCTTGCCGTACAATGATGACAGCCAGTCTTGTTGATTTGGGCTTTGTTTTGGTAACATAATAGGTTGGCCTGCATTCAGATTTTTTTTTTTTGACAGGCAGAGTGGACAGTGAGAGAGAGACAGAGAGAAAGGTCTTCCTTTGCCCTTGGTTCACCCTCCAATGGCTGCCGCAGATGGTGCGCTGCGGCAGGTGCACCGTGCTCATCCGATGGCAGGAGCCAGGTGTTAGGTGCTTTTTCCTGGTCTCCCATGGGGTGCAGGGCCCAAGCACTTGGGCCATCCTCCACTGCACTCCCGGGCCACAGCAGAGAGCTGGCCTGGAAGAGGGGCAACCGGGACAGAATCCGGCGCCCCAACCGGGACTAGAACCTGGTGTACCAGCGCCGTTAGGCGGAGGATTAGCCTAGTGAGCCGCAGCGCCGGCCCCTGCACTCAGATTTAGCAACAGAGCAAGCACCCTTCCAGAAATCAAATGTCATACAGAACCATGGCTGTTCTAGAGGAAAGGGGCCTTTTTCTAGTCTGCACTACTGGTGGCCCTGCGTGGAGCACTCATGAGGCAGATAAAAATTACGTTGCTCTCCTACAGTAGGGTTCCCACCTTTGTAGTCCCTAAGGTATCTTTGGGAAGACAGAATTTAATGAAAAGCACTTTCAAAGTCACATTATTTATACCTGTGGGGATACTTCCAGCTCCAAGCATCATTGATCAGGTGGGGCTTTCCAGTCTGAAACAACTGAGGCCTAAGGAGGGGTGGAGTTTTGAAGGAAGCTGAGGTGGCATTGATTTCAGAGAGGAACAAGACAGAGAGTCTGGCAATTGGCATCTGTCAGCATTTAGATTATAACAGAACTAGGGGCAATAAGCAGCCTGGATTTCTAGATTGAATCAAGCTGAGAAAACCTAATTGCTTTTTTTTCTTCTTTTTTAAAGCAGTGGGAATTGCATAAAAGTGGGATTAATAAAAGAGCAAGAGAAAATGAAGATGTAACACAACTTAATTTTGGCAAAGTACTTGATACAGTATCCGATAAAGTCTTACTTGCAAAACGAATTCAAACTGGGTTGGATTTGGACTCCAGCATTCCACACTGGTTGGAAGCTAGGAGCTGGTGACATAGACACCAAGGACAGATGTGGTGTGTCACATTACAGAGGTGTCTGGTAGCCCTGCCCCAGGAATCAATAGTTCTAGTGTTAGTTAACAGCTTCATTAATGATCTACACGATGAGACAAGAGAGTATCTTAATGAATGTTATTGAGAAAACTGTGGGGAGATGTTGTATATTCTATTCTCACTGAGAGGGGGCTTGCAACGGGAAAATAAATATGCAGAAACAACTGGGAAGAATCTGGTATTCTGGAAGAAATGGTTTGCAAGATTTTAAATGCATTCCTTAAGTCTTACAAAATAGTGTTCTTGAAATTTGAGTAAAACAAGTATTCAACCCAACCATGAAATTAAGTGCTAACCTATATGCCCAGGACATTTCTTTCTACCAGAATCAAATATATAAATAAATAACCACAGGATACTATAAAGTAGCAGCTAAGTAAAAATAACTTCTTTTCTATTTGACTTTCCCTTTTTCTCCTAGCATGTTAGTGGAAAATTCTGATAAAGAATTGGTATAAGGAACAATAGAAAGGGATTTAATTTATTTAACAGTGTGTGTGTGTGTGTGTGTGTGTGTGTGTGGAGGGGGGTGATAGCAGCACATAGAGACAACACTCAAAAAGCTCCCCTTAATAAGAAAAGACAAACTACAAGTGATTTCTTGATTTTCTTTTCAGGTTAAGAAAAAAAAATCTAGGGGCCAGTGCTATGGCATATTGGATAAAAACCACCCCTGCAGGGCCAGAATCCCATATGGGCACTGGTTCCAGTCCAGGCTACTCCACTTCCAATCCAGATCCCTAATGCACCTGGAAAAGCAGCAGAAGATGGCCCAAGTACTTGGACTCTTGCACCCACATGAGAGACCAAGTAGAAGTTCCTGACTTATGGCTTCAGATTGGCCCAGCTCTGGCCATTGTGGCCATTTGGAGAGTGAAGCAGCAGATGGCAGCTCTCTCTCTCTTTTCTCTCATTCTCTCTCGCTCTCTGTAACTTTACCTTTCAAATAAATAATCTTCCTTTTTAAAAATCTAGGAATTCCCATAATCTCAAAGTTCAGTACTTGCTACCTTACTGCACCAAAACCCAGTGCTTTATAAAGAAAGCCAACACATACTCCATGTTAAAGTCATCAATTTTACCACTTCCTCCTCCTCTCTTACTTCCATGCAACAGGATGATAAAAGCTAGGAGTTTAACTCAGGAAACTGCACGCTGCAGTGGAGGAACACTGAAAAACATAACAGTGAAAGAAACAAGTGCTCAGATTGTCACCATACTGCCTACATCTTCCTTCCGTTTTCACATTCTAACCTTGAGACCGGTCACACACATGCAATTATAAAAAGTCCCTACTTTTTCACATTCTAATTAATGAAAGCTAATGGCTATCTTCTGCTGGTCAGAATGTTTGCTCAAGCAGATGTAAATCTAAAAATTTCAGAAGCTAACTGCAGGGAGATGGCCAGAACAGCAGACCCCAGAAAGGGAGGAATCCAGGATCACCCTTCAAAATAGCCAAGCTTCAGATCAAAGAAGTCCCACCTAAGTGGTATTGGCACTGACCCTAGAAATCTGTCTGGCAACCTCCCCCAACTCCCATTTCCTCCTTTAAAAGTCATTCTGCTAAACTGAAAACTGGGACAAGCAGTTTTGGGCCTAAAGAGTCTGCTCCTCCCTCAAAGTGGTCCTTTGAATAAACTCATTCCTTTGCATCAGCTCCAATGTTGAGCAGCCTGGACCTAAATTTAACTGGTAACAAAATCTCTGCATGAGATGGCAGCCTAGGAGAAAACAGAGAGGGAAATTTTGAATTATGACTTTAAGACTTGATAGGCATTTACCAGGCTACCAGTCCGAATGGGGGAGAAAGGAGATGGCAAGAGTAGCAACAGATGAGGCTAATATGGCAGAAGCACTGAATCATGACAAACCTCAGAAGCTGTTCAAAGGAGTTTCAATTTTATCCCACACAAGTAGGAAAATCATTGGAGAAATCTGAGTGGGATGATAACATTATTGTAAAAGCATCCTGTTTCCCTCTATCTGTCTTTATTTTGTCCTACAGTCCAGTTTCTACAGAGCTATCAGACTTGTTAAAATGTAACTCAATCACAATATCTGCTCAAAATCCCCAATGTCTTCTCATCTCAGAGAAACTGAATGCTAGGCTCCTGCTTAAGGAGAAAAAAAAGGATAGGAGAGGAGGGGAGGGGAGGGGAGGGGAGGGGAGGGGAGGCTAGGAGAGAAGCAGATTCTGAGATGTCTTAAATTTAATTACAGTGGCTGAAGGATAGGAGGAAGAGTTAAAGGAAGTTAATCAGTTAACAGTTACAGGCATAAGTCAACAAAACTGTTCCACATTCCTGAATATGCACTAAAACCATGATTGAATATCCTAGGATTCCAACCCCTCAAGCTCCAGCAACTCCTGCTCAGGTATAACATTTTGGACTACTAATCTCAATCAATCTAGAAACAACAGGCAGTTCTCTTTATGGACTGCACTGCTATCCCCAAACTTTCCCTGATGCAGGTTATATTACATAGGTATGATGGTTTAAATCATTGGAAATTGGTGATAGAATTCAATCTCCAGTTCCTCCCTCACCTGTGGGTTGGAAGGTGGGGCTGAAGGTTACATCCCTCTAATCACTGGATGATTTCCCTGGCATCTGGCCCTCATCCTCCAAGAGTCACTTCATTAGCAAATATTCAGAAGTGGTTGAAAGGAAATTATTATGAATAACAGAAGATGCTACTCTCATTTCTATCACTCAGGGGATTCTAAGGGTTTAGCAGTTATGTGCTAGGACCCAGGGGCAAACCCAGTATATGTTTCTTATTATGACACAGACAGCAGTCTCGGTGCTGAAGGGCAGTGAAAGCAGATGAGAGGGGCCAGCACTGTGGTACAGTAGATTAAGCATTCGCCTGCGGTGCCAGGATCCCATATGGGTGCCAGTTCGAGTCCCGGCTGCTGCATTTCTAATCCAGCTCTCTGCTATGCTCTGGGAAAGCAGTAGAAGATGGCCCAAGTACTTGGACCCTTGCACCCTCGTGGGAGATCTGAAAGAAACTCCTGCTCCCGGCTTCGGTGGCTCAGCCCTGGCCATCTGTGGTCATCTGGGGAGTGAACCAAAGGATGGAAGTCCTCTGTCTCTCACTAACTCTTTCAAATAAATAAATAAACCTTAAAAAGGGGGAGGGGTGGTGCTTGGCTTAGCGGATAAAGCCACCACCTGTAGTGCTGGCATCCCATATGGGCTCCTGTTCGAGTTCCGGCTGCTCCACTTCCTGTCCAGCTCTCTGCTAGGCCTGGGAGAGCAGTAGAAGTTGTCCCAAGCCCTTGGGCCCTTGTATCCATGTGGGAGACCCGGAAGAAGCTCCTGGCTTCAGATGGGCCCAGCTCTAGTCATTGCGGCCAGTTGGGGAGTGAACCAGCGGATGGAAGACCTCTCTCTCTCTCTCTCTGCCTCTACTTATTTCTCTGTGTAACTCTGACTTTCAAGTAAAATAATTAAATCTAAAAAAAAAAAAAAGAATGCAGATGAGAATGCCAAGTACATGAATATAAGAGACAGAGAGTCAAGGTTCACTCGTAATCATTCACACAATAAGCATGGGGGAACGTAGTGGGGAGGAGGCTCTGCTGTACATTTGGTGTTAAGGCAGCTAGATAAATATTAGCCTGTATGTGTAAGAGGGGCTAAAGAAAATGAGAAGTTTTAAAAAAAATTAATTTAATGTATAATGGAATGAGGACACAAGTCCTGAGAGCGGGACACAGCCTCTTGGCTATCTCCTCCAGCCCAAGGTGTCCTTGCCTGTCCTTTATCCAAAGGAATTCCCTGACTTGAGAGAATTATACAGCTGGCCCCACTGGACTGAAGGAGTACTTGCTTCTCCAATAGATAAGAGCCCTGATGGTCAGTACTGTCGGGAAGGATTTGTTAAGGGAAATTCCACATCCAAAAATCCCCCACCCAGACTTTCCCAGAAGAGGGAAGAGGGCAGAAGGAACAGGGGACCCATCCTGAAGTCCACAAAAAACCCAGTCTGAATGTAGACTGGGCTCTCAGTCCTTTACTGAGAGGCCCACCTGGTCTACCAGGTGTAAGATTTTCTGTCTCTTCACTTTTTCCAATATACTATGCTAGAATCACCTCCTTGTCTGCTTGTTCACTGGCCACATTCTTTGTGGTCGACAGAACAAGTTCCCAGGGTTCAAATCGGTGGTGACGTAGGCAGTCAGACAGCCAATGGAGAAGGCTACATGACTGATACCATCTCCTGCCTTGGAACTCATCAGCCTAGTCATGGGACTCTGGAACATGACTCTGTAGTTTTTATTCCTATTGACATGTATTACAGTAAAGGAAACTTGCTCTTAATCGTTGAAATAAGTTTCTAGATGTATTACTAAGAATATAATTTTAATATTATGATAGAACTAATAAGGACAAGTGTGATCCTCTGAGTTGATAAGGTTCAGAACACGCCATCCCAAAATACGACTGTAGGAGACCACAATGCATGACCCAAAATATGCCTCTTTAGCAGAAGTATTACATTGAGATGATTATTTTTAGAAGCTACAGATACAAGAAAACTCTTAAAAACAAGAATAAAAGTTACTCTTTTGTTGGAGAAATTTATTTCTACAGAGGAGATCTCTATTTGTAAATGTGTCCCCCTCTGCACCAGGAAGAGGATGACTAAACAGTCAGTTTATCATTGGAGAAGGCACTGATTTAAACGTCTTTAAAACAAGTCTTGCCCTTATTTATGGTGCTTTTCTTGGCCACCTCCCCTCAAACAAGCCTTTCTCCTACACTCTTCTTTCTTAATCCAGGGTAAAATGTATTATCCTTTGGCACTTCCCTGAGTATCTCTCTTATACAGTAGAGGCATTCATGTTACTATTTTGTTTCTCTCTTGTTAATCCAGCTTCTATTAGAGTCTCAGCAGGCTGGTGCTGCTAATAGGCTAATCCTCTGCCTGTGGCGCTGGCACACCGGGTTCTAGTCCCGGTCGGGGCGCCGGATTCTGTCCCAGTTGCCCCTCTTCCAGGCCAGCTCTTGGCTGTGGCCCGGGAGTGCAGTAGAGGATGGCCCAAGTGCTTGGGCCCTGAACCACATGGAAGACCAGAAGAAGCACCTGGCTCCTGGCTTCGGATCAGTGCAGTGCGCCGGCTGCAGCGCGCCGGCCGCAGTGGCCATTGGAGGGTGAACCAACGGTAAAAGAAGACCTTTCTCTCTGTCTCTCTCTCTCTCTCTCTCTCACTGTCCACTCTGCCTGTCAAAAATAAAAAGAGAGAGAGAGTCTCAGCAAAGAACTACAAGAAGCAGAGAGAAAAATATTTTTGCTTTCCTGCTGAGTCACTGTAAAAAAAAAAAAGTTTGATAGACCATGAGCAATTTAAGTCCTCATGTACAATGCCGGCATCCAATATGGGAGAACCAGTTCAAGCCCAGCTGCTCTACCTCCAGTCCAGGTCCCTGCTAATGCACCTGGGAGGTAGCAGAAGATGGCCTGAGTGTTTGGGCCCCTACCATCCACATGTGACCTGGATGAATTCCAGGTTCCTGACATTGCAGATATTTGGGGGATGATCCAGCAGACAGAAGACATTATCCTCCTCATCACCTTCATCACTCTGCTTTTCAAATACATGAAGTAAAAATTTAAAATAGAGGCTGGCATTGTGGCAAATGGGTTAAGCTGCTGCCTGCAATGCCAGCATCCCATATGGGCAACTGAGTTCTGGCTGCCCCAGCTCCCTGATAATGTGCCTGGGAAAGCAGCAAACGATGGCCCACGTGCTCAGGAATCTGCACCCATGTGGGAGACCAGCCAGGAAGAAGTTCCTGGCTCTTGGCTTTGGCCTGGCTCAGCCCCGGCTGTTGCAGCCATCTGGGGAGTAAACCAGAGGATACAAGATCTTGCTGTTACTCTGCCTTTCAAGTAAATAAAATAAATCTTTAAAACATTTTAAATATAGTTTAAAAGACTGAAAAAACACTAAGAAATGTATTGCCACCAGAGGTGATGTACACACGTATGCACACTCACATAACAGCCACTGAGTTGAGGAATTTCATCACGAAGGATCTCATAACCATATCACTTTGAATTGACTTTGCTTTTTTCTAGTGTATTTAGATTTTTATCCCCAAGTGCTGGATAAATGTACTGTAAGAAAGGATATTATGGTTCTAAAGACGTGCTCACCTCAAACTCAAAAGGCCTCCATAGCCTTGGCAACTCATGATAAGAGTCTAGGGTGATTACTGATGCCATAAACAAGAGTGTCAATTTGTTAAGTCAACAACAGGAGTCACTGTGTACTTACTCCTCATGTAGGATCTCTGTCCTAAATGTGCTGTACATTGTGATTTAATACTATAACTAGTACTCAAACAGTATTTTACACTTTGTGCTTCTATGTGGGTGCAAACTGTTGAAAGCTTTACTTAATATATGCTAAATTGATCTTCTGTATATAAAGATAATTGAAAATGAATCTTGATGTGAATGCAAGGGGAGAGGGATCGGGAGAAGGGAGGATTGTGGGTGGGAGGGAAGTTATGGGGGGGGGGAAGCCATTGTAATCCATAAGCTGTACTTTGGAAATTTATATTCATTAAAGAAAAATAAAAAAAAAAAAGACGTGCCCACCAACTTCCTCCACAAGGTCATTTGCAGTCAGAGAGTTTCACGTGTAATGAATTTACATTCTGTTCTATGTTTGGATAGGCCACAGACATGTTTCTTGGCCTTTATACATCATGTCAGAGAGATGGAGAGGGAGCATTTTCTGTGACTTTCCACTGTGTTGTGCATTACCTCTACGTGCTTGGAAACTCTTTCAAGTTCAAGCTTGGTTTTGCCCTAAAGTTTTTCATATTCTAACTTTACCTCTATGAGCAGTTTGAGAGCATGGTCACTGTAGTCCTAGAAGGTTTTCTCCCCTGGAAGCTGATCGCCTGAATCTCTACCACCTTCCAAAGGCTCCCTCTGTCTGTCGCTCCTAATCTGCTAAGGAATATGCCCGCCCAAAACTAGCTGGAGGAATTGCTTTAGAACCCACAAAACTGGGTCCACTTGTTTGATGATCAACAAGTCAATGACTGACCCTAGGGTAGTGAAAGGACGTAGGTATTTGTTGCAAAACACAGAGTTAGGAGGCAGACAGTTTTCACCTAATTCCTGGGCTCCTAGACAGGCAAGGCATGAAGGTTCTTACAGACTGAAACTGGGTGGAGAGGTGCATTTTCAGTGCAGGTCCAGGTCCCTAGCTGCTTGACAGTGTTCTTGGCTTTCCTTTGAGTGGTCAGCAATACTGTTTCTTTAGGGAATTCTGAGAATGGCAAGGTGGAATCCACATAGGTGGCAGTTCTTTTCTGCTCAGGGCCTGAATTGCCTAGAAAATAAATCCCTCTTGACAAGACCAAATGCCCAAGTGTCATCTAGAGGGGAAATAGATGATTTGCATGGGTATGACTGGGAACTTTGAAGAGCCTGGACCACATCACTCCCTCAATTTAAGGAGTTCCTTTGGTAACAGGTTGATTTGCAACCATAAAAACAGGGACAGGAATGTTTAAGCTAAGGGAGATGGGGGCTGGGTGACTGTGCATGACTAGAGTATCTAGCATTGGCATCCAAGGCACTGGATAGGGGCCTGGATTTACAACCATCTTCTCTCTGACTTAGTAATTAACTTCCACTGTAGAAGACCTTCAGTGCATGTTTTTCATTGAACTGTTTATTAGTTACAGAAATTTGTTTATATTGCCAATTAATGCTATTTTTCCACCTGTAAATATTTTGGGGTTATTCTGGATTGGGCAGAATGCATCACAACTTTTTACAATGATAATTAATGGAAATTTTTTTAATTTAATGAATTTTCACTTAGTGACAGGGTTTTCAGAAACAAAGGCATTAAAGGAGGAATAGAGGTTTCTGGTTTATCCGTCTAGAGTTTCTTTCCTTACAAATCCAAGGAAATAACTCTTTCGAATTTAGTAAAATAATATCAACACCCTGGTTCCTGTATTTTTTTTTATGAAAATTACCACTGCATTGGTCCTCCCCCGTGGTACGATGCCATTCTTTGTAGGGACCTCAGGTCTCAGTTGAATACCCCTGCTCATCTGCCCAGAGGCTGTGCTCTGTAAACAGTTTTTCCCTTGCTGGGGGGTCGGAGCAGCAGGGCAGCAATAACAGGGCTGACAGGCTCTTCCGGATTGTCAGCAGATTCAATTTTCTCCAAGAAGTCCAGCCCCCAGCTAAGCTGAGTGACAGGAAAGCCATGCCAAGACGGGAGCCCAGACTGTCTGGAATGCTTGAGGATTTAATGACTGACAGCAGGAGTCCAGCTGTGTGAAGGGAAGTAGCACAGAGAGGGGGAAGGAGGTGGGAGAAAGTTCTGCAATGGGGTGGGGGGGAGGGGAGGGGAGTGGAAGCATTTGGAAGGGGACCCATGCAGACACACATACACCCCCCCACACACACACCACCTAAGAAATCACCAGGTAGATTCTTAGTGTCAAGTTCATGGTAAGGCAGAGAGACCATGACACTAAATCCTAACCTTTTTTTCTGGTATAGTTTTCATACATTTCCCCCTCTCATCAGACGCTAACACAAATCACTCTAAATGTATTTAGATACTAAATGCTTTTAAATACTAAATGTATTTTTTAAAAAAAGAAAAACATTGATATACTTCCTCAAAGCCAAAAGGATTTGAATAGCTCAAGTGTAACGTGAGTCCTAAAGACAGGCTTTTTAAAATATGGAATGCACTTACTCAAACAGGTCTAGCAGAAGACACGTGACAATCTCTCTCTTACACCTGATCGGGGTAAATTAAGGGTTAAGTGGGCTTCTTTTGGATTCAGCGATGACAGTCAAACTGAGTAGGAAACACAGGCCAGTGTTACTAAGGACAGACTCTTCCACAGTTGATTCTTAGCTGGGAATTACTATTAAAACAATGGAAATAAATTCTATAATAGAGACATTTAAAATCCAGAAATCTGCATTATTAGGGGTGTCATTCATGTGAATTACACCTGATTAAAATCTAATAGAACAGCCCGTCAATAGAGTCACTTCACAATCACTAAATATCACTACAAACAGCGAGTGAGAATTCCTACTTTTTCCAACTTTGCATTATGAAAATTTCAAACACACAGAATAATTCAAAAAATTAAGTGTCATGAATACCAATTTACCCAGCACTGAATTGAATAGTTATTAGTATTCTCCATTCTTGCATTTTGTTAACGTAATGATCCCGCCTAACGTTGTCAAGTCTCTCCTGCCCTCTCTGCATTGATTAATGTTTTTTTTTCCATTCAGTGATTTAAATTCAGTTATAATTATTGGAGTTCTGATGCTCAAGTCGCCACAAACACAGGCCAGTGGAAGCCCCCAAGGAGCTGACTTTGGAGCCTCTTGTTCTGACCTTGCTGGGGTTTGAGTGCTTCTTTGTCTCCCGGTACTATTCATTCCTGGCACACACTGTCCCACCCCCAAAATGGAATTTGCCGTTTTTTCTAATGAGCTCTGGCTTTCTCTGAGTGAGGAGCAGACTTAGAAAACAAGATCCAGTTTCAGATGTGCTGTTTGCTACCAGAGCATTTTTGTTTCTGAGCCTTAGAAATAAACTGTAGATTTGTAAATTAAATTCATATTGGCATTTTTCAAATTTCAGTAACAGAATCTTGCTTAATCCCTTCATTTTATGCTTACACCACCTTGGGTTCTAACAGCATTAACAATGTTATTTGTTGTAGCCCAACAACATCCAGAAAATAGTTAACAAAACTCTGAAGCCAGCATTACTAACAAAATCACTGAAATTGAAGATTTCTTTATGATTGTTTTAGCTATACATCCCACTAAGGAACACTCAGAGCATAAAGTACTCAATCTGTATCCTGATTCTACAAATTGTCAGAACTGTGATTCTGAACCAGTCATTTCATTGCAGTAATCTTCATTTTTCTTTGTGGTAAAACACAGGTGACAAATACTCCCTGAGTCACCACACCTGTTGTGGAAATCAAAGTCAAAATAGATCAAGTATAAACTGCCAGAGAAATAGAAGACGGGTGTTCCTAAGGACACCTTTCATCACCCATTCTGCTCACTCCCAGGCACCTGCATCCCCACCCCCACACGCTGTTCAGCTCTCAGAGTTATCTCGACTGAATTCCGTGCATGAATCATCTTTGCATGCGCAGGTTGTTCCTGGATGATGGCAGCTGTGCACTGCTAATGGCCTCCCTAGCATCAGAGCCGCTCTAGTGCAGCAATTATTTGCATTAATCAAAGGCTTCAAGCACATCTCCCACTTTGGGCTGAATAGTAAAAGTGCATATTCATGCTGTGCCCAAATGAGAGATTTCACAGGAAAAGGGATACTTTGGGCACAGGTTGCTACCGTGGAATTCAGCTTTTAACCAACCCCTCGCTCACAGAAGGTCAATTTTGCTGGAGAATATCTTCTGTATACAAGTTTTTGTCAGAAAAGAGAATGTAGTGGCAAAAGTGCGCTGACACACTTGCAAATTAATCAATATTTGAATGGGATGACTATACTATTGTATCCATTCCAATACCGGAGAACTCTCTCAATGCGGCAATGAGAGCTAATCAGCGAAGACAGACACCTGTTTGAATAGTTCCAGGTGGGATTTTAAATGAATTACTCTCAGCCTTGCATTTGAAGGGGCTCCCCTGGACACAGCATGGACCCCAGGGAAGTGAGACACCAGTTCATTCTGAACATATGGGCAGTGAACATTTTCCCAAGGCTCCGTGGGTCCACACACGAGGCATCTCAGATAACAATGTGCTCTATGAGCTTTCCCTTTCATGCTCAGTGGAGAGAAGACAGCAAAATATATCTCACCAAACCAGAACAGATTTTAAAGGCCTGCAAGATACGACCAAAAGAGGACTCTGGGAGCTTGCAAGGACTATTGTGAGCCTACAGAGTTCTCTGAGAATAAACGAAATCCAAATCCTCTCCAAGAAAAAAAAATCTTTATCTTTTATTTTGCCTTATTTAAAAGGCAGAGAGAGGGAGATCAATCTGCTACTTGGTGGTTCACTCCCCAAATGCCTGCAACAGCTGGCACTAGGCCAGACTGAAACCTGGAACCCAGAACTCAACCCAGGTCTCCCATGTGGGTGGCAGGGACCCAAGTGAAATCGGAAAAGACCCCCTAAAATTTACTCTAAAATGTGGCTCCTTAAAGTTCCCTAAAAATGCTCTCCTGGGTGCCACATGCGCTACTGGAATTTGGGGTGCCTTACGATTTCACCACGGGCTTATTACTAAATCCCCGATATCAATAAGCCCGAGAGGGTTCTTGCCTAATATTTAGAGAAGAATTCTAAATACCAGCACAGATAAACGAGGCAGCATGGTACGTTTTAAGCTTTTATTTAGTAAGAAAGGTGCATAAGAGAGTATTCAGGAGAGAGAAATGAATGGGGGTACATACCTAGCACCAGGAACCAGCCACGTGGATGAGCATCTAGGCCAGGAAGCCTAGAGCACATGGCCCGAAGGCCATGCGCCCTAAAGGCGCAGGGCTACAGCAAGCCCTGTCCTGGCAAGAGGCCAAGGAAGAAGCGCAGGGCCAGAAAAAAACAGCAGAGCACACTGTGCTCTAGACTTTTAACCCACTCCAAAGGGGAGTGGTTAATTAACCTGATTGGCTGGTGGGCACCCCGGGTGTGGCCAGGTAGGGGAATGAGGCCACACAGGGGCGTGGCAAAGGCATCAGGTAGGGGCATGAGGTCACACAGGGGCTTGGTCTTCCAGTTCACAAATCTGAGCAATTTTAACCTGTATGCCTGCCCACTTCACAAGTACTTGAACCATGACCTGATATCTCCCAGGATATGCATCAGGGGGAAGATGTCATCCCAAGCAGAGCTGGAATCAAACACATGCACTCCAGCATCGACCCTGTGTCCTAAGTGGTGCCTTAACCACTGTGACAAAGACTTGCCTCTGAACCCAATTAACTATCCAGCCCCGAAGGAAAGGAAAAGAGACAGTGAAATTTTCACAGTTAGTGTGTGGTGGCATTTTCTCTGTACACTGCAGGAGTATTAGAACAATAAGAAGGAGGTTCTGCAGCAATTGAAAGCTAAGAGGCCCACTGTACAGAGGCAATACGTATTGAGGAACAAGGTGGGTGAGCTGCAGAGAAGACAGACTGGGCCACGCTCTAAGATCTCCTCCTCCAGAGGCCTCGGCCTATGTGTCCCGAATTCTCCAGCCTATCAGCAGTCAGCTCATGTGACTGCTTTAAAATTTCTCCCTGTATGTTTTTTCCTAAAATAATAACTTACATTCTAATGAAAGAATCATTATCATATTCAGGCTTACTCTTTCCCATAGGATTTTAACTACTCTTTACATATTTATGATTCTGTTGGCCTAAAGCCGAAAGAAATTTACAAATGAACAAAGGAAAGGAAGATGTTGACTTCTGAGAAAACTGTCATAAAATGCCATTTGTAATGATTATTTGCTGTTTGCACTGCCCACATCCACTCAACTTTTGTCAGGTAAACACACCCAAATCTGCCTCCAGAGAATCACCTTCTCACCCACTCTCAATCTTCTGTTAAATTAATCTTACTCTTGGCTCCAAGGGAGGGACATGGCTCAGGCCTATCACATCCCCTAGAGACCTTGAGAACGAGTCTGGGAAGGGGTTATGATCCATCTCAGCGAATAAGCACTGGTTCAAACTACTGGGGAAGAAAGGGATTCTCTTTTTTATCAAAAGATTTACTTTTTTATTTATTTGTAAGGCAGAGTAACAGAGAGATCTTCCATCTGCTGGTTTACTCCCCAAATGGCCACAACAGCTGGAGCTGGGCCAGGCCAAAGCTAGGGGTCCAGAGTTTCTTCTGGGTTTCCCAGGTGGCTTTAGGGGCCCAAGCATTTGGGCCATCTTTTGTTGCTTTCCCAGGCCATTAGCAGGGAGCTAGGTGGAAATGAAGCAGATGGGTCTCAAATCAGCCCCCAAATAGGATGCCAGGATTGCAGGCAGAGGCTTAACCTGCTATACCATAACACCAGCCCAGAATAGGATTCTCTTTTGCCTTAGATATGAATCTGGCAGGATTTAGCCTCAGCCCTGTGGGTAGCAATCAATGGAGGCACAGTAGAGATCCAGATCTGCATTGAGCCCTGGACTTCACAGTTGCATAAGCTACTAAGTTCTGTTCTTTCACTTACATGCACTTGAAGTGGACTTTCCTGCATCCTTACCTGACTAGACCTGAAAAGACCCTCCCAAAGAGATTCAAAACTGTGTTGCTTACCTCACCCTCCAAGGAAGGAAACACCCTGCCTTTATCTGTTCATGCTGTAATAACAATACCACAGACTAGGTGAATTTTAAACAACAGAAATCTATTGTCCACAATTCTTACAGAAGTTGGGAAGTTCAAGGTGTCAGAAGATACAGAGCCTGTGAGGACCCACTTTCATAGATGGTACCTTGGGGCAACAGGTGTTAGAGGTTCAAAGTCCAAACCATATGGCAGAGGCTTTGGCTCGGGTGAGGAGCTCATGGCAGTGGTGGAGCAGGTGCAGAGGAAGGATCACATAAGAAGACAGGAAGCAGAGAAAGGCTTTTTTTCTATGGACCTTCTCTCAAGAACTGCCTTCCAAGGGCAAAAATCCCCAATGACCTAAGGGCCTTCTACCGGGCCTCACCCCCTGGAGGCTCCACCCCCTGTAACAGTGCCACTGGGGGGACATACACAGATCCTGAGCAGATAGCTGAACAATAGCAGGGCCTCTCTGGTCCTGTGTAAGGGCACAGACTCTCTACTCATGAAGACTTTCATGATCCAACCATCTCATCATACCAATATGAGACTCAGTGGGTCAGAATCACCCAGCTGAGAATATACCGTAATTCTTTCCATGCCTAACTTAACATTGTAGAGTAGTGGGAAAAGGTTCTGATCAGGTACGAGAAGACCTGCTTTCTTAACTGTGAGAAGGTGGTCGAGTCACTGAGTCCGTATGCAGTTCCTGAGGATTCTCGTCAAAGAAGTGAAGTGGCCAAACTGAAGGATTTCCAACTAAGTCCTCTCTAATGCTTGCAAGAACCCTGACTGGCAAGATTTTGGAGAAATAATCAGGAAAAAAAATTTTCCCCTCAGAAGGGTACTCACTCACGGACAGAATTTGGTGTTCTTTAACCACCTTCCCCACAGAAACTAAGCCTGATGGCAAAGAGCACGGCAATGAATCAAAGACACATACGCTGTAACACATGCACTTTCCCATCTGCTAGAAAGGCCATGCATGTGAATCAGAATAAGCTATCTTCCATCTTCAAATCAGGCCAGCTGGGCAGAGCTACCCACCCTTGATAAATAAGAAGGAAAGCCTCATTAAGAGACCCTCCATGCCTTTTCTTTCGTTTCTCTTTCTCCTTTTTCTTTCTTCTTTTTCTTCTTCTTCTTCTTCTTCTTTTTTTTTTTTTTTTTTTTGTTAAGAATCTCTGAAAGCTGCAGTTAACGATTGGAACAGTCTGCAGGCTGCAGTTAACGATCCACGTGGTGTTTGTATCTCTGCTGAACTTGTGTATTTGCATTTAAAAGAGATTTGGGGGTAGATGTAAACACTTTGATGGGATTTATGGCAGAGACAAAGCATGGTTAACATTTTGATCCAATGGATAGAAAACTGAAAAGCTATCATTAAATTGGTAACCAATGGTATTGAAGTTCTTATTTTAAAATCACTGATAGGATGTTTGGAGCTTGAGGGATCAAAAGAGAAGATAGAACTAAAGGGAAGGAGCTAGGGATCACTGGTCTTATACTTGGAATTTAAATACTTTCATTTCATCATCATCACATGCAGACAAAAGGTCATTTATGAGTCTACCAATCAATACACACCTGAAAGTAGAAATCTGAAATGGTATTGGCCATTTTGTGGGCAATTTGAAACAGAAATAAGTCATATGTTACATAAAGATGTTTTGGTCAATGATGGACAGCATATACAACAGTGTGTTCCCATAAGATTATAATGGAACTGAAATAGCCTCAATGTTAGCGATGTTATAGCCACTGTACCATCACAGCACCATGCATTGCTCACAGGTTTTTTGGTAATGTTTGTGGTACAAGCTTGTATAAACCAAGCTACTGCGCTGCCAGTTGTATAAACAGTACAGCAAATGCAATCATGTGCATGACATAATACTTGATGATAAATTACTGTTACTTATTAATGCATTTACTGTAATTTTTGTCCTTAGGATACTCCTTCTACTTAAAAGAAAGCTTGCAGTAGGTGGCATTTGGCTCAGTAGTCAAGATGGCGCTTGGGACATCTATATCCCATATGAGAGTGCTTAGATTGGAGTCCTGGCTCACTCCTGATTCCAGCTTCCTGCTAATGCATACCTTGGGAGACAGCAGGTGTTGCCTCAGGCACCTGGGTATCTGCCATGCACATGGAGACCTACACTAAGTTTCTGGTTCCTGGCTTTGGCCAGCAGAGTCCTGGCTATTGTGGGTATTTGGGGAGTGAACCAGCAGATGGAAGATCTCTGTATTTCTGTCTGTGTGCCTTTCCAATAGATAAACTATGAAATTAAATTTCAAAAAAAAGTTGGCAGCTTCTAACATCTCAGGTTTACCACATCTCTTGATCATAGTTTGTTCTTGTGTTTGATTTAATCTCTTGTAGTTTTTCTCATCATTGCTTTGGAAGCAATAGGTTATCCTTTTTACAGACCATATAGCCTAGATGTGTAGCAGATTATACCACACTGCAACATTCACAATGACAAAAATCCCCAATGACAAATTTCTCAGAATCCATCCCCACAACGAATGATGCATGACTATACATGAAGGCTGCACCTATAGGACAGCCTTCAGAAGGACCACTGGGAAACAGGGGAGAAGCAGCTTGGGAACATCTGTCAGTTCAGAAGCACCACATGGCAGAACCTCTTCCATCTCCAATGTCTCTGATACCCCTAGAGCTCCTGGACACTCCCCTGGGAAGACTGATCTGTACATTTTCAGGAAAGAAAGCAGCATCAGGGTGAAAGGACTGAATGCAGATAGACCTGTGGATAGCAGGCCACAAGCTCATTGAGGGCAGGTACTACACTTCTGCCATACATCTTCTTTATTCATCAGTGAATTCTGAGTACCCAAGAGGCTGCCTGTCACATAGTATGCAATCACTAGCAATCAGTGAATGGAAATTTACCACTAATCCCTGTAGTGTCCCAGCAACTCAGAAAACAACACAGATGACACCAGTGGCTATGGAATGGCCTGTGCAAGGAATGTGTGTGTATTTTTAAGAGGCATAAAGAAGAGACAATGGCTCCAGCTTGGTGGGATCAGGGAAACGTTCATGGTAAAGTATCAGAACTTTGCAAAAATTTGCAATTGAATGTTATCCTATTCGCTTATAAAGAAAATGTGCACCTATACTTAAGGCTCAAAAATTTCACAATTAGAAAGTATTGCACCTGGGTGTTCCATCCACAGGTGGGTCTGCCTTCAGTACTTTCACCCTGACTCTGCTTTCTTTCCTGAAAGTGCACAGGTCACTCTGACTGCATTCAATGGGTACTCAGAATTCACTGATGGATAAGGAAGACATATGGCAGAAGTATAACACCTCCCCTCCAGGTGCTTCCAGTCTGGAGGTGACAAAGAGACATATACAGAAACTAATTACAGCACAATAAGAACTTTGTGAGATAAGACTCTTAGAAATAAAAGGAATCCTGGTTCCTCAATTATTTGTTAAAGGGATGATTAAATGAATATAGGAATGAATAAATCACTGTTTATTTCTTTCCCTTTAGAGGCAGTAAGAACTCCTTAATTATACAGGTGTGGAAATGGAGGGTTAGTGAAGTTAAATAACTGTCAAAATCTCATATTTGGTTGATGATGGCTTTGTGTATTTTCTGTCACTTTGTTCAAAATATTTAGAATCATCACAATGTCCTTATTTAAAATTCAGTCTCAGTTTAGAGGGAAAAAAACCTCTACATCTCAGATTTATTGGTGTTTAGAACATGAACATAGATCCCTTGATCTATAAAACAACGTTCCTATTGGGAATCAGATGGCATAAGGGGTAGACCATCTACTGCACAATATTAATTCCTTCTTTAGATATTTATTTAAACTCTCTTCAAAGCTTCAAATTCTTCAGTAACTCCTAGGAGTGATAACTGTAACTCTCAGGAGGTATGTCTAATGTTTAAAAAGAATCGTTCACTTTTAGGACAATGAAAGAACTATTTACACTTGCCGTAGCAGCCAAATCTATTTATCAATAGCCTGTCTTCACTAAATGAGTTAACGTAACTATTCATAGGTCCCAGGATATTGACGTTCAGTATATCTCAGGCCTTTTGAACTAATTTTTCCACTACTAATGGCAATGAGCAACAATGAAAGAATTGTCTATTGACACTGGACTAAGAAGAGCTGTAACAGAAATTGCATTGGTCCAATCTAAGCGTTCAATATTTAGATCAACTTTCCCAACCTTATTTTTTAATTTTCCTATAAAAACTTTTAACTTCTCTGGACTCAGTTTTCTCATTTGTGAAATGAGACAATCATAGTCTCAGAAAATCTCCTGTAGTTCTGATAGTCTAGAATTCTGGTATTTCCATTTTATCAATAGAGGAGGTGCAAAGTCAGGTTCTTAGGGCTCAGACACATTTTTTATAAAATAAAATAATAAAAATAAGCAAACATTGAAAATGAAGAGTTTATGCCATTTAAAATATACCAAGTGCCAGTTAAAAACCAAACCAAGGTTGTGTTAAATTTCAAAGATGGAATAATGGCACTAAGTTCATCCAAACTGACCCAGATAGTTGACTGTCACACAATTCAGAGAAGAAATTGCTGAAAACTGGTTTCTTTATTACACAGCTCTATGTAGGACAACTCCCTTCAAAATTCTATCTGCTTTGGTTCTGCTGGTGAGGGAAGCTTAGCCCCTTACAGCTACTTTGCAGCCTCTGTCCTCACCAAGAAGAAGATACAAAGGTGACTGGAGACACCTTAACAGGTTTCAATGCTACTTTTATTTATCAAACCCATGTTTAGTTCCTAGAAAGTAGAAACATTGAACTAGATGCTGGAGGTGCTGTTGTGAAAAGATCAGATGAGGTCTTTGCCTTTGTAGATTTTAAAATCTAGTTAGTGGGTAGAAAGTGGAGGCTCACATCCATTAGCAACAACTAAAAGACTATGAACACCAACCAGAAGGGACTGGTGGCCATGGGGATAAAAGTGATGGGCTGAGGGGGGCCAGCGCTGTGGCGCAGTGGGTTTATGTCCTGGCCTGAAGTGCCAGCATCCCATATGGGTGTTGGTTCGAGACTCGGCTGCTCCACTTCTGGTCCAGCTCTCTGCTATGGCCCGGGATAGCAGTAGAGGATGGCCCAAGTCCTTGGGCCCCTGCTCCCACTTGGGAGACCAAGAAGAAGCTCCTGGCTCCTGGCTTTGGATCAGCATAGCTCCGGCCATTGTGGCCATCTGGGGAGTGAACCATCAGATGGAAGACCTCCCCCCCCTCCTTCTTTCTCAGTGTAACTCTGACTTTCAAATAAATAAATATTTTTTAAAAAAGTGATTGGCCGAGGACATGCTAGTCCCCAGAACGGAACCACAGAAGTGGGAAGGTCTTTCTCACTTTCCCCTCAGCTTTGTCCCTTGAAACAGGTCGTAATATGTACTAAACTGATCTTCTGTATATAAAGAGAATTGAAAATGAATCTTGATGTGAATGGAAGGGGAGAGGGAGCAGGAGAGGGGAAAGTTACGGGTGGGAGGGAAGCCATTGTAATACATAAGCTGTACTTTGGAAATTTATATTCTTTAAATAAAAGCTTTAAAAAATAAAAAATAAATAAAAAACAAAAAAAAATCCTCTTTCAAAAAAATACCCTCTGTGTACCCAGAGGAAAAGAACTTCTTTACCTCTGAAGACCCTGGAACACAGAGAAGAATATGAACAAACAGGCTTTGCTAAGTTCTCCCCAAGTTTTCAGAAATAGGTCATATTCCCTTTGTTCAATTATATATCCAAATAACCACTTGTTCATCACATCTGGCAAAAAAAAAAGGTACACTTCTCTTTTTGTCTACATTTTTGAAGGCTGCAGCGTCACATAAAACTTACACTAAATAGTTAGACACTTTCCTCTTGTTGATCTATCTTTTGTTTTTTGGACTCAGCCATGAACCTAGTGATAGATGAAAAAAGAAATATTTCCTTTCCTATAGAAGCAGAGGCAGAGGTCATCACCATAGGAAAAAAATATGGCACAAGGGGCTCTGGGGAAGCCCACATATAGAAAACCGGAGACCACCTGCCATAATCAACACCCATACACCAACCATGGAAAGGAGTCCCCAAGAAGGCATATTTTTTTGGTATTCCAAGAGGGCAGAATACGGAAAGAGTGTATTGCTCTAAACAAGGGGAAGATAGTAAAAAAAAAAAAAATGGAGGAGGTACACTTAGGAGAGAGAGAGAAAACTGAAATGTGAATTCTATGGAAGGAAGAAGGAAGCCCTGGTTCTGTGTGGAAGGTGCAGCACATAGCAGCTAGCACGGCACAACACACAACACCAGTAGCCGAGAGCTGGGGAAAGCACCAGCTTTGGAGAGCAAGGTGAGATCAGACTACAGCAAGTCCATACCACTGCTGATACAGCTGGACAGAGAGCATGGCAGACTACACAGTCTTTAAGTCTGTTCTGGAGCCCTAAGGGCAACAGGGGATACAACTAACCCAGAGGGAATAAAGGGCATTTCTCTCTCCTCATCTCCATAATAGCAGTGCCTGGCAACTGGCTGAGAGAGGAGGGAGTGCCAATTTTGACATAAGCAGCACCTGCAGAACCTCTTCTGTGCACACTCAGAAACTGGCAGGGACAAGACACCGTCTAGGCAGCAGCAGCTGAGGCAGCAGCTCAGGTGAGTGCACCTGGTAACAGGCAGTGAGAAGGAGCCATGCTGACATCAGTACCTGCTGCAGAGGCTCTTGTGCAAGCCCAGAAACCAACGGGAAGAAGGCACCATAGTGAAACAGAGGCAGTAGCCAGGGGATCCTGTGCAAGTACATGTTCCAGAGACTTTACCAGAGGGAAAAATCTGCACTCCCCCTGACTTTGAGTCTGGCTGGGAGGACTGACATGGGGCTGGGCACCCATGTGGGACTTTGAGGTGCCTTCCTCCTCTCAACATATCACAGGCTCTGGGCTCAAACTGCCCAGATGGAGCAACCACAGACAGCTGGCTCTGGGAACATCTTAGCCTCTCCATGGATAGGCTAGGCTAGTGGGGCTCAGTGGATCCTCTGCCCCCTGTGACAGTGGATGCCTTGTGTGCTGAGGCTGTGGGAACTCTGTGATTCTAAGAGGGCACATGGTGTAGCTGGGTCTCTGGGTAATCAATGTGTGTAGCTCCACATGCTCAGAGCACCTTGATTGCCTGGTGTGGGTCACTGTAGTGGCATCCATGCACATATTGAGGATTGCATAGATCCTTTGCGCAGTTCATGTGGTAGTGCAGATAAGTATTGCACCCACTGTTGGCTAACATCTGGGCATTGATTACACTGGAAGGGAGGAAATGAGGATGGGTTTATGCCAACAGAAGTGATCATACCTTCTGTTCTAACAAGAAGAGATCTACCATGCCCAACTTAGGGGTCACTACAGATACTCCCCAACCCTGGACCACTCATCAGAGCACCCTGACCACATCTAGCACACACTTCTGGATATTCACTGAAAGGGCAGACACTCCACTAGGCCACGGAGGTTTTATTCAAAAACAAAAGCCACCAGAGTAGAAAACCAACATATATTTCCACAAATGCCTAAAAATAGATATATAAATTTAAGAAATAAGAATAAGGAAGACAACAGGACCCCTGCTCCCAAAGGAATACAACATTTCATTATTAGAATGAGAAGATGGAGAGATTGAAATGCCTGAAATGGAACTCAAAAGATTAATCATAGGATTACGCAGAAGCAATGAGAAGCAAATTCACAAGTTAAAGAAATCCATTCAGTATATGAATGGAAAATTTCCCCATGAAATTAGATTTTTAAGTGAAATCAAATTGAAATATTAGAAATGAAGAATTCACTATGTCAAATAAAAACTACAGTGGAAAGCCTTAACAACAGATTTGGTGAGGCAGAAGAAAGAATAACTGGCTAGAAGACAAATTTTTGGAAATTTTTCTAACAGAACAACAACAAAAAAAAGTAGTTATTTGAAAAATTAAAAATAGTGTTGGAGATTTATGGGATACTATCAAATGACCCAATATATGGGTCTTAGGAGTTTCTGAAGGCATGGAAAGAGAACGAATTAGAGGACATATTCAGTGAAATAAATACACAACACTTCCCTAATTTGGAGAAAGAAAGGGAGATCCAAATACACAAGACACATAAAATTCCTTACAGACATGGCAAGAAAAGATCTTCTACATGATACATTGTAGTGAAACTCTCAACAGTAAAACATAAAGACAAGATTCTAAAATGTACATGAGAGAAACTCCAGATTACTTTCAGAGGATCTCCAATTAGACTCACAGCTAACTTCTCATCAGAAACCTTACAGGTTAGAAGAAAATGGCAAGAAATAGTCTAAGTCTTAAGAGAAAAAAACTGTCAACCCAGAATACTGTACAGTGCAAAGGTTCATTTATGAATGAAGGTGAAATAAAGACTTTCCATAACAGACAGAACTTGAAAGAATTTGTCACCACTCATTCAGCCATGCAAAGAACATTTAAGGATGTGCTAGATACAGAAAAACAGAAAGATAGTTATCATTTTGAAAAAATGTGAAGGGAGAAAATCTGCCAGTAAAAGTACAAAGGAAATCCAAATCAAACAATAGGAATATTTACAGTTAAATGGCAGGGCCAAGTCATTGCTTATCAATAGTAACCTTTAGTGTAAGTGGCCTAAATTCTCCAATTAAAGGATATAGTCTAGCTGAATCAATTAAAAACAATACCCATCTATTTGCTGCTGATAAGAAAGATACCTCATGAACAAAGATACACAGAGACTGAAAGTGAAAGGATACAAAGATATTCCATGCTCATGGAAAGTAAGAAAAAAGGGGCAGATGTAGCCATCCTAATATCAGACAAAGTACACTTTAACACAGAAACTATGAAAATAGATAAAGAAGGGTACTGTGTAATGATTAAGAGATCAATTCAACAGGAAGATGTGACTATAATAAATGTATATGCATCAAATGCTATTTATTTAAAACAACTGTTAATGGATCTAAAGGGAGATATAAACTCCAATACAATAGTAATGGGGGACTTCGGGATCCCAGATCAACTAAACTAGACAGAAAATCAACAAAGAAACAACAGAGCTAATCAACATGATGAACCAAATGGACCTGATATCTACAGAACCTTTTATCGCATAGTTGCAGAATACGCATTCTTTTCGTCAGTGCATAGAACTTTCTCCAGGACAGACCCCATGCTAGGCCACAAAACAAGTCTCAGCTAATTCATAAAAAATTGAAATCATGACATGTATCTTTTCTAACCACAGTGGGATGTGAGGCTGGAAATTAACAATTCAAGAATCTCTGAAACAGATCAGCTGCAAACACATGGAGACTGAACAACAGGCTCTTGAATGAACAGTGGGTCATAGAAGAAATCAAAAGAAAAGTAAAAAAATTTCTGGAAATGAATGACAGTGACAATACAACATACCAAAACTTATGGGATACAGCAAAGCAGTGCTATGAGGAAAGTTTATAGAAATTGGTGTCTACATCAAGAAATTGAAAAGGCACCAAATGAATGAGCTATCAGTGCATCTCAAACACCTAGAAAAACAACAACAAACCAAACCCAAAAACAGTAGGAGAAAATAAATAGAGAAGCAATAAACAAAATTGAAAAAAAAATACAAAAGATCAGTAAAATAAAGAGCTTTATTTTGACAAAATACACAAAATTGATACATCATTGCCCAACTAACCAAAAAGAGGGAGAAGACCCGAATCAATGAAATCAGAGATGATATACGGAATATAACAACAGATACCACATAGATAAAAAGAATCATCAGGAATTACTATAAAGAACAATAGGCCAACAAATTGGAAAGTGGAGAAGAAATGGATAGATTCCTGGACACATACAATCTACCAAAATTGAGTCATGAATACATAGAAAACATAAACAGACCAGTAACAGAGGCAGGGATTGAATCAATAATAAAGACCCTCCCAACAAAGAAAAGCCCAGGAGCAGAAAGCTTCACTGCACCTTAAAGGGAAGGAATCCTCCGAAACTCCTTTTTTGAAGCCAGTATAGCTGCATAATCTTATTTCCTAAACCAGAAAAAGATACAACATAGGAAGAGAACTAAAGAGCAATCTCCCTCCCGAACATTGATACAAAATCTTTAACAGAATAACAGCTAATTGAATCCAACAACACATCGGAAACACCATTCACTCAGACCAAGCAGGATTTATCTTGGGTATGCAGGGATGGTTCAACATTCACAAAACAACTAATTTGATATGTCACATTAACAAGCAGAAGGAAAAAAATGATTACCTCAAGAGATGACAAACTCATAGCCAGCACCTTATTGAATGCAGAAAAATTGGAAGCATTCCCATTAAGTTCTGGAACCAGTCAAGGATGCCCACTCTTGCCATTCAGCTATTCAATACATGATCCTATACATAGGGGAGCCAAAAGACTCAATTAAGAGATAACTAGAGGCCGGCGCCGTGGCTCAACAGGCTAATCCTCCGCCTTGCGGTGCCGGCACACCGGGTTCTAGTCCCGGTCGGGGCGCCGGATTCTGTCCCGGTTGCCCCTTTTCCAGGCCAGCCCTCTGCTGTGGCCCGGAGTGCAGTGGAGGATGGCCCAAGTGCTTGGGCCCTGCACCCCATGGGAGACCAGGAAAAAGCACCTAGTACCTGGCTCCTGCCATCGGATGAGCGCGCTGCGCTGGCCGCAGCGCGCCAGCCGCGGCAGCCATTGGAGGGTGAACCAACGGCAAAGGAAGACCTTTCTCTCTGTCTCTCTCTCTCACTGTCCACTCTGCCTGTCAAAAAAAAAAAAAAGAGATAACTAGAACTCATAAAAGAGTTTGGTAAAAAGGCAGGATATAAAATTAACATACAAAAATCACTAACTTTTGTATACACAGATAATGCCATAATGAGAAAAAACTTATAAGATCAATCCCATTCACAAGAGCTACAAAAAATTAAATACCCTGGAATAAATTTAACCAAGGAGGTCAAAGATCTCTATGATGAAAATTACAAAACAGAAGATACAAAAAAAATGGAAAAAACTCTTCCATGTTTGCAGATTGTAAGAATAACATCAAAATGTTCATACTATTGAAAGCAATTTATAAATTCAATGTGATCCTAATCAAAATATCAATGACATTCTTTTCAGATGTAGAAAAAATGATGCTAAAATTCATATATAACCACAAGAGACCCAGCATTGTTAAAGCTATCTTATACATCAAAAACAAAGCTGGACGCATCACAATATCAGATTTCAAGACATACTACAGAGCATTTATAATCAAAAGAGCCTGGTACTGGCAGCAAAAATGAAACAGATATATAGACCAATGGAACAGTATAGAAAATCCAGAAATCAATTCATGCATCTTATCTTTTTTAAAGACTTATTTATTTATTTGAAGGCTGAGTTATAAGAGGTAGAGGTAGAGAGAGAGAAAGTCTTCAATCCACTGATTCAATCCCCAAATGGCCACAATAGTTAGAACTGGGATGATCTGAAGCCAGGATCCCGAGGCTTCTTCTGGATCTCCTACATGGGTGTGAGACTTGGACTATATTCCACTGCTTTTCCAGGTACATTTTCAAGGAGCTGGATTAGAAGTAGAACAACCAGGATTTGATCCAATGCCCCTATAGGATGCAGGGACTGCAGGTGGAGGCTTAATCTACTACACCACAGTGCCAGCCCCAACTAACTTATCTTTGACAAAGGAGGTAAAATCAATCCCTGGAGCAAGGACAGTCTCTTCAACAAATGGTGCTGGAAAAACTGTATCTCCAGGGCTGGTGCTGTGGTGCAGCAGGTTAAAGCCCTGGCCTGAGGTGCCGGCATCCCATATGGGCACCAGTTCAAGTACTGGCTGCTTCACTTCCAATCCAGCTCTCTGCTACGGCCTTGGATAGCAGTAGAGGATGGCCCAAGTCCTTGAGCCCCTGCACTCACGTGGGAGACCCAGAAGAAGCTCCTGGCTTCTGCCTTCGGATCGGCGCAACTCTGGCCATTGCGGTCATCTGGGGAGTGAAACAGCAGATTGAAGACCTTTCTCTCTGTCTCTACCTGTCTCTGTAACTCTGTCTTTCAAAAAAATAAAATAAATGTTAAAAAAAAAAAACCTGATCTCCACGTACAGAAATATAAAACAAGGCTCCTACATTACATCATACACAAAATCCACTCAGAATGAAGCAGGGACATAAAACCATGACCTGATACCATCAAATTACTAGAGAACATTGGGGAAACTCTGCAAGATGTTGGCATAAAAGACTTCTTATAAAAGACCCCAGAAGCACAGGCAATCAAAGCCAAAATTGACAAAATGGGAGTACCTCAAGCTTAGAAGCTTCTGCACTGCAAAACAAACATTCAAAAAAGTGAAGAGGCAACCAACAGAACAGAAGAAATATTTGCCAACTATGAAACAGATAAAGGATTACTATTCAGAATCTATAAAGAGCTCAAGAAACTCAACAATAGCAAAATAAAAATTCCAGTTAAGAAACAGGCAAAAGACTCGAACAGCCATTTTTCAAAAAAAGCAAATTCAAATGCCCAACAGACATATGAAAAAATGCTGAAGACCACTAGCCATCAGGGAAATGCAAATCAAAATCAGTGAGGTTCACCTTACCCTAGTTAGAATGGTTTTCGTACAGCAGTAATCAAGGGGCCGGCGCTATGGCATAGTGGGTAAAGCTGCCGCCTGCAGTGCCAGCATCCTATGTGGGTTCCAGTTAGAGCAGAGTGGACAGTGAGAGAGAGAGAGAGAGAGAGAGAGAGACAGAGAGAAAGGTCTTCCTTTTGCCTTTGGTTCACCCTCCAATGGCCATCGCGGCCAGCACACTGCGGCCAGCGCACCGCACTGATCTGATGGCAGGAGCCAGGTGCTTTTTTCCTGGTCTCCCATGGGGTGCAGGGCCCAAGCACTTGGGCCATCCTCCACTGCACTCCCGGGCCACAGCAGAGAGTTGGCCTGGAAGAGGGGCAACCGGGACAGAATCCAGTGCCCTGACCAGGACTAGAACCCAGGGTGCCGGCGCCACAAGGTGGAGGATTAGCCTATTGAGGCACAGCACCGGCCTGCTCCACTTCTGATCCAGCTCTCTGCTATGGGCTGGGAAAGCAGTAGAAGATGTCCCAGATCCTTGGGCCCCTGTATTCACATGAGAGATCTGGAAGAAGCTCCCGGCTTCTGGCTTCAGATCAGCACTGCTCTGGCTTTTGCAACTAATTGGGGAGTGAACCAGCAGATGGAAGACCTCTTTCCAACCCCCGCCTCTCCTTCTCTCTGTGTAACTTTCAAATAAATAATAAATCTTTTAAAAAAAAAGAGAAAGAAACAAACAATAAATGCTGATGAGAATGTGGGAGAATAGGTACCCTAATCCACTTTGGTAGGAATATAAACTGGTGCAGCCATTGTGGAAGACAGTATGGCAATACCTCAGAAAGCTGAAAATAGATCTACCATATGATCCAACCATTCCACCCCAGGGAATTTACCTAAACAAAATGAAATCAGCAGATGAAGAGTTATCTGAACCCAAATGTTCATTGCAGCTCAATTCGTAATAGCTAAGATATGGAATCAACCCAGATGTCCATCAACTGAAGACTGAAGATAAAGAAATTATGGTATATATATACTATGGAATACTACTTAGTGGAAAAAAAATGAAATCCTATCTTTTACAACAAAATGAATGCAAGTGGAAATGATTATACTTACTGAATAAGCCAGTCCCCCAAAGACAAATACCATATCTTTTCCCTGTATTTGTGGTAACTAATAGAGAACCTAAAATGTAATGTATAGGAATAAAATTTACATTTTGAGATTTGATGATTGTTTACAGCCCTTGTCTCTACTGCAGAAGAACAGTTTTTTTCTTCATACTATTTGTTGAACTCTTTACTTAGTGTAGGGTTAATCTTATGAGTACAAAGTAAACTGAAAATAGTTCCTTATAAAAATTAACAGTGAGAATAGTAGAGATAAGAGGAAGAAGGGTGGGAATATGGGTGGGAGAGAGGGCAGCATGGAAAATATCATTATTTTCCTGAATATATATATATATTGAAATATATGAAATTTGTATACCATAAATATATGAAATATGTGAAATCTGTATACCGTAAATAAAATTTTTAAAAACGAAAAAGCATATTTTCTATACCTAGTCAAACTTTCAGATAACTGAAGTGAGCCCAACATCTTACTGCAATTTCATGGAAGAGTCCTGTTTGGGATTGTTGTGTGCCCTCCCAGGAGATACACTGAGGTTCTAATTCCTGGTACCTGTGAATGTGATTTCATTTGGAAATAAGATTTTTGCAGATGTAATCAGGTTAAAATGAGACCAGGATGGTGGTCCCTAATCCAATATGACTGATTTCCACACATAAAGAGAACATTTAGACACAAGACTAGACAAATAACAAGAGAAGACAATGTGGAGACAGATAAGGAGAAAGCAGCCTTGTGACAGGGAGGTGAAGAATGCAGTGATGCATCTTGGGAATACCAGAGATTGCCCAAAAACACCAGAAACTAGAACAGACAAGAAAGAAATCTATCCATCAGGTTTTAGAGGAACAATGGCCTTGCCAAATTTTGGAATTTAGCATACAGGTCTCTGAGATAATGAATTTCTGTTTTAAACCACTCAGCTTATGGTACTTTGATAGAGCATCCCTAGCCAACTAACATAGACCATAGCCATCCAGATAAGCCACTCCTGAATTCCAGGCCTAAATAGACTGTATGAGATAATTTAAGCTTACTATTGCTTTAAGCCTCTAACGATCACAGACTGCCCTTTTACTGTTTCCTCTTAACACCTCAAATGCTGAATCCTCTTGTGATTCACCCCCATTCTTCTCCACAAAGTTTCTCCATCAATGTCCATAACAGTGGATCTGATTTTGGAACTGAGCCCCAAAACAGTGCCTTTAATCAGGACATGGTCTGCCATCCTCCCCTGCTTACCTCCCTGAATTGAAGGAGCCATACAGCTTACCCTGCAAGATTCTAATCACCAGACTCATGAGGTCATTTGCTTCTCCAGTAGAAGCCACATTAGTGGCTGGTAGTGACTTGAGGGGCTTCATTTAGGGGAATTCCAGGCCTAGGACAGAAAATAACTATTGCCTGCATGTAGCCTGCATGTAGCCTGCAGACTACATAAAGTCCACTTGGCCATCACACCAGCAGAGCATCCTGTTGATGCTTCAGGGCTAGATCACTGGTTTCCAACTAGCCCGTGTCCTAAAGTACATGCCACTTTCTTCCTTAACTCAATTTCTTTCAAAGTCAACCAGAGCAGGAAACAGAAGAAAAGTATGATGCCTTGCCAGAGGCCAACATGTAGCTACCCATGTTCTTGAGACCCACAGATCTGCTACCCTCTCCTCGGTCAACACTTTAAATGTTCTCTTTCCTTCTCCCCCAAACCTTGTCCTAGTTATCCTGATTTGACACCAGGGACAGGGACCAATCTTTTGGTAACAATCACAGCTTTCAGGGCCCTGCTTTTTAGGATGTGTTTGTGCATGCATGGGGGGAGGGAGGCCAAAGCAGAGAAGTACATGTCAGGCAAGCTAGGCATGTGCAAAAACAAGGAAATCTGCTGGAACCACGAAAGCCACAGCAGCACTGGAAATCGAGTACACTGGATCTGCTGCAGAAGAACAGTTCTCTTAAACACAGCAATTCAAAATTAAAAGTCCATCTTACCATGATGGCCTGGTTCCAAGCCTTTGCAATCAAAATGCACCTTCCTTGGTCACAAATGTTCCCCCACTAGATTTCAGTGATACTCTCCCTGCCACCTTGCTCATGAGTAATAATAAAGTCTCTCTCCTTAAAGGATTGGCCACACAGTGAGTAACTGGAAATAGTGGGCAGGGGAACGTAAACTTGCAACACTAAGTTTTGGTCTAGTATGTTATACGGAAATAGTTGACCAGCTGGGACCCAGGCTTTCTTACTTTAAGTCCAATAACCTTTCTACTATAGCAAATTGCTGATCATTATCTTTGAAGAGGAGAAATGTCATGAATATTTAGCTTAAATGCTGATAATGTTTTTGGAGTCACTGACAGAACCTTCTACCATGAGATATTCTCTGATAGTAAAACCAATCTGACCTAGTTCTATGTTTACTCTATATGATCTTCTACATTTATATAGAAGACGCATCAAATGAACAAAGCTCATTAATGTAATCAGCAAGACTGACATATGCTAGAAAGAGCATTATTGGTAATTGTTCAACTCCTCTCTAGACAGACAGACAGATAGAAGAAAGTAATGGAGGGTTGATTAGGTAAACATACAGAGAAAGAGACTGGGAGAAAACACACACAAAAACACAGAATTCCACACGCCACAAAGGTAGAATAATGCTCAAATTTTTGCAGTGCTTTCACACCACGGTTTTCTCTACCTTGTAAATGGATCCTTGTTTCTACCTCTCTTCACACTCCAGTGTTTTTTTTTTTTTTTTTTTTTTAAATTTAGTGCATCATTTTTGGTTAGCGCCGTGGCTCAACAGGCTAATCCTCCACCTTGCAGTGCCGGCACACCGGGTTCTAGTCCTGGTTGGGGTGCCGGATTCTGTCCCGGTTGCCCCTTTTCCAGGCCAGCTCTCTGCTGTGGCCCGGGAGTGCAGTGGAGGATGGCCCAAGTGCTTGGGCCCTGCACCCCATGAGAGACCAGGAAAAAAGCACCTGGCTCCTGCCATCAGATCAGCGCGGTGGCCATTGGAGGGTGAACCAACGGCAAAAGGAAGACCTTTCTCTCTGTCTCTCTCACTGTCCACTCTGCCTGTCAAAAATAAATAAATAAAAAAAATTATTTTTATTCTAGTACTAGTGGTTGAACTCTGTAAACAGCAAACAATTATGCTTAGGTGTTCAAATTTTAACTGAAAAGTGATCCCTGTGAAATATAAGAGTGGGAATAAGAGAGGGAGGAGATGTACAATTTGGGACATGCTCAATTGGAACGGCCCCAAATGATGGAGTTAGAAACGTGCCAGGGGATTCCAATACAATCCCATCAAGGTGGCATGTACCAAGGCCATCTCACTAGTCCAAGTGATCAATTTCAGTTCACAATTGATCACACTGATAGGTCTAAGAGTCAAAGGGATCACACAAACAAGACTAGTGTCTGCTAATACTAACTGATAGAATCAAAAAGGGAGAGAATGAGCCAACATGGAAAGCGAGATACACAGCAGACTCATAGAATGGCAGATGTCTTAAATAGCACTCTGGCCTCAGAATCAGCCCTTAAACATTCAGATCTGGCTCAAGAGCACATGAGAATATTTTAGGCATGGAAAGCCAAGACACTCTGGAAAAAAAAAAAACACCTAAATGAAAGATCTCAGTGAGTGAGATCCCAGTGGAACGAATGGGGCCATCAAAGAAGGAGGTACCTTTCTCTGAAGGGAGGAGAGAACTTCCACTTTGACTATGACCCTGTTGGAGTAAGATTGAAGTTGGTGAACACTAAATGCTTCCATAGCCTCGGCAACTCATGACTAGAGCCTAGGGAGATTACTGACGCCATAAACAAGAGTGTCAAATTGTTAAATCAACATCAGGAGTCACTGTGTACTTACGTCTCATGTGGGATCTGTCCTTAATGTGTTGTCCAATGTGAAGTAATGCTATAACTAGTACTGAAACAGTATTTTACACTTTGTATTTCTGTGTGGGTGCAAACTGATGAAATCTTTACATAGTATATACTGAATCAATCTTCTGTATATAAAGATAATTTATATACTGAATCAATCTTCTGTATATAAAGATAATTAAAAATGAAAAAAAAACTTGGTGTTAAATTGGAAATTGCATAGAAAATTAATCAATTAAAAAATATCATGTAGGATCTCTGTCCTTAATGTGCTATACATTGTGAATGAATACTATAACTGGTACTCCAACAGTATTTTTCACTTTGTGTTGCTATGTGAGGGCAAACTGTTGAAATCTTTACGTAATATGTACTAAACTGATCTTCTGTATATAAAGAGAATTGAAAATGAATCTTGATGTGAATGGAAGGGGAGAGGGAATGGGAAAGGGGAGGGCTGCGGGTGGGAGGGAAGTTATGGGGGGGTAGCCATTGTAATCCATAAGCTGTATTTTGGAAATTTATATTCTTTAAATAAAAGCTTTATAAAATAAATAAATAAATAAATAAATTTAGTGCATCATTTTTTCAATTTCTGGTAGAGGGACTAGATGAACATAGTCACATCTCAGTTAATGATTATTAAACCTCAATATTATAATTTTAGAGGGTTCTTATTTAATGTCATCAATTTATTGATTACAGTTTGATCCTGATGAGATTGCCACAGAATATTTGAAGTTTGAAGAAGAAAAGAAAGACAGATGTAAAGTACCTTGGCCTACAGTTTCTCTTCTCAGAAAGCAAATGACTGAGTTACATGTGGCCTAGCACAGGATCCAGTTAAAACACATTAAGCTTATATGAGCTAATAAGCTACTTGTAGCTTCAAATTCAACAGCACCTCTCCCCATCATTATTTGATTATTTATTGCATTATCTTCCCATTTTGCTGGTACTGAGACAGGGAGTGTAGCAAGCAGCTGAGCCATCTGGAGATAGTTCCCATTATCCTCAGACCTAGAGGTTATAGTTTGGTTCGTCTTGCTCTAAAGATGAACAGAACCTCACCCCACCTCCATACCGATCTCCACCCTGACACAAAGCAGGCTCATACAAGTTTAGGAGACCAAATCTGATGTAGATTGACCTAAAACTCATATACACTCTTTGTAATGTAATAACATGCTAAGGGGCCGGTGCCGTGGCTTACTTGGTTAATCCTCCGCCTGCGGTGCTGGCATCCCATATGGGTGCCGGGTTCTAGTCCCGGTTGCTCCTCTTTGCAGTCCAGCTCTCTGCTGCGGCCCAGGAAGGCAGTGGAGGATGGCCTAGGTGCTTGGGCCCCGGCACCCACATGGGAGACCAGCAGGAGGCACCTGGCTCCTGGCTTTGCATCAGCGCAGTGCACCGGCTATAGCAGCCATTTGGGGGGTGAACCAACAGAAGGAAGACCTTTCTCTCTGTCTCACTCTCTCTCACTGTCTAACTCTGCCTGTCAAATAAAAAAATAAAAAACATGCTAAATGACCCAACTACCCGCCACAATGACAGGAAACATGGAATCATATAAGGAGCGACAAGGGGGTGGATCCTAGATTTGGGAAAGCACCATCTACTTTCTTGGAAAACCATGAATATTCCTCCCTTTATTAGAAACGACACAGAAAATGTTAAACTCAGCTCAGAGACAAAGCCACTCCCCTCCAAGTGAGCCCACACTCTGACTGTGCAGTACGTACTTTCACTTTCTCAATAGAACACTCGTTGCTTGCTATTCATTATTCTCTGACACTGAGGAATTCTTTCTTGAGATGAAGTAGAAAATCTGGGTACTAAGCAGTGACTTGTGTGGCACCAGTCAAAAAAAGTCAATTACTTGGAAAACAGGAAAAAAATAAAACATTTCAAATAATGGTAATGGGCAATTTTTAAGATTTTTTTAAAACATAGAACATCAACTCTATGGGCCCTGAGTAGGGGATGTTATTTCGATTTTATTCTTTGGGCTATAGTTACTTTTCAGGAAGTTACACACAAACACAGCATACTGAGTAGGTATTCATGCAATCCACATATCCACAAAGACTTGAACTTCATCAATTCATTCTATCCCAATGCAGCTGAATTAATATTTTTCTCATAGGTTTGTTTGCTTTTTAATCAAAGCACAGCAAATAGCAAATGAAAATGATAATTTCCTGTGGACCCACTGATTTTTTTTTTTAAACTATTGGCTGTGATTAAGTGAAGACAAAACGACATGCTGTGGTAGTTGAAATACTTCTGGAATTTATTAACTTCAGCATACATGCTAAGGCCAAATGAGTTTCTTTAATTTCCATAATGAAATTGTTTTTGTAAAGTTAAAAATACTGTAATGAGGCCAAAACGGTGCGTTTTCAGGGGGCTCCCATGGTGAAACAAATGAGATTTTAGCTTCTCTAATTGGCCATACTGCAAGCTGGCTTGATGCAGTCCTCAACACGGGATGTTTGTTATCCTAACAAAAAAGGGGTCTACAGCTGTCAGCATAATACTAGATGGCTTTTCAGTAGCTAGGCTATCAGGAGGTACACCGCTGCTCTCTGGCTGGGACCACCCAAAGGGAAAGAGCAAGTAGAGGACAGTACCTCTCTTCCCTGATTAAGAAGTTACTCATAAAGGTAATTTGTTTGCAGCTATCAAAGGGAAGCTTTGGAAGGAACTGGGGAGAATTCCCAGAATCCTCTGAAAGAATTTTATTTGATTAAGCAATGAATATGGATATTTTCGCTACTTTTTCTCCCCCCTCTCATGAATTAAATCTCATTACCTGTCAACACAGGCCTTTGGAGTCTTACTGTTCCTGTAGAAAACAAAAGTTAGTTAGGCCCATTTTGTTTGAGGCAGCTATGCCAAACTCAGCTGGTGAGCCACCACAGTGGGTGCCATGGTAACAGCCTATAACCCTCTTTGAGCTTTGGAAGGGTTTTGATGTAATATTGTCCTCATTTATTTTTAACCATTACTTTCAACTACAAAGGGAAGTAAAATAGAAGTCTACAGTCAAATTAATTTTTAGCCACCAGAAGTAAGTCAGTAACAGAATTTTCCTGGTTTGTAATAAGTGCTTTATTTTGAACGTAAATATTCAACAGGATCCCGAAAGATGAATAAAGTTGCTGTGATTTTACACACGAATCAGTTATACTTACTGGATGCCAGAGAAGTGAATCACTCGTATTCCATCAAAATATATGAAAAATTAATAACATTCCCCAAATGAGTTCAAATCTCCTAAATCCTATTATTCAAGGGGATAAGTATTTAAAGGATAATATAAGCTGCTATGGTAGGCTATAATTATACATTACATTCGTAAAATTATATTTCCAACAGCATAGATCTAAATGCTATTTTTGTATTGTTGTAGGGAACATTGTAAATCATCACATATGAATTAAATGAAATAGTAAACTTTCTCTCCTTGCCCCAATAGCTTCTATCTACATTAGTTTAATTATTGTTTCTAATTAGTTCACAGTGTAAAACAATCCCATTTTATAAAGATATCACCTTCTATTCTCCCTGTTTATTGGTCTATTTCATTTCTATTTTTTTAGTAAGCTTTCAAATAGTAGTCACTTCAAGGATTCTAATCAATCCTACAATTCCAAAATGAGTTTAAACATTAAAAAAACTATCTCAGTACACATCTGTTATTTTAAATTTTATAAGTATAGAATCTAAGTAAAAATGGAGTGATTAGTTATATGCATATATTTGGCAAGTAAAAGGAACAAAATAAAATGTAGCTCCAGAATGATGGTGATATCAATTGTACATGAGATTCAAAAAATACATGGATAGTAGGTATTATCTATAAACATGTTGAAATATACTCTAACATGATTTATTTAATTACAAAGAATTCAAATTCTGATATTCTCAGATAACAGCAACCCTTAGCAGTTAACAACATAGATTCTAGAACCCAAGATATCTAGGTTGGCATCTCAAGTCCTTACCATTAGTTGCAACCTTCCATGCTGGAGGCCTTTCTATCTTGGTTTCCTTACCTGTAAAATGAGCATCATAGAAGCATATACCTCACTGAGCTGCAGTACAAAATATGATCATGTACTAGGACACACATGCATGTTTAACTCACACGAGAGCCATGACGTGATGAAGATGATGATGATGACAATGTCCACACTGAAGACTCACGCACCACATAATACTTTGTTTGAACATATCAGAAATTTTTCTTCATACCTGGAAGCCAGGGTTTACAGTGATCAGAAACAGGTTTACATAAATGTGTAAAATATACTTTGTTCTTATATTGCTTGACATAAAGTACAATATTTTAGGTAGGGGGAATGTCAAATGCCTCAGTGTTAGAGACACTAGTGAACTGGAAAAAAAAAAAAAAAAAAGAGGAGCTGGGAGACATATTTAATTGGAAAGAAGAGATGAAGAAAACAGCAAAGCCAGCCACATGCCCGAGGATTTCTTTCTGCTATCAAGAATGACTAGAAGTGGAAGTCAAATATTCAACAATAATTCAACAGAGAGCTTCAAAGAGCAAAAACTAGCTTCATATTATTGGAACTGTCCAAGGTGAAGCCATATGCTTTCATATTTCTTAGAGAAAACAGATCAGTAGAAAAGAGGATTATGTGTTAATTGAAGTCTACCAAACTGCCTTTTCACCAAACATGCCAAGCAGTATAGCTTTGCAGTCTTTGAGGGATTCCATGTAACCCAACTGGAGAAATTATGTTTCTCTCCTATATGGAACATTGATCTTCTGACTTTCCTATTTGGCTAGGTCCTCCCTCATGATGCCTGTCTCACATGGTAGCAGAAATTGCAGCATGTGACGACAAAAACAACAAAAATGTGGCCAGAATAAACTGATGTCACTTAAATATATTACTAGGGTTGATGAACAACACTCATTAGTAAGAGCAAGCCATATAGTGTCTGCACTAAAAGTCATCTGGCATTAGATCAAAATATTCATTTAGAGTCACTGAAATGGTTTTCTAAGCTGTTTATATCCATAGATAATAATAGAGAAAATTTGTGTTGTAGTCCCAAAGCCCTTACAGTATGGATATCTTAATTCATTAATAGATCATTTTTAAATAAAAATATATGTATATATGTATATGTGATACAAACACACACACACACATACACACTCAAGAGCATTTATCCACTTATATTTTCAGAATGAATTTTCAATTGTGCAAAGCCTTTTGCAACATCTCCACTCATCTCAGACATGAATACTGTAACATGTATGGGCATAGCTGAGGCAAATTTATCATGACAGCAACCAAATAATAAATCTGTATCTCTATAACCAGTTCCATTTCCGAATAATTTCTCTGTCGCACATTATTTTAGTCTGGCAGATTGCTCCATTCTTTTTCTTCCCCTCCCTTTACTTTGGGGTTAAACTGCACTTTCAAATTCACATTATTTTGCAGAGAGCATGTCACCTTCACTTAAGTTGCTATAGCTGGCATTTCTCTTCTATCAGCTGAAGCAGTTAATTTACTTGCATTGACCAGTCAACAGTGTAATCTACCACCTGATAATTGTGTGCTTCTTGGGCCACCCAAGTCTTAACACACAAAGAAGACTTAATTTTTGAAATACTATAGTTTGAATTTTTATGGTTTGATCTTAAATTATTTCATTTGATAACCTGTTATATATTTTATGAAGAGCTAGAAGAGGAGCTTGAAGGCTCCAAACATTATAGAAATGACGAAGAGCTGGAAAACGCTCACTACCCTTATGTGATCAGTATACTCACTCTGAATAAATAAATGCTTTGAAATATCACACTGTACCCCCAAAAATGTGGACAACTATGACACATTAACCTAAGAAAATGTATGAAATCTTATGAAGTATAAAAAATTCAATTTAAAAAATTACTTGATTTACTGAGAAACTTCATGACTGGGTGAAGTATGATTTTTAAAAAAAGTAAACAAATCACATTTATGAAGCTATGTTTTATTTAATATAGGAGAACAAACCTTAGTGTAATTGATACAGCAATACAGAAATGTCAAACACAGTGAAATGTATCTTTACGGGCTTCTGGATAAATTATTTATTCATAGGCAGGCAGATTATTACAAATAAAATAATTTTTTTCACTGACATTATTTTAAAAATGAACTTTGTAGGAAGAGCAGAACAAATATGCAACGCCCAAACAAGTATAATATAGAGTGTTCACATGCCAGTGATTTAATATTGTAAAACTGGAATGAAAATATTTCTTAAACCCACCAAGTCATAGTACAAATAAATATTTCTGTTAAGTCAAAAATGTTAGACCATTAAAACCTGCTAAAGTTGAATTTCACAGTTATTTTAATTTTCCATAAATAATTACTATTTCCATTTTTCTCTAGACAATTATAATACCAGGAAATGCTAATTCATACTTATCAAGATAAGATAGAGCTAGAAACCAGAAACATGCAATGTTCAGTCTGCTACTTTATTTTGGGCTAAGAGACTGCAGTTTTGACAGTGGGGCCATCTGCTAGTAACTTTCCTCATCATCATGCCAGTCCAGTCAAAAGCAATTAAACCTGTTTTGCCATTATAATATGTAGATAATGATGATAAATTATAGCTTTAAAATGAGTCTCAAATTATGCATACGCGAGGTATTTTCCTTACAGCTACTGATGTAAAAGATATTCCTGTACTTGTGAAATTTTTCAGCTATTTTATTAATGATGTTAGCTCTATAATGAGCTACCTACCAGGATATTTTGCAGGCACAGAGCCTAGCAGTCATTATAAATCTATTTATATCCCAGCAAGATGTTTCAAGTGGAGAGCAGAGCCCTAACATTCCGCATCGATGTTGAACAAAATATATAGCACATACGGCTCCAACTTGCTATGTTTTATTATGTCACATAATCAATAAAACACATAAATACCACCAATAAAAAGTAGCATGGAGAAAATGCTATGGCTCTGGCACAACATGGGGTTATACAGTGGAGAGAAGATGAGGCTTAATGATTTCAAGGAACAGAGCAAACCTGTCATTCTTGAGGCCAGCCATATATAACCTCTGATTTTCCATCAAAAATGTATAGGCTGTTTTCAATGCAGAAACCATGAATAAGCCAATGTTCCAAAATGATAACGGATCAGTCATTTTTCAGGAACGTCTATGAAGGTCGCCTTATTGGACAACTGTACTGCTTGTTTGGGTTGGGTTTTCCAGTTTGCACCTGTTAGTATAATAATTTTCTTTACAGAATAGTTGTTATAACTTTATTTCCACCTTTTGATTTTTAATTGTATCAAGAAACAAAACACACACACACAAAAGGAATGAAGAGATGCAGTAAAAGTCATGAATGTCCTGGGAAATTCTGCTGAAATAAATTTGATTGGGGTGTCCTACTCCACATTGCAGCTACCACGGGACTTTAGATAGTTGGTGGAAAATGGAATTAAAAGATTATTTTGCGGCCAGTGCTGTGCCATAGAAGGCTAAGCTTCTGCCTGCCATGCTGACATCCCATGTGGGTGCCAGTTCAAGCCCCAGATGTTCTACTTCTGATCCAGCTCCCTGCTAATGTGCCTGGGAAACTAGCAGAAGATGGCCAAGTCCCTGGGCCCCTGCATCTATGTGGGAGACTTGGAAGAAGCTCCTGGCTCCTGGAGCTTCGGACTAGCCCAGCCCTAGCCATTTTGGCCATTTGGGGAGTGAACCAGCAGATGGAAGATTCTCTCTCTCTCTCCCCCCCCCACCCCTCTCTTTATCTCTGCCTTTCCAATATAAATAAATAAATCTCTTAAAAGATTATTTTGATGCAAAATCCATGTATATAAGAGATTTTCCAAAAGGTCATGGAAAATGTATATTAAGAAAAACTTTTTTGTGGATTTCAAAATGTTTTGCCGCAAAATAGGGTCATCTTTTAATTCTGTTTTCCACAAAGTTTTTGGAAGAACTCTCATATATGAGCGCTGCTCTCTAAGTAGGAAACTGCTGTGCTTCTGCTAGTTTAAGTCACAGAGTTGAGGCCCTCCTTATATTGTTTCCTGCTACACTTTAATCTAGCAGGAAACCATTTGGCATAGTAAACATATATTAATTATGGATATCCAAATTTCTAATTCTGTTTTATCATCAAAACTCAGACTAATGATTATGTGGAGAAAGAAACAATTTGGTCGGAAAGGAAAGAAACTCTTAGCAACACTGGAAATGTTCTGCTTTGCAGTGGTTCATTGCAGTCTATCTTTTCATTAGTATGTAACACTCATAAATAAGACAGGAGGTGGCGGGACATGGAAAAATGAGACACTCACCAATTATATTTGCCACACTGCTATATAAATGGATGCAATCTATTGATATTTTAATAGGTCTTCTCCTAAACTGTATTGGAAATAGGAATCTCGATTGCAGCTAATTATCCACCTGCAGACAGAGGCATTCTTCATCATGTCTTATGCTAAGGATGCACCTCGATTTCACATCATTCTTCAAATCAACATTTTATGTCTGACATTTAGAACTCCAGGGTGTTTCGCAGAACAAATGTGAGTACCAGGCACTTACCCAGGGCCAACAAACTACCAACTCTAGAAACCAACAGCATGTCTGTCTGTCTGTCTATCTCTCTCTGATAGTGAGGAACCTCTTAACAATAGCACAGTATGAGAGATCAATGGTTAAAGTCTTACATTAAGTAAATATGCAAACCTTCTGTAACAATGAGGTTGCTTTACTTCCAGCTGCGTTGTGAGTTGAATGTATGCAAAGGTTAAAAGTATTCATTGTACCAGAAAACAGCTTTTGCAATGAACAATTAAACATTCTTATATTAGCCTTATAAAAGAAAAATGAGAAGAGTAGAAATAATAAGAAAAATAACATAGAGGTGAAGAGGAAAATAACACAGAAGAAGGAAAAACAGGGGCCGTTTTCCAACAGTATGAAAGAATACAGAATGGCAATTATGTTTCTGAGGCCATGTGACTTGACTATGAATAGAGAAAGCCAGGAACAATGAAGTTTAATTTTTTAAAAAAATATTATTTATTGGGGCCGGTGCTATTCATCCTTTGGTTTACACCTCAAATGCCTGCAACAGCCAGCATCAGGACAGGCTAAAGTCAAGAATTCCATCTGGTCTCCCATGTAGGTAGCAGGGGCACAAGCACTTGGGCAGCTATCATCTGCTGCCTTTCCAGGTATATTAGCAGGAACCTGCGTAAGAAGCAGAATGGTTGGAACTTGAACCTGCACTGTGACATGGGATGCTAGCATTGCGAGTGGCAGCTCAACTCACTGTGCTCCAATGCTGGTGTCTGTGAAACTTCTCTTTAAAGTTAGGCTGCAGGAAGAGCAATGAATATCATGCAAACAGCTTTACAGCCTCTCTGCTCCAGGTATGGCTGTAGCTCCACTGGCTATTCAACCTGACTTCTTTTTCCCAGAGTCTCTGTTTCTTCATCTGTCAAGTGAATAAATCAAGATATATCATAGGATCACTATGAAGACTGAAATAAATGTTACAGCAAAGTATCTACTGTGTCCCTTGCCCAAGGTTAGATGCTAAAATAATGCCTCTTGTGTTTAGCACTTCTTTTTTTTTCTTTTTTTAAAATTATTTTATTATTATTATTTTTTTTTTCTTTTAAAGAATGGCAGTTTTATTGAGAGTGATTCATGAAGACCTGCATTCCTGCACTCACGGTGCAGTCCTGTGGCTTCCAGCGCATCCACCATTGTGCAACCCTCTGGGCTTCAGAACGTCCCCCAGGCCCCGAAAGGTAACCCATGTCTGTCAGTTAGCACCTTCCTAGGCCTGGCCATGAAGCCACAGGCCCGTGCTCGGCACGACTGGCACACAATCCTCCAGACTCCTCCGAGTCGCAGCGGCGTCCATCACTGCCTCCCGCGTGTGGACAGGTCACCGCCCCGCAGGTAGAGTGGACCATGAGAGACAGAGAGAAAAGTCTTCCTTTTACCATTGGTTCACCCTCCAATGGCTGCCGCGGCTGGCACGCTGCGGCCAGCGCATTGCACTGATCCGAAGCCAGGAGCCAGGTGCTTCTCCTGTCTCCCATGCGGGTGCAGGGCCCAAGCACCTGGGCCATCCTCCACTGCACTCCCGGGCCATAGCAGAGGGCTGGCCTGGAAGAGGAGCAACCGGGACAGCACCCGGTGCCCCGACCGGGACTAGAACCTGGTGTGCCAGCGCCACAAGGCGGAGGATTAGCCTATTGAGCTGCGGTGCTGGCCAGCATTTCTTTTAGTTAATTTTTTTTCCTGGGTTATAAAAGTTGTATATAATCACCATAGAAAACACAAGGAGACTTTAAAAGTTTATGGAGGGGAGGCATTTGGCCTATCAGTTATGACACAGTTGTCCATGTTGCATACTGGAGTACCTGGGCTTGGGTTCCAGCCCTTTTTCTCAGTCCACTTTCCTACTCAGCAGTAGGTGATGGTTCAAGCAGTTGAGTCCCTGACACTCATGTGGAAGACCTGGATGGAGTTTCCAGGTCCCAGTTGTGGCTTGGCCCAGCTCTGGCTGTTGTGGACATTTGGAGAATTAACCAACAGATGGGAGCTCTCTGCCTCTCAAATAAAAACAAAGCCAAAAATAACGAAAGTTCATGTCAAATTAAAAAAATGTTAGATTTATTTTGTTACAAAAAAAGATCCCTCAGGGCTGATGTTGTGGCACAGTGGGTTAAACTGTCTCTTGGGACATCTGCATCCCATATCAGGGTGCTGGTTCAAGTCCTGGCTGCTCCACCTCCTCTGCAATGCATCCTTGGAGGCATCAGTTGATGGATCAAGTGCTTGAGCCTGGCCATGCACATGGCAGACCTGGGTAGACTGTTGGGTTTCTGGTTTCAGCCTGTCCCAGCCTTGGCTTTTGTGGACTTTTAGTAAGTAGACCAGCAGGTGGAATAAAACAAAAAGTAAGGCCCCTGAAATTTTCTTCTTGTTCTCTCCTTCACGAAATATGCTTTCTCCCCATCACTAGTGACTTCTCTGCACAATGAAGACCATCACCTTTGCTGCCTATTCCAGGAAGCCAGGAGTTCAAAATCTCCAAACTTGTGGTTTGAAACTTTGGATGCACATTTGAACATCCAGGCATTCTTTAAAAATATGAAGGGTGAAGCCTCTAGTTAATTGAGCTGTGGTACAGTCTGGGCTTCACAAGTTCTGAAAGCCACATAGGGGATTCTAATGTGCAACCAACATTGAGCCCACGGCTTCACTGTGTGGAGTGTAGATGGGCGAGCAGAGGTGATCTGAGTCACACTTGAGTCTGAGCTTGATGGTGAGCATAGATCCCTTAACTTTAGTTCCTATTTTTAAAGACTCTCTTAAGGAGCATAAAACACCTTCTACTCTATCTGGAGCGTGAGTAGCCTTTGATAGATGCTATCTTTTTTTTTTCTCTTTATATACAGAAGATCAGTTTAGTATATATTAAGTAAAGATTTCAACAATTTGCCCTCAAATAGCAACACAGAGTGAAAAATAATGTTGGAGTTCTAGTTATAGTATTAATTCAAAATGTATAGCACATTAAGGACAGAGATCCTACATGATATATTTTTTAAAATTGATTAATTTTCTATGCAATTTCCAATTTAACACCAAGATTTTTTTCATTTTTAATTATCTTTATATACAGAAGATTGATTCAGTATATACTAAGTAAAGATTTCATCAGTTTGCACCCACACAGAAACACAAAGTGTAAAAATACTGTTTAAATACTAGTTATAGCATTACTTCACATTGGACAACACATTAAGGACAGATCCCTCATGAGACGTAAGTACACAGTGACTCCTGATGTTGTTTTAACAATTTGACACTCTTGTTTATGACGTCAGTAATCTCCCTAGGGTCTAGTAATGAGTTGCCGAGGCTATGGAAGCCTTTAGTGTTCACCAACTTCAATCTTATTCCGACAGGGTCATAGTCAAAGTGGAGGTTCTCTCCTCCCTTCAGAGAAAGGTACCTCCTTCTTTGATGGCCCCATTCGTTCCACTGGGATCTTACTCGCAGAGATCTTTCATTTAGGTCTTCTTTTTTTTTTTTTTTTTCAGAGTGTCTTGGCTTTCCATGCCTAGAATACTCTCATGGGCTCTGGAGCCAGATCTGAATGCCTTAAGGGCTGATTCTGAGGCCAGAGTGCTATTTAGGACATCTGCCATTCTATGAGTCTGCTGTGTATCTCGCTTCCCATGATAGATGCTATCTTTTAAAAACAGTCCCCAATCAACTAAATAAATAGAATGCATTCCATTTTTCCCTATTTGGCCCCTTCACTCTTCTTAATGAGTTGCCTGTGTGTTGCTGTATTTTTATTTCCCTTGGCAGAGAAGGGGAACTGCTCCTCAAAGAGCATGCGCAAATCCAAAGAGGGCAAGGTGGCAGCCAGACCATCAGCATGCTTCTTTCCTCCCGCTTCTCCTCCTAGAGTTCCAGCAGTCCAGCTCCTGAGACACATAACTTTCCCCATGGTAGGTTTCTTCAACTTTCACATCAGGCTATCCTGTCTGTCCAAAATTAATTGCTATTTCCAAAATTCTGGTAATGTAATGTACTGTTCTTACTATTCAATGATGAGCATGTAGTACTTCATTGGAACCGTATTTTAAAAATTTCTTCCTTAATAGATCTACTTCTGAAATTCTTTCATAATAATTAAAAGGTGACTTGACTGACATTAAAACCATGTCTGACTTACCTGAAAGTTACACTGTGTTCCAGAAATCTTTTAATTCTAATACTCCATGGGGAGGCGGGGGATTAAAAGCAGCCACCCACTCTTTTCAAGTTGATGAAAACACTGCACTGAGTTACCTCCCCTGCACATCCCTTCAGCAGCAGCTAACTGATAAACACTAATCCATCCACTGACTCTGCTGACATTAGTCAGTTATGTTAGGGCCAAACAAAAATAATCAGGCAGAGAAACAAGCAGTCTGAATGGCTGTTGCATCAAAATACCCATATTGATTTCAACTGCATCTTACAATGAAAAGCAAAAAAGGGTTTTCCAAGAAGAAAGCAAGAAAGAAGCAATGGGATATTTCCTAGTTGTTGTTCACTATTTATATATATAAAAAAATTTGCCTTGGATCATACTAATTTGGAGCTGATAGTGGGATCTCTCACTCCTCTCCCTACAATTTAAAAAAAAAATTGGAACTAATTTACACAGGTTGAAAAGGTCTGTTGGTCTGTTACTGTGGCAACAGCCATCCCCCAGATACAGCATAACTAATAAGTTAACTAGATGCACCTAGTCCCAACCATCCAGCATAAGCCATAAAACTAAACTGCTGAGAATCACTGGCAACTTTGCTGAGGGAGGAATGGTGCAAACTGGTACACTGGGGAAGCCAATAATCCAATTTAGAAGTGCAGATTCTCATTCCAGTTTCATTGGCATGTTCATTTTGAACTAAAGGGATCTGAGCAGTAATTCTATAAACAACCGGCATTTAGAAATCAGAAGCTACAAGATTCTCTAGAGGTATAATTGCTTTTAAACCAAGCAACTTGAAATTGTGTCTGCCTGGTGTAGCAGAGAGAAGAGAAGAAAAAAAGTCTTAGGAAAATGAGGAGTTGGTGAAGACACTGCAAACCAGGCATGGCTTTGGTATTTCAATATATCCAATTGTGGAATTACATTTAATAAAATGAGGACTTTTACAACACTTACAATTGTATTAGGTATCCTTATGTTTTATATAAGCTAGATTTTGTAATTCAAATCATAGTTTTAATTTTGTAATTCAAATCAGAAGAACTGATTTCATGAATGAAGAGCCCTGGTTCAAATCATATCCTTGCCATCTTGCAATCTGTAGCAGTGAAAATTTTGGTAGATAACATAACCTCTCTAGCCTTTGACATCAAGTCTAAGATGGTGATGATATTGCATGTACTTTATGATTTTTAGCACCAAATGGAACAAGTATGTGTTTTTCATAGTTCTCAATAAATGTTGGCCCATGGTACTAGTAACTTTCAATTTATGCATCAAGTTTTGTTCATATATTGACTATTAAAGAAAGATTCCATTCACCACAAGACATACAGTTTACATTACCAAAAGACAAGTATTCTAACAAAAAAGGGAAAAATATGTGAAGGTATCATCCTGAGTATTTTGACGTAGAATGCTATACGCATTCATCAATAAAGACATGAATATCTAAAGAACAGTTTCTTAACTAAAGTTAAGAAATGTTGTTGATATGAGCCCAATAGTAACAGTACTAGTTAACCGCTCTCACTAGGCATCTGGCCTGCTACTCTGCCTTGTCAAGGTCACCAAAGACCTTGGCTCATTGCATCCCCTCTCTCCTCCAGGCTGCGCTTTCTGTGCCTGACTTTTGTTTCCCTCTTACATCACTAGTCATAATGAGACATAACTCTGCCTTTCAAATAAAATAAATAAAAAGTTACAGGGTTAATTAAGACAAAGAAACTGTTATATTGCTGAAGTTGTCCTTTAATCCTTCCTTCTTTCAGTCCTTTCTTCTTTCCTTCACACTGCATACCCATTCCACCTGAACATGCTTTTACATCGATACATATTACGACCTCCATCTAACCATCAGCACTCTTGGCCCAGGAATCTTCTAAGCCACTATCATGTTTCAGTGCATTCATTCCTATAGCACGTTTTTTTTTTAAATCTCCCTATTTTTTCCCTTTACCTTCAAAGTATATTTTCCTCACAGGGGCCAGAAAAATTATTTAAATACTAAATTTGGATCATGCTACTCCTCTCCTCAACACCCTTCCAAGTTTTCCAATGTCTCTTATAGTAACTACCCAGCCTCTGCTCTCTTTGATCGGATTCCTCCCCACCCTCCCTCCTTACTCTGCTTTGTCCCACTAGATACCTTGTTTAAACATCAAGAAATCTCCTGTCCCTTGGCCTTATGTCCACTGCTCCTCTGGAACACTTTCTCAAGAGGTCCACTCAGTTCCTCAAGTCTCTGCTCAGCTATAACTTATTCAGTGGATCCAAAAAACACCAACCTTCATATATCCATCTACTCCCCTTACCTTACTTTACTTCATAATAACTAATGCATCATTTATTAACATTTTTATTTATTGCCAATCTCCCCCAAGTATACTCAAAGCTTCATGAGTCAGGGGAAGAGTTTAGATCCTGATTTATCCCAGTGCCTACACGGGTCATAGACATACCTTATACACTCAGATTGTTGAAGAAGAAATGAAGTCAAGTCAAATGAGAATACAGTATTGCTTGTGCTGTATTATATGTATCTGTTTGCATAACTATACTTTCAGGATCTTGGCATAAAAAGTCCTATCTCTAGTGTACAATAAAAGTTAAAAGTAGCAGACTTGGAATATTCAAATCCTGCACATTCCAAGGAAAGATAACTCCTTGCATATCCCTCAGAAATATGTCCCTGTAATATCCTGCTTGAAAAAAGTATCTTTGTCTATCCAGAACCTTGGGCCATTCCATAAGGTTTATGCTCAAATACATGTATGGTAAATTCCTATTTTTATTGAACTGAGCCCCAGGCCACACCAAATCATGCTGACTTCTAAGGATGCAGGGAATGGAGACTGAGTACCTAATTTCAGCTGTATAAGTGCTTCATACCTACATGACTGGTCTCCAACAAAAGCCCTGGGCACCCAGGCTTGGGTGAGTCCCTCTGGTTGAGAATAGTCCTCACATGTTGTCATATACTGTCACTGGGAGAATGAAGCACTGTCTGCATGATCCCACTGGGAAAGGACAGCTAGAAGTTTGAGGAGGACTCTCCTGGATTCTGTCCTAAATGTCCTTTTCCTTTGTTGATATTAATCTGTGTCCTTTTGCCGTAATAAACCGTAAACCTGAATAGATCAGCTTTTCTGAGTTCTGTGAGTCCTTCCAGTGAATCATCAAACCTGAGAGTAGCTTTGGAAATTTCTGACACAGCTGGCAGCACAGTGTCTGGTGTATAATAAGTGTGCAATAAAGGTTGACTCGGTGAATAAATGAATGAATTAATGAATTAACATAGACAACAGGTCAATGCCATGTTAATCATCCATCATCTGTCAGGTTCTTTCTCTCCACTCTCTCATGCTGCCCTTCCAAATACATGTTTCTTCTTTATCTCCCACTCTAATTTCAAAACCAGATCTGACCGCTGTCTAGTAAAACAACAGCCCTTAAAACTGTCACTAAATAGAAAAGCAGTTGACAGAAAGGGAAGATTTAGAGATCACGACCATTTGGGTAAACAGGGCTTTGCCTCTCCGCAGATCACCTTCCAGGCAGCCGTTCTGCATGGGATAATTTGCTTTGTTGCCTGACTCCTGCCCTTCGACCTGGCTTGAACCCAACTCAGCAATGTATTCAAGAATATCCAGTTCCAGCATTTCCTTGCTGTTGCTCACTGAATTGATAATAAGGGAACCTTCTTTGTTTGCTTGGGATTTGACAACTCAGTGACAGGACAGGGAAGTGGCTGCAGCCTTAGTTTGGCTGTACTGCGCTCATGTATAATGACACGTGCATATGTGAGATTTAACGATGGATGATAACATTCAAGGTCTGGCACGGGTTTCCTCCAGCCCATTGCACTGACATCTATCATTTTAATAGCCACCAAGGAAGAAAAATATACGATTCTCATTAATATCCTGAATTTGACCTTCCACTTGTCTTGAATTGAAACTCAGTTATAGCCTGGAATACAATGGTGTCCATTAAAAGAGTAGAGAAATCCTCTTTCTTAGTACTCACTTTTCCCATGGAGTATAAAACAGAAAGGAAGGAAGTCAGGACTGAGGTGAACAAGGTTATGACAGCAAACCCACTTCTTTCTGAAGTGTTCAAATAAAGAAAGCTAGGAGATATCCTGCTAGCCTAGAAATTAAGCAAAATTTCTTCTGAATCACTCATCTATAGGGAAAAAAATCCATGAAAATAACCTACAACAAGAACTAAAATTAGGAAAATCAAGCCTGTGAATTCTATGAGCCACCTGATAATGCAATAAAAATTGGGCATGGTCTGTTTCTGTTTCCTGTAACCAAAATCTGAAACAAGACACCATGTACCACTTTGTTCAGGATGGAACCACAACCTAATCTGCCAAAAGATGGCTCAGTAGGGGTTTCATAGATGTTTATAAAAGGCTCCAATGTACCAGCAATGGTAATAGGTTAGTCACACTCCTGTGATATTTGCCTTGGTAATATATGTGGGTAGAAGACAGGACAAAGTATTCATAGTTAAGTAAATGAACAGTATGAACAAAGGTAAAATTTCATCTGTTTAAACATGAAGGCCAGCAAACTTTTAAACACTGAAAATACAATTCTGTGTAGTGTAGGTGGGCTTATTTAAAAAGTATTGTTGCTTACCGTTCCTGAATGTCACACAAAATTTCTTTATAAAACCTGTAATTCTGCTTTATATTTTTAAAACAAGTGGACTAGACTTTCTCTTAATTGAGGACAATAAGCCCACCTTAATGGTCCTTAAAATCAATTTAGTTGAGATTATAGAGTACATCACTGGTCTTACATAATATCTTCATTGGAGGTGGCACTTTAGTGTAGTGGATAAAGCCACTGCCTACAGTGTTGGCCTCCCATATGGGCACCAGTTCAAGACCCAGCTTCTCTACTTCTGATCCAGCCCTCTGCTGTGGCCTGGGAAAGCAGTAGATCACTGTTCAAGTCCTTGGGCCCCTACATCTGTGTAGGAGACCCAGAAGACGCTCTTGGCTCTTGGCTTAGGATCAGTTCAGCTCCAGCTGTTTTGGCCATTTGGGGAGCGAACCGGGGATAGAAGACACCTCTCTCTCTCTCTCTGCCTCTGCCTCTCTGTAACTCTGCCTTTCAAATAAACAAATAAATCTTTTTTAAAAACTTCATTATTATTTTCCAAAAAGTATTGATTTGATGTGATCATTCAGACATTTCAAAAATATATTTATTAAACATATACTCTAGGTAGAGTAGAATATGACATCTTATGAGCTATACAATATCTTCCCTAACAGCATTCCAACTTAATTGGGAAGCTAAGACATTGACAGACACATAAAAAATTAAGTTTAAACAGGCAAAGTAGCAATAAGACACAAGAGATAACTCAAGAAGAGAATCAAGCTTGTCCCTATTTTTGAGCTTTTTATAACATAGTTGGAAAAACAGGCAGTTAAAAATAGATCTTTATTAGAAGAGAATCCAGGTTTTCACAATAGTATAAGACAAATGGTCTGGGAAGAAAGAGGAGAGAACCGTTGATTCTGTCTCATACATCAGGATGGCTTCACAGAAGAGGTTACCACTAATATGGAACCTGTAGGATAAATATGATTTCTTAGGGATAAGGAGAAAGGCAATGTAGCCTTGGGGCATTTTAAGAACAAAATTAGAACAGACTCATTTATCTAGGGCAAGTGTGGTTGTAGTGTTGGACATATAGAAGATGAAGAGTCAAAAGAAGGGGCCAGTACTGTAGTTTAGTGGGTTAAGCCACCATGTGCAGTGCAGGTTTCCCCTGTGTACACTGGTTCGAGTCCCAGCTGTTCTGCTTCTGGTCCAGCTCCCTGCTAATGAGCCTAGGAAGGCAGTGGAGGATGGTCCAAGTCCTTGGGCCCCTGCCCTCATGTGGGAAAGCTGAAAGAAGCTCCTGGCTCCTTGGCTTCCGACTGGCCCAATTCTAGCCACTGAAGCCATCTGGCTCTTGCCTTTCTCTCTCTGTAATTGACTTTCAAATAAATAAATAGTCAAGAGAAACCATGCCAACTGGTTTGTATTTTAACTTACAGGCAATAATCGAGAAATCAAGTGTTGGTGTTTCAGTAGAAACAATATGATCTGATTTGCATTTCATAAAGGTCATCTGGCAACTATGTAGAAGACTGATAAAAGGGAGAAGAAATTAGAAGCAAGAAAGATCAATATTTCATCCATCCATATGCCCATCCAACCACTCTGTGGAGTATTAGCAAGTGTTTGATTCCTTAGGGTAGATCTGCACTCCTGCACTATTTGATATAATTGTATTTTGTTTGTTGGCTTGTCTGCTTTAGTTAGACCCAAACGTCAACATTTCCTATAAGAAAACTAGATTTTTTTTTTCCTTTTTTGAAACATCAGATCTGTCAAAAGTAGACCCACATTTTAGTTGAAGTTGAATAATACATGAAGCATATTTCCATAGTCTCCATCATTTCTATTTTGTCCCTGATGTTGAAGCCAAGTGCTACTGGCCACAGTTGTTGTACCTATAACACTTACATTTACATTAGATAACAGTATCTTTATATCTATGTACCATTAAAAATGGACACACACAACAGCTCATTGCAATGAAAACTAGGAAGAAGCATATTCTTTGTGGAAATGAACTATTCCATGCTTTTAATTCAAATAAATTGTTTATGTTGAATAAATATAATCCAAGATGGTCTTTTACTGGGACAGGTGTTCAGCACAGTGGTTAAGATGCTGCTTGGGATGCCTGGGTTGAGATGCCTATTCTTCTCCCCATTCCAGCTTTTTGTTAACATGCTTTCTAGCAAGCAGCAGGTAATGGCTCAAGTAGTTGGGTTCCAACTAACCACCTGGGAGGCACAGATTGAATTCCTGGCTCCTAACTTCTTACTTGGCCTATCTGGTTGTTGCAGGCATTTGAGAAGTGAAAAAGCAGATCATAGAACTTCCTCTATCTCTGTCTCTGCCTTTCAAATAAATACAATAATGATAATTTTTAAAGATGCTCTTTCACTTATATCATCCCATCACACTCATCTATATTCTCTATTTTTCATTTGAAGTTTCAACCCAAAGGAAAAGGGAACTTTAGGGTAGAGAGTGGCATTAAGGCATGAATAGAAGCTAGCTTTATAAAATCTTGTATGATTGCTTGATATACAAGGGTGCTTCAAAAATTATGTAGTAAAATGAAATGAAAAGATAAGTTCATCTCAGTGCAGAAAAGGCTTCGAGGGGTTGGAGTTGTGGCGTAGCAGTTTAAGACCCTGTCTGCGACACTGGCATCCCACATGGGTGCTGATTCTAGACCCAGCTGCTCTACTTCCTATCCAGTTCCCTGCTAATGTGCCCAGGAAAGCAGCAGAAGATAGCCGAAGTGCTTGGGCCCCTGCACCCATGTGGGAGACCCAGAAGAAGCTCCTGGCTCCTGGCTTTGGTCTGGCCCAGCCTTGGGTGTTGAGGCCACTTGGGAAGTGAAACAATAGGAGAAATCTCTCTCTCTCTTTCTTTCTTTCTCTCTCTCTCTCTCTCTCCTCCTGCCTTTCAAATAAATAAATATTTAAAAGAAAGCTTTGCAATGTATGCATAGTTTTAAGATTTATTTATTTATTTGAAAGGCAGATTTACAGAGAGAGGGACAGACAGAGTGAGAGAGATCTTCCATTCACTGGTTCACTCTCCAAGTGGCAGCAACAGCCACTTGCCAAAAGTGACCAAAAGCCAGGAGGCAGAAGCTTCATTCGAGGCTTCCATATGTGTATAAGTGCCCAAGAACTTAGGCCATCTTCCACTGCTCTTCTCAGGCTATTAGCAGGAAACTGAATCGAAAGTACAGCAGCCAGGACTTGAACTGGTGCCCATATGAGATACCAGTGTTGCAGGCAGCAGCTTTACGTGCTATGCCAGCCCCATATTTTTTTATAATACAAATTTTCCACAATCTTTCTGAAGACCCCTTGTAGGTATGTATTTCAAATTGTGTTTGCACATGAAAATACCTACCTTTTAATTTTACTTTCCATGAAATTTCTGAAGTAGCCCCACAGTAATCTCAGATACTATCCCCAAAATGTTTAAGTCCACTAGTGATTGCCTCCTTTAAGTTAGTTCTAAAACACTAAGGAAGTGTGGCTACCAAGACAGGGTCTGGTACAAGCCACATTTATTCAGAAAATATTTGTTCCGCACATTTCATTTGAGGTTCTTGGCATTGTGCTAGGCTGGGAGACATACAATAGTGAAGAAGATACATATGTATTAAAATGTATGCTATTGTGGCCAGCACCACGGCTCAATAGGCTAATCCTCCACCTGGCGGCACCAGCACACTGGGTTCTAGTCCCGGTCGGGGCACCAGATTCTGTCCCGGTCGCTCCTCTTCCTGTCCAGCTCTCTGCTGTGGCCCAGGAGTGCAGTGGAGGATGGCCCAAGTGCTTGGACCCTGCACCCCATGGGAGACCAGGAGAAGCTCCTGGCTTCGGATCAGCGCGATGCACTGGCCACAGTGCGCCGGCCACGGCGGCCATTGGAGGGTGAACCAACGGTAAAAGGAAGACCTTTCTCTCTGTCTCTCTCTCTCACTGTCCACTCTGCCTGTCAAAAAAAAAAAAGTACGCTATTGTTTTACAAATAATTAAATAATAAATCATAGTAAGATACAAATGGTACATGAGAAGAGGCTGGCATACATAGGAGGGTATTGTGTCAATTAAGATTGTGTTCAGCTGCAAGTAAGCAAAAATCCGAAAGATGGGGGCTTGAACAAATAGGGATCATTTTCCTCATATAACTGTGAATTGGGAATAGGAAGCTTCTGTCGTTTATATGGTGGTTCCAACATGACAGTTCTGAGACTTGTTTCACCTTCTAGGCCTCTCCTTCATGGTCACAGGAGGTGGCTATGATGTTTGACAGACAGGAATTGGTTTGTGGTATAAGGAGAAAGGGGAGCCAAAATCAAGGATGACACAGATTTCTGGCTTGGACCACTACACAGAACTACAGAAATCTCCTGCAACAATAGCTACAGGAGAAAGAGCAGGTTTGTAAAGAAGGAATCACCCTATGTCCTCTCTCTTGCTAACAGGGGAGTGAACATGTGATCTTGACTCAGCCAATCAGAATGACCCTAGCAACATGGATTTGTTTATGGATAAACCAATCAAAATCATTCCTAGTGAAGGGGGAGAAAAATACTCATTCTTTGCTGGAACTGCTCAGTGGTCAAGAAAGAGACTCTGCTCTAGAGATACAAAGAACAGATGGATTCTGGATGTTGTGTTGGAGTACTTGGACAGTCAGACCTGATGCAAATCAAGCACTGCATGTTTCCAGCTTGTAAATCAACATATTCTTTTGTCTCTTTATATTTATTTATTTATTTATTTATTTATACATACATTTGAACCATTTCATTTCTGTTAAAAACTGAAGAGGATTTACTAATGTAGGGTCATTAATAGAAAAATGTCTATTAAAGTCATAAACCTAGATGAGCTCCTCCAGGGAAAATGTATACAAGGAGAAGGAAAGCAAACCTTGGGAGAGAGTCCTGAGGATCCTGAACACTGTAAACACACAAAGGATACTGAGAAAGGGCAGCCACAGAGGTAAGAGAAGAGCCAGGAGAGAGCATGGATAAGGATTAAAATAGTCTCCACTCTCAGTGAAAGGGGAATGACTCTCTATCAGTGGTCCTGCAAAGCCTATGGATTGATAATGACTTGGCCTAAAGGCTACGAGACAAATGGGGTCAGCCCCATCCCAATCAATGGACATGGACATAGTGAGGGACATGGTCCCTCACTGGAAGACTGGGTAGTCTACTAGATGTGAGGTTGAGAAACAGAAGGAGAGCGTGGATTTGAAACACTATGTCTATGGAAACAGAACTGTGTTCCACCTGATTTGGAGCTCATGGGAGGGCTGATGGAGAGGTAAGTTAAGTCTAAGGTAACTTTGGACTTTATAGACTGGCCGAGTGGGTAATGGTAAAGTTTTATACTGAAGTTTGGACAGGGAACAAAGTGCATCTCGGGGACCAGTGTCATGGCTCAGCAGATTAAGCCACCACTTGCAATGTCAGCATCCCATATGTGTGGAGGTTCCAGCTCCTGCCAATCCACTTCCAATCCAGATCCCTGGTAATTCACCTTGGAAAACAGAAGATGGCCCAAGTACTTCAGCCCCTGCCACCAAACTAAGAGACTCAGATGAAGCTCCTGGCTCCTGGCTTTGACCTCGCCCAGCCCTGGCTGCTGTAGCCATTTAGAGAGAGAACCTGCCTGCAGAACATAATGTCTGTGTGTCTTCCCCCACCCCTCCATATCTCTGCCTTTAAAAAAAAAGTGCATCCTAATAACTGGAAAACTTTGATTCAGTGTCCTTTTAGGGTACTTCTAACTTAACATTTTCTAGAAATAGGGAGAAATAGTTGAAGCCTTCTAGAACAAATGCAAATGAGATAGTATTAAGGAAGAATCAAAGGGAAAGAATGAGGCTAAGATATTCAGGGCATCAGCAGCATCCAGAAAACTTTGCTGTAGCTGAGTTTGAATATTCAGTATATATAGGAATGTATGTTAATGATCACTGAACACTAGGAATAGTGATTAAAACTGAGAGTAATGTCTAAACCAGAACTCATTGGTATAGGGATTTGTGAAAAGAACACAAGAAGCTGTATCTTGTTCAGTAAATAGAGCCACGGCCTTCACGAGTACATGAGAAATGGGAACATACATGTCCAAGGCCAATGTAACTTGGAGGTCTGCTCTTAGGTGACCACTCATTAAATAGGGTCTCCATTTGCACTGTAGGAAAGAGCACTGAAGGAAGCAGCATTCAACCTCGTTTCATTTTCATGTTATTCTACAAATGATTTAATATAAGAATTTGCAAGCATGAATGGAGAGGAGCTTTGTGGACAGTGTAATATCAAGTGTATTAAAAATGTATGACACATTGTATATTCTTGTAGGAGATCCATCCAGGACCCCTAGGAGATGATAAAATGGCATAAAATGTGATTAATAATATTGTAAATCCTGTTGATTGGAAAACTCAGGGACACATGACAGATTGACCCGACTCTTTGATTTAAGCCAATATCACAGAAATAACCTTTCAGATGCTGAAAAGAATAATGTCTTGCCTGCAGGACAGAACACAACATAAGAAAATGCAGTTGTCTTCCAAGGTTTGTTTTCATACATTAAATGCCCTCAAAACAGCTTATGTCTGAAACTTTATGTTTAGATACCATTCTCATTGGCCAGAATTATCACTTTTTCAGTAACTCTTCTAAGTAACCCCTATAATTTCAGTAAAACAGTAGAAAAAAGGAAATATGCCAAGATGCTAATAGTGAAAATCTTTAGGTGATGAGCTGAAGTGGTTTCGCTTTACTTTATGGTATTTTTCAAGTTTTTTACGGAGACATACAGGTATAATTATAGAGAAAAAAGAGCCAATATTTACATTTAATAAAATCAAAGTGTTAAAAAACAAAAAGTTTTAAAAACAAAAATGTTATGAGCACTTTCCATCAGATTTACACAAAAAGTCATTAAGTATAAGTGAATCTAATGAACAACTCATGCAGAAGGCAATGATGTTCACAACCACCATTGTCTGCCCAGTCTCAAGGCATGCCCAAGTTTCTCTTCTTCATGTTCTTATACAAGGGCACTTCAAACAGTTCACAGAAAATAGGATTAAAAGATAAGTTTATTTTGGTGGAAAACAAATTTGAAATCCATGGTACTTTTTTTTTTCACACAGTCTCCATTAACTTTTTGAAGAACTTTGCCTTCCTTAGAGAAGAATGTTCTTCTAGAAATCTAGTCTATACACTCCCTTTGTATAAGACTATTCTACTTTTTTGCCTCCCAGTGTCTTTTCTTCTGTCATTCACAACCCAATATTCTCTGAAGAATGTGTGCTTCCAATCTTGGATCACAAGTTTATAGTAGAGTGGACTCCTGGCACAGGCATGGACATACGAGTCACTCCTGGCTAACCACAGCAGGACATCTTCTGGCTACAGCAGTTGGTACAGAAATGGGAATGATAAATCTTCGAGAGATATAGTGAGACTAAGGAAGAAGCGTATGTTCTTTTCTGCTAGACTTGAACTTGGTTAAGTGCATGTCTAGAGCTTTCATGAAGATGAATGGAAGGAGTCAGAGAAGAGCAGATAACAGCCTTCCGTTCTCTTCCTGTTGTTGGAAATGTTAAGGCAGAGCAGAAACTTGCCCTACAGTGCCCACACACTGTAACTCCATTTGTTATACAACTGCCATAGTATAATAATTTTGTTTAAACAGGACATGTTTAATACTGTTTAAAAAGTTTTTTAGCTTCCAAGCACAGGCAGCAATAATATATGTCTGTGATATGAATTTAACCTAAGATAGAATACTCTTATTCAGTGCACACATTATAGAACCATAGCAGATCTGAGAGCAAATTACGTTGAAGAATATCTATAGTCACCAGCCCACCAAGAAGTTCAAGACTTTACTGTCACAGAGGAAAAATGTCATCAATATTAAACGTGTTGGCTCTGCTCATCTTTACCTACCCAGAAAACAGGTAAAAAAAAATGTCAATGCCTTGGGTTCTCAAACAAATAAATCTTTTTTTAAAAAAATGCCAATGCCAGTTGGAAAAAGGAAACAATCTCTTCTTAACACTTTTCTAAGAAACAGCTATTTTGCTATTTTCCCATTTTCAAAGTTATCATTTTCTAATTTTCATCTTATTTTTATCAAAAGGTTAAAATTTAAATAATCCAAGTAAAAGAGTCAAGTATGAAGGAGAAAATTAATTCTTTCTCCTAATTACCATCTTCTTCCTCAAAGACAAGTAACATTAATAATTTGAGTGTTCTTCTCAGAAGCTCCTATATCCATATGCATTGTCAACAAATAAATACTTACCTGTGCATAGCAAATATAAATATTCAGATAAATGGTGTGCTTAGCAAGGCAGGGGTAAGTCTCATGACCCCCAAGCCTCCATCTATGGGTCTGAATTAAAAGTCTTTCTGAGGGAGGCATCTTCATTCTGCAAAGAAAATATAGGTCATAGTTATGCAAATAGAAGGCCAGCAGATACCCAGTGTTCAGAATGAGAATGTAAGGGGACCAATTCCTGGATGTGTGCTTTTGCAAAACCCACCCCTATCCTAGTGTGCAGAGTTTGGAAAGGAGGTGGAACAATTTGAAAAGGGATTCCTGTCCTTGTCTTCTGGAAAAGAGGAGACATAAATCTCTCCCTTAAGTCAAGGGAACTAGTCGGGAGCCTGTGAGGTTCATCAGAAAAAGCTACTGAGGTCTCACTGGGAGGGCAGCAGAACATCAGGGCCCAAGGGCTTCCACGAGAGGGCTCTTGCAGAGAGCAGAGCTAAGGCTGGATTTGTGATTTGTGATTTGGAGTATAATGGCTGAGCCTGTGCTTGCTAACTAAATACGTTCACAGCACAAGCATGGGTCATCCCAGCTCCCAAGGATCATGCAGCAGTGAGGCAACCCAGCAGCCATGGACAAGTAGCCCCTGGCAGTAGTGCCAGGACCACTCAGTACAACACAGATTAGGAGCAGCTCACCATGAGCATAGGACTGAGCGGACTCTGCTGTGCGGGCTCCCCCTGGTGCTGGGAGCTGGATGGACTTTTTTTTTTTTTTTTTCTTTTTGACAGGCAGAGTTAGACAGTAAGAGAGAGAGACAGAGACAGAGACAGACAGAGACAGAGAGAAAAGTCTTCCTTCCATTGGTTCATCCCCCAAATGGTCACTATGGCCTGAATGCTGTGCCAATCTGAAGCCAGGAGCCAGATGCTTCCTCCTGGTCTCCCATGTGGGTGCAGGGCCCAAGGACTTGGGCCATCCTCCACTGCCTTCCTGGGCCACAGCAGAGAGCTGGACTGGAAAAGGAACAACCGGGACTAGAACTCAGAGTGCCGGTGCCGCAGGCCTCGTGAGCCGCGGCGCTGGCCCTGGATGGACTGTCTTTAAACTGCCTAAATCCTGAGGTTCTTGTACGATGCATTAATATAGGTGGACACTTGAGCAGTGAGTAGGAAAGATAGGAGAGACGTGTTCACATCAAGGGAAGCATACCAAGCTGGTTACATACAAGATACCACATTCTACATGTTTATATAATAGTGTTTCAAAAAGATCTTGGAAAATGGAATTAAAAGATAACATTATTCTAGTGTAAAAATTCTGAAATTGTATACATGAAGGATCTTCAAAAAGTTCACAGAAAATGTGTATTAAGAAAAAGCAGCTTGGATTTCAAAATATTTTTGAAATTCTGAAAAAAAAAAATTTGAGGGGCCAGCATTGTGGCATAGCTGGTAGAGCTGCTGCCTACAACACCAGCAAATGATAGTGGTTCCAGGTCGAGTCCCAGTTGCTCTGCCTCAGATCCAGCTCCCTGCTAATGCGCCTGGGAGAGCAGCAGGAGACAGTCCAAGTTCCCGGGCCCCTGCACCCACATGGGAGACCCAGATGGGGCCCCTGGCTCTTGGCTCCTGGCTTTAGCCTGGCCCAGTCCTGGTTGAGGCCATTTGGCAAGTGAACCAGCAGAAAGACAATCTCACTCTCTCCCTTTCTGTAATTCTGACTGCCAAATAAATAAATAAATCTTTTTAAAAATTGCAGTTAGTATCCTAGCACATATATTTTTATTTATCAATGAGATAAACTTCTAGAAATAAAATTGTTGGTCAAAGGTATGTGTTTTTAAAAGGGTAGTAGATTCTGCCAAATTATCCCTCAAAATGTTTGCCTTAATTTCTATTCCAATTAAAGAGGTTCAAATCATTTTATCATGTTTCTGAAGTACAGAGTATTAAATGCGTATTTTTTCATTTTAATGATGAAAAATATCATTTCATTTAATGCTGCAAAAACTCCTAGAAGTTAAAAAAAATTGTCTCCTGGGGCCAGCACTGTGCCATAGTGGGTAAAGCCGCCACCTGCCATGCTGACATCCCACATGGATGCTGGTTCGAGTCCCGGTTGCTCCACTTCTAATCTAGCTCCTTGATAATGTGTCTGAGAAAGCAGCAGAAGATGGCCCAAGTCTTGCACCCATGTGTGAGACTCAGAAGAAGTGCTAGGCTCCTGGCTTCAGATTAACCCAGCTCAGGCTATTACGGCCATTTGGGGAATGAACTAGTGGATGGGAGATCTCTCTCTCTCTGTCTCTGCCTCTGCCTCTGCCTCTCTGTAACTCTGCCTTTCAAATAAAATAAATCTTTAAAAAAATTATCACCTATATTTTTCCAATGAGAAAACCAAAGCTGGGAAAGGTTGTATAACCATCATATTGTTAATAAATACAACAAAAAGATTCAAACTCTGATGTATTTGGTTCTACAGCTCAATTGTCATCCATTCATTAAATAGAGCTTACTATATTTCAGGAACTATTCTAAGCATATTATATGTGTTTGTCATTTCTCCTCTGAATCAGGTCTTTAAGGCACATGCAATTAATATCCTCATTTTACAGATGAGATAACTGGCAATGTCAAATTAACTTACTTGCTCAAAAAATGAGAAAGATGTGGCTGGAACCTCAGCTATTTGGCTTCTATTCATTTTTAACTCAGCAGCAATCACTTCAAAATTATTGTTTTTCTGCAAAGGGAAAAATTCAACTCTGCAGAGGCAATTGCTCTGTGTGTCAGTATTTATAAAAAATATGATAAAGAAATGAGAGTGGACTGAAAGAAACCATTTCAGTGGTCTTCAAATGGTTACAGACTTTGATATCCATACATTAGCATCCCTCTCTTTCTCCTTCTCAAACTCTAGATGTGACACTATCTCTCAGGGTTTAAAATGCTTGTCAGTCTTGTCTATATCCAACTTCATTGCTGTCATATACCTTCTGATATGAATTTAATCACTTGGGTTGAGGGGACCAGATCTGTAACATCTGTTGTACCCTCAGCTCATCTAAATATTATGGGCAGGTGTAAATCAGATTGATTAAGGATTTGAACGGAAAACTTAGAAAAATGCAAAATGAAAAGCATTACTTCAATATCTATTTTTAATTAATCCATTTTACTGTATAGCTTTTAAATCAAATTTAAAAAAACAAAAAATTAAGCATTATTTTAAGTAAGAGAGAAATGGCAGTATAATTGTTTAAAGACGATATGGTAATCCCTAAAAAGTTTTGTTTTATAAAGGAACTCAAAACAGATTTCCAAAAAATACTATCACCCAAACAATTTTATAATTTAAATAATATAAAATATCTAGAACTTAACTGATCATAAAAGATCATGTAATATGTTCTCCCTGACAACTAACCAAGCACCAAAAAGGAAACCTGTAGAAGTGAAATGGACACTATGAGAAACAGTGACTTGATCAGCCCTTGTCCCAACTGCTGATGTACAATTTAGTACTTTATCCATTTTAGTATTTTTTTGTTCTACTTAATACTATTGGTTGACCACTGTAATTAACACACAATTATTCTTAGGTGTTGAAATTTAACTGAAACGTGATCCCTGTTAAATATAAGAGTAGGAATAAAAGAGGGAGGAGATGTACAATTTGGGACATGCTCAATCAGTCGTGCCCCAAATTGTGGAGTTAGAAATGTGCCAGGGGATTCCAATTCAATCCCATCAAGGTGGCATGTACCAAGGCCATCTCACTAGTCCAAGTGATCATCTTCAGTTCACAATGGTTCACACTGATAGGTCTAAGAGTCAAAGGGATCATACAAACAAGACTAGTGTCTTCTAATACTAACTGATAGAATAAAAAAAATGAGAGAATGAGCCAACATGGGAAGCGAGATACACAGCAGTCTCACAGAATGGCAGATGTCCTAAACAGCACACTGGCCTCAGAATCAGCCCTTAAGGCACTCGGATCTGGCTGAAGAGCCCATGAGAGTATTTCAGGCATGGAAAGCCAAGACACCATGGCAAAAAAATAAAAAAAATAATAAATGACCTAAATGAAAGATCTCTGTGAGTGAGATCCCAGTGGAAAGAATGGGGCCATCAAAGAAGGAGGTACCTTTCTCAGAAGGGAGGAGAGAACTTCCACTTTGGCAATGGCCTTGTCTAAATAAGATCGAAGTTGGTGAACTCAAGAGGCTTCCATAGCCTTGGCAACTCATGACAAGAGCCTAAGGATATTACTGATGTCTTAAACAAGAGTGTCAATTTGTTAAGTCAACAACAGGAATCACTGTGTACTTACTCCTCATGTAGGATCTCTGTTCTTAATGTGTTGTTCAATGTGAATTAATGCTGTAACTAGCACTCAAACAGTATTTTAAACTTTATGTTCTGTATAGGTGCAAACTGATGAAATTTTTACTTAATACATACTTAATTGATCTTCTGTATATAAAGATAATTTAAAATGAATCTTGATGTGAATGGAATGGGAGAGGGAGTGGGAGATGGGAGGGGTGTGGGTGGGAGGGAAGTTATGGGGGGGAAAAGCCATTGTAATTCATAAACTGTACTTTGGAAATTTATATTTACTAAATAAAAGTTTAAAAAAGATCATGTAATAATATTTCTATACCAAATAAAGCATTTTACTAGATTTAACATATTTGACTATACCAAGTACCTTCACAAAGCTCATGGAAAATGGAGTTAAAAGGTAAGTTTGCTGCAAAAAAATTTTGGAATCCACACATAGCTTTTGCATAATAGACATTTTCTATTATCTTTTAGTAAAAGGTAAAAGATTTATATGATCTGAAAAGCCAGAGTATCTATTAACTTTTTAAATTGCACTTCATATTGCTATGTCCATACAAATATAAATATATACATAAAACTATTTCTGTGACAACTTAAAGCTATAAGGTAATCAATTCATGGGAGTAATCAATTATACTAAAATATTTTTAGTTATAAAACTCAGATGATTTCAAAGTTTCTTGGGCTCAGTAACAAGGGGAGGCATCATGCATTTTTATTTCTTGTACCTCAGTTTCTTTGTATTGTCTACCATCACAAAGCTGAATACCATGTCAAAGAGCTATCAAATTAATATTGAAATAGGATACCATTAATTAGGTTTATTAATGGACTTTGGAATGCAATAAGTATTTTAATGGTCTTTCAGGAGCAGTCACCTCTTTTCATGAGTCTACTTTTCTTTGCTCACTATTTTTTATGAGAAATATTGTTACAGCTTTCTCCAGTCAATAATGCCAACAAATATTTAGAAAAGACTTTACTCTTGTCCTTTTTATAATAATCTTACCTTTGATGTGATGGTTTAACTAATATTTTCCAGGATTTGCACAAAGTAATAATTTTCAAAGATTGTAATATACCTTAGATATAATAAAAGATCAATTATAACTGGTTTACTGCCCCATGTGGGATTATTACCATCACCATCTTTTCAACCAATTTCGAACCTCTTGCCTTTTTTCTCTCATATCCAGGCAATGTGAGTATCCCTCTAGAGTTCTGTATACAGGGAATCTGAGCAGATGTGCTCAGAAAGATAATGGAGTACTGATAACTTTTTAAGGCAATTTCATAAAGAAGCCTGCAATTCTAGATCAATAGGTTTGATTCCCACAAGCTTAAAGTAATTACATTGAGAACTACATTCATTTGAAGTACAGGTCTGATAGAGTTCTTCATATACCCTTAAATACATATTAAATCATATTATTAGCGTATATTATAGGAAGAAACAGTCTACTTGATTTGTTAAAAGACAGATTAATCAAATAAACATTGCAGCTTGGGCATTACAGCAGGAAGGTATTCATTCATTCAGCAGATACTTAATGAGTCAATTCTTAGTTAAAGCCCTCAGCTCTTATGGAGTTCATTTTCTAGTACAGAAGACCCACAATGAATATATAAATACATACACTTAAGTTTGTCACATGGTGCTAAATGATAAAAATAAATAAATAAAGACAGCATAAACAGGGGTGTCAGAAGAGACCTCTTTTAGATGCAGTCATCAGAGGATTTAGGAGAAGGTGACATTGGGATCCAGCCATGGAGATCTGTGCGGAAGAGCATTATGAGTAAAAGTAATGACCACAGGCCGGCGCTGCGGCTCAATAGGCTAATCCTCCGCCTTGTGGCGCTGGCACACTGGGTTCTAGTCCCGGTCAGGGCACTGGATTCTGTCCTGGTTGCCCCTCTTCCAGGCCAGCTCTCTGCTCTGGCCCGGGAGTGCAGGGGAGAATGGCCCAAGTGCTTGGGCCCTGCACCCCATAGGAGACCAGGAGAAGCACCTGGCTCCTGGCATTAGATGAGAGCAGTGCACCGGCTGCAGGGTGCCGGCTGCAGTGGCCATTGGAGGGTGAACCAACGGCAAAAGGAAGACCTTACTCTCTGTCTCTCTCTCTCACTGTCCACTCTGCCTGTTAAAAAAAAAAAAAAGTAATGACCACAGCAGAGTGGGAGATGAACAAGTACCAATATGGGTGAAGCAGGGCAAGGGGATGGAGGGTAGAAGGACCAAGGTCCACGATGAAGTCACAGAGACAACACAAACAGGTCCAAGGCCACTGTGAGGCTCTTCATCTGAGTGAGATGGGGAGCTGTAAGTGCTCTTGAGCAGAGTCATCTCATAATATGACTTCAAGAAGGGTCTTAAGAATAGTGAAAGTTGTCAGAAACAAAAATGGAGTCACAAGCGTCAACCTTAACAAAAATCACTAAACAAAGGAGGTTATAAAAGAAGGGTTCTAATGCATGATGGCCTCATCATAGCTATCACCAAAGACTCTGCCAGAACCACTAGCTTGCACAAAGGCCACTACCACCTTACACAAGAACAAATTCTATCCAGCAGCTACCTACACAATCACAGACTGATGCACCCTTGCTATTAGTCATGACTGAAGATTATTATTGCAAAAAAGCTGGTGTAATCCCCCCTCTTCATTTTTATCTTTCAGATTCCCTTTTGAATATGCCCATGGGTTACCATGGCACCTGTATTCCCATTGCAATGCTCTGCAATTGCAATGGCATTCCCAGATAAAATCTGATTTGTCTTCAATGTAACATCTTTATGATGATACTAGTTGACCACGCTGGCTGCCGTGCCAAGAAGGCCTTAGGGGAATTGATGAGAGCAGACAACTACGATCATCCAGATGGGAGAGGGCAGCAGATTGAACCCTTAGTAGCAGCCCTAAATGGGGTGAGAAAGCTTGCAGTCTGGATATTGTGGAGCAAGGAAAAACGGAATATACTCACTGGAAGTGAGAGTGAGAGAAGAAAAGAAGTTACAGGATGACTCTGTGGTTCTTGGCATAAGAAATGGAAGGAGGCTCACTAGGCTAATCCTCCGCCTGTGGCACCAGCACCCCGGGTTCTAGTCCCGGTTGGGCCGCCGGATTCTGTCCCAGTTGCTCCTCTTCCAGTCTAGCTCTCTGCGGTAGCCCGGGAGGGCAGTGGAGGATGGCCCAAGTGCTTGGGCGCTGCACCCGCATGGGAGACCAGGAGGAAGCACCTGGCTCCTGGCTTCGGATTGGTGCAGCATGCTGGCTGTAGCGGCCATTTTGGGGGTGAACCAACGGAAGGAAGACCTTTCTCTCTGTGTATCTCTCTCTTACTGTCTAACTCTGCCTGTCAAAAAATAAATAAATAAAAAGAAAATATTTATATAAAAAAGAAATAGAAGGAGAGAAGCACTGTTAAAATACGAAAAGGAGGGTCAGAGAGGGAAAATGCAATATTAAACAGTATTGACAGTGTCACTGACCAAATCTAAACAGGAAATTATCCCTGTTGCTTAAAATTACCCAAAAAAGGCAAAGAATGAACAGACATGGCCCTCAAATTGGAGATCAAAGGTGTTTATTACAGAGTATAAATATCTGTTACCTTTAAAATTCACACACATCTTCTCATTTTAAAAATTATTCAGGAAATTTGGGCTTTAAATTAATTTTGGCCACTGGCACTTACTACTCTTATAAAACTGGAGGAAATATATATTTGGCACATAACAGGGAACAGCCAAGAACCAGGCGACTGCGACAGGAAAGTGAGGCACTGGGGACATGCAAATGGCACACACCTTCTCTTCTTCTCTTTTTGTTTTTTTTTTTTTTTGCACTTTGACAGTGCATACCCCTGTTACAAATAGGCTGTTAGGATGTAAACAGTGCTGTGCCATCTCCATTGTAGAAACTGAATTTTGCTAGAAAGGATTGGAAAGAATCTTGATGTGAAAGTACCAAGTGGAGAGAGAAGAAAGAAGGCAGGCTGGCATACAAAACTGATGTTAACTATGAAATGTAACCTGGGAGTGAGTGGGGCCATTCATAGTCACAATGCAGAATGCCTTCCATTACAGACACACTCCAGCTCTGCCTTTTTCTATATTAGGAAAATCAGATGTGCCACATTAGGGATTTCTCTGGGGCTCGGAGGCTCAGGAGCTCAGGGCAATTGTATATCAAAGTGCTATGGCTATGCTAACTTTAGACAGAAGGAGGAGGAAAACACAGGAGATGGATTTAAAATGTCACTAAATCAAAACGACTCTGGCAGTACACTAAATTGGCAGAATTAATCAAAGGGCTAACTTTGAGGGAGTTCACAGAGGTGAAGAGAAAAGTATCTCATTGTCATCAGGGCACCCAGAGATACGGAAGCTGCATTTAATACGCTTGGGTCTCATCATGCCACACACCTGTCAGCAGCCACCTGTACTTACAGTCGCCATGTTTCAGCATTCCCAGTTTAGTTCAAGTTCCTTTAATCTACCCAACTTAGCCCTGGTCTTCTCATTTTTTGTTTGAGTTTTTTTCCTTGTAGATAAGAGGGTACTACCAAAAGTTCATGAAGACATGGATTAAATGATAAGTTTATTTTGGTGTAAAAATTTTGAAATCATATATACATCATTTTTTTCAAAGTATGAACTTTCCATGGACTTTCTTAACATCTGTGAGTATGGAAACCCCAAGCTAAGGTACAGCCTTAGTTCCCCCTTCTCTTTATTTAAAAAACATCTGTGTGCACATTAACCATCAGGTACTTATATACTCAATTCTTGCTTTCTTTTCAATTTTATACTAGCAAGTTCTACAGGATTTAGGCTGGAACAATATTAGAAATGCTTTAATAGTTACTAGCCTTTACTAACTTCTTTTGGAAGTACTAAACAGGTTTCCCTTTTTTTTTTCAGTAGTGTTGATTCCCAGGGATTTTTTCCTTTCTTTGTCTTCTTTCTTTTCAACTTTCATTTCTTCCATTGTCATGGATGAGGTCCCGAGACATGAAGTAAAGTGTAAGGAAGTTACCCAGAGCTGGGAATTAAACCTGTAATGCCTTTTTCCAGCCTCTCCTGACCTTTCAGATCAATGGAATTTTACTTCTGAATGCTTTAAAGCTTCAGAGACAAATCCAGTAAGGGCGCTGGAATGCACCCTACCACTTCAGTCCCTGTGGAGCTGGAGAGACAAAGGAATCGGCCTCTCTGTGTGCATGCTAATCAAATCTCTCACGAGTACCCCCCAAGCTAAGTACAGGAAATCTCAAGTTTTCTGCCAGACTTCAATTTCCTAATCACGGCCTCCAATTCCCTTTGGTCTTTATGCTTGAGCTAGCAGCCACAGCCTACCAGGCTGGCCAGCACATTCGCTGCCCTCTGTGCTAAGTGTTCACATTGTTGAGAGGCAGTGGAAGGGGGCTGCAACACTCTGGCTCTGGCAAGGCTGCCTTGACCTAAAAACATTTCTCTTCCTGGCTCTCAATCCCACAGTGTTTACTGGAGCCCTATCTTTTCTCTTGCATTATTTCTTTCATTCTTGGTCCTGACTTTCCAGCTGGTAAGCTGATAAGTTTGGGACACGTTATTTTTAACCAGGCTGACAGTGAACCTTGCTCTGATTGACTTTTAAAAATAATTTCCATTTGACTTTCACATCGGCCACAACATAAAAGTGATTTGTTAGGTGTCACTAATGACCTTTCTCAGGAAAGCTTGAGTCAGATCCCTGACGACAGTAAACAGCATCTATCAAAATCTTCCTGCAGCACCTTGGAGCCAACAGAAATTTTTCTGAATCTTTTCCATGCTTCTAAGTTAGCCACATCCTGCACACACGCACACACAGCCCCATGCCACATAAACACATACATACACATCCAACAGCTTTACATGTGCATTTTTTGCATTTCTAGTTAATGCTGGTGAAAATCAAGCTATTCTATTCAAAGAGGAAATTTATCTTACCTAAGCTGCTGTAACAATCATTCTTTCTCAGTCTTTTCTTTGGTGCCATGCTTACCTTATTAATGGGAGAGAAATGTCACCTGCCTGTCACAAGGAAGAATCAGTCTTCACATACACTGCATTTTTCCCAAAATGAGGGAGACAGAGTTGTGGGTCAGTAAACATTCAAAAGTGTATTTCTAGATATAGCAAGGACAAAATAGTCTTATGCCATCTTTTGCAGAGTAATTTGTTCCTGGAATCTATAGGGCTATTTCTCAAAAATGTTATTACAGCCAATTTCAAAAGGAAAAAGTTTTGTGTTTTCAACCTCCAAACTGACTGGTATTTATGTTAAAACAACATTAAATCTCATTAAAATTGGTTCAATTACCTCAATAGTTAACATTCAACATCATCATATGAACCAACAAGGTGTTTTTCCTTCATTAGCTATTTTACAAAATTGTTTCCCTACTATTTTTTTTAGATCTTCCTTGGAGCTCTTTTCTATTTTAGTATTAAGGCAATGCTCACAAAAAGACCAATGATTCTCTTTGTTGTGTAATTCAACCTCTAATATTGAAAGAAAAATAAAGGTACAAAAAGGCAAAATAGACCAAAGAAAACAGAACAGATAATCTTACCCTCAATGAATAAGCAGACATTGTAGGACCATGCTGTATAAAATGTCCCTGACAAAAACAATGACCATGAATTCTCTAAAGGGAGAAATCCATACATCTCACAGTGAAGAGAAAACAGGGAAGACTGTGTGGTGATCATTCCCAAGGTATTCAGTTACCTTTAAGATACAAAACTTAAATTGGTACTAATAAAAATGGGCATAAATGCCACAAAAGGGAAAATATATTTAAGCAAATTCAGTGTAAGTCAAGTTCTTAAAATCCAAACAAGTAACTGCTATGCCAAAATAGAGAAGAGGAAAGGAGAGGAAACTCAAGGAGACTGAGTTTGGGTACCAAGTTGGCTATATCCCGGGAATATTTGATAGACTCTTGTCACACAAATCAAAAAGGCTCATGGAGTTTAATACCCATGAGTTCATGAAGTTTAATACTCATGGGAGGTTAAGCAGTGACTTCCAAGGCTCAAGAATCCCTCTGAAAACTCTAATCAAAGCTATACATCCTATTCCCGTCACAAAGCACATACATAGACACAAAATTTAGCTTATAATTTCTAGTATTTGAAGGTTTCCTACAATTCTGCCATGATTGAAGACTCTCAGTCTTGTGTAAGAAAACTCTCGTTCTAAAAATGCAGATCCTCGAAGTTCCACGATGCTTCCTTTTTCTTGGGTTGGACATTCTTTCTGTTATGACTCATTATTCATAAATAAAGCACTACAAGAGTTAAGAGATTCAGGAGACCCCTCCAAGGGCAAACAAACTGACGGCTGTGGGCTGTGAGCAGTTTATTATCTTTTGGACATGCTCTGCTAGTAGTTCCTACTAAAACTTAAGCTTAGACTGCTTCCTGGGAATGACCTAAGCTGATATGTGAGCCACATTAACTCATAATACTTGACTCCTGCTGTTTGGGTTCAGTCATGGCAGGTTTGCCTCACAAGCAATGGCTATCTGTCCTAAAATTTTGTACCAACAAAATGGTTTTGTGCATTAAATCCAATTTTCAATCTATTTAGCAAATAAGCTTTGTTCCTTAGAAGAGATTTTCTGGTGAATCTTTTGGTGGAACTAGTCATGACTTAAAATGTTCTGTAAATCCTGTTTTGTATACTCATATATGAGTTTTGCTAAAAATGAGAAGCTCCTGAACTAATTTATACATAGTAACCTGAATAGGTACAGAAACTCATAACAGAATTCCATTTGGAGGATAAAAGGATTTGGTCAATCCATTCAGGTGTTGAATTAAGGTTATAACTGGTTATTTGTGCCTTCTGGACTCTTGTATAGCGTTATGGGTACTGCAGGATTTGTCTCCCCAGAACTCATGCAGATGATGAAACTCTGATGTCTTAATGGTGCACTGATTAAGGGTAGAGATTTGATATAACTATGGTGGGTACTAGGTGGGGTTCATGGGAAGTCTCTGGGTCACTGGGGGCATGCCCTGGGACAAGGGTTCTTGCAAGATGTCTGACTATTTCAATTAGAGGTTGGCCTGGGTGCTCTCTTGCTTCCTGCTGCACCATGTGATAGGCCCTCTCTACCCATCACCTAGAAGTCTCCATCAGACGCCACATCCTGGGGCCTCCCAATCCTGCAATATGTGAAATCTGAGTTGAAATAAACCTTTTCTTCCCCCCAAGAAGTGCCTCTCAATCCAAGTAATGAAAACGGGACTAACCGATGCAGTGATTTTGATTGTCACCTCAGAATTTAACCATACAGTAGAATTTTCTCTGTTGTGTCTCATAATGGTTTTGTCTTCTTGGTTAGCTTTTCAATGGCAAGGTCCTTTTTTTTGCTTCACTTTTATCTTCCACAGTGCTCAGCCAAAGGAGGATCCCAAGGATTTTAGAAAAAGTATTAGAGATGAGCCATAAAGAACGGGGAAGGTTTGGATAAGCGGACAAGAAAGAAGAAGGCGATCCAGACAAGAAAAATAGCAGAAACAAAGGGTCAGAGGCAGGAACACGGAGTGAGTCAGGGAGTAAAGCAGACGTCAGAGGCAGAAGAGGAGCCAAAGATGAAAGGCCCAGGAGAAGAAGGTGGGGGGGGAGGGGACAAAGACGGTACCTAGTACATAAAGAAAGCTTAAAAATTATATTTGACGTTATTATTCAAAAACACTTCTTAAACCAGATGCCATGTCAGTAATTGAGCATGTTTCTGGTGGGGTGGGGGAAATGATGATATGAAGTTCCTAATATTTTCTTTTTTTTTTTTTTTTTTGACAGGCAGAATGGACAATGAGAGAGAGGAGAGAGACAGAGGGAAAGGTCTTCCTTTTGCCATTGGTTCACCCTCCAATGGCTGCTGTGGCCAGCGCACTGCGCTGATCTGAAGCCAGGAGCCAGGTGCTTCTCCTGGTCTCCCATGCGAGTGTAGGGCCCAAGCACTTGGGCCATCCTCCACTGCACTCCTGGGCCACAGCAGAGGGCTGGACTGCAAGAGAAGCAACTGGGACAGAATCTGGCACCCCAACTGGGACTAGAACCCGGGATGCTGGCGCTGCAGGCGGAGGATTAGCCAAGTGATCCATGGCGCTGGCCAATTCCTAATATTTTCTTATATTTTGGCACTCATGGATTCAAGCCAAACAGTGGAGCTTCAAACTCAAAAAGAGTTGACAGAACAAAAATGAAGAGAAGCAGCTTTTTTTTTTGAAGTTCAAAGCCTGGCCTTTTAGGTTTCAGAAGCTCAGGCCCAGAGGGAATGCAGGGGAAAAAGCTTGATGAGATAAAGGAAGGCTTCCCACTCCTCTCCACCACAAGAGCAGACAAGATTCTCTGAGGCTAGGAGTTGTAGAAGGGGAATGAGAAGTGGGAAGTTGAAGGGGAAGTCAGTGGTGAAGAGGCCAGTCAATCCACAGGACTTGACAGGACCCAGCAAGGAAGAGGTGCAGGTGTCGAACTCACATCAGTGATTACATCAGTGTTACTAATGACAATCATGACGGTATCCGCCAACATTCACTAAGTGCTTAATTTATGTAAGCACCTCACATGCATTAATGTTCATTTCATTTTCACAACAACCCTAGACGTAATACTACGTGTTAGTTCAATTTTGTCCAAGTCTCACAGATGAATTTATTTTGCAAGTTCACATAGCTAGTAAGTATTAAAACAAGAATTAATGATTTGTGAAACTGGTGTTTTAGAAAAATTCTTCTGAGGCCTGTGTTGTGGTACAGCATGTTAAAATAAAGCTTGGATTTGATATATTTCACTTCATGGTGCTATATGAGGGCAAATGGTCAAAATCTTTACTTAACACAAACTGAACTGATCTCCTGTATACAAAGAGAATTGAAAAAGGAATCTGGATGTGAATGAAAGGGGAGAGGGAGCGGGTAAGGGGGGAGGGTTGTGAGGGGAGAGGGAAAGTGTGGGGGAGAAGCCATTGTAATCCTTAAGTTGTACCTTGGAAATTTATATTCTAAATAAAAGTTTGAAAAAAAAAAAGAATACCATTACAAATCTGGGATGGAAATGGATAAAAAAAAAATAAAGCTTGGAATAACTACATCCCATACGGGAGTGCCAGTGGGAATCCCTACTGCTCTGCTTCTGATCCAGCTTAAAGTGCTTGGGAAAGCAGTGGATGATGGCCTGAGTACTTGGGGTCCTGCCACCCATGTGAAAGATCATCATAAAGTTCTGTGCTCCTGTCTTCAACATGGCCCAGTCCTTGGCCATTGTGGGAATTTGGGGAGTAAACCAGCTGATGGAAGATCTCTCTCTTTCTCTCTTTCCCATCCTCCCTCCCTGACACTATATTTTTCACAAAGATAAATAAATAAAATTCTTCTGGCTGGAGAGTGCAGGATGAACTAGAGCAGTAGAAAGACAGGAATCAGAGCAAGTGACAAGAAGCTATTGCAATGGACAGAAAAACGGTATATCCTGGGAATCATGTCCTGGGGAATGGACATCCTGGCGTATCAAAGATGCCACCACCAAAGATCAGAAATTCAAATAAACAGCCTACTGAGAATGGGGAAAAAGTCATATTAGAAACAAGCATGGATCTGATGTTGTCTTTTTTTTTTTTTTTTGGACAGGCAGAGTGGACAGTGAGAGAGAGACAGAGAGAAAGGTCTTCCTTTCCCTTTGGTTCACCCCTCAATGGCTGCTGCGGCTGGTGCGCTGTGGCCGGTGCACCATGCTGATCCGAAGCCAGGAGCCAGGTGCTTCTCCTGGTCTCCCATGCAGGTGCAGGGCCCAAGCACTTGGGCCATCCTCCACTGCACTCCCCGGTCACAGCAGAGAGCTGGACAGAAAGAGGAGCAACCAGGACAGAATCCAGTACCCTGACCGGGACTAGAACCCGGGATGCCAGTGCTGCAGGCGGAGGATTAGCCTATTGAGCCGCAGTGCCATCCCTGCTGCTGTCTTAAAATCAATGCAAAGACCCATAACACAATAAAGATAATCACATCATAGCCATACATAATCCATAAATAATTCACCAGCAATTTCTCATCTCATGAAATAGTTGGCTGATAATCAATGCCTGTGTCTAATTGTTTAAATTGGAAAACATTGGAGAGTACTGTGATGATTCTGAATTGAGACCTCTGAAGACTCTGGAGATCTGACTTCTGAGATTCCTTCTTAAATACTTAACATGGAAAGCTAAGACACTCTGAAAAAAAAAAAAAAAAAAAAGAAGAGCTAAATGAAAGATCTCTGCGAGTGAGATCTCAGTGGAAAGAACGGGGCCATCAAAGAAGGAGGTACCTTTCTCTGAAGGGAGGAGAGAACTTCCACTTTGACTATGACCCTGTCGGAATAAGATCGAAGTCGGCGAAGCCTAAAGGCTTCCATAGCCTCGGCATCTCGTGACTAGAGCCTAGGGAGATTACTGACGCCATAAACAAGAGTGTCAAATTGTTAAAACAACATCAGGAGTCACTGTGTACTTACGTCTCATGTGGGATCTGTCCTTAATGTGTTGTCTAGTGTGAAGTAATGCTATAACTAGTACTGAAACAGTATTTTTACACCTTGAGTTTCTGTGTGGGTGCAAACTGATGAAATCTTTACATAGTATATACTGAATCGATCTTCTGTATATAAAGATAATTGCAAATGATTAAAAAATCTTGGTGTTAAATTGGAAATTGCATAGATAATTAATCAATTCTTTAAAAAAATGTAGGATCTCTGTCCTTAATGTGCTGTACATTGTAAATTAATATTATAACTAGTACTCCAACAGTATTTTCACTTTGTGTCTCTATGTGAGGGCAAACTGTTGAAATCTTTACGTAATATGTACTAAACTGATCTTCTGTGTATAAAGAAAATTGAAAATGAAAAAAAAAAATACTTAACATGAAAAAAAAAAAAAAAAACTGTACCAGGGTATAGGCCCTGACATTAACAAAATCAAATCTCTACTGATTTGAAAAGACCTCCTGATTCCTATAGCATGCAGAAAAGTGGTCCTTCAAAAATGTTGTTTTAGTTCAGGCTGCTTTAACACATCACAGACTGGGTGGTTCAAACAACAAACTCTCTCTTCCCCTCCCCTCCCCCCCTCCTCCCCTCCCCTCCCCTCCCCTCTCCTCCCCTCCTCTCCCTTCTCCTCCCCTCCCATCCCCCTTCCCTTTCCTTCCTTCCTTCCTCTCTCTCCTTTCTCCCTTTCTCTCTTTCTTTCTTTCTAGATATATTTATTTGAAAGACAGAGTTAAAGAGACAGAACAAGACCTTCTATCTGCTGGCTCATTTCCCAAAGGCCAAAAGCTTCTTCCGGGTATACCACATGGGGACAGGAGCCCAAGCACTTAAGCCATCTTCTACTGCTTTCCCAGGCTCATCAGCAAGAAGCCAGATCTGAAGTGGAGAGGCCGGGACTCAAACCAGTGCCCATACTGGATGCTGGAGCTGAAAGAGGTGACTTTACCCCTTGTACCACAGTACCAGCCCCAAGAAATTTATTTCTGACTGTTCTAGAACATGGGGGGGGGGGTGTCTCAAGATCAAGGTACCAACAGAGTAGACTTAATATTATTGAGGGCCCACTTCCTAGTTTACAGACAGCCATCTTCTAGAACTAGACCAATCTGAGGTCACTTTTATAAGGGTACTATATTGCATTTATGAAGGCTTTACTCTTATGACCTCATCACCTTCTAAGGCCCTTTTCCATAATGCTACCGCATTGGGGATGAGGATTCAACACATGGACTTTAAGGGGTCGCAAACATTCAGTCCAGAAAAGATGCACTCAATCTGATCTTCAGATCCTGTGAACATATTAGCTTTTTTAGTACAGGGGGAAATTAAGGTTGCTGATGAGATCAAGGTTGTTAAACAGTTGACCTTAATCAGGGAGATTGCCTTAGTTTATCCAAGTAGACTCAGTGTAGTCACAAGGGTCCTAAAATGGATAGAGGTAGACAGCAAAGAACCAGAGAGATGCCAGTGTAGAAAAATAGACCAACATTGTTGGTGGGGCAGGTGTTGTACTGCACTGGGTTAAGCCACTCTGCGGGACATCAACATCCTATAGTGGAGTGCCTGCTCAAGTCCCAGCTACTCTGCTTCCAATCAAGCTTCCTGCTAATGTGCCATGGAAGGCAGATGATGATTCAATGTACTTGGCACCTGGCATCCACATGGGAGACCCAGATGGAATTCTCAGCTCCTGGTTTCAGCTTGCCCCAACCCAGTTTGTTGCAGGTATTTGGAGAGTGAGCCAGCAGATGAAAGAGGGATCTATCATTCTGTCTTTCAAATAAGTAAATAACCTTAAAAAAAAAAAAGAAAAAAACTCTTGTCTTTGAAGAGGGAAAAGGAAGCCAGAACCAAGGAACGCAGGAGTCTCTACAAGCCAGCTTAGGGAACAAGTTTCCTCTAAGGGACTCCACAGAGAACTGTACCTTGCCATGTCCTTCATTTTAGCCCAATGGAATCCATTTGTACTTCCAACATCCAGACAGTCAGATAATACATTTCTGTTGTTCTAAGCCACTAAATTTGTAGTAATTTGTTACAGCTCTCATGGGAAACAAATACAGTAGGTTAGAAAATAAATTGTTTCTCCAGGTAGTTGAGATTTTTATTTTAGCAATATATCTATAGACTGGCACTTACCTGTATGAAACAAATAATCTTGACAAAGAATCACAGATTCCAGTGTATTCCTGACAATGGGGATAGTCTTAACTAGGAATTGAGCATAAAAACTTCTAACTGGGTCACATTCTAGTCCCATTTACATCGGAAAAACATGCTGGGAACATGTTTAACACATCCTGGGAGGTAACTATTTCCTCTTATCAAGATGTACCTCCAATATAAAAGCAAAGATAGCCAAAAATGATTTTTCTGAGCAAACAGCAAACACTCCTTGGTCTCAGCTGCATAATATAAGGGAAAAATTCCTTGCTTGAGGAAGAGATTCTTAAACTATACCCATAGTTGGGTGCCTTAAAAAGAAAAACTGTTGGAGTTGTCACCTTCTTTCCTTCCTGCCAGCTTCCTCACTTTCAGGTACATGAGATGCCCATTCTCTTGATCAAATGGTACAGGTCTTGGCCAGCACCGTGGCTCACTTGGTTAATCCTCCACCCGCAGTGCCGGCACCCCAGGTTCTAATCCCAGTTGGGGCGCCGGATTCTGTCCCGGTTGCCCCTCTTCAAGTCCAGCTCTCTGCTATGGACCGGGAGGGCAGTGGAGGATGGCCCAAGTCCTTGGGCACCTGCATGGGAGACCAGGAGGAAGCACCTGGCTTCTGGCTTCGGATCGGCGCAGCGCCATTTGGGGGGTGAACAAACAGAAAAAGGAAGACCTTTCTCTCTTTGTCTCTCTCTCTAACTCTGCCTGTCAAAACAAAAACAAACGGCACAGGTCTTTCTGCAAAACTTTCAGTGATATTCTCTGCAGGTTGCTAGGTTAGGGATCATGTGGTCACTTTAAGATCAGTGCAGGCCTTAACTGAATTAAGTGACAAGACAAGAGAATTCCAGGGATTATGAATTGCTGTAGACCAATAAAAACTCACATAACCAAGTCTGGGTGTGATAATACAGGTGATGTCGTCTTGGAATATAAAATAAAACCTGCCATTTTCAGGAGTCAGAAAATAGGGGAGAGCTTAATTAAATAAAAAGAATCATTTTACGTATTTTAGATAAATTACTGCTTAGAGGATCTCCACGATGGAGCCAGATTTGTGCTAGCTCCATACTACCATCTGCGTTAGAAACTGTACTACTCACTGCTTAACTTTAGTAGATTACAGAATATAGAACCTCTGACTTCAGTGTAATACTTTGACTTTCATGGGAGAACATAGATCCTCTAACATAATAAATTAATCTCTGACCACATCAAAAACTGAAGCACCCTCCTAAGTGGAAAATGGAAAAAGTTGGAACCAATTAGGAATTTATATCAGCCTTACAGAACTCCTACTAAGAAGTCCTTAAAGCTGGAATATCCTCTCCTGCCAGATGGTCAGATAATTAATAATCAACTAAGAGTTACTGAGAATTCAACCAAGCATAGTGGAAGGACCCAACAGGTATAAGATGTGCCTGATGCCTTCAAGCAATTTGCAATTAAGTCAGGGAAACCAACCATGGGAAGGTTACAATGAGTAATTTTACACTTCTTTGTGTATTTATTGGTCCTGACTTTACACCAAGGTGGCATGTATGTTGGGCAGCCATACCCACAATTGGTAGCAAAAACATTACATATGTATATATACACCTATATCTATCTATCTATCTATAAAAATGAAGAAAGCCCTTGTTTAAGGAAAGAGTAAAACCCCAAAGTGTATGAAGAGTAGTACCAAAGTTTCTATATATAAGTGAGTTAGGCATAAAAAAAGAATGAAATCCTGACATCTGCAATACAATGGATAGAACTGGAGATCATTATACTAAATGAGATAAACAATGCTAAGACAGACAAATAGCTCATGTTTTCTCTTATTTGTGGAAATTAATATATAAAAAGTATAAAAATTGGGTGGACATCATTTGGTATATAGTTACAAATATTGTTACACTGAATTAGACCACATACATGATGATACACCTTACTTTCCCCACATTATGATCATTGTCATGAATCCTTACTTTGTGATATTAATATCCTTGTTTTAAGAAAAAATAGCATATATGTATATATGCTTAAAATGTCTTAAGTGTGGAAAAATGTCAAAAATTATTGAATTTTAAAACTAAAAAATAAATGTATAGAAAAAGTGCTTTATTCCATATACTACACATAAAAGCCATATATTCTATTTAAGATTATGGAATTATAGTAAAATTTAATCTCCCTTCAGTTCTTCCTTGTTGCCACATGACCACAAACGCAACAAGAGTGCAGCACAAGGAGACACTAATTTCAGCCTCTTAAGACAGACGTCATGGAAAATGTTCTGATGTTTCCACAAAGGAGTGAAGGATGTGAACTCAACAGTGCCAGCAGCCTGAAATTAGGGAGCACAGGTATAAACAGGTCCTGACAAACGTGGGCAGGAGGTGGGGCCCTACGAAGGACATGATTTAGAACAAACTGATCACTATTTCCTCTCCCTACAATGCAGCATGGCCTTAGGAATCCAGACTGCGTTTGAGTCATGGTTCTGCAGCTCTCTAGCTGTATGATTTTGGGAAAATTGTTCTACTTCTCTATGCTGCAAATATCTCCATCTGTAAAATGTGGATAGTAAAGAATACCGCATTATAGGCCAAGGAGGAGCAGCAGAGACAATAACATGACCAAAATGTTCTAGGTGGGTTGCCTTGTGTCCTCCATTCCTTTTGCAGCTGAGTCATGTGGTTAGTTCTGGTCAAAGAGCTGTGAGCAAAACTAATTCCAGGACACTAAGAGTTTAGGAGCTGGCACACATTCTCTTTGTTCTCTTATCTCAAGCCCCTATGAATGGTGATGACCCAGGTGGTGGAGCCTCCACTATCTTGAGTACCTGAGTGACCACATGGAACAGAGTCCTCACATTACTGCACACATGAACATGTGATGAAAAATAAACAAATCTTTGTTAAACGCCTTACTTCAGGGTAAATTTGTTACTGAAGCCTAAGCTGGCCTGTCCTACTAATGTAACTGACAGTATGCTTGAAAAAATGACTTGTTTTGGGGTCTGGCGCCGTGGCTCACTTGGTTAATCCTCCGCCTGTGGCGCCAGCATCCCATATGGGCACTGGTTCTAGTTCAGGCTGCTCCTCTTCCAGTCCAGCTCTCTGCTGTGGCCTGGGAAGGAAGTGGAGGATGGCCCAAGTGTTTGGGCCACTGTACCTGCATAGGAGACCAGGAGGAAGCACCTGGCTCCTGGCCTTGGATCGGCATAGCTCTGGCCCTAGCAGCCATGTGGGGAGTGAACCAATGGAAGGAAGACCTTTCTCTCTGTCTCTCTCTCTCACTGTCTGTAACTCTACCTGTCAAATAAATAAATAAAAATCTTTAAAAAAAAGAAAGAAAAAATAACTAGTTTTTAAAAAATATACTAAAGTTTGACTCAAAAAAACAGCTACTATACAACTAAAGGCTACAAACTGAGGAAGTAGAACATGAATAATCATGAGTTATGATTTTTTAGATCAAGGTGAATTTTTTTTAAATATTTATTTTATTTATTTTATTGCTATGTGGGGGCAAACTGTTGAAATCTTTACATAATATATACTAAACTGATCTTCTGTATATAAAGAGAATTGAAAATGAATCTTGATGTGAATGGAAGGGGAGAGGGAGCAGGAAAGGAGAGGGTTGTGGGTTGGAAGGAAGTTATGGGGGGGAAGCCATTGTAATCCATAAGCTGTACTTTGGAAATTTATATTCTTTAAATAAAAGCTTAAATAAAAAAATATTTATTTATTCATTATTTGAAATTCAGAACTACACAGATAGAGAAGGAGAGGCAGAGAAAGAGAGAGAGGTCTTCCATCTGCTGGGTCACTCCCCAATTGGCTGCAACAGTTGGAGCTGTGCCTATCTGAAGCCAGGAACCAGGAGCTTCTTTCGGGTCTCCCATGTGGGTGCAGGGGCCCAAGGTCTTGGGCCATCTTCCACTGCTTTCCCGGCACCCATATGGGATGCTGGCACTGCAGGCAGCATCTTTACCTACCACAGTGTCAGCCCTGGTGAAATGTCTTAAAAATGATCCTCTTCACTCCCACTGAAAAAAATCCAACACCAGTAGAAATCCTAAGTTCTTAAGAGTTTTGTGAATGCCAGAGCCTTACAAGTTCCAGGGGTCTTTTGCCTCTGACAGCCATGTATGTGAACTTGGTTTTGTTCCACAATTACCCACGCATTGTGTTCTCAAGGCCTTCTCTGGTTGCTTTAGAAAAGCTAATTGTTCCTATTAAGTAACACTTCTAGAATACACCAAAGATTTATAATACCACAAACATTTCCAAAAACACAAAGTATTTTGTCAATCCATTGTTTGATGCCTCCCTACTTCCAATCCCCTTTTCTTCTCTATTATCCCATACAAGTTCTAATTATCCTTCTTTTATTTGGAGTAAGCTACTCTGACTTCTAAAAACAAGGGACCTATATTATTTCTCAACAGCTGTATCATGAACTGGCTTTAAATTATAAGAATTTATATTTTAAAAGTTTTGGAAGCTAGAAATCCAAAATCAAGGTGATAGCAGGTCCAACTGAAACCTGCAGGGGAAAATCCTTCCTTGTATCTCCCTAGCTTCTGGGGATGACCATCAATCCTTGGCACGTGTTGGTTTGGAGGTGCACCACTCCAGTTTGTCTCCGTCATCACATGGTATGCTCCCTGTGTCTCTGTCTTCATGGGCCGTGTTTTTAGGAACAGCAGTCATAGTGGATTAGGAGCTCACCCTACTTCAGTATGGCCTCACCTAAGTATACCTGCAATAACTGAGGGACCAGTGATTAGGACTTCAACCTATCCAACCTAAACCAGACCACACTACTATACAAATAGAATCTACCACATTTGTTTTGCAATCCGCATGCCTCAAACTGTACATGATGCATCTTAGATACTGATGCAAACAGTTCTTCCCTACAAAAGAAATTCAGTGTGATGGCAAGATAACATTTACACCAAAAACAACTTGAAATGCAGAACCTTAAAAAAAAAAGGTTTAAAGGCATCAGTAAGCTGCTTAAACAACTAGAACTAGAGGAGACAAGATTCTGGAGAAGGAAGCACTGGAAAAAGGCACACTGACATTTTGCAATGGTTTTGATGATTCTTGGCTGACAGCAAGAGCATACAAATGTGGGCTGTGGGCAGAAGACACTTCCAGGGACAGATAAATGAGCAATGAATTTTGTTGCAGTATAAGTAGCAAGAGACAAGACTTCAGATTGAAACAGCCAAGATATTGGTAACAAGGTAGGGACAGAGAACTAAGCTTGATTTTACACCAGTTTTTCCATTAAAACATATGTCAAATTCTAAAGGCAGACCAGGGGACTTAAAGGCAAAACAGGGAGCCGGCATTGTGGTGCAGCAGGATGGGCTGCCACTTAGAAGCCCACAATCCATATCAGAGAGCCTTTCGAGCCCCCACTATTTTGCTTTTCATCCAGCTTCCTGAAATGCTACTGGAAAAGCAGCAGATGGTATCACAACTTTGGTCATTGTTGCCCATGTGGGAGACCTGGATAGAATTCCTGGCTTTTGGCTTCTGCCCAGACCAGCCCTGACTATTGTGGGAATTTGGAGAGTGAATCAGTAGTTGGAAGATCTCTCTCTCCCTTTTCTCTGTTACTCTGCCCTTCAAAAAATAAGTATATATAGCTTTTTAAATTATAAGCAGATAAACAGGGAAGTAGAGCAGAGATTTTAGGATCCCAATGGTTAAATGAAAAGGATGAGTGTTTAGGGCCTATCAGGATGAAACACCCAGTGAACTTCTCAAGCTCTTGGGTGGGTTATGTCTCAGAGGTGGAAGTAAACCAGGAGCAGATTGAAACTTGACAAAATTGAAACACTGCCATTACTCGAATTAAGAATCAGCCACAACTCTATGCTTAGCAGAATAAAGGGTAAACTGGCTAGAGGAAGATACTAATATTTGCAGCTACTATAATTTGTTTTATTTACAATATGGGACAAATAACAAAAAAAATTTTTTACTAAGTATGCCAAGAAACAGAACATGTTCAAACACCATAAGAAGAACTAAATATAGAAGTAGATATGCAGATTGCCTGGTGCTGTGGTGTAGCTGGTTAAGCCACCTCCTGTGGTCCTGGCATTGCATGTGGGTGTGGGTTCAAGTTCTGGCTGCTCCATTCTGATCCAGCTCCCTGGTAATATACTTGAGAAGGCAGTGGAAGATGGTACAAGTATTTGGGCCCCAGCACTCATGTGGCAAATCCAGAAGTGGCTCCTAGCTCCTGGCTTTGAATTGGTTCAGTTCTGGCTGTTATGGCCATTTGGGGAGGGAACCAGCAGATTGAAGATCTCTCTGATTCTGTCTCTCCTTCTCTCTCTCTCTGAGAATCTGCCTTTCCATTAAATAAATAAATCTTTAAAAGAAGAAATAGATGTATATTTGATCCAGTTTATTAGAATTAACAGGGAGAAAAAAAATCTTTAAAATAATAAGTCCAGAAAAAGCTGAGAAATTTTCAAATAGATGAAAAGGAGAATTTCAATGAATAACTGAAAGTACACAAAAAGAATCAAATGAAAATTCTGCAATTGAAAAATTAAATTAGTGAAATTAAGAACTAATTGAATGGATTTAATGCTGCAGAAGACAAAGCTACTGAAATGGAAGACAAGTCAATAAAAATATCCAAACTGAAGAATAGAGAATAATTTTAAAAAGAGCATAAACACATGTAGAACAACAAATAACATCTAATATTTATGCAATTAACATCACAGAAGGAGAGAAAAGACAGAATACCAGAAGCAACACTTGAGGAAATAATGACTGAAAATTTTCCAGACCTCATAAAGACAGGCAGTTCCAAGGATTCTGCAAATGCTAAACAAATTTAATACAAAGAAAAGTATATCTACTACATGATGTCAAACTGATGACAACCAAAGACAATAAAAAAACCAAATTTTAAAAGTAGACAGAAGAGGACAAAGCTGTATCTTTAAAAGAACAACAGTAGGATATTTAGCTAACTTTTCTTTTTTAAAGATTCATTTTATTTGTTTGAAAGACAAAGTTACAAGAAGAGGTAGAGAAGAGAGAGGTCTTCCATCTGCTGGTTCACTCCCCAAATGGCCACAACAGCCAGAGCTGAGCTGAGCTGTTGTGAGCCTGAGCTGAGCCAGGAGCCAGGAGTTTCTTCCGAGTGTCCCACGTTGGTGCAGGGGCCCAAGCACTTGGGCCATCCTCCGCTGCTTTCCCAGGCACATTAGCAGGGAGTTGGATCAGAAGTGAAGCAGCCTGGACTTGAACTGGCACCCATATGGGATGCTAACACTGCAGGCCAAGGCTATGGAAGACAATAACAGACAACCAAGACTTCTATGCTCAAAAATGAAAGGAAGACCAAGATGTTTAAGGTAAACCCCCCCAAATGCAAAGAATACATTGTTAGCATATCTGAACAAAAACATAAAACTACGAAAATGATTATTTTTAGGCAGAAGTAAAATGATCCCAAATAAACAATGTAGAAATGCAGGAAGCAATAAAAAGTCAACATTTTCAAAACTGTCAGAAATATCCACACCAGCACAGAGTTCAAAAGCACACAGCCAGTGCCTAGCAGACTGAGTATCCTTCAACGAAAGCTTAACTGTCAACATCATAATAGTGCCTCCAGTCTGCTCCAAATGAACAGTTTCCTCACTCATCCTCACCGGAGTGAGAAAAATTTTATATTCCTAACATGCTCATTAACGTTAGAAATGGAAGAAAAAGTCAATCCAAATGCTATTCTTAGGTCTAAAAAAATGATTCTATCTTGTTACATCTCCCAAAATAAACAAAAAGCTAAATATGAAGGAGATGGGAGTCTCAAACCTTTCCTTTCAACTTCACATTTTCTCATATTCCAAAAGACAAATTATTTCAAGCAGTCATCCTTGATGAGGAGTAATATCCTTAAGGAAGGAGCCTCGCTGCTCATTCTTTCACTCATCACTAGTAACGATCCTAAGCCTTTTTACTATTCTGTCAGGCACTGCATAGCCATGTTTTGGCCAACAATGAATAGCAATGGTCCCATAAGATTGTAATGGAGCTGAAAAATTCCTGGGGGCCAGCAGCCTATACAGGCGCTGCTTCAAGTTCCAGCTGCTCCACTTCCCATGCAGCCCCCTCTAATGAGCCTGGGAAAGCAGTGGGAGATGGCCCAAGAACTCGGGTCCCTGTACCCTCATGGGAGTCCCAGATGAAGCTCCTAGCTCCTGGCTTCAGCCTGGCCCAGCCTGGCCCAGCTCTGGCTGTTGTAGCCATTTGGCGAGTGAGCCAGGGGATGGAAGATCTCTCCCTGTCTCTACTTCTCTCTCTGTTATCTCTGCCTTTGACATAAATAAATACATTTTAAAAACTAAAAAAAAAAAAAAATTCTGTCACCTGGTGACGTTATAGCTGTCATAACACACAACAATGCACTACTCATGTGTTAGTGCTAATGCTGATGTACACAGCAAATGCAGTACAGTACAGGCATAATACTTGATAATGGCAGCAAATGATTATGTTATTGTTTTATGTATTACTATGCTATAATTAGAGTATACTCCTACTTATAAAAATAACCCGTGCCCTATGGAGCATGCTGTCTTATGATGGTGACAGACTCATATATCTAGTATACTGTTTCTCTTGATTGCAACCACTGGCCACACCCAGTGATTGACCTACACCATCTAGATTTGTGTAAGTACACTATGATGCTTGCACAACAGTGAAACTGCCTATCAATTTCTTGGGATTGGCACTGTGGCACAGCAGTTTAAGCCACTGCCAACAATACCAGCATCACATATGGGTGCTGGTTCCAGTTCCTGCTGTTCCATTTCTGATCCAGCTCCCTGCTAATGCACCTGGTAAAACATCAGAAGATGGCCCAAGCACTTGGGACCCTACAACCCACATGGAGACCTGAATGAAGCTCCTGGATCCTGGCTTCACCATGGCCCAACCCTGGCTGTTACAGCCCTTTGAGGAGTGAACCAGTGGATGGAAAATCTCAATTTCTTTCTCTCTCTCTCCCTTCCCCCCCCACCATGCTTCCCTCCCTCCCTCCCTCTCTCCCTCTCTCTATAACTCTGCCTTTCAAATAAATAAATAAATTTCAAAAAAACACAAAAAATTCAATGCATTTCTCAGCATAAAATGACAAATGACTGTATTTCGTTTTATCTCCATCACAGGAATCTAAAAGAAATCCTTTGGACTGCTTTAGGATACCTTAGATGCCTTCCATTACATTTGGTAACCACCAAACGCATTCAATAATCAACCATTTTAAAGGTTTAGAAGCTGCTGCAAGTTTAGTAGACTACCCATGTAAGCGTCTCCCCAACTCTTTAAAGAATGTCTGATGATGACAAGGAAAAGCAAAGACTGACCTTAACTGGTAAAACAATGTTGTCTGCATACCTTCTCATCCTGGAGGCTTAGCAATGCAATTGGCTTTGCTGGTTGCTATGCTTGGGTGTGCAGAGCACATTGCACCACTTTCTTTGTAGCTGAGAGAAGCTCCCTGCAGTGGAAGCCTCCCCCTGAAGGAGGTTTCTGAGCAGAGACATTTTCTTGCATCTTATTTGCAGCTTTCTACAATAAACCCTCTCCCACACAAATACATATTTTCATTATCTTATTTTTAGAAATGCAATTTGAAGAGAGGAAGTGTGATTTGACATTCTAATTGTGGTAGATTCTTCTATCTAAGTCTCTCTAGGATCTGGCTGCAAATACAACAATTTTTACACTAGATTTCAACACTCCAGGCATCAGCTCCATTTAGCCATATCATGAGCCATGTGCACTTCAGTCACAGAAGTGCCTTTCCAAACACTCATTAGTCAAAAGATAGCATGCAGTTATGATTATTCTCCACTACAATAGAGAGCATTATGATATGAGTGGGAGTGCAGGAAGTAAGATTAGGGTTCTGTAGTCCAAAAAAAACTGAATTCTCAGGGTATTTTCAGGTCTTAGGTAGCTTCTCTTCTTTAGAACCACAAGTATCCCATTCTATGTATTGTAGCAAGTTTCAAAACTAGCAGGACCCTCAAGGTAACTACCTTACCAGCTGAGAGATGTCTGATGACTTCAATCAGACATACCCAAACACAAGTCCAAGAGATGATGGAGGCTCTCTATTGACTTGTTTCTCTAGTACACTCCACCCTTCTTTCCCTCGTTCACTTATTCCTTTTCCTCATCCTTTCTGCCTTCCTCTTTCTCTCACTCCTTCCATCAATTATTTCCTTTATTAAAAATTGTCTTAGCTTCTAAAATGCTCCATATTCTATTGGAGGCACTAAGAAGGAAAGAATAAGTAACACCAGGCTCCCTTCTTTTTGGGAATTTAGAGTGATGGAAAACCATAATTCAAATGCAAAATGAGACAGATACACTGTATTCTGCTTGACCAAGATAGGAGGGAAGGAAACAGGTGGAGGATGAATTCCAGCCAGAGAGGAAGGGGGCTGCATTGCCCCACTTCTTCAGTGAGAGCATAAATCAAACCCTGGCTTGATCTCAACGTGCTGGTGGTAGGCAGGACTGGAACAGGTTGATTGTAGTTAGACTGAGGGGTCTAAGGAAAGTGACCAGTGATGGCGACAGAAGGAAGGGTCTGTGTAAACGTATCAATCAGCAAATATCTATTACCTACTACATGGTGTGTACCCTACTAGGGACTAGGAACACATTGGTGGACAAAGCAAATATGGTCTCAGTCCTGCATGCAACTACCTCAGGAATATTAGCTGTCTACTTTCTAGGACTTGGATTGAGTGGTGTGAGTGATGAATTACAGATAGATGCCAGAGAAGAATTGTTCATGCAAGTCTAGACCAAGAGACAGAAAGGAATGGGCAGGGTAACTTTGGGTCCAAGTGACAAACCACACAGGTAAAGGAAAGGAATTCTCTTAGAGAGACAGCCAGAATGCTTTAAAATTTCAAATTTTGGGCCGGCTCCATGGTTACTTGGCTACTCCTCCGCCTGTGGTGCCGGTACCCCGGGTTCTAGTCCTGGATGGGGTGCCAGGTACTAGTCCCGGTTGCTCCTCTTCCAGTCCAGCTCTCTGCTGTGGCCTGGGAGGGCAGCAGAGGACAGCCCACGTGCTTGGGTCCCTGTACCTGCATGGGAGACCGGGAGGAAGTACCTGGCTCCTGGCTTCGGATTGGAGTAGTGCCAGCTGTAGAGGCCACTTGGGGAGTGAACCAATGGAAGGAAGATCTTTCTCTGTCTCTCTCTCACTGTCTGTAACTCTCTCTCTGTCTCTCTCTCTCTCACTGTCTAACTCTGCCTGGCCAAAAAAAAAAGGTTTCAAATCTTAGGAATGCTAGGGTGGATATTTGGTACAGTGGTTAAGACATTGCTTATGATGTCTATATCCCATATAAGGGAGCCTAGGTTCAAGTCTGGCTCTACTTCATTTTCCAGCTTCCTACTAATACACACCCTAGATGGCAAGTAATGATAGGTCATTAATCGGGTCCCTGTCAGCTACACTGGCAATCTCAGTGGATACAGTGCTCCTGGCTTTGGTCTGGCCCAGCCCTGACTATTGTGGTAATTTTGGGAAATGAGCCAGCAAATAATGGATATTTATCTCTCTCCCCCTCTCACTCTTTCAAAAACAGGGAAAATAAGTAAGAATGTTTTAAAAATTAGTAACACTCAGAGTACTCTTGGTGTAGATATCTGTATCAGAGTTCTCCAAAGAAACAGAACCAACGGGATATACATGAGAGGAATTTTTTTTAAGAAACTCGTTCATGTGATCCCACTTGATTGGCAAGTCTCAAATCCACAGGGAAGACAGGCAGGCTGGAAACTCTGGACTTCTGTGTCCCAGTCTGGAGGCAGATTTCCCTCTTAGGGTAACCTTAGGTTTTGCTCTTAAGACTTTCAACTAATTGTGTAAGAATATCCAAGTTTGGGGAAAAAAATCTTACTTAAAGTCAACTAACTAAATATTAGTCACATTTATAAAATCTCTAAGCAGCAATAGCTGGACCACTGTGTGACCAAACTGTTGGACATCAGAACCTAGTAAACTCAACACCTCGTATTAATCATAATAGCATCAAATACAGAATTTGCAAAAAACCCGTGGGACAGACATCAGAATTCCCAGCAAAGACACAAGACACAGCAAGTACAGTGGTGGTGGTTGCTAGTTGTGGTGAGCAGTGAGCACAAGTGAAGCATTCTTTGGGTTCTCCCAGAAATACATGGCTGGAGAGGACTATATAGATGAAGGCACCATAGAAATGGCTTATCATCTTTGAGACACCAGTAACCTGAGGGAAGACTTTACAGCTCAAAAGAATGAGTTTTAGAAATTGCAGCCCAAGGGTGACAACAGCTCAGGATGTATGGATGCTTTGTCACAGGAGGGTTGTCAGAGTTGAGGCAGAGAGGAGTAAAAATGTGTGGGCTCCTCACACAAAGGAGCTGTGTATGATTGAGAGAACATGACACTGACTAAGGCACAGTGGGTATGAACCTCCCCTTCAGATCCAGTGGTTGGATCACTGCCCACCATAGCTTGATGACTGTATCACCAGTCTACTCTCCAAGAGGTCAGTAAACTCAAAGTAGACTCAAGGGAACAGACACTACAAGTTATTTTGAGATGAAATTCCTCTACTTCCAAGCTTCTATGATTTTGGAATAGTTTACAAGAGAATCAATAATGATAATCTTAAACAGGGACCACCCTGGTTGAATCAACTGAGACTGAGAATCTAAATACAACTATAGTCATATACAATATAGCAGCGTTTTGGTAAGCAATGTACAGAGTATACAACAGTGGGGCTGAAAAAAATCCTAGCATTAATGACATTGTAGCCATCACAATATCATAGCACAACACATTACTTATGTGCATATGGTGATATTAGTATCAACAAATCTACTACATTTCTAGTTATATAAGAGTACATTGCACAGGACCATATGGAGTGGTTGGCCTGTACCATCTAGGTTTGGTAAAGACAATCCATGTTGTTGGCACAATGACAAAAAGCCACCTAATGATGCATTCTCCAAGTTATGCCCATTGTCGAGTGATGCGTGACCATTTATATGAACACATGGCAAATTAGGATGCCATGACTTGAACCTAGGTTCCCTGATATGGATTAGGCTGACAAAATTTCCTAGATTTCCACTGTGGATGCACCCAAATGTCATGTTTTCCTTCAAGCCTGCTTCTTTCCTCCTGTCTCTTTCTTCAGAACCAGTATTGCCATTTAGCCAGCTACAATCCTGGAGGAAGTCCCTAACTGCTTCCGCTACACTTTGGTCACTCACTGTTGATCTACTCTACCAAAATATCTCATAACAACATCCTGCCACCACTCTTTGAACCAGGTCTTCCTGCCTCTAGTTGTCAGCCACCTCCCAAAGCACCTACATTTTGCCAATCAGGATGATGGTTCTAAAAGAGAAACCCAATGCTATAACTTTCCTATCTCCTCTCTCCCACTCACTAGAGCCTTCAGGATAAAGGAGAAACCTTTATTTTGGGAAACAAGGCCTTTGCTGGCTGCTCCTTCTGTACTCCTCCCATCTCACCCACACATAGCTGTATCAATCACTCACAGTTTCTTTTTCTTCTTAAATCTCTACACATTCATCCCTCACTGGAATGTTCTCCCACATTTCTCTGCTGAGCTGCCTCCTACTCCTTTAAGTCTTAGATCAAAGATCTATTCATGCATCTCAACCGAGTCTGAGTTGAATGTGTCTCTCCTGGCAGAGGATTCTTAGATAAGCCACATTACGGGAGACTTTCTCTTTTCTTCATTTTCTGTGATAGGGATGAGTTCCCTGATACCAGCATTGCCCAACATCCTGGCAGCCTAGCTCTGACGTTGACCTTGACACCTGCTTTAGCACAAAAGCCTACCTCTAAGGCAGAGGAACTGCTGTAAACCAGAGTGGGGACTCAGCACAGATCATGCTGTCTGAGGCATAGGAAAATTGGAGTCCAGTGTTTGCCAGAGTCATTTGTTCTGTCATAGCACACCTTACACTGCGGGCAAAACTTTATGGAGAGATACAGTAAACAGTCGCTTTCAGGCTCAGTGAGTTTGAAAGACACAGCAGCATCTCTGTAGCATCCACAGCAGGATTATAATTTTCAGTTCGTGATTCACCCAGGTATTGGTTTATTGGAATTATTTCTCCACCACCTAACAATAAGTCATTCTTCAAAAAATAGGTAAATAAATGCAAATAAAAAGAACGACAATTTCTATTGTTCTCCAGTAAAGTGCACAAGCAGAAAATAGGACAGGTCTCCAGTTTCTTAAAATTAAGGTCGAAACAAAGTTCACAATCTCTGCTGACAATGTATGTGGACAGTCGGCAAGGCCACTGACTTGCCAGGCAACACTGGGTATTATTGAGACAGTCAGTTAAAGAACCACAGTGGATTAAGGAAATCCTTCTGAAAAGACAGGCACCTGACAGTGCAAGGACAATTGAGGAATTAACTTCAGCGAGAGTCATCTCCAGCCCAGAAAACATGAGCGAGGGAACAGAATCAGGAAAACACCAAGAACAAAACAGCCCTGGAGCCTCTCTTCGTTACTGTTACAATTTCCTGAAGCTTTGTCTACAACGATAAAATAAATCATCATTCTTCTAAAGACAAGCAAATCACAGTTATTCCAACTAATAAAATCATGAAGAGACACATTAACCAAACACCTGGATACATTCGTAAACAGATTTTGTAAAGTACAGAGTGGTTCTTTAAATATATTCTCATCAAAATTATGCCTTAGATAATATTAAGAACAAATTTGGAGTCATGTATTCCTGTGGATGGTGGTGGGGAGCATGTTGCAAAGAGCCACAGAACCCTTCATTCATTCATTCATTCATTCATCCATCCTACAGACATTTGGGAAGCAAGCACATGTACCCACCACATTCACCAAAAATAATTATGTTGAGGTTGAGAGAACGAAACCACAGTGCCCAGTTTGAGTTCTGATCAACCATTTATTAACTGTGGGGCACTGGATAAGTTCTTGAATGTCTATGTACTTCAGTGTGCTCATCTGTAATATATGGATAGTACAAAGGCTACCTTAACCTCATAGAGTTGTTGTGAGGACTAAATAAGTTTGTATATAATCTGTTTATCACAATGACTGCAAGTCCACACGACAATAATAAAAATGAATAACCACCAATCCACAACCAGTCTTTATTGGACACAGACTACACACTATGCACTAGGCCTAATAAACATCTAATAAAGGTTAATTATTACTGTTATTACTTGGATACCTTAATTTTGTATTTTAACTAGAAAACCCAATATTCTGATTCTATAGTTCTTATTTCTGCTACACTGATAATTTTACATGTTTTCACTACACTCTCAACATGAAGATAGAGAAAATAGGGGCAGGCATTTGGCACAGTAGTCAAGATGTCTTTTAAGATACTTGCATCCTGCATCAGAGTGCCTGGTTTTGGTCTTGGCTCTGCCTTTGATTCCAGCTTCCTGCTAACGCACGCCCTATGAGGTAGCAGGTGATGCTCAAGTACTTGGGCCCCTGTCACCTATGTGGAACATCTGGCTTCAGTTCCTGGCTCCCAAACTCAGTCTTGCCTAGCCCCAGCTGTCACAGGCATTTGGGGGAGTGAATCAGCAGAGAGAAAAATGCTCACTCTCTCTCCTTTCTCTCTCTCTCTCTCTGAACCTCTGCCTTTCAAATAAATTTGAAAAATCTGATTTATTTTAAAACAAACTGGAGAAAACAGCCTGAAGCCCAGCACAGTTCTAACATAACAGTCACCTGACTATGTCTGAGTTTAGCACATAAACCTAAAAGACCTGAGGGTAAAGAATACAGTTTTTTTCCCACCATCTGCTCATTATCCAGGCCTGTACCCAAGGACTATACCCAAGACCAAGAAGAGACTTTTGGATCTTGTTTGACAAAATAAAGCAAGAATGTGGGTCTAAGTTAGAACATAATACTAGTAAGGGATCTGAGGCAGACATTAGATTATGTTCAGAAAGCCAACTAAGGCAATGAGAATGAAGGCAGTTCTGTAAGACCAGGGACACTGGAAGGAAGGTGCCCTTAGAAAGATGAGCTAGGAAACAGAAAAAAATAAGGGATTCAGTCTGAAGATTAAGAATTCCAGCCATTAGCAACCAATGCAAGGATCAAATTTGTCCAGGGACCTTGATGATCCCCAACTTCTCCTCACTTGTCTGAGGCTGAGAGTGCCTAGCAAATGGTAGGCACCCAAAATTGGTAGCTGGCAGAGGCTGCTTGTACTTCATGGGACCGCTCACGTATTCTCTGGCACATCATTTTTACATCTGCATGTCTTCCTTTACGAGGTTATAAACACCCCAAAAAGTATCAAACACTTCCTCAATTTGGCATTCCCAGAGAAACTTTTCCATATTATAGATTATTCAATAAACATTTTCTGAATGAATGAATAAATACCATGAACAAATTAGCAGACACCAAAGGATTCTGATCCTGAGCCAAGTGCTTTCAGAGAGAAATGTTCCTTATATCCTTCCCATCCAGAGCAAAATGGTTTCAGGGTGTGGGGACATCTGTTGGTGCTGTCTGCCAAGAATCAACAGTGCCATCTTCTGAGAAGAGCAAATTAATTTTCCTTTGGGGAACTACCCCACCCCACCCTCTCCTGGCTAAGGGTGGGCTAGGAGCTTGGCCATGGAATTTAAACCTTAAGCAATAATCTCTAGGGCAGAAAAAGGCTAGGAACCCGTCTCAGCGGTGATAAACTGAAGAAGTTTTCCCTGAGTCCATGGTTCCTAGGTTGCCCTGGGTGTCTTGATTTCTGTCTTCTCTGATGTCTGTTTATTTTGCATTTCCTTTTAATAGCGAACTTCCCTTTATCCTTTCAATAAATTCCTTTTGTGTATTAACTAGCAAGTCAATTTCAGTAGCTCTATACCAAGAATCCAACTAATGCAGGATGATGTCCTTGCTCTATAACATTAGTTCTCAACTTTGGCTCCACATTAGAATCAAGGAGTTTTTAACATCTCAGTGCTCAGGCCACACCCCAAACCAATTAAAAGGGACTTCCTGAGAGCTCCACCAGTACTTTTCGAAGCTCTCCAGATCACTTCAATGTGCAGCCGATGTTGCGAATCAATGCTCCAAAGACAAATGTAAAAATGTCCACTCTAAGGAAATAAGGAAGCAAGGGACATTTTGTAAGTGATATGTTTTTAAAGACAGAATTTAACCCTAGAGAAAGAACTAAACTCCCACTCAGAATCTGTGCTTTTCTCAAGAATTAAAGAACTAGAACTAGGTTTTTTTTATTTTTAATTGCTATTTTTACTGCCAAGTAAAATTTAAAGAAAACTTTACAACAGTAAGCACTTTCTAATTTTATTAACAACACAACTAAAGCACGGTGGCAGGGGAAAAATATCCTTGTTGGCTTACATTTAATAGATCACAGGAGTCTATTTCAAGATTGGAAATGCTTCTACTGAAGAAACTTTAGAACCATGTTTAAGATAAGCTTGTGTTTGGTGATATCTGTTGATTAGATGGTAACCTGAGGGGGAAGGAAACTGACACCTTTCGCTTCCTCCATTATTTCTGCCTTGTGAGAGATCATGTTTTAAAGTTATATGAAATGCAATGAGGAAAAAGCTAGCTAAGGAGCAAAGCAATTAAATTCCACAGAAAACAATAAATGTGTCTACAACAAGAAAGATATGTTGAAATATTTGACATTTCGTTTCCTAAAGGGAAGACTTGCCTTTTCATAAAGAATGGTTTCCACAGACAGACTAAGACAATACAGGGACATTCTAGACATAAAGATTTCTGCTCTGTACCCACACCACAGAGTGTATCAAATAGTCACAGCAGAACTCAGAAGAAGATGCCGCGATGGTGGAGTGACCGGGCACGGCTCCAGCTGCCCTGGGACCCAACCTCAGTCACTCATATCATTATCTCTTGACCATCATTCATACCCAGAGCATTGTGGGCCTGAGGCCGGATCTCATGGGGTACTATGCACCTGCAGAATCAGCTGTTTCCCAAGGCTTTGTGTGAGGCCCGATGTCCCCAGAAATTAATCTGATCCATAGTCTTCTACCATCACCTAGATAATTTTTTTTTCCTACTGTTATTTTTGGCCCTGGTGAGATTGAGTCCACTGGAAATAGGTCTGTGTACAATGAAGCAAACTGAGCAAATTTAACAAGAGAGCTGGACCACTTTATCAAATGTTCTGCAGATGAACAGAATGGAAAAGGAACAAAACACATAAAGAACATATCAAATGAGAATACTGGTGTATCTTGTACATATCGGGGGATTTTTTTTTTTTTTGCTTTTGTCAATTTAATTTCTAAACTTAAAGATTATATCAGAATACATCTTAAAAGATTAAAAAACAAAAAATCAGCCAAATGAATTTAAATTATATGGTACTCATTTATTGTCTTTTATTTCCATTTGACTGATATATGAGAAATAACTGCTTAAAAGGCTAAACCAATTACTAACAGTTTAAAATATATTTCCTATATGTCATATGCTGTCTATATATATGAATTTAAATCAAGATACCTGAGACTCTAGTATGCAGTAAGCACATGTAGCTAAAAAACAAGATTCCCATCTTTGTGATTATGACACAATAAACCATCTTTTGTACTGCATAGTCAACTCATTGTCATCATTCCAAAGTCATTTCTAAGCAACTAATTGGCAAGACACTGTTTTACCTAAGCTGAGAGAGTGATACCAACCACACTAACTCACTTATTAGAGAGTGGATAAAAATGGTTCATCCTGAGAGTACAACAGGTATGCAATGGAATTGTTCCCTGTGTATTACTGACTGAACACAGGGCAAGATAGCTCATATGAAAGAGAAATAAGGGTGTTGAGATTAAGACACTGGTTAGGATGCCCAAGTCTCACATCTGAGTGCCTAGGTTCAATCTGGGCTCCAGTTCTAGATGCTAGCTTATTGCTAAAGTGGAAATTTAGGAGGCGGTGGTAACAGCTCAAATAGTTGGGCTCTTGATACACAAATCCAAGACCTGGATTGAGTTCCTGGCTCCTAGCTTTGGCTCTTGGGGAGCATTTGGGAAATGAACCAGTATATGGAAGTGCTTGTGTGTGTACTCTCCATTTCCCTCTCCATCATTCTGCCTCTGCCTCACAAATAATTTTAAATAATATTTTTTATCCTGGTCTGTCAACCAAAGGGTAGGAAAACAACCACTGGTCACCTCTGGTGAATTTCTTCCACTGCAAAATGAGGATAACAGTTATAACTGCCTCTCCTAATTTTAATGAAATCAATAACATATGTACAAACATTAAACATAATCACTTGTGCTTTAATTTTTGCTAAACATGAACTTCAATTCCCTTAGCATAAAGCAATGAACATCTGAACTGGCTGCCATAGATGACTTTTCATTTTATCATGTGTAACTTAAGAATAAGCATAAAGAATTACTTGCGATTTTTTACCTTCAATTTTTATATATTTTCCAATTTTTCTATAGTTATTGTGTAACTTTTATAACTAGAAAAGTTTCTTAAAAGTCTTTTTAAATACTTGAAAGAGTAACAGAGAAAGAGAGAGAGAGAGAGAGAGAGAGTGTGTGTGAGAGAGAGAATATCCACTGCTTCACTCTCCAAGTGTCTGTAATAGCTGGGGCTCAGCCAGGCTGATGTCATGAACCCGGAACTCAATCCTGGTCTCCCGTGTGGATGGCAGGAACCCAAGTGAATAATCATCTTTTGCCTCCCAGAGTGCATATTAGTAAAGAATTGGATCAGAAGCAAAAGAATTGAGACTTGGCCGCTTAACCTGCTACAATGCCCACTGCCAGAAAACATGTTTCATGAGAAAAAAGATGTGGGATGATTTCAGAGCTGGGAGTTAGACTGGAGGCACTGGATGCAGTAAACATATATGGGCTAAGAGCATTCTTAATTAACTGTAAGCTGAACAAACATACAGAATTTCAGCAACTCTAAAATTATTAAAGTAAGAACTTGGCTTCACACTTAGTTTATCTCTTTTAGACTACACACTTTAATGTGCTCATTGCATACTTATGAGGGGTCTTCCAAAAGCTATGGAAAAATGTAATTTAAAAACAAATTTGTAATGGTGCAACAATTTTTAAAGTCCATGCATAGTTTTTTTCAAACTGCATATTTTTCACGAGTTTTTGAAAATCCCTTATATGTATGGATTTGTCCCCATTTTATCTATAGGAAAACTCAAATTATTTCACCCAAGATCATGGCCAGTATAGTTAGAGCAGGTACTGCCATTCATCCACTCAACTGCCTTCCATTGTGCCTTCCTGTACTACAGAGGTTTGAGAGCTACAGTGTCCAGACTCCTTTGCAGAGCTCCTTCTACCTGTGGCCAAAAAGATAAACCACACAAGCCAAGGGAGATGCGTAAGGAAGGGGAGCAGCAAGCAGAAAGGCAGGGTTGTTTTGCAAGTGTAGTGAGCCTTTGGTTCTTACAGGACAGTGGTAGAGGGCATTGTGTGTTCCACTTGTAGAACGTATGAATGAGCCACAGAAAAGTTGGCAGTAGAATCTTATCTGAAGAAGCCCCTTACCACTTTAGGGCATTTCTCCTAGCTTTGCCATTTCTATCTCTGTATCAGGCAAACTTGGTTCCCAGGCATGGAAGTCTCTAAATGACCCAATACCTCCTCTAATAATAAAGCCATTTCTGTTTTAAACTACCTGAAATGAATTCTGTGATCTACAACTAAGGACTTGGGGATGAATCAATGGATCATTTACACTCTGTGCTTTTCCCACCATTGTAAACTGTCATTTTAACTAAAATTAACTAGAAAAAAATAATACTGATCCACTTCTCCTTAGACAAAAGAGATGACTTTAAGGAAATAAAACTATAACTGAAAAGGGTAAGGAACCAAGTTCAGTAAAATAAGCATCTTAGAGCAAAGTCTCTAGAACAGGTGAAATCAACAGAGATCTGAAAAAGCAGCAGGAAGTGGAACTCAAGTTTCAACAAGGTAAGAGAGAGTTGAAAAGTATCTGGGTGTACCTTTAGAGGAGTTCAAGACTAACACTGCTGCAGATAAAACACAGAAGTTTGACTTGAATCTGATCACAGAAATTACATTGGAATCCCACATTACTGGTTCAAAGATTATAGGCTTAAAAGAATATCCAAACTTGGTCAGGGGTGGACAAACTATGATCCACAGATGAAATTTTGTCCTCTGGTTCTTTTGCAGATACATTCTCTAGGAACACGGTCATGCTCATTCATTTGGACATTGCCTATAGCTGCTTTCAATCCACAGAGCCCACCGAGCCTACAAAACTTAAAATATTTGCTTTCTGGCCCTTTCCAGAAATAATCACCACCTTGGTCAAGGTGACTGGGAAGACAAAGTTATTTGGAATTGTTAAGTCAGTTTGATAAGCAGTCAACAGAACAGGAGACTATATGAAGAGACAGAGGGTCCAAGGTTGCTGCATAATGGGAAGAAAACTTTCAACCCCTTTGGTGGAAGTCATATCCGAGAGAAGTCACTGTGCACGTCCTTGCGTGCATGTGATGGAGTCTGGGATGAGCAACATCACAGGGACTGCAGCATGTAGATAACTGTGGAGGCTGAGAGGTGAAGCAGTAAGCCACAGGGTATAGCTGCTGCATCAAGAGAGAGGGATTGTAAGCGAAGAAGGGAACTTAGAAATTCCGGCTAAAGCTGCAGGAAGTATGTGAAGTATGTACGTGACAAAGGGGAAGGCTGGCAGAGTGGTCAGACAAATAACAGGCAGCCCGTTCCTCCGAGGCCCGAGTCAACGTGAGAGATCCCTCCAGGTGCTTCTAAGCGGACGAAGCCTTGTGCTGGGGCCTCGCAGAGCTGGCGGGAGAACAGGGTTGGTCACTGCACCAGCCACAAAGCCGTGGCTGAGAAGCAGCACTTGGCTGTGACAGGGAGGTAGCCCTCAATAATCTCGGTGAGGGGGTTGCAGGGGGTGGGCTCTGTGTCATTTGGAGAAATAAGAGCTATTCTGAAAGGGTTCTCTGGGAATTTCAAATGGCGAGATGGAATAGTGCTCCAGAAGTGATTAAGATGAAAGAACAGAGATGAAACGGGGGCTGCAAGGCGTAAATGGGTCTCATGTTGCTTTCTGAAAGATGGGTGCTAGGGCTGAAAACCCTTTTCATCATACAGAGATATTGGCGGCGGCAGCATTCTTTGTAATAGGATTTGACCTGTGGGTGCGCAGCTTCCATTCTCTCTGACTACCAGAAGATTTTTCTTAGCTGTGTTTTGGAAAAACAGAAAGGAATGCCCACTCTACTGAAAACCACTATCAATGCTACCCATGCCGTGCCTGTGGCTACTTTACACAGGGGTAATGAGAGGATGACCAGAATAAAAATACTCTGCAGCCTTTCTCAGCGGTACGCAGGCGGTGTGATTGAGCAAGCACAGAGGAAAAAGTGGGAGCCCTTCCCGAGTGGAAAGCGCACAACAAAAGGCAGTTATTAAACGAATCAGCCAACTCAGGCCTGCACAGAAACTTGTAGCAGCAGCTGCATTCCCTCTGGCAGGGAAAATGAGAGGGCAGCGCACACACCTGGAGGGGGATTACAGAAGCGGAAGGAGTGAAGAGAATCCTACAAGCTGCAAACTTAGAAGGGAAGTTGAAATTTCTTTATCTCCTTGTCACCTTTTCTGTTACCTCTGAAGACTCGGAGCTCAACCCTGGAGAAGTCATTTAACCTTCTCAGGTCCCTGTTCCCATCTACTGAAACGGGGATGATCAAAATCAAGTCTTGCACTCCTAAAGGTGGAGCTATTCCTGTCAAAGTGTCTTACAAAAGAGAAAGTCACTCTTGTGGAAACTCAACACTTGGGCGCAATTTTCTCTAAGGTTCTTGAGCAGCATGCTAGAAACCACTGAACAGAGATTTGGATGTCTATCATGCCAAATGGGTAAGAGAGTCTGGTTTCTGGAGGAGTCTACATAGTAAGTAACATTTCTACAGATTTTATTGCCAGATGAGATGCTTCCAAGTCAAGCAAGGTACACGTATTATAGGCTGTGGCCGGTAGGGAATGCAATACTTACAGGATACTCGTTAAGAGCATGGATTCTAGAGCCAGACCACCTAGACTGAAACCCTGACTCTTCTACTTTTTTTTAAAAAAATTTTTTTTCATTCCATTTTAAAGGCAGAAATACAGAGAGATTTCCATCCACTGGTTCACTCCACAAACGCCTACAACAGCCAGAGCTGGACCAGCTCAAAGCCTGGAGCCCAGTATTCATTCTTGGTCTCCCATGTGAGTAGCAGCGTCCCAGGTACTTGAGCCACCACCTGCTGACTCCCAGGTGTGCATGTAGCAGGAAGCTGGACATGAAGCAGAGGCCAGGACTCAAGCCAGGACTTCCCAGTTAGTATCTAACCGCTGTGCCAAATGCCTGCCCCTTCTTCTTTTTACTGTGTGACTTTATACAAATCTCTCAACTTCTCCTAAGTTTAGTTTCTTGCAAATTATAGATAATAACTATATATCTTTCATTAGGTTATACAAAAGACTAAAAGTAATAATGTGACATACTTAGCACAGCGGCAGGTACACATGAAGCAATACAAGAATTTAGTTTTTAACATCATATTTGATACCAACAAAGGCTCAGGGAGTCTGTCATGGGAAGGGACTTATAGAGATACTGATGACACTTGAAATTAGGGAGTAAAAAATGTTTTTGGAAAAATGCCAAAAACAATTCCAGCAACTGTAAAGTATTTATTACTACATTAAGCAGACATGACATAGATAACTGAAGCCCAGAGACCACCGCTTAATTCTTTTTTTTTTTTTTTAATTTGACAGGTAGAGTTATAGACAGTAAGAGAGAGGAGAGAGAAAGGTAGTCCTTCCATTGGTTCACTCCCCAAATGGTCGCTGCGGCCGGCGCTGTGCCAGTCTGAAGCCAGGAGCCAGGTGCCCCCTCCTGGTCTCCCATGCAGATGCAGGGACCCAAGCACTTGGGCCATCCTCCACTGCCCTCCTGGGCCACAGCAGAGAGCTGGACTGGAAGAGGTGCAACTGGGACTAGAACCTGGTTTCCATATGGGATGCTGGCGCCGCAGGCTAAGGATTATTAACCAAGTGAGCCACGGTGCCGGCCCCCACTGCTTAATTCCAGCTTACCTGACATGTTCAACTTTCTCCCCTATTCCAGTAAGTCTTGTAGAAGATATGAGCAGGCAGCTCCACAGCTCTCCTTTTACTTTTTTGTAAGGTCTATTTATTTACTTATTTGAAAGGCATAAATACAGAGAGAAAACAGGAGAAAGAGAGAGAGACAGAGAGAGAAATACCTTCCACCACTGATTCACTCCCAAATGGCCACCATGGCTGGGGCAAGGCCAGGCCAAAGCCAGGAGCCAGAAACTTCTTCTGGGTATTCCACGTGGGTGCAGGGGCCCAAGCACTTGCACCATCTTCTGCTGTTTTCCCAGGTGATTTAGCAGGCAGCAGGATTGGAAGTGGAGCAGCCAGGACACAAACTGGTGTCCATATGGAATGCTGGCACTGAAGGCAGAGGCTTAACCTTCTATGCCACAGCACTGGCCTCTCTCCTTTCTTTTCTTTTTATTTATTTATTTATTTATTTGACAGGGAAGGAGAGAGGGAGGGAGGGAGGGAGGGAGGGAGGGAGGGAGGGAGGGAGGGAGGGAGAGAGAGAGAGAGAGAGAGAAAGGTCTTCCATCCAATGGTTCACCCCCTAAATGGCCACAATGGCCAGATCTACGCCGATCTGAAGCCAGGAGCCAGGTGCCTCTTCCTGGTCTCCTATGCGGGTGCAGGGGCCCAAGACTTGGGCCATCCTCCACTGCCCTCCTGTGCCACAGCAGAGAGCTGGACTGGAAGAAGAGCAGCCCATATGGGATGCCGGTGTCACAGGTGGAGGATTAACCAAGTGCACCACAGCATCAGCCCCTCCTTTCTTTTCTAATGTCCCTCTACAATCAAGAAGATGTAGAGCAGGGAAAAATTCTAATGGTCTCAGGAGTAGCATCCTTACAAGCAGGGTAGGAGGTAGGAATTAATAACATCAGATGAAGGGATCTTCTGTCCGTGGAGGAATTTGGGTTTGAATTCCCTAAGATAGGAAACCAGGGGTCCATGGAAGCAGTAGCGAAGCTAGAGATGCTCAGGAGTCTGCTAAGACATCAGTCAGGTGAATGAGCAGCAGGAGCAGCTCTGGTTTGGGACCAAAGCCCTTGAGCCATTGGGAGCTGAAACACTACAAGAAGGCATGCAATATAACCAACAGACTCACACCATCAGGAAGGTGACAAGAAACAAAAAGAGCATCCTGAAATACACGTCTTGGACAGCCCAGAGATAAACTCAAGGAGTTCTAATCAAAGAATCCAGCTTTCATCTGGCTACAAAATGCTACCTGGAAATAAACTAGTTGAGTACCTGCTTGTATTGTTTAACACACCTCCCAAGTACTATTTAAACACAGCCTTTATTTTCTGTTGCAGTTATTTGACAAAGTCAAAGATCATTTTCAAGACAATGAAAAAATAAAAACAATATGAGAAATCCTCCAAAAACCAAATTATATGGTCCACTCTCTAGATTTAGCAAACATTTTTCTTCCCGCTGTGTTGTCCTTTATTAAAATCTAATACTAATGTGGGGTTAATGTGACAGCCCTGAGTACACAGATGAAGTTATAAAGGAAATAAGCTTTTATTACTTTTCCAAAGACAAAGCAATAACTTAGAATATCAGAATGATGTTAAACTTTTTACTACATTTTTACCCTCAAATTTTCCCTTTTTCTTTCTTTGTATCTTCTTTCTTTGTATCACAGAGATATTTTCTTTAAAAAGTTAAAGCTCCACCTATGAATTTACTAGAGATTAGTAAGCAAGAATAACATAAAAGCAGGCGTTTAACCTGCAGGTTTGGATGCTGACGTCCCAGGTTGGGGTTCCTGGGTTTGATTCCTGGCTCTAGCTTCTGGCTCCAGCTTCCTGCTCATGCAGACCCAAAGAGGCAACTGTAATGGCTCAAGTGATGGAGTTCCTACCACCCTGCTGGGAGACCTGCATTGAGTTTCCATCTCCTAGCTCTAGCCTAGTTCCAGCCAATGGAGACATTTGGGGAATGAATTAGCAAATGGGAGTCTCCCCCCTCCCCCCGCTCCTTTCTCTTCCTTTTTCTTTTTCTCTCTCACTCTCTGTCCCTCTGTCTCTCAAATTAACAGAATTTTAAAAGATTACTTGTAGAAAAAGAAAATGACATATCCTTTGTGACAATACCTTCTAGAGCTATGGAAAACTGTGTTTGAAATTCACTCTTGGGCCAGCGCCATGGCTCAACAGGCTAATCCTCTGCCTAGTGGCGCCGGCACACCGGGTTCTAGTCCCGGACAGGGCACCGGATTCTGTCCCGGTTGCCCCTCTTCCAGGCCAGCCCTCTGCTGTGGCCGGGAGTGCAGTGGAGGATGGCCCAAGTGCTTGGGCCCTGCACCCCATGGGGAGACCAGGAAAAGCACCTGGCTCCTGCCTTCGGATCAGCGTGGTGTGCCGGCTGTAGCGGCCATTGGAGGGTGAACCAACGGCAAAGGAAGACCTTTCTCTCTGTCTCTCTCTCTCTCACTGTCTACTCTGCCTGTCAAAAAAAAAATTCACTCTTAAATTTAACCTTATATTTCTAATTTTCAAGTATACTGAGTTAGCCATTATATTGTCCATTACTTGAAATCTGTCCCTTTAATTTATTCCCCACAATTAATTACCACTAAATTATATATTTTTTAACTTCCCAGATCTCACATCCATCATCTCTTTTCAGGCCTCCTCTTATTTCAGATGCTATCAATTGTCCCCATTGTATCCTCCTGGCTATGGATTGAGACCTATTCAAACTGCATGTCCAATTTCCCCACTTCTCTGTTTAAAAAATTTCCCATCCCTTAGGGCATAATGTTCTCACTCTTGAGTATGACCCATGCCCCATCTGTTTGCTTACCAATTCTCTCTTCCATCCCCCTACCTTCTCTATTCTCACCTACCCACAAACACCTGTAGCACTGACACCACCTACCATCACCATTCTACCTCCTACAACTCTAGAAAGCCAATGGTTCTCTAACCCAACCCTGCTCTGGTCATCACTGTACTTTCTAAATTGTATGCTTCATGTACCCTTACTTCTTGTTTATTATGTTTAACAACTGGGTTAGATGGCTCTTACCACATACCAGGTCATATTCAATGAATTCTATGAGAATTAATTCACTCAATCACAGTAACAACCTCGTGAGACATGTACTATTACTCTTATCATGCTATAGGTGAGGGATTCTAGACACACACTGATTATGAGGGGTACCCAAAGTCATACAAGCTCGTAAGTTTTTTGAGGGGAAGGAGGGAAACACACTCTAACTCAGGCAGTTCAGCTCCAAGGTTTGTGCTCTTTCCCATACATTGCGCTTCCTTGCTCTGCACCTTCATTTCTTTGCTCTGGTGTACTCTGCTCTGCAAAGTCCTCTTCGACCACCAACCTGAACCGCGAATCATCCTTCTTTTGTACCTCATGAAGAGTCATATCACATGATCATTATCACAATGCTTCTTCTCATATTAGACCATCAGTTACTCAGAGGAAGACATCATAATTCATCATGGTATCCCCAGAACAGGTGCTCAATACTTGTTTGATGAATAACCCAATAATGGTGATAGATAGCCTTATTACATGTTCCATACTTGGTATAGAAAGGAAATCACAGAAAGTGGAACCTAAGAATTGTTTGGTTCTTTCAGCATTGCATATTTCCAACCAACATTATTTCTAAGCCATAAATTGCAGAGAAAACCTATCTGTCATTCCCTGCCACTGGCGAAGCCCTATCCACCATGGCTCTGATGCATAGACCAGCAATGTGCTCTAGACATCTTAGACCCAAAAATGCTTTGCATCTGCCCTGTCCAACAGGATAGCCACTAGATACATGTGGCTGTTGAGCACTCAGCTAAAGAGACCAAGGAGTTGAAACTTAAATTTTATTTAATTTTAATTATTTTAAATTTAAATAGCCACATCTAGCTAGTGGCTATTACATTGTACAGTGCATGTCTGGAAAATTTGCATCTCATAAAGTATCAGAGAACACAGTGATGATGGGAAATACAAAATAGAGAGCAGGAAAGAAAATTTAAAGAGCATTTAGTGCCAGGGGAATGAACCTACCTGATTTGTTTGGGACTGAACAAGGAGTTGCATGAGGCTTTCAGTGCTAAAGATGTGACAGTTCTAGGCAAACTGGGACAGCTGGTCATCCAGCGAGGTACCTAGAAGGAATTAAGAGTAGATTACACCCAAGAATGAAAGATGCTGAAGCAGGAAATTGATTGAAGGAAATGGATTGGAACAGGGTAGGGATGAAATCATATGGTGGGTGAGAAATGGACTGTTGTCTTAGAAACTTTACACTCTTCCTATCTCCATGTCACTACAGCTTCTAACATCAGTTCTACCACACAGGTTTCAAGCAAATCTGTGTCACTTGATTTTATGTCTGATTTTTTTTCAAATACATGTGCTTTATTTTACTCATCTGTCTCTTAGTTGGGGAAGTCAAGACGACAGCCTACTCAACTCTCTTTGATCTGCCATTTAAATTTCCATTCTCATCCCATAATCTGTTAATCTTTCCAGTAGCTCAGTGCAAGGCAGAATTAAATTCCCATATTGAATCCCAACATGAAAGGCATTTCTTTGTGAGCGGCTCAATATAATGTTCTTCTAAATGACATTTAAAATGTTCAGCTCCGTAATGGAATGATAAAGCAGGGCACCCAGTGTTAGTACACACCGGTAAAAGAACATTTTTTTTATTAGTCAGAAACCAAAAAGATAGAACAAGATAATTAAAAAAAAAAAAAAGAAAGTTTATCCCTGCTAGACTGCCACAAGAGTATTATGACTCAAAATATAATAGTCACTGAATTCCTGTAGGAATCTAACTTCTTAAAAAGACATCAGACATCAAAGTCTGAGTCATGCCACATTAACCACCAATGGCCAAAGAAAAGTTTGAATGCCACTGTAAAAGTTAAATAGTAGACTTTCCCTGCAACATTTGAACTCAGAGATGTAGGTATTGGGGTTGTCATATTGCCTTGTGTGCATTCTTTATAGGCTTCCAGACCCATCATTGCACCCCCCTCCTGTTGCTATGGTGACCCAATAAATCCTCTCCTGAGATTCATTTCTCTCAGATGCTGATGCATCAGGTCAGGCAGGCAGGCTAACAAATAATGTGCTGGCCCCAAACACACACTCTCTCCAAACAGCCACAAAGAAATATTCCTCCACACCTCAAACCCCATTTCCACATTTCTGCAACTATAATTCCATTATACAGAGCAAATTAACAATAACAAGGAAAAATTACATCAATTTGTGGTATTTCTTTTATTTGTCTAATCAACAAGTTGAACTGTCACACAAGGAAAAAGAGAAAGTGGAAAGTAAGAAATTCTCCTAACTTCTATTTCAGTGGTCTTATATTCACAAATAAGACACAAATGATAGTTCTCAGTCAAATACACACAAAATCAAGGATTCTCATCGCCTACCCTCCATATAGCACTATTAATCACGAAACTTAGGGACTGAGGAGACTGTTGTGGACAAAACTGACACATTACCAAAAAATCACGAAGAAAAGCATTTGGTTCCTAGAAAATAGGTACAATCGAAGAAAAGACCTCAAAGCCTTTTGTCATTAAAGATGCTGCAATTTAAAGCTTCCAGTATCTAGAACCTCTGCCCCACACATGTTCAATATGTAGTACAAATAGACAAATATTTCTCAAGACAGAGCAACCTGATAAGCAACATTTCACAGTGACAGTATGGTACATGGGACAGAAAACAGATGCCAGCTACGTTCCTTAAAAATCCAAGTCTAGGCCAGCGCCGTGGCTCAACAGGCTAATCCTCCGCCTTGCGGCGCCGGCACACCGGGTTCTAGTCCCGGTCGGGGCACCGGATTCTGTCCCGGTTGCCCCTCTTCCAGGCCAGCCCTCTGCTGTGGCCCAGGAGTGCAGTGGAGGATGGCCCAGGTGCTTGGGCCCTGCACCCCATGGGGAGACCAGGAAAAGCACCTGGCTCCTGGCTCCTGCCATCGGACGAGCGCGGTGCGCCGGCTGCAGCGCGCCGGCCGCGGCGGCCATTGGAGGGTGAACCAACGGCAAAGGAAGACCTTTCTCTCTGTCTCTCTCTCTCACTGTCCACTCTGCCTGTGAAAAAAAAAAAAAAATCCAAGTCTACCCATTTTACCCAAAGATGTACACTATTTGACCAGGGAAAATGCAAGACACTTAAACAGGAAGGGTGAACTTGGCATTTTACCATAGGGCTGCTGGTGACAACAGTCCACACATATTAATATTTACTCTTAGTAATGTGTCACCACTGCCCTTTAAGAATTTTTACCTCCATTTTTCAGATGATGGAACTGAGGCACAAGGGAATAAATAACTTACCCAATATTGCAAAGCCATTTGGTTGTAGGGTTTGAATTATAGCTTGCAATCTTTATGTTCCAATGCACTTAGACAAACCCAACCTTGACTAGAGAATTTCAAACGTACCTATGTCATTCTCTCTCTCTCTCTCTCTCTCTCTCTCTCTCTCTCTCTCTCAACGTCTCTTGCTTGCTTAGTCTTGCTCTTTACTTCTCCCAGTACCCTCCTAGATCACAGCACCAGCTATAATATAGGCTATGGTAGACCAGCTATCCTTTGGGGAACTTAGCACTAGTAGAACAAGACACTATTTCCCTACTGAATGTGTGCCAAGGACAGACTTGAAACCCTCAGGAGGTGAGGGCCAAAGCCAGAGGAGGTTTTCACTGAGCCAAGGGAGCAGCCAGAGACCACCATCATTCTGAAGGCAAGATTCTGAAAGGGATGGGGAAACCAGGAAGACAAAAAGCAGCACATCTGGGCCTACAATGACCTTTTTGTGCCACGATTACCCTCACCTCACCACTCCCCTAAGCAGAAAAAAGGAGCAACTCGGCAGCTGCTGGGAAAACATGCACCCTGAGACTACAGCTGGACTGCAAGGAGAGGACAGTTCAACCTTGGAGTTGAATAAACCCAAATGGAAAGCTTAAGCAAACAAATCACAAGTGCAATGAATGGGAGAGAGGAAGCCAACATACAATGAGTCACTTTGGTGCCCACCCTTCACAAGCTCTGGGCCCCTTTATGAACCCTGCCAGGGTCCTGCAACCCTCCCTTGCTTATTCCATATCCTTACAGCTTTTCTCTTCACTACAAAATGGAGCAGAGTTTGTTATTTTGAGAGCCAGTATGGGTATTTTTCAGTGAGTTTTTTTTTTTTTGAATACTGTTAACCTTTTCTTTTAATAAACCAGTGTCTTTCCCTTATAATGATTTCAAGAACATATAGGCTTGCAATTCTTGGGTCCTGAAATGCCATTCGGATTTCCTAATGGCCGTCAGTGCAAATATAACTGGGGAGAAGAAATTTGCCTTAAAGGCTGCTAACTTTTGTAAGATAATGTATCTACTCCATTTATCAAGGGATACCTGTTTTAGACATCAAACAGGTTACAAGCATGCATATTCTTCCTCAAAGGACAGCTGGGAATTTTATAAGCAAAGTCCTACCATGACTCACTTGTTAACATTTGCTGCCTGGGGCACACAGTGCCTCATCAACAAGACTTCGGGTTTTGGTAACTGCCTTGTAAGTGGCTTCAGCTCTTAACCTGGATTTCATATTTTCCTCCTTCAATTCAAGTGATTTAATTTCTCAAGAATTAAATTATTTTTTTAGCGTTCTCTAAATTAAATGAGGAGTAAATAAAAAGGCCTTAGACAAAAATTGAGTAATTTTATTACGAATATGATAAATGTGATAGGTTGCAGTAGCCTGAAAATTCCATTATACGCAATTAAGGAGCTACATTAATATAATTGTAGACTTCCTAGCATTTTAGCCGAGCACACACTGTATTTACAGATAATTGCATAGTAAGGGGGAAAATGCAAGCTGTGAGTCTGGCATGCACGTGACTAACGTCAAATTTAAACCTGGTTGGGTTTCTCCTTGAGTTATTAACTTTACAAAGCTTAATTTTTATCTTCATGAGATGGGAAAATGAAAAGCTTCCTGCAAAAAATCATACTAAGTGCAATGAAATTATGGATACCACTGAAATACAGTGATAGTCATTTAGACCACATTAATTCCAGTTTTGTAACTCTTTGGACAGACTTTACTAACAAAGGATTTGAAAGCAAATTAGGGGCTAGCATTGTGGTACAGAGAGTTAAGCCATTGGCTACAATGCTCAAACTGATACTGAAAAACTGTTTCAAGTACCAACTTCCCTACTTTCCAATTCAGCTCCCTGTTAATGCACCAGAGAAAGCAGTAGAAGATGGTTCAAGTACCTGGGCACATGCCACCAACATGGGTGTTCCAGATGGAGTTCCAGCCTCCTCGCTTCAGCCTGGTCTAGCCCTGGCCATTGCTTTAATTTGGAGAGTGAACAAGCAGACAGAAGACTCTCTCTCTCTCTCTCCACCCCTCTCTCCCTCCCTCCCTGCCTGCTTTCCTTCCTTCCTTCCTTCCTTCCTGTCACTCTGCCTTTCAAATAACTAAAAATAAATCTTTAATGAAAAAGAAAGGAAGCAGACTAATATCATAAACAGTATTGCAGTGAGGATGAGCAACTTACTTAGACATTTATGAGTCCTCACATATATGTTTAACATTGTTTGCATGAAAATGATGCTATAATAACAAAAAAGACAATGAGAAACACAATGATATATTAGAAAAAGTGCTCAGCTCAGCTGGTGGAAGCCTGAATTCATCCTCCACTCTGTGGACAGTAAGTTAGTTATACAACCTTAGAGAAAAAACTAAACTCTCTGTATTTCAATTTCCTAAATTACAAAACTCAATGGTTGACTGATATAAATCATCAAAATGTCTTCAGTTGCTAGATCTCTCAAAAAGAATGTTATCTAATCGTAGAAGCAGGCTCTGAGAAACAAATATTTTTATATGTTGGGTTGAATTATTAATCTGAATTTGAAGGCAATCCCACATTTGTTTATTTTTAATGAATTTTGTTTTTATAGTAGTTTCAGTCTCACAGAAAAACTGAGCAAAATTTACAAAGACTTCCCACAGGCCTCACATCACACACACACATCCATAGTCTCCCCCATTAACAACACCCCCACAAGAGTCATATATTTGTTACAAGTGATGAGCTCACATTGACAATCATTACTACTCACAGTCCATACTTTATATTAGGGTTCATTTTTGATGCTGTACATCATATCAATTTGGGGCAACTATATAATGGTAAATGGCATGTATCCTTCAGTATAGTATCATACATTTTCCTTGTCCTGATACATTCTCCCTCTCCTAATCCCTAGCAACCATTCATTTTTCCCATAATTTTTGTCTTTTTTTTCTTTTTACAGATTTATTTATTTAAATGAAAAGCAAAATGAGAGAGAGAGAAAGAAATCTTTCATCCACTGGTTCACTCATCAAAGCGCCAAAGACGGAGGTTGGGCCAGGCTGAAGCCAGGAGCCTGGAACTCCAGGTAGGTCCTCCTACATCAGTGGCAGAGGCCTAAGTACTTAGGCCATCTTCTGCTGCCTTCCCAGGTACATTAACAGAGAGCTGGGTCAGAAGTGGAGCTGACAGGACTTAAACTGACACTCTGATGTGAGGAGGCTAAACCACTGCATCACAATGCTGGCCCAATGTTTTGTCTTTGTGAGAATATCATATAGTTGGAATCACACAACTGGTAGCCTTTTCAGACTGGCCCATAGCCATCAACATGCCTCTACTTGTTGAGTACCAGACACTTCACTGAGTGTATCAGGCCTTGAGTCCTCCCAAGCAATGTCCAGCAAAGGTGCAATTGTTATCCCCATTTTGCACGTGCACAAAGTAAGTCTGTGAGAGGCTGGGAAACTTGCCTGAGGGCACTAAGTCAGCATATGCAGGAGTCAGGAATTGAACTCAGGTCAGACTCTAAATCTAAAGTTATACAGAAACTGGTTCCCATGTCGACTCAAAAAAGAAGTTATTCTTTTCCTACTGCCCTCTCATTATTAAAGAGGTCAGAGGGGAATAGATATATAATAAACACACTCTATCTAATTTATCCTGCCGAATTCATGAAAAATAAGTAACCAATACAGTCATCTTCCCTCTTCTGCCCCTGAATGATGGAAAACAAATGTTCTTACTAACGGGCTTGGATGGAAGCTATCAACAGGAATGAAATCTCAAATGATAGCTGCCCAGAACCACACAGCAATACATTATCACTCATATAGTTCACGGAACACTCATTCATTTTCTTTAACACCAAGTTTAACTTTGCAGGAGGCAAGTTGCATTATAAAAAAGAAAAAACAGTTTGAAAATGTTGATATGATTGTCTATCTAACAGAGGGGAGACAATTTGCAGTGAAATAATTGGTACATTTCCCACTGCATTATGTTTCTCAAAACATGTTACTATGGGTGGAGATTAGCTTCCCCTTTCTTCAGGAAGAAAATGACTTGTCTCCCATAGTGAATAGAACTGTCATCCCGAGAGCTGACAAATGCTAACAACCTTTGGAAGTGCAGTGTGCAAAGCATCTCAAAAGCAAATAAAATAAAACGAAGAAATCCAGTAACCAAAGAAAGAAAGGTTATGAAAAGAAATAGTGGGATAGAATCTTTAAAAGTAAAAAAAAAAAAAAATAGGAAGGAAAAAAAAGAAGCAAGTTTTAGTAATTTGCATAGTGCCAGAAATAACTGTTTTTCACTAAAATAAAAAGAAACAAAAACAAATCATTGTAAATTAAAACCATTCCAATTATTTTCTCTTTTTGCATTAGGTTCCGTAACACCAATTAGATATAATTGATATTCTGTTTTGTTTTGCAAAAATGCAGTTGCACTTGGAAGATGATTAATAGAACTGGCCACTTATTAAAACCACAGATGTTTGAAATAATGACGTGAAGAATCAGAGGTAGGATCATTGACTGAGAAGGAACCTGCCCCACCATCCAACCTTGGATCTTTGGTCCCCATGGTCCTAGTGGGATTAGAACAAGATTAGTGACAGAGAAAAAAGGACAGGAGACCACAGAAAGATACTGGCTAAGTAAGAGGTTTCAGGAAATGGTGGCAGTCAAGAGAAGAGTCAGGTTAACATGGGTTTCTCTTTTTCCTGTTAGAACAGGCTTTCAAATAATGACATTGTTATGACAGCATTTCTTTTTCCCCCATCAAATAAAAACTTATATCTAAGAAAACTCAGATTTTGTCTGTCAACAAAGTATTTGAATTCTTGTTGTCCTCAGTACTTGTTATCCAAAATTGAGGGAAGGGAGATGCTAAAACCCAAAGTGGCTGCTGTTACCTTCTAGGAAGGGTCTTGAACCAGTGACACATATGTTCTATGTCTCATGGATATGGAGATATTAGAAGTGGAAGGCTCTCCTACAAAAATCCTGAAGCTGTATAAGAAATGTGGTTCTTCCACAAATAACAACCATCAGCATGGAACACAAAACTAAAGTTTATTTTGGTGTAAAAAATTTGAAAACCATAGTTTCTTCATAATATGCATTTCCATGAGTTTTGGAGACCTCTCATTGTGGGGACCCATGGATAGGCCTGCCATGGGATCCCCCATGGTGGACTTGGCTTATAGCAGTAATGCGGATGTAGCAGCTGATTGAACTTTCCATCTAGCTGAGGATCGTGGTAAACAAGATGGCGCTGATGCCCTGCCTGCTGTGTGACTCCACAGCTGAGCATGATCAAGTGCCGGATTGGAGAGCTCTGTGCATGGACTGTGATTGATTGACTGTGATTGGTTGAATTCTGTATATAAGCAGACCGCGGGAGAAGGAGCGTGCACGCCAGCTTTCCCCCTTAAGGAACGTGCGTGCCATCTCTCCCCCTTCTCCCGGTCCCCCACTCTTTTTCCCACTCCTCCTAAGTAAAAGTCTACTGAAGACCGATTAACTGCGAGCAGTGTCGTTCCTTTTGCAGCCGAAGGAGTGACATCTCATGACTACTGAGTGTATACTATGTGCCAAACGTGATGCTAAGTGGCACATGTGGCATCATTTGCACTTCACAGTTTTATGAAATGTCCTACTATCATCCTCATCGTAAAGGTGAAGCAGAGGATTATAGAATCAGACTTTACTCAAGATGCAGCTGATCAGTTTTCAAGTTGGATTTGCTTACTCTTTATTGGAAACCAGATACTGTGAATTTTTAAGTTGATAGGAATTATATATTTTTCTATTCTTTTCCTGTGTGTTGCCATTAGGATACCTGAGAACAACTTATTCTTCAGGTCTTCATTTTAAGTTTGGTTAGCCGGGACCACAGCAGTGTTATTCAAGGGCTAATTATTCCTCCACTTTGCAGCCTAATTCTTCAGAACTCATTACATGATTGATGCCCCATGAATTACGAGATTTTCTACTTTGGTGGGAACAGAATATGGTCCCAGCTGGGTGTGAGCTTCTAGTACTGTCTCTCTAACCACATAGGTTGGTCATTCTTTCTTGATCCCTGTATAGTTCCTCACATGAATGTGGCAGTAAATACTCAGCTCCGGGAACTGCTCTACAGATTTCCAGAATTCTCTCCCCACTAGCTCTCTCCTCTCCACTGCTCTACCCTGTAAACTCTGGTCTTGCCCTCTCTGGACCCTTAGCTCTGTCTTCTTAACTCAGGGAGACTGCCCTCCTATGCCTGGCTTCCCTTCCCTGCACCTCAGCCTGGAAATACACTCCAGGCAGTAAGAGGGACAACTGGTAGACTCACCTTATCTGTAGGATCACTGTGTCTCCTGTCGTCTATTGTCTAATGTCTTTAAAAGGGTTCAAAATAATATATGTAGTCCAGTTTGCTAGTTCTTGCATAAAGAACCATAAATCTAGTCAAAGTCATCCCATATTGGCCATAAACAGATGGCCCTGAGTTCAGATTTGAAACCAGGTTTCAGAATCTGAGTCCATAATCATTGCCCAACCCCTTTTAAAGATTTATTTTATTTATTTGAAAGAGAGAGTTACAGAGAGAGGTAGAGAGAGAGAGAGAGAGAAAGAGAGAGAGAGAGAGAGGTCTTCCATCTGCTGGTTCATTCTCCATTTGGTGGCAAAGGCCCAAACACTTGGGCCATCTTCTGCAGCTTTTCCCAGGCCATTAGCAGGGTGCTAGGTCAGAAGTGGAGCAGCTGGACTATGAACTGGTGCTCATATGAGATGCTGGCTTCCCAGGCATTGGCTTTACCTGTTATGCCACAATGTTGGCCCCTGCTTTAACTTTTATGAAGTAGCTGGGATTTGGAATGTTAACTGACTCACTAAAAAATATTACATAAGGTTAAATGACTCACTAAAGAATATTACCCTGGGGCTAGCATTGCGGTGCAGTGGCTTAAGCAGCCACTTACTATGCCAGCATCGTATCAGAGTGTTGATTTGAGTCCTGGCTGCTCTACTCCCAATCCAGATTACTGCTAATATGCCTGATGATGGCCCAAGTAGTTGGACCCTGCCACCCAGGTTTCAGCCAGACCCAGACCTAGTTGTTATAGCCATTTGGGTAGTAAACCAGCAGATGAAGATATGTCTGTCTCTCTCTCTCCTCTGTTGCTCTACCTTTCAAATTACTAAATAAGTCTTTAAGAATAAAAAAATTTCCTTGTAATACATGTTTTTCTCTAAAATTCTATTATTTTACTATGGGTATGATGAGGGGATAGGAAAAATAGACACAGATCTTCTGTTTAATCCTTTGTTAAATTCTCACCTATATTTTCCACTGGGTTCAATGATACATTTTCCTCAAGTCCTTGGAGATCATCCACTGATATTTTGGAAAAAGTGTATAAAAATTTTTTTATGCTCATGAATCTGACATCATTACTGGCAGAGTAAGATTAGTGTGGGACTTATTATTGTCTCTGACCATATGGAGAAATCAGATTCCAGATATCTCTCACTTTACCCAACAGGTCTGTTTGTAAGGAGCTGTACTTCAATCAAATTTCAAGAATTTCAAATGTACTGGTGAAGCTGTTTAAGACAAAAGTAATACTTTACAAGTAATTTTTATTTATTTCAAAATCAGAGAAATATACATATATATATATATATATATATATATATATATATATGAGTAGAGAGAGAAAGAAAGAGAGAATATTTTCCATCCTCTGGTTCAATCCCCAAATGCCTGAAACATGCAGGACTGGTCCAGGCCAAAGCCAGGAGCCTGGAACTCAAACTCAGTAGTGGTTTCCCATGTGAGTGCCAGGGACTCAACTACTTGAGCCATCAGCTGCTGCCTCCCAGGATGCATATCAGCAGGAATCTGGATGGGAAGCAGAGCTGGAAGTGAAATCCAGACACTCTGATATGGGATGCTGCAGGTCTCTAAAGCTGGGACTTACCTGCTGTGCCCCCATGCTCAGGCCTCAATTAGTACTCCTTTTGAGAACCGAATAAAAACCCCCTTAGTCTTCATGCTTGGTGGTTGAGGCCATAGGTGTTAAAAATTGGTAGGTTTGAATTCAATGGCCAGATATAGGTGACCTTGCTATATGACCTTGGTCAAGTTACTCAACTCATCAAAGCCTCAGATTCATCTCATAAAATGAGGATGATAAGATCTACTGCTTGGGTATAGGAAGATTCGGTGACCAAGACATAGTACAAATTCTTATGCTTAGCACTAAATAAAAAACTATCAGGATCTGCATTATCTCACAGCAGGGTAAGCTGTTGCTACAACGCTGGCATGCCATATGGGTGACAGTTCGAGTCTTGGCTGCTCCACCTCTAGTCCACTCTCTGCTAATGAACCTGGGAAAGCAGCAGAAGGTGGCCCAAGTGCTTGGGCCCCTGCACTCACGTGGGAAACTCAGAGTTCCAAGCTCCTAGCTTCAGCCTGGCCCAGCCCTGGCCAATTCAGCCTTTTGGGGAGTGAAGCAGCAGATCAAAGATACCTCTCTTTCTCTTTCTCTCTCCCTCTTTTCTCTCTCTCTGTAGCTTTGTCTTTTCAATAAAAATAAATAGATCTTTATTTATAAATTGTAACTCCCCACTATCATTAGTTTGCTTATATAGAAAAATGAAAAATTCACAGAGGAAAAGAGGATTATGTCTTCTCAAGCAGAAAGTCCTTCGGAGCACATCCTGTGTTTTAGTATAATTTTAAATGTATTAAAAGTTAGATCACCCAACATTTTCACAGAAGAGTTTTATAATTAAAATAGTTCACCCTTGGTAACATGCTCTTTAAATTTTCATTTACTTAATGTCATTCATTAATACTTATGTACCATGGTAACTAATTCTGCAGTGTTCATATCCTGGATATTATTAGATGACTATCTCCACACATACTCATTTAGTTATCATTTCAATCACTACACGTATTTATTTTTCATATTTCCAACTTACAAGAATCAAACCCTTTATCACTAAACACTCACCATTTTCTCCAAATACACTTTTTTTTTTTTGACAGGCAGAGTGGACAGTGAGAGAGAGAGAGACAGAGAGAAAGGTCTTCCTTTGCCGTTGGTTCACCCTCCAGTGGCCACTGCAGCCAGCGCGCCATGGCCGGTGCACCGTGCTGATCCGATGGCAAGAGCCAGGTGCTTCTCCTGGTCTCCCATGGGGTGCAGGGTCCCAAGGACTTGGGCCATCCTCCACTGCACTCCCTGGCCACAGCAGAGAGCTGACCTGGAAGAGGGACAACCGGGACAGAATCTAGCCCAGAAACCGGGACTAGAACCCGGTGTGCCGGCGCCGCAAGGTGGAGGATTAGCCTATTGAGCCGCGGCACCGGCCTCCAAATACACTTTTAAAAATATATAATAATTCAGGTATTATTTCGCTTGAAATCATAGTAAAAGGAAAATTTCTTTTTAAATGTTATTTCTTTTTGTTAAGATGTATTTATTTATTTGAAATGCAGAGGCAGAAGCAGAGGCAGAGAGAAAGAGAGCACACGAAAGTACTGACCCAGTAAGTCTAGAACATTAACTATAATAACTATCATAACCTTTTCTTAGACTCCTAATACATCTATGTTGGAGAACAAATTCTAAGTATTTTTAGGGTGGCTTTATTTTTATTTGATAAATCTGGCAATGCTGTGTATGTTTAAAAGAGGCATATGCTTATATATTCACAAAGTCTAGAAAAGGCTATATGTGAACACAACTGTGCAAGTTGTTGAATATTGAAAAGCCTGAAGATTGTCAATGGTATAAAATATGAATATTTATGATATCTGAACAGAGCTTCATATAATTTCTCTTTCCCTGGTGATTCCAACAAGTTTTAATGCAACACAAATGTAAAATGTCATAAGCTTATTTAAATACAGTCTCCAAATCAAACACTAAGAAGGCAGATGAAAGCAAACTTTGTCGTCACCTCTGAAATATCCTGTCATCAGATGAATCATTGTTTAAGTTGGTAGACTTCCTAGCACCTAGCAGACAGTAAGAGGTTCACACCAAAGCCATTTTCAATTAATCCAAAATGGAAAATTTCATGTGACACTATCAAACAGTTTACTAAAATTGAGATAGATTGCATCTACAATTTCACATTACTTTTATCTACTGATCTTGTAGCTCTATCAAAAAAGGCAATCAAGTTTGTCTGGCATGATTTGCTCTTTTTAAATTCCTATTTTATAATGCCCAATATCATTATCCTTATATGTTTCATCTATGCTTGCAAGTTTTCTATTAATTTTCATCTTATTCTTTTAATATAGATTCACTTTGCATTTTCTAGATAATTATTCTGGTACTGTTCATTTTTTAAACCACAACAATAAACATTATCATTAGGACAGCAGTTATTCCTCATATTTGAGTTGATAAAGGAAATCAAATCAATTCTACAAATACTTATTGCATATTTACTAATTGTTTATTTCTAGGCATTGTGGGGCAGACAGACTGGAAGAAGAAAACCTTGCTCTGGAAGCCACTAATAGCATTGTGAAGATAAAATGCAGATAATGGGAGTTCTGTATTCCTTGGCAATCAGTATTTTGTGAACTCCAATAGGCTAAAAATATTCTTTAAATCTTAAATTTTAAAAAAGATTTATTTATTTATCTGAAAGTCAGAGTTATAGAGAGAGGGAGACACACACACACACACAGAGAGAGAGAGAGAGAGAGAGAGAGAGAGAGAGAGCTTCACTCATTGGTTTGTTCCCAAAATGGCTACAACAGCTGGAGCTATTCTAATATGAAGCCAGGAGCCAGGAGCTTCATCTGGGTCCTCCATGTGATTGCAAAGGCCCGAGTACTTGGGCAATCCTCTGCTGCTTTCCCAGGTGCATTAGCAAGAAGATGAATCTGAAGTGAAGCAGCTGGGACTCAAACTGGCACCCATATGGAATTTCAGCACCTGCTATACCACAGCACCAGCCCATAAATATTAATTTTTAAAATTCAAGCTTTCATGTCTCATTTTTAGACATTGTGATTTGGCATTTGAATTTTTGACAAGCATCCTCAGGTGATCTCCTCATAAGTGTTTCTTATACTACATTTGAAACCACTAATCTAGAAAAGCAAGGAACAAGGAGCAGAGTATGGTTCAGCCAACATAGGTCACATCATATAAAGAGACTGCCTAGCAGAAGCACAACTTTGAAGACAACAGATTGATAGTATTATCCAAGAATGTTTTGGAACTGCTTTGAAATATTCTTAGTTCACAATTAGGTACTTTTTTTTTTTTGGCAGGCAGAGTGGATGGTGAGAGAGAGACAGACAGAGAGAAAGGTCTTCCTTTGCCATTGGTTCACCCTACAAAGGCCACTGTGGCTGGTGCACTGCGCTGATCCAAAGCCAGGAGCCAGGTGCTTCTTCCTGGTCTCCCATGGGGTGCAGAGCCCAAGAACTTGGGCCATCCTCCACTGCACTCCCCAGCCACAGCAGAGAGCTGGCCTGGAAGAGGGGCAACCGGGACAGAATCTAGCCCAGAAACCGGACTAGAACCCGGTGTGCCGGTGCCACAGGTGGAGGATTAGCCTAGTGAGCCACAGCGCTGGCCCACAATTAGGTACTTTCATACATCATGGTCATTTCTTCTTTGGCCAAATCCATTAGGCAATGGAGTCTTAACAGTTACTAAGCAGAGTTCACAAAGGCAATAAAATTCAATAAAATAATAACTTATTCATGTAAAAATAAATATAGGTCCCTGTCAAAGGAACTAAGACAAATTTAACACTGAGAAGCATTGATCTGGGTTGTTTTCATATACTCTACACTAATTTTTTTCCAGAACTTGGGTATCTGTCAAGTTTGTAGTGACAATCCAGAAAGGAACGCTAAGAGATAATTTTGGAGTCATAAAGAGATTTTTGTCTCTTGAATAAGTCCCTGAAAGTCTGTAGTGCTAAATATTATTCTAGATTCATGAGATACCAAGAAGAAAATCATTTGAGCATGTATATTACCTTTGTACAAATATCTCAGACTGGTCTACTGTATTATTCCATCCTTCATGCTCATATTATCTATGTAAAACCAGCATATGGGTCAGGACCCAAGCAAGGAAAACACAATGAGGGGCAAGAGTGAAGACGCTGTTTGGGTTGTTTGCATCAGAGTGCATGGATTCAAGTCCTTGCTGTGCATTTGACTTCAGCTTTCTGCTCATGCATACCCAACAGGGAGCAGGTGATGGTTCAAGTAGTTGGGTCTCTGCTACACATGTGGGAGACATGGACAGCAATCCGGGCTCCTAGCTTTGGCTAGACCTCAGCTGTTGTGAGTTTTGGGGGACTGAACCAAAGATCTCTGGCTGTTTCTCTCTTCTCTCTGCCTTTAAAATAATTTTTAAAAATCAAAAACAAGTGGCCTTTTAATACTGAAAGGAATGTGTTACAAAAGCGATGAAAATAAATGAAAAACCAAAGGGTCCACGGAAGCACCAGAGAGATTAACACAGGAAGCCTCTTACCTTAAAGTGAAGGGATAAAGGGAGGGGGTCTACCTGTGAAGCTAGAACAATGGGGAGCTGGGCTAAAGGGGTAGAAAAAGGAAGGAGAAGGAAGCAGCAGCAAAGGCAGACAGAAAGGGCAAGAAACAACTCGGCTTTTCCTTCACCTCACCCTTCATTCTCCTGCATGTGCCCTCTGAGGACTGAACCTTGCGAAATATCCACTGACAACCAACCTCAGAAAACACACACAGAGGCCCGGCAAACGAAAAGGAAGGATCTGAGAGCAAATACATCAAGGAATCTCCAGGAAAGGCAGCAGAAATAGTGTGATTATTATTCTTATTTTTATAGCATGCATTTCAAATGGAGACATTTAGTTTACACAAAGATTTTGAAATTTTTATAAATTCTTAATCCAGTATTCAATTATTTAACAATCCATGTTGCCTCCAAATATATTACATTTTAGTCTCTTATTCTTTACCACTCTAGTTTCACAGAATTAAAATTCAGTGCTTGAAAAAGCTTCATTATTCTTTTTATAATATTACTAAATGCAAATACTTTTCCCTACCCATCTTTTCTTATCTATGTAAGGGGCCTCAAAAATTCATGGAATGTGCACATATTTTAATTCCATTTTCCATGATCTTAATGAAGCTCCCTAATATACCAGGAGATATTATCTCATTTCTGATATCTTTATTAGTGTTCAAATGTCTTTATTCCATCTTTATTTAAAGTGTACATTTCTGGGGCCAGCGCTATGGTGTAGTGGGTAAAGCTGCTGCCTGCAGTGCCAGCAACCCCTATGGGCGCTGGTTCAAGTCCTGGCTCTTCCTCTTCTGATCCAACTCCCTGCTATGGCCTGGGAAAACAATATAAGATGGCTCAAGTCCTTGGGCCCCTACACCTGTGTGGGAGACCTGGAGGAGCTCCTGGCTCCTGGCTTCGGATCAGTCCAGCTCTGGCCATTGTGGCCATTTTGGGAGTGAACCAGCAGATAGAAGACCTCTCTCTCTCTCTCTCTCTCTAACTCTGCCTTTCAAATAAATAGATAAATCTTAAAATATATATACATTTCTGAAGAACAATCTGGAATTTAAACCATTTATGATCATAATTTTGTTCTAGTTTGTACTCACTAATATAATTTTTGTATCTAATAATTTGCATTTGTATTACACCAAATATTAGTGTCTTCAGTCCATTTACCAAGTAAGAAAGACTTGTTCAGACACAAAGTATGAGATGCCCACCTTTATCCCCAAAATGATTAATCTTATTAAGTGTTGCAATGGAGCTTTGTGATCAGCAACATGCTTTGTGTACTATGTATGCACACGTGTGCACACATGCATAAAAACAGAATAGCACCAAGTATGAAAAACAGAGACATGCAATGGCAGGACCTAATATCTCTATCCAAGTATTTATGCATAAATACATAAATGCAACACATTAATGATTTAACAACTATATAGCCATGTTCTCAGAACACATAATTCCTTTTTATAATAATCCATTACCCAGACTCCAGAGATTATATTTTAGTTGATGCTCACTTCTCTGTAACACCTAGTTTCTTGTCTCTTCAGATCAGTACCCTCAATGACTGCCCAACACCCTCACACTCAGCTTGGGATCCATGCTGTCTCTAGTCTTCTTTCCCCGTGCCCCATTATCCATGACTTCTCCCTATCTAGTCCCGACTCCTTCTCACAATTTGCTACAATTAACCACCTCATAGGGCCCCTCTCCGCCTCCTGAATTCCTCCTTCTATCTAGGATCTAATTGTTAATTTATTATTTCACACATGTGCATCCTCAAAAGGTCTTTAAATACTTGAGACTAGGATGGCGGGTTACATTCTACAAATATTTGGGAACACTGAACAAAGGGCAAGGACCTCAAATATATTCCCTGAATGCCACTGGAACTTTACAGTCTGTCCTTGAGACACATTTTTGGAGTCACTAAGAGATGATGGGGAGAGACGTAAGGAATGATTTCACAATGCAAACTCCAGAATACAAGACTAGAGGCCAGGGGCCAAGAAGGACATTTAGTCCACTGCAGATGTGCAGGAACAGAAACTTCTCATCCATGATGGGGAAGTTTTCAAGAAATTTTTTTTCTCTCTGCGGGGGAAAAAAAAAATCACATTTTTATCTTCAGTGATTACATTCCTTTTGTTTTAGCCAGCAATGCATTTTTGCTGCCTCTTGCATCTTGAAAAATAACTCAGAGCAATTTCATCTCATAGTCACTCATTATTATCTTTCACCCCATCTTAATTCCATTTCATCAGGGGGACCAGATCCAAAGCCCATCTGTAGCTCTGATTAGGTGTTCTCTGAATGTGATGTCATAACATGAGCTGCACGATAGCATCATTCTCAGAGCCTCCTGAAGGTCAAGGGGGATTACACAAATGACAATTAACCTAGCTGCACCTCCTCAGGGTGGCGCCCCATCCTACACATGGACCCCATCATTCTGACCTATTTCCTCATTTAAACCTCTCCATGCCAATATGTTTTCAACTTAAAAATCAATTTTCTCCCTGTTTCAGTTGCTTTTTCATAGTTGCTTCTTCATTTAATCTTCAGGGTCATCTCAATCCCCATAAATCTAAACAGAGCAATCAAATGTCTTGTCTCTTTAAAATGTCTTACCACAGGTGGGGTTCAAATCCCCCACCTGATTGATTAGGCAATTTAAAAGAAAGATGGCAAACAGAGGAAATTATATTTCTAGAGAATGGCTACTTTATTGAAGAGACAGGATGCAGGGGAAGATTTTTGTTTTTATTATTGACAGGGGTTATGTGTTCATTTTTGCATTCTGAATATTTTCAGTTATAAAAAACAATGTTGCCATTTATGAATGAGATCTGAAAACCAAGGTATGGATACCTACTGCAAGTGTTTCTTTTACTAATGAGAAGATTCCCAACAACTAAACCTGAAATGGGTTGTTCTTCTCTGTATACAGGTACCACACAAAGTATCTACAGTAGGCTTCCTACTAGGGTTCTCTGTTTCTAGGTTCATTTATATTTTTCCTGAAACACTTAGTGAGCCCTTATGATCACCAAGGCAATGGACTAGATGCCCCTCTTCATTCCTCTGGGAATGAGTAGGTCATTCATCAACAACAAAAATTTCTTACCCATTTCTGGAAGCTGGGAAGTCCATGATGAGGGCAACAGCTTATTTTCTAATTTAAAAACAGCATTTCTCATTATAGCCTCACATGGCAAAAGTGGGCAATGCCGTTCTTCCAAGACTCTTTAATATAGGCATTAATTCTTTCATGAGGGTACAGCCTTCATGACTTAATAACTTCTGAAAGGCCCCACCTCAATATTATCACTTTCAATCCATAGGTTTCTACATGGGAATTTGAGAGGAGCTCCAATTCCAGGCTACTGCAGTGTAGAAGGGCTAGTGAGGATTGATACAACACAGCCCCTGCTCTCAGTGGTGGTGTGGTAGGCATGAGTGCAAGCAATTATAAGGAGAGGTAGTGTATGGCACATAGTATACTCCATTCATTGATCCAACAGGTATTTACTGAGTGCTCTCGCATACAGAGACTATTCTGCCAGGTACAACAGAGAAAAACAGACAAGTTCCATCCCCCTGTAGAGCTTCCAGGCTTTTTATTTTATTTTAATTATTCATTTTAGAGGCAGAGACAGAAAGGGATAGAAAACACATAGAGGGCCAGCGCCGTGGCTCACTTGCTTAATCCTCCGCCTGCGGCGCCAGCATCCCATATGGGTACCGGGTTCTAGTCCTGGTTGCCCCTCTTCCGGTCCAGCTCTCTGCTGTGGCCTGGGAGGGCAGCTGAGGATGGCCCAAGTGCTTGGCCCCTGCACCCACCTGGGAGACCCAGAAGAAGCTCCTGGCTTCAGAGCAGCATAACTCCAGTCTTTGTGGTCTTTTGGGGAGTGAACCAATGGAAGGAAGACTTTTCTCTCTGTCTCTCTCTCTCTCTGTAACTCTACCTGTCAAATAAATAAGAAAGAAAGAAAGAAAAAGAAAACAAGTAGAGAGACACAGAGACACAAAGTGGGTGAGAGAAAGAGTAAGCGAGGGAGCACACGGGTACGTTCTCACCCAGTGATTCACTCCTCAAACACCCAATACAGTGGGGCTGAGACAGGCCAAAGGCGAGTATTCTGGAACTCAACCTGGGTCTCCCACAAAGGTAACAGGGACCCACCTACTTGAGCTACCACCAGCTATTTCCTAGCATATGATTAGCAATAAGCTGGAATCAGGAGCCGGGACTCAAAAGTAGGCCTCCAAAATGAGATGGAGGTGTCCCAAGTGGTATCTTTTTTTTTTTTTTTGACAGGCAGAGTGGAAAGTGAGAGAGAGAGACAGAGAGAAAGGTCTTCCTTTGCCTTTGGTTCACCCTCCAATGGCTGCTGCGGCCGGCACATCGCGCTGATCCGGTGGCAGGAGCCAGGTGCTTCTCCTGGTCTCCCATGGGGTGCAGGGCCCAAGCACTTGGGCCATCCTCCACTGCACTCCCGGGCCACAGCAGAGAGCTGGCCTGGAAGAGGGGCAACTGGGACAGAATCCGGCACCCCGACCGGGACTAGAACCCGGTGTGCCGGTGCCGCAAGGTGGAGGATTAGCCTGTTGAGCCACGGCGCTGGCCCCCAAGTGGTATCTTGACCATTGAGCCAAATGTCTATCCCTGCTCCCTGTCTTGAGAGGGTGACACACACTAATGTAATGAACAGCATCACACACTGAGCTGAGTGTTCTGTTGCCAGAATATATCAAAGGAGACTAATGTAGACCCAAAAGATGAGTATATGATTTTGGATTGAACCCTTAAAGATGGATAAGAGATGGGTGACAAAGCTGAGCACTTATGAGAAAGAACATTCCACATAGGGTCAATGAATGAAAACTTGAAATGAGAATTTTCAGAAGGAAAATCCTTTGGGAGTAGCAAGGGACCAGAGGAGATAGAAGGTAAGCATCCTAGAGTGAGTGGAGTACCAACATCAGCCTTGTGTAGAGTATCAGTATCAGCCTTCACTAAAGGCAGGACTCGATTAAGCAGAGGTGGTAGGACAGAGATAGGCAGAGGTAGGCCAAGAATAGGGGTGCTCAGGAAAACAAATAGATGGATGTAGGAAGTTCAGTGAAGAGGCTGGAAAGGGATGGAGACCCCCACGTGGGAAGCCCCACCTATTCAGATCAAGGGGCTGGGTATTTTTCAGAGTATACAATAGAAAAGTCAATGAAGACATCAGAACAGGGCTATGATATGAGTGGAACATTTTAAGGACAGCAGTCTGATTTGGGGAAATGGAAGTAGGAGCAGAAAGGAAGATAGAGATGCAAGATATAGTCACAGAAGTAGATCTCACAAAATGAGTCCTTAAAGGAAATAAAGAAGGAAATCTCATTTTGAGAAAGAAAGTAATACACACTGAGACTTATTTCTAGATCCTATGCTAGGAACCTCTCATGAGATGTTTTATTTAATCCCAAAGAATCCTTGAAGTGGGTATTCATATCCTGTCCATACCTATATATCCTTAATAGTATCCTAATATATAAGTGAGAAACAGGCTCAGAGGAGTTGGGTAACTTGCCAAGAGCAAGTTGGTAAGTTATACAATCAGGATCTGACTCTGTTTGTTCTGCTTCAGGACAAAAGTAACATTCTAAGGTCTTCTTCTTTCCAGATTCCCAATTCTTAATCTGTTCATCATTCTACAGACTCTATTGACATTCAAGAAGGATTTTCAGTGCTCTGAAAATCTGATTGAATGTGAGAAATTCCTAAGGGGTTCCTCATCCAATGTCACATATCTTATCTATGGGATAAAAGAAAGAATATCTCTGATAAAACATGAAATTGGAAGAGGAGGGGGCAATTCGTTTCTCAGAATCTAGCCTATCTCTCCCTGAAAATGCAATAGTGGGACATATGCATTACCCAAAAGCCAGTTAATGGATTCAGTATATTAAGTTCCACTTTGTTGTTTTTATTTTCCCTATAGGGCTCAAAAGACAAAGAACTCTTGTCGAAGCTCGTAACTTCCTAATTACTTAATTATTAACAGTGAAAATCTGATTTGCAAAGTTGTTTAATGGTCATGCAATAAACCAATGTGAGACGACTGCCGAGGCGGTAGCTCAGGTCTCCGTAGGGTTGAGCGATATCATAGTTACTTCTATTTCCAAAATGGAAATAGAAAAGCTATGACCACATTATTGCCTGGGATTCTCAGTTACACACTGAATAGGCAAAGTGCCATTTAGACTTGGATAGGTCAAGGAGGGGATTGTTGCATAACAAGTATATTCCCCAACCAGTCTTTGTCATAGCAGGTAAAAATAAAGTTGGTTATTAGGGAGAGGAAAAAAATGAACCAATTATTAAGTATATTGCTTTATGTTTATAGAGTTGTTTTCTGGCTCCTGTTACCACCACTGGTTGTGCATCTCAGCCATAATTATGTAGGGGCATCAAAAGTATCCTGATATTGTAATTTGAAACCATTATACCAAGTGTCTCTACTCCAGGTCACCAAGCCCGGCAACAAACAGGAAAGGTGAAATGCAAAGTGGCCATAAAAATAGGAGAGGGAACAAATGAATAATAAACAGGCGATTTTATATTGGTCACAGGAATGCTGAGAACCTAAGCACAAATAAACTAACCTGTTCACGATTCTCTGAAGGCTCACCCATAGGGCAGTGATGCCAATAAAAAAAAAAGAGAGAGAAGTCCAGCAGATGGGTTTCTTAACTGTTTCCAAAAGTGGTTTTCAAGAAGACTTGGCCATACAGAACATTTTAGAACATTTCTGATTGAAGAATGGTGGCATTTAGGAATCTGAGGAGAGCAACTCCCCAAAAGGGTTGGTCCTGGCACTGACCTGTCCTCCTCTTGTAGAAAGACAGTCAAAGTTATCAGTTGAGGATTGTGTAATTTTAGTCAAACTCACAAATTAGCCTGCAACTGCACAAGCTCTTTACACTTCCTGCTAGAACAAAGGTGGCAGCTGGCTGCATGGAAAGTAACTCTTCTGACCGCATTTTCTTCCGGTTATTGCCTTACTCTTCCCAAGGTATTATCTATTATTGTCATTCCCTTTCTCTTTCATTCTCCATTCTTCCCTCCCTCTCTCACTTTCCAGCTCCTCATCAGCGCTTAATATTCTAAAGTTTCTCCCATAGCTAACAACAACAAAAAAAATCCACCACATTCTCATCCAACCTCCAGATGACAACGTGTCTTTTTATATCTTTTTGGTTCTAAACCAACTCTGACACATAATATTGATCTCCCTCTCATTCTTCATGTCCCTTAAATCTGGACCATTTTTTTTTTAAAAAAGATCTATTTATTTGAAAGGCAGAAATAAAGAAATAGAAAAAGAGAGAGAGAGAATCTTCCATCTGCTGATTCACTCCCCAAATATCTGCGATGGTCAGGGTTGGGCCAGGCCAAAGCCAGGAGCCAAGAGCTTCTTCCAGGTCTCCCACAAGGGTGGCAAGGGCCCAAGGATTTGGGCCATCTTCCGCTGCTTTCCCAGGTACATTATCAGGAAGTTGGATTGGAATTGGAGCAGCTGGAACTCAAACTGGTACCCATATGGGATGCTGGCACTGCAGGCAGAGGGTTAACCTTCTACACCACAGTGTGGGCCCTTGGACCACTATTTTCTCCCCCATTGAAACTACTCTCCAGATCACCACTATTTCCATGTTGCTAAGCTGAATGGTCACTTTTCCATTATAATAGTTATCTGAGCTTTCAGCAGCATGTGACAATACTGACCAGTTCATCCTTCTAGAATTATTTTTTCTTGAAGGCAAATGCTTTTAAGTTTCCTTCTTACTACTTTGGCCTCTTCTCATCTTCTACTGGTAACATAACTTTGATGTTTCTTTAGGCCCTGAGATACTATTCTTACCTAAAGAAGCCTTCACATGACTTGAAGCACCATCCTTAGGCCAATAAGTTTGCTTTTGCTCTCTCTTCAGATCAGAACTGACTTGTATGCTCAAGACTAATATATTTCTATGATTTGAGTGTTTCCTCCAAAATCCATGTGCTGGGACCTTAATTCTTTAATGTAGCAGTGTTGGAGGATGAGACATAGTGGAAAATGGTGTGGCTAGGGGAACAGAACCTTTATGAATGGATTAATGATTTTCTCATGGGAATTGGTTAGCTATTACGTGAGTTAGGCTCCTTTACTCTCTCCCACATGTACATGACTGGCCTTCTGCCATGAGTCAAAGCCAAAAGCCAAAAAGATGCTGGTGTCTTGTTCCAAGACTTCCCAGCCTCCATAACTGAGCCAAAACAAGCCTATTTCGTTTATACACCACCCAGTTTCAGCTATTTTGTTATAACAACAAAAGATGAATTGACACAACATTCTAACAGCCAATTGGACATCTCCTCTTGGTGTCTGACAAGTATCTTAAACTCAATATGTCTCTAACATTTCTGCCTTGTCAACTTGCTCCTATTTTGGTAAATGGCACAATCATTATTCAAATCAGAAATTTGGGAATGATTTGGGGCACACTTTTTTCCTCTCCCTATCTCCCATATTCCACTCATATTCAACCATCAGTCCCCTCATACGTTCCACAGTTATTGAGCCTAACAGCTGTATTAGGTTATTGGGAACTAAATAGCCAAAGTCCCTGCTCTTATGGACTTCATCAAAGAAAATAGGAATATTTAAACAGACAAGTAAGAACACAATAAATATAAGAAGAGAGAGAGACAGAAATTCTAAGATGGTGGAATAGGGAAGCGATGTACTGCTTCAGGCTAGGGGAAAACAGTAGCAAAAAAGTGGAGGAAGTTCAATCCCAAGGTAGAGCTGAAGAGAAATCTATAGTGGAAATTCTACAGAAGGAAGAAGGACAGCCTAGATCAGCATAGAACATACGGACATACAGCAACATGTGTGGACATAACACATGATCCCTGCAGCTGAGAGTTGGAGAAAGCACCTGCTTTGGAGAACAAGGTGAGAGCAGAGTGAAGCAGCCCATGCCACTGGTGATACAGCTGGAGGGAGAGCCTAGTGGAGTACACAGTCTTTGAGTCCAGCCTGCAGCCCCAAGGGGGTCAGGGTACACACCTAACCCAGTGGAAAATAAAGCAGGGCATGTTTCTCTCTCCCCATGCCACCAAGATGGCACCTGGCAACTGGCTGGGGAAAAGGTGCCATTTTGACAACAGCAGCAGCTGTTGTGGCTCTTGTGTGTGCTCCCAACAACTGGTGGGGTCAAGGCACCATGATGACACCAGCAGCAGCTGTGGCAGATTGGGTTCACTCACCTGGCAATGGGTGGGGAGATGGTGCCATTTTGACTTCAGTAGCAGCTTGGTGGCTCTTGTGTATCCCTGTGATCCAAGGATTTTAGCAAAGGGAAAAATTTGCATTTTCCACTGACTTTGAGAATGGCTGGGAGGATTGGCAGGGGGCTAGGCACCTACATAGATCTGTGAGGTGCCCCCAGCCTCTCAACATATCACAGGCTCCAGGGTTCAAACCACCAAGCCAGAGCAACCATAAATGGCTGGTTCTGGGAACATCTTTGAATCTCCACTGGCAGGGCAGGCTAGACAGGCAGAGCAGATCCTCTGTACCCTCTGAATGGGGGAGCACTGTGTTGTTGATACTGTGGGAACTCTGTGACTACACAAGAAGACACACAGTGTAGCTGGGTCTCTGGGCAATCGCTGTGTATGGCACCAAAGGCTCAGGGCTCCCTGATTGCCTGCAGTGAGTCATTGTATTAGGATCTGTGCTCAATGAGCACAGATCACCCCCTAATAAACATGACCAGAGATCCTCATCACGACACATTGTAATCAAACTCACCACAGTGAAACATAAAGAAAAGATTCTAAAATGTGCAAGAGAGAAATGTCAGATTACTCTCAGAGGATCTCCAATTAGACTCACAGCAGACCTCTCATCAGAAACCCTACAGGCTAGGAGAGAATGGTGAGGTATAGCCCAGGTACTAAGACAGAAAAACTGCCAGCCCAATATATTATATCCTGTAAAGCTCTCATTTGTGAATGAAGGTGAAATAAAGACCTTTCATAGCAAACAGAAATTGAAAGAATTTGTCACCACTCGTCCAGCCCTGCAAAAGATGATTAAAGATGTGTTACACACAGAAACACAGAAACATGGTCATCAATATGAAAGAAGGTAAAGGAAGAAAACCTCACAGAAAAAGATCACAGGAACCTGAAAGCATATATTAGAAAATATCTTTGGGAAAATGGCAGGGCAAAGTTACTACTTATCAATAGTCACACTGAACATTAACGGCCTCAACTCTCCAGTTAAAAGACAAAGACTGGCTGAATGGATTAAGGAACAAAACCCATCTATTTGCTGCTTACAAGAAACACATCTTTCTAACAAAGATGCATGCAGACTGAAAGTGAAAGGTTGGAAATAGATATTCCACGCCAACAGAAACCAAAAAAAAGCTAGTGTAAAACCATCTTAATATCAGACAAAATAAACTTTAACACAAAAACTGTTAAGAGAGACAAAGAGTGGCACTATAAAATGATTAAGAGATCAATTCAACAGGAAGATGTAACTATTATAAATTTGTATGCACCTTATTATAGGGCACTGGTTTATTTAAAAGATATATTAAGGGATTTCAAGGGAGACTTAGACTCCAATACAATAGTACTGAGGAAATTCAAAGTCCACTCTCAGAAATAGATCAATCAGACAGAAGATCAACAAGGAAACAGCAGATTTAATCAACATTACAGCCCAAATGGATATAACAGATATCTACAGAACTTTCAATCCTACATTTAAAGAATTCACATTCTTCTCAGCAGTGCACGGAACCTACTCTAGGATTGACCATATACTAGGCCATAAAGCAAGTCTTAGCAAATTCAAAAGAATTAGAATCATACCATGCAGCGTCTTAGACCACAGTGGAATGAAGCTGGAAATTAGCAACTCAGGAATCCCTAGAGCATATGCAAACACATAGAGACTGAACAACATGCTCCTGAATGAACAATGGGTCATAGAAGAAATCAAAAGAGAAATCAAAAATTTTCTGGAAGTAAATGAGGATAACAGCACAACATATCAAAACTTATGGGATACAGCAAAAGCAGTGTTAAGAGGAAAGTTTATAGCAATAGGTGCCTACATCAAGAAATTGGAAAGGCACCAAATAAATGAGCTTTCAATTCATCTCAAGGATCTAGAAAAACTGCAGCAACCCAAACCAAAACTAGTAGGAGAAGAGAAATAAATAAAATCAGAGAAGAAACCACCAGGATTGATTCCAAAAAACATTACAAAAAAATCAGCAAAATGAAGAGCTGTTTTTTTGAAAAAATAAATAAAACGTAACAACAGACACCACAGAAATAAAAAGAATCATCAGAAATTACTACAAGGAGTTGTATGCCAGCAAACAGGGAAATCTATTAGAAATGGATAGATTCCTGGACACACGCAACCTACCTAAATTGAACCAGGAAGAAACAGAAATCCTATACAGACCCATAATTGAGAAAGAAATTGAAACAGTAATAAAGGCCCTCCCAACAAAGAAAAGCCCAGGACCAGATGGATTCACTGCTAAATTTTACCAGACATTTAAAGAAGAACTAACTCCAAATTTTCTCAAACTATTCAGAACAATCAAAAGAGGGAATCCTCCCAAATTCTTTCTAAGAAGCCAGCATCACCTTAATCCCTAAGCCAGAGAAAGATGCAACATTGAAAGAAAATTACAGGCCAGTGCCGCAGCTCAATAGGCTAATCCTCCACATGTGGTGCTGGTACACCGGGTTCTAGTCCCAGTCAGGATGCTGGATTCTGTCCCAGTTTCTCCTGTTGCAGTCCAGCTCTCTGCTGTGGCCCGTGAAGGCAGTGGAGGGTGGCCCAAGTCCTTGGGCGCTGCACCTGCAGAGGAGACCAGGAGAAGTACCTGAATCCTGGCTTCAGATCAGCACAGTGCGCCGGCCTCAGCACGCCAGATGCAGAAGCCATTGAGGGGTGAACCAACGGATAAAAGAAAGACCTTTCTCTCTGTCTCTCTGTCTCTCTCACTGTCCACTCTGCCCATCAAAAAAAGGAAGAAAGGAAGGAAGGGAGGAAGGGAAGGAGGGAGGGAGGGAGAAAATTACAGACAAATATCCTCGATGAACATAGATGCAAAAATCCTGAATAAAATTCTGGCCAATAGAATGCAACAACACATCAGAAAGATCATCCACCCAGACCAAGTGGGATTTATCCCTGGTATGCAGGGATGGCTCAATGTTTACAAATCAATCAATGTAATACACCACGTTAACAAACTGCAGAAGAAAAACCATATGACTATCTCAATAGATGCAAAGAAAGCATTCGATAAAATACAACACCCTTTTATGATTAAAAACTCTAAGCAAATTTGGTATAGAATGAACATTCCTCGATGCAATCAAAGCAATTTATGAAAAACCCACGACCAGCATCCTATTGAATGGGGAAAAGTTGGAAGCATTTCCACTGAGATCTAGTACCAGACAGGGATATCCACTCTCACCACTGCTATTCAATATATTTCTGGAAGTTTTAACCAGAGCCATTAGGCAAGAGAAAGAAAGTAAAGGGATACAAATTGCGAAGGAAGAAGTCAAACTATCCCTCTTTGCAGATGATAGGATTTTTTATTAAGGGGATCCAAAGAACTCTAAGAGACTATTGGCACTCATAGAAGAGTTTGGCAAAGTAGCAGGATATAAAATCAATGCACAAAAATCAACAGCCTTTGTATAAACAGGCAATGCATGGCTGAGAAAGAACTTCTAAGATCAATCCCATTCACAATAGCCACAAAAACAATCAAATACCTTGGAATAGACATAACCAAGGACGTTAAAGTTCTCTACCATGAGAATTATAAAATCTTCAAGAAAGAAATAAAAGAGGATACCAAAAAATGGAAAAATCTTCCATGCTTATGAATTGCAAGAATCAATGTAACCAAAATGTCCATTATACCAAAAGAAATTTATAGATTCACTGTGATACCAATCAAAACAACACAGACATTCTTCTCAGATCTGGAAAAAATGATGCTGAAATTCATATGGAGACACAGGAGACCTCGAATAGCTAAAGAAATCTCATACAACAAAAACAAAGCTGGGGGCATCACAATAGCAGATTTCATGGCATACTATAGGGCAGTTGTAATCAAAACAGCATGGTACTGGAACAGAAACAGTTGGATAGACCAATGGAACAGAATAGAAACACCAGAAATCAATCAAAACATCTACAGCCAACTTATGTTTGATCAAGGATCTAAAACCAATTCCTGGAGTAAGGACAGTCTGTTTAATAAATGGTGCTTGGAAAACTGGATTTCCCTGTGCAGAAGCATGAAGCAAGACCCCTACCTTTCACCTTTAACAAAAATCCACACAACATGCATTAAAGATATAAATCTATGATCCGACACCATGAAACTGTTAGAGAACATTGGAGAAGCCTTGCAAGATATTGGCACCGGCAAAGACTTCTTGGAAAAGACCCTGGAGGCACAGGCAGTCAAAGCCAAAATTAACCATTGGGATCGCATCAAATTGAGAAGTTTCTGTACTGCAAAAGAAACAGTCAGGAGAGTGAAAAGGCAACCAACAGAATGGGAACAAATATTTGCAATCTACGCAACAGATAAAGGGTTAATAACCAGATTCTACAAAGAGATCAAGAAACTCTACAACAACAAAACAAACAACCCACTTGAGAGATGGGCCAAGGACACAATAGACATTTTTCAAAAGAGGAAATCCAAATGGCCAACAGACACATGAAAAAAAGTTCAGGATCACTAGCAATCAGGGAAATGCAAATCAAAACCACAATGAGGTTTCACCTCATCCCTGTAAGAATGGCTCACATACAGAAATCCACCAACAACAGATGCTGGCAAGGATGTGGGGAGAAAGGGACACTAACCCACTATTGGTGGGAATGCAAACTGGTAAAGCCACTATGGAAGTCAGTCTGGAGATTCCTCAGAAACCTGAATATAACCCTACCATACAACCCAGCCATCCCACTCCTTGGAATTTACCCAAAGGAAATTAAATTGGCAAACAAAAAAAGCGATCTGCACCTTAATGTTTATTGCAGCTCAATTCACAATAGCTAAGACCTGGAATCAACCCAAATGCACATCAACAGTAGACTGGATAAAGAAATTATGTGATATGTACTCTACAGAATAATATACAACAGTCAAAAACAATGAAATCTGGTCATTTGCAACAAAATGGAGGAACCTGGAAAACATCATGCTTGGTGAAATAAGCCAGTCCCAAAGGGACAAATATCATATGTTCTCCCTAATTGGTGACAACTAACCGAGCTCCAAAAAGGAAACCCATTGAAGTGAAATGGAAATGATGAGAAACAGTGACTTGATCAGCCCTTGTCCTGACTTTTGATGAACAACTTAATACTATAACCCTTTTAGTATTTTTTGTTGTTCTACTTAATACTATTGGTTGCACTCTGTAATTAACATACAATTATTCTTAGGCGTTGAAATTTAACTGAAAACTGATCTCTGTTAAATATAACAGTGGGAATAAGAGAGGGAGGAGATGAACAATTTGGGACATGCTCAAGCTGACTAACCCCAAATGGTAGAGTCAGATATGTGCCAGGGGATTCCCATTCAATCCCATCAAGGTGGCATGTACCAGTGCCATCTCACTAGTCCAAGTGATCAATTGCTGTTCACAATTGATCATAATTATAGGACTAAGAGTCAAAGGGATCACATAAACAAGACTAGTGTCTGCTAATACTAGCTGATAGAATAAAACAGGGAGAGAAGGATCCAACATGGGAAGTGGGAGACACAGCAGACTCATAGAATGGCAGATGTCCTAAATAGCACTCTGGCCTCAGAATCAGCCCTTAAGGCATTCAGATCTGGCTGAAGAGCCCATGAGAATATTTTAAGCTTGGAAAGCCAAGACACTCTGGCAAAATAAGAAAAAGTCCTAAATGAAAAATCTCTGCGAGTGAGATCCAAGTAGAAAGAATGGGCCATCAAAGAAAGAGGTACCTTTCTTTGAAGGGAGGAGAGAACTTCCACTTTGACTATGACCTTGTCTAAATAAGATTGGAGTCAGCGAACTTAAAAGGCTTCCATTGCCTTGGCAACTCATGAGAAGAGCCTACGGGGATTACTGATGCCATAAACAAGAGTGTCAAATTGTTAAGTCAACAACAGGAGTCACTGTGCACCTACTCCCCATGTAGGATCTCTGTCCTTAAAGTGTTATACATTGTGAATTAATGCTATAACTAGTACTCAAACAATATTTTACACTTTGTGTTTCTGTGTGGATGCAAACTGTTGAAATCTACTTAATGTATGCTAAATTGATCTTCTGTATATAAAGATAATTGAAAATGAATCTTGATGTGAATGGAATGGGAGAGGTAGTGGGAGAGCTGATGGTTGCAGGTGGGAGGGAAGTTATGGGGGGGAAGCCATTGTAATCCATAAGCTGTAGTTTGGAAATTTATATTTATTTAATAAAAGTTAAAAAATCTATTTTCTGACTACAAGAAATGCTTCTCACCAACGGAGATACATACAGAGTGAAAGTGAAAGGATCATAAAAGATATTCCATGCTAACGGAAAGCAAATGCACCAGATGTAGCCATCCTAATATCAAACCAAATAGACTTTACACAAAAACTATTAAGAGAGACAAAAAGAGCACCACATAATCTTTAAGGGATCATTCAACAGTATGATGTGACTATAATAAATGTATATGAACCCAATGCTATTTAAAACAATTTTTAATGGTTCTAAAGGGAGACATAGACTCCAAAATAATAGTAATGGGAGACTTGAACATTCCACTTTATTAATGAACAAATCAATTCGACAGAAAATCAACAAAGAATCAACAGAGCTGATGTACACAATGGACCAAATGGTCCCACAGTTGTAGAGTATCCATTCTTTTCATCAGTGCATGGAACTTTCTCTAGGATGGACTATATCCATAAAGCAAGTCTGAGCAAATTCAAAAAAATTGAAACCATATCATGCATCTTTTCTTGACCACAATGGAATGAACTTGCAAATTAACAACTCAAGAATCTATAGAACATATGGAAACACATGGAGACAGAAGAACAAGCTCCAGAGTGAACAGTAGGTCATAGAAGAAATCGTAAGGGACACCAAAAAATTTCTGGAAACAAATAAAGATGACAATACAATACATCAAAACTTAAGTGATGCAGCAAAAACAGTGTTAAGAAGGAAGTTTAGGGGCTAGTGAATGGCAAAGTAGGATAAGCCTCTGCTTGCAGCATCAGCATCCCATGTGGGCACTGGTTCAAGTCCTGGTTGCTCCTCTGCCAATCCAGCTCCCTGCTAATGGCCTGGGAAACCAAGATGGAGATTGAATGAGTAATTAAGACCCTCCCAACAAAGAAAATGGATGGCTTTCACTACTGAATTCTACCATACATTTAAAGAACTAATTACAATTATTCTCAAGCTATTCAAAACAACTCAAAGAGAGGGAATCCTCCCAAGCTCTTATGAAGCCTGCATCACCTTAATTCCTATGCCAGAAAAAGATTCAACAGAGAAAGGGAACTATAGACCAATACCCCTGATGAACACAGATGCAAAATTCCTCTACCAAATAACAGCTAATCAAATCCAAAAAACACATCAGAAAGATCATTCACATGAATCAAAAGGAATTTATTCCTGGTATGAGGGATGGTTACACATTCACAAATCAACAAATGGTTACACATTCACAAATCAACAAATCTGATACAGCGCATTAACAAATTGAAGAATAAAAACCATATGATTATTTCAATTGATGCACAGAAAGCATTTGATAAAATACAACATCCTTTCATGGAATATTCCTCAATACAATGAAGGCAATTTATCACAAACCTATGGCCACCATCTTATTGAATGGGGAAAAGCTAAAATCATTTCTATTAAGATCCAGAAACAGACAAGAATGCCCATTTCTACCACTGGTATTCAATATAGACCTTGAAGTTTTAGCCAGAGCCATTAAGCAAGAAAAAGAAATGCAAGTGACACAAATTGGAGAGGAGGAAGTCAAATTATCCATATTTACAGATTACATGATATATATATATATACACACACACACACACACACACACATATATGAACAAAAGACTTCACTAAAAGACTCTTGGGCTGGCACCGTGGCTCACTTGGTTAATCCTCTTCCTGTGGCACCGGCATCCCATATGGGTGCCGGTTCTAGTCCCGGTTGCCCCTCTTCCAGTCCAGCTCTCTGCTGTGGCCCTGGAGGGCAGGGGAGGATGACCCAAGTGCTTGGGCCCCTGCACCAACATGGGAGACCAGGAAAAAGCACCTGGCTCCTGGCTTCGGACCGGCATAGCTCTGGCCTTTGCAGCCATTTGGGGGGTGAACCAATGGAAGGAAGACCTTTCTCTCTGTCTCTCTCTCTCTCACTGTCTATAACTCTACCTGTCAAATAAATTAAAAAAAGAGAGACTATTGGAACTCATAAAAGACTTTGGTAAAGTGGCAGGATATAAAATTAGCACACAAAACTCAACAGACTGTATACACAGACAATGCCATGGCTAAGAAAGAACTCTTAAAATCAATCCTATTCACAAAAGCTACAGAGAAATTAAATAGATGCTTTACAAAGGGGGGGATCTCTATTATGAAAATTACAAAAACTTAAAGAAGAAATAGAAGAAGATAACAAAAAAGTTGAAAAATCTTCCACATTTGTGGATTGGAAGAACTCATATAATCAAAATATCCATACTACAAAAGCGATTTGAAGATTCAATATGATCCCAATCAAAATACCAAAGACATTCTTCTCAGATCAGAAAAAAGAAAACCAATGGTAAAATTCACATGGAAACACAAGAGACCCGGAATTGCTAAAACAATTTTATAAAACAAAACCAAAGTCAGAGGCAACACAACAATAGACTCCAAGACATACTACAGGACAGTTATAATCAAAACAGCCTAGTACTGACACAAAAATAGACATGCAGACCAACAGAACAAAAATAAAAACTCCAGAAATTAATCCACGCATCTACAACCAACTAATCTTTGATAAAAGAACTAAAAGCAATCCCTGGAGAAAGGCCTGTCTCTTCAATAAATGTTGCTGGGAAACGTGGCATGCAGAATTATGAAACAAGACACCTACCTTATACCTTGTATAATCAATACAAAAAACACCTTATACCTTGTATAATCAACACAAAAAAATCAACACAAAATGGATCAAAGATCTAAATCTATGACTTGATACAACTAATTACTGGAGGAAAACTTTGGGGAAGCTCTGCATGACACTGGCATATGCAAAACCTTTTTGGAAAAGATACCAGAAAAACAGGCAATGAAAGCCAAAATAGACACATGGGATTACATCAAGCTGAAAAGTTTCTGAACTGCAAAAGAAACACTCACCAAAGTGAAGAGGCAACTGAAAGAATGGGAGAAAACATTTGCAAACTATATAACAGATAAAGGATTAATACCCAGAATATATAGTGTTCAAGAAACTCAACAACAATGAAATCAACTATCCAGTTAAGAAATGGGCAAAGGACTTGAATAGGCATTTGTCAAGAGAAGAAAATGCTCAGGATCACTAGTCATCAGGGAAATGCAAATCAAAAGCACAATGAGGTTTTACTTTACCCCAGTTAGAATGGCTCTCATACAGAAAGCAACAAACCATAAATGCTGGTGAGGATGTGGAGAAAAAAGTACCCTAATCTATTGTTGGTGAGAATGTAGACTAGTATAACCATAATGAAAGACAGTATGGAGATACCTCAGTAAGCTGAAAATAGATCTACCATATGATCCAACAATCCCACTCCTGGGAATTAACACAAACAAAATAAAATCAGCAGATAAAAGAGTTATCTGTACCCCCATGTCATTGTAGCAAGCAAAATTCATAATAGGTAAGATATGCAATCAACTTAGATGTCCATCAACTGAAGACTGGATAAAAAAAATTACAGAATATATACACTTTGGAATAATACTCAGCAGTAGAAAAGAATGAAATCATGTCTTTTGCAACATAATAGATGCATCTGGAAGCCATTATACTTAATGAAATAAGCCAGTCCCAAAAAATCAAACAACATATGTTCTCCCTGATCTGTAGTAACTAATAGAATATCAAAAATGTAATACCTACCAAGTGAAACTGAAATTTTAAGATTTAATGATTGTTTACTGTTGAGGAACAGTGTTTTTTTCTTCAAACTACTTGAATTCTTTGCTTACTATAGGGTTAATCTTTGAGTATAGTGTAAACTTAATGTAGATCATAGTAAAAATTAAGAAAGAGAATAGGAGAAGAAGGGGTAGGAAGCCTTGGGAGCATGAGCAGGAGGGAGTGTAGGGTGGGAAGTATCAATATGTTTCTAAATCTCCCCAAATATGAAATACATGAAATTTGTAAACTTTACATAAAATTTTAAAAAAAGAAAAAAAAATAGTTTGAAAGAAAATCCTGCTTGGAGTAGAGTTGGGGAAACCAGAAAGAAGTGTTTGACACAAAGATGCATCAGGAAGTAGAACTGAAAGATCTTCCTAACAGACTGGGTACATTCAGTAAAGGAAAGAAACAGGAATATTACTGACTTCTTACCTAAGCACCCAGGTGGATGGTATAGCCACTGACTATAGCAGTACAAAGGATGGGAGTTGACAATTTAATTTTTGAGACATTGAAGTGAAACACCTGTTAGAGCTCCAAATGAGCTTATCAAGTAGACATTCACATGCTGAAACTTCAGGGAGAGAGCTAGGCCTCAGACATACACATGTGAGTCAGTAGCAAATAGGCAATCAAAATCACCGAGGAGAACAGTGTTGACACTACACAAAAGCAGGCAAAGGGAAGCAAATCCCAGGATCAACCCTGATGACTTCCATTATGATTGGTTACAATGTAGAAAAACAGTTCACAAGAGATAGAAAGGGGTAAACTATAAATAGGAAAAATATATAAAAATAGATGAGAAGGCAAATAGGTAAAAGGAAAAATGGGGTTTTAAAAATTAAGACATCACAGGGTAGGGGACTAGCAGTTAAGATGCTGGTTAGGCTGCTGTTGTCCCACGCTGGTGTACCTGGATTTGATTGCTGCTTCCTGCTAATGCAGACCCTTGGAGGCAGAGATGATGGCTTAAGTAACTGGGTCCTTGCCACCCACGTGGGAGATCTGAATTAAGTTCCTGGATTCTGGCTGTGTCCCCATGCCTTCCTACTGTGGACTTATGGGGAGTGAATTGGTAGATGGGAACTCTGTCTCTCTCTCACATAAAGAAATAAAATAAATTCAAGAGCTCAAACTACCAGGATGCTTTCAAATAAAAATAATACAGGAAAGTATCCACAGATTGAGTACCATTAAATGACTTTATGACAGAGGCAATGTTTAAGGGATAATGAAATCATAAGTCAGCATTCTATAGATCCATTTTCTAAACACTTCCCAAATAGGCCTAATTCATTCCATCTCTTTGAAAAAGATTTATTTATTATTTGAAAGGTAGAGCATAAGAGAGAGGGAGAGACATAGAGAGAAAGATATCTCCCATCTGCTAGTTCACTCCCCAAGAAGCCAGAGAGGCAGGATTGGGCCAGGTCAGAACCAGAAGATAAAACTCCACCTAGATGTCCCACATTAGTGACAGGAGCCCAAGTACTTGGGCCATTATCCACTGCTCCCTCAGGTGCATTAGCAAGGAGCTGGATTAGAAGTGGAACAGCTGCAACTCAAACTGGCCCTACAATACTAGATGCCATTGTTCTAAGTGGTGGCTTAATTCACTACACCACTATGTCCGCCCCTCATTCCATCTTAATTCAACTTTAAGCCACTACCATCATTCACATGTATTGATCTTGCAATTTCAGTTTATTCATCATCCCATATCCAGAATGTTCTTGTCAAAAAGTAATTCTGAGCATGTCATTTCCCTACCCTCTTAGGATGTAGACCAAATTCTTTATTCTGACTTCAATGGCCACACCATCTGGCCCTAGCCAGCCACTTCACTTTCAATTTATAACACTCTTTCTCTTTCAAGTTCAGAGCATCAGCCATGTTGAACATCTAAGTTTCCAGGCACATCCTATATTAGGGACATCCCTGAGTCAATTCTGAATCAGGGCAGAAGAAGTAAAACAAGAAAGGTGCATCTATATAAGCTTAAGGGAAGTGTGTGAAGGTCAGTATTGTACACTTGAATCAACTGTGCTTCTCTGTTCTTGTTTTTATATCTGATTCATGTTCTCAGTTTAGAATTAGTTTCACACATTACACATGATCAGGAAGGGAACCCGATGCCTGATCTCTTTGTTTTATGCTGGACCTCTTCCAGAAGAGCTATATTCCTTGTATTCTCAACTACATTTTAAACTCCTTAAAGACATGGAACATCAAAGCACCAACAATATGGACATCTGTGCTTGATTCTAGTTTTGTAGTTCTTGGCCAATGTTTTGAAAAATCTCTCTGGATCTCAGTTTCTCCAATCAGAAAAACCAGTATCATAAAAGGCACCTATTTCATAGGGTTGTTTTGGGGATTCCATGGGATAACAACTATCAAATGCTTTCTAAAGCCTGCCACACAGTGAACATTTGATAAATTCCATTATTTTGACTATTGTTTTCTACACCTTGAATTGCTTTACACAGTACTGGGTACAGAGCGTATGTTTAACAAATACTGCTTGGCAAGCTGATAAATGTTATTCACTGGCCATTTTCCTATGACTGCTATCGTGTTTTATTCAAGGACAAGAGTGGTACACCCATGCTTATGATTAATTCCTTCTTCCTTTTTCATTTTGAGTTATGTAAATCAAGTTTGCACATTTCATCCTTCAGACAGAAATGGAGTGGCTCTAATTTGATCTAACCTAAGGCAGGGGGGATGCAATGGAATACAGAAGACTGCAGAAGTTAAAACTTTCTGGTATAAAAGAAACAGCAGGCTGCCTTATGTTTTCAACATTAGCATTTAAGTTCACTGCAGCTGAACTCAATTCGTATCAGTGGAGATTTATATCAAACAGTGGGAAGGCGAATCATATCCTACTGCTGTCTTGCAGAATTATCATCAGGAATGTAGCCAATTTTAGCACAAATAAATGGTAGTTAGGGGAGTAACTTGTATGATCAAGTCCTATAATGGTCATTCTTTGATTCAGAAATATGTTCTAAACCTGTCACTTTGCATGAACTTGATTTTCAAAGGAAAAAAAAAATCACGATGCTTTCTCCTGTGGGAATAGCACCATATACAATAACAAAATACAGAAAGCTAAAGAAAATTCTGCTCACCATTTTATCATTTTAAGTGCATAGAAAATAACTTGAAGTGGTTGATGCATGCTTAAGGATTAAATTACATGCAACATAGCTTGCTATATTTAGTGTTACACACTGAGACACTCCCATCTTGTTGGCAAAAAAAAAAAAAAAAAAGGCTGTTGAAACAGTGTTTGGATTTTCTCTATTTTTTCTCCTTTATAAGGTGGAAGCGTTTAGTGAGATTCACAGTTGAGTAATGAAAAACCAAGCTGGTTCAGTGAATGAAATTCACCCCTAAACAATTCTATATGTGGTATGTATTTGGTTGTTATTTCCTTTATAATTTATTAATGAGGATGTTTTTAAAAGATCATGGAAAAGCTGGAATTAAAAGATAAGTTTATTGTGCTACAAAAAATGGGAAATACATGCATAGCTTTTTCATAATCCCTGTTTTCATAATATGTATTTTCCATGAACTCATCAAAGTATAGCCATAAGTGTCTGCCATGGGAGCAGCCTTGCCACAAAATCAGGAGAACTTCAAAGAAAAATAAATTCTTTCCCTACCAAAAACTTTCATAACCCAAGGTATAACTTAAAGATCATCATTCCTAGCCCCTTAATTTACCAATGAGAAAACAAAGATCCAAAGAATTAAAACAACCATCTCAAGGACACATAAGTGGGAATACACCTGTATATCTTACCACTACCAAGTCATTCTCAAACATGTCCAAACACTGGTCACCTGGGAACAAACAGGTCCCTAGACATACAATTTGAAAAATCCTATTATTTGGAACTGGGATCCAAAATCCTGTGGATTTAAAAGGCTCCCCAGATGATTCACATGCCAAACATCCAGGGACCATTGTTGATGTATCACAGAGCTGCATGATCCAAAGCCATTGGCTGGATGGATATTCAACTTAGGACCAGGGGTAGGTATAAATTATTTTCTTCAATTTGAGTAGCCATGTTATTACAAAACACCAGATTTATAAATGTCTTTTTACCAACTTATCTGTTTACAGTACCTCCATTCTAAAAGTGGTTAGGCTCGCAACATTTTGTCTTGTTTTATGCATTCTATGCAATATTGTGACCCCCCCCACCAAATCACAAGGTGACATTCAAAATACATGTTTTATTTATCCTGAGAAGAAAAACTGGTAACTTAAATACTTGATGGCACTACTATTGTATTAAGAGTGTTATACATATAAACATCAATTGGACAAAAAAGTATATTCATCACAAAATAATCCTAAACATAGTATCTATTTGCTGCCTTTTTCATTATAGTTTACTAATGTGCAGGTACTTCAAAAAGTTCATGGAAAATGGAACTAAAAATCAGTTTATTTTGATGCAAAAATTTCTGAAATCCACACATAGCTTTTCATAAAATATATTTTCCATGAACATTTCAAAGTAACTTTGTATAACTTAAGTGTTGGCCATGAGGGCAGACTTGCCCCCAAAAAAGAACTTCAAGGAGAAATAAACTCTTTCATAACCACAAAATGTGAGGGATCCAACCCTGCTTCTCCAGTTCTGATCGGTCTTCTAAGTTTCAGGCTCATTTATCCAGTGTCTATCAGATATCTCCATATGCAAGCCCCATAAGGAATACAGGCTCAACATTCTCTGAACCAAAATTATCATTTTTCTCCTGGATCTCCTCTTCTGTGCTTCACATATTGGTTAATCCATCCAGTTATACAAGGCAAAACTCTGAGAATCACCTGCAAACAGGTGGGAATCAATTTGGAATTTGAGGATCACTTAGGGATCAATTCATCAAATTTTTAGTTACAAGAGAAACAAATTCAACTAACATCAGCTTGATTGGAAAACAGTTTATTGAATCACTTAACTCTGATGCCCATAAGAGATTCTATATCTATGTAGTGCTAAATTATTTATTTTTATTTTTATTTTTTTTGACAGGCAGAGTGGACAGGGTGAGAGAGACAGAGAGAAAGGTCTTCCTTTGCCGTTGGTTCACCCTCCAATGGCCACCATGGCTGGCGCACTGCGGCCGACGCACCACGCTGATCCAATGGCAGGAGCCAGGTGCTTCTTCTGGTCTCCCATAGGGTGCAGGGCCCAAGCACTTGGGCCATCCTCCACTGCACTCTCGGGCCACAGCAGAGAGCTGGCCTGGAAGAGGGGCAACCGGGACAGAATCCGGTGCCCCGACCGGGACTAGAACCTGGTGTGCCGGCGCTGCAAGGCGGAGGATTAGCCTATTGAGCTGAAGCACCGGCCTGCAACAGAATATTATTATCAAAAATCATTTTTAGAAAAATATTAATGACCTGAAATACTGTTTTCAATATCAGATAACTGGGGAAGGAAAAGCAGAATATGGAGTATTAAGCAGTTCATGCTCTACCTTAATAAAATTATCTGTGTCCAATAAACTGACACATTCAAAATACAGACTAATGACTATGAGAATAGAATTTAGTGTCAGACAGAAATAGGTTGACCTCCGTGCTTGCCATTACTAGCTCTGGGGCCTTGATAAAGGTACACGACTCCTCTGAGGTTCTGAATGTGCGTGTGTGTGTGTGTGTGTGTGTGTGTGTGTGTGAATGCACGCTTGTATCTATATCACGCCTGTGTTATACCTATGTCACTTCTACACCTATGTCACTACTTACAGAAAGTTGAGAAGGACAGTAAGGAACTGGGAGAAAATAAATATTAAAAAAACAACAATGATGGTAATTTTGTTGATGGTGACTATGTTCTTTATATTTTTCTCTATTTTCTAAATATTCTACAGAGTACATGTGTTTCCCTTAACTATATTCTGATACACCCACTGTATTAATATGTTGTGTTTAATTTAAAACTGGGCCCAGGAGCAGAAACTACATCAAATCGTCTAATGATGTATCCCACATCACACCTCACCCGGCATCAGTGTGAAATGACCTGCTGGTTAGCAGCACCACAGCCATGGCAGATCTATCTGGCACACTTAGGGGGTCTCCTTTTGAAATATAGTCAATTTTTGACAATTTAAGGGATGGTTATCCAGTCTTAAATTATCTATATCCTTATTGTCTACAACATTTCCCTCCTGCTGACCAAATTTGAAGGTTTCATGACTCTTTAATATCTCTACCATGACAAGAGGTGAAAAAGTAAAAAGGATGATATTGTAATCAATCAAATGGCTTACTCTGTGGAACCACTGATCATTATGTTCACTCTAGAAGCTCCAATATGATTTTTTTTAAGATAAATTAGCAGGCAAAAACTTTTTTTCTCCTAGGAAAATGTTTTATTTTCTCTTTTTTTTTTTTTCATAAAACCATGTAATCTGCTTTCACCTTTTGTCTCGGCTATTAGAAGATTTGTCATTATTTGTGTCCTTGTCTTCCTCTTTTCCTCAAACTTGATCTGTCCACTAACTTTAATGTCCTATTTGGGTAGCAAGTTTCTAATCACTTTTTTTTTTTTTTTTTTTTTGGGACAGGCAGAGTTAGACAGTGAGAGAGAGACAGAAAGGTCTTCCTTTCCATTGGTTCACCCCCAAAATGGCCACTAGGGACAGCACGCTGTGGCCGGTGCACTGTGCTGATCTGAAGCCAGGTGCTTCCTCCTGGTCTCCCATGCTGGTGCAGGGCCCAAGCACTTGGGCCATCCTCCACTGCACTCCCGGGCCACAGCAGAGAGCTGGACTGGAAGAGGGGCAACCGGGACAGAATCCGCGCCCCAACCAGGACTAGAACCTGGGACGCTAGTACCACAGGCAGAGGATTAGCCAAGTGAGCCATGGTGCTGGCCTATAATCACTTTTTGAAACATCTTGGGTAGAAATATTCACCAAATGAATACTAGTTTTGAAAAATCATGCTAATAAATATCAAGACCTTTTATATTGTTTTGCATTTAATTTTAGTGATTTAATATTCATGATTCCACCTGTTTTTCCTTTTCCTATAAATAAGAAAGCCATTCCCAATTTTACAGATATAAAAATCGACGAAAGACCTCAGAGAGAATAAGAATGAAAGACTACAGGTTTGGGAGCTGGCTATCTGAGTTTGAATCTTTCTTTTACTCTGGTTTTACCTGGAGTCCTTGAATAAACTGTTCAATTTCCCTATCTCTCGGTGTGTTTATTTTTTAATTGTTTATTTACTTTATTTGAAAGTCAGAGAGAGAGAGAGAGAGAGAATACACATGTGCACTCCCATTCTTTGGTTCATTTTCCAAGTGCCCACAACAGCCAAGACTACGCCAGGTCAAAGCCAAGAGTCAGCAACTCAATGTAGGTCTCTCACATGGGTGGCAGAGACCCAAGCATCATCACTCCCCCCCCAGAGTCCACATTAGCAGAAAGCTGGAATCTGAGCAGAGCCATACATTGTACCAGTACTCTGGTGTGGGATGTGGGAGTCCCAAGCAATGTTTCAACTACTTTGCAAAATGCTCACCTCAGCATTTTTACCTGCAAAGTGGAAAGGAAGATAATACAGCCGTTACCACAACAGTAATTATGAGAATTGATCCAAGTAAGTCATACACTTGCATGGAGATCAAGGGAATCATACTAAACCTGATTTCAGAAGAAGATAAAAAACCTTTTAGGATTTTTCCCTACCTCACTAGAAACACACAAATTCCTTCATATGGAACAATGGTTCACAGAAAGCTTTAGCACTGGACAGCCTTGGTGTGAACCACCCTTGCCCTTGCTAGCTGTGAAGCCTTGGCCAAGGTCCATAATGCTCAAAGCCATGTTGTTCTCCACAAGAAAGTAGAGAGAATAATGGCCTTTCCTTACTACGGTTTTTGTGTTAAGCACATCATCCGGTGCCAGCATCATAGCAGGCAGTTAATAAATATTACAGCGCACACTGCTGTGCTGCTGTTATTATCATTATACAGTAGGCCAAGTGTACCAAAAGCCATCAAATTCAATTTCTTTTGTAATATTTTGCAATTCAGACCTTTAAACAATAATTCATCACTTTGTCCAAGAGAATTAAAGTTACACAGAATTTACTGGAGCTGAAAAAAAAAAAACCCACTTCCCCAAAATACAAAATTTTGTTGAATTTTTCCTAGCAGATTTTTGGCTTAGTGCTAATTACATCAATATTTTTTAAAAAAAAAATTTAATAAAGCTTGATGTAATATAGAAACAATCACTTTTTTGTTATATATAATCCAAGAATTATATGACAAGTATAGATTTTAACAGTCATTTAAACTCACTCTGGTTCTGAGAAAAAATCTTGGTAAAAATCTAACGCTCAGATTTTATAGTTGGATGTGTTTTTTGTTTGGGGAGTTGGAGAGGTAGGTTATGTGTTTGAATATTGAAAGGGATTAAGTCTAATTGGTAACTAAAATCAAGTTCATTAAATTTATAGTTGGCAACAGATTTTATTAAAGAACAATATCTATCACATCTCTAGATCTATCATTTAAAAAAAAATCACACCAAGAACACAGGTAGTCTCAGAACATCTGAAATTCAAAGCCTTTAACATAATAAAATGGAGAGAGGATAACAATTTACTTTTCAAAAAAAAAAGCTGTTCCTTGCAAAAAGAAGCTTTCATCCAAAATCAAGCTTTATATATATTTTCAGTGATTCAATAGCAAGAAATTTGATTTGCACAGATCACAAATTGAATGATTGTGAAATCATGCTTTACTAGAGTGAATAAAAAGCCTACTTTTCCACTTTGATGCCATTATTTTTATGCATCTTCTAGAAGACTCCTTGTAGTTTAAAAAATACTAATCAGTTTGGATGTATTGGCCTTCATCATTTTAAAGTGGGTCTGGTGATCCTGTGTACTTCACTGCAACTGACGGGAAAAATGCAAAGCCCTGACAGCTTGTATTAAGCATCACACAGAAAAAGTATAATTAGCATTTCTGTGCTAATTAAAAGTGATGCTGGGTTAGTTCCAATATCATGCTTTTAAATGGCTGATGTCTCAAGAGAACAAAGTTGGGGAGGGAGGTAATGCATTTCAAATGGAAAAACAATGTGCAAACTTTCTTAAATGACCAGGATTTGTGCATGTTGTTATTTACATCTCATTATAATGGTGGATTTCAAGATGACTACTTTTAATCAGCTGACCATTTTCACTTTGCCCATTTTGTATGTGGAGGAAACTCAAGATGTTTTTCTGCTTGTTTAAATCCTCTAACCGCCGGCTTTCACACAAAATTAATTAAAGATTTTCTAAATAGAGAACATGCCATGAAAGAAAGAAGCAGTTCAGGATTTTTGCTTTCTCGTTTATACAGTGTAAAGTACATAGTGTACTCAGCCACTTCTGTCTTTGCTGCAAGTGAATTTTAAAGGCAAATACTACTGCCCCAGACCCAACAGTTTTTCAAATAAACAGATGATTGCCGTTGATTAAATACTTTTTTTCAAACAGTCCAATTATTCAAAATCACAAAGGTTCTACATGGTGTTAAATCTGATTTTCTTTCCAAACGAATGTCAGAGGATCACCAAGAGGTGGGGAGAGAGGGAAGCTATTGTTCCACCACATTCCATTCCTGTTAAATCAACTTGATATACGCGATAAATTAAGTCTGCACTGCAGGTCAGTGAATTTCTATTAACTACTTATTATGGAAGAAAGGAAAGCAGCCCAGTCAAGAACTCTTAGACATCAGCCAAAGCAAGCTGTCACTCTGTTTAACTTATACAATAAATGTTCCTCGGTTTCACACATGGGAAAGGAAAAAAAAAACCATTTGGCATTTAAGCTCTCATTGCCAATGTGCATTAAGGCAAAGAACCAGGCTAGCCTACATTGACTACCTGTTCTAATTTTAAAAGCCAGGAAACTTTGGATGTTGTTAAGAATTTGCAGGTTTATAACATAATCATTTGAAAACAGGCCTCTAGAGATTCTGAAATATGGCAGCCCTGCTGAGATTTGTCCTAGCTGTGCTCCTAACCCAAGCAGCTATGTCATTACTGAGTCAAATGACTGCTGAGTGAGGTGAGGGAGTCCCCAAAAGAGATGGCTCAAGTTTTTTCCATAGCGGCTGGAAGAGCAGGACATTGTAGAGGACTAACCTCAAGGAAATCTAGGCCTGAAAAACATAACTTTTGATCCCAAAAGTTTGGAAAGAACATGAACCACAGAACTCAGTGAGTTCCAAGGCCCCATGAGCAAGCCTGCGCTCTTCAGACAAGAAGTAGTAGGTAAAAAGTCAGCAGCTAGGACTAGTGCTCCCTGTGCCCAGCCCTAAAGAACAAGAACTGGGACAGGAGGCTTCCTTCTGGGAAGGAGGCCTTCTGGGTGGCTGACAGCCTGCCTGTATCTACAGCCACCGCCTGCCCACAACGCAGAGACCACATCGCCTTCAATCACTGCCTGTCATGCTACCAGTTCAAATCTCTAACGACCAGACCTCATCCCTGGAAGGATATCAAAAAATGAAGGAGGCAGGGACGCATGAAAAAAATTTTACAAATCAGAGAGTTAGAGCAAACAGAAACCATGTTGAGAAAAATGCAATTGTTCTTTTTTTCAAGGAATACAAATGATGATGATGTAAATATGCATATGAATATTATAAAAGCAATCACAATTAAAGAACAAAAAGCACTATAGGAAGTAAAATCAAGGCAAAGACTGATTTTTCAAATAATCCAATAGATGAATTTAGATAATGAATGGTTATTGTTAATATCCAAGTGACTGACTTGGAAAAGAAAGTCAATTAATAAGTAAGTAAGTGGGGCCAGTGCTGTGGTGCAGTAGGTTAAGCTGCTGTCTGCAGTATAGGCATCCCATATGGGCACTAGTTCGTATCTTGGCTGCTCCACTTCTGATCCAGCTCCCTGCTAATGCACCTGGGAAAGCAGGGGAAGATGGCCCAAGCCCCACACCCATGTTGGAGACCTGGAAGAAGCTCCTGGATCCTGGCTTTGGCCTGGCTCAGCCCCGGCCGTGGCAGCCATTTGAGCAATGAAATCAGCACATGGAAGATCTCTCTTTGTCTGTAACTCTTTCAAATAAATAATAAATCTTTAAAGACAAAATAAGTAACTAAGTCAGGAAAACCTAAAAAAACAAACTACAAAGTGATGAAAATAAAAATATAAAAATAGAGCGATCAAAAATATAAAATGTTACCAATGTTAAAAGAAGAGGCTGGCACCGGCACCGGCAATGACAGTGTACCTTAGGAACGTGGGTTCAAGTCCCAGCTGTTTCATTTCCAATCCAGTTTCCTGCTAATGTGCCTAGGGAGGCAGAGATGGCCCAAGTGTTTGGGCCCCTGTCACCCACACAGGAGACCCATATGGAGTTTCTGACTCCTGGCTTCAGTCTGGTCCAGCCTAAGTGTTGTGGCCAATTGGAGAGTGAACCAGCAGATGGAATATGCTCTCAGTAACTCTACCTTTCAAATAAATAAATAAATCTTTAAAAAAGAAAGAAAAAAATACCAAGAGAAAATAAAAAAGATTTAGAGGACAAAGCCAAGAACTTAGTTTTTTTCTTTCCCAAAAGAAGGTAGGAAGAAGCAAAAATTGAGGGTCTGGTGGTAAAGCTACCACCTGCTACATCAACATCTGATATGGATACCAGATTGAGTTCCAGCTATTCCAATTTTGATCCAGCTCCCTGCTAATACACCTGGAAGAGCAGCAGAGGATGGCCTAAGCCCTTGGGCCCCCAAACTCAAAGGGGAGACCTGGAAGAAGCTTCTGGCTCAGATAGCTCAGTTCCAGCCATGCCATCACAGCCATTTGTGGAGTGAACCAGTGGATGGAAGTCTTCTCTGTCTGTTTCTCCCTCTCTCTGTAATTCTGCCTCTCAAATAAATAAATCTTTTTTAAAAAAAGAAGAAATTGGATCAAAAGAAAAATCACAAGCTATTTTGAAGCAATGGGAAGAATACTTTTAAACCTAGGGGAAAGAGACATTAGTACACGGGTTTGAAAGGCTGTAACAAAAGAGAGCATATAAATAAATAAATAAAATAAAATCATCATAAAGAAGCACTGAGATCTAATAGGTTTTCAATTGAGTTTTTAAAATCCAGTGTTTTTCAATTGGGATACCATTGACATTTTTGATGGAGTAATAATTTGTTGTACAGGACTGTCTCATACATCGCTGTATGTTAAAACATTTCTAGATTCCCAGTACAAAAGAATATTAGTATTTCAGTAGCACTGATATAACCAAAACATCACGTATTTAAAAATGTTCTAATGAACAGATAACTCCAGTGTCACTCCGGGCCACAGAAAATGGAGGTAATGTCATTAGTTAAATCTAGCTTTACCATTGTACTAAATTGTGATAAAAGTATAGGGAAAGAAAGCACGGCTTCACTCTCAGTTTAAAAATTGGTTCACATGATCAGAAAGGGAGACAATTCTATGAAACTATCTATATCATATCTTTCTATATATCTATAATTTCTTTTTTTTTTTGACAGGCAGAGTGGACAGTGACAGAGAGACAGAGAAAGGTTTTCCTTTTTCCATTGGTTCACTCCCCAATGGCCGCTGTGGCTGTTGCACTGTGGCTGGCGCACCATGCTGATCGAAGCCAGGAGCCAGGTGCTTCTCCTGGTCTTCCATGTGTGTGCAGCAGCCCAAGGACCTGGGACATCCTCCACTGCATTCCCGGGCCACAGCAGAGAGCTGGACTGGAAGAGGGGCAACTCGGACAGAATCTGGTGCCCCCACCGGTACTAGAACCTGGTGTGCCGGCGCCGCAGGTGGAGGATTAGCCTATTGAGCCACAGCGCCAGCCTCTATATATCTATAATTTCTTTTTTTTTTAATTGATTAATTGTCTATGCAATTTCCAGTTTAACACCAAGATTTTTTAATCATTTGCAATTATCTTTATATAAAGAAGATCGATTCAATATATACTATGTAAAGATTTCACCAGTTTGCACCCACTCAGAAACACAAAGTGCAAAAATACTGTTTCAGTACTAGTAATAGCATTATTTCACATTGGATAACACATTAAGGACAGATCCCTCATGAGACGTAAGTACACAGTGACTCCTGATGTTGATTTAACAATTTGACACTCTTGTTTATGGCGTCAGTAATCTCCCTAGGCTCTGGTCATGAGTTGCCGAGGCTATGGAAGCCTTTAGGGTTCGCCGACTTCGATCTTATTCCGACAGGGTCATAGTCAAAGTGGAAGTTCTCTCCTCCCTTCAGAGAAAGGTACCTCCTTCTTTGATGGCCCCGTTCTTTCCACTGGGATCTCACTCGCAGAGATCTTTCATTTAGGTCTTCTGTTTTTTCCAGAGTGTCTTGGCTTTCCATGCCTAAACTATTCTCATGGGCTCTGCAGCCAGATCCGAATGCCTTAAGGGCTGATTCTGAGGCCAGAGTGCTATTTAGGACATCTGCCATTCTATGAGTCTGCTCTGTATCCTGCTTCCCATGTTGGATCATTCTCTCCCTTTTTCATTCTATCAGTTAGTATTAGCAGACACTAGTCTTGCTTGTGCGATCCCTTTGACTCTTAGACCTATCAGTGTGATCAATTGTGAGCTGAAATTGATCACTTGGACTAATGAGATGGCCTTGGTACATGCCACCTTGATGGGATTGTATTGGAATCCCCTGGCACAATTCTAACTCCATCATTTGGGGCCATTCTGATTGAGCATGTCCCAAATTTTACATCTCCTCCCTCTCTTATTCCCACTCTTATATTTCACAGAGATCACTTTTCAGTTAAAATTTAAACACCTAAGAATAATTGTGTGTTAATTACAGAGTTCAACCACTAGTACTAGGATAAAAAAAAATACTACCATGGATAAAGTATTACATTGTACAACAACAGTCAGCACAAGAGCTGATCGAGTCACTCTTTCTCATAGTGTCCATTTCACTTCTACAGGTTTCCCCTTTGGTGCTCAGTTAGTCATCGCCAATCAAGGGAAACAAATGATATTTGTCTCTTTGGGACTGACTTAATTCACTCAGCATGATGTTTTCCAGATTCCACCATTTTGCTGCAAGTGACCGGATTTCATTGTTTTTGACTGCTGTATAGTATTCTGTAGAGTACATGTCCCATAATTTCTTTATCCAGTCTACTGTTGATGGGCATTTGGGTTGGTTCCAAGTCTTAGCTATTGTGAATTGAGCCTCAATAAACATTACTGTGCAGACGGCTTTTTTGTTTGCCCATTTAATTTCCTTTGGGTAAATTCCAAGGAGTGGGATGGCTGGGTTGAATGGTAGGGTTATATTCAGGTTTCTGAGGAATCTCCAGACTGACTTCCATAGTGGCTTCACCAGTTTGCATTCCCACCAACAGTGGATTAGTGTCCCATTTTCCCCACATCCTCTCCAGCATCTATTGTTGGTGGATTTCTGAATGTGAGCCATTCTCACCGGGGTGAGGTGAAACCTCATTGTGGTTTTGATTTGCATTTCCCTGATTGCTAGGGATCTTGAACATTTTTTCATGTGTCTGTTGGCCATTTGGATTTCCTCTTTTGAAAAATGTCTATTGAGGTCCTTGGCCCATCTCTTAAGTGGGTTGTTTGTTTTGATGTTGTGGAGTTTCTTAATTTCTTTGTAGATTCTGGTTATCAACCGTTTATCTGTTGCATAGTTTGCAAATATATTTTCCCATTCTGTCGGTTTCCTATTCACTTTCCTGTTTCTTTTGCAGTACAGAAACTTTTCAATTTGATGCAATCCCAGTAGTTAATTTTGGTTTTCAGTGCCTGTGCTTCTGGGGTCTTTTCCAAGAAGTCTTTGCCAGTACCTATGTCTTGCAGGGTTTCTCCTATGCTCTCTAGTAATTTGATGGTGTCGGGACGTAGGTTTAAATTTTTAATCCATGTTGAATGAATTTTTGTGTAAGGTGAAAGGTAGGGGTCTTGCTTCATGGTTCTACACGTGGAAATCCAGTTTTCCCAGCACCATTTATTAAACAGACTGACCTTACTCCAGGGACTGGTTTTGGATCGTTGATCAAATATAAGTTGGCTGTAGGTGTTTGGATTGATTTCTGGAGTTTCTATTCTGTTCCATTGGTCTATCCATCTGTTTCTGTACCAGTACCATGCTGTTTTGATAACAACTGCCCTGTAGTATGTCCTGAAATCTGGTATTGTGATGCCTCCGGCTTTGTTTTTGTTGTACAAGATTGCTTTAGCTATTCGAGGTCTCCTGTGTCTCCATATGAATTTCAGCATCATTTTTTCCAGATCTGAGAAGAATGTCCTCGGTATCTTGATTGGTATTGCGTTGAATCTGTAAATTGCTTTTGGCAGAATGGACATTTTGATGATATTGATTCTTCCAATCCATGAGCATGGGAGATTTCTCCATTTTTTGGTATCCTCTTCTATTTCTTTCTTTAAGGTTTTGTAATTTTCATTGTAGAGATCTTTAGTGTCCTTAGTTAAATTTATTCCAAGGTATTTGATTGTTTTTGTAGCTATTGTGAATGGGATTGATCTTAGCAGTTCTTCCTCAGCCGTGGCATTGTCTGTGTATACAAAGGCTGTTGATTTTTGTGCATTGATTTTATATCCTGCTACTTTGCCAAACTCTTCTATGAGTTCCAATAGTCTCTTAGTAGAGTTCTTTGGGTCCCCTAAATAAAGAATCATGTCGTCTGCAAAGAGGGATAGTTTGAGTTCTTCCTTCCCAACTTGTATCCCTTTAATTTCTTTTTCTTGCCTAATAGCTCTGGCTAAGACTTCCAGCACTATATTGAATAGCAGTGGTGAGAGTGGGCATCCCTGTCTGGTACCAGATCTCAGTGGAAATGCTTCCAACTTTTCCCCATTCAATAGGATATTGGCCGTGGGTTTTTCATAAATTGCTTTGATTGTATTGAGGAATGTGCCTTCTATACCCAGTTTGCTTAGGGTTTTCATCATGAAAGGGTGTTGAATTTTATCGAATGCTTTCCCTGCGTCTAGTGAGATAATAATATGGTTTTTCTTCTGCAGTCTGTTAATGTGGTATATCACGTTGATTGTTTTGCGAATATTGAACCATCCCTGCATACCAGGGATGAATCCCACTTGGTCTGGGTGGATGATCTTTCTGATGTGTTGTTGCAGTCTATTGGCCAGAATTTTGTTGAGGATTTTTGCATCTATGTTCATGAGGGATATTGGTCTGTAATTCTCTTTCAATGCTGCATCTTTTTCTGGCTTAGGAATTAAGGTGATGCTGGCTTCATAGAAAGAATTTGGGAGAATTCCCTCTTTTTCGATTGTTCTGAAAGGTTTGAGAAGAATTGGGGTTAGTTCTTCTTTAAATGTCTGGTAGAATTCAGCAGTGAATCCATCTGGTCCTGGGCTTTTCTTTGTTGGGAGGGCCTTTATTACTGATTCAATTTCTGACTCACTTATGGGTCTGTTTAGGTTTTCTATGTCTTCCTGGTTCAATTTAGGTAGGTTGCATGTGTCCAGGAATCTATCCATTTCTGATAGGTTTCCCTGTTTACTGGCATACAAGTCCTTGTAGTAATTTCTGATGATTCTTTTGATTTCTGTGGTGTCTGTTGTTATATTTCCTTTTTCATCTCTGATTTTACTGATTTGGGTCTTTTCTCTTCTTTTTTTAGTTAGTTGGGCCAATGGGGTGTCAATCTTGTTTATTTTCTCAAAAAACCAGCTCCTCGTTTGGCTGATTTTTTGTAATGTTTTTTTGGATTCAATCCTGTTGATTTCTTCTCTGATTTTGATTATTTCTCTTTTTCTACTAGATTTGGGTCTAGTTTGCTGCAAATTTTCTAGATCCTTGAGATGCATTGAAAGCTCATCTATTTGGTGCCTTTCCAGTTTCTTGCTGTAGGCACCTATTGATATAAACTTTCCTCTTAACACTGCTTTTGCTGTATCCCATAAGTTTTGGTATGTTGTGCTGTTATCCTCATTTACTTCCAGAAAATTTTTGATTTCTCTTTTGATTTCTTCAGTGACCCATTGTTCATTCAGGAGCATGTTGTTCAATCTCCATGTGTTTGCATATGCTCTAGGGATTCCTGAGTTGCTAATTTCCAACTTCAATCCCTTATGGTCTGAGAAGTTGCATCGTATGATTCTAATTCTTTTGAATTTGCTGAGACTTGCTTTATGGCCTAATATGTGATCAATCCTAGAGTAGGTTCCATGTACTGCTGAGAAGAATGTGAATGCTTTACGCGTAGGATTGAAAGTTCTGTAGATATCTGTTAGATCCATTTGGGCTATAGTGTTGTTTAAATCTACTGTCTCCTTGTTGATCTTCTGTCCTGTCGATCTGTCAATATCTGTGAGTGGAGTATTGAAGTCCCCCAGTACTATTGTGTTGGGGTCTAAGTCTCCCTTTAAGTTTCTTAACAAATTTTTTAAATAAACCGGTGGCCTGTAATTAGGTGCATATACATTGAGAATTGTTATATCTTCCTGTAGTATTGATCCCTTAATCATTATATAGTGCCCCTCTTTGTCTCTCTTAACAGTTTTTGTGTTAAAGTTTATGTAGTCCGATATTAAGATGGTTACACCCGCTCTTTTTTCATTTCTGTTGGCATGGTATATCTTGTTCCATCCTTTTATTTTCAGTCTGTATGGATCTTCGTTGGAAAGATGTGTTTCTTGTAGGCAGCAAATAGATGGTTTTTGTTCCTTAACCCAGTCAGCCAATCTCTGTCTTTTAACAGGACAGTTTAGACCTTTAACGTTCAATGTGACTATTGATAAGTGGTAAGTTTGCCCTGCCATTTGCCAGATATTTTCTAATGTATGCTTTGAATTCCCTGTGATCTTTTGCCGTGAGGTTCCCTTCATTTACCTTCTTTCATGTTGATGGTCGTGTTTCTGTGTTTCTGTGTGTAACACGTCTTTAAGTATCTTTTGCAGGGCTGGACGAGTGGCAACAAACTCTTTCAATTTTTGTTTGTTATGAAAGGTCTTTATTTCGCCTTCATTCACAAATGAGAGCTTTGCAGGGTATAATATTCTGGGCTGGCAGTTTTTCCCTCTAAGTACCTGGGCTGTGTCTCGCCATTCCCTTCTAGCTTGTAGGGTTTCTGTTGAGAAGTCAGCTGTGAGTCTAATTGGAGATCCTCTGAGAGTAATCTGACGTTTCTCTCTTGCACATTTTAGGATCTTTTCTTTTTGCTTCACTGTGGTGAGTTTAATTACAATATGTCGTGCAGAGGATCTCTTTTGGTCATGTTTATTAGGGGTTCTATGAGCTTCCTGGATTAGGATTTCTCTGTCTTTCTCCAAGCCTGGAAAATTTTCTGCTAGTATCTCCCTAAAAAGGCCTTCTAATCCTTTCTCCCTCTCCATACCTTCAGGAACACCTAGAACCCGAATGTTGGGTTTTTTAATAGTATCCTGTAAATTCCCGACGATATCTTTTAGTTTTCTAATTTCCTCTTCTTGTCTTTGGTTTGACTGTTTCCTCTCCTGTTCACTGTCTTCTAGGTCCGATATTCTCTCTTCTGCTTCACCCATTCTGGTTTTAAGGCCCTCAAGATTGCTTGTCACTTGATCTATTGAATTCTTCAATTCATTAAGATTTTTTGTCACTATCGTAGCTTCTTGTTCTACTAGTTGTTTCATTTCGTTTTGATTTCTCCGTAGTACTTCATTCTCGCGAGAGAAATTTTCTATCTTACCCATTAAAGATTTCTGTAGTTCAAGAATTTGTTTTTGAGAACTTCTTAATGTTCTTATCAATTCTTTGAGATCTGCTTCTTGCATTTCTTCTATCTCATTATCTTCATAATCCTGACTTGGGGTGTCTTTTCCGTTTGGGGTCATCATAGCGTCTTCCTTGATCTTGCTCCCTCAGAATCTGTTTTTGTTTGGCATTTTTTTTTTTTCCCCACACTCTTTCTCTGGGTTGTCAAGGTAACGGAGTTTGTGTGAGCGGTGTGTTCCCAGTTTTTGGATCCCCTTCAGGTTTCTACAGCCTCGGGTTTTTGGTTCCGTCTGCCTCAGTGATGGGCGGGCGCACCTTGTCCCACTGCGTTTAATCAAATTCGACTTCGTAAGGTGGGCGGCGAGAGGGGCTAGTGTCCGTGCGGGCTCGCCTCAACTGTGCTGTTTCCCCCGTGGGGGTCTGCTTCCCCCCGCCAGTGTCTCGGGATCCCTGTATCGGCTCCCGTTCACGCGCGCAGATCCTGCCGCGATTGTGTTCCGCCCGGCTCCCGTCTCAGCCGGCGGGCGCGCGCCATGCCACTGCGTTTAATATAGCTCGACTTAGCAGGGTGGGTGACGAGAGAGGCTAGTGTCCGTGTGGGCTCGCCTCAATTGTGCTGTTTCCCTGGGGTCTGCTTCCCCCCGCCAGTGTCTCAGGATCCCTGTATCGGCTCCCGTTTAAGCGCTCAATTCCAATGGCGACTGTGTTCCGTCCGGTTCCCGTCCCTCCCGGCAGCTCCCGTGCCACTATGGCACGATTTGCCGTTCGCAAACTTACTTTCCCCTAGGTCCTCTGCGTCTCATTCACTGGGTCCGGAAGAATTTCCACTGCATTTTTTCCCTGAAATTTTTCCTGAGGCTACAGTAACTCTGTTTTTATTAAACTATCTTTTTGTGGACTGCTAGTGCGCGTCCTCACTATTCCGCCATCTTGGCTCCGCCTATATATCTATAATTTCAACACAACTTCAATTAGAGTTCCAGTATGACATTTAAAAAATTTTGGCTACAGTGATACTATTATTTATGAAAGGATAAATATTTACCAAAAGTAGAGAAAAGGATAAAAAACAAAAAGGAGATCTAAAGGAAGAGAGACTTGTTTTATCAAACATCAGAACACAGTATAAAGAGAAGATCATATTAACTTAGATCAATGGTACATAATGGAAAATCAAAAATTAGATGCTGGCAAGTGAGGATTTACTATGTGCCAAAAGTAGTAGTTCATTTCATTGGGTAAAAAAAATGAATGTGTCATTAATAAATAACCCTGGCTGTCCATCTGGAGAAAATTTTCTGAACTACCAATACCTATAAAGAACAAATTTCGTATGCATTAAAGATATAAAGATAAAAATACTGAACAAAAATATTTCAAGAAAATCTGGGATGCTATATGTATTGTTGAGGGGGAAGGAAGACCTTCCTTTTCCAAACTGAAAACCCACAGACCATAAAAGGTAAGAAAGACATATTTGGCTATATGAATGTCGAGAAAATATTCCAAGATGTTTAACTTTACTAGTGGTGCAGAAAAAGTAAAAGATGACAGATCCTTTATACTAATTAGATTGGCAAAATATGAAAGAGTAGCAGTTATTACTGTTGGTGTTAACATGTCCATTTCATATTTATTAAAATGGATGAAAGTGTGTACAGGAGTAAAAAATGTATTTAAAAGGAAATAGGAGTTGTAAAAACCTTTTGACAATCTGTCCACATCTATTCAAAATAAAATACACACACTTAACCTAAAAAAAATCCCCCTTCTGAGAACCTAACCTAAGAAATACAGCTCAAATACATAAGAACGTTAAAAGATACTTATTGCTGGTAAAATTCAAAATAAAAATAAGAACAAAATAGAGGTCAACGCCGTGGCTCAATAGGCTAATCCTCCGCCTTGCAGCACCGGCACACCGGGTTCTAGTCCCGGTCAGGGTACCAGATTCTGTCCCGGTTGCCCCTCTTCCAGGCCAGCTCTCTGCTGTGGCCCAGGAGTGCAGTGGAGGATGGCCCAAGTGCTTGGGCCCTGCACCCCATGGGAGACCAGGAGAAGCACCTGGCTCCTGCCATCGGATCAGTGTGGTGCACTGGCTGCAGTACGCCGGCTGCGGCGGCCATTGGAGGGTGAACCAACAGCAAAAAGGAAGACCCCTCTCTCTCTCTCTCTCTCTCTCACTGTCCACTCTGCCTGTTAAAGAAAAAAAAAGAAATAAATATACTTAAAAGAAAAAAAGAATGATCAGAGCTCCATAAATTAGAAAAAAAAAAAGGCTTCTCATACAGTTTTTGAATGAAACAAGCTAAATATAGAGGAGAATGCTTCTAAAAAATAATTATTATAAAACAATGATAAATTTTAAGAGTTTCATTTATTTCTGTGTATGCATAGGTTATGCATGATTATATGTGTGTATATATGTGTTTGCATGATTATATAAGCATGTAAATGTAAATTTTACATGTCATAGAATTTAATCGTATGATATACTTTTTATATAAGTATGTATAATTTAATTATGATAGGTAGATAGAAAATGATACATGAGAGAGAGCCAAACAGCAATGGTGGATGGGAGGATAAACAACTACTGAAAATTTTATATTTGTGTTAAATGATATATATATAAGAGGGTACTCCAAAAACACGAAAAATGAAATTTACGTGGCAAAAAAATTGAAATCTATACACAGAGATGTCTCCAAAAAGTTCATGAAAAATATGTATTATGAAAATAACAGGCATGGATTTCAAAATTTTTGCACCAAAATAAAGTTACATTTTACTTCTACTTTGCCATGAACTTTATCTAAAGTTCTCTCATAAAGTATGAATACCTATTTTATTAATTCTAAGGTGTATTTTTTGCCTTTTAAAATCATAATGAATTTGACAACGGATGGCATCTGATACGTGGCAATTCAGTGGCAGGGTTTTCTTTCTCATAATGGTGCATAAAAGAATGGTGCCCTGATATCCCTCAAAAAGTGCTTCTAACCCAAGTTGATAATGGTGTATCCAACTGAACAGTAGAATAGAACTTTGAAAAAAATCTTTTTTCCATACTTCTTTAAGTGGGTTTAAAAAAAATAGTGTGGAAGGGTAAAAATGGATCCATTAGGGCAGCCATCTAGTATCCAGTGGCCAAAAAATCTAACAGTGTATTAGACCCTTCTGAGTGGACTGAAGGACAAGAGGCCATGCACTGAAATGCACATAGCAGGGCAGTCCAAGTAAGAGGATTTCATTGGCCCTTTGGCAACCCTTAGGCAACCACAGCAAGATAACAAAGGATCCTTCCAGCCTCAATGGCCATCACACTGGCAACTTCCGCTCCTGATCACCGCAATCTTCCCTCTTCTGCTCCTTGCGGGAAGAGCATCTGAGCCAGGACTGCTTCTCTGAGCGCTGAAGCTCCTGAACTCCCAGAGGAAGCTGAAAGTTAGCCGCAGGGCTCTCTAAATCAGTAGAAACCTTAGTTTGAACCCCAGCGCACCCAGGTGAAAATACTAGGTCTGTCTGACTTCACTTGGGAGTTTCCAAAAATCAGCATTTAGGAACATGAAATGTTACCTGCACAAATTTTCCATTTGCTTTAAAAACAGTCCCTTACAATTAATATGTAATGAAAAAAATGAATCTATTTAGAATCTTTCAATGTCTAAAACACTTCCACTCTTTTGCTGTTTGTACTTTTAGTTCATTCAGAAAATCTAAAGTCAGTTTTTATACTTAGGACTTCCAAACTCATTTACATTTCTCTAAATATTCCCCATCACACTGGTCAAGACCTCCTAATCTAAAAGAAAAGAGGAGACAGACCCATGAAAGAATAAAGACACTTTGGTTCCAAAGGGGATTGCTTAGGAATCACTGTTTGATTAATCATCTCTACTGTAGTCACTCGCAGTTGCTCTGATAAATTGTCACAGTCGGGGGAACCATGTAGTGTAGTGGGCAAAGCTGCTGCCTGTGATGCCAGCATCCTATATAGGCGCTGGTTCAAGTCCCAGCTGCTTCACTTCCAATGCAGCTCTCTGATAACGTGCCTAGGAAAAGCAGCAGAAGATGATCCAAGTCCTTGGGCCCCTTCTCCCACATGGAAGACAGGGAAGAAGTTCCTGGCTCCTGGCTTCGGTCTGGTCCACCCCTCGCCATTGCGACCACATGGGCAGTGAACCACCAGATGGAAGATGCTCTCCTCTCTCCGCAGCTCTGCTTTTCAAATGAATAAAATAAAACTTTTTAAAAAAGTTATCACAGACTGGGAGAATGAAACAAAAACATTCATTTCTCAAAGTTTGGGGGCCAGGCTGGCGCCACGGCTCACTAGGCTAATCTTCTGCCTGCGGCGCAAGCACACCAGGTTGTAGTCCCAGTTGGGGTGCCAGATTCTGTCCCGGTTGCTCCTCTTCCAGTCCAGCTCTCTGCTGTGGCCCGGGAAGGCAGTGGAGGATGGCCCAAGTGCTTGGGCCCTGCACCCACATGGGAGACCCAGGAGGAAGCACCTGGCTCCTGGCTTTGGATCAGTGTAGCACGCTGGCCATAGTGACCATTTGGGGGGTGAGCCAATGGAAGGAAGACCTTTCTCTCTGTCTCTCTCTAACTCTGCCTGTCAAAAAAAAAAAAGTTTGGGGGACAGATGTCAAAGAACAAAGTGGGAGAGTGTGACATGATTAGATTCTTTTTTTTTTTTTTAAATTTTTTTTTTTTTTTTGACAGGCAGAGTGGACAGTGAGAGAGAGAGACAGAGAGAAAGGTCTTCTTTGCCGTTGGTTCACCCTCCAATGGCCGCCGCGGTCGGCACACTGCAGCCGGCGCACCGCGCTCGTCCGATGGCAGGAGCCAGGAGCCAGGTGCTTTTCCTGGTCTCCCCATGGGGTGCAGGGCCCAAGCACCTGGGCCATCCTCCACTGCACTCCTGGGCCACAGCAGAGGGCTGGCCTGGAAGAGGGGCAAACGGGACAGAATCCGGTGCCCCGACCGGGACTAGAACCCGGTGTGCCGGCGCCGCATGGCGGAGGATTAGCCTGTTGAGCTACGGCGCCGGCCGATTAGATTCTGAAGAGGTCCTTCTTCCAGGGTGCAGATTGCCAATTTCTCTCAGATCCTCATGATGCAGACTGCCAGCTAGCTGATTCTCTGGACTCTTATGAGACCACTGATCCCATAAATAAGGTCTTTACACTCGTGACCTAATTACCCCCCAAAGCCCCCACCTTCAAATACAATAATGTTGAGATTAAGGCTTCAACATACAAACCGTGGGGGAAAGGAGGATGTTCAGGCCATTGCAACCTTGTTAGCTGGATAGTGAAACATATAAAATAAGTAGATGCTAATTCTAGATCTGGGGTGACTTGTAATCAGAGAATAAAATATAGGATATGGTACTACTCACAAATATACCATTTATATGAATATCCTTTCTTCCTCAAATGATGTCCCCATTCTGTCTCCTCCCAGCTTCCCTGTCCATCTACACAATGTCCAAGCTGTTCTTGGCTAACAAGTTTACCAGGTAACTGTTTCAAGACATTGTGCCAGCCCCAATTTTTTTTTTGACAGGCAGAGTTAAACATTGAGAGAAAGAGACAGAGAGAAAGGTCTTCCTTCTGTTGGTTCACCCCCCAATGGCCGCCATGGCCAGCGTGCTGTGCTGATCCGAAGCCAGGAGCCAGGTGCTTCCTCCTGGTCTCCCATGGGGTCAGGGCCCAAGCACTTGGGCCATCCTCCACTGCCTTCCCAGTCCACAGCAGAGAGCTGGCCTGGAAGAGGAGCAACCGGAACAGAATCCGGCACCCCAACCAGGACTAGAACCTGGGGTGCTGGTGCCACAGGCGGAGGATTAGCCTAGTGAGCCACACCAGCCCCCAAATTCTTCATCACCATCCCATTCCTTCTTTGGTACCATCATAAATGTGGGATCTTAACACATTTTCCTCTCCCTCATCCAGTTATAGCTCAGTCAATTTTACTGCAGTCATGACTTCTTACTCATTTCCTTGTCCAGTTGCTCCAGGAAAGAGCTATGGAAAGGTTCAAACATATTATAATATATCATTAAATTTAAATTGTTTTAAAGCCTTCTCTGAATAATCAGCATTTGAAATTTGAAATATTTTAAAGGAGGATGATAACTTTAAAAATAGGGGCTGGCACTGTGGCGCTGCAGGTTAGTGCCCTGGCCTGAAGCACCGGCATCCCATGTGGGCACCGACTGGAGACCCAGCTGCTCCACTTCCCATACAGCTCTCTGCTATGGCCTGGGAAAAAAGCAGTACAAGATGGCCCAAGTCCTTGTGTCCCTGCATGCACGTGGGAGACCCGGAAGAAGCTCCTGGCTCCTGGCTTCAGACAGGCGCAGCTCCAGTCGTGGCCAATTGGGGAGTGAACCATCGGATAGAAGACCTCTCTCTCTCTCTCTCTCTCTCTCTCTCCTCTCTCTGTGTAACTCTATCAAATAAATAAATAAATCTTTAAAAAAAACTTTTAAAATATTTGCCAAAAAAGAAAAAAAGATGAAAGATAGGAAATACAAATCACTAAAACTGGATCTTTTGGAAACAATACCTATTATTTCTATTATTTGAAGTACATTCCGGGGAGAGATGGGAGCAGGGGAGAGCAAGTAGACAAGAAAACATTCAGTAACAGATAATGTGAAAATGGCCAACCACAAGAAGCCCAGAACTGGCACGATCCATAGGACAGAACATTGTCATTAAACAAAGCCAATCTCACACACACACACACACACACACACACACACGATAGAGGCTGCATGCAGAAGGGTCATTTCCTGCAGGTTTTAGACACAGGAGAGAAAGTGAGAATGCAGGATTACTGAGCCCAGGGCCTTTGTGTATAGTTGTGTAAGTAGTAAACTTCTCAGGCTCTGAATATGGGTGCTGAGTGAGGCTGAACCCAACCTGTGTACTGTAGTGTGGGGCTACATTAGTTTGGAGATCAGGGTATTGTTTCTCTTGTCTGAAAGGGTATGTCTTCAAGAGGTGGTATCTTTTTCTGATGAGGCTGTAGCAGTTTTAAAAATTCTTCAACACTCCTCCTAACAAGTGGGGCTATTGTTCACTTCTGGTTTCTTGCTGTTGTTTTTTAAAAATGTGATTACTTTTTTAGGTTTATTTATTTATTTGAGAGGCAGAGTTACAGAAAGAGAGACAGACAGAGATATTCCATCTGATGGTTCATCCCCCAAATGACCACAATGGTTGGTGCTGGGCCAGGCTGATGCTAAAAGGCAGGAGCCTCATCCAAGTCTCCCACATGGGTGCAGGGGCCCAAGCACTCGGGCCATCTTCTTGCTGCCTTCCCACGTTCACCAGCAGGGAACTGGATCAGAAATTGACCATCTAGGACTTGAACCAAGGCCCATATGGGATGCCAGCACGGCAGATATGCCCCTTTACTGGCCCCAGATTCACTCTCTTTGAATCTGATCCCTTAATTTTTTATTCATATAAAGAGAACAGATTTCACGCATTCCATAGGTACAGTTCCAAGAAGACAAACCACATTTCCCTCACTCCCCTGCCAATCTTCCTCCCACCCACCATTCTCTTCATCAGTTTTTTACAAGGACATAATTTTAATCTATTCTAAATTCAAAAGCTTAATTCACCACTAATCATAACAGTCAACAAGTAAAAAGTAGGAAGACCACAGTTCCACAGGAATATAAACAAGGACTAAGAACAGCAATCTTATCCCAAAGATGTCCATTTCATTCCTGTACATTTTTGGTACTCTATATCACCTGCCACATCTCAGAGAAAATATATATTTCTCTTTTTCAGACTAGCTTATTTCACTAAACATAATAGTTTCTAGTTACATTCATTTTGTTGCAAAATACAGGATTTCATTATTTTTATGACTGAGTAGTAGTCCACGGTGTATATATACCACATTTTCTTTATCCAGTCATCGGTCTATAGACATCAAGGTTGATTCTATATCTTAGCTACTGTGAACTAAGCTGTAGTAAACATGGGGGTGCAAATAACTCTCTCATATGCCGAGTTTATTTCACTTGGGTAAATTCCCAGGAGTGGGAAGGCTGAGCCATATGATAGATCTATTTTCATATCTCTAAGGAATCTCCATAGTGTCTTCCATAACAATTGTACTAGTTTGCATCCCCCCCCACAGTGTATAAGGGTACCTTTTTCACCACATATTCAGCATGATTTATTGTTTATGGATTTCTGCCTAAGAACCATTCTAACAGGGGTGAAGAGAATCCTCACAGTAGTTTTGATTTGCATTTCTCTAATGGCTAATGATCCTGAGCATTTTTTCATCCATCTTTTGGCTTTTTGTATTTTATCCTTTGAAAAATGCTTGTTGATGTCCTTTGCCCATTTATTCACTGGGTTCTTAACTGGATTGTTTGTTGTGCTATTGTTGAGTTTCTAGAGCTCTTTATGATCCTGGATATTAATACTTCTTCAGTTGCATAGTTTTCAAATATTTTCTTCCATTCTTTTGGTTGCATCTTCACTTTGTTGAATGTTTGAATGTTTTCATTGCAGTACAGAAGCTTGTTAGCTTGATGCAATCCCATTTGTCTATTTTTATCTTTATTGCATGTGCTTCTGGGGTCTTTCACAAGAAGTCTTCACCTACACCAATGTCATGCAGATTTTCCCTGATGTTTTCCTCTAGTAATTTGATGGTATCAGGTCATAGATTTAGATCAGCCCATTTGAGTTGATTTTTTTTTTTTTTTGTGACAGGCAGAGTGGACAGTGAGAGAGAGAGAGACAGAGAGAAAGGTCTTCCTTTTGCCGTTGGTTCACCCTCCAATGGCTGCCGCGGCCGGCGCACCGCGGCCGGCGCACCGTGCTTATCCAATGGCAGGAGCCAGGTGCTAGGTGCTTTTTCCTGGTCTCCCATGGGGTGCAGGGCCCAAGCACTTGGGCCATCCTCCACTGCACTCCCGGGCCACAGCAGAGGGCTGGCCTGGAAGAGGGGCAACCGGGACAGAATCCGGCGCCCCGACCGGGACTAGAACCTGGTGTGCAAGCGCCGCAAGGCGGAGGATTAGCCTGTTGAGCCACGGCGCCGGCCTTGAGTTGATTTTTTAATAAGGTATAAAGTAGAGGTCTTGTTGCATACTTTTGCACTTTTGATCATTTTACTAATTGATCAACAGATTTGAGTGAAAGTAACTAAGTTATAGCTTCCCCTTTCTGCCCAGGCAGCCCTGCCACCATGCTGTGAGGAGGCCCAAGCAACAGAGAGAAGCCTCATACAAGCCCATGTTTTCTCTGTTAATCATGGTTAAGATCCTGACCAACAACCAGCATTGACAAGCAAATTTATAGGAAACTTTAAAAAGTTAATATAAAGTAGTATTAAAATATAATTTTATTTTGGTGCAAACCAAATATAAACAAGGGTACTTTAAAAAAGTCATTAAAAAGTAAAATTAAAATGTATGTTTTGTGCAAAAAACTTGAAATCCATGCATTATTTCTTCATAATACATATCTTCCACTAACTTTTTTTTTAACTTTTATTTAAAAATATAAATTTCCAAACTACAGCTTATGGATTACAATGGCATCTCCCCCCATATCTTCCCTCCAACCCACAACCATCCCCTCTCCTGCTACCCCTCACCTTCCATTCACATCAAGATTCATTTGCAATTATCTTTATATACAGAAGATCATTTTAGCATATATTAAGTAAAGCTTTCAACAGTTTGCATCCACACGGAAACACAAAGTGTAAAATATTGTTTGAGTACTAGTTATAGCATTAAATCACAATGTATAGCACATTTAGGACAGAGATCCTACATGAGGAGTAGGTGCACAGTGACTCCTGTTGTTGACTTAACAAATTGATACTCTTGTTTATGGCATCAGTAATCCCCGTAGGCTCTTGTCATGAGTTGCCAAGGCTATGGAAGCCTTTTAAGTTCGCTGACTCCAATCTTATTTAGACAAGGTCATAGTCAAAGTGGAAGTTCTCTCCTCACTTCAAAGAAAGGTACCTCCTTCTTTGATTTCCTGTTCTTTCCACTGGGATCTCACTCGCAGAGATTTTTCATTTAGGTCTTTTTCTTTATTTGCCAGAGTGTCTTGGCTTTCCATGCCTAAAATACTCTCATGGGCTCTTCAGCCATATCTGAATGCCTTAAGGGCTGATCCTGAGGACAGAGTGCTATTTAGGACATCTGCCATTCTATGAGTCTGCTGTGTCTCCCACTTCCCATGTTGGATCCTTCTCTCCCTGTTTTATTCTATCAGCTAGTATTAGCAGACACTAGTCTTGTTTATGTGATCCCTTTGACTCTTAGTCCTATAATTATGATCAATTGTGAACAGCAATTGATCACTTGGACTAGTGAGATGGCACTGGTACATGCCACCTTGATGGGATTGAATGGGAATCTCCTGGCACATATCTGACTCTACCATTTGGGGCAGTTGCGATTGAGCATGTCCCAAATTGTACATCTCCTCCCTCTCTTATTCCCACTCTTATATTTCTCAGGGATCACTTTTCAGTTAAATTTCAACACCTAAGAATAATTGTGTGTGAATATCAGAGTTCAACCAATACTATTAAGTAGAACAAAAAAAATACTAAAAAGGATATAGTATTAAGTTGTATATCAACAGTCAGGATAAGGGCTGATCAAGTCACTCTTTCTCATAGTGTCGATTTCATTTCAACAGGTTTCCTTTTTGGTGCACAATTAATTGTCACTGATCAGGGAGAACATACGATATTTGTCCCTTTGGGACTGGCTTATTTTACTCAGCATGATGTTTACAAGGTTCCTCCATTTTGCTGCATATGACCGGATTTCATTGTTTTTGACTGTTGTATATTATTCTGTAGAGTACATGTCCCATAATTTCTTTATCCAGTTTACTGTGGATGTTCATTTGGGTTAATTCCAGGTCTTAGCTATTGTGAATTGAGCTGCAATAAACATTAAGGTGCAGATCGCTTTTTTTGTTTGCCAATTTATTTTCCTTTGGGTAAATTCCAAGGAGTGGGATGGCTGGGTTGTATGGTAGGGTTATATTCAGGTTTCTGAGGAATCTCGAGACTGACTTCCATAGTGGCTTTACCAGTTTGCATTCCCACCAATAGTGGGTTAGTGTCCCTTTCTCCCCACATCCTTGCCAGCATCTGTTGTTGGTGGATGTCTGTATGTGAGCTATTATAATCTCATTTCCATGAACTTTTTGACCCCTCATATACCTAGACTTTCAAATTTTCTGTACTAAAACAAACTTATCTTTACCTGTGATTTTCAGGGAATATTTTGCAGTATTCTAACTGCAATGACATTTCCGGATATTCCCCAGCAGTTGAATGACCTCCAGCCTTCTAGTCTTCTCATTGGATGCCCCAAACACTATCACATGGAGACCAGTTTCACTGCAGGTCCTGTCTGAGTTCCTGATCCACAGAATCAATGAATATTAAAAAATGGCTGTCTTATGCACTGTGTTTAGAGTCATTGATTATGTAGCAATTACCAACTGAGCTATCGTCCACCTAAAATGCATTTCTAATTTCCAATGAAGGCTCTTCGTAGGCTTGCAGCAGTTTTGACTTATGCTGTGCTAGGCTAGAGCCACCAAGTTGCATCCACAGGCAAGTGCCATCATTATTATCATTTCAAAGAGCCAGCTCTCCTTATTCTCTGAAATTCAAAGTCCAAATTCCTTTCCTGGCATATGAGTCCCTTTGCTCTTCTCTCCTGTCTCATGGCTCTCTATTTCCCCAAATCACAGATCACATTCTTGCTTGCCCCTGGGTCTTTGCCTGTGCTGAAGCCACTACCTGAAATATCTTTCCTCTCTTCCCAACCTCTGTAGCTTACCTTCTATACTCTGTACAGAAGGTACTCTGTACCTCTGTCCCTCTGTACTCTTACCTTCCAAGTTAGTTGTCTATTGCCACTATTATCAGTAATGCAGAAGTTTTTTCTGTCTTGTTTCATCATGAACTGATTATAACACAGGAAAATTATTTGGCAACACACTATTCCCAGTGACTTCCCCTACAGCTTTCAGATACAATTTTCTTTTCACTAACGTTGGCCTTCCATGGTAGTGAGGGAAGCCACATTCCAGAACTAACCACCTTCTTAGATGTTACCATGACATGTACTCAGATGAAATGTATGGAAACTGATTCTCCTCACAAAGGAATAACACATTCAAGAAGCCAAGTCTGTTGACACAAGGACATCTGAGATCCGTTAAGCCTCTTACTAAAACTTGAAAGTAAACAAGAGTGGAAAATAACCTAGAAATCAATTCAGCCTCATATCATTGGGCTCGAGAAAAGCTGTTATGAGGGGCTACTGAGCTAACAGCAGGACAACCGATGGCCTCAGTTGGCCACAGTGGGCATCTGAGACGACTGAGCTTTAATGAGAGCAGCTTAAGACCTATAGACAGGCAGCTACTCATTTGTGCCCTGTGAGTTTTTGCATTTTTACTTTTGGTTTCTTCTACATGTTATCCCTACCATGAAACAATTAGAACAAAAGCAAAAAGGACTGGATTTAAGAAAAATGATAGATTTGAATTGAAAAAATGCACACAAAATGAAATAACTGTTGGTCTCAAACATAATCTTTTGGGTATTGTGAAATGAGACAGCCCTAATCTCTCAAATAACAAAGATAGGCAAAAATGATAAAATGTAAATGTCAAAGAGGCTCACAGGAATAACTGGAAAATTGATTGACACCCTGGAGTTTCCAAAATGTTTTTTAAAAACCCAAATACATTCTCTGACACAATACAAAACCTGTGAGTACTCCATGGGAAAATAAATGTTTATTTCAAATACAAGCTTTGAAATTTGTAAATAAAAGCAGACAGGCTCTTGTCCCCAATGCTGATGGCACTAGCATGCTAACAAGCACTTCAGTGAAAAATGCACATATCTGTTTGAATTAAAGAAAGCCTTGCCTGTCTCGTTCTTCTCTGTCTACCTGCCTTTTCCTTTTCCCCCTCTCTGTCATCTCTACTTTCTGTCTGTCCCATCTCTTGTTTTTCTCCTCCTTTAATTTGCCATCATGATATTATGTCTTATTTCAATTAATAGTCTGTCCATTACAGACACTCTCTGTGCTTCAATGTTGCTAGGACTTAAGAGAAATGTGAATAGAATGTAGGGTCTTTATAAAACTGAAAGTTCAATTGAGTCAGAGATAAGAACCCAGGTAGCTGATACGCAAAGCAGTAGCCCACCATAAATGTTGGAGTCTTGCAGGGTGCAGAGATGGCTATTGGTTGCTGGGAACAAAGGACACAGCCTCAGAGCTGGGTCTTGAACGACTCTGGCAGAGGGGAAAACATTCCAGAAAGAGATACAATGAACAAAGAACTAGGGTGGGAGAGAACAATATTTGCTGCCAAGGTAAAACCCAGAAAACAGTTTTGCATTTAATTCAGGATTCACAAAAGAGAGGCTAAGGGATAAGACTGTAAACACAGATGGCAAGTGAATTACAGGTGACTTTGAATGCCAGGAAAAGGGACTTAAATTCTACTGTCCACCATGAAGGGCCATTAGTGTCTTCTACCTGGATTTTAAAGATGCCAACTTTTTTTCTTTGACAGGCAGTACTACACAGTGAGAGAGACAGAGAGACAGAGAGAAAGGTCTTCCTCCCGTTGGTTCACCCCTCAAATGGCTGCTACCCGAAGCCAGGAGCAAGGTGCTTCTCCTGGTCTCCCACGCAGGTGCAGGGCCCAAGCACTTGGGCCATCCTCCACTACACTCCCGGGCCAGAGCAGAGAGCTGGACTGGAAGAGAGGCAACTGGGACAGAAACTGGCACCCCAACCTGGACTAGAACCCAGTGTGCCGGCGTTGCAGGTGGAGGATTAGCCAAGTGAGCCATGGCGCCGGCCTAAAGATATATCTTTGAAAACCCTCTGTCCTTAATGTGTTGTACAATGTGAATTAATACTATAACTAGCACTCAAACAGTACTTTACATTTTGTGTTTCTGTGTGAGTGCAAACTGTTGAAATCTTTACTTAATACATACTAAATTGATCTTCTGTATATAAAGAGAGTTGAAAATGAATCTTGATGTGAATGGAATGGGAAAGGGAGCAGGGGATGGGAGAGTTGCAGCTGGGAGGGAAGTTTTTGGGGGTAGAAAGCCACTGTAATCCAAAAGCTGTACTTTGGAAATTTATATTTATTAAATAAAAGTTAAAAAAAGAAAATCCTCCCATTCTCCTCTACTCATTCTGGCCAATTCTTGTTTTTTATGACTTTTATGGAATAAAATACTGTATTCTTCATTATATTTTTTCTGATATAAATGGGTGAACTGAAGGTTTTATATTTCTGTTTTTAAAGCCATATACATTGCTTGGGTTTCTATGAATAAGTATTCATATGTTTCTGCCCTCAAAAGAAAATAATAGTTTGGATTATTTAGAAATACAAGATTTTGGGCCGGCGCCGTGGCTCAACAGGCTAATCCTCCGCCTTGCGGCGCCGGCACACCAGGTTCTAGTCCTGGTCGGGGCACCGGATTCTGTCCCGGTTGCCCCTCTTCCAGGCCAGCCCTCTGCTGTGGCCCAGGAGTGCAGTGGAGGATGGCCCAGGTGCTTGGGCCCTGCACCCCATGGGGAGACCAGGAAAAGCACCTGGCTCCTGGCTCCTGCCATCGGACGAGCGCGGTGCGCCGGCCGCTGCGCGCCGACCGCGGCGGCCATTGGAGGGTGAACCAACGGCAAAGGAAGACCTTTCTCTCTGTCTCTCTCTCTCACTGTCCACTCTGCCTGTAAAAAAAAAAAAAAAAAAAAAAAAAAGAAATACAAGATTTTGAAGCTGATCTTTCATATGAAAAGGAGAAAGATGAGGTAAATCCACATCACCTGTAAAATCAAGAAAATATGTTACTTGAAATGTAAAACCTATCCCAGGGTTAGTATCTGTGGTGCAGCAGGGTAAGCTGCTGCATGGGATGCCAGCATCCCATACTGGAGAGCTGAGAATTGAGTCCAGCCTCCATCTCTAGTCCAGCTTCATGTTAATGTTCGGGGGAAGCATGAGATGATGAGTACCTGGGTTCCTGCCACCAACATGAGGGACCCAGATAGATTTCCTAGCTCCTGGATTTGAGGCAAGCTCAGCCCTGGCTGGTGCAAGCATTTGGGGAATGAATCAGGAGATGAAGATTGACATTCTCTCTCTTTCTCTCTCTCTCTCTCCCTCTCCCTCTCCCTCTCCCTCTCTTTCTGTCCCTCTGCCTTTTACAAAAATAATAGCAACCAGAATTGTGGTGTAGCAGGTAAAGCCACCTCCTGTGACACCAGCATCCCATATGGTCACTGGTTTGAGTCCCAGCTGCTCCACTCCCAACCCAGCTCCCTGTTAATGGCCTGGGAAAAGCAGTGGAAGATGCCCCAATTGCTTAGGCTTCTCCCCCAATGACAGGCCAGGAAGAAGCTCCTGGCTCCTGGCTTCAGTTTGGCCCAAACCTGGCTGTTGCAGCCATCTGTGGAATCACCCAACAAATGGAAGATCTGTGTGTGTGTGTGTATGTGTGTCTGCGAGTGTGTGTGTAACTGACTTTCAAATAAATAAATTAATCTAAAAATAAAATAAAAAACTTTTAAAATAAATAAAACCTATCCCACAGACATCTTTAAGAGTTATAGCCAAGTACTTCTGACTTAAGTAGATCTGGCTAGCAGTTCTTGATATGTCCTCTCCAAACTCCTAGCTAAAATATAAAGTCGAAGAAAAATGTAAAACACACATCAGCATTAAAAAATATGAGTTACGGGGATAGGTGTTTTGATAGATGTGTCAAGATGCCCCTATCTTACATTAGAGTGCCTGGGTTCAATACCCACCTCCATCTCCTGACTCCAGCCTCCTGCTGATGCAGACCCAGAGAAGCAGCAGAGATGGCTTAAGTAATTGGGTCCCTGCCACTCACATGAGAATACCCGGTTTGGGTTTCCAGCTCCAAATTTCAGCCTGACCCAGTCTCATTCATTAGGGAATGAGCCAGTGGACAGGAACTCTTTCTGTCTCTTAAATAAATTAATTAATTAAATCAGTTATAGACAACTTATTACTGGATTCTGATAAATACTTTTAAAATATTTATTTATTTATTTGAAAGGAAGAGTCACAGAGAGAGGGAGAGACAGAGAGAGCGAGGTCTTCCATCTGCTGGTTCACTCCTTAAATAGCTGCAATGGCCAGAGCTAAGCCAGTCTGAAGCCAGGAGCTTCTTCCAGGTCTCCCACATGGGTACAAGAGTTCAAGAACTTAAGCCAGCCTCCACTGCTTTCCCAGTCACATCAGCAGAGAACTGGATTGGAAGTAGAGCATCTGGGCCCCAAACCAGCACCCATTTGGGATGCTGGCACTGCAGGCTATGGCTTTACTTGCTGCACCATAGCAACGGCCCCATGAGAAATATTTCAACTAAACATATGACTTAGGAACATGAGTTAAAAGTTATGCTTGCTGGGCCTTGGAGATCCTCATCTAAAACACTACCTGCTGATTCACTCTCCTCACTCCCTCCCACCTTGTCTAACCCAACCACCTTACTCCATTGCTTCAGACTGAAACTCAACCAGGAAATAATAGGGTATGACCTAGAAAGTGGTGGGCTTGGAAAAGGATGCCCCAAAGTAGGGCATTTTGGCACACTGAGGACTTTAAACTAAAGGAGACTGGAAGGCCCCCAAAGCAGTCTCAGAGGCAATGTCTTTCTGACCTCTTCCAGCTTTTCTGTCTCCTACCCTGCTCTTTCCACTGAAGCAAATCATTATTCCTCTATAATTCCTCTTCCCCAGGGTAGATCATAGAAACTGAACTGCTCTCCTCTCAAACCAGTCACAAAACCTACCTATCTGCGTAGGAGCTGGCCATAAAGAAATTCTCAAATCTATCTTGTTGGACGACAGGTCATAAAATTCTCATTCTAGTAGGGTCTTACACAATGCCTGGGATAAAGGAATGTTACAGAGAAGCCAAGAAGAATCTTAACAGAAAGGCCTTACTGAATTCCTTCAGTCTACCACCATTAGATGATAGCTTTTATCCAATCACATTTCTATAGAGTTATCCATTCTTCATTGAACATAAGCATAAAAACAGTTATCCATCAGTCTTTGGATCTTTATTTCTTTTTTCTTTTTATTTTGGACAGTAAGAAAGAGAGACAGAGAGAAAGGTCTTCCTTTTCCGTTGGTTCACCCCACAATGGCCACTGCAACCGGCGCACTGTGCTGATCCGAAGCCAGGAGCCAGGTGCTTCTCCTGGTCTCACATGCGGGTGCAGGGTCCAAGCAATTGGGCCATCCTCCACTGCTTTCCCAGGCCACAGCAGAGAGCTGGACTGGAAGAGGAGCAACCGGGACAGAATCCGGTGCCCCGACCAGGACCAGAATCCAGGGTGCCGGTGCCACAGGCAGAAGATTAGCCTAGTCAGCCGCAACACCGGCAGGACCTTTATTTCCTGTTTCCTATGTCCTTTAGAACTTTTATTAAATGAGCTTGCCATGTTTTTCTCTTGTTATATGCTGTCCTTTTTTTTTTTTTTTTTTTTTTTGACAGGCAGAGTGGACAGTGAGAGAGTGAGACAGAGAGAAAGGTCTTCCTTTTCCGTTGGTTCACCCCCCAATGGCCACTGCGGCTGGCGCACCGCGCTGATCCGATGGCAGGAGCCAGGCGCTTCTCCTGGTCTCCCATGTGGGTGCAGGGCCCAAGCACTTGGGCCATCCTCCACTGCACTCCTGGGCCACAGCAGAGGGCTGGCCTGGAAGAGGGGCAACCGGGACAGAATCCGGCACCCTGACCAGGACTAAAACCCGATGTGCCGGTGCCGCAAGGCGGAGGATTAGCCTAGTGAGCCGCGGCGCTGGCCAGGAAGACCTTTCTCTCAGTCTTTCTCTTTCACTGTCCACTCTGCCTGTCAAAAAATAAAAATAAAAATAAATAAATAAACTGAGAACAAATGAAGTATGGTGAAACAAGGAAGAATTTCAAGAAAACTAAAATTGTAATAACAGAATTAAAACTCACACTGAAGTGCATAAATAGTGAGGTTCACACAGCAGAAAAAATCAAATCAGAAACAGGGATAGAGGAGAACATGAGTACAGAGTTATCTATGAATGCCAGGTAAGAAGGCAAGAAACATAAAAGAATATGATTGACATAGTTGTGACAACACACACAAAGGAATGAGAGATGAGCAAATTCAATTATAGGAAAGATGGCTTTTCATTTGCACGAAAATTCTGCAAATGAATCAAAAGTTCAACTATAGAGCAAATATGCTGGAAGAAAGTCCACTTCAGCTTTAGCACAAAACCAAAAGCATAACTTGAACCTAAGACACATCTCTCCCCTCTAAAAATCTGGGTTCTTTTGTGCCCTTTGATGTTAGCTACAACACAGAAACAGTGTTTCCTAGTGAGTAAACACAAAGACAATGCCAGGGTTGGAATCCTTAACCCATCACTATGTAACTTTGGTTAAGCTATTCTATTTCATTTTACCTAAAAATTAAAATTATATAACACTTTATATGAGGACAATCATAGGACTTCTGTGGAGATTACAAGAGTTACATTATACAGAGCACCGAATATGGTACATAGCACACATGCTCAGTAAGTCAGTCACTGATATGTGTGATTCGTCTTCTTCTTCTTATTATTATTATTCAAATCAAAGGAAATAATTACATACATGGATCCAAAGATAAAGAAAAATACATGAAAATAATTTAAAGAAGTGCATACTCCAAACAGGCAGCTTTGAAATTAGTTGCAATATTCAGCAGGCTGTAAGAGCCCACCTATTCAAATGGAAAGGAAGAAAGACAATTTGAACCAAAAGACACCAACCTCATACACAGGCATAGGACTAGGAGTCTCTTGTTGTCATAACACAGTGTTGGTACCCTGGACCCAATTCAACTTGGTCAAAAACCTCTAGACAATATGCACCTTCCAATAACTGATGGGACAACCACCTCTTTGTAAATACTAACTCCATTTCCTGCAATGGTAACTCCAACATTTTTGGAATAGTAACCTCAAATTATTTTAGATAATAAAATCCAGGGGATATCTGTCTTGCAACAGGAATGTTTCCATTAACTACAGAAACAAACAAACAAAAAATAAACTGAACATACAGAATACTTATGTGTTACATTTAGGAATGAGGTTCTAATCATGGAGGAATATTTATGTGTACAATATGTTAAGAAGTTTTATGCTTAAGGGTATATGTCATATAGGCAAATATGACAGATGAGACCTGGGATTCCAATTTAAGGATGTAATTGAGTAATGGATTTTAGACTTACCTTTTAGTGGAAAGATTTAGAGAATTTAATCAAGTTTTAAAGTATTGGAATGTTTAAGAGAACATGTGATTCGTTATTTAATTTATTAGATTTACTGGAGTTAAGGTTTGGCTGGTAGTGCAGGCACTTGAAAAGCTTAAAAAGAAAACTGAATGTATTAAATTTATAAATGGAGTTTAAATACTTAAGGGGATTTTATTAACTAAGTTATAAAGGGAACTGCTTGGGAGTTGAATATGTTCAAGTTAAACAGATCAAACATTATTCAAAGGCTCCCTTGAAAGCAATAGTTAAAATTTACTAGGTTCACAAATCAAATAATAAAATGTATAAAGTGAATTTAAAGGTTTGAGAAAAGCTGGAGTCTTAAAAATTTGTTCCTCAATAGATGAATATTAAATTAAAAACCTGAATAACAACATGGGCTTTTCTTCTGCAGAAAAGCAGCTCCGAGGCATAAAAAAATATATATTCACTGTTGACATGGAAATCCCACCTAAGAATTGTAAACGTTTCTAAAAAAGAAATCTATACAAGTGAAACAGAGGCAACTTGATGAAAATTACTTTCTGAAACTAGAAAAAAAATTGAATATACAGACCAAGTAGGTTTACCATGTTCGTGACAAAATTAAAGCATGCCAGGGGAAAAATATTGAATTACATGGATAAAAGGAAAAATCAGATTCCAAAAAGAAGAGAGACATAGGGACAGAGACAGAAAGAGAGAGAGAGAGAGAGAGAGAGAGAGAGAGAGAGAGAGAGAGAGTGTGTGTGTGTGTGAGTAGTATGTATTATCCACAGAGGAAAAATATCAGACTGGCTTCAGACTTCTCTTCTATACAGCAAAGGATAAGAGACAACAGATCAACAGCCACAAGATTTTAAGGAAAAAGGTTACAACCTAAGTATTTCAACTTCACAAACTGTTATTAATCTATGAAATCAAGATAAAGACATTCTCAAACACATAATGAATCTATAAATAAATTTCCAGATATATTCCCATGAACAGAGATGAATTATAAGTAGAACAAACTTCCCATAAGAAAAGATAAGAAATCAAACAGTCACTTATAAGAGGCAGAGGGTGAGTATTACACAAGTTAAATTAAGCATAAATCACTGCAAATATTTTTTGCGCCAAATGGCAAATTTAGTTTATTTCTTCCCATTTTCTCAATAAATATAGGAGAACTCTTATATCAGCAAGCCCTGGAAAGGAAGGATAACATTCAAAGGCAAAACTTTAAAATCTTTCTCATCACTGAAGACAAAGTCGGACTGAGAAAAGGCAGAGAATGTATTAAACTCACATGGGCCCCTTCTAAGAAAAACCTGGAAATTTAAGATTCAAGTGATAGAAGGATGCAGGACTACTGGGGACTACTTGTTTCCCTTTTCAGCCTCATGATCATTAAAACTGAAAAGAATATGTCACCACGATCCGCTTGGCAGCATTCTGAAGCAAAAAGCCAGCACAATGTAGTGAACACAGTGGGCAATACTGCAGAAGATGATATTGGATGCAATTATTGAGCCAGAGCTTAATCCAGACATAGTAGGTACAAAAAACTGTGCTGTGCTTCAGATTTTTTTAACCAAACTCAAGGCAAAATGATCCACCACTGGTATTTATTTATTCAGTCAACAAATATTTACTGCGTATCAAACAAGTAGTAAATACAATTGACGTGATCTTTGTGCTCTGTAGCTTAAGGTCTATGGGGAACATGAGACACAGAAATAGATAATGGCAATGATATGCACAACAATAGATGGTGTGCATGAAGATAGCAGATGTCCACAAAGACATCCAGCTTTGACTTGGGCATACGGGAGAGACTTGTTAAAGGAAATTGTTTGCTTGAGAAAAACAAGTTGTGATAGGTGGAAGATCTGGAGTCAGAGCAAGTCAGTAAGTACACGAGAGAGTACTCAGGCAGAGAGTTCAGTGAGAGTTAAGGTCAAAAGTCAACACAAAACAATGTATATATGACCTAAAACAGAAGAAAGAAGGAAGGCCAGGTCACAGAGAATCCTATGAGTCATGTAGAGAACTCTGGACTTCACCCTAAAAACATTGTAACAGTGCTGCGGGGGAATATTATCCAATTCCATTTTTTAAAAAAGATTTATTTTATTTATCTGAAAGTCAAAGTTATAGAGAGAGGGAGGGAGAGACAGAGAGATCTCCCATCCACTGGTTCACTCCCCAAATAGCTACAACAGCCTGAGGTGGGCCAGACCAAGACAGGAGCCAGGAGCTTCTTCCAGGTCTCCCAAGTGGTGCAATGTCTCAAGCACTGGGTCATCTTCTGCTTTCCTTACCCCACTCCCATCCTGGTGCATTAGCAGGGACCTGGATAGAAGTGGAACAGCTGGGACTTGAACTGGTGCCCATATGGGATGCTGGCATCACAGGCAGCGGCTTTACCCACTGCACTAGAATGCCATTCCCTCAGCATCCATGTTGAAAATATGTAAGATTTGCGACATATCAATTAAAATAACTGGACTTGTGGATTCATTGTATATTATACTATTGCTGTACAACCAAGAACCACCACCTTCTTTATCTCACAGTTTCTGTGGGTCAGGATTCTGGCATGGCTTAGCTAGATCCTTGTTTCCAGGGGTCAGAAACCAAAGAGTTGGCCATGGCTGAGGTCTCATCTGCAGACTCCACTGGATGCTCCGCTTTATCAAAGCTCTCAAGGTTTTTGAGCAGATTCAGCTCCTTTCAGCAGCTGGACCTAGAGCCTTCGTTCTTTGTGATGTAGGCATCTCCACCATAGCAGCTGCTTTCACAACGCTAACCAAGCACTGGATCTGCTAGAAAGGCAGAAGTCATAATCTTACACAATCTAATCATAATGTGGCAAGTCCAGGACATCTTTTTGTTACAATCAAGTTTCCAGGCCAGACTATACTCAAAAGAAAAGGTTACACAAATAAATGAATGTCATAAGGCAGGGATCACTGCAAGCCATCTCTGAGCCTGCCTGGCTACATGGGTTGGACTTAATAAGAGGTTGGATGGCCATACTGTGGGTAACACTCAAATAGTGATCAGTTTGTTCCATGAAATAATGAGATACATTTTTGGATATATTGAGTTTGAGGATCCTATAGGTGAAGAACACTTGCTGTAATACAGAATCTGACACTCAGTAAAGACATTTGGATTAAAGGTAGGAATCCTCAGCATTTTAATAGGTCATTGAACCTTAGGCAGTTGATGAATGAGAGAGTAAATAAACGAAACCCTAAAGCACACAGAATGTGGTACCATTAAACACAATGGAATAAAGTGTTTTAAGGAAAAGACCTACTGCAAGTGAGTCTCCAGAGACTAGGTCTGATCATCTGCATTTTTTTCAATAGCATCACATGGTAGGACAGGCATCTGGCTTTGTGGTTAAGAACTTGGTTGGGATGCTTGCATCCCATAGTGGAGTGCCTGGGTTCAACTCATTGTTCCACACTCTATTCTAGTTTTCTACTAATGTGAACCCTAGGAGGCAGGGTGACATCTTAAATACTCAGTACCCTGCTAACCACATGGAAAACTGGATTTAGGTTCTGACTCCACCCAGGCTTAAGTCTGGGAGTCAGCTGGTACATGACAGATGTCTGTCTGTCGGTCTGATCTCTCTCCTCTGTGTTTCTCTGCCTCTTGAATAAACACATAATAAAAAAATTATATCACCATATCTGCTTCAGATAAGCAGCCATGCCTGAAAACCACTGAAATGTATTCATTAAAAAAAAAAGAGAAACTAAACATATATACAACTAGGCTTCTACTATGCTTATCGCCGGGAGATAAGTTTACAGGTAAGCTTCATTTTCTCCTTTCTGCTTGCCTATACTTTCCAACTAAAATATATCTCTTTTATAAAAAACAAAATATATTTGCTCTTTAAAAAAATAATTCTAGCACAAACAAATAGGGTTTATCTAAGAAGTGCATTAAAATAAATTGTATTAATACATAATATAAAAGCCAAAGGAATGTAGAAAATTTACATCATCCCCATTTTTCACATGTGCTAATATTTTCATTTTAATGATAACACTCAAGGCTCATGATGATACTACTGAAATAAGAACCATTATGTACTATGAGTTAGAGTAATAAATTCATCTACCTATCCTAGAAAGTAATTTAGCATTGAGTATTGAGGCCCATAAAACTATCTATGCTCTTAGATTTAATTTCACTTCCAAGAATTGGTCTAAAGCAAATAGCCTGGGATAAGCACATAAAGTTATACACAGAAAATCACAGTATTATTTAAGACAGTGAAAAATTAGAAATAGCTAACTGTCATTCATCCATCACATAACAATATTTTAGTCAGTGATGCCTACATATACAATGGAGGTCCAATAAGATTATAATGAAGCTGAAATATTCCTATCACGTGGTGACATCATAGCCATCCTATAACATCATCATGGTGCAATGAATTACTCATATTTGTGGTGATGCTGATGTAAACATATCTACTGTGCTGCCAGTAGGAAAGTATATACATATAATTGTGTACAGTATGTAATACTTCATAGAGTTAATAAATGATCATGTACTAGTTTATGTATTTATCACACTACATTTTTTGTCATTAGATTATACTACTTTTACTTACTAAAAAAATAAAAGTTATTATAAAATTGTGCACTAGGTCATACTGGCAGCTACCCTGTATATCTTGATCACATCAAGGAGCTACATCCAGTGATTGATCTAAACCCCCTAGGTTTATGGAAGTATACTCTATGGTGTTTGCACAATGAGAAAACTGCATAACAACACTTTTCTCACAATTGGCAATGGTTAAACAAATGGTTCATATACATGCTGCTTGAATGTCTTTGCCCTTATTCAAGTGTATGTAAACACGTCATGTTTCTAATAACTCTACACAGATTATAATAACACGATAACAGAGTATATTGATACTATATGCTATAATACTATAATATAATATGCATTAATACTATATACTATAATATCATGTACTATAACACTATGTACTTTACATATATTATCATGTTTACCATGATACTAATCTGTAAATTCCCAGTGGCTTTATTCCCAGTAAGTCTGGGCTTTCCAGGAAGCATCCTCCAGTCTTCTCTTTTTTTGCTTCTATGGTAGATGGAAGAGAAGGCCATGGGATTGAGCCCTGAATTCCTCTACTCTACTCTTCACTTTCCTCATCTCCATCTGCACCTCTCACTCAGCTGTCACAGCATCTACCAGGCTCTGCAGAAGGCCACTTTCTGATGTTCATCTCTGGTCAGGAAAACAGTTCCTCCAGTTTTCTGCCACAAGCTATAGTAAGGGGGACCAGCATTGTGGCAGAGGGGGTTAAGCCGCTGCCTGCAATGCCAGCTTCCTGTATAAGAGCACCAGTTCAAGTCCTAGCTGCCTGGCTTCTAATCTAGCTTCCTGCTAAAGCACCTGGGACAGCAGCAGAAGACAGCCCAAGTATTCAGTCTCCTGTCACCCATGTGGAGTTCCAGGCCTGGCTGTTGAAGCCATCTGGGCAGTAATACAGGAGAGGGAAGATCTCTGCTTTTCAAGTAAAGAAATCTTTTAAAAAGAAAATTTATTTTAAGGTTTTTCCCACAACAGATTTCGTACCTCCAAAGACATGATGCTTTTCAATACAGTAGAATATACAGGTGCTTGAGAGGCTTAAAAGAGACCAGTCAAGGTCATTCATCGAACCATTGCTCCTCTGAGCAATGACCTTGACAGGTGCACCTTGGCCAATTTCCAGACATCTTCCCGCAAGGTGACTTCACTCAGAGTCCCCATGTGCCTCCTACTGGAACCAGGTCCCTTCCACAGCCCAAGTTAATACATGGGCCTGGTTGTGATTTCCTCCCAGACTCAAGGATGTGGCTGGGAATCATTTTTAATGTCTCTAATCAAGATATCCTCCCACATGTCAGCCACCAGTAAAGGCCAATCTTCTCAAAGCACATAGAGAACCTCTGAAAACAAAACTCCCTTTCTCTTTAAGCCTACTATGGCTTCCCATTGTTTTTATTTTTCTTTTTGACAGGCAGAGTTAGACAGTGAGAGAGAGAGACAGAGAGAAAGGTCTTCCTTTTCCATTGGATCACCCCCCCCCCCAAATGGCTGCTATGGCCAGCGTGCTACGGCTGGCGCACCATGCCGATCCAAAGCTAGGAGCCAGGTGCTTCCTCCTGGTCTCCCATGTGGGTGCAGGGCCCAAAGACTTGGGCCATCCTCTACTGCCTTCCCGGGCCACAAGCAGAGAACTGGACCAGAAGAGGAGCAACCGGACAGAATCCGGTGCCCCAACTGGTACTAGAACCTGGTGTGCTGGCACCGCAGGCAGAGGCTTAGCCTAGTGAGCCACGGCACCGGCCATTCCCATTGTTTTTCACAAATAAAAAAAGAAAGTCCATTTGTTTATTTATTTTTTGTAACTGACATGAAAACTGTCTACTATATATTTATGTCATACAACATGATGTTCTGAAATATGTAAACATTGTAGAATGGTTAAAGCAAACTAATTAACACATGCATTACCTCACATACTTATTTCCTACTACTTTTGAATCAGTTTTTCAATTTACAATTCATACATATATGTGTTACCATAAAAGCAGTCCAAGTTATCAAAAAATACATTCGAGGAGGGGAAAATGGCACTTTGGTAGTGGCACGCTTCTCAGAGTTAGAGAGAAACAGCGAGGAGAAGCACAGGAGGTATACACTCGATGGAGATTAGGAAAGAAATTGCCCGGCAAGCCCCACAGGAGGGGAACCAGCTTGAACCAGTGTGGTGAGTATTGGCGCACACCCAAAGAGCTCAGAAAACCAAAGGCATGGACAGCCACAACCAGCGGTATTTTGGGGAGGGAGTGCGGGGCAGGATGGATGGCAAGGATGTGGCTGGGACCTGTGGGTCTTGGATCTGGTCGAGTACTTGGGGAGCCAGTGGTTGCTGGCGGTCACCTGAGGTCCAAGTGGAAGTGGAAAGAGGTAGTGGAGGCAAATCAATCTCTCCAAAACAAAACCTGTGACCCAGCCAAGAATGGGTGTATGACATTTTAAATCAGGACTACAAGCAGAGAAGCCTACAGGCGTGCACATAGCAGCAAACTGTTATGCAGGGGAGGATGTGGGGGAGGGGAGGCTGAATACAGCACTGGCAGCAGCAGTGCGCAGGCGTTAGACCAGTGACTGTAGCGTGTGATCTAGAGCTGGGAAGAGGGAACAGCCCGCAGCCCCCACCGTCTCAGCCATCGACAGGGCAGCAGCTGGGCAACTACCAGAAGCAAAGGATGCAACTCAGATTCATTTCCTTGGAAACTTGCCCTGCCCTACAGCACTGACCAGAGCCCCCAGGTCACACCCACCACACACCTCCTGGTGTTCACTGGAAGGGCAGACATTCCAGGAAGCCACAGAAACATAGCAGCCCTCGCCCCAGAAAAAAGTCAACAGAAGAAAAAATTAAAAATCAATTCCAAAAAGTGCCGAAAAATAAGAACCAAAATTCAAATAAGAAAATGGAAGTCACCATGAACCCCACAAAGGAACACAACATTTCAATACTAGAATTTGAAGATGAAGAGATTTAGGAAATACCAAAAATGGAATTTAGGAAATTAATCATAGGATTATTCAAAAAATCAGAAGCAAATCCATGAACTAAAGAAAACTACACAAGACATGAATAAAACTTCTACCCGGGAAATTGAGAATATAAAGATAAATTAAAATGAAATCTTGGAAATGAAGAATTCAATGGATCAAACAAAAAATGAGGTGGAAAGTCTTAACAACAGACTTGATGAAGCAGAAGAAGAATATCTGCACTAGAAGACAAATCTTTGGAAATTTTACAAAAAAAAAAGAAGAAGAAGAAAATAGAAAACTTAAAAACAGTGTTGGAGACTTATAGGATACTATCAAACAACCAAACATCCAGGTCTTGGGTGAGCTTTAAGGAGTAGAAAAAGAGAAAGGGATAGAAAGTATAGTTAGTGAAATAATTATAGAAAAATTCCCCGATTTGGAGAAAGAAAGGAATGTTCAAATTAGAGGGAGCACATAGAACTCTTAACAGATGTGACCAGAAAGGATCTTCCCCATGACATACTGTAGTCAAACTCTCCACAATAAAACATAAAGAAAAGATTCTAAAATGGACATGAGAAACCAAGAGCTGATGCTGCCATCCTAGTATCAGACAAAATAGACTTTAACACCACATTACTTTCAGAGGATCGCCAATTAGACTCACAGCTGACTTCTCATCAGAAACCCTACAGGCTAGAAGGGAATGGCGAGACACAGCCCAGGTACTTAGAGGGAAAAACTGCCAATTTAGAATACTGTACCCCACAAAGCTTCCATTTATGAATGAAGATGAAATAAAGACCTTCCATAACAAACAGAACTTGAAATAATTTGTTGATACTCATCCAGGATATGCTACACACAGAAATGCAAAAAGATACCCACCATCATGAACGAATGAGAAGGCAGAAAAACCACCAGTAGAAGTACAAAAGAAATCCAAAGGAAACAGTAGAAAGAATTACAGAAAAAAGGCAGGGTCAAATCATTATTTATCAATAGTCGCCTTGAATGTAAATGGACTCAATTCTCCAGTTAAAAGATACAGGATGGCTGAATGGATTGAAAAAAGAGACCCACCTATTTTGTGCTTATAAGAAACATATCTCAGGGCTAGTGCTGTGGCGCAGCAGGTTAACGCCCTGGCCTGAACTGCTGACATCCCATATGGGCGCCAGTTTGAGCCCCAGCTGCTCCACTTCCCATCCAGCTCTCTGCTGTGGCCTGGGAAAGCAGTACAAGACGGCCCAAGTCCTTGGGCCCCTGCACTCACATGGGAGATCAGAAAGAAGCTCCCAGCTCCTGGCTTTGGATTGGCGCAGCTCTGGCCATTGTAGCCAACTGGGGAGTGAACCATCAGATGGAAGACCTCTCGCTTTCTGTGCCTCTCCTCTGTCTATGTAACTCTGACTTTCAAATAAATAAATCTTAAAAAAAAAAACCACATATTATCAACAAAGATACACATAGACTGAAAGGGAAAGGTTGGAAAAAGATAGTTCATGCTAACAGAAACCAAGAAAGAGCTGATGCTGCCATCCAAGTATCATACAAAACAGACTTTAACATAACAACTGTTAAAAGAGATGAAGGGCACCATGTAATGATTAAGAGATCAATCCAACAGGAAGATTTGACTATAATAAACATATATGCACCCAATTACAGGGTGCCTGGCTACTTAAAAAATGCTAATAGACCTAAAAGGAGACATAAACTCTAATACAATAGTAATACTCCACTTTCAGCAATGGACAGATCAATCTGACAGAAAATCACAAAGGACACAGAGTTAATTGACACTATAGACCAAAATGAGCTAATGAATAGCTATAGAACATTTCACCCCACAGTGGCAGAACACACATTCTTCTCACCAGTACATGGAACTTTTTCTAGGATAGATCACATGCTAGGCCACAAAGCAATCTCATCAAATTCAAAAAAATCGAAACCATTCCATAAACCTTCTCAGACCTCAATGGTATAAAGCTAGAAATCAACAACTCAAGAATCTCTAGAATATATATATATATATATATATATATATATATATATATATAAATACTTGGAGAATGAAAAACAAGCTCCTGAATAAACAATGGGTCATAGGGGAAATCAGAACATTTCTGGAAACAAATGAAGATGACAATACATCATGCCAAAACCTATGGGATACAGCAAAAGCAGTGCTAAGAGGGAAGTTCATAGCAGTCAGTGCCTACATGAAGAAACTGGAAATGTATCAAATAAATGAGCTATCAATGCATCTAAGGACCTAGAATATCAACAACAAACCAAACACAAAAGTAGTAGAAGGAAAGAATAATTAAAATTAGAGACAAAATAAAACAAAACAAAAAAGTGACATAAAAAGCTGTTTTTTTTGAAAAAATAAACAATCAATATACCATTGGTATAACTAACCAAAAAAGGAGAAGACCCAAATCAATAAAATCAGAGATGTAAAATGAAATGTAACAACAGACAGCACAGAAATAAAAAGAATCCTCAGAAATTACTACAAAGAGTTGTCTGCAAGCAAACTGGAAAACCTAGAAGAAACAGATTGATTCCTGGACACATACAACCTACCTAAATTTAGCCATGTAGACACAGAAAACCTAAACAGACCCATACCCACAATGGAAATTGAATCAGTGTTAAAGACCACCCCTCCCCAACAAAGAAAAGCCCAGTAATGGATGGCTTCAATGCTGAATTCTACCAGACATTTCAAGAACTAACTCCAGTTCTTCTCAAGCTATTCAAAACAACTGAAAGGAGGGAATCCTTCCAAATTCTTTCTATGAAGCCAGTGTCACCTTAATTCCTAAAATTGAAAAAGACATAACAGAGAAAGAGAACTACAGACCAATGTCCCTGATGATGCAAAAATCCTCAACAAAATACTAGCCAGTTGAATCCAACAACACAACAGAAAGATCATTCACCCAAACCAATTGAAACTTATCCCTGGTATGCAGAGATGCTTCAACATTTGCAAATCAATCAATGTGATACATCACATTAACAAATTAGGAACAAAATCGATATGATTATATCAATAGATGCAGAGAAAGCATTTGATAAAACACAATACACTATCATGATGAGAACTTTTACAAAATAGAGTATAAAAGAAACATTCCTCAACATTCAAGGCAATTTACAACAAAGACACAGCCAGCATCCTATTGAATAGAGAAACTTTGGAAGCATTCCCACTGAGATCCAGAACCAGACAAGGATGACTACTCTCACTACTGCTATTCAATATAATCCTGGAAGTTTTAGCCAGAGCCATTAAGCAAGTAAAAGAAAGCAAAGAGATATAGCCTGGAAAGAAGGAAGCCAAATTATCCCTATTTGCAAATGACATGACTCTATATATAGGGGATCCAAAAGTTTCCATTAAGAGACTATTGGGGCCAGCACCATGGCTCAATAGGCTAATCCTCCACCTGCGATGCCGGCACCCCAGGTTCTAGTCCCAGTCGGGGTGCCAGATTCTGTCCCGGTTGCTCCTCTTCCAGTCCAGTTCTCTGCTGTGGCCTGGGAGTGCAGTGGAGGATGGCCCAATTGCTTGGGCCCTGCACCTGCATGGGAGACCAGGAGAAACACCTGGCTCCTGGCTTTGGATCAGCATGGTGTGCCAGCTGCAGTGAACTGGCTGCAGCGGCCATTGAGGGGTGAACCAATGGAAAAGGAAGACCTTTCTCTCTGTCTCTCTCTCTCACTGTCTACTCTGCCTGTCAACAAAAAAAAAAAAAAGAGAGAGAGAGAGACTATTGGAACTCACAGAAAAGTTTGGCAAAGTAGCAGGATATAAAACCAACACACAAAAATCAACAGCCTTGGCACAGAAAATGCCATGGCTTAGAAAGAATTTCCAAAATCAAACCAACTCACAATAGCTACCAAAAAAACCAAATACCTTGGAATAAATTTTACCAAGGATGTCAAAGAATTCTATGATGAGAAGTACAAAACATAAAAAAATCAACTCTGGCCATTACAGCCAATTGGGGAGTGAACCATCAAATGGAAGACCTCTCTCTCTCCCCTCCCTCCCTCCCTCCTCCTTCCCTCCCTCCCTCTCCTTCTCCCTCTCCCTCCCTCCCTTCCTCTCTCCCTCCCTCCCTCCCTCCCTCTCTCTCTCTCTCTCTCTCTCTCTCTCTCTCTCTCTCTCTCCTTCTCTCTCTGTGCAACTCTGACTTTCAAATAAGCAAATAAATCTTTTTAAAAAGAGAATATTAAAAAATAGAAGACAGGCCGGTGCCGTGGCTCAACAGGCTAATCCTCCGCCTTGCGGCGCCGGCACACCGGGTTCTAGTCCCGGTCGGGGCGCCGGATTCTGTCCCGGTTGCCCCTCTTCCAGGCCAGCCCTCTGCTGTGGCCCGGGAGTGCAGTGGAGGATGGCCCAGGTGCTTGGGCCCTGCACCCCATGGGAGACCAGGATAAGCACCTAGCACCTGGCTCCTGCCATCGGATGAGCAAGGTGCGCCGGCTGCAGCGCTCCGTCCGCGGCAGCCATTGGAGGGTGAACCAACGGCAAAGGAAGACCTTTCTCTCTGTCTCTCTCTCTCACTGTCCACTCTGCCTGTCAAAAAAAAAAATAGAAGACATAAAAAATGGAGAACTCTTCCATGTTCATGGATTAGAAGAATCAATATTACCAAAATGTCCATATTACTGAAAACAATCTACATATTCAATGCAATGCCAATGAAAATACCAAGGACATTCTTCTCAGATACAGAAAAAATGATGTTGAAATTCATATGGAAGCATGGAGACCCCAAATAGCTAAAGTGAACTTACACAACAAAAACAAAGCCAGAGGCATCAAAATTCCAGAATTCAAAGAATACTGCAGGGCAGTTATAATCAAAACAACCTGGTACTGGTACAAAAACAGATGGACACACCAAGGAAACAGAATAGAAACACCAGAAATCAACCCAAGCATCTACAATCAACTTATATCTGAAAAAGCAGAAAAAATCAACCCCTAGAGCAAGGAAAATCTCTTCAATAAATGGTTCTGGTAAAATTGGATCTCCACATGCAGACATATGCAGTAAGAACCCTACCTTACATCTTACACAAAAATCTACTAAAAATGAATTAAAGATGTAAATCTGTGGCCCAATACCATCAAATTACTAGAGAACACTGGAGAAACCCTGCAAGACATTGGCACAGGTAAAGAGTTCTTGGAAAAGACCCCAGAGGCACAGGCAGTCAAAGCCAAAATTGACAAATGAGATTACATCAAATTAAGAAGCTTCTGCACTATGAAAGAAACACTCAGCAAAGTGAAGAGGCAAGTGACAGAATGGGAGAAATTATTTGCAAACTATAAAACTGATAAAGTATTAATAACTGTGATACATAAAGAGATCAAGAGATTCAACAACAAAAAAAAAACCAAACAGCGCAGTTAAGAAATGGGTGAAGAACTTAAACAGACATTTTTGAAAAGAGGAAATCCAAATGGCTAACCGACACATAAAAAAATGCTCAGGATCACTAGCCATCAGGGAAATGCAAATTAAAACCACAAAGAGACTTCACCTCACCCCCACGGGAATGCTTTTATATAGAAATCAACAAATAAGTAATGCTGGCAAAAATGTGAGGCTAAAGATACTCTAATCCACTGTTTGGTGGGAATGTAAACTTGTAAAGTCACTATGAAAGACAGTATAGAGATTCCTCAAAAATCTGAATACAGACCTATCATATGACCCAGCCATCCCACTTCTGGGAATTTACCCAAAAGAGATGAAATTGGCATGTTAAATAGTTATCTGTACTCCCATGTTTATCACAGATCAATTCACAATAGCTAAGACATGGAATCAACCCAAATGCCTGTCAACTGAAGACTGGATAAAGAAATCATGGGATATGTTTACCATGGTACACTACACAGCAACTAAAAAATGAAATCTGGTAATTTGAAACAAAATGGACAAAACTAGAAAACATCATACTTAGTGGAATTACCATATGTACTCCCTGATCTGTTATAACTAATATATCACCTAAGAAGCAATCTATAGAAGTGAAATTGACACTTTGAGAAGTAATGAATTTGAACAGTCATTGTCTTAACTGTTGAGAAACAGGTTTTTTTCAAACTATGTGTTGAACTCTTCTTTACTTAACATAGAGTTAATCATATGTGTATAAATAAATCGAAAATAGGTCTCAGTGAAAAATAAGAGTGCATATAAGAGAGGGAGGAGAAAGGGGGTGGGAGTGTGGGTGGGAGGACAAGCATGGTGGGAAGAATCAAAATGTTCCTAAAGTTGTAATTATGAAATGTATGAAACTTGCAACTGTAAAACTGTATAGTTCAGTATACATTCCTACAGATTTACTTCTACACATACAGCTTAAAAACTTGCCATGGAATTCCAAACCCCTACAAGTGGGGGAAAGGGGAAATAGAGGAAGCATTTTAAGTATTAAAGTAATCATAGGGATAGGATTAAGTGTTAAAGTGATCATATAGAGAGTTCTAAGTATTAAAACGATCATACAAATAGGATTAAGTGTTTGGTAATAATAATAAATAGAATTAAAAATGTGTGAACACTCCAACATGGGAAGCAGTCTACACCAAATACTAATGGAAAGACAATTGTTTAAAGTAGCACTCTGACCTCAGAATCAGCACTCAAGGCATTCTGGTCTGGCTGAAAAGCCCACAAGAGCATTTCAGGCAAGGAAAGCCAAGACACTAGGACAAAAAGTGTCCTACATGAAAGACTTCTGTGGGTGAGACCCCAGTGGAAAGAACTGGTCATCAAAGAAGGATGTACCTTTCTCTGAAGGGAGGAGAGAACTTCCACTTTGCGTTTGACCTTGTCTAAATATTGATGGAGTTTGTGGATTCAAAAGGCTTCTATAGTCTAAGCAGCTCATGTCAAGAGCCTGGGGTGATAACTGATATAATACATAAAAGTGTTAATTGTTAAATTAACAACAGGAGTCACTGTGCACTAACTTCCCATGCAGAACCTCTGTCCTCCAAGAGTTGTATTATGAGAGCTAATCGTAAAACTTGTTCTCAAAGATTTACTTCCTCTTAGTGTATTAAGTAGAGAATATTCTTATGTCTCATAAGTTTTAGATAAGCCTAAGTGCCCAAAGCCATTGCTTATTTCCTTAGGTGCTTCTCCAATTAATGATAAAATTTGTTCTCAAAGAAAAAAAAGTATATTATCAAAAAAATAAAAAGAAAAACAAGAAAGGAAGTAGGAAGAAAGGTGGGAGTGAGAAAAGCAGGGAAGATGGGGTGGGAAGTGTCTTTTAAAATTGTACATATGAGATACATGAAATGTGTTCTATTTATATAGGTTTAATAAAAAAAAAACCACTTTCATGGTAAATCACTTCTTTGGGATATAAAATATAACAACCCAAACTCCTACAATTCTCCATTAAGAACAAATAACCAAGAGAACAATGATTCATCCTTTTAACAAATATTATTTTTGATTTATATTGCAAGGGCCAATGAAATAGATAAAATGCAGGTCCCTGCTCTTAAGTATCAGAGGAAGAAGCTAATAATCATAAAACAACAACATGAATTAAGTGTGACAATAGTATGAAAAATGAAATATGTTTATTGAAGGAAAAAATAAGTTCAAAAGAATGATAAAAAGAACTACATAGCATGAGGAGTCAGGCATTGAAATAAGTGAAAATAGTAATATTTCAATGGTAAGTTGCTGGGTTTTACTTTATTCTTTTTAAAAGTAAAAAAATAAACAACTTAAAGATTTATACACAACATTTTGCAAAAAAATTGGTTCTGCATTTATTAGTTGAGACATTTTTGATTTACCATGAATTTCCCCTTTAATTTCCCCTGTTCTATAACCAGGTCATGATTTACCATGAAAGTGGTTTTTTTAATTAAACTTATATAAATAGAACACATTTCATGTATCTCATACATACAGTTTTCAAAGATACGTCCCACCCCATCTTCCCTCCTTCTCTCATAGATTTTTGGTCACAGATCTCAGAAATCCAACTTGGATTTCTGGCTTGGGGAAAAAGGAACTTATTGGATTTGAGGGAAGAATACTAGTGACATTTCATGAAGGGTTAAAGACACAGCTATTTTATGACTGGTCCAGTTTTCATCAAGTAACCATCCTTAAGCCAATCAACAGAAGCTTTGAGTGTGGCCATGTTTTATAAACATGGTAGAATGTGAGAATCCAAGAAGTTGCAATAAAGAAAATAGGACTTCAAAAAGGTAATGGATATGGAACAGATAAAACCATAAATTTCTGCTCTTAGTTATGTGAAATTTTAGTCCTTTTTACTATAAGCAAGACCTCTCCCTGAAAATTATTTAATATTATATAAATATGGTTGGGCACCCATCTCCTCATTTCTGTTTAAGGCTTACCTATTGTATAAAAATCATCAGAACAACATGCACTTTAAGGGTGGGTGGGGAAAGAATGCCTCCAAGCCTTCCCGGTAAATCTAATACCAAAAGTACAGAGAAATTCCAGGAACAAGTTTCTCATGGATCACTAGAACTGCAGGTTTTGATGTAATCTACTTCATGTACCCATATTTAAAACAAAGAGAGGCTCATATCTCCTTTAATTTCCCCTGTTCTATAACCAGGTCATGAAAAAATGTAAGCTTCACACTGGCCTTCCCTACTGGATATCCATACATGTTAAACAAAGTTTAATTTAAGATCCACTTCACCTAGTTAAATCTAAAGATAACTGTCCTAGCTCCTAGCACCTAGAATGATTAAATCTAAAGATAATTGTCCTAGCTCCTACAATGAGGCCCATGCAAGTTACGGCCTCATACAAATAAGATGCTCAGTGAGAAACCCTGATGAGAGGCAGAGATTTTCAGATCCCAACAAAATTTGATGCATATTGAAATTCACTTTTACATTAAAATGATCATTAAAAGGTATGCCTACTAGGTATGCCCAGCAGGCTTTGTTCTGATAAATATCAACACATTGTACAGGAACCTTCATGGTCATCACTGGCATTCCCATGAGCTTTCCTGAAATAATTGAAAGTCTGGGAGCTCAACACACAATCCAGCAAACAACTCTCAAATTGTTCCCTGAGCCCTCCAAGCACAACTGCCTGATTTACTAAACACACAGGACATCCATTTATACTTGAATTTCAGACAAATAACAGTATTCTTTTTAGTAGAAGTATGTCCCCTGCAATATTTGTGAGGATGTACTTTATTTAAAAATTAATCCTTACCTGAAATTTGGCTCTAGTTGAATATTCTATATTTTATCTGGCATCCTTATCCCCCCTAAGGTCTCTTTAGTATCATCTTTAATTCTTGTCCTTAAACGTTTTCATTCTAAACCACTACCAAGAATTAAATTTTTCCAAGCTCTTTATCCAAATCCTATAAGCTTTTTACTTCCTCCATTAGTGGTCACAAAACTTAGGATTTGAAGAATAGAAGAAAATAGGAAAAAAATATAATTATTTCCTCCCACAAATAATCTCTTGCCCCTCAAGCCAATCCACACCCAAAATAAAGTACTAATAGTGTTGAGCCTATTATAGATTAACACCATTGTTACTTCCTAAAATATATGACAGAGAAAACTAGCAACACCAAATATGTCCTTGCCAGGTTACGTGACGGCCAGCGGAAAGAAACGCTATTGTCATGGCACTGTCCTGTCTATATATCATAAGTGTGTGCATATCCTTGCAAAAGGCCTGCCACAAGGGAAGGAGGAGACTGTACATCACCTCCCAACATCTAGACTTTATATTTAAACCTACCCTTGCAGTGTCAGGTCTGGGAGGTCCTTGTATTAAACACAAATCATAAAATACCTGAAGAATGAACACGAAAATCGTAACTCTTACTTCAACTCAATGCCTCTACTGTCACTTTTATTTGAGAATTTTTACTAGTTTTTGTTGGAGGCAGGGAGTATATATGGAGGTAAGATGATTACATTTGGCCAAGAAAAACAATATAATTCTAGAATGGAGAGACAAAAACATTTCATCATTGACTTTAGCAGATAGTTTCAAACAAACCTCCAGGCCCCATCTGTTAGGTGGCCCCATGTCCAGTTGCTGAGCTCCCAACATGGAGTTCTTAAGGTTGATAAATTAAGGAAATGAATCATGCATTTATTCTTCCCTTCCTGAGCTTGACAGTGATACTTCCTGAGTTTCAGTGTAATCAAACAATCGGTAAGTAACATTTCTTCTATATGGGAAAATTTCCATTAATAAATGCATAAGGAATAATAGAACTAGAAAATCAAAATCACCTTTTGTAAGCCCTTAAATGAAATAATGGATCTAGACAGCAACCATCAAAGGACTCAAAGCTTTGTAAGCAACGGATAAGACTGACATACCTGAACCCACGCATCAATCTTAGCATCACTTAGAATGGGACAAGCAGACTTCATAGTCTCCTGATATGAAGCAACAGGAAATGAAAAACACTTCCCAGAAAAGTAGCCTTGCCTAAAAATTTGAACTTCAATGCCACTGAGTCTCTAGATCACCATATCATCCTCCGTACTTTTTGTACATTTGAAATTTTTCATTTAAAAGTAATGTTTCAAAAATATCAATTATTCAGAATGCTCTTGAACATTGTGCTTCAACCTTCATGTTAAATCCTTCTAAGATGCATTATTAGTTCCCTTTCCGACCTAACTACACTCACCATCCTGAACACAGCAGAGGTTTTCTTTGATGACTAGGGTCATCATTTCAGGCTTATTATAATAAATTTCAAATAGAAGTTTCCATAGCTACTGATTTAAAGCATGTAAAGGAGATTTAACTAACTCACTACTAATCCCAAAATATTCATTGATCATAAATAGTTTTTGGGATCTTTCATGTACTAAATATTGCCACCCTCTATTTTCTTGATATTTGGGCATTTTCTGGAAAAAGTACATAATATTGAAAACCATTATGGAGCTGAGAACTGGGACTACTAAAACATTCTGATTAGTTGGGTTCTGATTTTTATACACATACACACACACACATACACAAACACACACATACAAGAACCAATGGAAGAGAATGCAGGAACTCCACTTTTTTGCTGTTATTCCTTTCTTCCAATCTGGTTGTGCAGATTTTGGTTGTCTATATGTACTAAGGCTTTGTGAGGTTAACTTGAGACTTCGTGAAGACAATAAGTGCAAAGAAAAAATTGAACCTTATTCACATCCAAACATAAAGGAGTGGTAGTAGGGTTCTAAAAGAATATCCTTATTTTTCTTCATGCAACTCATGCTGTAAACCCTTATGTAGGGTAAGGACTATGCTTCTGATATAACACTAACTGCCATTTTTCCTCCATCTTCACCATCATATTTTATTCCACCCTGGCCCACAGTGGCAGTACTGCATTTCTTATGAGTGCCCTTTTGTTAAATCTCTCCTAATGGACTTCAAAGTTCATTGTCTGCACCTTTATTATCACTCATTGCTGAGGATACTCAGCCTCCTTCCAGGATTCTCTGTAGCACACAGGCTGCCTACACTCTGTAAACTTCTGGAACATACTGCTTGCCTCTCCATTCATGATGTGTTATGATTTGCTACCTGACTTTTCTCTGAGCTCTTAAGGAGCTGTTCTGTATTTTCTGGCTGCCTGTGGCAAAGGAAAGAGAAGGGGCTTTTTGTTTGTTTGTTTTTATATTTGTGGTAAGGGTAACTTTCTGATTGGAGTCCCTGCTAAAAACTGACTTTTTTCTGCCTTACTTTGTTTTGGATGCAATGGCATTGGTCTTGAATACACACAACCTATCTTTTGGCTGCTATGAAGGGTGGTAAGTAGTTCCTATAGGGCCATGCCCAATGCCAAATAGGCTCCAACAGCAACCTTTTGGAGACTGGTTTTGCATTTTCAAACTCCACAAATTAGAGAAAATTTGCTTGTGGATAGAAGTTGAGATCAAGGTTCTAAGAAAGGAAAAGAAACTACAAAATTCAGAACTGACTTTAACAGAAAGAACCTCTGTCACTGTGATTCTGCCCCTTTTCTGATAAGGTAAAATGACCACTCATCTCTATCTCCCTTAAATTATCTTTCTCCCCGCATCCAACCCCATTTCCAGGATAAAAACTTGAAGATTAAGACCACCACGCATCTTTTACTTGAGAAGCACAATACATAAGTAGAAGTCTCAAGTTTAAGTCCTGGGGGGGGGGATGCCATCACCTAGAAAGGTTATGGTAAACTCATAAGCAAGAGATGTAACTTCTCATGGGTACCACGAGAGAACTGAAGGCAAAGAACTGGAGTTCAGGACAGTAACTGCAGGCTTAATAAGATAGAAAATCACTCTACTGCAGATGGAAGAGGACCAAATCAACAACAAAATGAAAGAACCAAGGATCAAAGAAGAAGATCCAAAATCAGGGACTACCATCAGCTGTCTGACTGTATTGAGAAAAAGGGATGGAAATAGGCTAGATGAGTATGAGGAAAGCCATCCCAATACAGATCCAGAAGGAGTCACTTCTCTCTACTGATTACATCTCGGGCCAAGAGAATAAAGGCCAATCTGCAGAAGCTGGACACGTCGTGCTCTTCCACATGACAAAAAGGAAGGCTAAAGATAGAAAACAGCACAGCTTGCGGTTTAAGGGTAAAATCAGAGTGAACTAACCAGCATTCATAATTGAAGGAAACAGAACCTAGAGAAGAGGCTGCCGCCCGAAGAAGAAATAAATCTATGCCATTACTGAAGCAGCAGGGATGGGATTTAATGTTCCCAACTTGAGTGGGGTGAGCTGAATTAAGGCAGCTGTATCTGTGGGAGGCATCCAGGCCGTCTCACTCCGGGAGTCTTCAGTTATGCACCCAAGCTGTCAAGGTTGCTAAGCTATAGTGGGTGATGCTGGGAGTAGGGAAGTTCCACTGGGATGGAATGAAATGAAAGGGGGAAAATGTGGCTCAGGCAGATCAGTTTTGAGTGATGGAAATCACTTTTCTGCCTTCCCAAGGATTTCAGGTTATCCATTGCTACAATCTACTTAAATCTAGAGCTTGACCAACATTCCTTTAATAAGTAGTTACTGGTAATTCCACATTCAAGGCATTTGCAATCAAAGTATGAACCAAAAGAAAATAACTGAGTAGGTGACACTGAAAGGAATGGGCCAAAAGAGAAATTCATTTCCAAGTTGGAATATTAGTTTGCTGGATTATAAACAATATTGGACTGCTGACTATCATCTGATCTAAACACAGATTCTATTCATCCATGCATCTATCCAAGATTCAACAAATAAGCATGCCAAATATGTATTCTCTGCCAAGATTTGTACCAGATGGTTGGAATAGAAAGATGGCAGACATGATGCCTAACAATGAATAGCTCTGCATGGTAGGGAAGAAGGGAAAAACATTACAGCAACATAAGCACAAATTAGATAGATAGTCCAAAGTACTTGAAGAGCCCAGGTATGGTAACACTTTACCTCCAACTGGTAAAAGTGTAGTGAGGCATTGCAGTCAGAGGGACCAGCATGTGCAAAGATAAGGATAAGCAAAACAATATGGTATTTTCTTGGAAGGGCAATTAGTTTCCTGTGATTGGAGTCCAGATTGCAGATGGGAAAAACACAGAGTGGATAACCGCAGAGTTTCTCAACATCTTGGACTACAATTCCTTGTTAGGGGGATTTTCCTGTGCGTTACAGGAGGTCTAGCAGCACCATGGCCTCTACTTACCAGAGCCAGTCATGTATAACAATAATCAAAAATATATGCAGATATTGTCAATTTCCCTTGAAGACAGCAAGTGGCCCTGGTTGAGAATCTTCTGTTTAGAGAGGTAGAAATGGATAAATGTTATGAATGGCTTTTCATGAGGCTTGGATTTTATCTTCCCAAGCAAAGGAAATCATGGGAGGAATTGGGATGATCAGCTACATCCTTCAAACATACTACTTTTGTAAAGGGGCTTTCCTGAGGGGCAAAGCTATAGTAAGAAGACTAGTCAGGAGGAGGCTACTGCTATCATCCAGGCAAAGAGGAATGCAAACCTGAACAAGAGCAATGGCACTAGAGCAGAGAAAGAGGTCAGAAAGTAGGAAAAGAGGTGAGAAAAAGATACCATGCCTTCCCAGACAAAATAGTAACCAAAGGGCAAGCAAACTAAATCTTAAAATGATTATCATTGGTAAACAGATTTACAGTATGGTGATAGAAAAATGAATACTTCATGAAGCTTTCCTAAGGAAACATTACCGCTTTGTCAAAAATGATTCCACATTAAAATTAATACATTCATTTATTTAACAACACTATTAACTTCTAGGGATACCAGAAAATGGGAGAAACTCTGTGTAAACACATATAGGATTACATGCACAAAATGAAACCAGGAGGCTTGCTGGGTTGGTGACCTGTGAAATCTAAACAGACCTCAATCTCTCCTACTGCTGCTTCAAAACTTACTCCATCTCAAGAATGAGGGGAAAAAAACACTTTATGCAAGCAATGCTGCCTTTCTCAAGGAGAGACTTGCATACACCCAAACACGTTCTAGTCTTGAGTTTATATAACCATTTGTCCACTGATCTCAGTGTTGAGGCACTTCAGAAGCCAATTAGTTGTCCTTCTGCTGAGAGCACCTTTACATGAGAAAATTCAAATGCTCTTGCTGGGATGACTGTCAGATCTTGACACAGAGACACCCTACTTACCAGTACCTCCATTCCTACTGAGATCCACAAGAGCAGCAGCACAATGAGCTTAACTCTGGCAACACCACCACACTCCCACACACTGGGCTGTCCAATCAGACAGCACACCTGCTTGTCTCTGTAACGCCGCTGCCGGACCCCTCCCAGCACCATGCCTAATACCATGTTCACTGTCTTCCCCAGATCAGCTCTGCATGACCAAAACACACAACCCCATGTTCCTGGAGTCATCACACAAATTGAAATCAGAGTAAAAACCGCAAACTGTGTGTTTCTCAGACTTGAATATCACTGGTAGGAGAAGCATTGAATTGGCTAAATTAACATTTTTCTCCTTCAAGGTGTTTTTTATTCCCCTACCTTTTCTATTTCATTTTCAACACTCAGGTAACTGACTTATTAACCAATCTCTCCGGAGACTGCTGGTCTTTCCAAGGAGACTGTTATAGAAAAAGCGTATTCTGCCCAAACTTACTATTACTAGAACACCTCAGGAGACACAACATTTATAAACTTCCTGTCACCCAATGTGCTGTTCAGAAGCCATTCATTTTAACTTAATTTGCAGGACTGCAAGTCTCAAGCTCACCTGCTATATAAAAGTGACTTTTTTACCTATTACCTATTATCATTTTGCCTCCTGCCAACGATATAAAGAGTGCCACAGAGCTGAAAGTCCTTCATTTGTAGTTAAACACTGAACTCCAAGACAGTTCTTATCTAAAAGACAACCTGTCCCAGCCCCAGATAATATTTTGGAGTAATGAATTCTTCATGGAAATATTTGAAAAATAATTTCAGAATCATTTTTCCTGTCAACTTGTCTTTGTTTCTTCTAATGTTTATCTGAGTTTTCTTATTCATGCACAGAAAACAACAACTCTTATCCCTAGAAAATGTTCTAAGTGCTAAAAAAGAAATTACATACCAGGTGGGCAATGCACATGCCGTATCAGAGTGCCAGTGTTTAAGTCCTGCCTCTACTTCCATTCATCTTTCTGTTTAATGCACAGCCTGGGAGGCAGCAGGTGATGGCTCAAGTGCTTAGGTCACTGCCACCCATTTTGGAGACCTAAATGGACTTCTGCATTCTTGGTTTTGACCTGGTCTAGCCCCACCTGTTGCAGGCACTTGGGGAATCAGCAAACAGAAGAGCTATGTGTATGTATGTGTTTGCACATGTTCATGTGTGCACATCAGTCTGCCTTTCAAATAAATAAGCACTGATGACAGAAATCCTGTATCATTTTACAGTTTGGTAATGATAAACTAATCAAATGACTCAAATCTCCTTCTGCTGGTGAAGACTGCCAGTCACTACCATTATGATATGTGCCCTAGATTCCTGAAAATAATTTGATAATAGGGATAAGGTTGGCCCAGTTTATTAGTGGTGAGAGGTCAAGATAGTGAAGTCAATGTCTATTGCACTATGGGTGAGTTAGGGTCATATACTAGAATACTTCAAAACGTTCTTGGGAAAATGAGATTAAAAGAAGCTTTTAGGGTCTAATGTTGTGGCACAGAGGGTTAAGTTGCTGTTTGCAATGCCAGCACCCCATGTCAGAGTGCTGGTTAAGGTGCCTATTGCTGTGCTGCTGATCCACCTCTCTGCTAATTTGCCTGGAAAAGCAACACAAGGTGGCCCAAGGACTTGGGGCCCTGCGACCCAAGACCCACATGGAGTTCTGGGTTCCTGGCCTCAGCCTTGCCCAGTCCTGACTGTGCAGTCGTTTGAGAAGTGAACCAGCAGATAGATTTCTCCCTCTCTATTTTTCCTCTTTGCCACTCTGCCTTTGAAATAAACAAAAAATAAATTCTTTTTTGTCAAAGATGAGTTCATTTTGGTACAAAAAAATTTGAAAGCCATAGCTTTTTCATAATATGCACTTTCCACAAACTTTTTGAAGATCCCCTGTATGGATTTCAAAAACTTTACACCAAAAATAAAAATCTTTTTTAATTCCATTTTTTCCTCAAAGTTTTTAAGGGATTGCTTTCCTCTAACTTTAAACTATTTTGTCAACTTAACTGAATCACATTATCTGGGTGTTTATGCTGCATCCACGCTACTGTTCCCCTGAAACTATTTTTGGTAAGATCACCAGTGTCTCCATTTTTGCTAAATCCATCCACTGTACATTTTAAAGTCCTCTTTTTAATTGCCCTTTATATTTTCTCCTCTTATCCTCTCTTATTGAGCTACTTTTGGGAAATTTCCTCAACTTTCCCCACCCTATTATTCTGGTGAAATGTTTTGTTTGAGCCATCTTCCCTATATTTTCTTCCCTTGTTCTTTGTACTTTTCAATTTCATGGCATTTTAATCTCCTTTTATGGCAGTAATAGCTTCCAGTATCTTCTTAAATCTGAAAACTGTAGAGCTGTCATTGTTGTTTCTAAATGATCTCTGCTTCTCTGAGTTCTCTGTTTCTTCAGGGGTCAGTTCTTTATGGCTATCTTTCACTTTCTCATCTAGGCTGTTTACTTCCTCAGATATAAGGGCTTCCCTTCAGGATGACAGGTGAGGAGGTGAGACCTAGCTTTACTAGGGCTTATCTAAATGACAGAATGTGAAGAGCTTTTCTCCAGGGTGATAACACCCACACTATCACCCCAAGTTCTTCCCAAATTGTTGTACAACTTCTTTGGAAAGAACACTCTGAGTTTCTGTTTTGTTGATGCCGCTGTTTTTGCCTGGAGCAAAATATCTAGTTGCTAGACTTTCTGAAGGAGAAAGCAGATAATGTGTCCTTATATAAACAGGTGTTTAAATAAAACTTCCAATTCTCCGCTTTCAGCAAATTCTCATTCCCACGCTCAGTTATCTGCTGTTTCTAAGCTTGAAGTCTGAAGAGTTTTTGCAGTATTCTTGGCAAGCAGGCTGGCTCCTTTCTCATCTGAAACCTTTCCAGCAAATACTATGGTGGGATTTTCTCCACTTTGCTCCACCAATTGTCCATCTGTTTTCTAGAAGTGAAAATAGTACCTGTGTCATTTCTCTTTAGGTAAACTGAGGACAACATTGTTTCTCCCTGAACTATTTGTCAGTCTTTGTTAATACAATATGAAATTTAGTCGTAACTTGGAAATTTATATCCTAAATAAAAGTTAAAAAAAAATACAATATGAAATTTGATACCTCTGTTAGGTAGGAAGTCAGAAGTTGAGCCTATGAGTGTATTAAAAGGCCTAAAGACCAGCACCTACTGCAGAAGCTCCAGAAGCCCAGCATCTTGCACTTCAAAGTCCTGCCCAGACCCTGATGACCTCCCAGGTGGTCCTAGCCCTTCCCCCAAGGAAAGCTCCCAGGAGAATTCTCTCTCCTCAGGACCAAAGGGGTTACCTGACAACATGGGGCAATAAAACCTTCTCAGAAGCCCTAAGGGAAGCCCCCCTACTCTACCTGGGGCCCAAGCAAATCTGGGGAGGAATTTGCTACTTTTCACCCACAAACCCTTCTGCCAGCACTCCCCATTCTTCCTCCTGGAGGAGAGAGGGAGGTGGGTAAACAGATTCCCTTAAAAACCTGGGGAGTCCAAACAGACTGCGCGCTCAGCCCTCTGCCTGGCCTGCCCAGGTGTATTCCCTCCACTCAACCCTGTAACCTGGCTCTCTCCTGGTCCGAGTGACTGGGTGCTCTCTCCGTCCCTTCCGTCCTGATGGATGCCCTATCCCAAATAAAGCCTTATCATTCTGCTCTCTGTCTCATGCCTGAATTCTTTCTTGCATGAAGACAAGAATCCCACAGCTTCCACGGTCTTCCCTCCGGTAATACCTCTACATTGTTAAATTTTTATAATATATAATTTCTCTTTCCAGAAAACAATAGCAAACACATATTTAGTAACTTTTCAGGAACTGTACACATGTGATAGTCTTTCTGAGCCCATAAACCTATGAGAGTACTTTTCTGTTGCTTTCATGCATTATTAAAAACTTGGGTGAGTACCTTCATCAAAAAAATTTTCCCTGAAAAGCTTATTACTACCTACTTGTTATACAGATTACCCTATCATAGCTTGGTTGAGTTTTGCACAAAACTTTTGGGGGATTCAGGGTTTTATATTAATGCTCTTATTGGTCTATAAATTTCAGGCATCCTTTTTACTTTCAGGTTGTGTCTGAAAACAGGTCTTAACTCTAATTTCTTTTGGAATTAAATGGTATTAAATGCTGACTCAACCTTGCATCCATTTGGGAAAATTTTCTTCTTTATATCTTTTATTATTACTTTGATACAATTTATGCTGACATTATCTTCAGAAATTCCTGATACTCATCATTTCACTACCTATTCTCTGGCTTCCACATGGATTAACTTTATTATCCTCTTCATCTCTCTGATCACTTCTTTTGGGTTCTGAAAGAGCCTCTCAACATTCTCTTGTAACTGATGCAATTTTTTGCAATTTCTATTAGGTCCTTTCATCCTTTCAAAGATTTCGAAAACATTCCTCTGTTTCCTTCTGTAGGTCATTTTCCAAGTACACTGTATGTGCATCTTCAAGGCAATGTCCCTTTTCTCAGGTTGCGGAAAGTTTCCGAAAGCCCCATGTTGCTTTTATTTGTTTGCTCCTTCTGTACTGAAGAGAGTTTCATTCAGGTCCTCTCCTCTGATGGGTAAGTTACAAATACTGCTCTCAATCCCCTTCCCACTCCCATTCAGAACTTAACATGCAAAAATGGTGATTACTTATACTTACATACATACATATATGAAGATCTTCAAAAAGTTCTTGGATAATCAAATTAAAAGACAAGTTTATTTTAGTGCAAAAATGTGAAATCCATGCATAGTTGATTCAGAATTCACATTTTGCATGGACTTTTTTGTTTTGTCCTCCCAGAAAATTTTTATTTATGGTATATAATCTTCATGTATTTAATAAACACAAATTTATGAACACAGTGATTCTTCCCACCCTACCATTCCTCCTAACCCTTCTCCCACTCTTCTTCCTTCTATTCCCATTCTTATTTTTTACTTAGCTTTATTTTCAATTAACTTTATACCCATAAGATTACCCTATGCTAAGTACAGAGTTCAACAAATAGTATAAAAAAAATATAACTAATCCTCAACAGTCAAGACAAGGGCTGTTCAAAGTCATCGCATTTCAAAGTGTCAAGTTCACTTTGAACTTACCATTGAACTGGTTGAAGACCTCTGAACTTTTTGAAGACCTCTTATATATCCTTTTGGTAGATTCTGTTTCACTTTTCAAGATGTTCATGACAACATCCACCCACTGCCCCTACATGCCCTTCTGTAATGTAATATTGCCACTTGCCCATCAAGAGGAGGGGCTAACACCCTCCCTTAAATATGGGCTGCCTATAGCTATTCATGTAAGCCAGAAGAATGCAGTGAAAGGGATCACTTCATGATTTTGAAACTAGACCACATGACAAAGGTCATGTTTCTACCCTCTGCTTCATCTCTGGATACTCCTCCCTTGAAACTCAGCTTCTGTGCTGTGAAAAGCTCAAGCCCCATAGACAGACCATGTGCAGGTGCTCTGGGGGATGTTTTCTGTGGATCCCAGTCTTTAGGTCACCCTTCCCCAGGTTCCAGATCAGAGTGAAGAATCATCTAGAGGATTCTAGCTATCAGGCACTTGGAGATCCCATTCATGGTACAGGGGAAATTAACTGTCCAAATTCCTGACTCACAGAATCTACGGGATAATTCACTGAGAAGGAATCAACTCTTAGTCCTAATGCTTGGTGTACTATTGGAATAATTTATTTCTGGACACATTTCATAGGAAGCTGAGAAAGAGTTCAATGTCTCTTTTATGTCCTTTATTATCTCTACATCTTTCTGTGGCAGAATTCAGGTCCCATGATACAAAATTTCAGGGACAGTATAATATATTTATGAGTGGTCCCACGATACAAAATTGTCAAGATGTCTACTTGAACTCTCAGCCCTTCACTTAACTGAGGAGGGATGAGGAGGAGAACAGGCCATGCCTGCCCCAAAAAGGATTCCCCGGGTGGCAGGAAGGAGTAGTCACTGGGCTTTCCCCACTAATATGAGCCATGTAGAAAACACAACGGCATGGACAGAAGTCTCTTCTCGTTTCTTCCCCTCTCTATCCCTGCTAATACGTTCAGAATTTACATGATGCATGTGCCACTCCAGCTGTTTCAATCCTGACCCTGCCTCATTGTGTTAATGAAAACAGCCCCTAGCAACTGAAACTGTTAGGCTTCCTGGAAGGGTGGGGTGTTTTCTCAAAGAAAAACACCCCTACAGGGTGAGGAAATTGTGTCCATTATTTAAGAAAATCTTAGGGTACATGAGTGAATAAACTGTTTCCACCTCAAGGACATAAATCTTGTCCTATTAGGTCACCTGCCGAGTAAACACAGCTTAGCGTTCTATCTCTGACATGGTACCAACCCAAACACAAAATGTAAGGCAGGGACCACTGGACAATATAATTCACTCTCTAAAACTAGTGTGCTTCTACCACTCATAAATATATTATACCCTCTCTGAAACTTTATTATATTTAACCCAAACCATATCTTGGCAGTGACTTGTTCCACAAGTTTATGATTCACTGTGTAAACTAGTAGTTTTTTTTTTTTCTATTTTCCTAAATTCCTCCTCTCTCAGCTTCAAAGAGTCCTCCCTATCCGTTCTTGTACTTTGGAATTTGGTGAACACAAACACATTTATGCCCTTTGTGGCTTAGTTGTCTTTGATCATCTCCCCATGCAGCCTTCATCTCTGTGCGCTGGAAGTCTTAATCTTCTTAGTTTGACCTCATGTTTTAGCCCACATATTCCCTCAATTCTTTCATCTGCCCTTCACTGGCCTTTCTAAGAATCATATTTCTTTGTTGAGGGGCAGTAACCACACACGCGATTTCAAAAGCAGGTGTTCCTAGCCCTATCTTTAACTCTCTCTGGTGGGCTATTCAATCAGGCATGCTTACCTGTTTCCAGCGGGTGGGGGCAAACAGGATGGGAGAAATATTTCAAAGTCAATGTCAAAGCACAGTGTAGAAATATTTTTGCTGTCCAAATGATGCAACAGGAAACTACTCCCTAGACTCCCTTAGTATCTGCTCAAACTTGAATGGCGTGATTTCCAAAGCATGTGGGAGCTACAGCAGTAGGCAGTGTAGAAAAACAAGGAGCCTATTTTTATGCATAATGTTCAGGGTGTGGGGTAGGGGGGAGACATGAGAAAAAACAACCCTGAATTTTGTACATGGGGAAAAAATTAAAATAGGATGGCAGCTTCGTTTTGATATTTTGGTTCTTAGAAGCTGTTGTTTTTGTAGGAATGGGAAAAAATAAACAAGTGGAACAGAAGGTGTTATACACAGGAGGAATATAAACACAGACTAGTGGTATGTTAGTGCTGAGAGAAGAATGCCAAAGTGCCTTCTCAGTATTCCCCCAAACCAGTCTACAGACCAGAGATGATCTGCCACTGTGAGGTCCTTATAGGGAGCTTGTTTAAAAAAAGTTCCCTGAGACTGCCCCTGGAAATACCAATTCAGGAGGTCAAGAAGAACTTGCAAGAAATTTGGGTTTGGGGGTTTGTTCTTTCTTTTTCAGGGTAATTTCATGTACAAATAGGCTTGTGGTGCATATATCTAGATCAATGATTTCCAAACTTTTTATTGTATGGTTTTTTCATGGCTTTTTGTTTTAATGGTTAAACTCTTCTTCAAAATAAAATCACATACTGACCCTAACTTACAAAATCTGTAACAGTGGCTTCCTGATTAAACTGGGGGGTGGCAAGTTAGAGTCCTCAGACTGTGGTTTGAATATGGTTTATCCTCCAAAATTCCTAAAACAGAAGCTTGGTCCTACATGTAATGACATTGAGAGGTGATGTAGAAACTAGCGGAAGGTGGTTAGGTCATAGGGATACCAATCTTGGAAGGAATTAATGCCCTTATCATGGAGTGGGTTAGGTCTTGCAGGACCAGATTAATTACTGTAAAAACAGAGACTTGTGACAGAGTGAGGCTTCTCCTTGCACTTGGTCTCTTCCAAAGAGCCCACTGCTTCTCTTGCATGCTCTCCTGCCATGCGATGCCATCTGCACAAAGCCCACCAGCTGTTGCTGGTGATGCTCTGCTTTTGGACCTCTAGGACTGTGAGCAGTGCTCAGCCTCAGGGATTCTGTTAGAACAACACAAAGCAGAGTGCGACATCTCCTTTCCAGTTGTACTCCTCCCTCCATAAATAACCCAACAGAATCACCAGGGAATTCTAAAGGTGCCACTGACACAGACTGAAGACAATTGCTCCTGGTGAGAGGACTAGGATCCAAATAGGGATTATTAACCAAATTCACATAGAAAATGTGATAGTAGCTCAAGGCTAGAATCCAGAACAAGATCCCAGACTATGTGCAGAAGTTTTCAAGGACTCTAGGATCAGCACAACACCCAGGATTGGCTCCTTCACTAACGCTGGGTCAGTGACCTCTCATCTTCCTTGTGGTGCCAGGCTGTTCACCTTCCCAGAAGGTCGGGCTGCTCTCTACCCTGTGTCTCCCCTTCAACAAATCCAAGCATATACTTTTTTACTCTCCTGGGAAGCCCAATTAAGGAGCTCCTGCCAAAACCAAGAAGAAAGTGAAGCCACACATGTCATCTAGAACATAACGCCTTCCCATTAGTCACCTACCATCAGCTCTCATGTTATGAACAGATTATCTGTATATCCAAAGAGCATATGTAACATATGTAAGGTATGAAGTGCAATAAAACAAATTCTCCGAAACCCTAAGAAACAGCGTTTCCAAAAGAAGCTTCCATGTGCTCCCTTCCCAGAGCAATTCTTGGGCTCCCCACCCCTTTTCCATTACAACTACAATCTTGAATCTTGGTTCTTCACCCTTCTTTTGTATTTATGTGTAGATTTGCCACACAAAACTATACAAAGCCTATTATTTGGTTTTGCTTGATTTTGAGCTTGAAAGAGTGACACTGTACTGTGGTTACTCTTTTGTGTCATCTTTTACACTCATATTTCTGACATCCACCCATGTTGATGCCTGTAGCAGTAACTGACTTGGTAGTCCTTGCTCTCAGGTATTCTGCATAATGGGATTACTTAGACTAGGCATTGTTGTAGATGCTAGGATGTGGCCGTGGACCAAACAGGTATCATCTCTTTCCTCGCAGTGCTTAAAATCCATGGTCAGTATACAATGCACAACTGTTTCGTCCTCTCCCCTGTCACCACACATTCGGGCTTCATGTTCCTCCCCCAGCATTTGTGCTCTTTTGAGCGGTGCTGCCCCAGATGTACTGTAGTCTCCTGTGCTCATGCGTTGAAGTTTCTCTAGAGCAGTAGCTCTCCACACTGAGGGACCATTAGAATCACCTGGGGAGCTAATCTATCACAGTTACTAATGATAACAGATTAAGAGCTTAGAACCCTCAAGATGCAACTTACAACACAGCCGCTATGTGAAAATTACCTCGGGAGCTCAGACACTTTCTAGCTTCACTGGAGGCTAATAACTTTCCAAGACTTCAGAAAGCTAATTATTAATCATTTTACCCCTACGAAAATGAAAGGCAGCCTGGTGTAGTAAAAAGAAGATGGGCTTAGAAATCAGAAGAACTCATTTAGCTTCCTGACACTGAGCAAATAAATAAACTACCCTTTCTGAGCTACACTCTGCAGGTCTATGAAATGAGAATGTGTATAGTTTGTAGTTTATGGTAATAACTGGAGAACACCTTGTCAGTGATTGTTGCTATTCACTGTGCTTATTGCATGCCAGGCATGATCCTCAAGCCTCCTGCATCAGCATTCACTGGTTCTTATAGGAAAATTGGTATCTCCACAGTGGAGAGTTAACTGACATGCATAAGTTCCCACAACCGGGTGGGGGTGGACATCTGTCTGATTCTGAACTTTGTTTTACTAATTCCTAGAAATGTGGCTAAAGCAAGTTCCTTAACCATCTGAGTCTGAGTTCCCTCCTCTGTGAATTGTACATATTTACAGTAACCAGAACATTGCAGTGCTGCAAATATTAAATGACATAATGCATAGCCAGCATTCAGCACAGAGCCTGAAACCTGCTAAGAATTTAAACACTTATACCTCTTGCAATCAATATTACCATTGGCTGCTTTTGTTTCCTTTTTTTAATTTCTTATCTCATGAAGGACATTGCCATCTACCCAGTTAGTTATTTAAATGACCAAAGTCATTTAAATAATTATTTTTAAAAGATCTGTTTATTTATTTTAAAAGTCAGGATAGGAGCTGGCGCATGGCACAGCAGGTAAAATGACCACCTGCATCCTATATGGGCACCAGTTCAAATCCAGCTGCTCCTCTTCCGATCCAGCTCTTTTCTATGGCTTGGGACAGCAGTGGAAGATGGCCTAGGTCCTTGGGCCCCTGCATCCATGTGGGGGACCCGGAAGAAGCTCTTGGCTCCTGGCTTCGGATCGTTGCAGCTCTGCCTGTTGTGGCCATCTGGAAAGTAAAAGGGCAGATGGAAGACCTCTCTCACTCTCTTCTGCCTCTCCTTCTCTCTGTGTAAGTCTGAATTTCAAATAAATAAATAAATCTTTTTAAAAAGGGGGGTAACACAAAGAGAGGGAGAGACAGAAAGAAAGGCATGAGAGAGAGAGAGAGAGAGAGATAAATTTTCAATTTTTCAACCACTGGTTAATGCCTCAGATGGCCACAAAGGCCAGGGCTGGGCAAGACCGAAACCAGGATCCAGGAGCTGCTTCTGGGTCCCCCACATGGGTGGCAAGGGCCCAAGTACTTGGGCCATCTTCTGCTGCTTTTCCCAGGCTATTAGCAAGGAGCCAGATTGAAAGTAGAGCAGCTGGGACATGAACCAGCACCCATATATCATGCTGGTGTCAAAGGCAGCAGCTTTACCCACTATACCACAATACTGATACCATAAACAATCTTTGATAATGCCCATTCTCAACCTCTACACCCATTCACCATGGCCCTCATATCACTGCCACTCCACCACCTTGGGTGAGGTGACTGTTGCTTCTAACCTGTGTGATGTCAATAACCTCCCTACCGCTCCCTCTGCCTGCCTCCCCCAGGCCTCCCATAAGTACTTAAAAACACCAAAAACAAATTCTTTCAAAATCTACCTGCAAAAGATGCTTAAAGATGTGTTACACACAGAAACACAGAAACACGGCCATCAACATGAAAGAAGGTAAACGAAGGGAACCTCACAGCAAAAGATCGCAGGGAATTCGAAACATACATTTGGATAAAGAAATTATGGGACATGTACTCTATAGAATACTATACAGCAGTCAAAAACAATGAAATCTGGTCATTTGCAACAAGATGGAGGAATCTGGAAAACATCATGCTGAGTGAATTAAGCCAGTCCCAAAGGGACAAATATCATATGTTCTCCCTGATAGGGGACAACTAACTGAGCACCAAAGGGGAAACCTGTTGAAGTGAAATGGACACTATGAGAAACAGTAACTTGATCAGCTCTTGTGCTGACTGTTGTTGTACAATGTAATACTTTATCCATTTTAGTATTTGTTTATTCTAGTACTAGTGGTTGAACTCTGTAATTAACAAACAATTATTCTTAGGTGTTTAAATTTTAACTGAAAAGTGATCCCTGTGAAATATAAGAGTAGGAATAAGAGAGGGAGGAGATGTACAATTTGGGACATGCTCAATCAGACGTGCCCCAAATGATGGAGTTAGAATCATGCCAGGGGATTCCAATACAATCCCATCAAGGTGGCATGTACCAAGGCCATCTCACTAGTCCAAGTGATCAATTTCAGTTCACAATTGATCACACTGATAGGTCTAAGAGTCAAAGGGATCACATAAACAAGACTAGTGTCTGCTAATACTAACTGATAGAATCAAAAAGGGAGAGAATGATCCAACATGGGAAGCAAGATACACAGCAGACTCATAGAATGGCAGATGTCCTAAATAGCACTCTGGCCTCAGAATCAGCCCTTAAGGCATTCAGATCTGGCTGAAGAGCCCATGAGAATATTTTAGGCATGGAAAGCCAAGACACTCTGGAAAAAAAAAAAGAAGACCTAAATGAAAGATCTCTGTGGCCGGCGCCGTGGCTCAACAGGCTAATCCTCCGCCTTGCGGCGCCGGCACACCGGGTTCTAGTCCCGGTCGGGGCACCGGATTCTGTCCCGGTTGCCCCTCTTCCAGGCCAGCCCTCTGCTGTGGCCCAGGAGTGCAGTGGAGGATGGCCCAGGTGCTTGGGCCCTGCACCCCATGGGGAGACCAGGAAAAGCACCTGGCTCCTGGCTCCTGCCATCGGACGAGCGCGGTGCGCCGGCCGCAGCACGCCGTCAGCGGCGGCCATTGGAGGGTGAACCAACAGCAACGGAAGACCTTTCTCTCTGTATCTCTCTCTCTCACTGTCCACTCTGCCTGTCAAAAAAATAAAAAAAATAAAAAAGAAAAAGAAAAAAAAAAAGAAAAAAAAAGATTTATAAAAAAAAAAAAAAGAAAGATCTCTGTGAGTGAGATCCCAGTGGAAAGAATTGGCCATCAAAGAAGGAGGTACCTTTCTCTGAAGGGAGGAGAGAACCTCCACTTTGACTATGACCCTGTTGGAATAAGATTGAAGTCGGCAAACCCTAAAGGCTTCCATAGCCTCAGCAACTCATGACTAAAGCCTAGGGAGATTACTGACGCCATAAACAAGTGTCAAATTGTTAAATCAACTTCAGGAGTCACTGTGTACTTATGTCTCATGTGGGATCTGTCCTTAATGTGTTGTCCAATGTGAAGTAATGCTATAACTAGTATTTAAACAGTATTTTTACACTTTGTGTTTCTGTGTGGGTGCAAACTGATGAAATCTTTACTTAGTATATACTGAATCGATCTTCTGTATATAAAGATAATTCAAAATGAAAAAAAAATCTTGGTGTTAAATTGGAAATTACATAGAAAGTTAATCAATTTAAAAAAATATATATCATGTAGGATCTCTGTCCTTAACGTGCTATACATTGTGAATTAATACTATAACTGGTACTCCAACAGTATTTTTCCCTTTGTGTTGCTATGTGAGGGCAAACTGTTGAAATCTTTACTTAATATATACTAAACTGACCTTCTGTATATAAAGAGAATTGAAAATGAATCTTGATGTGAACAGAAGGGGAGAGGGAGTGGGAAAGGGGAGGGTTGCGGGTGGGAGGGAAGTTATAGGGAGGAAGCCATTGTAATCTATAAGCTGTATTTTGGAAATTTATATTCTTTAAATAAAAGCGTTATTAAAAAATATATATATATATCATGTAGGATCTCTGTCCTTAATATGCTATACATTGTGAATTAATACTATAACCAGTACTCCGACAGTATTTTTCACTTTGTGTTGCTATGTGAGGGCAAACTGTTGAAATCTTTATGTATTATATATCCTAAACTGATCATCTGTATATAAAGAGAATTGAAAATGAATCTTGATGTGAATGCAAGGGGAGAGGGAGCGGGAAAGGGGAGGGTTGCGGGTGGGAGGGAAGTTATAGGGGGGAAGCCATTGTAATCCATAAGCTGTATTTTGGAAATTTATATTCTTTAAATAAAAGCTTTATAAAAAAAAAAAAACCAAAAACAAAAAAATAAATAAATAAAAAACACCAAAAACAAAAAACAAATAAAATCCTTATCTTACATATAAAAGCCATTCTATTGAAATAGTAATTATTATCATTATTATTCCCACTGTGCTAAGTTCGCTACATACATCTCTAAATCTCACAGCCTAGGCTACGATCCTACAGGACCTACCTTGAAGGACAAATGCTTTTCATATCACTCTGCTTGATCAAGAGACCAAATAGTTCATATGACTTACAAGAAAATCCCAGCCCTGGCCCTACAGTGACCAAATTTGGGAAAGAAGTAAATCCCTAACTCCAAAAACACTTTTCCTCCCCAAAGTTACAGACCCAGAACCAAATACTCAGTGCTGCCAAAGACACAGCAGAGACCGAGTGGCAGCTGAGAGAAGGAGAGTGGGTGAGAAATGTGCGGCTCTAAGCCTTGGTAGGATGCCAACCATTGTGTGCCAGCTGTCCAGAACACACGACCTAGGACCTTCAGCTCTATTAGGAGAAACTGTCCTTCAGTTAATAAGTCAGGGCATTTTGTTAACCATATTTGGTGAAAAAAAATCCTGGTAGATAAACTGTATCTTCTCTCAAAGGAAAGAATAATGGCAAAGTGGAGAAATGTCTCTCTTTTACATCCAACTCTTCAAAGCCTCCTAAAACCCATTTCCTTTTTAGCTCCTTCCTGTGCCTCAATGGGCTCCATCTAGTAGTGCTGTTCCACGTCTACACTATCCCCCCAGAGAAAATATCTGTGTCCTGGCCCTCAGGGCTGCTCTGAAATTGTAGGGCTGACTTTTGGGAAGCTTTCTCTTCAACTTCACATTTGTTTCACTTGCAGAATCCTCAGCAGATTCCTAAACTGAACCTGTTGACTTCTGAGCCCCTGGCAGCCTTGTGATGACCAACGTCTGGCCACAGGCTCTCCAAGACAGGCTTCTCTAAGCTTTTTTTAATTTTTTTTTTTTTTACAGGCAGAGCGGACAGTGAGAAAGAGAGAGAGAGAAAGGTCTTCCTTTGCAATTGGTTCACCCTCCAATGGCCGCCACAGCTGGTGCGCTGCTGCCGGCGCACCGCGCTGATCCGATGGCAGGAGCCAGGTGCTTCTTCTGGTCTCCCATGGGGTGCAGGGCCCAAGCACTTGGGCCATCCTCCACTGCACTCCCGGGCCACAGCAGAGAGCTGGCCTGGAAGGGGGCAACCAGGACAGAATCTGGTGCCCCGACTGGGACTAGAACCCAGTGTGCCGGCACCGCTAGGCGGAGGATTAGCCTATTGAGCTGCGGCGCCAGCCTCTCTAAGCTTTTGCACACTCCATACAAAGCAGCAGTTCCACAAGCATGGCCCTCTGTAGCAGGAAGGCATGCCTCTGAGCTTCACCTCCAGGTGCTGCCTCTTCATCCAGCGCAGGAAGGCTTCGTGCACTCCATAACAGATTGCATCTCGTCTGTGTCCCCAACACAAGTAATGCTAGTGCTGTGTGTTGGAACTGAATGTCTCTTCTCCTTGTACTGTCCCTTTGTTTTCTTAACATGCTCTTCTAGTGAGTCTCATTGGGTTTCCCATAGTGAGAGAACACCATTGAGTCCATGAACTCTGAGACTACCAGTAAACTTCTTAAAAAAAAAAAAAAAAAAGATTTGTTTATTTGTTTGAAAGTCAGAGCTACACACAAAGAGAAGGAGAGGCAAAGAGAGAGAGGGGTCCTCCATCCGCTGGTTCACTCCCCAGCTGGCCGCAACTGTCGGAGCTGTGCCAATCTGAAGCCAGGAGCTTCCTCCAGGTCCTCCCACAGAGATCCAAGGACCTAGACCATCTTCCATTGCTTTCCTAGGCCACAGCAGAGAGCTGGATCAGAAATGGAGCAGCCAGGACTCGAACCATTGCCCACATGAGATTCTGGCACCGCAGGCACTGGCTGCACCCACCACGCCACAGCACTGGCCCCAGTAAATTTCTTTGTTTAAACAAATCCTATCTTCTCTGTCTTTGCTTTTCTTAATGGAATTTTAACAACCAGGATTTATGTTCCCTTCAGACCAACATATAACCTAGACTCAGACTCCATATATCAACAACCAAGTTGGTTCCCCATTAATATGTCTCCTCTTTGAGGTGCCATGCTTACCACTAATCCAAAACATCTCTTGGGTATGTGACCCCACCACCACCATGCCATGTTTTGAATATTTGTGATCCTCTAAAAATTCCTATGTTGGAACTGAAACCCCAAAATGGGAGTGTTAAGAGGTGGGGCCTTGGATGGCTATTATGGCTCACACCAATACCAGAGAGCTTGCTTCAGACTCAGCTTCCAGTCCAGCTTTCCTGGGAAAACAGCAGATGATAAGCCAAGTATTTGGGCTCTTGCTACAAAGAGATCCAGATGGAGATCCAGGTCCCTGGCTTCAGCCTGGCGAAGCCCAAGCTGTTGCAGGCATTTGGGGAGTGAACCAGCAAATGGAAGATTGATCTCTCCTCTGCACCATTCTGAAACGGGTAAACAAATAAATCTGTTTTAAAAAAATAGAGCTGGTTTGTGTGGCTTTGTGGCATAGCAAGTAAAGCAACCACCTGCAATATTAGCATTCCGTATGGGCAACAGTTTGTGTCCGGGCTGCTCCACTTCCAATACAGCCCCCTGCTAGTGGCTTGGGAAAGCAGCAGCAGGTGGCCCAATTATTTGGGTTCCTACATGGGAGACCTAGAAGAAGTTCCTGGATCCTGGCTTCAGCTAGGCCCAGCCCCAACTGTTGTGGCCATTTAGGAAGTGAACCAGCAGATGGAAGATCTCTCCCTCTGTCTCTCCTCTCTCTGTGACTCTATCAAATAAATAAATCTTTTTCTTTTTTGGACAGATTTAGTGAGAGAGAGAGAGAGAGAGACAGAGAGAAAGGTCTTCCTTTCCATTGGTTCACCCCTCAAATGGCCACTTTGGCTGGCACGCTGAGCCGATCCGAAGCCAGGAGCCAGGTGCTTCCTGCTGGTCTCCCATGCAGTTGCAGGGCCCAAGCACTTGGGCCATCCTCCACTGCCCTCCCAGGCCACAGCAGAGAGCTGGCCTGGAAGAGGGGCAACTGGGACAGAATCTGGCACCCCAACTGGGACTAGAACCCGGGGTGCCAGAGCCGCAGGCAGAGGATTAGCCAAGTGAGTTGCAGCACCGGCCAAATAAATAAATCTTTAAAAAAAAAAAAAAAAAACAGGTGGTACCTGAAGGGGATTTTTCTCTCATGAGTGGGATTAGTCGCATCATAAAAGGGCTTGAGAGAATTAGGCCCCTTTTGCCCTCTACTCTGCCCTCTAAGATGAAAGCAGTGTCTGATCAGAAGGCCCCAGCAACAAACCAGCTTCCTGGAAGCCGAGACCAGACTTTCATCAGATCTAGACCTGAAAGCACCTTGCTCTTGGACTTCCGAACCTCCAGAACTGCGAGAAATAAATCTCTGTTCTTATCAATGATCCAGTCTCAGCTATGTTGTTATAGCAGCACAAAAGGCCTAAGACCCACCATACCACCTTGCAATTCACTTGGGAATCCCCTGAGGATTTTTCACGTTTCTTCCTGGTCTTCCTGCCTCAAATCAGTCCGAGCATCTGCAGTCAGTATAGCCGTCAAAATTCCTGGGCCAGAGGGACAGGCAGAGCCTCTATTGCTTTTGGGGTGTACTCTGTAACTTTTAGAGGGTACTTATTAGTGCTTTTCTCGACACGGGTGCTGCCGGTTGCAGTCATTCTAGTAAACTCTAAGATCCTGCTTTCCTCCTCCAGTCACGGTGAGCTCCAGTCACTGTTTTTGATCTAATAATAACTAAAATAACTCTAAACTCCATCTTTCCAGTTGCTGAGGACAAAACTCTCAGTTCATTCCTGACTCTTCTTTCTCTCACAAACTACAGTAAGTGTCCTAATGGCTCTACCTTTAAAACAGTCCCAGACACTGACTAAGCTCCACTGCCACTGTCTGCTCTGAGCTACTTCAGTCCTCTCCTGGAATCCCGCAGCAATGGCCAAATGCCCTCAGCTACCGCCAATGCCCTGCAAAGTGACTAGAGAAACCCCGTAATGTCCTGAGCCAGTTGATGCCACTACTGTGTTCACAAACCCTTCACTGCATCCCATGTCACTCAAACAGCAAAGTCCTTACAATGATCTTGAAAAAGCTCCACCACATGGCCCTTATTACATCTCGAAAGCTATCCCCTGCTGTTCTCCCCCCTGCTGCCTCTGCCACCACTTCCCTGGCCTTCTTGCTCTTCATCAAACATACCAGACACACTGCTGCATCAGGGCCTTGCATATGCCGTTCCTTTGACTCCTAATGCTATTCCCCTTAATTCACTTATTCACTACCTCATTTCAATCAAGTCCTAGATAAAACCTCTCTGTAAGACCCTACTTGACCACAGTCACCCCTTCCCACCCAGCAACGGTGAATCCCCTCTACCTTGACATCATTTCTGTAACTCATCATTTTCTAATATACTGTATAATGTGTTTCTAAATTATGTTTGTTGTCTGCTTTAAGTGCTAAGATATAACATCTACAGAGATGAAATGTTTTTAAATATATTAATAACACATGGCCTTTTCATTTTCTAAAATTTTGAATTATTTATTTATTTTTCTTTATTTGAAAGGCAGAGAGATGGATTAAGTTTACATTTGCTGGTTCACTCCCCAAATGTCTGCAATGGCTGGGGATAGTCCAAGCCAATGCCAAGTGCCTAGAACTCAAAACAGATCTCCCACATAGGTGGCAGGGACACAAATTACTGAGCCATTGCTGACTGTCTCCCAGGGGGCACATTAGTGGGAAGCTAGAATCCTAAGTAGAGCTGGGACTCCCATTCAGGTACTCTTGATGTGGGATGTGGATGTCCCACATAGTGTCTTAAATACTGTGCCAGATACCCACCCTACAGATAGACTCTTCATGTTTTCAATTCACAATGTGTATTTCTATTTCCCAAGATCAGTGCCTGGCATAGGAAAAGCACTCAGACATGTGATGCATGGTTTCTGAATGAATCCCTGTTTTTAGTACTTCCTTTAAGAATAGGTAGATCTGAATGAAATTTAACGTTGTATATGTCTTTCCCTAGCCTTGAATACATTATCATTCTTTTCTCATATCTGTTTGGTTTGTCCAAGCTTACCTCAGCTTTCACTTAAGGGAACTCTCTCTTCCTACAGTCTGTTTTTCCTGGTTTTCATTCCTCTAGTACTCCTAGTCTACAGTAAGACTGAAGTATGTTTTGCAAACCATTCCAGGCCCTGCTTGACTTCCGGAGCAAACCTGATTCTGAGACACAGATACAGGTCAGATGTAGACCTCTTCAGCTGCCCCTCCTGGCCTTCCAATGTGCAAAAAGTCCATTGAATTTTGTTTTTCTACTGAAACACAAGTTGACACAGCATCTTTTCTGTATATTAAGGGTTCCTTCTTTCTCTTGTGATTTTTAAATAAAATCTACCACCTCTTTATAGGTAAAGCCTGTGTTTGAGTGCTGGGAGTCTAAACAAAAGGCCAGAGCTTGCACAGTCAACAACCAAGAGCCAAAATGAGACCACAGAGAGGACAAGGTCCTTAGGAACACAAGGCCAAAAAAACAAAATCCAAGATTTAGCATCACAATAGCTTTCCCTCTCCACATGAAGATCACCACTTATCTGGGGGACCATTATCTGGGGCACTCAATTTCTTCCACTGCTCACAAGCTACTGAAAGCCCATGATTACTAGGTGGTGGGAACCTGGACACTTTCCAGCAGTTCTAAGTCATCCATGAAGATCTGGTTGAATTACAGAGATGTTTGTTTCAAGAAGGAAAAGAGGTCGAGCCAGGTGTGCCCCGGTTCTCCCCAGAACTCACCACCAGGTGTGTCTCTCCTTCTGTGGGGAGGAACAGGTGTAGGAGCAGCAGAAGCCCAGTGGAATGGTCCATGGGTACCTCTCCACCTGGAAGAAACATCAGGAGTGGTAAGAGTGTTTTCACCTATCTCATAAGAAAGTAAAGGGGCAAACAACTGATTTATTAGGTTCACGCTCAACTGCTGAATGTCACTCTACTCGTATTTCATTTTTCATTCTTCACTTGAATAATTTCTTTTTCTTAATTATTGTCATTTTAAAACAGAACCATTCGGTTCCCGCCCAGGAGACAGCAGCTTGATATATCGCCCCATGCCAGCAAAGAGTACCTCGTCGTCCCATGTCAGCAGGAAGTAGCTCTAAAGACAGATCATTGTCCCACTACCCTTCCTGGACTTTTGGAACTAATGTAATCCCATACAACTCCTGCTTTATAAAAAACAAAAGGGGACAATGTTAGTAACATGGCACAGTCTTATCTATGGAGCAATCTACACCCTGACACCATCCTAGGCTCTAGCCCCCGCTGCCATTGCTGGAAGCCAGGTGGCCACATGGCCCAAACACTGGTGTCAGCCCCACCCCCATCCTAATGGGATACGCTGCTCCTACTTCCCTGCCCACCCACCCCCCCTCCGCAAAGTTTTAAAAGGACCTGTTCCTGAACATGTAGTTCTCTCTCTTTTTCTTTGTCTCCTGATCCCTCTATCTCTTGATCTCTCTCTTAATGCTCTCTTCTCCCTCTTTTCCTTCTTTTCCCCTTCCCTCCAGTCTGTAGGGTTTCCCCCAGTAAACTCTTTCCCTTAAAAAAAAAAAATAGAACCATTAGCAACATGATGGCCAACTTGCCCTCCATCCATTCTTCTTGTCCCTTTCTGGACCTGAGAAAGTTAAATACCTTGTTCTGTCAATAGAACGGAAGGCGCCCACCAATGTCCTCAGGTCCCAAGTCTCTGAATTTAATCATAAATGCTCTGGAAACTCCCTCCATCTTCCTCAGCAGCTGCCCCTTCCCTGTGGTCTGTCCATCTGCCCTTTCTTCCCAGGGATCCTCACCTGAGCCTTTGGTGTTTCTCTCTTTTCCCTTTATTGCCTTGCTTGAAGCAATTCCACTCCATCTCTACTCACCTCTATCCTTATGCCTCCCATACCTCTACTTGGCCAAAATTTGCCCTCCACTTGGACACAGGTATCTAGACTTTAACAGGAGCAAATTGCACCCATTATCATCCCCATACCTGTTCTTTATCTTGGATTCCCAGTATCCAAAGCCAGAAGCCTGATTTCACCATATGCAGTATCAGGCCTGAGTCGTCTAAATGTTCCAAATCCATTGTCTTCTCTTAATTTGAGAGGCCAAGAAACAGAGGGAGAGGGGGAAGGAGAGAGGAGGGAGAGAGGGAGGAGAGACAGAGAGAGGGAGAGAGGGAGAGAGCTCCCATCCTCTGGTTCACTCTCCAAATGCTCACAATAACCAGAGCTGGGTCAGGCTGTAGCCAGGAGCCTGAAACTCAAGCCAGATTTTCCCAAACAGGTGGCAGGTACCCAAGTACTGGAACGATCACCTGCTGCCTCCAACAGTGTGCATGAGCAGAAGCAGAGCTGAGACTTGAACCCAGGCACTCTGATATGGAATGCAGGCATCCCAAGCAGCATCTTGACCACTACTCCAAATGCTTGTCCCTATGGCCTCCTCTTGATCCCTGCTGTCAATATCTTAATCTGGGTCCCTGATCTTTCCCCTCAGAATTGTTGCAACAACCTTTTAACTGATCACCTTTATTCTCTAGTCTTGACAATTTTACATCTATGTTCCTGCTGCCAACAAAGTTATTAAAGATCTAAATCGGATTATGTCACCTCTGTGTAAAAATCCTCTGGCTCCCCAGCATCCAGAGTGTAAAGGCTGAGGCCATTAGAAGGGCATTTAAGGTCTATCCTGACGTGAACCCTGCCCACCTTTTCACCGTTAGTTGCCACCTAGCCCCACCTCAGAATCTATCTTTCAGCAATTTATAGCTGCTTATAGTTCCCTAAGTACACATAACCAGGAAGGATTTGCTTTATGATGCATTTGAGAAATATCACATTTCTTTATTTTTCTAGTTCAAATTAAAACTGCCTTAGCCTTTCTTTACCAGTGTTGGTGAGAAATCAAATCCCAGGGAATGCAGTTTTGGCCAATGGTCACCTCCCTTCACTGACTTCTAGAAGAACCCAAGGCCTCACAGTGGGAAGAAACCTCACCCCTCACTCCTAGTCCACATGGCTGCCCTTTATTCTGATTTTGTCTTCTTAGACAGTGCTTCTGTCAAGGCTCTGCAGAGGCTACGGGAGGGAATAGTAATAGAAATACTGGCATGTCCTTATAAAGCCTTACCCTGCACTAGCCAGTGTTCAAAACATGTTGCATTTATTAATTTACCTATTCCTCACAGCAATCTTGTAAGGTAGAGACTTGAAGGGTAACAGAATATGCCTCCCCCAAATATGCCACGTTAAATTATTCTGAGCTAAAGACAACTGAGAAGGAGATACAAAACAAAACAAAAACAAAAACAAAAAACCTACCCGCCCCTATTAGCCCAAAAGCAAGATATACATTTAAAGGTGTCCCTCCTCACATTTCTATCAGAGAGGACAAAAATCAATTATGAGATCCAGAGGATCTTAGACTCACCATGTGGAGGTGGCACCAGAAGGATCAGCATAACAAACTTGACTAACTAGCCTTTATCTACCATTGGTGTCCCAAACATTTGCCTTCCTACAATTTTTGCTCCTGGAGACTCAAGGTCTTCTTCCTTTGTCTTGTGACTTTAAAAATGCATTGTTCTGTGTTAGGGAACAAAAAGCTGGCTCTCATTTCTGAGTGCTCTCTCAGATACAACGCCCATGTTAATTAATTTATTTGTTTTTCCTCTTGTTAGTCTGTCTTTTGTTACAGGGGCTCCAGCTGAGAACTCTGAAGGGCAGAGGGCAAATCACTTTTCTTCCCCTGTATTCAATCTGTACCTGCTGCCTGTTGAAGCTGGAGAAGCTGAGGCACAGAAACTAAGTGACTTGCCCAGGATGGGTAGGTGGGACTCATCAGCCCAAGACCAGAGTTCTTGATCTTCACTACCACCCTCTACAGTCTCTCACAGAGCTGCTCTCCATGTTCCTCAGGACTGGCCACAGAGGAGCTCAGCCACAGCTCCTCGGACATGTAGGAGTGCCAGCACGTCCATATTAACACCCAAATAGCCTTCCCCACCACATGGTGGCTTCATATCCTGTACTTAAGAAAATCTCACACTCCTCTCTCAAACACTAAGAAGCTACCTAACCTGTCTTAGGCACTTCTCTCTTCATTTCAAGGTATGAACGTTATTTTCCCTCCCCTGGGAAAAACTCAAGATGAATCTCTGAAGGCTCCACCCTCCATCCCATTGACTATGAGGCATCTGTCTCTCTGCTGGCTCTTTATCTTGGAAGGTGAGCCTCTCTAGTCCCCTTGTATTCTTTAACACACAAAGCAAGTTTGTACTTTAGAATGTTTTACACATAGCTGTTCCCAGTGTCTGGAAGTCTTCCCCCAAGACAGATCTTAAACCACAAATCCTGCTAGGCTATGCAAGACTACTTGGGGCATAGGATGGTGGGCAGGGAATTCTTGCTTTGATACTTTGAATCTACTGTATCACCAAGAGTAAAACAGAAATGAACAATACAATAGCTTACACTACTCCACAGATCTTGCTGTTTCCTTCATCTAGAAAGAAAGCCTATAAAACTCTTGTTCTTTATTTAAAATAGAGCTCCTCAAAAAAGCCCTTCCCACCTGCCTTTTGTTTTTGGGGTCTGCTTCTGTACCTTGGATGTATTTCTGTCACATGCTTGCTGAAACACATTGCAATGCTCTTAGTATATTTTTTAATACTTGTCTTTTCCATAAAATTGAGCACACTGGGGTTAGGAACTGTCTTTTACATAACTTTGTATCTTCTCTAACCAGATCCCTAAAATAATAAATATGCCACATTATGTGATATCAAAATGAATTAACACAAGCATAACATTCCAACTATCATGATCCCGACACCTCTCTACCTTCACTGCCAACCTCCCGGGGTGGGAGCAATGGTCATCCTGCTTCTGGATTAGTGCCAATAATCTTCTTGCCTGCCTCAATGCTTCCATCCCTGTCCCCTTGAATTTATTTTTCAATCCAACAGCACAGAAAATCCTCTTAAAATACTATCACTCAAAACCTTCCAACAGTTCTCACCTCAATAAAAAAAGGCTGTATGTTCTGCACTCCTGTCTACGCTCATGGACTCTCACCTCCTACTATTCTAGACATCAACTTTGGCCTCCTGCTGTTCCTCAAACATCTCAGGCATACCCCAACCCCACGGCCAATACACTTCCTGTTCCTTCAACATGGAATGTTCTCTTCCATATATCCCCATGGTTTATTGCCTCACCTCCTTTGTTCAAGTATCACTGTCAAGCCAGGGCCTTCCTTGATCACTTTATTTAAAATGTCTTGCTTTGTTTTTCTTGATGGCATTTTTCCCCACATTCTGCATAATACAAAATAATATAAAGGACACACTGCATACTTTCTCATTTATTCAAATACCTTGATTATTTCCTGTCTCCTCAATACAGAATGGAAGTGTGAGGACCTGGCAAAGCTGGCACTCAGGAAATCTATTTTTTTTTTTTAATTTTTGACAGGCAGAGTGGACAGTGAGAGAGAGAGAGACAGAGAGAAAGGTCTTGCTTTGCCGTTGGTTCACCCTCCAATGGCCGCCGCGGTCGGCGCGCTGCGGCCAGCGCACCGCGCTCCTCCGATGGCAGGAGCCAGGTGCCAGGTGCTTTTCCTGGTTTCCCATGGGGTGCAGGGCCCAAGCACTTGGGCCATCCTCCACTACACTCCCTGGCCACAGCAGAGAGCTGGCCTGGAAGAGGGGCAACCGGGACAGAATCCGGCGCCCCAACCGGGACTAGAACCCGGTGTGCCGGCACCGCTAGGCGGAGGATTAGCCTGTTGAGTCATGGTGCCGGCCTCAGGAAATCTATTGAGTGACCAAAACATCCAATGGCTAGTCTCATCACTGCCTCTACCTCAAACAGTAATTCAACCAAACTGCATTCAGCAGCTTCAGCTCTGAAATAAGGTTGAGCTGGATTAACCTTAAGGATGAAATTCACAGTGGAGTATGAAGATATAATCTATTTTCCCCTTCCCACTTTTTGTTTTCTTTAAGGAAAACTGAAAATCAAGATCACAATCTCAAAATATCTGTTGAATGCTATACATAAGAATTTGGCTTGGAAAGAAAGCTAATATTTCACTCCAGGGGCTGGTGCCATGGCTCACTTGGTTAATCCTCTGTCTGTGGTGCCGGCATCCCATATGGGCGCTGAGTTCTAGTCCTGGTTGCTCCTCTTCCAGTCCAGCTCTCCGCTGTGGCCTGGGAAGACAGTGGAGGATGGCCCAAGTCCTTGGGCCCCTGCACCTGCATGGGAGACCAGGAAGAAGCACCTGGCTCCTGGCTCCTGGCTCCAGATTGGTGCAGCACTGGCCGTAGCGGCCATTTGCAGGATGAACCAACAGAAGGAAGACCTTTTTCTCTGTCTCTCTATCTATAACTCTACCTGTCAAATAAATTAAAAAAAAAAAATACTTCACTCCAATAGTGACTTGAGTTCTGATTAGGAGCCACACACATACAACTTCATATAAAAACACACCATGCATAAATATACACACACACTATAATCCCTGGACTTTGGAATCTTTCTCAAGTTTCTGCAAACATCTATTCACCCGTATCCTCCTGGTGACCTCAACCCCAAGGGTATAAGGAATTGCACCACACCCAGAAATCTCATTGGCTTCCCTGCCCCGTTTCCACGATTCATAGGAAAGGCCCTTCTACTTCCACTTCCCACTTAGTCCCAGGTGCCTCTGAGAGGTTGCATCTGTCCTGCTTCCCACACTTACTAATCTCCTGCCCCAAGTCCTTGGCTGATTCTCCTCATGGGCTTCACACTGGCCAGTGGCAAAGCTCCTCCAATTATGCAAATTTCCTACTGGGGACACCAATTTCTGCCTTTTACACATGCAGGGACCCCGCTAGACCCTGGGTGAGATATAATAATGAATAAGACATTATCCTTGCCCTCTAGGCGCTTACAGGCTAATAATACCCATAGAACTAATTAACTTCTATCGAAGAAAGAGAGAATGTCTGCAATTGTCCTATTTTTACTCACATTCGGGTTAGACAAAGCCACACCAAGAAGAAACCACTGCCAAATCAATATTTTTTAATTGGAAGTGTTTATGAAACCCAAGAGAGTTTCCTAAATGTATTAATTGCTTCCCAAGGAAATATAAAATTTACAATTACTAAAACCATGAAAATTAATACAGTGACAGCTGTAAAAGATTGCTTTGTAAACTGTTGCTAAAAACATGAAAATAAACCAATTGACCTTTTAAAAAAGTTTTAAAAAAAAAAAAAACAAGAAAGCTCTGAATGGTCACCAGACTCTGCAAGAACTGTAAGAACTATTTGCCTTGAGACGAACCAACGTTACTTAGGACAGCACTGAGATTCATTTTGAAGAATTTCATCAGCTGTATCATTAGTTTTAGGAAAGTTATTTCAACAAAGAAGGAAGCTAAAAGGTTTGATGTGAATTACCCTTTCCTTCTTCCTACGCCCACAGCATATTAGTATAGGTAAAAACTTCTTAGTTCTGAATTTAGACTTTAAAAAGTAGTTTGAAGTGAAAAATAGCAATTATCTGTATTCCAAAATCCTGTTTGCATTTAAAGTTGCCACTGAATTGCAAAGGACCACAGAATAACAGCCTGGTTCTACGTAAAACAACACACAAAGTTTTAAAAACCTGAGGGGCCCACACTATGGCTTAGCAGGTAAAGCCACCACCTGCAGAGCCTGCATCCTGTATGGATGTGGGTTAGAGTCCCAGCTGCTCCATTTCCAATTCAGCTCTCTGCTCTGGCCCAGGAAAGCAGCAGAGGATGGCTCAAGTCCTTGGGCCCCTGCATCCTTGTAGAAGACCCAGAAGAAGCTCCTGGCTCCCGGCTTCGGATCAGCACAACTTTGGCCACTGCAGCAGTCTGGGGAGTAAACCAGCAGATGGAAGACCCCTTTCTCTCTCTACCTCTCTGTCTCTGCCTCTCTATAAATCTGCCTTTCAAATGAATAAGTAAATCTTAAAAAAAAAAAAAAAACTGAAAATTTCCCCTAGAAAAGAGTTTCTCATTTGCATGGCCATTCATTCAATAACATTTCTGAACATCCTCCAGCTGTTACTGTGTTAGGCACTAGGAAATAAGCCCAGAAAGATCCAGTCCTCAGTCTCAGGAAGTAAACACTCTTAGGAGAGTGCGAGTATTTGATTAACTAATGGCATGTACACTGGGAAGTCAGGAGCCCAAATGAAGTGATACTTAAATCTGTTCAGTGAGGAAAAAGCACTTCAAATGAGCATCAGCCGATGGATAAGGCTTTGCCTGGCAAATGCATTCCAACAGAAGGAGCAGCATGGGCAAAGGAAACAAAGACTTGTGAGTAAGTGTGAGGGTTAGAGAAGAGTATGTGACTAAGAGAAGACCTTATGGTACAGGGAGATCAGTGAGACATGGGCCTGATTAAGTAAGCAGACACCAAAAGAAAGTAGTGATTAATTATTGAGCGCATATTCTATACCCGACACAGTAATACACATGAACTAGTTTATTTAATCTTCCCAATAACCCTTTGAAGTAAGCATAGTCTTGAATCACATAATGATGCTTTGGCCAATAATGGACCACAGGTATGACAATGGTCCCATAAGGTCAGAATGAAACTGGAACAGGATCGCAAAGCTAAAGAGGTGGCAACAGAAAGGGAAACTGCAGGAGAAGAAAAAAAAAACCTGCTAGAAAATTCACAGAGAAGGGTTTCACAGAAACTCTTTCAGACCTCAGCAAGCTCAGGATGAGTCTGAAAACATGGACCCCAACACCAATGTTTCATTAACAGAGAATGATGTTCATGGTGCAATACCTGCTTATAAACAAATCTATGAAAAAAATAAAAAATAAAACAAGCAGACCACCAAGGATACCTTTCTGGAGAGAGTGATGCCTTCTCAAGAGCCTCAGGCAGGTCCTTCAAGAGGTGTCCAGAAGAAAGAGCTGTTATCACGGGAGGTGACAGCTTCATGCATGTTACTGCCTTTGAAGACCTCCTACTGAGACAGGATGTGTGGAAGAAGACAGAGATGTTGATGTTCCCTACTCTGCAGGCCTAGATTAACGTCTATGTTTGTGTCTTAATTTTTAACAACAAAAATGTTAAGTAAAAATTTTTAAATTTAAAAATAGAAATGAGCTTAGAGAATAAGGATATAAAGAAATGAAATATTTTGTACAACTATATAATGTGTGTTTTTTCAGCTAAATGTTATTATAAGAGTTGAAAAGAGAAAACATTCTGAAGTTTACACAGTAAAAATGCTACAGGAAGCTAAGGTTAAATTATTATTAAAGAACACTTTATTTTAATTTAAAAAATGTATTGTTGAAGAAAATTTTTTTGTAAATTTAGTGTAGCCTACATATACAGTGTTTCTAAGACCCAAAGTGGTATATAATACAACGATTACTTGGTGATCTGGAAGACAGGTTTTTCAGTTTTGTTTCCACGTGTATTGGAGGTAAGGAGGGAGCAGAGCACAAAAGCCAGAATCCCAGTAATGAAGAGAATGTAGTTCTTAGTAAAAGAGAAAACAGAGGTCTGACTTGGGCAGCAGCAGTGTGGATAACACAAAACGAGCAAACACACAAGCTCTTCAGCTGGTGGGATAAGAGAAGACTGAGTAACACTGCTGGGCAGGGCAGAGGGAGTAGAGCAGGTACATTCAACTAATGAGTCAAGTATTAGGCAGTGAATGTCTCTCCCTCACTTCTAACATTTCCTTAAATATGAAAGGATTTCAATTAACATTGAAATCACTGGCCCCATCCAGTCCTTCTACCTCCATACACCTCAAGCTCTAGCACTCTACTGATGGTAAACTGAGTAGACAGAGACATTCCACTTCCCCGTCAGAGAGGCAAGCTGTGCTCACAAAGCACACTCTCTACCCTACATTTCCACAGAGCAAGGAGCCTAAAAAGTCTAGAAAATAATCCCCCAAGAACTAAAGCATGAACCAGCAACAGTGACAAATAAGACCAAAGGGTGGTGATTCAGAGTGCATAAATCTCTGGCCATTTGTGGTGTCCATATCTGGGAATGTTTCGTGGCTTACGGCAGCTTAGATTGTCCACGTGGTAGCTCCAACAGTTAGGTAGGTGGCTTTCAGCAGCTAGGCTTGGCCAAGAGATTATATGTGGTTTTCTCTTCAGCTGATCTTTGCTTGTGACTGCTATGTACAAAAGCAGAGGCAGGGTGGCATGTCCAGACTCTAAGGCCTCAGCCTCACTCTCCAAACAGTTCCAACAACAGCAGCTGTCTCCACCCTAAACTTCTATTCTCTGTCAGAGCGCACCAGTGCCTTAAATAGCACATCAAGAAGAGGAGAAAGCTGTGTGGGTGGGGTTTTCTCCCTTGTATTCTAAGTTTCCAGTGCCCAATCTCAGCTGGGATATTTTCCCATTATAATTGGGTTTAAGATCACAGGTTTTCTGTTTCAGACAACTAGTATCAGTCAGCTGGCTTCCTGGTGAAGCTGAACTCTTTCTCTTTTGGGCCGCCTCCCAGTCACCAATGCATTTCTGCTGCAGATTCTGACAACTCTAAAAACTATGTTCAAGGAACACACTTTTGCCATGAATATGGAATAGTAGCTCACGAACTAGGGGTTGGCTTCTTTTCTTTTCAATTTATTTACATGAGAGACACAAAGAGAAAGCTCACATCTTTTCTGCCTGGGTCTGTGGGGACCCATGGATAGGCTTGCCATGGGACCCCCCATGCTGGGCGTGGCTTATAGCAGTAATGCGGATGTAGCAGCTGATTGAACTTTCCATCTAGCTGAGGATCGTGGAAAACAAGATGGCGCTGATGCCCTGCCTGCTGCGTGACTCCACAGCTGATCGTGATCAAGTGCCGGATTGGAGAGCTCTGTGCATGGACTGTGATTGGTTGAATTCTGGATATAAGCAGAGAGCGAGAGAGAGAAGGGGGCTGGCCAGCTTTCCCCCTTAAGGAACGTGCGTGCCATCTCTTCCCCCTTCTCCCGGTTCCCCCACTCTCTTTCCCACTCCTTCTAAGTAAAAGTCTCTTGAAGACTGATTAGCTGCGAGCAGCGTTGTTCCTTCTGCGGCTGAAGGAGCTGCCAAGTGGTGCCGTGACTCGGATCCACATGGGTCACCTTCTAAATGCCCACAATAGCCAGGACTGAGCTAGGCCAAAGCAAGAAGCTGGGAGCTCAATCCAGGTCTCTCCCATGGGTGGCAGGAATTCAATTCCTTGAGTCATCACCAGCTGCCCCCCAGAGTACACATTAGCAAGAATCTTGATCGGAAGGGGAAGAGGCAGGAGTCAAACTCAGCACTCTGATATGGGATGCAAACATCTTAAGTGCTAGACTAAACGCCTGTCCTATTTGCCTTATTTTCTAAACAATGATTTTGAGAGTCCTTAATCAACTTTTCAGATTCTTTACCAGAGTTATTCATGGAGACTTGCAATCCTAACATGATAACTTCTGAGAGACAGAAGAACTCAATTCTCTCTGGATTCTACTTCAGCTACAGATCCTGGAAAATCCCCAAAACTATCTAAAATCAAGAACATGTCTAAGACTGATCAAAATGACAAACTGAGGAGGATGGATTAATTTTAATTTCCTTGGACTTCCAAATCACTAGAACAAGAAAAAATGATTTTAGACTTGAGTTCTTCTGGAATTTATGAAGTGTTCAGATTTTAATTTCCCCTAGACATTTTATAGGAGATTGATATCCAATTTGGGCACCTAATTATAATGTTGAGATTTTGATTTTGAAGTACCATAATGCTGTCATTTAATCTCATGGCAGAACCTGAGCAATGTCCCATAATTAGGTGTGATGGAACGCAGAGCAGAGGTGAATAGTTGGCCTTGGAACTGAGTTGCCATACAGTTAATTCAACTGAGGGACTTGTCAACAAATTACTTTGCCTTCTCAGCAAATTACTCACTGCCTCCTTGTGGTTCCAGGATGAGCGCCAAGGCAGCAATCAAAGCAGGGAGGTGGAAACCTAGTGATACAATAGCTGTTCTCTCCCCTGAGCAGAAGAGTCCTGCCTGCTCCAGTTAACCAAATGGTTAAGGCTACCGAGAGAATAAAAGGATGGGTAACTAACAGAAAGGGAATGTGTCTTCCTCACTTTCCCTTTAAGTGAAGAGACAGGAGTTAGAATAATATACCTGGCCTTGTTCTACCTCTTTCCTCTTTTGGCCCGAATCCTACCCTAGAGCAGGCATCACCATCTGGGGGGGGGGGGGGGTCCCGAGCATCAGTATTTTTTAAGAGTTCTCCAGGTGTTTCTAATCCATACACAGGGCTAAGATCTAATTAACTGAACGATATCTAAGGGTACAGGCCAAGTCTTTGGGGAAAAACAAAAGCCTGTGAGCCTACCAGCAGTCAGTCAGTCAGGGGAAATGACTTTGAAGCCCTCGTGGCATACTTTCTAGCAGCCCTGAGTCTCAAACATATAGTGTGCAATCAGCCTTCTAATGGGGAAAAACCACATGGGCTTCATGTGGTGGTCCTAGGCTTGCCTCTTAGAGCTCCCCCACCGGGTCACCGCCACACAATCAATGGTAGAACTGTTCTTTACTGTAACTTGAGAGAGAAATAATCAGGAACAATCCAGCTACACCACAGCCTAATCACAAGGACTGATGTTTCTAGGGCTCTGTTAATCAAGTCTTCCTGTAGACAGACCCTTAAGGTCAGATGGATTCTAGAATGATTCTGCCTCCACAGTTGGAATCTTTTATAAACTAAAATTCTCCATTCAGTCTTCCCTCTCACCTAAGTGCAAAATCCCTCCTAATGGTAGCATCTGTTGTCTGCAGCAAACAGTTGATTACAGATGCTCTGAAAGGAATTTAAGTCCTTTCTCATGCTACTCAGGAGGTGAAAGTGTGATGGGAAGCAGTAACTCTTCTGATTAAAAAAAAAGTCTTTTGCTAAACAGTGAATGCCATAATAAGGTAAAAGATATATTGTTGCATAAAATATTAATATTTGTTAGATTTCTATCTCTTTCTTCAGTACTAAATACGGCCAATAACCATACATGCACTGTCTCTTATAGCTACAGAGCAGGTGTGCAGGTAACTGGTTACCAAGCAACGTATTGGCTGGGGATTAGAGCACACACTTGCATGGGCATAACTCTGAATAATGCAAACCTTGTTAAGTGATACATTTTTCATTATCCTAGTATCACATCAACTTCCATCCCACCTTCTTTCCTTCCTTTAATCTACAGAACATATTCCTATTAAGACCCTTGAAGAAATCCTACCATCAGATATTTCTTTTTTATTAAAAACAATGAAAAGAGCAGATTCATTATATCTTATCCATCAAACGTATTATCTACCTAAACATCTGTTTAGTTTTTGTTGTCGTGTTTAGAAAGAATAATTATCCAACAGACCTTATAAGAAATGAATTCCGATGGAGCGAATGAACTTTACTAATGACTTGCATTTATAGCTCCTCAAGGAAAAAGTTACCTATTCTCATAATCCTGTTTATTCTTTCAAAATGAAAAGGTCTGTGGCAATTGTTTCAGATCTTAGAGGGTTTTTTAAAACTAGCTCTCAAAAGCCTTCTGATCCTTAATAAATATGATCAAAATATATTTTATGCTTGTAGTACTCCAGTCTCTGAATATAGAAAATACCTATTCTTCTCCAGCTTTTATTCCTAATTTAAATATTATTCTTCACAAAAAACTCTAAGCAGCAAAAAATAAAAACTTCAAGTAGCAAGCAGAAAATTCCTTGTTTATAAGAACATTCTCCGGCACTTGTTAATTGTCATCTTCTTCCTTTTCTTAATTACAATTAAATGTATGTGTTGAATGGAAGAAATTAGCAGCAAAGCAGAAAAAGAATGAATGAATTCAAACAGGGCTCTGATTCTCCTTTCCTGAGAAACAGTAAACAAGCAGAGAATCTGTTTATATTATCCTTAAATGGGAAGATACCTCAAAAAATGGAACTAAGAGAGAATGAGCATTTTCCACAAACTTTGAAGACCTGGAAATATTCCATAGAAACTCTCAATTTTTTAAAGCCTTCCTCACATTCATTTAATTAATCTGCCTACTCTAGAGAAGGTACTTCCATGTGCAAATGGTATATGAAATGATTTTGGTGCAAGGGAACAAAGTAAAGGTATATACCCATATTACTTCTTTCGCAAAAATTGACAAGGATGTTTTTCTAAAACTTGAAAGAAGCCGATGGGGCTTTGTCTTGATTATGAGTATAAAGAAAAAAGCATGTTCCCCCAGGTTTTGGTGCTGAGATCTCAGTCATGAATGTGGAGACCACACTGCACACAGCCTTTGGAGTTCTCTGAAGGCTGTAGGCCACTGCCTGCCTCAGAGAGGAGCTTTGGGGATTTCTGACATAATGGCTTCTTAAAGCTCAAACTGGCCATTTTATGGAATATCCAGGAGCTTTGTGTAACTGTCTATTATTTATGATTCAGTATCTTCAGATTCTTCTACAGTACACTTAACTCAGGAAGAACACTAGCAAATGGCAAAGTTGGCAAGTTCAACTGTATTAGGGGAAAAGCTACGAAAGCTACTTCCCCTCCTTCCTTTATTTTAATATGGAAAGAAAATGTAATATTCTCTATTCTGCAACAAGGGTGAGGGGTTCACACATAATTTCTTGAAGTGAAATGAGTATTTATGTTTAGTTTAACATGTACATATCTGACACTGTGCTCATATCTATAAGTATCTGGAATCCATACCTCTAAAACAGTAAAATGAAATTACTTATCTTATTTTTCAAGATGTTGCCTTAAAATACACATATTTGTGCTTTCTCCATTATCATTTTTAGCTTTTCCCGAGTCTCCCTACTCTTTCCTAATAGGGTTATTGCTATGCTGTCTTTTAAGATTTACTTATTTATATGAAAGACACAGTTACAAAAAGAGAAAGGGGAGAGAATGAGAGAGAGCTTTTCTATCTGCTGGTTCACCCGCCAAATGGCCACAACAGCCAGAGCTGGGCCAGACCAAAGCCAGGAGCTTCTTTTGGGTCTCTCAAATGGATGGTATGGGCCCTAGAACTTGGGTCATCTTCCACTGCTTTCACAGGCACATTTGTAGGGAGCTGAATCAAAAGTGGAGCAGTCAGGACTTAAACCAGTGCCCATGTGGGATGCTAGCATCATAGGCAGAGGCCTTACCCACTATGCCACAATATCAGCCCCTTCTATGCTGTCTTAATGTGAAAAGATCTTTTGATTCCTAGGTCATCGGAGTCATTTTTAGAAAAGCATATGTAACTATAGGCTACCAGATATGTTCAGCTTTAATTTTGTTCTAAGGCTTGTTAAAATGAAAAACATGTTTTAGTCAATTTATTGTCACTAGTGACGCACTTCAAACACCATATCTATGGTACAGAATCTTCTTATAACAAACGTATTTCAAAATTGTAATTTCCTCATCCTTTCAACCAAAATCACACTTAAAGGATACTCATTTCAAGGAATCAGCTAAAACTCATATTTAAATACATACATTCCTGCCCCTATATACTCCTATAAGCATTTATTAATCATATATAGGATACAATCTATGTAGAATTTTAAAACTAAAATTTTCTAAAAGCACAAACAGACTCTTTTTTCTAACAAGGACTTTTTTCTAAAATTATTTGCCTAAAGTTGTCTCCATTTCTTAGAATCAGGTAACAGATGGAAAGAAGAAAAGATGGTCTATAAACCTTTGAATTCCTTTGTAATCTTTCCTACAGAAAACAGTTGAGTTGTACTTCTAAATAGTACTCTTAGACTTATAAATTAGTAAATATTGCCTGTTTGTTGCTATTAGAAGGAACCTCAGTAATTGTTTTCTTTACAATGAGAAGATAACAGCATTTAGTAAATCCATTTTTTACATCAATTTCAAAAGAATCAAAAAAGCGCAATGTGTGTGAGACTCAAGATGAATACATGAGATCATGTGTTAATCCATTTGATCTTGTGAATCCCCTTCCCTCCTCTTCCTGGGCCCCTGCAGGTGCCCCACAGCCCTGGCCAAGTTTGCTGATATGCTTGCTTTGGTCAGCAAAGAACCTGCTCAGTTTTACACTGAAGTCTGAATTTATTTATTAAAAGTATAGGACTGTCAACACAAGCACTGTTATCAACACTTCCTCTACCCAAATGCTTACATGCAATGTAGACACCTAAATAATTACACTTTCAGTTTATTGCATTTTCTTATGCTGCTTAGATTCAGAAATAGGGTAAGATAAGAATTATATTACTGAGGGAAAATTTATTAGAATGTCTACTATGCCCATATTTAAAACAGCAGTTTCATGATTCATCACCTTTTGTCACTTGACCATGGTAATTAACAGGGTCTTTCTTAACATCTGCCAGGGGTTTTGAGGGGCAGAGGTATGGCGAGAAGAAGGGACATAGGCGTTTGGTTGGGCTTGAAGGAGGGGTGCTTAGATCAGCTCACAGTACTGAAGACCACCTGACACAGACAGGAACACCCATCACCACCCTCACTCCAAAACAGCAAGCAGGGCTTCCCTGTCTTCTTTGTCCTTGACTACTGATGAAGCAGAACTTGTCCCCTGAGAAATAGATAAAATCTGTCACTATTGTTAACTCTAATCCTTACCCTGTCAGTATTATTTTGCCATCTACTAATACATTCTCTGGGCTAGTAGAATGTGCCCTTTCCATTATAAGCTATAAGTCTGATTTCATATGCTGATTATTACAAACATAATAATAAAAAAAAGGAAACCAACATTTTTTTTAAATTTATTTGACAGGTAGAGATATAGATACAGAGAGAGAGTAGTGAGAGAGAAAGGTCTTCCTTCCGTAGGTTCACCCCCCAAATGGCCACTACAGCCAGTGCTGCGCCTATCTGGAGCCAGGAGCCAGGTGCTTCTTCCTGGTCTCCCATGCAGGTGCAGGGGCCCAAGGACTTGGGCCATCCTCCACTGCCTTCCCAGGCCACAGCAGAGAGCTGGACTGGAAGAGGAGCAACTGGGACTAGAACTCAGCACCCATATGGGATGCCGGTGCCACAGGCGGAGGATTAGCCAGGTGAGCCACGGCACTGGCCCCAGAAACCAACATTTAAAGTACAATCTGGATCTGATGATTTTTACATTTTGAAACTAAATCTGGAGGCTGGCGCCACTGCTCAATAGGCTAATCCTCCACCTGCAGCGCCAGCACACCGGGTTCTAGTCCAGTTCGGGGCACCGGATTCTGTCCCGGTTGCCCCTCTTCCAGGCCAGCTCTCTGCTGTGGCCCGAGAGTGCAGTGGAAGATGGCCCAAGTCCTTGGGCCCTGCACCCCATGGGAGACCAGGAGAAGCACCTGGCTCCTGCCTTCGGATCAGCGCGGTGCACTGGCTGCAGCATGCTGGCCGCAGCAGCCATTGGAGGGTGAACCAACGGTAAAGGAAGACCTTTCTCCCTGTCTCTCTCTCTCTCTCCCTCTCTCTCTCTCTCTCACTGTCCACTCTGCCTGTCAAAAAATAAATAAATAAATAAATAAATAAATAAAAACTAAATCTGGGCCAGTGTTGTGGCATAGCGGGTAAATCTGCCACCTGCAGTGCCAGCATCCCATATGGATACCGGTTTTAGTCCCCGCTGCTCCATTTCCAATCCAGCTCTCTGATATGGCCTGGGAAAGAAGTATAAGATGGCCCAATTCCTTGGGCCCCCCACCTGCTTGGGAGACCCAGAATAAGCTCCTGGCTCCTGGCTTTAGATCGGCACAGCTCCAGCTGTTGTGGCCAATTGGAGAGTGAACCAGCAGACAGAAGACCTCTCTCTCTGCCTCCCCTTCTCTCTCTGTGTAACTCTTTCAAATAAATAAATCTTTTTAAAAAATTTAAATCTGCTCCAGCAGACACTTTGGCGTAGTAGGCTAAGCCTCCACCTGCAGCACCAGCATCCTATATGGGCACCAGTTCATGTCCTGGCTGCTCCTCTTCTGATCCAGCTCTCTACTATGGTGCAGGAAAGCAGGAGAAAACAGCCCAAGTTCTTGGGCCCCTGTACCCACATGGGAGACCTAGAGGAAGCTCCTGGCTCCTGGCTTCAGAGCAGCTCAGCTCTGGCCACTGTGGCCATTTGGAGAGTGAATCAGTAGATGGAAGAATTCTCTCTCTCTCTCTCTGTCTCTCCTCTCTGTATCTCTGAATCTCAAATAAATATAATCTTTTAAAAAAAGTTAATCTGCTCTGGTGTACATGAGACACACAAAACTCAAAAAGGCTAATAGCAACTTTATCCAAAGGAAACCACTTGTGAAACATTGGTCTGGGATTAAAATTTAGCTTAGATTTCAAAGCCCCTGCTCCTTCTCCAATGTCGTGGAGGCTGCTAAGATATAGTTCTCACAAACTGAGGAAATTGAATTTGGCATTTAATAGCATCATCCAACTCTTACCTCCAAAAATAGTTTTGGCAGCTCCTCAAATAACTGATTTGTATTTTGTTGCCTAACATTCGTTTCTGTTTGATAACATTTCCAGTATTTAAGTACACTAAAAAATTTGTTAATCTGCTGACATTTAAATTAAATTGGGCATGTCTCTCCTTCTGGTAATTTTAGGTCATTAAATTTCAGAAGACTCATGATGATCAAGACGACTTTTCTCCATATGTAAAAAGATGACTATATTATGCACAAAGAACCAAGGATGGAAGTTGAGAAACCACCCCCCAGATGGGGTCCAGCACACACCGAATCACAGTCACTTTGGGAGCTGGGTAAACTGCAGAATCTTGAACTCCATCTCAGAGACACTGATCATGGTACCCTGTTATCTACACAAAAGCTCAGTAATCACCACGACAGCCAATGTACTGTGAAAGAAATTGTATTATAAAGACCTGAACTGTAGCAGCTTTCATATCCCAAGAGTTCAAAGCGGACTGTTTCCACTTACCATTGTCTTAGCTTTGAAGTGGACATATATGGCCTTAACAAGACTTCCTCTGTGCACAATCATAAACTATTTCATGGGGGAAAATCAGCATCACGTATGTCATTGTCGATATAAATGTGGAAAATCAGGTTAATCCACCCACATTTTTATAATAACCCAACAAACTAATACAGATATGAAAACTCAGTGGAGCCCCTAGACCCGAGGCAATTGCCAAGCCAGTGGGATAAGTCCACAACTCTTGGTAGCTGGATATAAACTCAAGTGGAAGTGCCCATCTGGGAATAACACCCACACAAAAGAAATCAGAAAAAGGAAAGGGAATAAAATGGCTTCCTGGGTCAATTCATCCCTGACATCAGAGGTGATAAATTCCTTTTTTCTGTAAGTAAATTTAAGTTAGATTTTCTTCAACTTGCAATCAAGCACCTCCATTAATATAGGTGGGAAATAAGAGCTCTTTTCAAAGAGCAGTCTGAATTGTGCAGAATTAGGAAATGGAGGACAGAAATAAGTAACAAGACTGAAAAGTTATGTCTGGAGCATAGAATTCTTTAACAGTAAGAATTCTGAACTTAATGAAAGCCTATTTACCTGAAGCACAAAGAAGTAATCTACCTAAGGCCATAAAGCTTAGGTAGCAAATTACAGTTCAATGCCATGCTATTCTAGACTATCTAGAATTCTATCATCTAACATGGTGGTAACTAGGTACATGTAGGTATTTAAATTTAAATTTAAACTAAATAAAATTAAAATTCAGCTTAATGATACAATCAACATATTTCAGGCACTCAATGTGAATTACTGAAGTATATCTGGACTACAATGTCCACTTAGAAACCCAGTATATAATTGGAATATATACTTAAAAAAACAAAATGTAAGTTACTTCATAACTTGATACTTTTACTTGGGGAAGCCTTATGCAAGTCCATAAGCCTCCAAAGAACCTCTATACAAATAAAAATAAACTTGATTAATATATTATAAAGAAAATGTAGTAAATTTTTTATAAATTTTTGAAATGCTTCATATTCTGTCAATTATAGAGTGATCCTATGACTTCTAAATATGAAAGAATCAGTGAAAAAAAATATTTTATTTTTGGCCCTTTTTCTTGGGAAGGAAAAACGCTATAAGAGGTTTTCAAAAATTTATGGAAGAGCAGTTTAGCCTGGGAATTAAGACTCTGGTTAAGATGCCCACATCCCAGATTAGCATGGCTGCATGTGTTACCTGGCTTGGGCTCCCAATTCCATCCTCCTGCTATTGCAGTAAAAGGAATGCAGCACTGATGGTTCAAGTGACTAGGTTGAGGCCACCCACCTAGGAGACCTGGATTGAGATCCAGCTTCCAGCTTTAGCACCCTGGCCATTGCATTTGAGTGGTGACTCTCTGAATGGAGCTCTTTCTATCTCTTTCTTTCTGTCCCTCTGTCTCTCAAATAAATAGCTTTTTAAAGTTCATGGAAAATTATGAAAAATACATATTTCACTAAAAATTTTTGCACCAAAATAAACATGTATTAACTTCCCTTTCCCAGACCTTTTTGAAGGAATATATGCTTTGCTCTGTGCCTACTGCCTTCTAATTCTGCTCTAAGGATGGCTCAGCTTTCTCCAGAATTTCCTGTTCAGGAATTTCCAAATAAGCTATATTGGACCTCATCTCACTCTCATGAGACAGATTATTTATGCAAATGAATCAATACATAAGAACTTCTTGTTACCATGAGTTACTTACCAAGGGGCATGAAATAAAAGGCACAGTAAGGACACAGATGCTAAAAATATTTTTTCATAATGAAGACTGACTATGAACTGTTTTTAATCTACTTATATTTCTACAATAATCCATGGCTCTGACCTCTGATCTTCACCCTGCTCAGCAGGGCTGCCTCCATTCTCTCTGGAGCCTATGTAGCATACTTTTAGAGAAAACCCTTAGAGCTACATTGAAAATTCACATTAGAAGTGATGCCCAAGGTTTGAAAAGAAAAGTATTTTGTTAATTCTACCTCCACCACTTGCAAAATGAGCAAGATTTACTTAGCATTCAATTCTGTGGCAGAGGATATTTATACATTAATTTACAGTTTTGTTCAAATAATTGGCTGTAAGGTTACACAGGATGTAACCTGTTCAGTGTAGTCCCTGCACTCCTGCCCCATAATGAAGGCTGATCATTGCACATGCCAACATGCCCCGGGTAAACAAACTTGCAGCTGGTAGGTTCCAACGGATTTCTTTTATGTTCTCTTCTCCCTCCACTCCAATGCAGGTTTAATTTAACGATTGCTTAGTTTGTTTAATTATTGTCTTAATCCCAAAGGGTGACACAGGGTGAATTTCTGGTGAGGTAGAAGGAACAAGGTACCACTGAGAGGATATTATTGTGTACTCACTGTTCTCAGCTTCCCCCTGCCCCTCCAAAAAACAGCTGCTGGGCCCAAGAGGACCTTCTGACCTACAAGAGAGGCATTCCAGAATCCCTTTATTGTGACAGTTAATGAGCCTCCTCTCCAGGGGACAGACACAGCAGGCTTTTCCAGACTGAAGAAGATACTCGGCTCTTACCCTGATGCAAATACACAGAAGAGGAGCCTTCATGGAAAATGGCTAAGAAAAAGAATCTTCCAACAGAACAAACTCAGGTGATGCCAAGCCATCTGTGGCCAATAACTAGGGAAGCCACTGATGGCACCTACCACCCCCTCAAGAGCCAGGGCCTGCAATCAGTGAAAGAACACCAAGTATTTAAAGATCATCTTTGCCACCTGTTCATCCTCAGCTGTGTCCCCACGTCGTCGTGTGTGGCATCCACCTACACTCTGTAGCTACCCAAGAGCCTCGTTCTGCTACCCTTGTTTTCCCATTTCTCTCTTTGCAATAAACAATAATCTGTCCTTCTTCTCATTCTATCCAGGCCCTGAATGACAGGTTCACTCACTGAGCCAGGACACTGATGGCTGATAATTGCTCCATGAGGTCCCACTTCCTAAGTTACCTGTCAGTTTTTAAAAGGGCCTCTATAATGTCTTTACCCAAAGAAATAAGTAATGTAGAAATTCCAGATAACCCAGCATGATGTTTGACAGAGAAGAGCCTCTATTCATGTCTATCCAATCATAACCAGGACGGCTCTCAAATCATTCCTCATACACTTGTACTTTATAAGGGAAGTGGGACACTGGAACATCATTGTCTGTTTCATAGGTACCAATACCAAATTCATTTACATATGCACCACTGAAATTCTATAAGGCTTCCTAAAGGATGGCAGAACGTGAAACACAAAACTGCGTGGTAACTGCTAACATACTGTACACCCTGTATGTGTGTTCAATTACGTGATATTAAGTTCAATTACATTATATGACTTTTGCAAGACTTTCCTGGAAATTGTCACATAGCACAAATATCACAATTATTATCTGTGTGAGCTCAGTCAGGCAAACATCAGGTCTGAGCCTCAATTTCCCATAAACTAGATATAACAATACCCAACCATCCAGGGCAGTTGTGAGGACTGAATGAGGTGGTAGCTGTCAAAGTAGCACTCACAGGGTCAGGCACACAAGTAGCAATCCAAAAACTGCTCTTCATCTCTACCCCTAATTTCAATGTTAGCTTCTTATCTAAAATCCTTTTTATTTGAACTTGAATGCTCACAAAAGGCTGTATATTCCCTTCTCCATAACCACCACCCTTCTTTTCACACTGTTTGGTCTGTCTCTTATTCCCAGAGACCTCATGCTCACCTAGACAGGAACCAAGAGAAAGCTTGACCTTCACGAAGCCAATGGCTTATTTTGAGAATAAGGATGGATATGGATGGATAGATGAGACAGGTAGAGATAAGAAGAAGGTCTTGGGACGGGCGTTTGGCATACTGTGTTATGCCACTACTTGGGATGTCTGCATCCCATACTGAAGTGCCTGGTTTGAGTCCTGGTTATTCTAACTCTGATCCAGCTTCCTGCTAATGAACATTCTGGAAGGCAGCACATGATCCTTCAAGTCCTTGGGACCCTGTCAACCACATGGGAGACCTGAATGGAGTGCCAGGCTCCTAGCTTTGGCCTGGCCCAACCCTAGCTGGTGCAGGCATTTGGAGAGTGAACCACTATATGTAAATCGATCTCTGACTTTCAAAATAAAATACTTTTTAGAACAATCATAAGAAGGCTTTAAAATCTAAGCAGAAAAGAATAGACATGCTACCATGGGCAACATGGAATATCCATAAATCCTTAAGTAGGAAATAATTTGAGAAAAGTAGTATTCTAACAAGACCAACCTGACAGAAGTGAAAAATTGGAATACAGGAGAAAATTCCAGCTGTGAGGTCAGAAAGGGGTGAGTATGAGTTTGCTAAATGGTTCAATAAGAAGGAAGAGATACAAGACCCAAAGCACAGAGAAAATTAACAATCCAATGACTGTTGAGTGTTTTTCATATGCCCGGAATGGTGCAAAGGATCGAGGACAAAAGAACTAAGGCATAATCCTCAGTGACTATTCCCAGGAAGGTGAAAACAAAGAGAGAATCCTGCCAAGGTGGAGCCCAGGCATAGGGCTGGAAGTAGTGTCACACCATCCTTAAGATCAGAAGGTGGAACACCAATTCCAGACCTGTAAGTTGAAGAAGGTACCACTCATATTTTTCTCCTATCTTTTTTTTTTAAAGATTTATTTATTTATTTGAAAGTCAGAGTTACACAGAGAGATAAGGAGAGGCAGAGAGAGAGAGAGAGAGAGAGAGAGAGAGAGGTCTTCTGTCTGCTAGTTCACTCCCCAAATGGCTCTAACGGCTGGAGCTGCGCCGATCCAAAGCCAGGAGCCAGGAGCTTCCTCTGGGTCTCCCAGGCAGGTGCAGGGGCCCAAGGACTTGGGCCATCTTCTACTGCTTTCCCAGGCCATAGCAGAGAGCTGGATCAGAAGTGGAGCAGCTGGGACTCAAACTGGTGCCCATATGGGATGCCGGCACTACAGGTGGTGGCTTTACCCACTACGTCACAGTGCTGGCCCCTCTCCTATCTTTTAAGTTACTCCAAGAAAGGAGTCACATAACTTGTATCTTTAAAGATACCTCAGATAGTATTGGAATAAATCATACAAGGGATATCTATGCTCAATTAATTAAATGTCATTAAATCAAACAGGAGTTTCTTGTTAAAATTGTTATAATAACCTGGTCTCTCTCCACTCCTTCATTACCATTTTGCAGTCCCTCCTACCTTTTCTCCATCCCTCCACAATTACCTTTCTGCTCCTGACGAGACATGTTTCCTGCTGCTCCCACCATCTGGCACACTGTTTTCCAGTCTCAGAGACTCTATCAATTCAGAAATATCATTTTTCATACTTTCAAAAATTAGCATAAATAAAGAACTGCATGTTAAAGTGAGAAGAAGTTTAGGAAACACTATATGGTAAGTGTTAGGAAACTCACAGTATCTCAGTATTCAAGCTTGGGAAGTCCCAGGGCTCAAATTCCACTACTGACTTTCCGCCCTATATCTATACACTCCCTTCCTTGGTGCCTGCACCGTTCCAGCTATAAGCAGAAAATACTCTTTTCTGTCAAACTAGCAATCTGAAACCTAGTACAGGCTCAGAATGTTTAGAATAGTGGAAAAAACAGGATGGATATGAAGCAACTCTCTAACATACCATCTCATAGTTAGTTAAAAATCAACAAAGGAAAAATAGGAAACATTAAACAATAAGCTTCCTACTCAATAATAATCTATAGATACATGGTTGGGGATAAGATATGAGTTAAATGGCTACTGAAGTTCTCCAGGGCATTATTTACTGCAATGATCCCAGAAACAAAAGAAATGTGGGCTCAAACAACTCCTGAACGGACGAAAAATGGGTTTCAATTCTCTCACAAAATCTGTTTGATACCAATTGGCTAGTTCCCTGTGTTAAGCACTTGGGCTGATTCTGGGCCCTCTGGAGTCCGTACTGTGAACTGATGGATGAAATCTAGAAACCCGGCATAGGGAAGGGAGAAGTGATGGCAGTATGTGCACAATTGGGTTGATCTAGTGACATCCAAACCCCACCTTCATAATGAGCATGAATAGCCTAAAGGATTGAATCAAATATGCCTGCAATGCTTCTAGAGAATGCCAGCAAAGTCTATGAGTCGTTCCTGAGTTATTAGGTGTAGATCACCCTACATAACCAAAGGAGGAGAAAGAGGACAGAAAAGAAAAAAGGCTGCAAACTCTACTGAAAATGAGCTCTACAATCTTGAGCAAGACATTTTACCTCCTGGATTTCCATTTGCTCACCTATAAATGGGAGAAAGACATGCATTTCCAGATAAAAAAATCAGTATTTTCTTTTTAATTTCCAATATCTACTACTTCTTCCTAAGAAAGGACAATCTCATTCAAATGTATGGATCATTCTTGGATAAACAAGTTTGCACAAAGACAAAGTGGGCATGATCATAATTTAAACACACAATCTATATATCCGACATTCAAAATCTTGTCTCTTTTCCCTTCTCCCAAATCATGCTATTTTCATCTTTCCCAAATGCCAGATTGGAGAGATACAAGTAATGTTGGCAGCAGCTAGTGAATGACTGACTACTGAGTCAAGGCTCATTGTGCTAACAGAGGAAGGGATTAACATGGGTTTCCAGATTCCATATTTCTGAGGTTTTTAAAAATTTATTTTATTTATTTGAAAGTCTGTGTTAGAGAGAGCAAGGGGCAGAGACAAGATCTCTCTGTTGCTTCACTCACCAAATGGTTGTAATAGCTGGAGCAAGGCCAGGCTGAAACCAGGAGCCTTGAACTCTATCCATGTCTCCCATGTAGGGAGGCAGGTCTTCCACTGCCTTCCCAGGCACATGACCAGGGGGATGAACCAGAAATGGAGCAGCCAGAACTCAAACTGGCACTCACAGTGGGATGCCAGTGTTCCAGCCGGCAACGTGAGCAATGCACCACACTGTCAACTCCCTAGATTTCAAATTTCATACAAGAGAGTCAGAGAAGCAGCAGAAAGATCCTGAGGAGGAAAGAGCCCCTTATTTTCAGATATTCTCATCTTGAGGTGCCTGTGAATTATCTGAATAAAGCTGTCCAGTTTGACAGGTGAGTCTGGAGCTTGAAATCTGGGCCCAATATGAGATTCAGGAGTCAGCACTCTATTGATGATAATTGATCTAATGAGAATGGGTTAGAGCAACCAGGCAAAAGACTGTACAGAATGAGAAAAATAGTTTGCTTAGGATAAAAAGAATGCCAGAACTGAACTGGCAAGCAGGAGGAGGTCCCTTAAAGAAAACTAGGAAGAAATAGTCAGGGAGGTGTCATGACAACCAAGAAAGCCAACAGGACAGAGATCTTGATGAAACAGTGACAAACGGCAGAAAAATTCAGAAAGTGGCAGAAAAATGTCCAGTGATTTTGGTAAGAAAAAGACATCAGGACTGTTAGCAACAACTATTTCTACAGAGTAGGAAAAGCGCATGCAAACTGAATTGAGGAAAGTGCTAGTTTACTTCTGTTTGGAGGAGTATGAAGCATTGTGTGCATAGAGCCCATAAGACAGAGCAAGAAAAGCTAATAGTAAACGTGATTATGTCTAAGTACTTGCTCTTTCCCATTGCTGCAACTGGATAAAGGCGTGCTATTTTTTATTTACTGGCATGAATCTATCAAAGGTTGATTTCAACTGCTTCATTGCCAGGAGAACTGACAGACTGCACTAAGAAGAAAATAACTTGCAACTCAGGAAGGGGGAGCCTTCGAAATCCCATTCCCTTGTCTACTGTGATACATCTGTCAGGTTTTAAAACAGTCATTCAGCCTCTTTGTTGATCCATTTCCTTAGCTGTGGAATGGAAAAATAATTCCCTTTTAATTGGATCCTGAAGTGCTAACGGCCTTTCAGACTGCCCAGGACTCTGTAGTGTTTAGAGACAATATCCTAGCTCAGAAATTTCCCAGCTACTTTGCCCTACTACTGAGAAAGCTACTTCTGTCTTCCCATAAAACCCACAACCCAAATGCTCAAGATGTGAATTTGCTTTTGTGGGTTTATTTGGCTTAGGACCCTGAACTATCTTCCTGTGTCTACAATATGCAAAGTGATGTGAAGAACTGAAAGACTCATCCAGAGAATTCAGCTATCGGTTCAACATTTGCCTCGGTCTGTTCATTCGTTCAACCAGAAAACTTTATAAAACTAAATTCCTGCTGCATAGGCTAGGGTTTCGCTTATCGGATCTGTGCAGGTTCATTTGAATTCGCTGTTTCTTTCCTCTTGAATTTCAGCCTCGACCAATTTTGTGTCCCCCAGGAGCTGTCGTTAGCAGCCATATATCCTCTCTTGTAAATAAACCCCAACTGTCTGCTGGAAATTTCCACTTGCATATCCAGCGTCTCACCAAATGCATCATACCTGAAATCAAATTCATCAATCTCTCCCCCAAAACTGGCTTCTTCCCAGAGTCTCCTATTTCTGTCGATTGACATCATTCTCCCCATCACCCTATCTCACATCCTCAACATCACCTCTGTGCCCTCACTCTCCCTGTTCTTCTGTATCCATTCCCTAAGTCTGCAAATTTTTCCATTGAAATTTTTGGACCATCTGTCTCTTCTAACTTCTAGTTACTGCACACCTCCCATGTGCCAGATACCTCACCAAGTGCTCCAAAGCCTCATCTCACTTAATCCTCCTGATAACCCTTTGAAAAGGCAGATAGAATTTCCCCAGTTCTGCAGGTGAGAACATTGTGCTTCAGGTGGCTTTGGCAACTGTTTTGGACTGAATGTTTGTGTCTCCCTCAAATTCATACACTGAAACCCCCACCCCAAAGTAACTGTATTTGGAGATGGGCCTGTAAAGAAAGTGGTAAAGGTTAAACAAGGTCATAAGGGTAGGAGGTTAATCCAATCGGGCTGGTGCCCTTATAAAAGGACAAGGAAACACAAGCCCTTGCTCTCCCTCCCTGTGTGTGTGTGGGGGGGGTGGGGGTGGGGGTGGTCTGTGTGTGTGCATTTGTGTCTGTATCTCTTCTTTTGCATGATGTAAGGACATAGAGGGAAAGCAGCCACCAGAAAACAAGGAAGAGACCTCTTACCAGGACCCAAATCAGTCACCCAAATCTCACTCAGGGCCACAGCACCTCATGTGGAAAGCTGAGTAACAACCTGAGTGACCACACTGCTTTAAGTCTTCTTGGCTTCCTCCAGTTAACCTGTGTGCATCAGATTTGTTTTCCTCTGACACCCCTAGATTTAATCATTTTTCTGATTGAAGCTTTCAGGGGCTCCCCACTAGCTACAAGATCCAGTTCAATCTCTTTAATTAGGAGTCCAAGTTCTTTGTAGTCTTCGCTAACCTTTCTAACCCAGCCCTCACTCCCCTCATGCCTGTCCCAACAGCAGACTGGTCTGCTTATGAAAGAGCTGTGAGTTATTGTCTGGGAGTTCCAAGGAGGGCAGGGGCTGTCAGTCCCATCTCTGCACAACCAGTATCTGACGCATACTAAGTATTCAATCAATAGCTGTTGAATGTGTAACTAAAGGACTTGGTGCATAACCTTTGCCCAACTTGGATGTACCCTCAGTCATTCCTCCCATTTGCAGTTGATCCAGACTTTTCATCATTTTTCCATGCACCCTAGCTTACCATGAACATACCTTTATCTATTCTCAAAATTCACCTGAAACATAACACTACGTGGCATGTACTAATAGTTACCCACCTTCAAGAAGGTTCATTTTGGCATCATAATATAAAAAATTAGTAACAATGTATGGCAGAGACTGCCAGTTTCCTCCCCAAATCTGCTCTCTCCTTTTTCCTTAAGAAAAACTTTGATATTAATCTAGTCCATTGTCACACAACCAGAACACCCTCCGTGATACACATACACACCCACATACACACACACACACACACACACACACTCCATTCCTGGCAACTAATTATGGCCCTGGGACTAAATTCTGGTCAATGATGAGCAAAAGTGTGTGTACAATACTACAATAGCTGGGAAGTATCCTTGGAGGCACAGCTTTCTCCTCTGTATCCTCAGTCCCATTACCTGGAACTTAAATTGGATTCTGAAACTCTAGAAACCATAGCAGATCATGAAAAGAAGGCCAGGACGAGGCAGGGAGCTGGAGCCAGCTGGGTATGTGCCAGTATCATGGTATTGCTGCAGCATCCCTGTGCTACTGCCTCTGAGCTTTCTCATGAGACAGAAATAAACCAATGTCTTGCTGACCAATGTTGTTTTTTTATTTCTATTTTACGCTGGCACATATGCCCATAAGTTAATCACTGAAATAAGCCATGTTGATATGAAGATAAACAACAAAAGAACTAGGTAAGTCTACTTCTCTGTTTATCTATGTGCATAAACCATACGTGCTTTATATTTTTAAGCAGAGCTAACTCATGTCTTATATAATAACAACAAATTATAAAAATAAAATTTTTTATAATACCTGATCATTTTTTCCATTCTGTATATAGCTTGCCTTCTCAAAAAGCTTTCAAACTTCTCAGGGAAACAGCTAAGAAGTTTTATTTTCCTTGTGCCTACCACTCTCCCTAGCATAAATAGGTCTACCATTTGATTGGCTAAAACCAATAGGAATTTTCTAAACCTAACTATGTATACAGAAACACCAGTGGTAAACTGAGGAGTGGGAGTTGGGGGCTTACAAAATGAGATCCCTTATCCTCAAAACTTTATAATATTTTATAATTGAAAAGATTACTCACTTTCCATTATCAGTCCTAATTAATACAAGAGAAGATTTTATGCTCAATTAAATATTAGCATGTTTGACTTATCACATATTCCCCTATCCCTTTCCCCATTCCAAATTTAATTCACTTTCAGTATAAAAAATTAACCATTTTGAATTCTAACATGTTTGTGGTGAAACTCAATGGTAAGACAGGCTGAAGGAAGCCAAATAAAGACATAAAAATGAATAAAAATGGATTTCTTGATAATACATATTTTGAGAGATAAAATCAATACTCATGGATACATTTAACAGGTTTAAACTCACTCTTACCCTATATATTTAGTCATGATATCCCAAAAGACACAGTTTCTGTCAATTAGCTGTGGAAATCCATCCTAATTTCGAGCTCTTCAGCAGAGGACTTAGTTTGGGGCCTCTTAAGAGGGAACAGAGCACAGCATAGAAATGTATTGGAAAGACTAGCTCTTGTTTATTTCATAATTATACACTTGACATTTGGAGACTCCTGCTTGTTACTAATCGTTTAATTAGGCACCCCAAAGTTCACAAAAAATCATAGGTTTAACTTCAATTTCAAAGATCCTTTCACTCCTCTTGCTCTGAAATTCGATCTCATCCACTGTACATGCAATTATAGCCATGACAAATGACTGCTGACAATAACAGACTTCATTTAAAGAGAAATCTAAACACACAATGACCTGATTTTGTGTGTGTGTGTGTGTGTCCACAGAAAGAAGGTGTGGAACAGATAAACCAATAATGAAAAAAAAGAACCCTTAATTGTTGATTTTACATTCAGCAAATCATCAAATAAAGCTTGCATTAATGGAGATTTGCATAAATAGTCTGAATGCTGGGCAATCTACAGGAAAATTGCTATTAAGACAAAGGCATTTGCATCTCTCTACAAAGATGTTTGACAGGGATAAGGCTCTTGGCTGTGTGTCTTCATTATTCTAAGTCGCATTAACATCACCAGGAATTTTCCAGAATTACACATATCTTTTAGCTAAAGCCCACAGCATATTTGATAAATTTTGGCAGTTTACAAACACACATACACACAACATCCAAAATAATGATGCCTAGGAGTGTAAACTAAAAATTAGTATTTTTCGTTTTCTCATAAGCCATCAGTGATGTTCAGAATAAATGAGAATGACTTTGATTGTAAAAGTACTTTTCATTATCAAGGGTATTACAAAAAGGCAGAATATTATCCAAATCAATATTTCCCAAAATGAGTTACTAAAAATCCTGGTTCATCAATATGTTTCATAAAAATGAGTTCTATGGTCAAAAGAATAGGAAATATGATGCTTACTGCCTCATCTCAAAGACAGTCACATTCACATATTATACTGCATAAGCCTATTAAGGCTCTGAAAAGTCCCCTAGTAAAGAAACCTATGTAAATGGAACCACATCCTTTCCCCCAAAGTAACTTGTATTACTATTCCACGTTGGGAAACCATGCCCTGAATTGAAAGTCTAATGTTGGGTTTTCGCTTTGTAGCACAGTCCTCAACTGAATGCTATTTTTTATGAAGGTCACTTACTGAATGCTTCCCATAGTTAAAGCACTCTAGGGAATGGAGGTGAATAAAGTAGATCTTTGATCTTCAGGAGCTTACACTGAAGTACAGAATTTGTCATGCATACTCCAAACTAAAACTAAACTCCCTGATAAGTGCAGGCAAAATCACAGGAAGATTTCAGAGTCTGTGGCATCTCAAACCAAATCTTAAAGAATAGGTTGGATTTCATTTGGTAAGAAATGTGGCTTGGAAATATGAGGTGCAAAGATGATGGGCAAAAAAACTCAAGATGTTCTGGGGAATGAAGAATTAACTTACTGGCTTGGGTAGAGATTCCAGGTAAGGACCCAGGGGCTGAGTGCTACGAAGTTCACCAGCAGTTGCCAAGTAGAGGTAAGAGTATGAGCATGCTTGAAAACAAGGCCAAGGCAGGTGAACATTATTAGGTAGGCAAAGGAGAACACAGAATTTTAAGGGTAATATGATTAAGGCTCTATGCAAAATCATTCGCAATGTTGCCCTCAATAGGGAAGTGGAATGACCACAGTTTTTCTCATCCTCTGCTTGTGCCACGGCAAAATATAATTTAAGATCATGAGCAAATTCATGCCATGAAAGTTCAAAGAGCTGCACATTTTATCAGAAATGCTCACAGGCAAGCAGGAGACTAGAAAATTATGGTTTTGGAATAACAGAGAAGGGTGATAAATTTCAGTGGCCTTTCATAAATCCAACACGATGGCAACATGAGCGAGTAAAGCTGAAATATCACCTTGAGCTCTCCCACTGTAACCTGGGGTGGAAACCACGGAATGGTCCAGCAAAGCTGATAAGACCAATTTTACCACCACAACTTTTATTGGTTACAAGATGGCACCTTTATCCTTCAAAAGCCACATTCTATTAAATAATCTACAGAGAGAAGTATTTTATTGAAGGATCATGTGAGTTAAAAACAAATGAACAAACTAGCAATTCATTGTACTTGAAGACAGAATATGGAACGCACACAATTTGATTCTTGAAATCCAATGACTGCTTACTTCAGAAAACAGTTTTACTAAAATTGCCTTCAATTTTATGGGGTCATTTGGGTGACTAGAAATGTATAATTGTGTTTGATAGGAAGATGGAAAAGGTTGCAATAAAACATGGAGCACTTTTTAAAATTAGAAAATATAGGTAGTTAGTGTCCACAATATCCAGGATGGCCCTCCCTTACATGGAAAGCTGCATGGGAAACAAGGCGGTCTTACACATGAAGCATTCTCTGGACTTTGAAAACAACTGGGGGCCAGAACTGTGGCATAGTGGGCAAAAGCCACTACCTGCAGTACTGGCATCCCGTATGGGCACCAGTTTGAATCCCGGCTGCTCTACTTCCAATTCAGCTCTCTGCTATGGCCTGGGAAAGTAGCAGGGGATGGTCCAAGTCTTTGGGCCTCTGCACCCATGAGGGAGACTTGGAAGAAGCTACAGATTCCTGGCTTCAGATTGGCCCAGCTCCAGCCATTGCAACCATTTGGGAAGTGACCCAGCAAATGGAAGACCCCCCCACCGCCTCTGTAACTCTTCCTTTCAAATAAGAAATCGATCTTAAAAAAAAAAGAAAAAAAAAACTGATCACAGAATATGTTCAAAGTTTTAATTAATTAAAAGGCTTGGTATAAACAGAGATTTGTATTAACTTACTAATGATCACTCTCTTTTCTGTCAGTCTCCTTTGCTAAAAAAAACAAACAAAATAAAATAAAAAACAAAACAAAAAAACTTCCTGAAATGAGTTAATCTGTATCTTTGCCTAAGCCAGTGCTTCATCTAGATCAGTGATTCCAAACCATCAAAGTGGTGTTGGACTGGTTATATCTAAATCATGAAGACCTTCTGGAAAATGTAGATTTCCAACCTGTTTCTATACTCACACCTACCCTCACACCCATTCTGATTTTGTGTGGGTGTGGGTAAAGCTTAGGAGATTTGTTTTAATGACCCAAGCTTTGGAAACCAGTAATCTATATGACAATAGGTGGTTCACAATAACGGAAGGGCTATACACTCTCATGAAGAACTATCACAGTACAACAGTGACAGGGATAGGTAGAGACCAAGCCATATTTCCTTTCTTCCTTGGCGCAGCACTCAACTGCATCTTTCATCCACCCTTGCGGTTAGGTGAGGCCGTATGGCTGAGCCCTGGCCACTGGAATGTGGAGAGAAGCACTCTGCACCACTTCAGTCTGGCCCCAGAGAATCTTCCTGATTGGCTACCTTCCTTTGTTTCCAGATTCCTAGACGCAGTGGAGAACCATGAGATGCCAGAGGACTGTCAGAAGCACAGGACAGAAACAGTCCAGTTACCCGAATGCGTGTATGGAACAGAGCTGCAACCAACACCAGACTCCCACTGGATCGTCAGGTGCAAGAGAAACCGACTTTTATTGTGTTGACATACTGAGACACAGGGATTCTGTCGAAGATATTGGCTTACCCTTATACAACCACTACCTTAACACTTTTAGTGGACTTTGTGGTTGATTAAGCACTTCACAGCCATAAGGAAATAGACTCACATTTAACTAAAAGGGTTAGGACCACAGGTCATGGCTGACCTTTACAAGAAATTCTGACATGAGCTTATTTTTCTGTGGTTTTCTTTCTCCTTCTCACATCAGAATGCAAGGGGGAAGGGCAGACAAAGCAAAACATCTGGCTACATGAGAGCTCTAGCTAAAAAGATTTCAATTTAATAAATTTGTATAACAGTTACAGGAATAAAGATGAAATGTAGTAACTACTAAATCTGAATTTTTAAAGTCCAAATAGATATAAAAGTCTGTGAAAATTTAAGGCTTAATAGAATTACACAATTGGAAGAGTATTCAAAAGGTCATGATATTTATTTATTTTTGAGAAAATCTGTAGGAAGAAATTCTACCACTGAGCTCATCATTGTCAGGACTCTGGGGAAGATTCTACAGCATAGCATTCAGAAGCAAGGTTAGGAATCAGAGTTGGGTCTAAATCCCAGCTCTTCTGCTTATTAGTAGGAAAGTGCTTAATAAACTGAACTTCACTTCCATATTTGCACAATGGTGATGTCACTGCCTACTTCATTGGGTTGTTACAAGATTTAAATAGGCAATAACACAGTATCTGAAGGTTCTTCAAAGGGTTCACAGGTGGGGTAGGCATTTCGCCTAGCAGTTAAGATACCTGTGTAGCATATCAGTGCCTGGATTTAATACCCAGGTCCTGACTCCAGCTTCCTGTTAGTGTGAACCACAGAAGGCACAGTGATTGGGTTCCTGTTACCCACGCAAGAAACTGGGACTGAATTTCCTGGCTTCAGCTTTTAGGGGCAAAGTGACCCTGTGGATGAGATCTCCCTCTCCCTCTCCCTCCCCTTTCTCCCCCCGTCCCCCTCTTCTTCTCTCTTCTCTCTCTCTCACTCTCTCAAGTGAATAAACTATAAAAAAAAATCATGGGAAAATGGAATTAGAAGGTTAGTTTATTTTAGTGCAAAAAATTCAAAATCCGTGTATAGTTTTTTCAGAACATATATTTTCCATAAATTTTTAAAGACCCCTCACCTAGCACATTGTATTTAACAACTGCTTATATTAATACTGATATAGTAATTTCAATATGTCTTCTTTTTTTTAGGACAAGTTATTATCTCACAGACAAGGAAGATCTTGAGAATTTGGGAGGCATGACGAGTATGTTTTTATCCAAAAAGGAAGCTCCGAGAGCTGGCAGTGGCTGTGCTTGGATTTGTATGTAGGTTAACCCTGCTCTTGTATAGCAACAACTGGAATGCTACTGTCTGTGTCTTAAACCTTTTTCTGCCATGCATGAAGGCCAGTGTTTGGAAAGGATCACTGGTACTTAAAGCTCCTCTAGAGTTGGCAGCACCCTCCCTGTCCTAGTCTTCTGATTTTGGCCATTTTTAGGTGCTGAAGCTCTTCCTACCGTAACCTGTCTCAAAAAAGGCGTTGTCTCCGGGAGGCATCAGTGCCAACCTGCCAGGGAGCGTCCGACTGCCTCTCCCTGGCTGCCCAAAGACAGCAGTGTGAGCCTGCCACCTCATTTCTTTTGATAAGCTACCGAGGAGACACAATGTCTTCCCCAGTTTTCTAAGTTTTAGTTTGAAAATTGAATTCGGGAACTTGTCAACGCTGACAGCCAAGCTTTAAAATTCAGTTCAAAGACAATCTGCTTGTACTTTATAAAATCCGTCTTCTGACTTCAGAGCAAGAGGATTTTTTTTCAAGATCTCCACTATGTAGGGAATGAAAAACTTTAGTTTTTCTTCTTTCCAATTAAAGTTGGGTTCTTATAAAAAAATTACATTTTTTTTCCCTCTTCCTACACCAATTCTTCTGCCCTAAACCACCTCTTTCAGCAAACAGAACTCAGTCCTGCATTTCAAAAAGCAAGGCTGAGTTTGTGTGTTTGTGTGTGTGTGTATGTGTGTGTGTGTGTGTGTCTGTGTGTGTAAGGCCACCCCTCCTCATCAGCAAACACTAAGGATATAAATAGATAACACATGGCATTAATCACCAAGAACGACACTGTTCAAGTGACAGGATTCATGACACTTGAGGCTTCAAAAATAATAATAAGCAAAGCCTACGAAAGAAATTGCTGCAATCTCTAAAGTCACAAAATTCACCCCTGGCAGCAGAGCCCTCCATCGGAGGCTCTATTGAGAGGTAAAATTACCAGGACTCAAAGGGATAGGTCGAAACCCTAAACATGGCAGGAAACCAAAGGTAAAACCAGGATCCAATGACAGATGGCAAAGACCTGTCAATGCCTGGGAAATTACACGGTGAAATTCGTTTCTGACATTTCATTCACACAAGAATAACAGGACCCTGAAGTTAAACAATGACATTCTGAAAGGAAACACCTCTGCGGGTGACACTTCTTGCATAGTTCAGCCTCCAGGGCATACACCCAAACTAGAATGTCATATTGCTCAGGTGTGTGGGGGAGGAAGTGGGAGGAAGGAGGAAATGGGGAGAGAGGGAGAGAGGGAGAAAGCGCATCTCTAAGCAGAGGGAGGAGGGGAAGGGCCACAGTTTGCTCTGCTCCTTCCCCAGGGACCTGAGCATTCATGTTATAGATTTTTTTTTCCTAAAGTGACATTTGAAAGGTGCTGCAAACACCCATTCATTTGGGTGCTGCTTGGCCTTTAAATGTAGTATTTCAACTGAGAGTTCACGCTGGGGTGGAGGTCGCTGCGATGTTTTAAGGAAAAGTAAAGGAGCCAGACAGCTCCCACTGTCTAGAAGACCCTCTTGAAAGCAGGAAGCACGAAAATTAGCAATAAAATGCTAATTCGACCACTCGGGCTCAGGAGGGCACAAGCCCGACTGCAACCTCCTGGACAGTTCCATTCGTCTGAGCAGAGAGGCATCAAAGGGAAGCAATACTGTGATTCTAGAAAAACCCATTGTACATTTGGGGCTAGGAGGAGGGGGGTGTTGAGGTAGAAACTGTTTCCATTTTCCCAGCATTGAAAATGATACAAAATGCTTTTTAGAGATTGAGAACTCAAGAAAAATACAGTCCCCAGTAAATTCCAAAGGCAAGCTCTTAGTTTCAGTTGCTAATTTCTATCCCTTTACCTTCATTTGGATAATGATTATGAATTGTTGAATTGTTATTTTTATTGATTTATTTTAACGTTTTTCTCAAAATGGCTTGAATAATGAATTTTTTTTTTTTTTGACAGGCAGAGTGGACAGTGAGAGAGAGAAACAGAGAGAAAGGTCTTCCTTTGCCGTTGGTTCACCCTCCAATGGCCGCTGCGGCCTGCGTGCTGCAGCTGGTGCATCGCACTGATCTGAAGCCAGGAGCCAGGTGCTTCTCCTGGTCTCCCATGTGGGTGCAGGGCCCAAGCCCTTGGGCCATCCTCCACTGCACTCCCTGGCCACAGCAGAAAGCTGGCCTGGAAGAGGGGCAACAGGGACGGAATCTGGCGCCCCGACCAAGACTAGAACCCGGTGTGCTGGCGCCACAGGCGGAGGATTAGCTTATTGAGCCACAGCGCTGGCCAATAATGAATTTTAATTGAGGATCACTAGTACATTAGAAATAAATCCCTAAAATATAAAAAGCAATAAACATATTTCTCTTATTATCATAGCATAAGCATCTTATTATAGCATAAGACACACACACACTGTACCTCCCGACATTCCACCTTTGTTTTCTTCTTCTTTGATAAACACAACTGCTTGCGACTCTGAATGACACTGAACTACCCAGGCACCCCTCCCTGGCCCCAGCACATGCAGAACTGTTTCCAAAAAAGGTGATTGCACACAATATCTTATTTCCTGATGTTCCTTCCCATCTGAAACATCAGACTTTCCCCAGTGAGTCTCTGAAACACAAAACAGGATGTTTAATTTGTTTAAGTTTCCAATGCAATTTACCAGAGACAAAAATAAAATACCATGGCATTTTGCTGGCATCTTAAAAAAAAGAAACCCTCTCTTGGAAGTACAATGAACCTCATGAGATCTCAAATGCGAATCTCCTGTCTGTATTCTCACATATTTTTTGAGATTTTGTTCACTGAAGAATAGTTTAACATATTCCAACCCATGCACTTAACTTCCAACAGAACCGGTCTTCTCATGAGGCTGCCCCCAAGGTCTCCAACAGCTAAACAGACCCAAGCAGCCTCCCACAGTCCCCTGTTCCAGCCTCAGTAATCAAACCATTCTGTTCACAGGATCATCTTCATTTGAAAAAGGTTCTCCTGTTTAATGGGATAGAGCACGAAGCTCAGCATCAGCCCTGAGTTAAAAATCTTTAAAGAAAACTTCTATGATGTGAGTCAGGTACTGCCAACCATGCTTTCATTATTTTAAAATGAAGCTTGAAATGAGATTTTTTTTTAAGACTGAGAAACTTATCTTCAGTCCCTGGTTTAAGCATTTGTGCACATCAGCCCAAGGAGGTGAAAGACACAACAGAGCTTAAGAGATGGAGGTCACTTATTACTACTTCTAATCCCTCGGTTTAGGTTTTGCACTTAATCTGCTGCCATTGATAGCCTATCATCCTGGAAAACTTTATTTCCCACTTTGGAGCCAGCTCCCAGCAATCTATGAGTCTACTGATTCTCCATTGCAGTAGTACTTTGGCTTGGGTCAGGACAAGAAACCCCAAATGTATAGAGTTCTTTCTCTTTTCTGTGGTTTCTCCTTGCTCTGTCTTTACCCTCCACTACTGGCTAGCTACTCAACAACCACCTATGGGGTTTTTTAGGTACTATCTATTTAGAATTCTTTGCAAGAAGAGAACATTTCTCTGGATAATTTAAGCAGAAAAGACTTTATCAAAAGGGTATCATAGAGCTCATGGAATAAATCAAAACCCTGGAGCTCCCAGCACAGAAAATGGTGGGAAAGAAGAAAGATTTGAGATCTACTTAGCAGGACAACTTGACAGTTGTAAATAGGCATTGCTACTGTACTGAATGAGTTCCTATCATTTTTTAAGTTCATTGTTTATATCACACATCTGAAGTTTCAAAGTATCAGAAGAAAAAGACTTAGGTCACATTTCTCGACCTCAACACCACTGATGGTTTGGACCAGGTGATTTTTTTTTGTTGTAGGGTTCTGTTCTGTACACTGGAAAATGTTCAGTAAGATCCCTAGCCTGTACACACTGTATGCCCATGGGACCCACTGTGGTTCAGACAAAATATCTCCCCAGACATTGCCAAATGTCCCTGGCTGGCCAAAGCACCCTTAGTTGAGAAACACTGGCTTAGACTCAGGAAAGGCCATGTGCCTCGACAGACAACCCCATAAGACAAAGAGAAGGTGAGAAGGATCCAAACAGGAAGATGAGCTACTGTTTCCACAAGAGAGGTGAACTAAGGCTCACTATCCACTTCAATATCAGTGAGCAGTAAGCTGCAAATTGAGTTTTCCAGTCCATGTATTCTGGGAACAAGAAAAAAAAAATGGAATTCAAGAAACTTTTGAAACCAGACTGTAGAAAAAATAAACTAACAAAAAGTCGGCCTGGTCCTTCACAAAGCGGTAACACTTAGTATTAGACACTGGCATGCTGGAAAAGCACAAGCCTGGTAAGGTGGGTGTTCTCTATCTCTATTAAAATTTTTCATGTTTCCCGTTTGTTTTTAAATCCTGCCAGATCCTTTTCCAACTCTTAGTATCTACAGACTTGTGGTAATTGACATGGCTAATTTAAGGGAAACTGATTCCAAATCCCAGAGAACACCCAATGCATCTCTGTATTAATTAGTCAGCTACCTCTGTTGGTTCCAACATGGTGCTAATGAGACCAAAGACATAAATCCAATCCTCATGCCATATGGGCTCATTCAACAGCCAGCCTGGAACCCCACTCCACCCAGCCAACTCATAAATGTATATGGCTGCTGGTGGGAGTGTATGGATGTATCCATACAAAGCCATTCCCACATCCACACCTTCTGCAGTGCACCCCCCACCCCCACCTTCCCTGGGAAATGGGCTGTTCTTTTAGCCCCATAGAGCTGGGAGCACAGCACATGCCCCACACGGTACCTGTTTCTGAACCCTTTGATATGTGGTGTCAGGTCTTTTCCACTACCCTGTGCAGCTCATATCTGCTTACACTCTTCCTTAGCTCCCTTTGCTGCTTCCTTTCCTTTCCGTTCATTAACATTTTGTAAAAATTGGAGTGCAGATCTTCATCTCCAATCTGCACATTCTAAACTCCCTGATCCTGTATCTGACGCAAGGCTGGGCCTGTCTCTTCTTCCATTATTATTTCTGACAGCCCCAAAGAAATCACTTAATATTCATTTCAGTCTCCTTTTTCAGGCAGTCTTAAAAATCAATTTCAAAATTTTTCTTCTTGATCCTGTCATTTAGCACTGAAATGGCCCAAACTGATTACAAGGGACATTAGCGTTTCTCCCTTCTGCCCCCAGGACATCGGCTTCACTTTGCAAGTCTGTTCTGGTCTGATTTGAGCTGCCTTTCATTTCAGGGTTGTTGTTTTTCACTGAGAAACATGTTTTTTTTTCAGCTGTATTTGTAGAACAACTTTCAATCTTTTTTTATTAAAGAAAAAAGAAAAGAAAAAAAAACAGCAGTAAAGAATAGGCAAAACACTCTGGCTGAGAGAAAAATCAGACTCAATGGGTGAAAAAAGAGAAAGACTTAAAATTGCAATTACTCTAAAACCTTCAAGAGGACCATTTAAAAGCCTCTACTTTCCAAACAGTAAATTAGCAACAGTAATATCATCTTATTTATTAATAAAAAAGGAGAAGTTAAAATAGCTATTCATAATAAGATGCAGAAAGCTGCAAGGGAACCAAGACCAGAAAAGGGCCTGAAAGGGAAGAAAAGGTAAGGGCAGCTTTTATAAAAGAGTGAAAACCGTCCTTTGTCTTGGCTGCCATTCTGTGAAGGGTCTAGAGAGTTCGGTTCATTGTTCTTGTCAGACCCTTCTTCTTTGCTATTGTTTTGCTTTTTGGGTTGTCTTTAGTTCTCCAAGTAACATCATTAGAGAACCAGAGAGGTTGAAAACCATCAGGAGGACTGGGAGGGGGTGGGGCAGGGGGGCAGGTGTGGAATCTGACTAAATGAAATGTGTCCAAACCATTTCATTCCTTAGCCTGTATTTTTCTCTTCTTAGCAAGCAGAAGATGGTTTTCAAAGTACGGAAAGCCACAGACATGACATTAAAAGAGGGCTTTGGACCATGTAAAATAGTCATCCCTCTAGAAGACCGTAACCAAATCTCGCTCTAAAAATCACTCCGTTAATATTTGTAATTCCACCGGCTTGCTATTTACATTATTACAATGTCCTAAGAACCTCCTCCTCTCCCCCCTCCATGATTCAGGCTTGCTTGAGAAAGAGAATACCTGCTAAAACCATGGGGCCATCGGCTTGAACGGCAAGATGGAAAACAACTGAATTTTTCTTACAGGAGCAAATCATTCTTTCTGGGACTGCGGAACATCAAATATCGGAACTTGAAAGTGTCACCTCAGGAATTAACAAACACCAGAGTGTGCAACCAGCCCCAAACCACTTTCAGAGACTGGAGGTAAAATAGGAACCCATCCACATCACAGCAAGTGGAATCAAACAGACTCTGAAGAGGCACAATGTGATCTGGGGATGGTGTGTTCTGTATCTTTTCCGCCTGCCAAACGTGAGGCCTTTCTGAGCACAGCAAGTGGCCTCCAGTGCCACCGGGAGGCCACTTCCATCAGACACAAGGGTACTGTCCTGGCTTTCTGTTTCTGATGGCCTAAAAGCCCGTTATTACCGTGAACTAAAGTCACTGCACATAACCGAGAGAGAGACACTTGGCTATTGGTGACTATTGTTTGGACACTGATTGATCCTCGTGTATGACACTCCATCTGCAATACAGAATGAGATGCTGCCCCCGATGAAGGATTCATTAATTTACACAGATACACAGGCAACCAGGCAAATGCTGTTTGGATTAATTGCATCGTTTTAAATGAATGAGTCATCATTATAGAATGTGGTAGTCGCTGGGAGAATATTAAAGATACGGTTTTGGATGTCTACATCCCATATTGGAGAGTGAATCCTGGCTCAACTTCTGATCCAGCTTCCTGCTAACACACTCCCTGGGAAGCAGCACATGGTGGCTCCAATACTTAGGTCTCTGCCATCCGAGAGAGAGACCTGGCTGGAGTTCCTGATTCCTGGTTACGGCTTGGCCCAGCACTGGCTGTTTGAAAGCACTTGGAGAGTGAACCAGAGGATGAGAAATAGCTCTTTCTCTATTTGCCCTTCTAATTATTTTTTTTTAAGCTGTGTCATTCAAACTTTAAGAAAAGAAAAAAACTTTAAGCCAGGACCTAAGTCAAACAATGAGAACACATGAGTCCTGCCTGCTTCCCCCTGAATGTCCCCCAAAGTTTGACCAGATGTCAAGCAAAGCTGATAGAAAAACATCCAGACTTTTCAAAATCAGGTTACAGTTCCCTTTACCAAAGTTCCATTTATTTTACTAAGGAATTGACTTCTAAATTCTTGAGAATAACATTAGCTCTCTAAATGCATTTCTAACTGGACCAGAATTATAAACATAGCAAACTCGACTCATGTGCCAGAGACAGCAAATCTGAACTAGCCATGTAATCAACCCATGTCCCGAGGCTAACAGGCAGCACAGAACAAGAAATGTGACCCTGAATTGGGACATCGCACCTTAATCTAATGATGCCGACCTCCGCCTTGTTGGTCTTCACCTCACATTTCCTTATGATGCCTCAGCATGCGTAAAATCATCTTTCATTGTAATAAAATGCATGTAATGCAAGCTCAATGCAGAATTTTCATTGTCAGGTGACTTTCCAGGCCACCTAATAAAAACTTTCTCCAGACACAGGACGTACCATGGACCCATCTCTGACAACCTCCACTTAATCCTCCACTGCAAAGGGCAGTTAACATTTACAGATGATTAAGTGAAGTTCTGTGATATATACACACAGGGATGAGGGCAGGAGACAGCCTATTTTTATTTAGTCATCTCTGTTCCCATGAAGCAGTTGGGTTCCTGACTCTACCATTGCAACTGTTCTGTGTAACTTGCCCTCATCTGAAACCCTTCCACTGCGCCAAATGCTCTGATAAGGGTCCTGCAAGTCGCCCATCAGATAACAGCTGTACATCCACTCCCCTAAGGAAATGTATGCTCAGGCCTCCCAGAGACAGCATGGAGAAAAGCACTCAGGATTTCACAAATGCCTTAAGATTTCAAGAGTCAGCCATTCTCTAGCTGAGAGTAGGACTTGGTCAGCAACTCCAGAGCCCAGCAATTCATTGACAACTATTTGTGCAAGATCTTTTTGGTCTAATGTGTGGTTAATAACTATGGAAAAGAGAAAAAAATACAATAATATTTAACAGTTGGTTCTTGGGCAGCAGACAGCTTCCACTGTCTCTCTGGGGAGACTAGACTAATACACAAGCCCAAGGAACAAATCACTAAGCTAACATTTGCTGTTCTGAATTGAAATAAAAGAGAAATGAATTCATGGATTTGCTAATTATACTTCTCTCCCATACACATTAGCTCTGAATAGCTCATGCATGACTTGACTTCAGGGATATGTCTTGGGGCCCTCTCCTGATATTTCAACATGTTTAGCTAATACCATTTCCTAAGCATGGTTTCACTTTTAATTTTTTAAAATTTATGAGAAAGACAGATAACTCCCATCTGCTGGTTCACTCCCTGCAAATACCTACAACAGCCAGGGTTGGGTGGGGGCTGAAGTTGGGAGCCAGGAACTCAATCCAGGTCTCTCATGCGGGTGACAGGACCCAAGTACTTGAACCATCAGCTACTGCCTCTCAAGGTGTGCATCAGAAGCAAGCTGGAATTAGGTATAAAAACCAGGTACTCAAAACAACAACAAAAACAAAAAACCAGGTACTCTATGGGGCCAGCGCTGTGGCACAGCGGGTTAATGCCCTGGCCTGAAGCGCCAGCATCCCATCTGGGCGCTGATTCAAGATCCAGCTGCTCCACTTCCGTTCCAGCTCTCTGTTATGGCTTGGGAAAGGAGTGGAAGATGGCCCAAGTCCTTCGGCCACTGCACCAGCATGGGGCACCCAAAAGAAGCTCCTGGATCCTGGCTTAGGAATGGCACAGATCTGGCTGTCGTGGCCATCTGGGGAGTGAACCAGCAGATGGAAGATCTTTCTCTCTCCCTCTCTCTCTCTCTGCCTCTCCTCTGTGTAACTCTGACTTTCAAATAAATAAATAAATATTAAAAAAAAAAACAGGTACTCTGCTGTGGGAAGTACACATCTTCACTACAAGGCTAAACACCCACCCCATGCAGTTTCTTGTGGAACACACTCTGTTTTGGTAGTGTGCTCTCTTTCTCATTTTACAAGACACAAACATTAAACATTTTCAACACCTACTCTGAATCAGTTTCCAAAATGTTCCATGCCAACATGGAAATAAGCTTCCAAAACCTAAAAAGTGATGTCTTATAAATATGTTAAGCAGTTTTAAATACTTCCCAGCAGTCCCTTTCCTACCCTGTTGCCAGTTTCTTTATATTTAATGTTAACTGGGAAAGCATGAATAACAGGAAAGAAAAACTGGCCAAAGTGAACAGCAAATAAAAGACACAAAGAAATAAACACAAATTATTTGCTTGAACCCTTGGTTCTCCCTCATCTTAGATTTTACCCTTATACAATTCAGTTTCACACTAAATATGGCAGAAATGGCTGAGACAGTGCAAGGAGAAAGTGAACTGTATAATGTACATTCTAGAAGAAAACAATGTCAATCTTTTCTAAGGAAATTCATGTCAACTTCCCTTCCTCTGCAAGTGAATCAAAGCATTTTAAAATAAATAGTCACCATAAATTTTGATGCTGCAAAAATAAATACGTAGATGTTTTGTGTAGCTTCGAAAGAAAAAAAAAAGTTTCCAAAGCATTCACTCTGAACATAATACCATACTCTACAATAATACTTTGGGTTCTAAATATGAAATAATATTATATGGAAGAGACAACACATTTCATACTTTTTGAAGGCGCCTTTGGGCTTTGGATGCAAATAAACTTTTTAACGGATTTTTAAAAATTAAATGTGCTTTCTGACTGTTGAAGTGATGGGTTAAAGATGAACAGAAGCAGAGATTTTTAAGTCAGGGGCAAATTAACAGCAGTGTGATGAGTTTTTCATTTTTTAAAAAGCAGAAATATGTTAAATACTTGCTAAAACAAATGGACTACCATAATATCTAAATAACATTAAGATAATATGATGTCAAAATACTTCAAGTTTGGATCCCAGAAATCACAATCACCGCCTAATACAGATAGAATCTCTTATTCAAGAGCTTGGACAAAATTGAAGGTATTTAAAAAAAATTTTTTTGAGACAGCTGTGCCCTCTGGAGGTAGCACTTGGGAATTGACTAAATTTCCCCTAAACCCATAACAATGACTTTGTAAAGAATTGAACTCGCACTTGGAAATGCAAGGGCGGCTTAGACGGTTTCATTCATGTTCCTTTCTTTGTGTCAAGCCAGTTTTCAATGAATAATAATTTCGAATTTCAATTTAGATGTGTTCAAACTGACGCAAAACATTTTGGTAGAAGGGATGAAAAGCTTGTGCTCAATGATTAGGAACAGGCTGAATATTATGAAAAGAATGGTGGTTCCAAATCAAACATCCTCCCAACTCTTTTTCCGGAAGCTGCATGGAGCAATGAGCTAACCCCTTCATATCCCACTGTCTGGGGCTCTCGAACAGAACTGAGTCATCCAGGCTGGCAAATGCCTCTGCCCTGTCTGTGCAGGATGAGTCACCACCTCTCCTCTCTTTTTCTTTCTAGTTGTCCTTCTAGATTTGATTCCTAACAAATGGACCTAAATGTCCCTATCTGGGGAATGTATTCTTCCAGTGAGAAAGGTCAAAACAAGTATTTGTTGTTAGGGTTTTAGACACAGCAATTAATTAACCTGTCTTTGAATGTTTGAAATTTCAAGAGGGAGACAGGGAGAGAGGAAGGGAAAGAGTGAGAGAAATATTATGGGGCGAGCGGAAAACCAATGGCCAAAGCAGTTTTGAGCAGATGATAAAACCACTTTAAAACATCTTTGATTGCAGGCTGGCCCTGGGTTCAGGTGAATGCTGTCTTTTTGGAACGGGTTAGAAACTGGAAGAATTAAGTACGGCTGGTGCGCCGGGATGGAGACGCTTTAGTATCTGTAGAGTGTAGCAGAGACTCAACTCACAGGGAGACGTGATTCCCTTATGCAAAGGGATTCACCAGACGTCACCAGGCCTGTGCTGGGACTGGAAGAAAGAAGGTGGTGAAAGAAGGTAAGATCCCTGGTTCCGTTAACCGGGGCGGCACCTGCGTCCTGGGTTCTGGCCATCTGCCCAGAGGCAACTTCACCCCCCAACCCCACTTCCTCCCCGCTTCTCAGAGGGGAGTCATGGGCCCAGCCAGAGCTACCTGAGAGAACCTCGCCTCGCCCGCTTCCATCTGCCTCTGGTTCCCACAGAGACAACTCTTTTTTTTTTTTGGACAAAGTGGACAGTGAGAAAGAGACAGACAAAAAGGTCTTCCTTTGCCGTTGGTTCACCCTCCAGTGGCCGCCGCACCGAGCTGATCCGATGGCAGGAACCAGGTGCTTCTCCTGGTCTCCCATGGGGTGCAGGGCCCAAGCACTTGGGCCATCCTCCACTGCACTCCCAGGCCACAGCAGAGAGCTGGCCTGGAAGAGGAGCAACTGGGACAGAATCCGGTGCCCCGACCGGGACTAGAACCTGGGGTGCCGGCGCCACAAGGCAGAGGATTAGCCTAGTGAGCCGCGGCGCCAGCCAGAGACAACTCTGGCTTAGCTTAAGTTCTCCTGCGCCATGGCCCCTTCTTCCCAAAGCGCAGCCCCAGGCCCGGCTCCCTAAGAGACCCAGTGGTCACCCGAGGGACAGGGAAGTCTCAAAGATGACTCCCCTGAAACTCACGTGCGATATCCAAGTCCCACTGAGTGGACACGCTCAGTACCCCCAAACGCGAGAGCCAACACCTAAGGCCCGACCCGGAGTCACCGAGCCACGCCCACAGCTTGCGCACCACTGCGCCCGGCCAGGGCCCACACATGCGCCCGGCGCGCCCTGGCTCGGGCCGACAGAGGGCGCTCCGTCCGGCCTCGCCGCCCTGACAGCCATGGCCCTGGGCTTTGGTTCCAGCAGCTCCAGGAAGCATCTGCCTGGTCCACCTCGGGGTGCCAGACAGAGCCAGGGGCATGGCAGTGCGATCTAATGGGTAGAGGGAACAGGTGTCCCTGGACCAGGCGTCTGAATACGGGTTGTCAAGGAGTCACAAGGCTACACCAAAGGTGTTGGCTGGCTGCAGCCACATGGGGGTGGGGGTGGAGTCCACTAGGGAAACAGCTCCTCCAGATTACTGGCAGGATTCATGTGCTTGTGGTTGTGTGACTGGGATCCTGTTGTCATGTTAATTGTTGACCAAGCATAACCCAGTTCCTAGAGGAACTTCGTGGGACTTAGTCCCTCCTATAGACCCTCTCATTCTTTCAACCTCTCTTTTAATACTCAACTGAATTAGATCAGGCCCACCCAGATAATCTCCTTTTCAATTTATTGGAAATCCCATACTAAGAAATCTAATCATGGGAGTGACATCCCATCGGAGTCAAGGGGAAGGTATTACCCCATGTCTTGTTTTGGATTTCTGTGACCCATATCATAGGTTGTGTGGTATAAGCAACCAACACAACCAACTGGGAAAGCCAGGATCAATGTGCCAGCCTATTCAGTTACTGATCAGGGCTCTCTTCTTGTTTGTTAGTTTGTTTTTCTTCCTAGTTGACTCTTCCTGGGTTGCAGAGGGATGCTGTGTCTTCATGCAGCTAAGTCAAATCATTTCCCTCAAGTCCCTTATGAGGGCATTAATCCTATCATGAGGACTCCACTTTCAGCACCTTACCACCTCCTGAAGCCCCAATATAGATGAGAACTTCCACATATGTATATTTCAGGAGGGGCAGACGCAAACATTCAGTCCATGACAACAGGGGTAGGAGGTTTACAAGTCATCTTAGAATTCTGCATATCACAGGAAAAAGAAGACAATAAACCAAGAGCATACAAGGCTCTAGGAAGGGCTACTTTGCAAACGTCAGATTCCCCTCTAAAATAATGAGTGTCTAAAGGCCAGGATGCCTCCAGGACCTGCAAGACCCCTATTTCTATCTGGCCTCAAGCCCTTACCCTCTCCAACCTTCTCATGGCCTCCTTCTCACCTCTTGGTGAAGGAGAGTTAGAGCCATCTGGAGCTCAGACGATAAAAGACAGTTCCTTGGGGCCAGAGGGAAGAAAAGCCACTGGTCCCCATCCTGGGATGCCTGCTATGGCAGAAGGCAGCAATTAAAGTGAGGGTCAGAAAGTCATACCTGCGTTCAGGGCCCAGCTCTGCTCCTCCCTCACCTTGCACAACCCTCAGCAGGCTCTAGTTTCTAGCTCTTTTGTTTCTGCATCTGGAAGATGTAAACATTCAGAGCTCCCTCGGGGCTTTCCTAGGCTTTGGGTGATAGGATGACTATCCCTAACATAGCATCTGAATGGGAAGAGTGATAGACTTGCTAAATAAATAAAGAAATAAAACCCACCCAGGAAGCAAGGTAGAGAAGAAGGAATTGCTTTTCTTACCACATCTCCTGGGTGCCCAGTGTGGTCCTGGGAACGTGGGGTTTACTGATGTCCATTCAACATGGCATCAGACTTTGGGATATGTGTGATGGAGTTGCAAAGATAAGGTAGCTTACCCTGCAAACGGCTACACATGCACAGAGGCATGGATCGTGCACACAAGAGTCCTCTTGCTCAGGAAATACTTTGTACCCAGGGCCTGCAAGCCCTTGCTTTTGCCAGGTGGTCCAGTAGGGACTGTAGAGGCCTCCTTCACCCCAGCAGCTCACCTTGCCATGACCAGGACCCTCATGGTGACCAGATCTAAGGTCTCTGAAGCCCCACACAGAGAGGGACTGGCCCGAGGGACCCGCAGTGAGTGACACACAGCAGGCCAGAAACACTCAACCAACAGTCAGGGGATGGCTCCATTTGATTCTGCCGGCTCAGAGTAAAGATCAAACCAGACTGCCTTGGAGGTCCTGGGGAGACCAGAGATGGCTGATCATACTGCGTTATTTTCTTGCACTGCTCTAACATATTGCCACAAGCCAGCGGCTTCAAACAACACAAGTTTATCTTAGAGTTCTGGAGGGCGGAAGTCTGAAATCAGTTTCACTCTGCTGAAATCAAGGTGTCAGCAGGGCTGCTGCTTCGGCAAACCCTTGCCTTGCCTTGGCCTGTGGACCTGAGTCACTGTGCCCTCTGATGCTTTCATCCCATCCCCTCCTCTGACCTTGAAGTCCCGGCCTCCCTTGTTTAAGGACCCTTGTATTTACATAGGACCCACATGGATTTTCCAGTTTATTCTCCCTCACTCAAGATCCTTAACTTAATCATATCTGCTAAATCCCTTTGGCTATGGATAGTAGCATAGTCTCGGGTTTCAGGAATTAGGATATGGACGTTCCTGGGACCCATTTATTCCCCACTCCTACCCCAGTGATTTAGGAAAAAAACAACCCTATTCTCCTGTAACCATTTATCTGATCTACCTTACAAACAACTTGGGGATTAAACACCTTTTCATAGAAAAGTCTGAAGATTTCATAAGAAAGGGTGCCGTGCTGTAGACATCATAAGAGTACTAATGTTCATCAAACCTGCTTCTAAATACCAATGATAGGGCACAGTCAAACAGGATTTGAAAACAGAACCCATCCTTAAATAGCGTTCTAGCATGCTGCACTTCAATGTTTGCAAATGATTAGGATCTTTGCTGACACCTATGTTCCCCTACCCTGCTTTCTAACTATTCCATACATTGACTTGATATTGCTCCCCCTCCTTTTTTTTGACAGTTCAGTGACAGGCATAAATTACTTCACTGTTACCATGGTAATTTAAGGCATCTCAAAACAGAGGAAAGAATTAAGATTAACATAAAAACAGAAGAGGATAATCCAAATTGGCATGAATGAGTCACGGTCTACGTGTCATCAGGTGCCTGCTGGTCAGTCCTTGGGAGTTGCTCTGGTAAGGACCCCTCAGTGGGTCCATCAGCTGAGGGGGCCCCCCACCCCCAACCCATGCCTAAGCGCATTTGTCTCCTGTAAGAAGCAATGGTTCAAAGTCCATAGAACCTTCTAGTTCCCTTCACGTTGCATCTCCCTTTTATTTGGATCCTCTCCTTTGTTTTTCATTGCCTCCTGCTTTTCCCCTTCTGAACACATTAGTTACTATGGAAACATTGGTGTGAATGTCAGAAGGCTCAGCTCAGAAATGCTTCATAAAGTCAATTTATAGAATGGTCTGACATTTATCTCAGGCTTGGGAAATTTAAAGAATTTGTGATATTCATGACCACGGACAGGGGTGGGTGGTAAACACTGTGCTATATATGGATTTTAAAATTTGTTTTATATACACTGAGAAAACATCAGGTTTTGTCTTTTAGGGGAAGAATAGCAACCAAAATAGGAGCCTGGTTTGGGATTTGAAATTGCATTCATTTTCCATCAGTTCAGGAAGGATTTCCACTTTCTAAGTTTGTAAAGCTCACTAGAATCTCTTGTGTCAAAATAAATGCTTTTCGAAAAAATTATAGTTGGCTTATTTTTCCTCACTTTAACCTGACAGTAAGACAACTGGTATTGGTCATAATCATGTACACAGGGAAGCAGGACATAGAAACGTTAATGTCCTTGCTGTAATTTTTTTTTACTTTATTAAGGTGAATTTCAGAGTTACTGTTACCCTATGGAATAATAATGACAGGGAAAGATTTTGCCCATTTACTGTGTGTCAGGCTCCTTTCTTAGAGTTTGCAGGTATTGATCCTCAGGACAAACTGGTGTGGTAGATGCTATCATTGTATTCTTTTCACACATGTGAAACTAAGACACAGAGAGGTTAAGTAACTCATTCAAGTAAATGGTAGAAGATTCCAGCCCAAAGCAGTCCAGCTCCAAACCCTATGCTCCAAACCACCATGCACATTGGCTTCTCTATGGATAAGTAAAATAATACTTACACAACCAGAGAGAGAGAGCTGTTGAGTTATCAGCTCTGCACTAACAAGACAATATAGACATAGACTTGAAGAATCGCCTCTCTGAGGAAAACACCAAAATCCTTTAAGGCTTGCCACATTGTAGCTGAAGATGCTATGAGTGGTCCCTAATAACTGCAATGTGATAATGGGTATAGTTTAGATTTAAATTGGTTTTAGACTTGCAGGTTTCTACAGATGAGCAGACCTCAGAAAGTTCATGGGAAACAGAATTAGACTATTATTCTGCACAAAAAAAAAAAAAAAAAAAAAAAAAAAAAAAAAAAAAAAAAAAAAACCTGGAGAATCTATGCATGTGAGAAGTCTTCAAAAGTTCATGGAAAGTGGACATTATGAAAAGATTATTCAAGAATTTTAAAAAATCTTGTGGTGAAATAAATTTATCTTTTAATTCCATTCCCTGTGAACTTTTTGAAGTGCACGCATATTTTGTTAAGTATAAAAGAGTAAAGGAGTGTGTGGGCCTAGCACTAAGATGCCTAAGTCCCATACTGCAATACTTGGGTTCAAGTCCTGGTTTGGGCTGCCCATTCTGGTTTCATGCTAATGTGAATCTGGGGGGCACTAGGAAGCAGGTGTTGGCTCAAACAGTTGGGTCCCTGCCACCATATAGGAGGCCTAGATTGAGTTCAGAGTTTCTGGTTTCTACCTGGTCCAGCCTCTGTAGGGAACTGAGGAGGAAACCAGTGGGTGGGTGATCACTGTTTCTCTGTTTCCCAAATGAAAAAGAGTACAAGACAGCTATAAAAAGCTAAAATATATTAAGAATAATCATAAGAATAATTTTAATTACAAAGAAAATCCAGGGTCAACCTATGGAGTAACATTTATTCTTTCCCATCAGTTTCCATTTCCTATGACAACTACTCCCAGTTTATTTGATAAAGCCAAATCTGCTCAGTGCAAGAGCTTGACACCCCTGCTCCCAGAACAAGTCAGGTGGCCAGGCCTAAGCCAATCAATCAGCACATTTTATCAAAGATAGGCATGTGATCCAAAGCGAGTGAAATGCCACAAGAATTTTACTGAAAATGAGCTCAAACAGGAAGAGGGTGAAAACCTGAATGTGGGACCACGTTGTTCTAGTCATCTTTGCCACTACAAGGAGGTGGTCTAGAATGAACAGAGACTACTGGGCAGAGAGATTAAAAGCCTAGAGACAAAAAGCATATAAAAGATTTAAGGTAACCTCACCAAATGAATAATCAGAGCCCTGAATAGAGCAATATCTAAAGTCTGTTAGCTAGACTTCTTTTTTTTTTTTTTTTTTTTTTTTTTTTTTTGACAGGCAGAGTGGACAGTGAGAGAGAGAGAGACAGAGAGAAAGGTCTTCCTTTTGCCGTTGGTTCACCCTCCAATGGCCACCGCGGCCGGCACGCTGCGACCGGTGCACCGCGCTCATCCGATGGCAGGAGCCGGGTGCCAGGTGCTTTTCCTGGTCTGCAATGGGGTGCAGGGCCCAAGCATTTGGGCCATCCTCCACTGCACTCCCGGGCCACAGCAGAGGGCTGGCCTGGAAGAGGGGCAACCGGGACAGAATCCGGTGCCCCGACCAGGACTAGAACCCAGTGTGCCGGCACTGCAAGGCGGAGGATTAGCCTGTTGAGCCACGGCACCGGCCAGCTAGACTTCTTAATTGTTAAGCCAATAACTCACTTTTGCCCCCTTTAAAAAAAAAGGTAAACACATTAGAGCTGACTTACAACAGTAAAAGGTAGAACAGGCAAGTATGAAGCAAAATGTGTAGTTTGAAAGCAAATGCTACCTCTCGTTTACCTTATGTTTAATCAAGGAAACATGGTCTTATCTGAGATTCCAAAATCCATAAAGCTCTAAAAACCAAAAATCTCTTACTTCATGACAAATTTGACATGACCTGCATAGATATGACACCACTCATAGTCTTTCCTTGCATCACCTAATTTCAATATCCCTATGTTTTGCCGCAGGAAATTAGTGTTGTGACTATAGGATGTTGCACAGACCCCATCAAAAGTGTCATGTGTATTCAAACTTTATCATTGTTAAATCTAAAAATTTATAAATTCTGAGGCCCCAAGGGTTTTGGATAACAGATTATGGACTTCTAGTGACATTATAAATTGAATGAATAAATTGACCAAATAAATAGTGCTTAATTTCTGAATAGGACGGGATCTGATTTAGCTGGTGATGTTGTGAACCAAAAGACGAAAGCATTCATCAAAACAAAATGACACTGAAAGCAAAATGATGTTCACATGGCAGACCACAGACATACATCAACTCACACATCAGTTTGATAAACACCAGGGCTAAATGAAAATTGGAAAGTTGAGATCAAAAGCAGAAGGAATTGTGTGTCTCAGGAAATAGCATCAAACAAGAGCTTTGAGAACAGAGAATCTGGAAGAGGGGAACCCACTACCTGACTCTATATCAAGTTACACCACACTCTACGGACTGTAAACAGTAGTTCTCAGATGTAAAGAATTATGATGCTGGGTATGTGTGGTTATGACATGGACTAAATCTTGAAATCTATATTCCGGATCCACAGGGGATTTATTATCAGCCTTGCTTCCTGAGTTCTCACATTGTATATCTAAAAATAGCTATTTGCTTTGTGTTTGGCTCTACAACCAAGAACTACTACGTTATTCAACATGAAAAAGAGTCCTGGAAACCGACTAAACATTACTTCAAAGTAACAAATGTTGGGGTCACAAGTCATCTGTTTTCTTCTTTCTGGCCAGCACCTAGAACAGGAGCACGCGCTATGTATTGTGAATGGGCTGATTCATAAATGAGATGAATGCCACACTGTGGGGAAGACCCTAGGGATGGCGACCCCTGCCCATCCCTAATACAGAAAGATCCTCCATGGGCTCCCATCAGTTAAAAAAAAATTATACCAAAGATACCCAATGTGCCTTCCAGCCCTATGATTACATAATTTTCTGCATGAAAAGCAAATAAAATCTAAAAAGATTTAGAGAAACATCTATATAACTTAAAATTGATAACAGAGCACAACAGAGCCATCATAAATTAGAAGACTATCTTTAAATTTGAAAGAGGGTAGAAAGACCGCTATATAAATTCTGCATCAAGTATCTTTCTATAGCCAAAAAACAGTAGAAGCCTAAAACTCATTCAGCCCCAAATGGCCCACACATTGGTCTGAAAAATTTGGGGTCCTTGTCTTCCTGTCAATATAACTTCCATTGTCCAAATCACCAAACAGTAAGAGCACAGCCAATTTTACAGCCTCCACTCTCCCTGGTCAAACCCAGCAGATAACCAAGTTTTTCTGCCTCTATAATCTTGTTCAAGCCCACCCTATCGTTTCCATGGAGATACTTTTTAACTGCTTCTCCCCAACCCAAGTTTCTTCCTCAACTTTCCTTGCACAGAACTGCCACAGATTAATTTTCCTTAGGAAAACATTTGATCTCATCACTGTCTCAAAGCTGTGACAGCTCTCCACCCACTCAGTGGCATCCTTAACCACTTCAGCATGACCACGTGGTCCTGTTTTCTCTCCTGCCCCTCAAGCTGCTCCTTCTCCGTGTGCAGTACCAAAGTACTCTCCATGACCTTCAGCCTTGGCCATATCCCCTCTTCTTTCATTCCATCCCACTAGGCTCTCCCGTTATAAGGCCTTTGTTAGCATCTAGATGCCAATGAATATCATAATCTCTTCTTGGACATTGTGGTAAAATACACCTAACATAAGATTGTCCATTTTAGGCTGTTCAGTGCAATGGCATTGAGTACACTCAAACCTATTCAAGTTCGATAATTCTGGTTGCAGAATTTTATCATCAATTCAAATGGAAATTCCACAGCAGTTAAGCACTAACCCTCACATTTCGTCACGTTGTAGCCTCTTGAAACCACTAATGTGCTTTCTGTTTATTCTAGATATTCTACACATGAATATATACATATATACATATATGTAATCCTCGAATACCATGTGACCTTTTGAGTCTGCTTCTTTCACTTAACATAATGTCTCCAGGACACATCCATGTTGAGGCCAGCATTTGGCACAGCTGCTAAGACATCATTTAAGACACCTGCATCCCAATTTAGAGTGCCCGGGTTCAAGTCATGGCTCAGCTTCCAATTCCAGTTTCCTACTAATGCACACCCTGGGAGGCAGCAGCAATTGCCTCAAGTACTTGGGTCCCTGCCCTCCATGTGGAAACCGGGGTTGAGTTCTCAGCTACTGGCTTTGGCCTGGCCCAGCCCCAGCTGTTGAGGCATTTGTGAAGTGAACCAGCAGCTGAAAGACTTCCCTCCCTTTCTCACACATTCATGTACACTCGTGGACATGTGCTCACTCTCTCCCTCTTTTAAATAAAATAAATTTTTTAAAAATTTAAAATATACATATATGTTGGAGCATGTTATTAGTTCTTTTGTTTTTTTCTTAAAGATTTATTTCTTTATTGAAAGGCAAAGTTACAGAGAGAGAGGCAGAGAGACAGAGAGAGATCCTCTATCCTCTGGTTCACTCCTCCTCAGATGGCTGTAACAGTTGGGGCTGGGCCAGGCTGAACCAAGGAGCCAGCTTCTTCAGTTCTCCCACGTACTTGGGTCATCTGCTGCTGCTATCCCAGGCCATAGCAGAGAGCTGGATCAGAAGAGGAACAGCCAGGACTCAAACGGGCACCAATATGGTGCACTGGCATTGCAGGAGGCAGCTGAACCTGCTTAGCCACAACACTAGTCCCGTGTATCAGTTCTTCATTCCTTTGTATGACTGCATAATTATCCACATATGGACATAACACATCTTATTTAAGAAACACTTGAGTTGTCTACCTTCTAACTATTATAAATAATGTTGGTATAAATATTAGTGTACAAGTTTTTGCTAGAATATTTGTTTCCAAATCTTTTCGGTCCATACTTAGGAGCTGAATTATGGGATCATTATATTTCTATGTTTAAGTTGTGGGGTTACTGTCAAACTTTCTTCACAATGCTTCATCATTTTACACTCTCACCAACAACTCATGAAGATTTCACTTTCTTCACATTCTTGTCAACACTGGTTATTTTCTGTTTCTTTTTTTTTAAGTATGACTATCCTGGTGGATATGAAGTAGTATTTTATTATAGTTTTGTCTTACATTTGTGTAATAACTAATGATGTTCAGAATTTTTTCATGTACTTATTAGCCATTTGTGTATATTCTTTGGAAAAATGTCTATCTTTTGCCCACTTTGAAATTGGGGTTGTTTATCTTTGGAATGTTGAATGTAAGAGTTCTTCAGATATTCTAAAAACTAAACACTTATCAGATATATTATTTTCAAATAGTCTGTCTCATTCTGTGGGTTTTATTCTTGCTCTCTTTTAAGTGTCCTGTTATGTACATTTTTGACATTGTATTTTTGTTACTGATGTTGTTTGTGCTTTTTGCTTCATAGGAAACTACTGCCAAACCCACGGTCAAAAAGATTTGCTCAGGCCGGCACCGTGGCTCAGTAGGCTAATCCTCCACCTTGCGGCGCCGGCACACCAGGTTCTAGTCCCAGTCGGGGCGCCGGATTCTGTCCCGGTAGCCCCTCTTCCAAGCCACCTCTCTGCTGTGGCCTGGGAGTGCAGTGAAGGATGGCCCAAGTGCTTGGGCCCTGCACCCCATGGGAGACCAGGAGAAGCACCTGGCTCCTGCCATCAGATCAGCTCGGTGCGCCGGCCGCAGTGTGCCAGCTGCAGCAGCCTTTGGAGGGTGAACCAACGGCAAAGGAAGACCTTTCTCTCTGTCTCTCTCATTGTCCACTCTGCCTGTCCAAAAAAAAAAAAAAAAAAAAAAGATTTGCTTATATGGCTTATATGTTTTCTTCTAAGAGTTTTAAAATTTGGGCTCTTGAATGCAGGGTTTTTAAGCTATCATTCTGAGCTTATTTTTATTTGTGAGATGAAGTAAGGTTCCAATTTCATTTATTTAATTGGTGTTTAATTGGGGATATCCACTTCTCCCAGCACCACATGTTGAAGAGACTATTCTGTTGAATATATCCCTTGGCAGATATGTCTACCAAGGATGTATAGTGAATCTCATTATCTCTTACTCCAACTTCTCCTCTGAGCTACAGACACTGATGTAAACAGCATTCAACCTCCCCACCTCAGCACTCCCCAAACAGACCTCGTGGTCTGTATCTTCTAAATGTGATCATACTCCATTGTTCTTTTCTAAGTACCACCATTCTTCTAGTTGTGGAATCTAGAAACATCTTGTTCTCTGTCACTCTCCATATCTGGTTCCTGTCAACTGAGTCTCCATAAAATAGCTTGAATCAGTCCAATTCACTCAAGTTCCTCTGCTATTTCTAGATGAAGTTACTTTAGTCTAATCCTGCACTACTTCTATACTTTTAATCCATTCCCTGGGGATCTTTTTTATCTTAAGATTCATTTATTTATTTGAAAGGCAGAGTTACAGAAAGGCAGAGGCAGTGGCAGAGAGACAGAGAGGTCCTCCATCTACTGGTTTACTCCCCAAATGGCTGCAACGGTCAGAGCTGGGCCAATTTGAAGCCAGGATCAGGGATCTTCTGTATCTCCCATGTGGGTACCAGGGCTGAAGGACTTGGGCCATCTTCCACTACTTTCCTAGGCCATAGCAGGGAGCTGGATAGGAAGTGGAGCATCAGGACTCAGACCAGTGCCCACATGGGATGCCAGCACTGCAGGCAGTGGCTTTACCCATTGCACCACAGTGCTGGTCCTGAACTCTCTCTTTAGTTTTTTGTTTTTTGTTTTAAGACAAATAGTCTCCTCCTCTCTATGTCACTCATCCCTTCTGTAAGCCAACCTTGCTTAAAATTCTTCAATAACTTCCACTACCACAGATTGACGGTAAAAATGGTAACAAAGGAATTCTAGGTTCTGAAGAACCTATTCCCACCTTCCTCTCTAGCCTGAGGATACATCTTCACCCAGGTAATTCCAGCTGTCAACCTGCAGCTCTCACCTCAAATGGCACTGCTCAGTTGGCCCCTACACAACCAGGTCTTCTTGCTTATCATAGCATATGGAGCACTTCTTTTGTAGAGTTTAATACTATATGAAATTGTATATATGTGGGATTATTTGATTAATCTATTTCCCTCTAGAATGAAATCTCTACAAAGTCCATATTTTCTAGCCTGGAAAATTCAAGACTCTCCATTATCAGACCTTTCTAGTCTTAGAACTGTTCTCCTTTCCACTCCTACCCTCAAATTTTGGTAAAATCCTAGAAAAAAATTGACATAATATTCGGTTTATACTGTTACTTACTTGTTTCCTTTTATTCTGTAATTCTTGTGTCACAATAATAGATTCCCACTCTTCATTCAATGATGGAGATTTAATTTTATGAAGTCCCTACCATGCACCAACTCTCCTTATGATAAATAATCTGCCATGCTGGAGAAGCCCAAGTGTCACAGCACTTCAGGTAGCCTCTGACAGAGAGCCAGCAAAATGCTGGGACTCTCAGTCATGCAACTACAAGGAAACGAATTTTGCCAACAACCTGAATGCCCATGGAAATTAATTCTTCCCCAGGCAAGTCTAGAGGAGAACGCAGCCCTGGCCAGCACCTCAACTGTAGGCAGCCCTGTGAATCCTGGGCAGAGGACCCAGATGCACCATTCCACACTGTCTGCCTACAGAAACTGCAATAATAAATGAGAATCGTTTGAAGCTGCTAAGGCTTTCTGATTTGTTATGGGGAAATAAAAAAATGGATATAGACTTTAAGCCAGATAAGATGTTTTTATTGTTGTTGCTGTCATGTATTTTTTATGTTTTTGACAAAGTGGCTTAAATATCTAACCCTTTAAATATATAACTGACAGAATACACTAGTTAGAACAAAATTTAAATGTGTTTCTAGCCAACTCCCCAGTAATATAAAGTGACAATAGAATGCTGCAACTTGACATGCTCTACTTCATAGTAGGACATGTAACTTTGTTGTTGTTGTTGTTGTTACTCAGACTTATTGTTAGGATACTCTGGCTTTTAATGAACCAGTTGCTCTCAGATGAAGCAGAAAACACATGCAGAAACAGAGCAGTTTTGTGGATCAAAACACAATCATAAAAGAACAAATGAAAGAGTGCATTTGCTTAGCAACACACAATCACACATAAAGCAGTTGACAGCCTGTTTGTGCTACAGTGCATCCTTTGCCTCTGCTACTTGAGTTAGGCAGGATCTTCTCATATGCATAATTTTATAATAGGGGGTTGATGACCCAGCATCAAATAAGTCATTGCTATGACTGATATGGTCAATTTATATATAATAAAAACAACAGAGGGATTCAGAGCCTCTGAGATAATTTAAAATGAAGATATTATGCTTCTAGTTATACTGTTCATCTTGATTATAAAATAAACTCACAAGTAGCATAGTAAAAATATATGATAAAAATATAACTCTACAACATTATTTTTATCTAATATGCTAGACTTAATAAATATAATCATTTAATTTAAGGTAATCTTGTTAAGAAGCTAACATGCTCCCTATGCAAAAACCTAGAAAAAAATAATTATAAACCTTTATTGCTCTGAAAAAATAGAATTCAAATTCTAAAATAGAAAACCAGTGGAAAAGATGCGACCATATGTTAAAAGACTAAGTTTCCCTGGTCATGTTATAATTTACCCGCAAAATAAGAAATAAGGCAATGGTCAAAAATAAATCATAACAATTTACACCTATAGGTTAGTAAAAGGGAAGAAAGCTCAGTAGATGCTGGGAATGATTATTCCTGCACATATATTTAATATACTAAAATTCTCTGAAAACTAGGTGTAGTTTAATTAAAACTAGGATGTTTATTGTTAAACATAAAAGAGACTTCTCAAACCAATAGCCTGTGTGCATAATGTTTTCACAGGTAGTTTCTAGATGAATTCCAGTTTAAACCCACTGTTTGATCAAAGTCAGCTTATTTTACCTTCTAAACTTATTTCAAGCTTATGATATCTCAGGTTTTGAACATTCTTACCTGTCCTACTGAGCAGTCTCCTAAATGATGTTGGTGTTCTTGGCTTAATTCATCTTAAATCCATTGTCCTTACTGTAGTCAGAATTATCTTTCTAAATTTTATCACTTCACCTCCCTACTTGAATCCTTCATAAAAATCCTACTTCCAGGGCTGGCACTGTGGCACAGTAGTTTAAGCCTTTGCCTGCAGTGCTGGCATCCCATATGGGCTCCAGTTCAAGTCCTGGCTGCTCCACTTCTGATCCACCTCCCTGCTAATGGCCTGGGAAAGCAGTAGAGGATGGCCCAAGTGTTTGGGCTCCTGTACCCATGAGGGAGACCTAGAAATTCCTGGCTCCTGGCTTCAGATTAGCCCAGCTCTGGTCATGGCAGCCATTTGGGGAGTGAACCAGAGGATGGAATGCACGTTCTCGCTCTGTCTCTCTCTCTCTCTCACTCTGCCTTTCAAATAAATAAATAAATATTTTTAAAACAACCCTACTTCCTTCACAGCTCCCAAAGGTGTTCATGATCTGGCCCTGCTCATCTCTGTTGCCCATGTCCTGCCCTCCCTACCTGGCACTTGTTGGTGCTGTGGACACTATTTCCAGCTTCCTTTCTAGGAGGAACTTTATCCACCTCTCCCTTTTCACCAGGCCTATTTGTATTAATTGTTACCCTCATCTGAGGGGCTTTACCTTCTGTTTTTCCTCTAGGACGCCTTCTTGGATAGCACTCTACCTATTCGGGTTGCAGCTAATGCCTCTCTCTGTTGCTGGCATGACTCCCTGTCCACATATCCATTCCTTGACTTTCAGCACATTGTTATTCCAGCTCTTTTTCCTACTCAATGAGTGTGCTTGTCACAGTGACCCTTAGTGCATATCACACAGGAAGTGATAACTGTTCAATGAAAGAATAAGAAAAAGTAAAGGTGAAGGATCAAAGTGAACCCAGTAACTGAAGCACAGAATGGAGCGGGATCTCCTGTGGACGCCAGCTGAACTAAGAGGCAGCGGTCAAAACACTGCCCACCACTAATCATAAAAGAAACTCAAGCAAAGCTGAATTTCCACATCTAAGATATCCTACAGACCTTCCCAAATCAGCTGATATATACATTCTGAAGATGTGCTATTCGCCTTTCAAACTTGAAAATCCAGGCCTGATGCACAAAGTGAACATCAGCTACATTTACCTAAAAGTTGAAGATGGTGGTCTCATTTTATTGTCTTCTAACAAGGATGCTGGGGGCAGAGAGTGTAATGTGTAGACCTCCTGCTTGTTCAATAAAGATTAAACTCTTATCCATGACATACAAAGCCCTTTCTGATCCTCCCCACCTGACTCTCCAGGCCAATGGCTCCTCTGGTCCATATTGCACAAGTTCCCTACTACTAAAATGAGACAATTCTGTTCTTTGTGAAAGTCAAAACTATGTTATTCAGAGTTCAAGCTCGATAGCAATATTTAGACATCCATATATCCTTCAGCCCCATTTGGCAGATAAAAGTTTAGTGTGACAATTATTTTTTAAATGAGAAATAAAATGTTTTCTCATTTCACTAGTATTCAAATAATAGAGTATGTGTCTTCTGACATAAGATGTGCTTCAAATACATTTTGAAAAGTTCAATTTGTCTGAATGCAAAATGAAGCATAATTGATTTTTGACATTTTAATTTTAAGCGAGCTGGTTGTCAGATTTTACTTGAATAGGACCCACAATATCTACATAAGGACATGTCATCTATCTTCAACCATTATTGTCATTTTTCTATGTTGATAAATTATCCTACTGTTCTAAATGCTACTACTTATGTGTATGAAGAAGCAAGTATTATGGTTAGTAAAATTTCAATTGTATTGAAAATATGTATACCACTTGAATTAATAATGTATAAAATTCCCACAGGTATCCAACAAATTCAATAATTGATTAAATCAGATAACTAGGAGGTGATATTGAACCTCTACAGAGGTCAGAGCATCATTGCACAGCCAGAGTGAATTCAGGGACAGCCTCTTCCCAGTGAAAAGACACACTCAGAGACAACAAGAATTCTACTAATAGTAGGAAACTAATTCGGGGGTACACAGCAGAAAGCTTGAATGCCTTTAGCACAAGGAAAAACATTACAAAAGGAGTGAGGTGTGAGATATGTTCTGAAGGATTTATAGAATTGGCCATGCAGAAAAAAGTGAAGGTGATGGCCCTGAGCCATGAAAAAGCACAGAATTTTCTGGAACCCATGGCTGGGCTATCAAGTACTGGATGTGTAGAACAGTGAGAGATGCCTACACAAGTGCCTTTTGATGGAGACAATAGTACCAAGCACACACAACAGACAAGAAAGATTAGTGGAAGACAGAAAGCCTAGGTAGAAGGCTCTTACAAAAGTCTCAGGAAGGCATGATGAAGTTCTAATCCATGGCAGCTGGATAAGTAAGTCATGACGTTTACCTATTGATGTATAATAAACAGTCAAGAAAAACCCATTGGTATATAATAGTAAGCATTTAGTCTCAACTGGGCTGCACTAAGCTGAGTTTGGCCAAGCACCTTGGTTAAGACATTTCTGTTTAATATATTTCTTGACTTTTTCTTGGAACCAGCAGCTGGTCCAGAAGCCATGTGTGTGTTTCTGTGTGTGTTTTAGTGTCTATGTCAGAAGTACATGAGAGCAGACAAAACACACAAGACCTCTGAATAATGCCTAGGCTTGGACCTGACCTACCATCATTTCTGCCTTGTTGTCCAAAGCAAGACATGAGGTCAAACTTAAAGAACAAAGTAGAGAAGTATACTCCACTGTTTGCATTAGTAACTACAAAGTCCAAAGGCAAAGTATAGAAATATAGCAGGGTTGAAAAGTTGGAGCCAATAATGCAATATACACAGTCTGCCATCTGGTCCATAATTATTCTTGTTCCTCCCAAATGCCCCAGGTCTGTCTGTCTCTCTCTCTTTCTCTCTCTAGTAAAGGAGTCTAAGACAAAGGTTCAAGGAGTCCCAGAGAGACCACACTGAGCACTTAGTTGGCAAACTTTGGAGGAAATGGGACCAGAGGTAAAAAGAACCTCATCAAACCCACAAACTAACTTGACTCATCTTATTTCATGATTGGATTCAAGTGACCAATCTCCACTCTATCTAGCACTGACAGTGAATCCACTCTGGAGAAAGGTAACATCACCAGGAGCCTCCAATTTTACTACGCACATTGTGACTTTGCTTCCAGTAGTCAGCATAACCTTGATACCAGATTTGACAAAGACATTCTAAAAGCAGAAAATTAAAGACTAAACTCTCTCATGAACATGGATAAAACAACATTAATTATCAGCAAAATAAAACCAAGATAATGGATTTTATTCAGAGTGTAGAGATGATGTAACATTTAAAAATCACAAAGAAATGATAAGTGTATGAGGTAATAGGCTAATTGCCCTGATTTCGTCATTACACAGCAGATGCAGGTATCAACATACCACATTTTACCCATAAATATGTACAATTACAGGTATATTTAAATTCTAAAAAAATCAAAATTGATACAAATCACTACTTCAACAATTTAAAAGACAAAATATGTCTCACTAAATGCAATCAAAGCAGATAAAAGCCAGTACTCGTTCATGATGATTAAAAAGAAGCAAAATCAAAAATGTTTTAGTAAACGAGTAAGAAAAGAGAAGTGTCTTGTGTCTTTTATCAATTATTTAGAGAAATTTGTTAAAATCTCCCACAAAAATTAGAATATTTGTCTTTTTTCCCTTCTTAGTCTGTAAAAATTGCTTTATATATTTATGTTATTAGGCACATGAAATATTAGAATTTTTATGTCATCCTGGTGAACTGAAACGTATCATTATGAAATATCTCCTTTATCTCTAACAATGCTTTTTGCTCTAAAATTTAGTTTGCTACAAATACTAGCTTTTTGCTGATTTTTGCATGCAATACCTTTTTCCATTCTTTACTTCTATTCTTTCTGTAACCTAATATATTAAAATTTGTCTCTTTTAATCAGGCATTAGCTTGCTTTGCTTCTTTTCTATCTATTCTGTCATTCCTTTTTTTTTTTTTTTTTTTGACAGGCACAGTGAGAGTGAGAGAGACAGAGAAAAAAGTCTTCCTTCTGTTGGTTCACCCCCAAAGCGCTGCACCGATCTGAAGCCAGGAGCCAGGTGCTTCTCCTGGTCTCCCATGGGGTGCAGGGCCCAAGCACCTGGGCCATCCTCCACTGCCTTCCCGGGCTACAGCAGAGAGCTGGACTGGAAGAGGAGCAACCGGGACAGAATCCGGTGCCCCGACCGGGACTAGAACCCGGTGTGCCGGCGCCGCAGGCAGAGGGTTAGCCTAGTGAGCCTTGGCGCTGGCCAATCTTTCTCTTTTAATTCCAGTATGGGCGGCTCCTCCACTCAGCACCTCGCAACCCTAGGAGCTACCATGCTGCTTTCAGGCCACTTCTTCAAATGCAAAAACACCAGATTAGTGTTTTTCAGGCAAAATCACCCACCCCCACCCCCATCCCCCGCGCGCGCGCGCGCGCGCGAGCTCCTGACCCTAGAACAAGCACAGCCGCTGGCCCAGGCCCAGGCACCAGGCACCCGACGGCCCACGCTGGCTGGCGCAGTCAGGAAACGCCCCCTGGGGCCCCTCCTCTCAGTCGCCCACTCACACGCAGCCCCAGGGAGGCCTCAGACCTGCGCGTCCCTTACCTCGGAGCCCCAGAGCCCATGGCTGGGCAGCAGCTTCCAGCACGGTCAGCAGTTGGCCCCGCTGCGGGATGGAGGAGAGTGAAGTCAAATCTCTCACCCGTGAGCCCGCTCTGCACAGAGCAGCCCCGCGCTGTTTTCCCGCTGCAGGACCAGCGCCGGCCGAAGCGCAGGCCTCGGGCTGAGATGCGCCCCAGCACGTCCCCAGTGCTGGACGGACACAGCCCCCTCACCTCCTCGCTTGTAAGATGGCGGCACTGGCACCTGACCTCCTTCCGAGGCCTTGTGAGGGTCTCATGAGGGTCAGCTGGTGCGGAGAACTGACCGGAACCGGTGCACTCTCGATTTTAGCTGCATGTGTGCCCAGGCCGCATGCGCACTCGTGTCACACGGGGCCGTGCGGAGCGGCTACCGGACCCAAGCCACAGGGGGAGCAGCTGTGTGTCTCCATCAGCGCCCCAGCAGGGCAGAGCGGGGCCGGCTGGAAGATGAGCCCCGAAGTCAGTGAGCTCAGGTCAGTCCTTGTCTCCTGGCTTCTTGTGCCAGACAACAGGAAGAGCCCCGCCCTCTGCAGCCTGCGCTCCTGTGGGCAGCACAGGCCATCAGCCAGCACGACGTAGATCAGAGCACAGCACAAGGCGACGGCACCTGCCATGAAGACAGAGTGAGGCGGGGTGCGGGCGGCTGAGGGGGTGAGTCTCGGGGGAGGGCTGGCTCCATACCACCTCACTGCTCCACTGCCCCGGTCGCCACCCAGAGCCCTGAAGAATCCCACTTCACAGGTGTGAGGCGTGGTGACGACCGAAGGGCACATAGTCCCTGAGAAGGAGGCCGACCACCAGGGGTCCATGTGTGGCCCTACAGACCCGGGGACAGGAAGTACCAATAGCCCTGGAGACATTCCCCACGCAGCCAGGCTCCCACAGGCCCCGTCGACTCCACTCATTCCAAAGTCGGAAACTCAGCTTCTAAACACCACGCCTAGACAGCTGGGCACCCTAACACGCGGTCCAACAAACCACCCAATTGTCACAACACTGCCAGGCTGACCTCACTCACCCACAGCCACACTCACAGTGAGCGGGCATCCTGCAGTACTTCAGGGCAGAGACCCAAAGTGCCACAGTCTGGCCTTGCTCCATGTCTGTCACCGCTGACCATCACCGGTGAGCGTCCAAATGCTGGGGCCTAGCACCATTTCCACAGAGGTTTTCTGGGTTTGGTCCTTCAATTTTAAGTTCCTAACTCTCAGGAAATTCATGCTTCATAACCCACAACACACAGCACAGGCACACACTCACATTCACACACATACTCTCACCTCTTCATATACTACACAGACACACAGTTGCACACTCATGCTCACACACAGGCACACATACACACAGGCTCACCTCATCATATACTCACATAGGCAAGCTCTCACAGTCTCACGCTCATGCACAGGCACACATTCACAGACTCACATTCACAGACTCACACACATGCTCTCATCTTGATACTCTCACTCAGACACCCTCCAACAGTCTCACATTGTCACCTACACCCTCGCTCACAGACATTCACAGACATGCTCATACACACTCATATGCACCCATGCTCATACACTCACACACCCACACACTTGCTCACATACACACACTCACACTCATAGACATGCTCACCCACCTCACACACTCACCTATATACACTCCTACCATCTAACACTCACACACACTCAGAATCACTGAGAACATTCCCCAAACAAAAAAAAAAATCAGAGTATGCATTCCGTTTGTTTAATGTGATGACAAATAAATTTGGGTTTAAATATACTACCTTACTATCACAAACTAGTTATTCTACCTATTCTTTTTTTCTTTTTTTTTTTTTTAGTATTTACTGAAATTCAACATACAAATCATATAACTCAATGAATTTTCACAGAGTGAATTACCCATATGTCAACACTCAAAAAAAAAAAAAAAAAATCCTGACTTCTGGTGTTTCCCTCAGGCATTGAGCATTGACAGATGGAAGTTCTCCTGGAATTACCTCCAAGATTATGAGAGTCCTGTTGCCACAGATGAAACCATACCAAATACTAGCAATGTGTACATACCCTTTGCTAGCTATGGTAGTGAGTACATCTGAGATCCTTTGAGCCTCAGCCTGCTTGAGGCCACCATGTCCATAACGATCTAGTAAGTTTCAGACTATTATGAATTCTAGTTCTCTTGCTGAGTTCATTGCCATGAGGTTTATCCTTTGGCTTATAATCTTTTTAATATAGTCAAATTGCAGTGATTGTTAAATCTAGCTCCTAGCCTTCTAATGTAGCATTCTGCTATCTGCTTTGTCTGGATGTTACGGAATGTTATTGGTCCTTACATAAGAGGAAAGTCTTTTCAGGAAAGAGCCCTTTAGACTAGTTCAATTTTCTCATCATAACATCCATCATTTGGACAAACATTAATTTGGGTCACTTTTTCAAAATTTACAAGGACTTCCTTAAATCTCATTATTTAAGTCTTCATAATCTAGTTTTCTTAGCTTCATGACCCATTCTAAAACTAAACCATTTGATTGTTGCAATTATCTGGATTAAAATGACCATTAATCACTTTATTCTTAAACTTACCTTTTTCACAGAGTCATGAACACCAGTGCATCAAGTAATTTGCCATCTTGTTCTGCAAGAAAGCAAACATGGGAACTAAATACAGTGCAACTATAGACAGCACTCTCTGACCTTATCAACGAAATCTTGACAATAGTGAAGACTGGATCACACAGATTAATATGCCGAAGGCTAACTTTATTTGCCCTAGTCTAGAACAGGCAACTGAGAAAATAAAAAAAACAAAAAGACTGTGACAGTTGCCAGGCAAAATCTAGGCCACGGAGTTCCCAACTGAACATAAACAATTTTCAGATAATATCAACCATCAGACAACACCATTGTACTATCATGCGGGTAGATACAAGAGACAAATAAGACCATCCATAATTATGTCTGAACACAGAGACAAAAATATTTTGCTCTGACAAAATTAGCCAAACAATTCCCTCTTCTAGGTGACAAAAATGACTTACTGCTTCATTACCCATAACACTAGGCCTGCTTTGTTCCTCCTGCCTCCTAGAAATACCGTATTGAGCTACCTAATACCATATTTCCTGATAGAATAAACTCTGCATCATATTCTAGCTTTCTCTTTCTTTTAAAAAGAATTTAAAATGTTTATGATTTTTAAAAACTCATATAACACTAAACTTACCATCAATTCTTTTTAAATGTCCTTTTTTAAATTTTTTTATAATTTTTTTATTTGACAGGTAGAATTATATATAGAGAGAGAAACAGAGAGAAAGGTCTTCCTTCCATTGGTTCACTCCCCAAATGGCCGCTACAGCCGGCCGGGTGCTTCCTCCTGGTCTCCCATGCAGGCGCAGGGCCCAAACACCTGGGCCATCCTCCACTACGCTCCTGGGCCACATCAGAGAGCTGGAATGGAAGAGGAGCAACCATGACTAGAACTGGTGCCTACAGGGGATGTCAGTGCCGCAGGCGAAGGATTAACCACGTGAGCCACGGCGCCGGCCCCTAAATGTACTTTCAATAGTGTTTAGTACATTCACATTGTTGTACAGCAGATCTCTGGATTTTTTTCATCTTAAACACCAAAACTGTACCCACTAAAAACAAATTCTTCCTCTGGCTCCCCTCAACCTTTAGCAAGTACCTTTATACTTTGTTTCAATGATTTTGATTACTAAGATATTTCATGAGTGGAATCATACAGTACTTACACTTTTATGGCTGTCTTACTTCACTTAGCATGTCTTCAATCTTCATCCATGTGGCAGTATGAGAAAGGATACTGCATAATATTTCACTGCATGTATGCACCACTTTTTCTTCATCTATTATCTGCTGCTGGATAATTGGGTTGTTGCATTTTTTTAGTTATTGTGAATAATGCTGTAACGAATATGGTCTGAAAATCTCTCTTTGAATTTGGGGGGAGATATACTCAGAAGTGTGATTGCTGGATACCAAGGGTAATTCTATTTCTTAAATTTTTAAAAATTTATTTGAAAGAGATGGACATCAGAGATCTCTCACCCACTGGTTCACTCCCCAAATTACTATAATATGTGGGTTTGGGCCATGCTAAAGACAAAAGCCAGGAATTCAATCTGGGTCTCCTACATGGGTGGCATGGACCCAACTACTTAAGCCATCACCTACTACTCCCCAGGGTGTATATTAGCTGGAAGCTGGAATTGGGACCATAGTTGGGACTTAAACCCAGGCATTACTATCTGGGATGTGGGTTGTTGCTGTGGATTCATTTCTAGGAGGAGGAATGTGGTGGGAGCAAGAGGGGCGGAGTCACCACACAGACCCCGGGAATCAGGTGAAAGCAGGCCTGAGGCAAGCAGCCTGCAGACTCGTTTATTTCAAGTGCTACAGCAGCTTATATAGCCAAGGCAGCCAATCCAGTCAAGGGGCAGTCTATGCCCTAACCAATCACACCCTGTTGCCAGGCAGTTTCTGTTGCCAGTGGCCATCTTGTCATGGCCTTCTCATTCCACCACATTTCCTCCTTTTCATTTATTTTTGAGCAATGATCGGCATGATTCTTGGCCATACCATTGTTGACCCTGTTTCCATGTAGTTTCTGTATACAGCTGTACCTGTCTTAGGTCCCCCAGAGGATCTTACCCATCATTGACTAACCAACATTCAAAATGGGAGACCATAGGAGTGCTTGCTCAGATGAGGGTAGGAATGAGGAACAATGGTAATCAGGAATGGCATGACTGCATACAGGCTTTAGGCCATTTGAGTGGCTGACCAGAGCTAGTGAGGTATAAAACAGTAACGGATGTGGCTGTGGGCAGTTCTTCAGGGTGCATCCGCTAACAAGGCAGGCTCTCAGTCTTGTTCAGCTGGTTCTGGTTGGCTGTCAGTTGCAGGCTTGATGTTTCTTGCTGGTACCTAAATGGGCTGTCCCGTATTCTCTGGAAAGACACAAGCAATCCTCGACCCTTGGTTAACAGAAGCCTTTTTACAGGCGTTGGAATCCACGGCCTGAATTCTGCATCCGCTCCTACATTAATGGCAAACATACAGATGGGATGGGGTCTAGCAGCTGCCCTTAGAGCCTGGGGTGCTGGGAACTGCCACAAATGTGGGGATCTTCACTGGGTGCGGATGGGATGACCTCGCATGGTTTATTGCCTTGAGGTCTAAGTTCATCCCACGAGTATTTGGGGGGTGGCTGACCAGACATTGCTACCTTGTCTGCTGTCATGTCATTTTCACTGTCAGAGCTCTCTCTCCTTAAGTTGTCTGTGAGACAGGGACCTGGAGTGTCAGGCTCTTATCACTCACAGATTCACTATGTTTGGTAATCTGTGCGGGATTCTGAGAGGGGAGTATCTTTCCCATGTTTGAGCACTTAAGAGCGGCACGCCACGCCAACTCTAGCCAAAGGAAAGACATGCACAGCACTGCTGTCGTAACAAAGCAAATTCCTAGCACCTCAGTGGCTGATGGCATTCTGCAGGGGGTTCCCTACGTTAGACAAACAGTGGTGTATCCAATCGTACGTATGTCCTGTGCTTAGTGGGGGACTTCCTTGATTGGTTAGGTCAAGGCCATGTGCCCACACGGTGTCTCTGGAGCGTCACCTCTCTCAGTGAGGGAAGATGACTTGGTTCCGAATTCTGGGATGATCAGTCCCTTATGTGAATTCGCCAGGTGAACTGAAAGTAAAAGGAGGAGCTGAGAAGCGGCGTAGGCTTCTGGGCGGTGTGTGCTAACCTGGGGTCACTTAGACCGAGGACAAGGACAAGGAAGGGGGCGTAGGAGGGGGTTCTGTGCTCACCCTCACAGAACTGAACAGCACACAAAACACCGAGGGGCCTACTTGCCAAAATCCAAGGGGACCTTGCCGAGTCCGAAACGATTCTCAGTCACGTTGGCGCGCCAGAATCATGCCTCCTGTTGCTCAAAAATAAATGAAAAGGGGAAAATGTGGTGGAATGAGAAGGCCATGCCAAGATGGCCGGTGGCAACAGTGGGTGTTCCATCTTCTTTGCTAGCCCAAATGCCTTCCCTATTTCCTTTTTTTTTTTTTTTTTGGAGGACACTCCATGCTGCTTTCCAAAATGACTACACAATTTCACATGCCCACTGACAAATCACAAAGGATCCAAGTTTCTTGAATCTTATTTTCTATTATTTTGCTAATAACCATCATGGTGGGTATGACATATCTCAGTGTGGTTTTGATTATCTTTGTCTAATAATTAGTGATGTGAACATTATTTTCACGTGCGTATTGTCTATTTGTACATCATTGGAGAACTGTTTATTCAAGTCTGTTGTCTAGTTTTTCATTGGGTTATTTGTGATTGTTGAGCCAAAGAAGTTCCTAATATACTCTGCATGTTAACCCCTACCAGATATATGACCTGAAATTATTTTCTTCCATTCCATAGGTTGTCTTTTCATTGTCTTCTTTGATGTGCAAGTTTTAAGTTTGATCCACTTACATTTGTCTATTTTTTATTTTGTTGCTTGTGCTTTTGGTGTCATATCCAAGAACTCATTGCTAATCTAATGTCCTGAGGTTTTTGCCCAATATTTTATTATAGGAAAATAATAATTCTGGCTTACATTTTTAGTCTGTTTTAATTTTTATATATATTATAAGGGAATAAACTTCATTCTTTGGTATGAGAATATCCATTCTTCCCAACATCACTTGCTGAAAAGACTGTCTTTTCCCTATTTTATAGTTATTTGTCCATATATGCAAGAGATTATTTTTTTTCTTTTTTACAAGCAAAGAGGACAGTGAGAGAGAGAGACAGAGAGAAAGGTCTTTCTTTTGCCATTGGTTCACCCTCCAATGGCCGCTGTGGCTGGCACACCGCGCTGATCCGAAGGCAGGAGCCGGGTGCTTCTCCTGGTCTCCTATGGGGTACAGGGCCCAAGCACTTGGGCCATCCTCCACTGCCCTCCTGGGCCATAGCAGAGAGCTGGCCTGGAAGAGGGGCAACTGGGACAGAATCCGGCACCCCGACCGGGACTAGAACTTGGTGTGCCGGCGCCGCTAGGTGGAGGATTAGCCTATTGAGCCATGGCGCCGGCTAGAGATTATTTCTGAACTCTCTATTCTGTCTCTTTATTGATGTAACTTTCTTCAAGCAAATACCAAACTATCTTAATACTTTTACTCTGTAGTATGTTTTAAAATCAGAAAGTGTGAGGCCTCTTTGTTTTTCCTTTTTTTTTTTTTTTTTTTTTTGGACAGGAAGTTAGACAGTGAGAGAGAGAGACACACAGAGAGAAAGGTCTTCCTTTGCCGTTGGTTCACCCTCCAGTGGCCGCTGCGGCCGGCACGCTGCGGCCAGCACACCACGCTGATCTGAAGCCAGGAGCCAGGTGCTTTTCCTGGTCTGCAATGGGGTGCAGGGCCCAAGCATTTGGGCCATCCTCCACTGCACTCCCTGGCCACAGCAGAGAGCTGGCCTGGAAGAGGGGCAACCGGGACAGAATCCAGTGCCCTGACCAGGACTAGCACCCAGGTGCCGGCACTGCAGACGGAGGATTAGCCCATTGAGCTTCGGTGCCAGCCCTAGATTTCTAGTCTTTCATGATTTAGTACTGGTAGGCTATTATGTTCCTAATTATTTATATATTTATTCTGTTATTCAATTTATCAACAAATAATTGTTTAGTAACATCTTTTTATAATTCTTTTTATGTTTCCTCTTATAATTTCCACTTTCAATTGAGTCTTCTTTCTTAGCCTGAGTTTGCAAATTTTGTTGATATTTTCACAAAACAACTTCTGGTTTTATTTTTTCTACTGTTTTTCTATTCATTTTACTTACCTTTGCTTTTATTTTTCCAGTTTTTTGAGATCTAAATTTAGTTTCTTTTTTAATGTACACACTTACCTCTTTGAACTGGTTTTGCTGCATCCTGTATGTTTTGACATGTTTTCCTTTTGTCTCCAAATTTTTTCCACATTTCCCATTATTTCTTCTCTGGCCTGTTTATATTTAGTGGTGAGAGACGATACTTCGTATGATTTCCATTTTCTTAAATTTGTTAAGATTTGTTTTGGGGTCCAATATGTGGTCTTAGACAATATTCCATGTACACTTGATAAGCATGTTTACCCTGTTGTTGGGTGGGGTACTTTATATTTGTTAGGTCCACTTGTTCTATGGCATTCAAGTCCTTTGCTTCCTTATTGAAATTGTGTTTGGCTGCTCTATTTGTAACAGAGCAGAAAACTAAAGTTTCTTATTGTGTATTTGTTCATTTCCCCCTCCAGTTCTATCTATATTCCCTTCATATATTTGGGTGCTCTGTTAGGCACATACATATTTATAATTGTTTGAACACTGGCCTTTTACTATGTCATTTTTTTGCGTCTTGTGACAGTTTTGTTCTTAAAGTCTATTCCAATGTAAGCATAGCACTGCTGCTCTTGGAGTCCCATTTCCAAGGGCTATCTTTCCACTTTCACTTTTAGCCTGTGTCCTCAGCTCTAAAGATGGTTGTAGGAAGCAGATAGATCTTCTTTATCCATTCATCTAATCTGCATCTTTTAATTGCCACATTTAATCCATTTTCAGCAATTACTGATGGAGAAGGATCTCTATTGCCATTTTATTGTCTTGTTGCCCTTTTTGACCCTCTTTCCTTGTCTCCTTCTTTTGTTTTGCTGTTTTTTTTTTTTTGTAGTGATATTTTTTATTTCCTTCTTCTTTACCCTTGTATGTAGTCTATAGATATTTGTAAAGGATTATCATTTTTATTATTATGCAAAGCACTTTTTAAAAAAATATTTCTTTTGAAAGAGAGAGAGAGAGGGAGAGACAGAGAAAGAAAGAGAGGGCGTCCATCCATTGGTTCACTCCCCAGATGGCCACAACCACTAGGGCAGGGCTGGGCCAAAGCCAGGAACCTGGAGCTTCTTTCCAGTCTCCTAAGTGGACAGCAGGGGCTCAAGCACCTGGGCCATCTTCTGCTGCCTTTCCCACGGCATTAGCAGGAGCTAGCTCACAAGTGGAACACCTGTGAGTGAACCAGCACTCCCATGGGATACCTGCATCACAAGCAGTGGCATTACCTGCTGTGCCACAATACCAGCCCCTCCACAATGCATCTGACAGTTATCACAATATATTTTAAACTGATAACAACCTAGCTTCAATCATGTATAAACTCACTTACACCTTTATTGATAACAAAATTGTATATTAAAAATCAAATAATACATTTAAATTTTTTAAAATATTTATTTATATTGTAAAAATGTTTAATAGAGCTCTATTAACAATTTTTAAGAATATGTTATTGTTGTCTATAGGTACAATATTACAATTACTTTTATGCTTTTTAAAGTCTCTACTTCCTTTGTCATTTGAATAAATCTAAATTTAAAAGTGATTTACACATATACAATGTTACAGAATTATGGATTTGTATATTTATCCATAGAAGGGAATTATATGATTTTTGTATGATCTTTATGTTATTATCCTATGGCCTCAACTTTCTGTACTCTATTCAGCATTTCTTGTTGGGCAACTCTAGTCGTGATGAACTCTCTAAGATTTTATCTGAGATAATCTTAGTTTCTCCCTTTTTTGAAGGAATTTTGCCAGATATAGTATTCTTGGTTGCCTGTTTTTTCTTTCAGAACATTTCATATAGCATCCCACTTCCTTTTTATTATTATTTTTTATTTATTTTTGAAAGGCAGAGAGAGAGAGAGAAAGAAAGAGAAGGGGAGGGGAGAGAAGGGAAAGAGACAGAGGGAGAAAGATCTTCCATTTGCTAGTTCACTCCTCAAATAGCCACAATGGCCAGGGCTGTACAAGCCAAAGCCTGGATCTTCCCCTGAGTTTCCCACATGGTACAGGGGCCCAAGGACTTATACCATCCTCTGGTGCTTTCCCAGGTGGATCAGCAGGGAGATGGATCATAAGTGAAGTAACCAGGTCTTGAACTGGCACTCATATGGCATGCTGGCGTCACAGACAGCAGTTTAACCCACTACAACACCATGCCGGCCCCCATTTCACTTTAACCTGAAAGCTTTCAGTGAGAAATCAGCTGATAATATAACAGCAGCTCACTTCCATATGATGTGTAGGTTTTCTCTTTCTGCTTTTGAGATTTTTAAATGATTTTTGATATCTTGATTATGATGTGTCTTGGTGCAGGTCTCTTCAGATTTATCCAGGTTGGAGTTCTTTGAGCTTCTGGAATTTGTTCCTCAGATTTTGGAAAACTGCAGCCAATTATTTTTTCAAATAGGTTCTCTGCCTCATGCTCTTTCTTCTCTTGTCCTCTCTCACTAGACTGTGTTTGCCATATATAGCTGGAATGGAAAAAGATCAAAATTCGAAGTACACTTTCTACTGAATGTGTATCCCTTTCACACCATAAGTGAAAAACATTAAGTGTAAGCATTGTTTGGTTGGGGGCCATTTGTCTATTTTATAGTTTGCTGATTTCTACTCAGGAACTCTCCCTGGAGTCTGAGATACTGCGGTCTCTGTGATGGCTTAGTAAGCCACGATGCTGCCTGCAGCTGCATCTGCTGTAGTACTGTACGCTCCTGCACATGTTGGTAATCTTTGATCTCAGAAACCTCCGATCTGGGACCAAGTTCCCATCAGTACTTGAACTGAGGAAAGACAGGAACCAGTCTATAGGTTGCCCAAGACAACGTTGTACACATGTTCTCCTTTCTCTCCCCAGGGAGACAAAGGAAGCTGGGACTTTGCTTCCAACCACACCAGGCTGTGGGGAAGAAAGGCCCTGGGGAGTGTCACTCATTTCCTCTTAGGCTGTCACGTGATTGGCTTCATGTTCCCTTAGGTGCAGGGATACCTTGATACCTTAAATCATTTGTGATTTCTTACAATGGCATTTGGTGCTTGCTTATTGTTAAACCTGTCTCTGTGTGGAAAGGATGGCTTAGGACTTTGTGTTCTGCCATCTTGCTGACATCACTCCAATTCTTGCTTTGCTTAAATTCTCTAAAAATCACCTAGCACTTTTGTTCTTTTTGGACAAGCATCTCCCAAACTTCTATTGAGATGCCCCCCTATGGTTTCTTAAGGTGTATATTCTCCATATCTTTGTCTATAGCTGTGTTCCTGGTGATCTTTGCCTGCTGGGCTTTTATACTTCATAAAAGTAGATAAGAGGTTTTTTTTTTTTTAGTCTATTGCCTTGGAGGATAGGCCTGTAATCTGATTCTGTGACATGTAACAACTTGATTTTTAAAAAGGATTTATTTAAAAATCAGAGTTATATATATAAAGAAATAGATCTCTCTTCCATCTGCTGGTTCACTCCCCAGATAGCCGCAATGGCCAGCACAGGGCCAGGCTGAAGCCAGGTGCTTCATTTGGGTTTCTCAGGTGGGTGTAGGAACCAAAACAGGCCATCTGCTACTGCTTTTCCCAGGCCATTAGCAGAGAGCTGGTTCAGAAGTGGAGCAGCTGGGACATGAACCAGCACCCATATGGGATGTTGGTGTCCCAAGCAGCAGCTTTACATGCTATACACTGCAGTGCTGGTCCCACAACTTGATTTAAAAAAAAAAAATTAATAAAGGGGAGTGTTTTAAGAGATGAGGCAGTACCTAAACTAAGGCAGCAGGCTTGTGCAGAGGGGCTCTTAAAATAGATGTACTTCTCCAGCACACCACTCTGGGACCTTAATATCAGGATGAATGAAGCATTTCTCCTTTCCAAACTTTGATCAGTATATATCACAAACCTCATTAAATACTAAATTACCTTTGAAATCCTAGTGCAAAAAAGGTTACAGAAAGAGAATGAAGGTGAACTATTCTTGTTTGGCTGTATATTTGTATGTCTTTACAGATCACACAGAGGACTAGATTTCAATTTTACATTAGCTCTGACCATAAATGTAAACTTACGTAAAAATGGCATGGCAAATGCACGAGGGAAGCATTTACACAAATAGCCAATTATGGCCTTTTTATCAACTTTGCTTCAAAAATAAAAACATTTTAGGTTTCATCAACCCAAGTTCAAATGAAAAGCAGCTTGCTGAACACATCAATCAGAATTTTCAATTACAAAAATTAAATCTGAATTTATGTGGAAACTTCATGAAGCAGAATAAAGTACAGAGCGATAGAATAGTAGGAGCAATAAATTATGCTCACTAGATATATGCACATATCATTTGGAGGACATCAGGAGAAAAACAGACAACAATGCTTGGACTTCGTATAGGTCTTGGAATTATGCTATATTTCATGCATCAATGAAAGCTGTAAGTGTAGTGGGCTGTGACTAGTAGGTAAATCAAAGCTTTTCTAACTTTAACACCTCTTCCCCGCCCTACGATCCAACACTCGACTTAGAAGTGTATGGGTTTTGCACCATTAAAATATAAATCAGCTGTTAATGACAGTGCTATAGCCCTGTTACATACAAGTATAAATGCTGACAAGCTCTTTCTTTAAAGCAACAGGGGTAGGCATTTAGCCTAGCAGTTAAGATTACAGGGTAAGACTCATGTCCTACATCAGAAGCCCTGGTGCCAGTGGCCAGCGTGCTCCTGCCTCCAACTTCCTGCTACTGCAGACCCCGGGAGGAAGCAGTGATGGCTCAGGTGACTGGGAGAGCCGCATTGAATTCCTGGACTGAGTTCCTGGCTCTTGACTTAAGCCCCAGTCCAGCTCGAGACACTGTGGGCATTTCAGGGAGTGAACCAGCAGTTAGGGAGCTCTCTCCCTTTCTCTCTGCTTTTCACAAAAAAAATCTGAAAAAGAACAGAATCTGATTTCTTCATTTCTGAAACTGGATTCTACAGATTGTTATGTACAACAGATATGTGAATATTCATATTCAAATCCATTGGTCCAGACACTTTCAGTTACCTCCCCCAGAAGACTTCTGTTAAAAAATGGAAAATTAGCAATATATAAATAACTTATACCAATAATTGATTTAAAATACAATTAGTAATATCATAGGTTCTTAAACTTCTATAGTCACTCACATCTCTTATTAGGAGAAACCATGCTTCAACCTCAAATGCAGACCTTGCCAATAGTGATTTTTCCCTTGAAATATTTTTTGAATGGTAACATCACAATTTACTGAATGACAGAATTTAACTCTAATTTCCATGAAATGTTTTAACAAACATTATTTATATTAATAAGAAAACCAAATTTGAGTAAAGGTACTATTGTAGTTTCTTTACATCCCTGACAATTTCAACAAACCACACCTAAATTTTACCTTTGGAAGAAATACTGTACTATATTTGATGAGTTCATTTACTTCACTAATGATGATGCTATTGATCAAATAAATTTGCATATTTATAAATACAAACCATCTAAATTCCATAAGATATTTCAATTTCATGTAGAATTTAATACATTCAAAACACTCAGCTCACCAATAAATGCGTATTTATAAATGTTTAGCAGGTGTGTTCCAAAAACTAAAGGTGGCTAAAAAGAAACTATAGAGATTATTAGACAAAAATGCTGAGATCTGGGGTCAGAGCCAGGGCACAGGTTAAGCCTGTAGTGTTGGCATCCAATATGGGCACCGGTTCTAGTCCAGTCCCAGCTGACCCACTTCTGATCCAATTCCCTGCTAATACATGCCTGGGAAAGAAGACATTCCAAATACTTGAGCCCCTGCTACCCACATGGGAGACCCGGAAGAAGCTCCTGGCTCCTTGCTCCAGCCCTGGCTGTTGTGGTCACTTGAGGAGTGAACCAGCAGATGGAAGATCTGTGTGTCTCTCCTCTCTTTTTGTTAACTCTGGCTTTCAAATAAATAAATCTTTAAAAAAATGCTAAGATTGGAGGCCGGCGCCGTGGCTAACTTGGTTAATCCTCCGCCTGTGGTGCTGGCATCCCACATGGGTGCCAGCTTCTAGTCCCGGTTGCCCCTCTTCCAGTCCAGCTCTCTGCTGTGGCCCAGGAGGGCAGTGGAGGATGGCTCAACTGCTTGGGCTCCTGCACCTGCATGGGAGACCAGGAAGAAGCACCTGGCTCCTGGCTTTGCCATTTGGGGAGTGAACCAACGGAAGGAAGACCTTTCTGCCTCTCTCACTGTCTATAACTCTACCTGTCAAAAAAAAAAAATGTTAAGATCAAATTTTAAATGGGGTTCTCTAATATGTAGACACAATTTTGGAAACCAGAAAGTAGTTTTCATCATGGTTAAGCATCATATTCTAGATCACATGCTAATGTTTTTTACATTAACTTTAAAACCAAAGATTTGGGAATGTCTAAATATTTGCTTACATACTACATATTTTTTGATTCTAAAAAAGCAATGATAGATATCTGAATATAACACAAGTTTAATACTGATGACTCTTTTCTCAAGCATTAACAGCTATAAAGCATGTAAAGTGCTGCAGGGTCTGAGTCCACCCATACAGGATGGACTGGGTCTGAGGAAAGGTGAGTGCGCCGCTCGCCCGTTCCCCAGCCTCCCGATCCCGGAGACAATCAGAAGCAGCGGGGAGCAAAGTCTAGCAAGGACTCATTTATTCCATGCGAAACCAAACCTTTTATAGCACAAAACTGCAGAGTCATTGGGGCAGGGCTAAGAACCAACCAATCACTTAAAAGGTCACTTTATGGGGGAATTTCTATAGGACTAGCCATATGTCTATACTAGTCTTGTTACCTCCCCTGATGTTGTGTAGCCAATTAGCTTTTGAGTTCCGCCCATCTTACTTCCTCTGGGTGCCATCTTCTTTGCCCCTCCTTGGCGCCGCCCGGTCCGGGGCCCACGTGCGTGCACGCCGGGCCCCTCCCTGTGCTGCCATCCCCGGGACACCTGCTGGCTGGCTCCGCGGGCCCTGGCTTGGGTTAGTTCACAGGCTCGGCTCCACGTGGCTCCGTTCTGCGCAGCTTGGGCGGGGGCACCCGCGCATGCGGAGCCCCCAGGCCTGGCCTGGCCGCACCATGGCCGTGCTCATGCCCCGCAAAGTGCTAAACTAGAATCTAAATTGTTCTTTCAGCTTTATTTCATGATTTGAAACATGTAAGTATATGAGAGGTAGGAAAAATCACTCCAACATACTAATAATGTCATATTAGGAGTCTTTTTTTTTTTTTTAATTGAGGTGTAACTTACACACACACTTAAAATCTGCAATTTGGAAAATCTCAGCTTGAGTATTTCCATACCATTATGCACAAAAGGTTCCGTGACTCTATAAACCCTTCCTCCTACCCTATTCCTGCTGTTCCCAGGCAAACATCAGTTACTTTCTGTCACTATAGTTCTGAATCTTCTAAAATCATCACTGAAATCACATTATACATACTCCTTAGTATCTGGCTTCTGCTAGTATAATTATGATTCTTCTATGTTTATATTTACATACTATGTATTTATTATTTTATTCCATTCATATAGCTGTGGTACTCCACTCTATATACTATAATTTCTCTAATTTGTTCATCCATTTATGTTGACATTTGGGTTGTTTCCGTATTTGGTTGTTACAAATAGAGCTGTCACATTTAAGTTTTTGTTTGAACATAAGCTTTTATTTCTCCTAAATAACTAGAGTATAATGGCTAGAATATTTGGGAGGTATAAGAATGCCAAGGGGCCGGTGCTGTGGTGCAGTGGGTTAATGCCCTGGCCTGAAGCGCCGGCATCCCAAATGGGCACCCGTTCAAGTCCTGGCTGCTCCACTTCCGATCCAGCTCTCTGCTGTGACCTGGGATAGCAGTAGAAGATGGCCCAAGTCCTTGGGCCACAGCACCCGTGTGGGAGACCCGGAAAAAGCTGTCTCCTGGCTTCGGATCAGCGCAGCTCCGGCCATTGCAGCCAAATGGGGAGTGAACCATCGGATGGAAGATCTCTCTCTCTACTTCTCCTCTCTCTGTGTAACTCTTTCAAATAAATAAATAAACCTTTGGAAAAAATTACCAAAACATTTTCAAAATTATTGCACCATTTATCTTTCTAGAGTACGAAAATTCCAGTTGCACCACATCCTCATCAATATTTGTTACGGTCAATATTTTTAGTGACCTTAAACAGAAGCATAGTAGTGACATTGTGGTTTGGTCTGCATTTTTATGAAGACCAATGAGTATAAGATTTTTTTCATGTACATATTTACTACCTTGTCTTCTTTGGTGAAGTAAAAAAGTTGGGTTCTATTATTTTGTTTATTAATTATTCATTTACCCCTTTTCTTTTTTTGTGATTGCATTAAGGTTCACAATTTAAATTCTTATCACAGTCTACTTTCAGGTAACATTTTATTGCTTCAGTCAGTATAAGAACTTTAGCATACTTTTCAGTCCAACCCTCCCAAAACCTTGCTTTGCCTTAAACAACACACTATCTATTAAACAACATTTAAAATAAAAAGTATACCTTACATTTGGCCATGAATTTGTAATTTTCAGTATTCCTCATTCCTTTGTGTATTTGCAGATTTTAATCCAGCATCATTTTCTTTGGAATAAAGGTATTACGTAACATTTCTTGCAGTGCTGTCAGCTTGTGATGAACTCTTTAAGCTTTTCTATGTGTGAAAAAAATTTTATTTTGTTTTTGAAAAATATTTGCACTGGCTATAAAATTCTAAATAGTTTTTCCTTCCAGTACTTTAATCATGGTGCTCTATTATTTCACACTTTGGTCTTTGTTCTTCTGTGCCTTTTTTGTTCTAGCTCCTTTTAAGAATTTTTCCCTTATTGCTTGTTTTTGGGAATTTGCTTTATGATGTGCCATGGTGTAGTTTTCTTCTTATTTAGGGTTTGGGTTCATTGAATTTCATGAATCTTATTTGTTTCCAGATCACTCTGTTATGTTGCCTAATGTCCAGTATTTGACAACTAGCCCATGTACTTGTCTTGTTTACTTCAGATGGGAAGGTAAGTTCAATTCTTATTATACTTTAGTCACAAGTAAAAGTCTAATTTCAAGTTTCTTGTTTTTTCACATATAAAAATTTTATTTTTGTACTTAGGCAGCTTTTAAATTCCAGACAAAAATGTTTCATATATACACATAAAATTACTAAAATTGTTTTACTTATCTCACCTCCTTTAATACACATTATGTGCATTTATAGAAAAGGCAGTAAGAAAATATTAATAGATTTAAATACAGCATGTAGGTGAAATACACTAATATTTGTGTCTTCTAAACCTGTTTGATGCTGATATATAGAAAAACTTGTTACAAGTCATAATGCCTTCATAATTGCCAGGAAAGATTACATTAACATCTCTATATGCTTCAATGCAAATGTGTTCTCTGGGGCACACTGGAAAAAAGTAACATTCCTGATTTTATTTTTGAAAGAAATTATTAGTATGTTTATTAGATATAGCCTCAAAACTTTCCATCACTTTGGAAAGCTATAAAGTTAGTAAGCTAAGCTAGTTTTTTTTCTTTCAATTTAGTTATTTTCCTCCCAGAAATCAAAAAATTAGGAGAGCTATATACAAGGTAGATAGTTAAATCTTTGGGACAAGAGACAACAAAAAGGTAAACAAGTCAGTAGCCCTCCAAATCATATACCCCTAAAACTACAGATCACAGCAGACAGATGTTCACATCCATCTCTTGCTAAAGAGGTGTAAATTCTTGACAATTAGCCTTTATAAATAATTTCATGGCAAGGCCAATAACATAAAAATATTATGCACAGAAAAAAATTAAAGTTAATGATACAAACCATAAAACAAAACAATCTACACTTCTCACTTGGGAGAAAAACATGGCAATAATACTGTAATATTTAGTATCTAACATGAAATTTTCAATGATTACTGACTGAGTCATACTGATGGAAACTTCATAGCATAATTTTGCATGTTATGAATTTATGAGAGAATCAGCAGATATACTGGCCTTGTTGACTCTTACAAACTCTTAACAGATTTTCATAAGTAGAGTTAGCTGAAAAATACCAATCAGAGTACAGGGTTGTCAGAAGTACTACACAGCAACACACACAAAAGACAGAATGCAATTTGAGCAACTCAAAATTTTTTAAATTACCTTATCACAAGTAATAAATAATAGTTTTACTTGACCTCATGAAGTTAATGAAATAATAATCAACACTGTGTTTTATTAATCAGTGGTTTAAAACACCAATTGCCATTTTAAAATTACTATCTCTATAAAAATAGAAGACATATCAAACTCTTTAAACCTGAAATACCCCAAGAATTTGGAAGATAATCTGTCAATCAAAAAATACATCTGTTAAAAAAAGTAATTAAAAAACATACATAACCTATTTTTATGCACAATTCTCTTGTTTTAGGATAAAGGGCACTTAGTGCATAGCTAAAGCTTTCAGAAAATAAAGATCCTGTTGACTTTCCTATTAGGCAAATGAGATATTGTCCAGCTTTTAATATAAAAATATAAATATTTTTAACAAAGAAAATGAAATGGTTGCTGTAAAATCCTATCAACCTTTTACTTGGAAAAAAAATTCCTTCTAGAGGTCATGAAACCAATACTCGTTCTATGTAGTTCTGTGTTGCCCAAAACTTAACAAATTACAAAACATTAAGGCATTCACTGAAATTTCAAAAGTGGGCCCGTAGTCTCTTGTTTTCTTCTCTTAGTCTTTCAATTTCAGCCACTAAACCTTCATTCACTGAGTATCTTTCCAGCAAAGAGTGCATTTCATTCTAGAAAAAGGGAAGAATGCTTTTTAAATTATTGGTTATCTCACATTTATTTGACAAGCTATGTTTTATACACTTCAGCTATCATCTGCCCCCATGTTTCATTAACTGGCTGAATGACAGTTTTTGTATTTAAACCACAAAGATCACTGGTCAAATTAATATATTTTGGAAAATTTATATTCCCAGATTTAGGAAGGCTTTTAGCTTTCACACTGGGGGAAAAAGGCTATGAAAAACTAACTTTGACAGGTTTAAAAAGGAGGTGACCGGGGCCAGCACTATGGTATAATAGGCAGTTTGAGTCTTGGTTGCTCCACTTCAATCCAGCTCCCTGCTGATGGCCGGGAAAGCAGAAGATGGCCCAAGTCCTTGGGCTGCTGCACCTTCGTGGGAGATCTGGAAGAAGCTCCTGGCTTCAGATCAGCTCAGCTCTGGCCATTATAGCCATCTAGGGAGTGAACTGGAAGATGGAAGACCTCTGTCTCTCCTTTCCACCTGTAATTCTACCTCTCAATAATAAATAAATCTTTGGGGCCGGCGCTGTGGTGCAATGGGTTAACACCCTGGCCTGAGGCGCTGGCATCCCATATGGGCACCGGTTCGAGTCCTGGCTGCTCCATTTCCAATCCAGCTCTCTGCTGTGACCTGGGATAGCAGTACAAGATGGCCTGAGTCCTTGGGCCCCTGCACCCACGTGGGAGATCTGGAAGAAGGTCCTGTCTCCTGGCTTTGGATTGGTGCAGCTCTGGCAGTTGCGGCCAAGTAGGGAATGAACCAGCGGATGGAAGACTTCTCTCTCTCTGCCTCTCCTTCTCTCTGTGTAACTCTGACTTTCAAATAAATAAATAAATCTTTTAAAAAAAGGAAAAGAAAAGAAAACTGGTGCTGCTAAACCTCAGTCAAGAACTGGCTGACATCACATAAATCTCCTAATGGATTCCATTGGGAAAACAAAAAAACAAAAAAAATTAAAAATAAATAAATATTTAAAAAAAAAAAAGGAGGTGACCAGTTAAAACTCATTTTACTATTACATTTCTAAAACTCTATTAGTAACTAGATACTACAACCAAGCAAAAATACAATACTCTTTTTTGGATTTTTTTATATTCAAATAACTTGATATTCATTTAAAATACAATTTTCCATACATACCAGCTGCATATGAAACTGTTTAATCATCTCGACTTGCAAATTCACAATGTCCCTATGGCATGCTTCTCTAGGAATGAAAGGAAAATAACTGTTAGCATCATAGCAATTTAACAAATTCTAGATCATTCAAAAAACTGGCTAAACATTTTCATTATTTCAAATTACTGGATTCATTATTTCAAATATTCATACACCAGTGCACCTAGCATTTATTTAGTATGTGGCAGGCACTGCTTCTTATACTTTAAATGTAAGAACTCATTTAATCTTCACAAGTAGGTGCAATTATGGCCTCCATTTACCAACGAAGTAACTTGTCCAAAAGCATACAACCAGTAAACAGTGGAGCTAAGAAGTTAACCCAGCTTGTCTACTTCCAAAACTCTCACTACTCTATATTCCTTTTGTAGAAATTATCATTAAAGATGCTTCTAAAAGAATACAGGAAATTATTTAGTATAATAATAAAAAATAGTAAGTAATCTACCATATAACTTATAAGCTCCAACAGTACCAAAGCACAGAAGTTTTCTGTTTGTTTCCATCTGAAATTGTCCGTTAACTCAGGGGAGGAAAAACAAAGAAAGAAGTCTCTACTCTCCTGAATGTTGCTGAGCACAGAAAGACTTTTTTTTTTAATATTTAATTAATTTATTTATTTGAGAAGTAGAGTTACAGAGAGAACAGTCTTCCATCTCCTGGTTCATTCCCTAAAAGGCAACAATGGCCAGAGCTGGACCAGGCCAAAGCTAGGAGCAAGGAGCTTCTTCTGGGTCTCCCACGTGGCTGCAGGGACTCAAGCACTCGGGCCATCTTCTACTGCTTTCCCAGGCCATCAGCAGGAAGCTAGATGGGAAGTGGAGCACGTGGGACTCTAATGGCATCCATATGGGATGTTGGTGCTGCAGAGGCTTAACCTTCTACACCACAGCATTGGCCCAAGATTCATTTTACGTAGCCATCATTCACTGGTTTATACTGGTATATCCACCCATTCACTTGACTTTTGATTTCAAAGTTTTATCTGTACAATGTTGTTATAATCAACTATATATCTCCCAACCTACATCTGGTAATGTCCATATATGATATATAGAAGATCGCTTCTCGGCCTTTTGGCTAAGATCAAGTTTTGTATGATATATAGAGGTATAATCCAGGTGTATACTAGCACAGTTAGTGGAGGTTTAAATGGACATGTTCATAATCTATTAACAGTTCCACTTGTTCTATATCATCACCAATAATTGGTTATTATCAGACATTTTATAATTTTTCTCATTAAATGGGAGTGAAACAGCACCTCATTGCACTTTCCACTCTCTAATAAATTAGTGGGTTAAATATCTTCCCTTACGTTCACACACCATTCTTCTCCTGTGAAGTATCTGTTCCTGTCTTTTTCTTACTCATTTGTAAGAGTTCTTACATAATCTGATCCTTTGCTGGTAATATCAATGCTATGGGTATTTTCTTCTCCTTTCTTTTTGTTAGTATTGTTTTGTAAGAATTCTTATTAAAATACTCAAGTTTATCAATCTAAGAGTAAAAATTCACCAATGTACTTTAATAAACAGTGAATTTTTAGGGCTGGTGCTGTGGCGTAGTAGGTTAAACCTCAGCCTGTGGAGCCAGCATCCCATAGGGGCTCCGGTTCGAGTCCCCGCTGCTCCCTTCTGATGGCCTGGGCTGCAATGGCTGAGACAATCCAAAGCCAGGAGCTTCCTCTGAATCTCCCTCGTGGGTTCAGGGGTCCAAGCACTTTCGGTCATCTTCCATTGCTTTCCCAGTCCATCAGCAGGGCCACAAAACACCATTAACAAAAAGAAAGGATACGAAAATCTTTGTAATGGTTTTCCATTTATTTGTTAAAGCTTTGTAATAAAATTTTTAACATCTTTCTATAAAGATCTTCACCATCTTTGGTTAGACTTAATCCTAATTATATTATTTTTTCTGCTGTATCTGTAAGGTTATTTTTGAAAATTCCTTTTCTACTTTCATCATGATAAATGCTACATTAAACAACAAACTGAAGATTATCAAAGAACTACCAAGGCCATCAGGAAAGGATATCGTCTGGCAAAGAAGGGATGTCTACTAGGTAAGCCTTATATTTACGTCTGCTTTTTCCTCTGGAGTGTATGCTACTTCCACAGAGTGGGGGTAAAAAAAAAATGGCTGAGCTGAAGCAGTGGCCTAGGGCTTGACACAATTCCACAGAGGATGGGGTGTTAGAATTTGGGGCTACTACGGCTGGAAATTTCAAGATCCTGAAGAAGGAGGCCTGTAGTAGCCCCAAATGTTACAATTTCTCAGTGAAATATCTGCTGACTCCTAAACAATGCTTGTATTAGGTTGGGTGGCAAGAAACCAAGACAAAAATAGCAGCTAAAGAGCAGAGAAAGCATTCTGGCATGCTTGTGACGCTGGCAAAGAGAGGTGCAAGTTCAGGACACCAAGGTAAAAAGACATGGAGAGGACTCCAGACACTGAACTGATGTCCTAGAACGGCCAAGACTAAGCCTTAGGAATAAAGGCAAACTGGAAATACACTATTCCTAAGGCAATCTAAAACACAGGACCAAGGTGAACTGCTTACAATAAAAACTTAAATCATCTGGGAAGACAATAGAACAGACTTGCCTTCAGGATGTCATCTCTCAACTCTCATGTGAGAACAAACCAGACACCCTGTAAAACTACATATTTTAAAATTCAACCACAGAGGTGAGAATGCAAAGAAATCTAAAGAAAATTCAGAAAATGCTAAGTCCCCTTGAAACCCTAGGGCAGAGTAACTCAGTTTACAGAGCTCTTCTGGGCCAGCCTGGGTCTTTACTGAGTCTCAGGCAGAAGCTTCCTCCAGGCTGGAGGCGCAGGAGAGCTGAAGAAGCCCTTTCCTCACCACACTGCACATCAGGTTCAGACCTGCAGAGCTCGCTGAAGGCCGAAGGCAGGCCAGGTGACAAGACAAACCCCTATGGGCACAGCAGGCCTCCATCACACATAGGGCTGTAAACCTCCAGGGCTGGAAGGAGGACAGACACACCTCTCCCAAGGCATGGAAATGCTAGAAGAACAGATGTCCAGTAACCCAGAAAGCACAGAGATTCAGGCGTCACTCCAGGACTGAGCACACCCCTCTCAGAAGGCAGGGCTGAACCTGACACTCGAATCCTTGCTCAACGAATAGGAAACACATACCACAACGTTCCTCTTATGCTTAAAAACTTTGATGACTCCCTATTACCCACGAGGTAAAGCGTCCAGAATCACCTTTTTGGCCTCATCCATTGGCACAGTACCTCTCCTCTGCAAGCATTCCTGGGATTTACAGTCCCCACTCTGCTTATGCTGTTCCCACACACTTCAGTGTAAAACAAGATCTCTTTCGTGACAACCTTATAAATCTGCTCCAGCTTTACTCTGTTCACATTGCAGTCATTTACACCCAGAAAATTCTGCATTATGCCAGAAATATGAATGTGTTCCTGAAAAAGTACCACAGTCTTTAAAACTATTTACTGAAAATAACTTAGGAAAAATGGATTTGGGCAGACCACTCAAAACTAAAAAGCCAATTCAATCCTAATATAAATCCCAACAGTTAGAAAGACTTAGTAAATGTTCCAAATAGATAAATATTGAGTAATAAAACAGTTTACCATTAAAAAGTGATGGTCACTTAATGGGAGCGAATAGAAGATACAAGGAAGGATTTGAGCTGGAATAATTATAAAACAAGTGCTTCTAATAGAGCCAAGGAAAACGGAAGTGAGTAAGACAGGGACACTGGCATGGTATTTCCTGAATTCAGCTATGGTCACAAGTTCTTTATTTTGGCTGCTACGACACAAATAAACACAAATTCCTTGTCACTGTCAACATTGCCTAAATTATCAATCACAAATGAATTAATATTAAAGAAACAGACATCACAGCAGGACAAACTGTACCTACCCCAACTAAGCTAAAAGGCCTTTATGGGCAAATTATTCATTTTTATATCCTTAAAATTGGGTATATGCGAGACATACAGTGAATGCCAGATAATCATTTTTCTTAAAACAAAAAAAGATATTCTAATAATTGAACACAGCCTCAAAATACTGGGATGACAAGTAAAAGGAAATAGCACTCTAGAACACGATTTTACAATGTTCAAAATTCAAAGGATGAGAAAGACAAAAATCAGTACACGAAAAATTTTTTTAGATTGTGTTACGTTTTAATATATTCTATTCAGGAATATAATTACTTTTGAAAATATTTTTCTATTACATAACTTCACTTAGCAATAAATACTGCATTTAAGTAACCCATTTGAGCTTACCAGAATTTGTTCATACTTTGATGATAAAAAATTCACAACGGCAGCCTGACCACTAGTCTTCCCTGCCACGTTATCTCATAATTATACTAGGTGACTGTGCCTTTTCCTGGCTGATAATCAATAAATACAGAACATCATCAAGACTCATCATGTTTTCTGATTTTTATGGTCACCAGGGCCTAAACAAAAGTAGCAACCAATATTACTTACATTTCTGGTTTTATATCTTGCAACACACACAAAGACATACACACACACACACACACACACATGCGGGGCCTGTATAGAAAGAGTAATTTCTCGATTACTACCTAAAGTCATCCAGTGTTTCCTGTATCATGTTCTGAATAAAACGGATTTGTACAGATGTCAATGGTGCATTTGGCCGATTGTTTCCAATGGTATCAGCTATCTTTTCTGAGAGTGAACTGGCAACTCCAGCAGTGACAGAGGATGCTATCTTTGGATCTAAAATAAAGAACAGAGAAAATATTAATAGTCAACTTGGACTAAGAGACATCAAACAATTCTAAATAAGATTTGGCATGAGAAAACTTGAAAAACTGGCAAAGAACAGTATTCCTGTGACATTTAGAAAAATTCACTGTCTGGAATACACATCTTAGAAACTTTCTATGACATTATTTCTAATAGTCATTTATCTATATTTATAAACTGCCAACCATCTAATGTAATAACATATGACACAGGGATTAATCTTCAGGAATCTCTGAACCATTTCCTCTTATAGAAGATGAATGTGACAAGCTGCACCACAAACTAGATAAACCAAGACTATTAAAAACAAACAGGAGGAACACAGGAGTAAAGCAGTGCTACAGGCAAAGCCCTAGAGTTTGAGCTAATGCAATATATCCACAGCAATCTTAAAGAAAAATGTAGATATCTATGTAAAGTGCTGCTTCTATAAAAAGAGTTGCTTTGTCTGGATAACGCTTAGAGTTGAACCTAAAAATCCCTTTAAATGCCTCAAATTTTTCTAGGTCTACGGCATAATTCTAAGGATAAGATATCACTATGAAGAAGAAAACAAGACAGGTAATAACCATCTCTTTTCAAAGAATGCCATGTTCGAATTCTATCTACACCATATTAGAACAAAATACTTAATATTATATTCAAAATGAGGTTACCACCAAAAACGAATCAAATCAATATAGCTGAATTTAACCATGCACATACATTTCATTGTCTTCTATTAACTGAATCACTCCTTGAACGTTTTAGCGTATGATCACTCAAATATTTTCAGGTCAAATATCTGGAGAACTTTCAGCTTAACACTTTAAAATATAATTTAGTGTTATATACTCACTTGGAGTTGAGGTTCCGTTAACTGGGGGTTCATATATCAACTGGGCTTCAATTTCTTTCTCTGGATTTTCAAATTTCTCAAGATTTCTTGTTTGGTTAGATGATGGAGAAGCATTTAGACTTCCAGTCTCAGCACCAGGGGAGATCAACTTTGCAAACTTCACATTTAAAATAAACAGTAACTTTAATATATATAATTTCTTGTTTTACTCACATTACCCATAATATTTTTACCTACTTTTCCCTTTTTTTCCCCTAGTAGGTAGGGTCAGGGAAATGAAGGAAGAGTAGGAAGGGGCAGAGAAGGAGAAAAAAAATTACTAGGACTAACAGCAAAATAAACTTACTAATCAAAAACAATCTCAATGATCACATGATGAGGAAAAACTTACTAAACCTCTGCTGTTTAACATCACATAAAACGGAAATCACGGGGACACACATTTGGCCGAGCAGTTAGAACACTAGTTGAGATGCTGGGGTCCCACATCAGAGCATCTGAATTCTAGTCCTGGCTTTATTCCTGATTCTAGCTGCCTGCTAATGAGGATCATAGGAGGCAGCCGGTGATGGCTCAAGTGGTGGTGTCCCTCCCACCCAAGTGAGAGACCTGGACTGATTTCCCGGTATCCCACTCTTGCCAGATCCAGCCCCAGTTGTGGAGCATTTGGGACACAGACTAGTGGATAAGTCTCTGTTTATAATGTCTCTCTCCTTGTATCTCTATCTCTGAAATAACAATTTTTTTAAAAATTGAAATTGCTGGTCAGAAGAAATTACCCAAATGCTTCTGTGGTAGTCACAAATATTTGAAACATAAATTAAAAGACATGTTTGTACTTTCTGCATATCTTTTCCGTATCATTCTAAAAAATAAATATAAAACCAAATATATATGTCACACTTAACAGACTTGGTAATATTTGATTATTTTGAATTCTTACATAAGAAATTAAATTTGGATACTGTATTTTAGATGGTAATAATGATGAATTCCACTCTTTGCATCATTAACATGCTCTCATATTTGTAGTCAATGACTTGGCCGTCAACTTGGGAGTTTTATGTCACAGTAGAAACATATTTTAAAGAATTCAGGCATAAAACATTATTAAACAGACATATCAAGTATCTCTTAGAAAGAAAAAACAGTATAAGTTTACATCTGCTGTTACCTTTAGCATATCCAAGGACAGATTTCAAAAGTATTCTTTAGTTACTACAGAGTGACATCAAGATGCTCAGCACTGTCAGTAATGGGGATGCATCCACTGGCAGCTGCTTGCTCTCTATGATCAACACACAGAGTGAGCTCAGTATCATTTGCAGGCAGATACCTGTTTGAATGAATCTTTAGGTTCCTGTTTTCCCAGACACGTTTTCTTGGACTCAGCTGTCAGATCATGAATTTCATTTTCTTCTTTCCCTGGAGATCCCATAAAAACATTAAGAGGACTAGAATGTAATACTGAACTGCCTGAAGATACTGGATTTTTTCTTGGAGGAAACACTGAGTTTAACTGTGGTAGAAAGTCAAGGCCTGAAAAACAGAAAGAAGTGCATTTGCATCATAAGATGTCTCTAAATCTTGGACACTTAAGAAAAGCAATAATCGTAACAGGCAGGTTAATGCAGTAGAAGATATAAGATGGGGCTGGTTCTGTGACGTGGTGACGTAGTAGGTAAAGCCACCACCTGCGGTCCAGACATCCCATATAGCTGCCTACTTGGGTTCTGGCTGCTCCATTTCCAATCCAGCTCCTTGCTGATGCACCAGGGAAAGCAGTGAAAAATGGTCCAAGTCCTTGGACCCCTGTACCCACATGGGAGACCCAGAAGAGGGTCCTGGCTCCTGGCTTCAGATTGGCCCAGCCCTGGCCACTGCAGCCATTTGGGGAGTGAACCAGCAGATGGAAGATACCTCTCTTTCTCTCTGCCTCTGCCTCTCCTTAACTCTGCCTTTCAAACAAATAAATAAATCTTAAAAAAAAAAAAAAAATAGATGATGATGATGATGATGATGACACGGGATTTGGATTCAGAAGACCAGTTCTTTCTCAAATATACTCCGTTACTTAATGGGCGGGCAAAAATCTTAAATCTTGGGCCGGTGCCATGGCTCACTAGGCTAATCCTCTGCCTGCGGCGCCGGCACCCCGGGTTCTAGTCCCAGTTGGGGCGCCGGATTCTGTCCCAGTTGCTCCTCTTCTAGTCCGGCTCGCTGCTGTGGCCCTGTGGAGGATGGCCCAAGTCCTTGCGCCCTGCATCAGCATGGGAGACCAGGAGAAAGCACCAGGCTCCTGGCTTCGGATTGGCGCAGTGCACTGGCCAAAGCAGCCATTTGGGGGGTGAACCAATGGAAGGAAGACCTTTCTTTCTCTCTCTCTAATTCTGCCTGTCAAAAAAAAAATCTTAAAACTTTCTGTGTCTGCTTGCTGAGCTGTACATGTGAATGACATTCTCTACCTTTCAGAGTGGTAAGGCATAAGAAGATACATGGGAAAGTACTTTGAAAACTGCAAAACACAATGGATAGTCAGAATTAGTTTTTAATGGTTGAAAAACAAGGAGGCACATTATGGATTGTAGGTATCAGGGGCGTGTATCTGTATTATATCTGTAGCATACACCTGTAGGCAGTGTCTATGATGACTCTTCATCATACCTGCCTTCTGGCATCCATGCCTTTATGTAAGCTCCTTCCTATGAATGTGGATTAGACTTAGTAATATACTCCTAACAAAGGGAAAATGGCAATAGCAGTGCAATGCTGCTTCTGAAGTTAGGTCACAAACACTGTGGCTTCCATCTTGGGTATTCCTTCTCACTTTCTTGCTCACCTGCTCTGGCAGAAGCCAGATGCCATGCTGTCAGCTGCCATACGGACACTCAATTGGCAAGGGGCTGCCACCTCTAGCCTACAGCCACATAAGTGAGCTTGAGAAGCAGATCCTAGCCCAACTGTGCCTTGAGCTGAATACAGTTTTGGTCGATGCCCTAAGTGAAGCATCAGCATAAACCCAAAGGCTCCCAGCCAAGACATGTTCTAATTTTTATTGCACAGAAATAATGAAATAATAAATCTTTTATTCTTTTAAGCCTCAAAGTATGGTGTAAATTGTAGCACAGAAATAGAACACATCATATCACTGCAAATTTTGATTAAAATATTTAGTTCTAAGTAGTTCTTACCATCTCCTTTGCTTATGGATTCATCACCTCCCTTGTTAACTACAGCATCTATAATAAAATCAGAAAACCAAATCGAAAAATTGTGAAAAATAAGCCATCTCAACTTAGGCCTCCTACTCATTCTTACAAGAGTTCAAAGATGAACAATCTTATAAAGAAAAGTTAGTATAGGTTTGGCATACCTAATTCGAAATTCAAAATGTTCTGAAATCTAGAAGTTTTTTGAGCAGTAAGATGACATTCAAAAAGTTTTTAAATTTCTAGCATTTTGGATTTTGGATTTCAGATTAGGGATGCTTATCCAGTAAAGTCTACGCAAAGATCTTCCCCTCCCCCCCCAAAAAAAACAAAACAAAACAAAAAACAAACAAAAAACTTCTGAAAGGGAAAATGCTTCTGGTCTCAAACATTCCAGGTGGAGAAATTTCCAATCTGTATTCATTTAAACTTCCCTTCTCACTCTTTCAGCATTATGCATAGCAGCAGATATGAAAGGCAGTATGAAACTCACAGGAAGCAGAAAGATGTAGTAGAACATGGCCTGGAGTAGGTTTTAGATGTCTGTAATGTTATACCTATACCACTTAACAGTTTTGTAACCCTGGAGAAGCCTCTAATGCAATTAAACTCCAGTTTTTTATCTATAAAATGGTAACAGTGCTCTGATGATGTGACAACATTGTTTGCTAGCTCAATTGACATAATGTAAAAGTATTTTGTAAGCAGTATGTCTTATACAGTATAAGGTTTTCTTAGTATTTATTTCAATGATAGAATATATGTAAAAATATTGGTAAATATTCATATACCAATTGACAACAAAAACCTTTTAACTCAATTCTAACATATTAATAGAAAAATTGGCAAAGTTATTAACAAATTCACCAGAAATCCAAATGATCAATAAGCAGAAATCATCATACTAGTAGACTACTTATATGTGTATGTCATGTAATTGCATACTGCATGCATGTGCGCGCACACACACACACACACACACACATTTTACATGAGACTAGTTTCCTCTAAATAAAAGAAGTATTCTTATTCAAAAGATGAGGCAATTGAGACATAAGCATATCAAGCTTTTCACTTAAATACAAAGTGACATCCTTGAGATTAAAAGACAAATCTTTTGACAAGTTTTCTTGTTAATAGGAAACCCTAATGAATGGAGGGCATATGCCTCAAATTCTAATCACATTTAGAGCAAAAGCAACTTATTCATTTTTCTTAAAAACCATTAAAGAGGATTAATAACTCAAACACTTCTAAAAAGCCTCTTCCTACATTCTTCAATGCAAAAGTTGCTCCAGGGGCCTCACAAGCCAAGGCTCCCCCTCTGTACAACCTCAGTAACTGTCTCCAGCTCCAGGTCCGCCACCTTCCCTTCTCACCCACATCCTTCCTCTCTTCCCTCTCCAACAAGGAGTTCAATTTCTCTTCATCCTCCGTGAAAAAGAATGCTTCCTTTTTCTCCAGTAGTGTAATAATTTTAACATCCGGATACCATTAACACTTAGGTTCTCTCCAGTTGTTTTTATTATAGATAAAACAGTAAACATATAAATCATTCCGGACTTCTCTGAATACTTTTAAATTTAGAAATGGAACCACCAAGCCAAAAAGTATGAATATCTTCACTCTAAAAAATTACTCTAAATATTTACCCATATTATTGATAACACTGCTATCAGCAGTGAGACTACAGCATTAAAAAGTCATTATAAACACCAGCACTAAAAAAAAATCACAGCGAAAGAATGTCCTAGTTCATATACTATGAACAATGATATATGATGTTTCCATTTACCAAACCAGCACAGATTTTCTTTTTTTTTAATTGTAAAATCTATGGAATAGGAGGAGATGGTTCTGAAGGGTGTATATATACAAGAGGTCTTCAAAAGTTCATGGAAAATGTGTATTATGAAAAACCTTTATATGGGTTTCAAGATTTTTGCACCCAATTTTTTAAAAAATTTTTTGCCAGGCAGAGTTAGACAGTGAGAGAGAGACAGAGAGTTAAAGACAGTGAGAGAGAGACGGAGAGAAAGGTCTTCCTTCCATTGGTTCATTCCCCTAATGGCCGCCATGGCCGGCACTGCGCCGATCTGAAGCCAGGAGCCAGGTGCTTCCTCCCGGTCTCCCATGTGGGTGCAGGGACCCAAGCACTTGGGCCATCCTCCACTGCCCTCCCAGGCCACAGCAGAGAGCTGGACCGGAAGAGGAGGAACCGGGACTAGTACCTGGCGCCCCAACCGGGACTAGAACCCGGGGTGCCGGCACCGGGCAGAGGATTAGCCAAGTAAGCCATGGCGCCAGCCCCAAATAAACACCTTAATTCTACATTTTCATGAACTTCTTGAAGTAGATTCTGATACACACAAACACACACAATACATATATATGGTACCTTTAAACATAAGTGTAAAAGATGAAACAATCTATCGACTAGCCACATTTAACAAATACCAACTGAATACTAATAATCAAATAGAATTTTTACATTAGGGAATGGGCATTGTGGTGCTGTGGGTTAAGCCACAACTTGAGAATGTCCACATGCCACACTGGAGTGTCAGTTCAAGTCTTCCTCTGTTTCCAATCAAGTCTCATGCTAATACATCCTGGGAGCCAGTAGAGGATGGCTCCAGTGATTGGGTCCCTGCCATCCAACCCTGCTAGGAGTATTTGGGGAGTGAACCAACAGATGGAAGATCTCTCATGCTCTAACACTCTGCCTTTAAAAAAAATTTTAATAAACAAAAAATTAATTAGAATATTTTTGCACACAAAAACATCTAAGATTTTAGGAAGATTTATTTTGAATTAGATACAAGTAGAACTGTTTATGAATGTAAAATGTCCTTTACAAAAAAAACCTTTGTGGAAATCAAAATACTAACTTGAGAGCTATTTCAGAGTTTATATATGAAAATTACCAGCATATATTTTAGAATTATAACATCTGAATTATCAGGGTAAAGGAAAAAATAACACCCAGGAAGTGAGAAAATCAGCAAACTGCCATGAACAGAGTTACACTGAAGCTATTCCTCATGTCTTTAGCATGAATAAAAATCTAATGGCTACCTGTGAGAGACCTTGATTCTCTCTGATGCAAATGGACTTACCATCTCTGATAGGTGAGAACATGTCACCCAGACTACTCTTCCCAGTATCATCAAAACTGGAGAAATCCTGATTCTTTCCACTCTCCGTTTCCTTAGGTAAAATATCTGTGTTTATGCTTCGAGGCAAACCTTATAAAAATTAAATACAAAAATAAGTGTTATTACATCTAAAATTTTATCATTGTTAATAATGTTCTAACTGTGAGCCTCAGGAAGAAAGTGTAGAAAACAGCAATAGCTTAGCTAACCTGCATTTTCATGGAATAAAAGGTCCTTCAGAAGCACATAGCTGTTCAAAGGGCAGCATCTTCTTTTAGGCATTTTCATGGAATTTTTCTAAAGCATTTATATCCTTTTCTATCCCCTTAAAGTATACTCAACACAACTTACTTCCATTATTCTTATTATTACAAATGACTAAGAAAGTTTGTAAGGCATACTCTGTGATGCCTAACATACAGCAGGATGCAACTGATGCCAGTTCTCGAATTTGCAGGGAATGGGTCTCTTTTTTCCCCCCTTTTACTGTCTTTTCTTTCACTAACAGCAGGAGCATAACATTGCCCTCAGCATTATTGATCTCAAATGATTTCTCTAACTTCTGTAGATTACCTGGAGAAAAGAAACCACAATATCAAACTCATAAAGAAGAGCAGAGCAGACAACACTGAAGAGGTTGTGGCCAATTATTTTCTCAGGCAGTATACAATGCATCACTTCAAGGCAGCGGCTTGTAAGGGGCATTCTGCAGGCTCCATAGCTTCTTACTCCTCTCTGGGTGAAGGACTAAGTTCCAGATTCAAGAACTTTGATGAAAGTCTAGCATTTGGATTGGCAGCATGTTCCCATATTATATTTCTAAAAGTGTTTTATTTGACATATCAATGGAAAACTGAAAAGCCTTAGATGAAAAAAATATATAAATAAAATGTCCAATGCTTGCTAATGAAATAAAAAAACATACCTACTAGAAAGTTAAAGCGTAATGAAATCATTCGTAGAACACTACTGTTGAGGATTGGTTACACTGTGGCTGGCATTGTGGCATGGGGGGTAAAGTTGCCACTTTATGATGTTGGCATCACATGTGGGTGCCAGTTTCAGTCCCAGCTACTCCATTTCTGATCCAGCTCCCCGCTAATGGGGTGAGAAAACAGCAAAAGATGGCCAAGTGCTTGGACCCCTGCCACCCACTTGGGAGACTCAGATGAAGCTTCTGTCTCCTGGCTTCAGCCTGATCTAGCACTGGCCATTGTGGCCACACAGGGATTAAACCAGCAGATGAAAGTTCTCTGTCTCTCCCTCTCTTCAAAACACTTCAAAATAAATAATAAATCTTGTAAAAAAAAAAAAAAAAGGTTTATACCAAGTGTTTAACTGTTATAAAAAGGAAATTTCCTCTACTTTTTTTTTTTCTAGGTTGTTAACATATTTGAATGCATAATTCCAGCCTCTGGACCTTTGAGAAATAGAAGTCAACTATCATATAAAAATAGTGGGAAAGCCTCATCTTTTACTTCTTTATCCCCTACTAAATATGAGAACCAACAGTAAATCTACATAAAGCTTAAAATAATAGTAACAGGCCGGCACCACGGATCACTAGGCTAATCCTCCGCCTGCAGCACTGGCACACCGGGTTCTAGTCCCGGTCGGGGCGCCAGATTCTATCCTGGGTGCCCCTCTTCCAATCTAACTCTCTGCTGTGGCCTGGGAAGGCAGTGGAGGATGGCCCAAGTGCTTGGGCCCAGCACCCGCATGGGAGACCAGAAGAAGCACGAGGCTCCTGGCTTCGGATCAGCGCGGTGCGCTGGCCACAGTGGCCACTGGGGGGTGAACCAACGGCAAAGGAAGACCTTTCTCTCTGTCTCTCACTGTCCACTCTGCCTGTCAAAAAAAAATTAAAAAAAAAAAATAACAGTAACAGTGATGATTACAATCCTAATGACAATAAAAATGATATGCACAACACCATAATTTACGGCACGTCTCCCAGGTGCCAGGTACTTGTGATACATATTCTTGGATCTTCATAATAATTCCAGAAGTTAATTATCCCAGTGCACAGAAGGAAAAAATGAGACTCAGTAAGGTCAAGAAAACTGCCTGAAGCCATCCTGGTAGGAAGTGAGAGACATGAGGCAGTCTATAGAGGGAAAAATAAAAGTGTGTATGTGAATCTCTGTATCTTTGAGAGAAAACAATGCTGAAGCAAATGTGGCAAAATTTCTAAAGTCTGAACAGAATGCTTTGTACTGCTCTCAAAGCTTTTCTGTAAGTTGGAAATTATTCCGAAAAAAATTAATAGACAAAAATCTCTGTGGGCGAGAACAAACACTCATTTTGGCAGAAAATTTTGGGAACACACCAACTGTTATCATTAATCAGTGACCAAACAGTCAAGTCTGGCATGTCCTACGTAGTGTTGTTATTGGTAAATAAGAGCTTCCTTATGAAAAACTGAATGAATAATGGTGAGACTCCAGAGAATTTATAGTAAATGACAGAATCTTCATTTTGCTTAATTTTTGACAATTATGAAGAAATTTTAAAATTATAAAATAATTGCTTAAAATAGAAATTTTCAGAACATAATTCAACATCTTAGTGCGTACTACTCTTTTACATACCAGGAAGCATTTCTTCTTTTATTTAGTACCAATGGTGTTTGTCTTCAGGGGTTCTTACATATAAGGATCTATTATGGCATGTAAATTCACAGAAAATTTACTGTGAATGTAATTGTTTCTAAAAACTGCTCCACTCTGTCAGGGTCAACAAATTAAAGTTTTGCTGCATTTGGGAATAGTAACTCAAAATAAGACACCACAAATATTTTTGCCCTTCTTTGTCCTGAAAATTAAAAAAATACACACATGCCTGTATTTTAATTAAGGACAATATTCTGGAAAAATAATGGAATACCATGTAGACATTTCTATTTCTTAAAAGCTGACAGCACAGAATAACTTCTTAAAATTAAAATAAAAATGTTTTCAGGAATTTATTGAATATGATCTTTATTGTGGACAAATAATGTTTTCTGTAGAAAGTATGGGGAAGCTTACTATCATATTACACTGTCACAAAATCTAAATAAATCCTGTTTCAGAATTATTTCACCATATTATTTATTGGAAGTAATCATTTAAAAATTCCAACATTTTATTTATTTTTAAATATACTACAAATATATTGCTTAGTATGTGTCAGGCACTATTTAACAGTTAAAAATATTCATTTTATCACCTTACTTTTCATTCTGAAATATGAAATAAGAGGCTTTTTTGATTTTTTAAACTAGAGAGTCAAATCACAATGACAGCAACAAAAAAGACAGTCTGTAGTGATTTATCCGAAGACACAAGGAAAATCACCTGGTTAGTGGTAGTAATGATGGATAATTTATCATTTCATTTGTAAGATATTTCTCACAACAGATGTTCAGCTAAACAGAACTTTTCATAACAGTTTAAAAATTTGTAGCTAAAGTTAAAATTTTCATGTTTTCAATGATATCTACTAATAATTTTACCTAACTCCCAAGTTCTGAGAGCTTGAAAACAATGCTAATACACATACTGGAGGAGGAAAACAGAACTCCCAATGCTACACATAAGCAACATTTACCTGCTTTCTCCTGAACAGCAACTGTCCCTTTCCCCACAACCGTGGTCATGGGTTGTGGCAGGACTGTGGCAATGGAAGTGGCTGGTGCTTCTCTGGCAATTCCAGAATTCGGAACTCCTCCGCTAGCACTGCTCACGTTAACAGCTCGTTTGTTCACTGCCGTGGGCTTATTTGAACTGCCTTTATTTAAACTTGACTGAAATGTAATGGAATATTTAAAAGCTCAAGTTACTAATGTGTCATACTACCCATTAATATTTTATAAGCTCCTTGTTGAAAATATATTTTTCTCTTACAAATCTTTAGCTTGCTGGTGGATCTGAGTTTCCTCTAAACCAAAAAACCCTCTTAAAATACTTTTGCAGACAAAGAGATATGAGAATTGAGCACAAAAAAAGTTTTATGGCCAAGTATATCAAATGGTTTTGGATTATCATTATCTAAAATGCTATTATATAAAAGTGATTATAAAGAAATATATAGTGTTTAACTGGCAACATGTAATTTCCATATTCTGAGTTATATTTATTTAGTAAACTCAAAAATGCTGAAAAGAAAACAGCTCACCTTACTAAGAGCAGTAGAGTACTGAAATGCTATACACTGGACAGATGTCTTGTGAGCACTGATGGTTTTAACTGGTGATTTCAACATCCTTAAATCATACTGATATATTTTCCCACGGGAAGTTCCAATGGCCAAAGTGGCTCCATCAGGCATGAAATCTACGGCGGTGAGAGGAGTGTCAGCCACAATGGTTTTCACTAGCCTTTGGAAAGGAAGACAAGATACATGGAAATACATTAGTGTATACAGGTATGTATACACATGACTTGTAAAGAACTGAATATCAAACCCAACATTATCAAGATTAGGCCAACAGGATACACATTCCAAATACTTGTTTAAACAGAATTTTAGAATTTGACTTAAAAGATACCTCAGATAAAATGAAAGATAAAATAAAAGATAAAACTGCTAAACAGCTGTCCTATTTTCCTATTCACTTCTAATTGGTACATCCCACATCTTCTAGAAACAGTACCTATTTGAGTAACTGTATTCTGGTAGTGAATAACAGTGAAGGATTCCCATGTGTTACTCCAGAAACAGGGGATCCCGCCTCTGGGCTCCTCTGAGGAGGCTTCAAGTGTCTACCGTCCACTTATTACCCTGCTCAGGCCTCAAGAGAATACGACCTTTCACAGGGAAGCAGCTGCCATGTGTTCTTACTTTTGCACCTCTTCACCAAAAAGCTAAAAGCAACTCAGTCCTTGTGGCTTGGTCCTCTGCTAACTAACACAGAAATATGGATATGGATTGGCTTGAGCTTAGCTCTCTGCTGGAGTGTTGGGAGGAAAGAATGGCTTACAGACTCCTAGCAGTATAAGTAGATCATTTCACAAACAAAGAGAGTGAAATATATAACAGTAGAAACTCTATAACAGGAGTTGACAGGGGAACTTTCCTTAGTAGTGAAATTAATGTTCTAAATGATCTGTAGATATTGTTAGGTATCTCAAAAAACAACTGTTAGCACTTCTGCAGCTGTTTCCTTTTAACCTAAGTAAGCATACTTATAAAATGGTAGCACTAAGAGCTCAAATTCTTAGAAGATTATGCACTCCTAGCTCCAGATCAGTGTTTCTCTGTTATCCCAAGGGGATATCTGACAATGTCTGGAGATAGTTTAAGTTGTCACAACTCACCAATGCTTCTGGCATTTAGTGGGCAGAACCCAAAGATGCTACTAAATGTCCTATAATGTCCACACACAACAAAGAATTATCCAGCCCCCATGGCAAGTTTAAAAATCTTTCTCTAATAAATTAAAGTGAAGTAATCATATTGCTTTAGAAATACATGAATTTAGCAGCATTTTGAAAAAGAATAACATGTATGCTAAAATAAAGATGTGAAATCAAAAGATGCTACCCCTCAACATTCACGTTCCAAACATAACCTTAATAATATCCACACCCCATCTTTTTTTTTTTTTTTATGTGCACATGAAGAAAAAAAAGAAAAATTTGCCTTACTAGATATATTAAGGGCGCAAATGTTAGATCCCCTGAACATTAATCAGCCAAGTCAAAAATGTTTGTTAATACAGTAACAACAACTAATTGTTACTAAATTATGAAATTAGCATGTTATACTTACTTCTTACTTGAAGTGTCATAGAGAATGATTCTTTTATCCAAGCCGATGGTCACAAACAGCAATTCATTGACAGGAGAGAAACAGATGCCTGAAGCTGGAGCTTTATGTGTACTGTCAAAGTTATGGTATGAATTCTGACTATTCACATCCCAGAGAGTTACTACTCCATTATCCGACACACTACCCAGTAGTGATTTCTTAAACAAGGAATACTTCAGGTGACGAATAGACTATAAAAATAAAATAAATCTCAGGTAATTGTAAGCATTCATAAAGACATTTTATATAAACTACATAAAGCCAAAGACACTGTTCACATGGGGTTTATAGAGCGACAGGTTTGAACCATGACAAGTGCAATATCATTTAGTTGGCTATAATATGACCCTAAAACATTCCAGTATCTATGAACTGAAAATTCATTATGACTTTATTATCCTCGGTATAACCATCTCAATTCCCGCCTCCTGAGGGAGAAAAATGTCATATACTGAGATTATATACTTTAATTTATCAAGGCTGGAACACCCACCATAAATAAAAGGCCTACTCACAGTCAAATCACTAACACGTAAAAGGTGACACTGAGAATAAGCATCTTTCATATTTATTTTTCACATATACACATAGTTTAGACGTGTGTGTGTGTGTGTGTGTGTGTGTATTTACTTGAACATAAGCATCTGATGTACTAGCAATTAAACACTTAAAGCATAATAAAAAAATTAACTGAAGCACCAAGGAACTGACAACACCCACACTGGGGATGGACACATCCACTCCTTCAAAAGCACCGGCCTCAGGGCAATGCTGGCCTTTCACACTCAGCCCTGGAGGACGTAGAGACATTCTCCTTTCTAGTTTCTTTCTAGTTTCTGCGGGGGCAGAATAAACAAAGCTCCTAGTCTCCGTAAACAGGCCTTGGATTAAAATTGGCTGAACTTCACCTTCTTTGACTAAAATACTGCTTTCAACTGTGCTAAGAACTAAGTACTTTACATTTAAGCTTATTTGCCCACCTGGAAGCTCCTATTCTGCTTTTTTCTAAGATGTTTCAAAATACATATTAGCCCCCAATAACAAAAAATGTTTAGGAATAACATAAATTCTAAGGAAAAAAAAAGTGTTTCCAGACACCTAAAGTAAGATAATTACTATGTTTATCCATTCAATTGGGCTCCTCATTTTCACAGGGCTAAAGTACAAAGATAACACGTTCATGTTTATAGTTTTCATTTTTTTAAAATATCTTTTTAAAAAGGCAAAGTGTTCCCCAAATCTATATTTAAAACATAAACAATATAAAAGACATGTAACAATAGTGAATTCTGTTTATAAAGTTATATACTAATCAAATATATATATATAATATATATATAAGGCAAAACAAATTTTTAAGATTCCTGTGGTGCATTGAAGAGTTCATATACTAAAGGTCTTTCACATGATCTAAATTTGGATGAAATGCAGGAGTGGATTCAAAAAAACACAAGAAAACTAAGAGTACAAAATAGTAGAACCAGTGTGTGTGAGTGTGTATAGATTCTCAAAGTTCATACAGTGGGGCCAGCATTGTGGCCTATAAGGTAAAGCTGCGACCTGCAGAGCTGGCACCCGGTTCAAGTCCCGGCTGCTCCACTTTTTTTTTCCCCCCACAGGTAGCGTTATAGACAGTGAGAGAGAGACAGAAAGGTAGGTCTTCCTTCCATTCGTTCACTCCCCTAATGGCCAATACGGCCAGCACTGCGTCGATCCGAAGCCAGGAGCTGGGTACTTGCTCCTGGTCTCCCATGCGGGTGCAGGGACCCAAGTACTTGGGCCATCCTCCACTGCCCTCCTGGGCCAAAGCAGAGAGCTAGACTGGAAGAGGGGCAACCGGGATTAGAACCCGGTGTGCCAGTGCTGCAGGAGGAGGATTAGCCAAGTAAGAATCGGCACTGGCCAATAAATAAATCTTAAAAAAAAAAAAATTCATGCAATTCAACCTCTTAGCCATAGCAGAAATTTCCCTAAAATATCTTTACGTCACCATAATCTGCTGTTGCAGGGAATAGGAGCTTACTTTTTGATATAATAAACTGTTAAAAATTCATTTCTTGGCGGGCACCATGGCTCACTAGGCTAATCCTCCACCTGCGGCACCGGCACACTGGGTTCTAGTCCCAGTTGGGGTGCCAGATTCTGTCCCGGTTGCTCCTCTTCCAGTCCAGCTCTCTGCTGTGGCCCCGGAAGGCAATGGAGGATGGCCCAAGTGCTTGGGCCCTGCACCTGCATGGGAGACCAAGAGGAAGCACCTGGCTCCTGGCTTCGGATCAGCGCACCGGCCGTAGCAGCCACTTGGGGGGTGAACCAATGGAAAAAGGAAGACCTTTCTCTCTGTCTCTAACTCTGCCTGTCAAAGAAAAAAAAAAAAAGCCTTTCTTTCTTAAGCCAAAACATAATTTTCACACATTGCTTTAAGTTCTTGGGACTTGTCTGGCAAACCACTAAGAAAGAAAGGCTAACGATAACCATACATATTCCTTCATCTCAGATGATTCTGGGTTCAGGTGGAGGCACAAACTCTGAATGACTTATACTTAAACTCTCTAGACACTGGTGTTCTCATTTACCAAACAGAAACATTTTTGTTTGTCCAATTATTTTGGGAATGAAAAAAAAATGAAATCCGGTCATTTGCAACAAGATGGAGGAATCTGGAAAACATCATGCTGAGTGAATTAAGCCAGTCCCAAAGGGACAAATATCATATATTCTCCCTGATCGGTGACAACTAATTGAGCACCAAAGGGGAAACCTGTTGAAGTGAAATGGACACTATGAGAAACAGTGACTTGATCAGCCCTTGTCCTGACTGTTGATGTACAATGTAATACTTTATCCATTTTAGTATTTGTTTTTGTTCTAGTACTGGTTGAATTCTGTAATTAACACACAATTATTCTTAGGTGTTTAAATTTTAACTGAAACGTGATCCCTGATAAATATAAGAGTGGGAATAAGAGAGGGAGGAGATGTACAATTTGGGACATGCTCAGTCGGACTTGCCCCAAATGGTGGAGTTAGAAATGTGCCAGGGGATTCCAATACAATCTCATCAAGGTGGCATGTACCAATGCCATCTCACTAGCCCAAGTGATCAATTTCAGTTCACAATTAATCACACTGATAGGTCTAAGAGTCAAAGGGATCACACAAACAAGACTAGTGTCTGCTAATACTAATAGAATCAAAAAGGGAGAGAATGATCCATCATGGGAAGCAGGATACACAGCAGAATCATAGAATGGCGGATGTCCTAAATAGCACTCTGGCCTCAGAATCAGCCCTTAAGACCTTCAGATCTGGCTCAAGAGCCCATGAGAGTATTTTAGGCTTGGAAAGCCAAGACACTCTGGGAAAAAAAAAAAGACCTAAATGAAGGATCTCTGCGAGTCAGATCCCAGTGGAAAGAACGGGGCCATCAAAGAAGGAGGTACCTTTCTCTGAAGGGAGGAGAGAACTTCCACTTTGACTATGACCCTGTTGGAATAAGATCGAAGTCGGCGAACCCTAAAGGCTTCCATGGCCTTGGCAACTCATGACTAGAGCCTAGGGAAATTACCGATGCCATAAACAAGAGTGTCAAATTGTTAAGTCAACTTCAGGAGTCACTGTGTACTTATGTCTCATGTGGGATCTGTCCTTAATGTGTTGTCCAATATGAAGTAATGCTATAACTAGCATTGAAACAGTATTTTACACTTTGTATTTCTGTGTGGGTGCAAACTGATGAAATCTTTACTTAATATATACTGAATCAATCTTCTGTATATAAAGATAATTGGAAATGAATCTTGAAATGAATGGAATGGGAGGAGGAGCGGGAGATGGGAGGGATGCGAGTGGAAGGGAAATTATGGGGGGAGGGAAGCCATTGTAATCCATAAACTGTACTTTGGAAATTTATATTTACTAAATAAAAAATGTAGTATTTCTGCATTGAGCCAGGTACACAGCCGCTATCACCACTATTCTCATAGGCTCCTAACATTTGTGTTCATCATTGCTTATGTACCCACCACACAAGCATCTTTTTTACACATTTTTTTTTAAAGATTCTTAGGTAACTACATCAACTTCTTCAGATGCATTCACTTTATCGCTTTGATAACACTGACAGAACTTAATTCCTGAACTTTCCATGCCCATGATATCATCGTCTCTTCAGAATATCATTAAGATAGCAGCTAATGATCCTGGGTAAACAAAGCAGTGATCTTCTAAATTATGCTCATGAAAATAGCAACTGATTTTGCTATCAACAGCATTAACTTATCAAACCCCTATCTTGTTCCAGACTACACTATTTCTAACGGGGAGGGGAGGCATTTAAAAAGCTTACAGGAGGAAAAAAGTCTAGCAGCATAAGCAGCAATGCTTTTATTTTTCTTACAATGCACTATCACTATGTAAGAATATGATTGTGGAGGAAAGGGACTGCTTTCAATATAAAAAACAAAACAAAAAATCTACCACTCATTACAGATGGGAGTTGACAAACTGAATCTCAAAGGGCCAGAGAGTATACATTTTGTGCTGTTGTACTGCAAAAGAAGTTAGAGAGGTAAATAAATGAACATGAAAGTGTTCTAATAAAACTTTATTTTAAAAAATAAGTGGCTAGCCCACAGGTCATAGATGCTGACCCCTGCTACTGATACTTGAAATTTTTTTTCATCACAAGAAAGGAATGAAAAATTATTCATAACTTCAATACCTGGGAAAAAAAAACTAGTTAGTACTTTGAGGGGTTATCCTTTATATATTTTTGTATGTGTATATTATATATGGATTCGAAGAATATTAACAGAAAGCCTAGGATCAAACTTTATTAATGTAAACAGCCATGTCATTAATATTTCTATATGATTTTAAAAGCTGAATAATACACGAATGCATGAGTCTATTGTTTTGAATAATATAACATTAGGCATGTATGTTAGTTCTAATTTCCATAAATACTATTATTTGTGAAAGAATTTCTATTTTGTTGTTCATGATTTAAAGGTTCCTGGCTGAAAAATTATTATATGATCACATTCCATTCCTCCTTTGTGATTGACTCATTAATCTACTTTGCCTATTTTCTATTGGGCTTTTAAGATTTTTAATACTGATCCACAGTTGTTTTTAATATAATCAGCACACTAATGCTCTCATAGGTTGTAAATACAAATACTTTCTCCATTTCCTTTCAATTATCTCTGTCACCTCTGTCACAGTTCTTAAATGTCTATGCATTTAAATTTATAAACTTCTCCCAAAGACTTATGATTTTTTGTCTTTATGCTTAGAAAAGTGTTCCCTTTGCACAGATACAAATATCCATCAATGTTACTTTCTCACAGCTTTATAGTGTCTAGCATATGTGTACAAAGCTTTATGTATTTGTATATGTAAACATATACCCATATCTACACCTAAATGTATCACATAGTATCCCTTTGACTGCATTCTCTAGATTCCCAGTGTCCTATTTCAGCACTAATCATCTGTCACCTGAGCTGCCAGTTATCTTACATCCATTCTCAATAACTGAACAATCCATCCTGCACAGTTTGTAGCAGTAATATCTTCAAAGCTAGAAATCTGAAGTTATTTCTCTGTTAAAAATCCTTTTAATTGCAGAACTCTAAGTGTTACAATGATGCCAAAATGTTTGAATCCTCTTGAAGTCCCCCATTTGTGTTTGTGTATTATGTGCAGACAAGCAGGTCTAAGATTTCCTTATAAAACCCCACTTTCAAAACCAGTCTTTGGCCAACATCTGAGACCTTGGTTGCGGGTGAGGCAGGGTGCATCTCAACTACTGATATGATGGAAGTGGCTCCCTGTGCCTATACTGTTTGTCTAAGATATAGTTATGTCTGAACACCTGTTTTCCTTCTGTGGGTTTGTCTACCCAACATTAGCTGGGTAGAAAGGGTGACAAGGTAAACATCCCCCAATAAAAACACTGGCATGAGTCTGGTGAGCTTCCCTGGTAAACATTTTGTACATGCTACTGCAAGTGGAAGCTCACACAGGGCTTTCTCTGGCCTGTACCCATGTGCCCTCCTCTTTGCTGATTTTGTTTTGTGTTTTTTCCCTGTAATAAAGGATGGCTGTATGTAGGACTATAAGTTGAAACTTGTGTGTATTCCTAGTGAATCCCAAGCCTGGTCTTGGCAAACTCCTACCTACCCCCTCCACGACAGACAGACATACACACACACACACACACACACACACACACATATGAGGAAGTTTATAAACAGATAGTAAGAAATCTAAAATCCCATGAACAACATTTGCAACTTTTTAGATGGTCAGGCACTGACATGAAATCCAAAATACAGGCTGGTAGGCTTCTCACGTAAGGACCAGTTTGTGTCCCAACTGCTCCATTTCCAACTCACTCCATAAAAATGGCCTGAGAGAAGCAGTAAAAGATGGCCCAAGAGCTTGGGTCCCTGCTACCCATGTGGGAGACTTACAGGAAGCTACTGGCTCCTGGCTTCAGGCTTCCCAAGAAAACCTAGATATATCCTTGTGTACAGAGATCAACGTGTGCCTTCCTTTCTTGTTTTAGTCATGCGATTTCCTCTATATAAAATATCACTCTTCCAAAATTCTGTATTGGCCTATTAATATTCCGGACATTTCTAAATGTATTTATATATTCACATAAACATCTTTCCCAAGTAAAGCAAAAAGGTGGAGAACAGACTGAAAACAAGGAAACATGATATGGTTCCAAGTACAACATGGAAATGTCAAAAGGTAACCCTAATTCAGAATATAATCAAATAATTGGCAAAGAGGTCAGTTAAACCACAGTAAAACCAAACAACAAATTAATAAAGCCTTAAACCCAGCCGAAATCATCATCCTCTCAAATTTCTCCTCCTTTAATTCCAAATACTTTTCTCTCTACAGTTTTGAATCACATTAGATGGTTTTATATTTATGTCTCTATACCTTTTATTTCCTCAATACATAGGAAACTTGAAAAAATATTTTCAAATAGCCAAATTGATTACAATAAAAAGTAAGGATTAACTCAATTACTTTCTGCCTAAACACACTCAATTATTTTGTATCTACCAAATAGTATGAGGAAACTTCAAAAGGTTTGTAGAAAAGATAATTTTGGTGCAAACAATTTATAAAACAAGGCAATTTTCTCATTATATACATTTCCATGAACTTTTGAAGACTCCTCATATGCGATTTCAAAAATTTTTTGCAGCAAAATACACTTTTGAACACTTTAAAACTGCTGAGAAAAAAGTTAGCATTGCATTTTTCAAGAAAGGAAAATACAAATTTAAAATATCTAAAATTAAATTCATTGATGTCTGTTAAGACTATTCAAAATCTCTCTTATCAACTTTATTTTGAATAAACCATACCATACCTGGTTACTACCATGGCCAAAAGGTGTACTAGATATATTAGTGGTTACACTGTGCAAAATGATTTCACCACTTAGTGATCCAGAAGCAATGTAGCAATCATTCCAATTGTATGTTACACAAGTTACTTCATCTTTATGATCCTGAAAGACAAATAATAGTAAGTGGAAGGCTCCATGACCTTTAAGAGGGCCATTTTCATGTTTTTTGTAAACACCAAATATTATGTACTTGTTGATCTAATATTTAAAATTTTCTTTAAATGCTTTAAAAATAATTAAGTGACTATGATCAACACTTATTCTTCTCAGGAAACAGATTTTTTTATATATATATAACCATTTTACTAGTCCAAGCACTCAAACAAGAGTACAGAAAGGTAATTTTCTAGTGTCTACCTTAAAGAACTCACTTCCATCAACAGTTATTACACGTTGACTATTACGGAAGCCCTTACCTGTGTTCAACTGAGAGAACGAGAGAACGGGACATTTAAATTAACATAAAATGGCAGATGAAATCCTAAGAGATGGAGGTAAATTATCAGAGAAAAGAGAAAGAAGTATGTTTCTCTTGTGAAATGAATTGCCAGAGGAAGACAAACTTAACTTTTTTTTTTAATCTCTCAAAAAGAGATAAGAGATTACATCAGGGAAGAAGAAATCAACCATTGCAAAATGGGAGAGAGCAGAAAAGCAAGTGAGCAAGAAATGTTAGAGAGAAAACAGCAGCTGCTTCCATTTGATGACTACCAGCTAGTGCTATTCTACAGATGAGATACACCAGGCACAGAAACTCATGCAAACTCACATAGCTGCTAAGAGATACAGCCAGGATTCAACTCCAAGTCAAACTCTCAAGTCTGTGTTCCTCCCATGGCACCTAGCTACCACTCAAAACCAAATGAGGATAGAGTTTGAGGAAATGAACTGCTGATTTAAACTGAGTTCACAAAGGCTGTTTGCTAGCATCAATATAGAAGTGTCCAGCATGAACACCTAAAAATGACCAAGGTTTAGCAGGACAGTTTTTGACAGGCTGGTGTCATATCTTAGCAAACAGCCTAATAGGTAATATCATATCTTAACATATCTGGTTAACAGACTGGTGTCATATCTTAGTAATGTAAACAAACAGCCTAATAGTTAATGAAATATCAAGAATAACAGCTGTGACAGCCCACTTACACTACAATTTTTTTAAAAATATTCCTTCAAATATTTTCAGAGATTTCTTTCCATTTTCTTTCTTTTCTCAATCAAAGAAACAATTGCTACCATGAGGGGAAAAAAAGGTCTGATGAGAGGAAAAAAGGAATAGTGGACAATTATGCATTGCTCCCATTTGGGAACTAAGAACGTGAGGTTCAGCACAATTTGTATGAGTTTGTACAGAAGCATTGTCTTCGTAATTTCATTTGTTGAAAAAATTATTCCACAAATATTTACTCCACACCTACTAAGTGTCAGAAATTGTATTAATTCACCAGGGAAAGGACTGTAGAGAAGAAATCCAAAGGTAAAAGGTAAGATTCCCACTTTCATAATTAGTCAAATACTTGCTAAATAAATTAATGATGGAAACAAGTACTCTAAGAATATCAAATAACAAAAATTATCCGGAGTAATTCAGAAGAATAGATAGAAAAATGAGTATATTTTGCCATGTAGGAATAGGATAAGTGAGATGCCTAAAATTTCTGACAATCTATGATATGATAAATATGAAAATAATGGTATGATATAGCCTCTGGCCTCTTCTCAACTCTGTAAGACATTTCCTGTTCATAGTAGTTAAGTCCCTCTAGGTAGCTTTAATTCAAATATTTCATAATTTAAATGACTACACAATAAACAACAAACATCTCTCAGTTTGTTGCATACAAGAATACTACTATCTTGCTTTGTAGTACAATAGATGATATTTCAAACAACCAAAGTTAACTGTTCTCTCTAGTAACAATTTTTAATTACTCTTTTTTACCACAGCAGAAACTTTAGAGTCAAGATGCTTAAAGTTTGGCTAAACCTGAAATAATGAACCTACAAAGATAATATTTAAACAGCAAATACAGGGATTATATTTCAACTTAGCTAAGAGAAAACCATTCTCCAATTTTCCCCTTCTCCAGTAAGAATTAACTCAATGATATTAAGATATAAAAAAGATGACATCTGGTATCTGCTAAAAACAATCTGAAGGTAGGAGGATTAGAGAGTAGGTGAAGACCCCAATAAAACCAATGCTGGCCATGAGCAGATTATTGCTGACGTCAGATGATGAGTACAAGACGCTAGATTGACAGTGCTCGGGAATGTCCAGTCCACAAGTCCTAACAGGCCTGCAGAATCAATTGGTTTAGCCCTGCCAATGCAACCACATGTGGGACTCAAAATTTGGTAAGTTGATAGCAGGCTAATTTTTAAGTTGATAATTTTGTATGCCTATGTTATAAATATCCAAATGGCCCTTGGCAGAAAAAACGTTCTCCACCACTGGGTTAAAGGAAGCTCTATCCATGTATGTATAGGAATACATATAAATATGTTTAAAATGTATCATATTAACCTTTTTTAAAGGACAAAAATCAAAAGTAATTTTAAGATCAACCTCTAAATACTAAAAGGACACAGTGAAAAGTAAAATTAAAAAAAAAAAAACTTAACCAGAGACTTTCCTGTGATGAACATTTTCTTAAACTGCAAAAGCTATGTAAAGAAACATTAATTTAGAACACTAAGTTATTTTAGAAAATAATTATACCAAGTTGAAAACAAAATACAAGTTGAAACAAAAATATCAAAAACAACAGTGGCTAAATACACTGTAGAACAAAGAAGCCAAACCCCTAATGTTGATTAGTGGATTTAATACTATTACCCCAAACCACTTTCTTTTCCCAAAATGCCATAAAAAATCTCTGATGACAATAAATCACACCTCAGGAAAAAAATGAAGGAAGTGGTTCACACAGATAAGAACAGAACTAAATGGAAAACAAGGGAAACATTTTAAACACAGACAATGTGCATTAATAATATACACAAAGGAAAAATTAAGACAAATCATTTTGGCAAAACGGCATCTTGATTTTTTCTCAAGCAAATCTGATGGCAATTTTGAAACATCCTATTTTTATCACAAAAGCTCAAAATTGTAAAGTTTGGTATATTCTAAATATACTGCAAGTTACTCATTTCTATAAAGATTAAAACAAAACAAATGGCTTACCTTAAGAGATCGATGAACTCTTTTTGACTTTAAATCCCAAATATTAACAGTGTTATTTAGGCCTCCACTTACCAAATACATAGACGTAGAATTTAAACTGACACATGTCTGCTTTTGCTATTTAGAAGGAGAAAAAAAAAAAGGTTATCTTAATTTAACAGAGCCCAGAGCTGTTAAGTCTCATCTAACACTTAGTATGCACATAATGAATATTGTTGAATTAAATGCTGTAAACACAGTAATGCTTATACCAAAGATCTACCTGTCATCTTTCACAGGAATCCAGCAGCTTGTCAGGGGATCAAACTGGCTTCAAGAAAATAAAATAAATTGGTGCTCTTCCACCAGCGAGTCTTGGCCTCCCATCAGAACTGACTTACTCCTCTGTCTCCCCTTGATATAAAACCTGTACTTGCATCTCCACAGAGTAGCTTCAATGAAAATCAATCCCCAATAGGGAGACTTCCAAGAATCTCTACTTTAGACTCTGCACTTCATGGATGAAGAAAGTTTTGTAAATAGGACAAGGTACTTGCTCTAAGTCTCTCAGCAAATTTCCTCTAAGGAATCCAAGCTGCAAATATGAAGAAATAAAAACCTGACCTCACATTCTTCCTCATCCCTGTAAAGACATCACTCATCCAATTTCTTAATATAAAAATCCTAAATAACCCTTAGGTCCTTTCTCTCCTTCTCCGCAACCAAACAGTAAGTTCTATCAACTCCAACCCTAAAGTAAAGCCTACACAGGCCCTTTATCGATAGTTGCTCGTGGCATAAATTTAAACCTTGCAGAACCATGACAACAGCTTCCTATTTTGTTTCCATTCCTATTTTTCCTACCTTCCACCTTCCGTTTTTAGTGTGAACTTTAAGAACTGCAAATCAGATGTCTCTCCCTTCTTTAAACATCTTCAAAGGCTTCCAATCGCACCTAAACTCAGAAGACATTTACTTGGCTTTCAAAGCCCTGTAAACGAGGCCACACCTTCCTCATCTCTTACCACTTCCCTCCTCATCCATTAGTTCTCCAGCTGTACTGACCTCCCACTCTTTACACATAACAATATTGTATTTGCCTTTAGGCTTCTACACTGCTATTTCCCCTGCCTGGAAAGCTAAACCCCCTGAACCTTGGCTGGTTTTTTCCAGGTAACAGATAGCAACGTCTTCAGGATGCTACATCTTCAGGAAACCTCCCTTGGCCACCCAATGTAACTGGCTATAGCAATATCTTATTTTAGTTCTCTGCACAACCTGCCAACATCTGGATAGTTTTGTTCAGAGTTAATTATTTGTCTCCTACCAGAATGTCAGCTTCATTAGAAAGAAGACCATATCCACGTTCAGTAAATATTTATAGAATAAATGGTAACCCAGAGGTTGCCAAGTTCTCACAATGAGTATCTTCAAGTGTGACCTATCTGGCGGTGCCATATGTAACCAGAATACAATACTGCATTTTTTCCCATTTGATATACCATGAAGTTATATTATTAACTTTGGCTGAGTAACATGAAAAAAAAAAAGAGAAATGAAGGTCAAAGGGGACACTTTATGAGTTTGTTAAAGTTAAAAGGCAAGCTATATAGGTTAGGAAAGTCAGCCTCTGAGCCTGTGTTTCCACAGCTGAGAGGTGAAGACTAGATCTACTGTTTTTATGCTTTTGAAAGGTTACAGAAGCCCCACCTCCACTCCATGCACTACCCAAGGTTTCTTTTAGTTCTTGACTAATTGTATCAAATAGCACATACAAAAATAGCAAGATGCATGTTACATCAACATTTTAGTATTAGTTATGTGATTCTCTTTCAGGTACCAATCTAGGAAATGACTTCGGTATAAAGAGTTTAGTAAAATACAGTACTTGATTGCAAATCAGAATAGTTTATTACAACGTATCAAAATAGCATTTAAATAAAACACAAAATTGACATGAGAAATCCTATCATCCCAACTACCACTATTCTTAAGGGGTCAAAACAAAACCTTACAACTGGCTTACACTGGAGATAGGAGATCCTTTTATAGTATTGTATTATTAATGCAGCTAATGATCTTAAATAATTAATAGAAATTGTGGGGTTATTACAGGAACCCTGTACACCCATGACATATGACAATAGGTGCAATTTTTAAAATCTAAAAACAAGTCAAATTCTTAGGTCATTTAGAAGCCTAGCAAACACATTATAACACTGTTAATGCCAACCTGTCCACTTTAAAGAGGTAAAATACAAAACCAAAGAAAATAAACATGAATATAAAGTCCCACTTTAATAAAAGTAATTTCAAAATAAATACTATCAAATCTTATTTTCCCAAGTAGGAAAGATCACAGAACTCAAATGGCACCAGTAATAAGACTTGGATCCTGAAAAGAGTAAGTTATCAACACACTAATAAGCTATGAGAAATTACTAATAAGACCTAAAGAACTAATGTCTATAAATTTTTTTTTTAAAATTTATTTTTATTTGAGAGAGCAAGCTCCCATCTCCTGTTTTCCTCCACCAAATGCCTGCAACAAGGACAGGCCTGGACAGAAGATGAAAGTCAGGATCCAATAATCCCATGTGGGTGGCCCAATTACTTGAGCCATCACTATTTCCTCCTGTGTCTGCATTAGCGGGAAATTAAAATCTGGGTTCAGGGCCAGGAATCAAACCCAAGTATTCCAATATGGGATAGCCAGCTAAATCAGCATCTTAATCACTAAGCTAAATTTCTCACCCCTGCAAAACATTTTTCTAAGTAAATTAGATTAAAATTAGAACTACAATTATCTAACTTTTATCTAACTGCATTATGATGTGATTTCTTAACTGCAGAGAAAAGGGCTAAGAATTATAACTAACTTGGAATACTCACAAAACTCTTAGAATTATCTCACTCGTGGATATCAACTGTTAACTTTATATTAAAAACAGAAGAGAAAGAGGCCCCAAACACCAATTCACTGAATCTAACCCATAACACATAAAAGTAGTGCATATAATATATTGTGGGGGAGGTGGATGTCAAAATTGTTTTGGTATTGATCAAATGGTTTTTGAACCTCACTGACAGAATCTAAAGATCTGAAGATAACCAAGATACTTTTTCTGCTCCCAGAGTTGTCTTTTATCTACCAAAAACATTCTCTGTGTCAGTGTTACCTAACTTAGTTTGAATAGTCAGAGTCATTTCTCTCTTCAGCATTTATTTTGACCAAGCCTCCAACATCTGTGAGTTGAACTCAAGTTCAATCCCAAGCAATATCTTTAGAAGAGGAATGATAAAAATCAAAAGTCTTCTTTAAATTAGTTGAGCTGATACTCTATCATCCTACTGCTTTCCTTCTAATTGGGCTATTTTACCTATCCCAGCTGTAAAATTATGGCAATTCATAATGATGTAGTACCTGCTATAAAATTTTTAAACTTAAAAAACAAGCTACCAATTATTTCTACCTTTTTATTTAGACCTCATCCTATTTTAAAAAGAAACAGCTGTAAGGAGTGCGTGTGATTGGAAATGAGGATGCCAGAGTTATCTTCAATCAGAGGGATTAACCTATAAAATGATGAGGGGCTGGCAGTATGGCAAGGTTAAGCATCTGCCTGCAGGGCTGGCATCACATATAGGCACCGGTTCAAGTCCTAGCTGCTCCACTTCCTATCCAGCTCCCTGCTGATGGCCTGGGAAAGAAACAGAAGATGGCTCAAGTGCTTGAGCCCCTGTATCCACATGGGAGACCTGGAACAAGCTCCTGTTCCTGGCTTCAGATCAGCACAGTTGCAGTCACTGACGCCATTGGGAACGAACCAGTGGATGGAAGACCTCTTTCCCTGTGTCTCCTTCTCTGTAACTCTGCCTCAAGAAAATGAATAAATTAATATATATATGGAAACAAAATGCACTGAAGTGCTTCATGTGAATGTTATGGGACCAAAGCTCATCTCAACAAAGCCCTCTGTGTTCAAGGAGAGCTTAGGGAGGCCCATCAGTACTAGGAGAACAGACTTTGAGGAAGATGGCTGCCATAAGGTCTTTTGCTGGTGGTTCAAAATTCAAGGTTACTCAAGAGAGAGCTACATTAGGTTTCATATGGCCAGGTCAATCTATTAAACTAGGGAGGTATTTGACTTAGCCATTAAAACACCAGATGAGATGCCCACATTCCACATCACAGTGCCTGAGGTGGATTCCTGGCTCCAGCTCTGGATTCCATCTTCCCATCAAAGCAGACCCTCAGAAGCACTCAAGTGACTGAGTCCCTGCTTCCCATGTGGGAGACTTGGATTGTGTCCCTAGCTCTGGCTCCAGCTTTGGCCTAGCCCAGCCCTGGCCATTGCAGGTATCTGGAGAGTGAACAACCAGATGGGAGCTTTGTCTGCCAGTCTTGCTACCTCTCAAATTAAAAAAGAAAGATAAAGAATGAGCTTTTAAACACCTTTACAGTTACTTGTAAGCACCATAATCAATAAGCAATTGCCACTTAAGCAGGGTAAAAATTTTTTAAGAAATAAAGAAAACACTTACCCCTTCAGCAAGTTCTAGAAGTGGAACAGGTTTACATTTGCAACTTGAAACAACAATTTTGTCACCACTGGAAGATGCTGTCACTAGGAAGTTATCTAAATGAAGAGTTACGGAGTAGCAAACAATCCATGAGCACCTTCTAAAGCATTAGACTAGCATTATAAGGAGGCAGTCAGTCACACTAGCAAACAGACTTAGAAGATGAGCAAATGGTAACAGCTTACACACTAACTTTCAAAAATAGCTCAGGTTACTAATTACTAAGCTAATTCTCTACTAATATTTCAGGGAAGAACTTACCCTTTCTGGCTGCACTAGCACTCGAAAGCTATTTAACCCATGTGAAATGCTACTCCATGTCCACAGTAGTTAGAAGGTCTAATTTTATCTTTCAAGAATGAGAGCATGATAAAAGCAGCATCAGCAAATATAAATCGGTCTTTTCATCTACAAAAAAACATTATTTATTAACCCAATGCTTGGTACCAATTTAGACGGACACTAGTCTGCTCTTTTTCAAGAAATAAAGCCTGGTATTTTCTCAGGACTGGAACTTTTGTGATAGAATGTTTCAATCTTAAATGTATTAAGAAGGAATATTATAGTAACTCTAGCAAATATAAATAACTATGTTATGCAAGAGTTTTATTTTAACCTTATTCGAAATTAAAATAAGACTTAATTTAAAATTTTATTTACCATATTTTACTTTTGGCTGATCTGCAAAAACATCCAGGTATTTTGTGAATGCCTCACAAATTGTAATTTTATTGATACATGATTCAGGCAAATTTGTTTCCACTTAGGTATTACAATATCTGGGTAAAAATCTTTCCTTGGCTTCTGCTTAGCACTACTCTTCTCCTTCGAACATGTAAAAGGACTAGAAAAAAATAATGGGAGAGGGAAATCTGGTCACTTTTCAAATTTCCCTTGCAGTTTCAAAAATGAGAAAGTCAGGAATATTACCTAGAGGATCAAACATGGAAAGAAAAACAACCTCCCTGGTACTTCACATGAGCCCTATCCTTGTCATGCAAGCTTCGGGGACCCCCATTGTAGTCTGGGAACTCTGCTCTTTAGTGGCAAATCTTGATGAAGGGATCAAACCTCACTAGGAATAACAAGGCTATGTGAAAGCAGCTAAGTGAAACAGGCCAGACCCAGAAAGAAAAATAGCACGTATTTTCTCTTATTTGTGGAATTCAATACCTACAGAGCACAAAAATTGTGTGGAAGTCATATCATTTGGTATCTAGTTATAAAAATTGCTTCACTGAATCATACCACGTAAATGACAATATATTCTTTATTCCCCACATTAAAAAAATGAAGGGGGGGGAATAGTGAGAACTCTCAGGGTACTAGTAATGTTTTATTCTGAATTGGGGTGTTGGTTGTAAGTGTGCTCAGAGGGCAAAAATTCATTTATCTGTACACTTATGTGCATTCCTTGGTGTGTATGATCTACTTCAATGGAATCTTAAATAAAAAAACATACAAGAATAAAGCCAGTTTCCAAAGGTCATTCAACACTACACTATATCATATCAGGTTTGTTGATAGACCAGAAAGTTGTGTATCAGTCCCACAACTCCTAGTAACTCCTTGGAAAATTAAACTAAAAACAACAACAGTAACAACAAAAACAATCTCTTAAGATTTGCTACTTTTTTTATATGGTAAGTGACAGACAAAACTAAGCTCTACACATAATAAAAATTTTAAAAGAGCAGCAATTCATACATGTGTCAATCTCATTAAAACATTTTCCCTACTATACATCTGGAGAGCCCTTCAAAAATGTAGTCACTTCACCATGAATTTGATTAATAGAGCATCAATGTATTTGAACAGTAATACAAAATCAAGATATGATGAAGAGGTAAATTTCATTCAACAAGAAAATCATTTTTGTTAGACATCTCTAAGAGTAAACAGATTGAACACGAAAACTTCTAATATTTTGTTAACGAATCAATCATACTTTAAAAGCCTTGGTATTTTTTTTCCTTTCATCAACACTTTGGCATTGATAAGATCAGACAAATGTTGAAAATTTTGTTTTAAGAAGTAGTGGATGAGTTTCACAAAAATAATTTCTAGCATGCCAACTAAATAAAGTACTTTTACACAAAAATACTAAGAGTGACTCTCCTCTGGGGATGATTCTGGCAATTCTGGAGGCATTTTTTGTTGTCACGACTGGGGACCACTGGCATCGCATGATGTCCTAAACACCCTCCCACACACAGGAAAGCCCCCAAAAATGTCAACAGTGCAAGGTCCAGAAAACACAGTAACCCCACTCCCTCATCTACTTTATCCACTGTGAAGAGCTCACCAAGACAGGAAGGGCTCAAACAAAAAAGGCTTCAGAAAGCTCAAACTAGACAAGTTTACTAGCTCTGGAAAATGAAGTTATTTTTATCAAACAGAAAGAGAAATACAAAGAGTACATTGGTAAGATGGGGATGTGGGACAGTTTTTTTTTTATCTCCTCCCCATCTGGCTTCTGCCTGTGAGTTCTGTCTTTAATTTCCAGATTAGATCCACAAAAATCTAAATGTAGTTGCAAAAGTCATTCCAAAACCTTTTGCAATTTTTTCCACCATTACCTACCTACTTCCTTTGGTTCAGTAACAAAATGTTGCTCTAAGATTAGAATCTAGTAGCTAACATAGTGTTTAAAATAGCAGTGTTTTTTTTTTTTAATGAAAGATTGCAACTAAATTTTTAGAAAATGAAGTCAACAGAGAAAATCAGAGTGTATATGATATATTATTTACTTTATTTTGATAGCAATGTGAAATATATCTCTATCATGGGCCACATACAAACGTTTCAGTGATGCTGTTTAACCAAACAAAGAAATAGTTATATTTTTAAAGGGGGGTTGGGGAGCATGTTTTGGGATGCCTCCATGCCTCCATTCCTTAAGAGAGTAGTGGGTTTCAAGTACTAGCTCTACTCCCAATTCCAACTTCTAGCTAATACAAACCCTGGGAAGCAGCAGGTGATGGTTCAAGTAGTTAAATCCCTCCCTGCCACTCACATGGAAGACTTGGCTCGATTTCCCAGTTCCCAGCTTCAGTCCAGCCCAACCCTAGCTATTGAGGACATTCAGGGAGTGAATCAGCAAATGAGAGTGCTCATATGTTCTCTGTCTCTGCCTCTCACATAAATCAATTAACTAAAAATTTTTAAAGGATACTATTGCTGCTCCAACACAATGAACTGATTCCATGTGGCGATGTGTGTGGATTGAATTTATCCACCAATGTCATAGATGAAGCATCCCATATTTTAATATCATCTCCTGATGAAGCAAACCTGAGGTTTTCCTGCATGACTGCACCTATAAAAGTTTAAAACAATATGTATTTTTAAAACAAAGGCCAAAGAAGGGAGGGCGGGTGTAAGTGAAGCAACACAGTTGAAAATACATGGTTCTACTTGTTCACTTTTTTTTTTTTCCAAACAGTGTACTCTCCATAAAGTGATTGGGATGAACCTTCTCAAACATTAAGCAGATCACATTCTCTTAGCAATGGTTCCCAATAGCAATCATAATGAAATCCAATCTATTTACACTGCCTTGTAACCTGGCCTCACGTGACCCTACTACCTCTCTTCCACAGCGCCAGCAGGATCGGGACACATTGGCCTTCTGTCTCAAGTAACAAGGCAAGGTCTTTCCCACCTCAGTTTTTTCAGTTGTTGTCCTCTGCCCCGGAAGTCTTTCCCGATATCCCATGGTCATCTCCTTCTCATCAAACAGGTCTCAGCTAAATGCATCTGCCTCCAATAGGCCTTTCCTGACCCTTAGTGTCCCAATATCCCACTCTCCAGTTCCATTTTTCACGGCAATCGCTACTATCTGAATTTTTTCCTTGTTCTCATGGTAAAGTTTGCCTCCCATATCACAATCTTAAAGCATTCTGGGCACACAGTAGGTACTCAACAAGTAACTGTTACTAAAAAATTTCCTAACCTTTTTTAAAAATCATAAACCAGTATTCTTGCAGGTCAAAATTCAATCACCTGGGTTTTTTCCAAAACAACACTAAAATTAGCAATTCAGCCCAAGGACATGCCACTAAGTTCCTATGACAATACTTGGTCTACAATGCCCTCACATCATTCTTACACAAAACAAAGTCTAGAAGGAGACCGACCGCATAGAAGCTGCTCAGGGCAGGCATTTTAAAGAGGAGCAAGGGATAATGGATGACAGGTTAGGGGAAGAAAAGCTCAAAAAAACATGTTAGGAAGAAAAAGGGCATATGCACACCTTCCTAGTATGGCCAGTTCAAATGTAGCACCCAGCACTGCTGATGTCACGGACTAGTCCCCAAGTCAACAGAGCACCGCATTTGTGTCTAGTATACTCCCTATCGGAGGACAAATGAAAGGCATAATAAACTATAGGACCTTTTCATCCCCAAGAGGAAAAGAAATGAATATGCGTATAAAAGAGCTGACACTTTTAACCAGAAATATAGCCACTGCGCTTCAGGATGCTCCACTCGTGGAATACACAGTGCTGCTGAAGGCTATTGAAGTCACCTGTTGAACTCACACCTGTTAAACGCACTGCAAAACCACTGAAGTCACTTGTAACACAGACACAGGGTTTGGATCCGCTGCCTGAACTGTGTGCCTGCGCCCCGTTGGTTTCCTAGTAAAGAACAATGAAGCGCTGGAAAGATGATCTCTCTGCTCAGTGAACACACACGCGCGAGGCATGTCTGCTATAATCTTACAACGTGCCTGTGGGGTGCAATGGGGTGCAGTGAGCACATCAGTGAAGCCAGAGTTCAGAAAAACTGGGTCTAAACGGCCTGCCCCAACTCAGGTGTCGGTTAACTTTGGCCGAGTCATCTAACGCGTTTGCTTAAAATCAGAGCGGCGAAGGGACCGGCTGCCCACCTCTCTCTGACTTCTGAGAACTGAACCCATCCGAGGGAGGGGCGTGAATGACATCAGTCCCCCAAAGAGGGTGTCCTGGAAGGCGAGCTGTCAGCCTGGCCCACGCCACTCAACTCCGGCACTCGGCTGAAATCAGAGTTCTGCAAGTTGTATGCACTAGGGATGCAATTCACTCGCAGAAATGCGCAACAGGGTGGCCTTGTCAGAACCTTTCGGGTGCCTGCCCAGAGTCGTCTGCGATGTTTACAAAAGCGAAGAGGGACTTGTCGGGCAAGAGGGAAACTTTCCGGAGGCAGCACGGCCCCCGCGGCCGCCGCCGGCCTCTCCCAGCCAGCCCGGGCCGAGCCCACGGCCCTCGGCTCCCGGGACACTTCCGCACCCAACGCGCCGCCGCGCCCCTGCCCGGCAACCGCCCGGAGCTCCGGGCCCGCCGGGGCGCACCGAGCGCAGGGACCTCCGGCCTGCCCCCTGAGGCGACCAGAAGGCGGCCGCGTGTCAGGACCGTGCACGGGCCGGGCGGGCGGGCAGCGGCCCTCTGCAACCTCACCTCTCCGTGGCGGGACAACAGGGGATCTCACAGCTCAGCCCGCTCTGCGCCGGGCTTCCGGCTCCCGCCTGGACTGTTCAACTTGGGCGGCCGGAAGTCCCGCCCCGAGTGACGTCACGGCCCGAGGTACAGCCCTCAAGCTGCGGTGGGCGCCGGGGCAGCGCCTGTGGCTGGGGCTAGTGCGGTGGCAACGCTGGGTCTTTGCCGGGGAAGTTTGCTCAGGGCCTGGGTGGGAATTGCGGGCCGGGCAGCGACGGCGCCGTGGCCATTGACAACTGCTCCTCCGACATTGTTTTGTTTGCTGGCTGCGCACTGTGTGCCAGGCGCGGTGCTAGGCTCGGTCCTGGGGTGTGTGTAGCCTGCGCAGACCCGGGTGCAGTGGACGCCGGTGGTCCCCGGCCTCCCGGAGTTTACAGTTCTGTGTAGCTGGCTGCCATCAATAAATAATTACATACTTGAATGAGAAGGGAAGTGGAAATCTTTCCCAAGAAAAGCACAAGATGTGTGAACGATAAAGGAAATTAACATGGATAAAGTTTTAGGAAAGAATTCCTTGAGGAAGCAGCCATGGAGAGCAAATAATACCACTTGCAACTTAAAAACCAGAAATGTCCTCCTGCTAAGAACCCAAAGAGTAAGTGCCCGAAGTGAACTGACTTCAGAACTCCAGATCTTTTCTTGTGCATCACGCTAACCAAGCACCATCTAGTTGGATTTTCATTTAAAGGGGATGCTTCTTAGGGCCCAAAAGGGCCTATAGACTCATATCCCTCATGCACAGAGACAGAAATTGTGTATACACATATATGCAAATTAAATCCAATGAGTCATAAAAAAGTTATACATCATGAACTGGTGAAATTTATAACAAATGCAAGGTTGGTTTAACATTCAAATATCAACTTATATAAGTCACCATGTTAAAGAATAGAGAAAACTCATAATTATGTCAATTCTTGAAGCAAAAGCATTTACCATAATTCAACTTAGATCCCTGATGAAGAACCCGCAGCTAACAAGGGGAACCCTGAAGGAAACATCTTCAGCTGGTTCAGGGTCATCCACGCAAAGTCCAAAGAGAGCACCCTAACGGTGAAGACTGAACGCTTTTCTCTAACATCCTGAGCAACACAAGAATTCCCAGTCTCACTACAACTATTTAACATTCTTTGGAGGCTCTGGGCAATGCAGCAAGACAAGAAGAAAAAGGAGGAGATGGAGGAGCAGGAAAATCAGACGAAAATAAAAAGCATACAGAATGGAAATGAAGAAGTAAAACATGTTATTTGCAGAAAATATGACAGTGCACAGAGAAGTCCTAAGAAATCTGGAAGGAAAGCTCCTAAAGATATTTTTAAAAGTTTACCTTGGACTATTCAAGGTTAATATGTAAAAATAGAAGAGTAGTTGTATATGCAAGGGTACTTCAGAAAGTTCATGGAAAAATGAAATTTATTTTGGTGAAAAAATTGAAATCAATTCCTATTTCCATAATATTTTCCACAAACTTTTTGAAAACACTTCTTAATGAACAATTGGAAAACAAAAATTACAATTTCATTTATAGCACTGTCCAAACATAAGTCACATAAATTTGATAAAATACATATAATAATTTTACATTTAAAACTGTAAAACCTGAATGAAGTTAAATATAGAGAACCTAATATAGAGGAAACAGTATCATTTTCATGAATTACTAGATTCAATGTTATTAGAATGTCTGGTTTCTCCAACTTAATCGTATATTCAACTTAACCTTAACCCTCACAAAATTCTAGTAAGCACAATTTTTTAATACAAAATGACATACTAACTCAATGATTTATATTGAAATCTGAGTGCCCTAACCAAAATAATTTTATTTTTAATATTTATTTATTTATTTGCAAGGCAGAGCTACAGAGAAAGAGGCAGAGATAAAAAGGTCTTCCATCCGCTGATTCACTTCCTAAATGGCCACAATGGCCAGATTGAAGAGGAGCAGCCAGGACCCAAACTGACACCCATATGGTATGACAGCGCCGCAGATGGAGGCTTAGCCCTCTATGCCACAGCTCCAGCTGCCAAAACAATTTTAAAATAAAGGATCAGGTCAGAACCTAAATTTGATATAAATCTAGATATAAGGCTAATTAATTGACAGACACAGGAAGTAGGGTAGCATTTCTCTTGGTAGAGGAGGGATGGGCTACACAAAGAGTCAACAATTGATAGTGATAAGAAGGTTCTTGATCATTAATTGTGATTTCAAGATTGTTTTAATTCATCTCTCAAAATTCATAGAATGATATATTTTAAATGAGGCAATTTATCGGGGCTGGCAGTGTGGCACAGTGGGTTATACTGCTGCCTGTGACGTCATCTACTGCTTTCCCAGGTGTATTAGCAGGGAACTGGACCAGAGGCAGAACAGCCAAGGCTTGAACCTGTTCTCTAAGATGCCATCATCACAAGCAGTGGCTTAACCAACTGTGCCACAATGCCGGCCCCCTCACCATGAATCATTTTTGTGTTGAGAAACTTTGGAGTCTTCTTTTCTTCTATGTTTTTAATAATAAATACAGGAGGCCAGCACTGCAGCTCAGTAGGCTAATCCTCCACCTGCGGCGCCAGCACACCGGGTTCTAGTCCCGGTCGGGGCGCCGGATTCTGTCCCGGTTGCCCCTCTTCCAGGCCAGCTCTCTGCTGTGGCCCGGGAGTGCAGTGGAGGATGGCCCAAGTGCTTGGGCCCTGCACCCCATGGGAGACCAGGAGAAGCACCTGGCTCCTGCCTTCGGATCAGCGCAGTGAGCCAGCTGCAGCGCGCCGGCCGCGGCGGCCATTGAGGGGTGAACCAATGGAAAAGGAAGACCTTTCTTTCTGTCTCTCTCTCTCTCTCACTGTCCACTCTGCCTGTAACAAAAATAAATAAATAAAAATAATGACAGGATTTACAAATAGAAGGTGGCCTCTGTATTTCTGAGCAAAGACAATGACTACCCTAAAGTTATGTATTATCATTCAAATGTCAGGGGAGAATACAAACATTTCAAACATGTCAATCTTCAACAAATCTACCTTGTATGTACCTGTAGAAGCTGCTTGACGAGATAATCCACCCAAACAAGTGCTTAAACCTAAAAAGTGGAAGGCAGGCCTCTAGCTAGAGAAGGATAAAGAGAATCCCTTCAATGATGGTGCAAGAAAATCCCAGCATGGCAGATAAGCACGGAGCCTAGAGTCATCAGTCTAGGAAGTAAATCCTAGAGTTTTTGTCAAGAAGACTAGACAGCACAGATGTGTGCTCATGCACACACACACACACACACACGCACACACGAAATCCTATATGTCTCATTGTATTGAGAAGAGATTTAGAGAACTGGAGGAGAGGAAGTTATGGACTTAATTCATGACCAAATTCATGGAAAACTAGAAAACTAAGCAACTAAGCAAACAACAAAAAACATTACTAGGTGCAATAGTTTAATAGTAGTTTGGATGCTGAATGTTTCTCTAAGGTGGCACTACTGGGAGGTAGCGGGTCATTTAGAAGGATTCATTTAGAGGTGGGGCCTAGTGGGAGATCCTTAGATGTGCTTTCAAAAGGTAGTTTCCTTGAATGGTTTGTTATAAAACCCTGAATTTAGTTCCAACCTCTCTCTGTGCTTCCTGGCTGGCCATGTGATCTGATCTTTCCTCTACACACTCTTCCATCTGCCATGGCCCCATTTGTGCATTGTCATTTGGACTTCAAACTCCAAAACTGCTAGCTAAATAACCTTTCTATGCATCATAATAGCCTTCCTCAATTACTTCATCATAGTAATCAAAAGCTGTCTAAGCATTAGGGAAACAAAGTTGAGCAAGAAAGAAAAAAATGGTAATAGAATCCATAATATTCCATATACTCTGCTATATACAACATTGACATAGTCATAAAGTGGTGAAAATGGGATATTAGTTTAACCAAAATGATGATACAGCCCTGTAGGGTTGACAGGGAGATCGAATGTGTGAAAATGAGGAAGGGTGCCTGGAAAGCCAATTTCCCATTTTCAATAGATATATCCTAAAACTGAACAAAAAATTAATGAAGTAATTATGCAGGGAGGGGGAGATTAATACCAAAAGACATTAAAGTGTGAAAATTATAGCCTTAAAAATATATTTTTTTGAAAAATTGTCCTCCCCCCTTACCCATCACCACACACTTCCCCACATGCAACAGCTCTACCTTTGCTGTGTCATGTTTGTCATTACTGCTCTGTCAACACATATTTGTGGATGCTCTGAAGTTCCCTGTGAACTGTGTTGGGTGTTACAATCACCAAGATGAATGACATTTCTTTCTTGGGAAAGCCCAAGTTATACTCAGGTGAAAAATATTAGTGATACGAAATTAAAAGTACTATGATAGTGAACCAATGCTGGGAGTCAAGGAGGAGGAAAGAAGCTAGTATCACCAAAGGAGCTAGGGATACTTTCAGTGGTGAGCCAGAGAACATACACACTTAACAAGCAAAGGTTTTCAGGTACGGATAGAGGTCCTCTTACCTGGGCATCTGCATCCCTTTTCCCTTTCTCCTCTTCCCTGCAGCCTCTACTATTCATTACTTAGGGAGCCTGCTGACTCACGTGCTTCTTCCTTGCACACTCTGCCCTTGAACTTTCTTATGGCTCCATCATTCAGATTTGTGCTCAAATATCTTCACTTCAATAATCCTTTTCCATGGACTATCTTATCTAAAATACTCCCCATACTCCTTCTTGCTCCATCTCCTCACCTTAACCTACTTGCCTTCAGTCTACACTTACCAGTAGTATATATTATATTATATTTGAAAGTCCCACACGAACGGGTACCTTATCAGGTTTGTTTGACACTATATCCTCAAGGCTAAGAACAGTGCTCTGCATATGGCAGGCAGTTGAATGAGTAATTGGGTGAAGAATGAATATGTCCAGTCCACATCTCCTACCTGTGTACAAAACCACACACTCACTGCTACCATCTTCTAAGTGACAAACCGTTCCATCCCCTAGAGCACTTCATAGCATCCCAAGGGATCAAATCAGACGTCTGTAAGACAATTCTGAAAATTTTCTCTTCCTTCACACAAGCATCCAGATAGGAAATTACTAACCCCGTTCAATCTTACCCCTGAATCTCTCTCAAATCTGTCCACTTCTCCCCATCCCCACTACTGTTATCTTGATTTGAATCGTCCTCAGTTCTTGACTGGATTGCTAAAACAGTGTCTTGCTAATTTTCTTTACAGGTTCCTGTCTTCCACCCTAGAACAATACTCTAAACTCCTACTACTAATGCTCTTTGTGAACTACATAACTGTTCTTAAAACCTGAGCCTTCAAAATCCAAGCTCCTTTGCCTGCCCCCAGGCCCTTCACCACTACCTTTTGCTGATTTTCCAAAACCTTTTTCTGCACCTGCCTAGCTTCACTGACCAGATATGTCGTGCAGCATCCAGTCTCCTTTTCCCATTGCTGCTGCACAGCCTGCAACATCTTTCCCCCACCTCCTCACCTGGCTGCCCCCATTGGATCAGCCAGCAAAGACAAATGAGAAGCTTTCCTTTCCTGCCAGGTGCTGCCATACCACCCTGTGCCTGTCCCCATGCACTACCATTCATGATCATGTTCACTACTCACTGGCCTCCTGCACTGGACTCTGAGTCCTAAGGACTCAGTGCCTGCCTATGGAAAATAAGTCTTTGTGTCCACAGTTCTAGCATGATGCCTGATACAAAGGAGATATTTGATGAATGTTTGATGAATGAATGAATGGATGCATGGTTCTGTTTTTAGAATTTAGCAATAGAGTCTAAAAAGGATTGCCAGTGGGGAGTCTGAAAGTGTGCAGACTAGTTAAGAGCTAATTGACATATTCCAGACAAGATGAAAAGGGCCTGGATTCAGGCAGAGACAACAGGAATGGAAATAAGGAGTCAGAATCAAGAGACTTTTGTTCCAAAAAAACAAAAGATATTTTACGAGCAAATGTAATTGATTGAGAACTGTGTATTTTCTGAAGGATGGCTCTAGTGTTTTAAATTTAGACAAAGGACTGGAAAGCCAGAGGTACCTTGTGAGAAGCAATCAATCAACAAACTTCATGAAAGTGAGAAGAGGTGATTGATGTAGACAAAGAGGTTAGGAAGGTGCATAGACTTCCTGATACAGAAATAAAAAAAGGTGTTTTAACTGCCTAAGAATCAAGAGACTGACAGGAGAGTGAAGATTTTAGTGCAGAGGACGTAATAACTGGAAAAGTTTGCTTCAGCCCTTAATATAGTAATAAAATTTACAGACAGCCTACAATTTTATACTCACTGAGAAGTTATACATTATACATGCTGCCTTCCATTTTGGTGAGAGATATATAAAAGTAAGCAAGCACGTTTTGGGGATTTATTGGGGGAAATAACTAACTTTCAGGGCATGTCACAGGATCAGTTCAGCTTCATTCCATTTACACTTGACAACCCTAGCATCTTAACATGATAGATGTCCCTGAAAAATTGAAAGGTTGCATTTTAATATCTGTGTCATTAGCCAAAGTATGGGATAAGAAAGGAATAGGTAATCTGTAGGAGTCTGCTATGTGTAAGACAACACCATTTACATATGTCTGTCCTCCACTCCCACTTTAAAATAAACACCTGAATTATGCTGTTATAATTGACCTCAGGAAATTCTTTGAGAATTGCCTCTTCAAAAAAAAAAAAAAATGAAAACATTGAATACATTTTTTTCTTGTTAGGTACTGAATACATTTTGTAAGCTATTTAGTTAGTACAAAAATGTCAATTTAAAAATAAATCTTCCTCCTCCAATAGTGAGCCTCAATTTCTTCTCCTAGGACAATAAGTAAGAATAATTTCTTGGATATCTTTCCTGGATTATTTCATGCATAAGTACAATTTTGCCTAATTCATTCAAAATGCATTCCATATACACTGAACACAGACATTGGTTTTCTACACATATGTTCTGTGCTTCATTTTTTTTTTTTTTTACTAAATAATAGATAGTAAAGGTTTCCCCATCTTTGTACATACTGGACTCATTCCTTTTTCTGTCTACATAATATTCCATGGTGTAGATATGCCATGCTTTTTTAGCCAAGCCTCTATAGATGCTTTCCAGGTATTCTTTTTATTTACATAATTCCTCATATATGCAAGTAAAATTGTGTACACTAATACTATTAAATAGTGGTATGTAAATAATACCTGTAACTTGAATGTTCTAATAGCCACATCAAAAAAGAAACAGATGAAATTAATTTTAGTAATGTTATACTTAACCCATATGTCCAACACATTATTATTTTAACAGAGAATCAATGTAAAAAATAATGAAGCATCTTACATTTTTATACTAAGTCTTTAAACTCCAGCATGTGTTTTATACTTAAAATTACATCTCAATTCAGATGAACCATATTTAAAATACTCAGTCATCATATGTGACCACCGGCTATCATGCTAAATAGCATAGGTATATACATTCCTAGAAATGAAATTGCTCAGGGGAGTATGTGCTTCCATTTTTATGACTGTTGTCAAATTATCTTCAAAAGAAGTTATATCAACTTATATTCCCCATAATTTACAAGTTGGGTGAAAAATAGTATATTGCTGAGTTTTAGTTTCCCTTTATTTTCTTATAGCTGAGGTTGAGCACCTTTATTTACAAGTTATTTTTATTTTTCTTTATGTGAAATATTTTTATGCCCTTTATACATTTTCAATTACATTAGGATTTTCCTGTATTGATACATGGGCTTTTCCTTTATTGATATATATACATGGTCCCTTTATAAAGATTGCAAACATGATTTATTTTTATTTTCATTTTATTTGAAAGGTAGAGAGAGAGAGACAATTAGATGGAGAGAGATCTTCCATCTGCTGGTTCACTTCCCTAATACTTGCAAATGCTAGAGCTGAGCCAGACTAAAACCAGGAGCCTGGAACTCAATATCTGAGCCTCCCATGATGGTAGTAGAGACCAAGTACTGGAGTCATCACCACTCCTTCCCATGATGCATCTCCGCAGGAAGCTGTAATGGAAACAGAGAAGCTGGGACTTGAACCAGTCACTCTGATAAAGGATGTGGGTCTCCCAAGAAGCATCTTTAAATGCAGCACCAAATGCTTTCCTTTATTATTCCAAATAACAACCTGAGTTGTTTTCAAAACTCAAAACAGTGTTAAGAGAGGGATTTTTACCCTGTCAAGCTGTTTGACAAATTCAAAAGAAGTTTCAAGAATGCCTTGTGCAGTAGTAGTTCCTCGAGGATACATGCAGTCTCCCAAAGTGAAGACTTTGGGAAATTGTTCTTCAGTTTGCATTTTATTTTGTTTTAACTTTCTTTATAATCTTATTTTGTGTCAACACCAAATTTAAATTACTCTAAAGGAAAAGAAAATATGCCTTCCTTATATGAAGTTTTTTGGAGAATCTACACATCTTAATTCATGTGTTTGGTTAACTAATGTGTTCAACAACACAGTGTCTGGAGAGCTTAGGGCCTTGACGATGCTGCAGTTCTGCCCGTGAAACGAATTCTTGCGTTCAGCTCCTCTTCTGAAGGGAGGAGTGCCTGGTCTCTGATGACTTTGTGTTCAGGCATCTGAACACTCATGTTCATTTTGGGGGCAATTCTACTCCTTGTCTTTCTTGTTTGACCTCTCAGGGCTATTTCCTCAGTGGGTTTCCCCTTTGCCCTCTGGATTTTTATACTAAGCCTTTCTTTCTGTGTGGGGAAAAAAAATCATCAAAACCCATGGCTTTGATAACTATTCCTACACTATTGATTCTAAATCAGGCATCTCACAGGAACCACAAGCCCAAACGGGCTACAATAAACAGTGTGTTTGACACCAGATCTGCTCCTCCTCCTCTAACAGTTGACCCCTTTTCCACCCAAAATACCAAGCCGGAATCCCAAGATTGACTTTTAGGCTCCTCCTCCCTTGTTTCTTCTCTCCCTCCATATTCCATCAGTCATTAAGATTTTACTGTATTTTTTGTTTGAGATTTGTTTGTTTATTTGAAAGGCAGAGTTGCAGAGAAAGAGGGCGAGGGAGGGAGGGAAGGGAAGACAGAGAGAAAGAGAGAGAGAGAGAGAGAGAGAGAGAGAGAGAGAGAGTCTTTCATCTACTGGTTTATTCCCCAATGGCTACAACAGCCAGGGCTGGATCATTCTAGGTCTCCCACATGGATGGCAGGGGCCCAAGTACTTGGGCCATCCTCCACTGCTTTCCCAGGCCATAGCAGGGACCAGACCAGAAGTGGAGCAGCCAGAATGACAACCAGTGCCAGTAAGTGATGTTGGCATTGCAGGTGATGGCTTAGCTCACTGTACCACAATGCAGAACTCTAGATTTTACTAAGAGTCCTTTAATTCAATCTTTGCTTCCCATATTAGGCTGCCTTGGTTTAGACTAGCATTTATTCTGCTCTGGGATATGATATGGCTGCTGTCTCCTGGCATGAGTCATGTTGCCTACAGGGTTGTCCTTTCCTAATATTTTCTCCATACTCTTGCCAGAGATTCTCCTACAAAGCAAATCTGGTCTTGTTATTCCACTCCTGAACATGCTTCAATGGATCCTCCCCACTTTTATGATAACGTGCCACACAGCCATTTGTTCAGTTGCCAAATATTTATTAAACACTTAATAGCATCCTAAGTGCTGCAGCTGATTCCATCTTTGTGGAAAACAAAGCAAAAATGCAGTATTTGCCTAAAAGAGCTACCAGCTTTGCTTCTGTGAAAACAACTTTCAAGTTCTTTAGATAAAGTTAGGAAACAAAAGACCTTGTTGAAATTTGTCATGCAAATGCTGTGATTTGGGCTTTCTTCAGACTTTCTTATCTATGGAAAAACAACATCAAATAGACATTCCAAAAAGTCCAAACTTGAGTTCTTTGTCTACTGCAAGCCCACTCTTAGTTTTGCTCATTTTGTTTGAACTGTGATGGGCTCTTCTAAAAAAGATTAAAGAAGATTCAGGCCAAAGAGTGACTTTTTGCATGCCTAGTAGCTGTTGATTGATGTTAGTACTCAAAAGAGACTTGAGCACCATAGCTCTGAACTCCTATACCTTGATGGAGAATGCTTTTTCTGTCTGTCTCCATGTAGGTTCACCTTTGGGTCAGATACCATCCTGTGCTTTATAAACAAAATAAAGGCTGCTCTATATCACTTCATTTCTAATTACATGCCACAAGCTTTGATGCAACATTATGAGGTTATAGTATCTAATTGGTTCTTGTACCCTTGCTGTCTACTTCTCTAATAAAGGATGCATTAGGCTTGCTTTATGTGTATGGCTTGACTTTGAATGAAAACAGCTGAACTCATTTTAAACCATCAAAAAACACCTAGGAATTATATCAGAGGGAATAATCTTTCACCTGACGACCCAATGGATTTTTTGCTTTCTAATTTCCATGAGTCTAGACACATCTTTTGTGAAGAAAAAATGCTTTTTGGCTGTTAATTTGACAGGTGGAAATTTTTTCTCTGGTTCACATGGACTTTCATCACTGATTTTCACTTGTGAGGAGGGAGGAGTTGTCTCAGAGAAACTATTCTGAAGGCTGACTAATAATGGTCTGAGAGTGATTCATGACGCAGGAAGGTAGGCATTAAGTAGATTGTTGAAACAGAAAAAAAGAACAATTGTTTGATATATTTCCTTCCCCCTACAAAAGAGTAGACCAGAAAAGGGCATCTTAGATGCTAGTAAAATTCTATCTCCTTACATTGGTGCTAGCTATTAGATGGATTAATTTTAATAAATTCATCGAGCTATATAGCTTGGGTTTGTGCAATATTCTGTCAGTCTTTCCCATATTCTCTCTCTCTCTCATGCTTCCACACATTTACCTTTTAAAGCAACATCCCCTCCTCACCTGGAGAATATGTAGACATGTGTGCATATACACATATGTACACACATAAATGTATCCATACACACTTTCCCTTGTTTCAAAAGGGGTTATTTTTCTTAAAATATATTCTTCTTTCCTATTAGTCTCTGAATTTTCTTTCATCACTAGAGTCTAAATTTCTGATTGGTAGGACAAACATCTTATGTAGTTTGTACTCTCTTTTGAAGCTAGCACATAGAAAAGATGTTGTAAATATATGCTGAATGAAAGAGTAAAAGAATGAATGAATGACAAAACTGAAGAAATTTGGAGGAGATGACTCAGAATAGGAATATACTAAGTTAGTGTGCTTCACATTGTGAAGATAAGAATGCTCATGACTATCTTAGCCTTTAGCCAGGTTCTACAGTTTGCACAGAACACCTGAATTTGGACCCATTCAGCCTCCTTCTGCTTCCTGGTTCATATGTGATCCTCCCCCCACCTATGCTCCACCATCCACCATTCATCATGAGGTCCTGCTGCAGGCATCATGTCCTTGGAACTCCAAAACTGGGAGCTAAATAAGCCTCTTCTTGATAAATAACCTGTGTCAGACATTTCATTGCAATAACACAAACCTGATCAATACACCTAATATGTATTAAATATACCATTTGACAAAAGCAGCCTAGTCCTCAACATTGTCAAACAAATGTCAGAAAGAGTAAGGTCTCTGCTACTTAGTGACTGAATTTAAAGAGTGTTGTAACTTAAGGATTGTAGGGTAGGATGGATGTCTTCATCCACTTCCTTTTGCTATAACTGAATCCCATAGGCTGGGTAATTTATGAAGAATAGAGTTTACTTATCTCATGGATTTGGAGCCTGGGAAGTCCAAGACCATGGTGAACTCATCTGCTCTACATGTGGTGAGGGCCCTCTTGCTGCATCATAACATAGCACATGACATCACATGATAAGACAAAGAGAACAAACCAGAGACACGTTACTTTTATAACATGACCACTCCTGCAATATCCCTTTAATTTATGAATGGATTAACCCATTCGTGAGGAGGGAGTCCTCTGATCACATCTCAAAGATCTCACTCCAAATAACAATGACATATGACTTTGGAGATTGAGTTTCTAACACATGAATTCCAGGAGTCCCACCCATGCCTTAGAAACAGCTTAGAGCTGAAGTGGGGACACTGCAGACCCTGCACAGCATCTGTGCCCCTTGTTATAAAATCCTCACTTATATCAAGGAAAGGGTCGTTGCTACTAAAGGGATCTGGTATGTATGTAGAGTTAAGTTCGGTGCTTTGTTTCTTTAATTTTTATTTTGAAAAAAATCCATTTTTAGATTACTGAAGAACAACAATATAGAACAAGTAGAATGTTCTTTAAAATGTTTCTAGTTAAGGAACTTTACAGTTGTTTTAATACCCTATTAGGTTTGGAAAGTTTCTCTGGAATAACAGATATTATGCCATAATTTGAAAACCAGGGATGGGATAGTAATTTTTTTTGACAGGCTTAGTTGTGTTTTTCCGCATAAACAATTACTCTAAAATGTAATGGTTTAAGATAACAATAAATATTTATCTCACAGTGTCTGTGAGTCAGGAAATTGAGGGCAGCTTTGCTGGGTAAACTGAGGTTCCAAAAAGATTTGGTAACTTGCTCAAAGTTACACAGCTAGTTAACAGTAAGATTACAATTTAGAGGGAGGTTCTCTGCATCTTAACAATCAGTGGTAACATTGGTGGTCAGGAGACCAGCTATATTTGATACTTATTAGGTGTATTGATCAGCTTTGTATTATTACAATGAAATACCTGACACAGGATTCTATGGAGAAGAGGTTTATTTAACTCACAGTTTTGGCAGTTCAAAGGCATGGTGCCTGCCTCAGCTCTGCTCTGGTGAGGGCCTTATGATGAATGGCCACTCACTGATATAGGTAGGAGAGGAACCAGAGATCTCAATAACTTTCCTGGAGCTCCAGGTAAAATGTCTCCCATGAGAATTCATTACTATAGCCCTGCCTTGTACTACTTGCAGTATATGGTACTTCCAAAATGAGAAATTATCAAAATAATTGCTCCCAGGGAGAATGTTGAATAATTAGTGTCAATTTTTTCTTTATTGCATACTATGTGTTTATTTCCTATTGAAGTATAATTTTCAAAAGTTAAAGACATGATATTTTAAAAAAATATAAAAGGAATATGGGTCAAAGCTTTTAATCATCTCATTAATTAATGAGGGAACTTATAACATTTATTGAAAAAGCATTTTTAGGCCGGCGCCGTGGCTCAACAGGCTAATCCTCCGCCTTGCGGCGCCGGCACACCGGGTTCTAGTCCCGGATGGGGGGGCCGGATTCTGTCCCAGTTGCCCCTCTTCCAGGCCAGCTCTCTGCTGTGGCCAGGGAGTGCAGTGGAGGATGGCCCAAGTGCTTGGGTCCTGCACCCCATGGGAGACCAGGAAAAAGCACCTGGCACCTGGCTCCTGCCATCGGATGAGTGCGGTGCGCCGGCCACAGCGCGCTGGCCGCGGCGGCCATTGGAGGGTGAACCAACGGTAAAGGAAGACCTTTCTCTCTGTCTCTCTCTCTCACTGTCCACTCTGCCTGTCAAAAAAAAAAAAAAAAGAAAAGAAAAGAAAAAGCATTTTTAAAGCATTATAATAAGGTTGGTAGGTTAGGCATAGAAGTAATTGATGTCCTACAATAAATGATAATCTTTAGGTTACATTCCCATTACTTGTGTCCCCTTGGGACAAAAGGTGCTTATATTATTATTGAATAAGGATCATTTGCATTGTTATTAGTCTTTTGCAAGCTCTATCCTTAAAGAGTTGTAAGATTTCCTAATCAATAGTAAATAATATATTAAGCAAAGATTCCTAGAGAATCAGACAACTCCTCCCTTCCTCCTCCACCCCCACCATGATGTTTAATTTGATGTGTCAACTTGGCTCAGTCACAGTACCAAGATATTTGGCCAAATAGCAGTCTAGAAGTTTCTGTGCATGTATTTTTTAACATTTAATCAGCAATGGACATTCAGTAAAGCAGAGTACCCTCCATCATATGGTGGACCTTATTCAATCAGCTGAAGGCCTTCAGAAAAGATTGAGGTTGCATGATGAAGTAGAAATTCTGCCACAGGGCTGTGCTTGGTCTCGAGTAGCAACATAAACTCTTCCCTGGATCTCCAGGCTGCCAATCTGGTCTGAAGATTTTGTGTTAATCAGTTTCCACAACTGATAAGGTAATTTCTTCTCTCTCTCTCTCTTTCCCCTCCCTTTCTCCTGTTCTCTCCCTTTCTCCTCTCTCATATATGTGTATATTTGTACACACACACACAAACATCATTGCTTTGTTTCTCTGGGGACCCCTAATATACTCCCACACCCAGGAAAGTTAGATGTTGTCCAGCACTAACCTGAAATCAAGTAATACATGTTGCTTATTTCCAATTTTTCTTAACATCTTAATTTATTAACAAGACTCCTGATGAATTCTATGTATTTATCAACACCAAGATTAGCCATGCATTGTGCTTCTTGAGCCTTTCTCAGAGTAACTTTGAAGAGAATTACAGATATTCGTTGGCTTACAATGCACTCCAGATAAATCCATTGTAAATTGAAAATACTGTAAGTCAAAAGTGCATTTAATTAAACTACTGAACATCATAGCTTAACCACAGTACATCACAGAGTGTTATCTCTCCCTCATGATTGTCTGGCTGTCCCAGCATCGTGAGAGAGGACTGATGGCACTAAACATCCACTCACCTGCAGAAAGATCAACTCGAAATTTAAAAACTGTAGTCTCTATTGAATGTGTATCATTTTTATAGTGCTTTAAGGTTGAAAAAATAATGTCAATCCATTGTAAATTGGGAGCTATCTGTAGGCGTACATTGGTAGTAGGAAATAATAGCATTAAACAACTTAACTAACAGCAGTATAGCTAATGTTTGATAGGTTCATTCCATTCTGTCACAACAATACCAATTTGTAAGGATTATTACCTCTTCTCTGCCCATTGTCAATCCTCCTCTGGAGTAAACTGACTTTGTCACTCCTTGGTTTCAAATCATTCTGTGATTTCCAAGCCTCCTTACCATGGTCTGTTCAGTCCTTGGTGAGAAGCTACATCTCTCTTGCCTATTCTGTCCCAATCCCTATATCACCACCCTAGACATTTTTCTAGCCACCGTGAACCTCTTTCCACATCTTCCACAGCATTGGGCTGTGAAATGAAGGCTGATGTTCCTCCAAAATGCACACGGTGAAGTCCTAACCCCCAAGATGATAGTACCAGGAGACAGGGCTCTTGGGGGCCATTTAGGGCATGAGAGTAGATCCCCCATGAAGGGAATTGGTGCCACTAGAAAACTGGTGCCCTTAGGCCCCAAAGAGCTGGAGAGTCCTTTCCACCACGTGAAGATGCAGCTAAATGGTGCCATCTATGAACCAGGATGAAGTCCTTCTCCAAACACTGAATCTGCCAGCACCTTGACCTTGACCTTCCCAGTCTCCAGAATTGTGAGGGAAAAAAAATTTCTGGGTTAAAGATTTCTGTTTAAAATTTCTGTTTAAAGATTTATTTGTATTTGAAAGGCAGAGTGAAGGGGAGGACAGAGAGAGAGAGAGAGAAACAGAGAGAGATATTGGGAGAGGTCTTTCATCCACTGACTCATTCCTCCAAAAGGCCACAACAGCCAGACCAGGCCAAAGCTTGGAGCCAAGAACTCCATCCTAGTCTTCCACATGGGTGGGAGGGACAACACTCAGGCCATCTTCTGCTGTCTTCCCAGGCGACTTAGAAGGGAACTGGATTGAAAGCAGAGCAGCCAGAGCTCAAATGGGCACTCCAAATTGTAAGTGGCAGCTTACCCAGCTGTTCCACACCACCAGCCCCATAAATATTTCTGTTATTTATAAGCTACCTGAATAACAGTATTTTGTTATAACGGTTTGAACAGACAGATAAAAACCCACACTCCAATTTGCCTTTAGGTCTTCAAATATAGTATTCTCTGAGTTTAGAATATATTCTCCATTTTCACCAAGCTATTTCTTACTTATGAATCTGGTATCAATATAAAGTTGTCTTTCCTAGGTTTCCTAGACAACAGAGCCTAAGGCAAGAGATCAGTGCTGATGCCCACAGAAGGGTCAGGCATGAGTAATCTGATGGCAAGCAAGTATGAGAAGAATTGAGGAAGGCAAGAAAGGACATGAAAAGTGTTACCACAGTGCCCACTGCCTCATCATGAGCCTGGAAGAGGCACATATGATTTCACAGCGTATATTGGATATTTAGGACACCTCCTAGAGTGACCATACAGGGAAATACAGCCACAGAATTGGAGAAGATACAGAGAAGTGGAATCTGTCTAACTTGATCCTGCCTGGTCTTATTTTCTATAGGTCAGAGTTCGTACATGTGGATTCAACTTTTCCCACTGCTTTAAATCATATCACATGATCCTTTCTGCAACCTCTCTGGATACCAGATCCCATATCCAATGGCATCATGTGTAGAGGATCAAAATCTGCCACTTTGGCATAAGGATTTTTTTTGAGCTGAAGGCATTTGCTATCCGATCGATGCAGAAAGAAGCATTCCTGGAGCTCCCCTTGCTTGACTAAAGGCAGAAACTTCTGAGAAATGAAGAATGCCAAAAACATCCTCTCCAAGGGATTTTTATGGCTATGAAAATGGAAAGTCAGTGCCAAGGGATGGGGCTGCATAAACAAATAGTACTCTACACATTCCCCCAATTTTCACCTTCCCACAGTTTGCTACCTTTGGAAGCCTAAGACGTTATCATATGTGTTATCATCTTTATTGTTCTTCATATACCCACATTCTAACAACTGCCTTCAGTAACTTGTCTCTAAGTCTTTCCACATGTATGCATACTGCATGTGGTAATAACCTTTGTTCTTTCTCGTGTTATTCTGCCATTTTTCAGTTCAATTTACAGAGCCCTGGCCACTGGAGAATCTAGAAAAGTAGAAGGAAAAGGTCTATTTCCTCCCTACAATTATTCCCAAAATGAGTGGTAAAATGTACTGATTTGGGTCTTCTGAAATGTGGATGTCAAGACTGGATTGGATGTTAGAGATTTTTCAAGTGTAGCAATTATGAGGGAAAAGAGAGGGAATTTGGAAAAAAAAAAAAAAAGAGTAACGTCAGAGCATGACGGAAACAGGGAAGAGTGTTCTGAGCAAATCTCAGGCAGGCTGATGGGGAACGCTAGCGCCAACATCACATCTCCGAGGCCCCACATCTTACATGAATGGGCTTGCTTTAGCTTCCCTGTACTGCTTACCTACTGGCTGAGAACAGGATGGGCAGCAACACAGCAGTGGATTCACAACACAGAAGATGGGATCATAAGTCAATTCCACTCCCCTCAGCCCAAGTTCTGAGTGATGCATTTTATGGCCACCGCAGAGAGCTACAATCTCCACCTGAGTGGCAGAGGCCAAAAAGGAGGGAGTGAGACCCTCAGAGAGCCATGGTGTGGTAGGCTGCTAATATTGGCAGCACAGTCCATGGATGGGACTGAGGGAATCTGAGGTGACAAATAAGATGTGTGATTGACATCAAAGGCAGAGCACTTCATCTAGAAGTCCTGCCATCAAGTATATAAATATTGTGGCCGGAACTGTGGCTCCAAGTTGTGCCCTGATGATTCTCCCATCAAAGCTCTATTACACGTTATTACCACTGTATTAGCAATCTTCCCCAACAGTATAAGCTCTAAGGCAACGACAGCCAAATGTCTTGTTCATGGTCCTCAAAGTGGTGAACAGATGAGAAGCAGAATCTCTGATCTCTGCTACTGTCACTTTAAAGACTGCAATGATCCATACACCTTCTATATCTAATATGCACTGCCTTTAAAATGAGTCACTTCTCCTGGTTTTAGGTGTAAGCTTGTGGAAAGACATTCATGGGACTTTTGTAGTCTCAGGATTTCTACTAAGCCCCAAAGATAGGGCTAATGGTTAATAACATTCTATTCCATTCACATTCTAAAGAATGCAAAGCTTCCAGCCACCCACTTCTGGGACTTGCCAAGAGATGCAAACAGGCCCTTCTGTCTTCTGCTGCAAGGCCACACATCCTACACAAGCAAATGAGAGTTCACTTAAAAAGAAGATTCACTGGGAGAGGAGAATGCTTTGGCTTTTCGCTGCATGACTTTTTCCCCATGGAGAGGGGAGATGGGATGGGGTGTTATCTGCTGCAAACCCTGGGACCTCTAAAGAGAATCCAGTAGCACTGAGGTGTGCCAAGAAGAGGGGAGGACTGTAATCCTTGGCAGATCAACCTGGGGCCACTAAGTTCAGTCAGAGATGTTGGGAAGAAGGATTTTTGCCCTTTGAGTTTGAGGCTATAATTGAACAAGCAGCGTGTGATTCCTGCCTGCAGAATTCTGAAGCTGGAAGGCTGGCCAGAGCAAGTACAGAAGGCAAAGGTGCAGACAACCTGTACACTTGGTGTTCGGTGGAACAGGATTATACTGATTCTAAGCATCTTGAAGGAGTACCACTTAAAGTGCAGCCTTCCAGAGCCAGGAGACCACAAGGTTAGGAGTGGAGGGTGCAAATTGTGCAAAAATGTAGAAGCTGCGGGGTACTGCAAGAGGGCAAATGCACTGTCCAAATTGGGAGACAGGCCAAAGGCTTGGCACAGCCTTAGAGGGCTCCTACAGATTCTTCCTGGCCCTCCCAGGGCCACAGGCTGCTAAGTGTCTGGAAGTGCAGTGTAGCTCAGCAGTGGGGCATCTGGAGATCTGCATTTGAGAGCCAGTCACTCAGGGAGCCAGGGCAAGTTAGATGAGAATTTGACCCATATCCCATCAACCTTCCTCCTGGGCCCCACAAAAAGTAACAAGAAAGAAATATCTAGAAGCTGCCAGGTGAAATGATGAAAAGAGAAAGTAGGCATTGCCCTCTTCCTCCCTACAGTGTGCAGCCTTGTTTGGAGGGCAGGGATAGAAAAACATGAATTGTGTTTGAGATGGAAATTGTGACTTAATACTGCACTGGGCCTCACAACACTTGGAAGTAAATCTCAGCTTGCAAATTGGGATTCATTCTGCATCAAAAGTGACTGGGAAACATATGAAGATCAGGAAACTATTCATGGTGGGAAATGGAAAATCAACTAAGTTTGTCCAGAGGTCACAGTTGGAATAAAAATGACAGGTGATAAAACATTCCTTTTGGAGGATTTGAGGGACAGGAGAATAATAGGGAAATGAAATATTTTAAAAAATGAAATCACAATACAGATTTCCATTTTACTTATCAAAAAATTTTCATTGCAGTTAAAAAAATAGGATAGATGTTTGGCCTTGCAGGTTAATATTCTGGTTAAGATTCCCACATCTCAAATCAGAGAGCTTTTTAACACCTGCCTCTGGGTTCCGATTCCAACTTTCTACTAATGCATACCCTAGAAGGCCACAGCAATGGCCCAGCTGGGTCCCTGCCACCCACATGGGAGACCTGGATTTACTTTTTGGTTCTTGGCTTTGGTCCCAGCCAATCCTAGTTGTTGAGAGCATTAATGGAAGAAACCAGCTTTGGGGAGCTCTCTGTCTCTGGAGGCATCTGTGTGTAGCAGAGCGAGGAACTTCATATCTTTCTGCTGCTGCTCGTCTTTTCCCTGGAAGTTCTTCTTTTTCCTATTTCCCCCTCTCCCTAGGTCTAAGAAATTAATTTCCCTTTCTCTTGTCCTATGAAACAATTTAGATCACCAATTCCTGCCTTGCTTAAGGCTTCCATTTACCTTTACATAATGTGCTCTTTCAACAAGAAGCCATTTTTTTCCAAAGCTTCATCCTTGAGCAACACTAAGACCTGTCACAGACTTTGCAATTTCAGCCTCTCTCCTCTCCCTGCAACCAGTGTCTGAAATCATTCAGCTGAAGCAAAAGGTTCAAAAATAACAGAAAAATAATAAATAATCCAGTATTCTCCATCTCCTCAGTTCCCCAGAGGTTGGGGTGGGGCATAGCGCCCTGCGTGATGCCTGGGATGGATCAACGCAGTCCCACACGGAGAGGGAACACTTCACGTACTTCCCCACTAGATGCACCATGCCCCCCCTGCCCATGCTCACTTTTGCAGGCATATGCTGTCAAAGTCAGTTTTGGTTTTAAGTAGCACATTTTTGCCTTCTTCATTTCACATCTGTCACGTGAACTATGCCTGAACAATTTATTAAAGAAGTCTATGCTAATCATTAATTATGATACCAATATACCATTGTATTGTATTCTAATGTAACTTGCACTTGTGAAATTCAAAGAGCTTCCCCAGATTTAATTAATCCTAGCTTTGCTAATGAAAAGCATTGCTTCTACCCGGCGTGAGTTTGGGTTTCTAATCTGTTCCTTAAGGTCACCTCATTTTTCTTGAAAATGTACATTTATAATTTAACATTGCAGATCTTTCACATTCCCTATTAAGCAATTATTTTGATTACTTCATTATCTTTCATTTTTTTCCTAGACTATTTTGGTTTGTTTCTGCCTACTGCGAGCCAAGTGTAATTCCAACATTCTCTCTCATTCCCTTTATTAGCGTGATCTGCATTAGCAAGGGATTCATTTTCATTCTGAAGACTGAAAACAATTTCATTATCTGATAAAAATTATCTTCTCATATGCTATAAGAAGCAATTCTCCTCATTTATGGTCTCATTAGGCATTTCATCTACCCAATACATCTTTGCAACACTTCTTTCCGGAAGTAATCATCTTGTGGATCAACTAACAATATCTTAGACTAGGGATTCTCATTTTTGCCTTCGTTCTCTCATTTTTTTTTCTTTTCCTAAAGTTGTCACCACATCAGCTCCTCTGTGAACCCTTGCTATTTCTCTCTTCGTGAAAAATTCTGTTCAGGCTCCATCCTAACATCAACACTATTGTGTATTGTGAATTGTAAATTCGCATTTCTGTTGTGCTGGCCCACAGTTTATAAATTTTTGTGTTTTCACAGTTGGAACTATGGTTATTATACGATGATGCTCAATAAAAAAGGGGAGGGGTATTAGGGCAGGTATTTGGTGTAGTGGTTAAGATACCACCTGGGATGCCTACGTTTCATACCAGAATATGTGGGTTCAGATTCCCACTCTGCTGATTCCAACTTCCTGCTAATAATGTGTACCCTGAGAGACAAAAGGTGACACCTCAAGTATTTGGGTCTCTGCCACCTACCTACATGGGAGATTAAATTGAGTTCTGGGCTCCTGGCTCTGTTCTGGTCTATATCCAGATGTTGCAGGCATTTGAAGAGTGAACCAGCAGACGGTAGATCTCTGTCTCCATCTCTCTACCTTTCAAATTAAAAAAAAAATTGTAATATGTATTGAATAAAGAACTAAATATATACACATACACATTTTTATCAGAATACAGTTTTGACTTGAAAATTTATTCTTTTCAAACCACAAGAGAATAATAGGAAAGCCAAAGCAACTGAATGAGGGAACAGACTAGATGGGCAAACTGAGAACAAGCTGAAGAGATGCAGAAATGTATAAGTAACTGGGAAGAAGGTGGTCAAAGTGTCCTGCTGGGAGATCAAACATCTTTGACGCTGCAGGAGACCAGCTGAACAACAGCAAAAACTCGAGGCGATATCTGGAGTATTTAGATACATAATCAACGATCAGATGCGGCAAGATCCAATTCTGAACTGGCGCCTTCTGTGCAAGTGAGATATTGAATCATTACTAGTTCTTTACTAGACCAAATTTCCAAAGACTGACAGATGTTGCTGAAAAACTCCTTGGTCTGATGTCTCACTCTTGACTCAGATCTCCGTTTTATTCAGCCCTGGAGAAGGAAGAAACAGGAATCAGCTAACTTTGTTATTTCACTATATGTGCTTCAGAAATCCAAGGCACGGCACACACAAACATCATCCTGTGGCACTGGAATCAACTCTAAGAGGCCAGGATGTCCTTGTCTGCTGCTTGGAGCTGGACCCATCTTTAAGGCAGCAGAGTTCCTTCCTTCAAAGGTATTGGTCATATTAAGTTCCAAATTAGACCTCTCACAATGGGTTAAGCAGTTGCTAGGTATGCCTGTACTCCGTGTTGGAGGGCCTGGGATGGAGTCACATATCTGCTTCCAATTCAGCTTCCTGTAAATGCACCTGAGAGCCAGCAGGTGATGGCTCAAGTCCTTGAGTACCTGCCACCCACGTGGGAGCCCTGCATGCGGCTCATGGTTCCTGGCTTTACCTGGTCTAGCCATAGCTGTGGCAGGTACTTGGGGAGTGAACAAGCAAATGGAAAGTTGCTCTCTCATTTGTTCTATCTTCCTGTATCACTCTGCCTTTCAAATAAATAAAAATGAGTAAACATTTTAAAAATGGCATAAGCCTCTAGAGATGTTAAGTAGGCAGGTGGCTATAGGAGTCTGGAGGCAGCGCAATAATCTGGAGATAAGAATTAGCAGAATTTGGGCATAAATATGCTATTGGATGTGGTCATCTTAGAATATAGGAAAAAAGAGAGAGAACATTTGCCAGGAAGCAGAATGTTTTTGCTGAAAACTCTAGTCAAACTTTTAAGTCAGGAGTCAATGAACTAAGGCTTGGAGGTCAAATCTGGCCTACCAACTATTTTTGTTCAGTCATTGAGGTGAGAATGGATTTACATTTTTAAGTGTCGGGGAATATCCAAAGAAGAATATTTCATGACACATGAACATTATATGAAATCTGAATGAATAAGTAACGACCTGTTAGACTACAGTCATGTTTGTTTATATTTTGTCTATGTCTGTTTTCTTGCTGTAGTGGCAGAGCTGACAAGTGGTAATAAGGTGCAAAGCCAAAAATATTTATTCTCTGGCCCTTTACAGAAACAGTGCATGGGCCCATGGTATTGTCTGAGAATGTGAATTTCAGTCCTGCTTAAGGCCACTGTGGCTACCCCCAGTGTTTACTGGACTAAAGAAATGACGTCACAGGGGGAGGGCTGCTGAGACACTTGCTGAGAAGTGGGTCAGAGCCCAGATGTGACTGAGAACCCCCAGACTGAATCATGTCTGAGACCAACTTACCCCAGACTCTTCAGGTGCCTAAGTAGTAAATTCACTTTGTTGTATGATTCAGGTGAGGATCAGTTCTCTATCACCCAAAACCAAGACTCCTAACTTCTAGAGCTCTAAGATCCAGATGTAACCTCAGTCCTTATTGTCCTCGGAAGGCCCAAACTTCACTCAAATTTCCCATTCCTTCATCTACAGCAGTCCCAAACCATTGCTGTAATTTTGACAAATTCACAGACTTGTTCTCATCCTTGTCTTACCAATACCATACCCATGATGTATACTGTCACCCATTATATCTCATCAATAGCTTCCCAAGCATACACACAGATTTTATGACTATGTTTTTTTCCATTTTACTTAAGGGCTGAGGGATCATTGAAAGAGCTCACTTCATGCACAGTACGACCTCTTATTATCTCCTGACTATCCATTATGGTCTCCTTGTTTTACTCTCTTATTCTTAAATTTCCAAAGCAAATGATTTCTTTACTTCGTAGGATGAGTAACTATCCAAGTGTGGCTGAAACTGTCTCTGTTTTTAGGACAGTCCTGGTATTTGTTCTAAAAGTTCCACATCCAAAGAAATGTCTCATTTCTGGGCAAATCTGGAATGCCAGTGACCTTCTCTCTCCATCTTGAATAGATTCACCTGCTTCTCCAATAACTGTGTGTGTGTGTGTGTGTGTGTGTGTGTGTGTATACAATTCATCCATATGTAGCAAACTATACCACCAGGTTTGTGAACAAGGGGTTTTTGAAAAGTTCATGAAAAATCACATTATGAAAAAGCTGCTGCATAGATTCCAAATTTTTTTCATGTAAAGAAACTTATGTTTAATTCATTTTTCCATAAACTTTTTTGAAGTGCCTTGGGAAATACACTCTATGATACCTGCATGATAAAACGAACACCATATTTCTCAGAAGGTGTCCCCGGCACTAAGACGCATGACTGCGCTTTGCCAGATGAGGAGCGCCCTCACAGAGAGGGCTGTGTTTGTTTTTGTTATTTCAAGGCTCATGGTTCCTCCAGTCTCTGCCTAGTTTAAATCACTCCCCAGGGACTTCAAACAATTATTTTAATTCGGCTTTATAATTGTTTTCACTGTTTTAATGGCAGACAGTTCAGTAAACACTCTTTTACTGTCACCAAAATTGAACTCTTACCTTGTCATCGTTAAACAAAACAATCTCTCCTCTTTCTAGGCATAACTGAATTGTAAGAATGCAAGAATGCAATAATAGTAAGAAATAATTGTTACTGGGCTCCAATGTTTGCCAGAGACTCTTCCAAGTGTCTTATTTATCACAAATTTACAGATGACAAAATTGAAGTTCAAAGTTGAGAAGATTCTTCAAGTTCATGCAGGTGGTATAGGAAAGCCAGGGCTCCAATCTATACTGTCTCGTATCAGAGCTGGCTGGTTGGCTGTTTTCACCACAGCACTACACTGCTATTCAAGTATAGGCTGTTGTCCCTTGATAGAGGCAGTTCTGAGTGAATTTAAATTTATAATACAGAACTAAACTGAATAACCTTTATAGTCCTTTAAACTTATTGATCTATTATCCTATAAAAGTGATAATTCCAAATCAGATAAAATATAATTTCCATGCTAGAAAAAAATATTTTCCCTCAATCAGAAATCTAGAAAATGGACACATAAGATAGTGTTTCTATTTGTGCTCAGCTCCTGCAGAATCTTTCTTTTTCCTGTTTCAGAATTTGACTTCCACCACTTCAAGCAGAACAGTCTCTCTGTGGTTCCCTGGATGGCTGCAGCACTAGTTGTATGTTGTGTTCATTCTGAATGCAGTGTCAAGATTGATCAACCAGCTTACCTCAGCCAGTTCAAAGCATCAGCCTTTGAAGTCTTGAAAAACAGCTGCTGCAGTGTTTTTCTAAGCCACCCCAAATATATTTGAAAAATATTTTAACCAGAGAAATTGCTCTAAGAAAAAAACCCACTGAAGTGTTTTTCCTCATTCAGAAATAAAAATATTTTTAAGACTCAAATGAATCTTCCCTTCGTTGCCATCCCTGCCTTGCTGCATGCCTCCTACATGGTTCTCAGGATGCTAATCAGAAATGGATATTGTTTTGCAAAATAAAATAAATGACAAATCATTGAGAGAACAGCTCACCATTCTTGAAACTGACTTAGAAAATGTATTGCATTTTATTGCTGGCTACTGTAGAAGACAGAGTTTACTTACAGTATGTTCTCAAGAGGACTCACAAGAAAAAACTGTTTTCTAGAATTAGTGTGAGGACTATAAACCAGTACGTTTCCTTAGTACAAAGTCTTTTTTCCCTCACGACACTGTTGATCCTATAATGTGCTCTATTTACCTGCTAACAGGAGCCACAAAAGCCTACAGGCAAATCTGCAGTTGACTCCCAGCAAATGTAAAGGATTTATGACTTTTTAAAATTTAAGGTATACAAACTTAATGCACCTCATTCATACAAATTTAGGAACATAATGATCCCTCCCACCCTATGTTCCCTCCTGCCCACCCCCCCACCCCCCACCTTTCTTTGTCTTCCCTTATTCCCATTCTTATTATTTATGAAGATCTATTTTCCGTTAACTTTATACTCATAAGATTAATCCTACACTAAGTAAAGAGTTCAACAAATAATATGAAGAAAAAAACCAACAACAACACTGTTCCTCAACAGTGGAGTAAAGGGCTGTTCAAAATGATCATATCTCAAAGTGTCAATTTCACTACTCTGGATTACCTTTTAGGTACTCTGTTAGTTACCACAGATCAGAGAGAACATATAGTATCTCACTTTTTGGGGCTGGCTTATTTCACTAAGTATAATGGTTTCCAGTTGCATCCATTTTGACACACGACAGGATTTCATTTTTTCTTTCTATAGCTGAGTAGTACTCCATAGTGTATATATACCATAATTTCTTTATCCAGTGTTCATTTAACAGACATCTGGGTGACCCCATATCTTAGTTACTGTAAACTGAGCTGCCATCAATGTGGGGGTACAGGTCACTCTTTCATATGCTCTTTCCTTTTTGTTTGGGTGAATTCCCAGGAGTGGGATGGCTGGATCATGTGGTAGGTCTCTGTGGAGATTTCTGAGGTATCACCACACTGTCCTCCACAGTGGCTGGACCAGTTTACATTCCCACCATCAGTACCATTTTTCCCCACATCATCACTAGCATTTGTTGTTTACTGATTTCTGTATGAGAGCTAATCTAACTGGGGTGAGGTGAAACCTCACTGTGGTTTTGGTTTGCATTTCCCTGATGGCTAGTGATCCTGAGCATTTTTTCATGTATCTGTTGGCCATTTAAATTTCCTCTCTTGAAAAATGCCTGCTCAAGACCTTTGCCCATTGCTTAACTGAAGTGTTTGTTTTGTGTTGTTGAATTACTTTAGCTCTTTATAGATTCTGGATATTAATCCTTCATCAGTTGCATAGTTTGCCAATATTTTCTCCCATTCTATCAGTTGCCTCTTCAATTTGCTGAGTGTTTCTTTTGCAGTGCAGAAGCTTCTTAGCTTGATGTAATCTCATCTGTCAATTTTGGCTTTGATTGCCTGTGCTTCTAGAGTCTTTTTCAAGAAGTGTTTGCCTATCCCAATGTTTTGCAGAGTTTCCCCAATGTTCTCTAGTAATTTGATGGTATTGGGCCATAGATTTAGGTCTTTGATCCATTTTGAGTGGATTTTTTTGTAAGCTATGAGGTAGGGGTCTTGTTTCAAAAACAAAACAAAAATCAAAACTGACTTCACTCCTGGCTCCATCTAACTTTCCATTCTTTTCTTTTCTTTTTTTTTGACAGGCAGAGTGGACAGTGAGAGAGAGAGACAGAGAGAAAGATCTTCCTTTTGCCGTTGGTTCACCCTCCAATGGCTGCTGCGGCCAGCGCACCGCTCTGATCCGAAGCCAGGAGCCAGGTGCTTATCCTGGTCTCCCATGCAGGTGCAGGGCCCAAGCACTTGGGCCATCCTCCACTGCCTTTCCAGGCCACAGCAGAGAGCTGGACTGGAAGAGGAGCAACCGGGACAGAATCCGGCGCCCCAACCGGGACTAGAACCCGGTGTGCCAGCGCCGCAAGGCAGAGGATTAGCCTGTTGAGCTGTGGTGCCCGCCCCTTTCTTTGCTTTTTTTTTGTGTGTGTGTGCCTAATTTTTTTTAATTGATCTTACCTATATAAGATCTATACTTCTAAGCTACCTTAAATCTTTTTCTTTCTTTCTTTCTTTCTTTTTTTTTTTTTTTAGTAAATCTGAAGATAAATAATAAAATAGTCTGGATTTGACTACCATTGCTTTAAAAAAATGTGAACCGTTGGCCAGCGCCATGGCTCTCTTGGCTCATCCTCTGCTGCGGTGCCAGCACCCTGGGTTCTTGTCCCAGCTGGGGCACCGAATTCTGTCCTGGTTGCTCCTCTTCCAGTCCAGCTCTCTGCTGTGGCCTGGGAAGGCCATGGAGAATGGCCCAAGTGCTTCGGCCCTGTACCTGCATGGGAGACCAGGAGAAGCACCTGGCTCCTGGCTTCAGACTGGCACAGCATGCTGGCTGAAGCAACCATTTGGAGGGTGAACCAATGGAAGGAAGACCTTTCTCTCTGTCTGTCTCTCTCTCTCACTGTCTAACTCTGCTTGTCAAAAAAAAAAAAAAAAAGTGAACCATCAAGTGGTAAACAAAATTTGAAAGCCAAACAAGAACCTGGAAAAAAAAATCACAAATTACATGAAAAGAGTTCATATCCTTGAGACTGAGGAACTTTGGAAATCAATAAAAAAAAAGATGAATATATATGTACAAAGCTAAGCAAAGGCCTGGAGAGGCATAAAGGCCCTGAGTAAAAATTGCATTAAAAGGGTGACAAAATGTCAACTTTGTGTCCCTGTAAAGGAACACAAATCTAAATGTAATGGGAACTTACATTCATTTGTTTCCTTAAAAATCTCCCTACCTTGGAATCTGACGTGCAGGAGGAACAGACCTTCCAATAACTGTGCTTACAAAATGCAGCGAGTATGACAGGGGCAGAAGGGCCCTCATGCAGGTTACAGGGAGGAAGTGGGAAAGATGGGCTCTGTGATCCGGGAGATGCCTGGACTGAGTCTGGAATGAGGAGTTTGGGTTACAAGATGTGAGCTTCTTTTGAAATTGCTAATTGATGCCTGAAAGTTGCAAACATGTACATGCTGTGGAATGGCTAAATTGAGCTAATGAACATACACATTACCTCACATATGAGAGTACTTTAAAAGATTATGGAAAATGGAATTAAATGATAAGTGCATTTTGGTACAAAAAATTGGAAATCCACACATATGCATCTCTTCAAAAAAGCTTATAAAATGCATATTATGAAAAAAGAATGCACAGATTTCCATTTTTTGCACAAAAATAAACATTTAAAAATTATTGGTTGTATTTATTTCAAAGGTAGAGAAATAGAAGCAGTAGAGAGACAGATAGATACAGATCTCCCTTTCACTGATTCACTCTCTAAATACCTCCAATGGCTGAGGCTGGAGCTAAGCTGAAGCCAGGAGTGAGGAGTTCAATACAGATCTCCCAGGTGAGTGGCAGAAACCGAATTACTTGAGCTATCACTGCTGCCTCCCATGGTGCACATTAACAGCAAGCTGGAATGGGAAGTGGAGCTGAGACTCAAACTGGGCACTGTGACAAGGGATGTAGGCATCCCAAGTGTCATCTTAACCACCATGCCAAATGACCATCCCAAACATATATTTCAATTCTGTTGTTTTGCATGAACATTCTGAAGTACTCTGTTAGCAATTTTCAAAACTACAACATATTGTTATTAACAATAGTCACCATGTTGTACAATAGATCTCATGAGTGCTATTTCTCCTATCCAACTGAAATTTTGAACCCTTTGGCCAACAATCTCTCTAATGCTTCCTACTCCCATTCCACCTTGTCCCTGGTTCTATGCTCTACTTCTTGAGTGCAAGTTTTTTAGATTTCACATTTAAGTAATATCATGCAGCATTTGTCTTTCATGCCTGGCTTATTTAACTTAACATAATGTTCCCTGGGTTCATGCATGTTATCACCAGTGACAGGAATTCCTTCTTTTTAAAGACTGAATATTATTCTATTCCGAATTCTATCTGCACATTTCCTTTATTCATTCATCTGCGGATGGACACATGGGTAAATTCCATACCTTGGCTATTGATGTCTCCTGGACATAATGGTTTCAATTCCTTTGGGAATATACTTAGAAGTGGGACTGCTGAGTCAGATGTGAGTTGTTTGAAAGTAAAGACTGCTGGTTCTGTGGCTTAGTAGGTTAAGCCACCGCTTGCAGCATTGGAATCTCAAGGGTGCCGGTTTGAGTCCCTGCTGTTTCACTTTCCATCTGGCTCCCTCCTAATGTGCCTGGGAAAGAAGTGGAAGATGGTCCAAGCACTTGGAACCTGGATGAAGCTCCTGGGTTTTGGCTTTGGATTGGCTCAGCTCGAGCTATTGTGACCATTTGGAGAATGAACCAGAATGAACCAGACGAAAGATCTTTCTCTTTCCCCATCCTTCCCTCTCTAAGTCTGCCTTTCAAATAAATAAATATATCTTTAAAAAGAGAAAGGACTGACTAAGTGTCATTCCTCATGTACTTCCCCCCCTCCTTTTTTTTGGACCTGGCATGTGGTGCAAATTTGATAAATATAATTTAAAATAAAAAGAGGAAGAACATCTTTGCCAAGAAGCAAAAGTACAGAGTAATGAATAAAATCTATCAAATTAAAAAAAATGTGTGCTTTAGTGAATGAGTGAAATACTAACGTATGGATCAAAGAGAGATTAAATGACCAGCCTCCAAAGCACAAAATGAAGATTTTTTTTTCATTTTGTGAATCATCACCATATACTTTATTACTAGGAAGAACTGTGCACAATTCCTTTGTATCTAATTATATACTGATTATTATAACTGCATTTTATCCAAACCACCATGCATAAACACTCCCAACTTGAGCATTTTCTCAGTTAATTAGCTCTGAAAAGGACCTTCTGTGGTGCATTTAGGAATTATGGACAGTTGTCTCATGTGTTGATACTTTTCAGTCTACACCATGTTTGTTTTTTCTCTTGGGTACTGGGGAAGATAATCAGAAAGCCTATATGAAATACACTTAAATGTTAACATTGGTTATTTCACAGTGGTGGACTTCTGAGTAACTTTTATTTTCTACTTTGCACCTTTCAGTTTTTTTATATATTCTCTACATGAGTTCTGAATTGCTTTTATGCTGATGAGAAAAAAGAAATCAGTCCAAGACATTCTTGTGAATCTTGTGGGAGAGAATTAAATTAGGAAAGTTGGGAAAGTACTTAGAAATCTTTGAATTTAGAAGTCTACTCAGTTTTTACATTGTGGACAATTTAAAGGGAGGGTCAGGGCAAGCTTATACTTGAGCAAAATCCCGTCTTAAGCTTGTTCCATCCCAAGCTGTTAAATATAAAATGCATAAATGTTATAACAAATATCAAATAGAAGCCAAAGCAATTCATCTGTAATTAATTTTGCATGTCTCCAAAGTTCCAGTTGAGAATGTATTTGTTGCAATAAAATTCCTATGTATCTTAACCCAGCTTTTTAACTAGTGAATTTAATTACAGAGAAAGCTGCTGTCACTAAAGCCTTCTTCTTAATCAAGCCTATGTTTATGCTTAAAAAAAATCTGTTGCCATGGAAATTGTAGTGTCAAAGTTGCAACTTATAAGGCTCTACTGAAGTGGAAAGCAAAAATAGGAAACGAGTCTTCTGTAAAGAGAAACTTCATACATTTTTTTAAAAACTTTGAAATTATGGATGGTAGATGGATTTTGTAAGTGAGCCTCATTTTGTAATAACAAGCAGTCATATAAAAAAGTTTCAATATATCTAATTTTGGAAAATCAAATAATTTAAAGGATAATGAGGGAGTTTGCAATTACTAGGAAATGCACTGAAAATCTACCTCAATTTAATAAAACATTTATTATGCTTCTACTTATCTTACATTAAAAATTCTTATTTTCATAGATTGACTTTTCTAAAATTGGGAGTGTGCACATAGTTTAAACACTAGTTTCAAAGTGATTTTTTTTTTACTTGTCATGAAAACCCCAATAATGAAGCCAGATGTGTTACTCACAGGCATATAATGAGATATGACTCACAGCTCACATTTGATGGTTATTTACTGATAGGTGAGCCAATAACCCTGCAAAGCTTGTCAGCCAACAAGGAGAAGAAGGTAAATAATATGCTTATTTTTACTTTACGTAACATATCATGCATGAAAAAAGTATAGATCAATATAAGAAACATTCTGTTTAAGAAAGAAAACTTTACAGCTACATAGGAAACCTCTTGGACATTCATTTTTCCTTTTGTCCAAGAGGTGACCACAATCTGAATTTGATTCAACCATCAATTATGTTTTTAAAAGCTTTGCATGTTTTTAAGCTTTGGGTAAGTGGTGTGTTCAGCATATATATACATACACACACATATATTTATTTAAATAAAATTCCTTGCTTTTTCTTTTCCTTACTTTTTAAAGTGAATCGGGGCTGATACATGTCTCTTTCATTAATGTAAGCATTATGTTTAGTATTTCACTATTCATTCATTTAAAAATCTGTATAATATTCTCTCATACGACTGCAGTATTTTTTTATTTGTCCTTTCTCCCCCTAAGGGATATTGAGTAGGTTTTCATTGTTTTTGCTATTAGAATAAATGCATCAAGTGCACATTTTTGCCAAGTCTCCTTGGTCACATGGGTAGGGGTTTCTTTTGCATAACATACCACAAGCATTTCAAATATGAGAAAATGACAAAAAAAAGAAGAAGGAGTAGTTAAGCAAAGGAATTCTGGCCCCATTGGTTTCCTCTTCTAACCTGCAGATCGTGACTTGTATAATGCTATGAACACATACATAATATTAAATAACTAAACATATTCTTATAGATTGAAGAAATTCTTGATATCATATACATATATATATAATTTAAATTCCAATGTTTTATGAATGCTATATAAGTTTCAAGATAAATCAGGAAAAAATGAGCTCAGATTCAAACTTAGTACCCCTTGAGTTAAGGTTCCAAGGCTGTGCTATGAAAACAGAATGGCACAGAACTCTGTGCCAAAGAACACCCTAGGAGCCAAGTGGGCAGGGCTTGGGGAAGGGCTCTAGGAGTCCAGGGAGCAGACACCTTTCTGTTGAGGTGTGATGGAGGGATTTGCATTATGTTGTCTGGAAGGGAAGAAATAGCACTACTGACCAGGGGCAGAAACTAGGTTTCTACTCTGCAGAAAAGCACTCTTCTGCCCTTGTAATTCAGGGAAGTGAGCAAGTCAGCTGAGCTGGGGAATGTGTAAAGTGCCTCCACAGGAAGCCAACCCAGACCACTACATTTCGGCCTCTGAATAGCTGGCAGGTGGTCAATTTCTACAGCAATCTCTTGGAGATTGATATGAGGTTTTAACACCTGTCTTTTAGCTTCAAACTGATTCCGATTCTCTCCTCCTTCCCCCGCCTTTTGTCCTCTGCTTCCCTTCTTCTCCCCCTTTTAGTTTGCCTCCTGTCATTCTCTATTATAAGTAAAACAAATAGGAAACACTGCAGAGGTCTGCTAGAAAGCTTTTGCAGAGGGCCTGTACTGTGGCTCTGTGGGTTAATCCTCCACTTGTGGCACCGGCATCCTACATGGACTCCAGTTCTAGTCCGGGCTGCTCCTCTTCTGATCCAGATCTCTGCTATGGCCTGGGAAAGCAGAAGTTGGCCCAAGTGCTTGGGCCCTGTACCCATGTGGGAGACCCAGAAGAAGCTCCTGGCTCCTGGCTTCGGTTTGGCAAGCTCCCAGCGTTGCAGCCATTTGGAGAGAGAACCAATGGATGGAAAACCTTTTTGTCTCTTCCTCTCACTGTCTGTAAATCCATCTCTCAAATAAATAAAATCTTTATAAAAAATAAGAAAGCCTTTGCATATATCGTATGTTGCATTTTTGAAAAAGCAGCTGCAAATCTGTTACATGGTCATTTAAAGGAATCCTGAAAGACATTTCTGGAAGCAAATCCATCTTTCATTCCGGTTTTGTTTTGTTGGTACATCAGCCCAGTTCAGCATTTCCTCACCTCCTTGCACAGAAAGTTCCCTCTTTAAGTGGTCAGTGTTGCTCCTATTTTGGAAGAAATGGAAAATTTCTGGAACAAGAGTTTGAGATGGGGAAATTGACTGTGGTGCAGTTTTAGATACTGTTTCTCTCAGGCAAAACAACACCCCACCATATTTTTCTGAAAATGAGAAAAAGTAAAAATAATGTGCTGAAACATTACATGGCAGTACTTGAAAAAGTTCATAGAAATGGAATTAAAAGTAGAGTTTATTTTTTAAAAAGATTTATTTATTTGAATTTCGGAGTTAATAGAAAGAAGGAGACACACACACACACAGAGCGAGCGAGCGAGCAAGCTTCCATCTGCTGGCCCACTCCCAAGATGGCTGCAATGACTGGGGCTGGGGCGGGCTGAAATCAGGAGCAAAGAGCTTCTTCCAGGTCTCCATGTGGGTAGCAGGGGCCAAACAGTTGGGCTGTCTTCTGCTGCTTTTCCCAGGACATTAGCAGGGAGCTGGATTGGAAGTGGAGCAGCTTTGTCTACTACACCACAATGCTGGCCCCATAAAAGTCTGAGTTTATTTTGATCAAAATGATTTGTAAATCCATGCCTAATTTTTTTCATAATACACATTTTGCATATAGTATTGAAAAAATTGTATCAAAATAAACTAGTACTTTGATTTTACTTTTCCATGAGCCATTTGAAGTATCCTTGTATTATGTACAATAGTTGGAAGAGCCCCGCTTCCTCCTGCAGAAACCAATGTATGGGCACAGATGTTATCATGTACCACCCCTTCTGCCATGCTTTCTTGGGACATCCATTCAGGTCTGCAAGTCAAGCTGAGGTACCACTCTTTCTACCTCTCCCTTGAATTTCAATTTTCCAGACCTTGGAGGAGGTGCTAGGGGATGGGAAGCCAGCTTGAGCTCAGATTCTACAGTTCAGATTTAAAACCTGTCTCTCTGTGACTGGGATCTGACTGTGATCCTTGGGCAAGTCACTCAGCTACCTTATGCTTCTGTTTCCTCATCTGTAACATGGGGACAATCATTTCCTCATCCGCAACATGGGGACAATCATACCAGGTGCATTGTGATCCTCATTCTTCTGAAGGCAGAGGGAGATAATGCTCGTGAAGGAAATGCTAATTCAGTGTCTGGCCTGGGAAATGCTCCAGAAAGTGTGGACAATAATGGTAGTGGCAATGAAGGTGGGAGTATTGGCAATACATTTTTCTCCTTCTTCTTTCCTTTTTAAAGCTCCATAAAGCCATCTTACCGGGGTCATATCCATCCATCAATCTACCCACCCAACTATGTGCTAGGCGTTTTTCAAGGGTTCTATAAAATAGTACATGCATTTACATTCATTTATGCTTAAAATTAAAAATAATGAAAAGCACCCAACTAGTAAAACTAATCACAAGGGATGGAAGATGGACAATTAGCATTAGGTTGAAGTCAATGGCCTTGGATACTGGTCATGCTATATTTCCACATCTGTATTAAATGTATTGGTAATCTGTTGTTCTTTTCTTGTGCTTCATGGCCAAACTTTGCATGATAATTCCATCTTCTTCCATTGAGAAACATAACCCCTTCCAGGCGCTCTCTGTCCCAGTAGAGAAACTTTTAAACCCTAGTTCCAGGTCAAAGGTCTTCGAAGCCTTCACCACACAGGAACTATCACCAACTGAATGGCTTTCCTGAATAATTCAAGCTTTATTTCACATGAGAATGGAATTTCCAAGCAGTGCTTCCTCCCCACCATCCATGCCCCACTCTAAGTTCACCAGTAAATATTTTGTTCTTTTCTCTTTCATTACAACATAGTTTCCTGTGGGTCTTCTTGCCCTTTGTGTCTTTCCCTCCCATCATATTCTGCATGCTTATCTTCTCTAGCAACCAAGCCATTCTTCACTCTCTTCATTCCTTTCATTCTCCCAATATTTACTGAATGTTAACTAGTGCCAGAAACTTGCTTAGTAGTGTTACCCCTTTCCTTATTCACCTTTAATGGTAGCCTATAAGCCGGTAGCCTTCATTGTAGTTCACATTCCAAGTTTACCTTAACCGCACACCACACTTCAGATAGGTAGTAGGCAAGTCCTTTGCAGATCCACTGCATAAATTTCCGTTCAGTTCTCCTGTTGAATCCCTATTTCTAGGAAACATTTTCAGCAAAATTTCAACCACCAAGACCCTTCCTATCTGTAAATGCATCGGTAATGACTCCTTCCCTCTGTGTAGCGTGCTAGGATAACTTTAGCTTGATTATTCCCAGACTTTGAAATTTCATGGGTTCTACATTTCAAAAATTAGGGCCTTATATAAGGTTGCATTTTTTTCCTTTTATTTTCACAGGAGACCATTTAAAAATTCCAGTTACCAGCTAATATAAACACTATTTCATAAAAGAAAGGCCTTTGTAACATCAGTAAGAATTAATAAACTCAATACATGAAATCCATTTTGCTTTAGAAAAGCACATTTTCAAAATTATTTTCTTATTTTTGCCATTCAGGGGCTGTCATCTGGGAAACACTCATGGTGTTATTGTTAGATGCTCAATAGAGCCAGAAATGCATGGTCCTCTTCTCTGCCAGTAATAATACTCTTAACACTCTATTACTACATCAGGCATGGTGTTAAGTACCTTATTACACTAGCTCATTTATTTGATACAAATAGCAATCCCATGAGAAGGACATTAATATGTTATTTCTACAGATAAGGAAACAACGGCTTAAGAATTCAAGTTAATTCTCCTATAGTAGGAAAGCTGGTAAGTAGGGAAGTTACTATCCCAATCCAGGTTTATATAATTCCTGAACTGGTACCCTAAAATTCTATGCAATATCACCTCTAAAAATTATCAATTATTATAGACAGTCTAATTTGGTACATATTTCTTCCCAAGCCATATAGACAAACTTCTGAAGTTGAACTTATCACATCTTGAGGTTGAATCCAGGATTTCCCAACACTGGCAATTACTGACATAGGGGCTGGATAACTCCATGTTGTGGAGGCTGTCCCCTGCCTTGTAGGAGCTATATCTGTGGCCCCTACCCACTAGGTGCCACTATCTTGTGGCATCTTCTCCAGGTATAATTTCCAAAAATATCACTAAGGGACAAAAATCTCCTCCAATTGAGAACAACTGGCTTAATCGAACCTTGGTCTGAGTATGTCTAAAATCACCCTAAATATAAGCTATCACAAACATGGAAATAGTTGCATTTGCATAAACATATTTTATATGAACAGCTCTGTTAGATGGTTTTAATAATCAATAGCATTGTCACTTAATTCAAATACAATTCAAGACTGTTCTCAAAACTACAGTTCTTAAGGAAATTTAGGTTGTCTAAAAAATAATTTTATTTTGCTAATTATAAGGATAGTTCTGAGCACTTACTTCAAGTCAAGAAAAACAAAAGCAATTAAGTGTTTTTGAGGTTACCTGCAAAGGGTGTTCAGGGAATGATTGACACTATCCAGTTGAAAAGGCTTCCGTTGGATACAGTGCAACCATTAGCGAGATCAAAAAGTCTCTCAAGATTGAATATGGAGAGCAGGGAAACATCAAATGGGATCTGAGAAAAAGCACATAAACATTTATTTAATGGTTCCAAACTGTTGACTGATGCAAATTTTTCACAATACCCAAATACCAATTTTATATAATAATTTTTCCATGAAAGACAGTTAACGTCGGTGTGTGAGGTAAGGCACACAGCTTTGGATCTCCACGCTGCTGAAATGTCACAAATATTGTTCTCAAACCCATCAAGATTCATATGTTAGCTAGCCTATAAAATAGTAAATACTTATAAAAATTTGGACACTTTGCATTGGCATAATAATTATACATAGTTCCCAAAGTAGGATTTTTGGCCCTGTTCTTAATGAAACGTTTTCCTTGATGATGGACTGGCTGGTTGACAAATTTTCTCTCTCCCTTATTTTGAGCATATGTCTTGCCACAGTGAAGGAGGAAGCATTAGCTAATTATGCCTGGAGATTGCTTTATCTGAAAGAAACACCACGTTACCATGTCCAAGGGCTAGTGCATCTAAGGTCAATGTGAGCGGGCTCAGAAATGGAAAATAAAATCTGATTTTGTGGTCATGGTTTTATTTATTTGACTATGGGAAGGGCAGAGAGGAAAGCACAAAGATGAAGGAAAAGAAGTGTTTATTGTGGACCCACTTCATGCTGATCTAGATAAATACACTTGAAGGTGAATGAGAAAATGCTATGCAGGGTGACCATGGTGATTTAGAAGTCTTGTAGGTCTGAATCCCAATGAAAATTTAGACAAGTTTTATTAATTTCTTGCCTACTTATTAACCGAACCATTCATTCCTTCTGTTCTCAAAAAAGTGTAACGAATCTAGAAGTTGAAGCTGGTTTTTATTCATTTTTTTTTCACTTAATTGTATTAAAAACAGTATTCTAGGGCGGCACCGCGGCTCATTAGGCTAATCCTCCACCTGCGGTGCCGGCACTCTGGGTTCTAGTCCCAGCTGGGGTGCTGGATTCTGTCCCGGTTGCTCCTTTTCCAGTCCAGCTCTCTGCTGTGGCCTGGGAAGGCAGTGAAGGATGGCCCAAGTGCTTGGGCCCTGCACCTGCATGGGAGACCAGGAGGAAGTACCTGGCTCCTGGCTTCGGATTGGCGCAGCGCGCTGGCCGTAGCAGCCATTTTGGGTGTGAACCAATGGAAGGAAGACCTTTCTCTCGGTCTCTCTTGTCTCACTGTCTAACTCTACCTGTCAAAAAAAAAAAAAAAAAGAGTATTCTAGTGCTTCTATAACTCCAAACAATAAAGATGTAAATAAATAAAAAATAAGAATATCCTCCTTCATTGATCAATTGTTATTTCATATTCCCAGATTGAGGAGTATCCTTCCATATGGTTTTGTATTTCTTTTTAAATTGGATAATTAGGTTTCCATGATTTTTTTTTCAATGAATGATATATAAGAGAAATCCCTCTTTAATCAATAGCGGAAGCAAAATAACTACTTGGAGTTTAAGAGTGAATGTTGGGTAAGCAGCTATGTGAGGTTGGATAAATTATTTAGTATGCTTGACTTTAATTTCCTCATCCATAAAATGAAATAATAATAATTCCTATATCATATTGCTCTTACAAGGACTGAATGAGTTTACACACATTAAACACTTAGAATGGTGGCTAGCACATAATGGTAACTCAATAAAGACTACATATTATCATCATTATTGACCATGGCATTTTTATAGCTACAGAACAATTCAGGAGATGGCTGTATCCTGATTTATTCTCTCATTCTCCACAGCAATTTTTCTACTTTTTGTACATGCCTGCCTATTTGTGTATATATCCTTGGTACAGGTCCATTTGATTTCTGTACTACTGATTCCCAAAAGTGGTTCTGTTTAGTCAAAGGGTGTTCATCTTTTATATTTTAGTATTTATTGCCAAATGATTTTTCAGATAGGTTGTGGCAATTAACATTTCAACCAGAAATATATGAGGGTTTCTCCACACTCCAGGTAGCAGATTATGGAAAGTAATAAATGTTTGATGTTGTTCTTTCACTCTTTCATTACTACTTTTTAGGAACTGGACAGAGACAGATGGACTGACTGAGGGCTCCCATTCACTGGTTTGCTCCCCAAATGCTTACAATGGCCAGGACTAGGAGCTGGGAACCAGGAACTCAATCCTTGTCTCTGATGTGCATGGCAGGAAGCCAGAATTGGGTGTGGAGTTGGGAATTGAACTCAGGCAGTCTGATAGGGACTGCTGGAAACTTAACTGCTAAGCCAAATATCCCTCTTTCATTACTATCTTTTTATTCAGAAAAAAAGAGGAAACATTTTAGCAGGATAATATTAGTTAGTTGATTAAAATTTCAAAACTGTATGTTTACTATGATTATTTTGGTTATATTTCATTGTTATTCAATTGCACTGAATATTTGATCTATTTCACAGAGATGACATATCTCATGTCACATTTAATATTCTTTAGCAGCTAAATTTCAAAGTAGTATTCAAAGAAACACTAATTAGCATTAAAATACTTGTATTTTCATTGGTATTATGTCTCTTTTATTGTGAAATTCCATCTTAAAGGTAGGGTTTTTAGAGATAGTATCTAAATTAGTTCTACTTAACATCAGAGTTATCTTCGTGACATAATTTATACACTAGTTACATATAGAGCATTTTGGCCTTTGACCCTTGTCATTGAACCTCCAGAAATAAGTAGTCATTTGTCAAAGGATGAAGATTAATTGCTGAGTTTATTTATGGAGGTCACAAGTGAAAGTTTCAGATTAGAAAGATAAAATCAAACAGTTGCCACCCAGGAGTTATTAATCCTTGTGTGTCCTCAGGAGAACACAAATCACCCTGAGGTGTCAAGACCCACTCTTGTGCTCTTATTCCTCCATTTCGAGACACCCAGGTGCTTTGAACCCTTTGGTAGACAGATACTTCAACTTTCAGCTGTATTTTCCTACTGCTCAAATCAATTCTTTTAAGTAAACTTCTGATTGAATTATATCTTACAGACGAAAAGTTAAAAAATGGTAACTTCATATATGTTTTCAAAATGAACATATTCATGTAATCATCTCTTGGTCAGTCTGTGAGGAGCTCTGGGGCTAAGCCCTGGTCGCTGAGCAGAGAGAGTGAGAGACAGAGAGAGAGAGAGAGAGAGATGTGTTTTTGCTTTTGTCATGTATATAAGTTAAAATCATACAATAAGTACTCTTCTGTGCCTGGCTTTTTTGATCAACACAGTACAGTCTTGTGATTCATCTATGCTGTGGAGTGCAGCAATGATTTGCTCATTCTAATTAATGCATAGTTCCTATTGTATGAGTGTATCACAATTCATTCATTTTTCCAGTTGATGGTCATTTGAGTGACTCAAAAAGTTGGTATTATGAATATGCACATGTTTTGGTGCACATATGTACACATTTGTATTAGGCATATATATGTGTATACACACACACACACACAAGTGGGATGGCCATTGGGCATGTGTACATGCATCTTTAAGCTGATGCTATCAGAGTTTTCTAATTTATACTACTACCAGTAATGTATGAGAGCTCCAGTTAACCATATATTCATAAACTGATAAAAATCTGGCCATTCTGGTCATTCCCTAACAACTAATGAAACCATATCTACATATAGGTCTCTTTGTTGAAGTGCAAGCCTTTTGTCCAATTTATATTGAGTTGTCTTTGACTCATTGATATATACAGTAATTCTTAATACACTCTAGAAATTAGTCCTTCATTGAGTTAGACATAAATATTTTCTCCTACTCTGTGACTTTCCATCTCAAATTTGATCCTAAAAATACAGTCCAATTTACCTGTCTTTTCTTTATGAGAGAGAGAGAGAGAGAAAGAGAGAGAGAACTCCCATCCATTGGTTCACTCCCAAATGCCTGCAATCCCTTAGGCTGTAAGCAGGATCTGTAAATTCACTCCTGGTTTCTCATGTGGGTGGCAGAAATCCTGGGTCTCCTACGTGGAGGACAGGGACTCAAGTATTTGAGTCATTATCTGTTGCACCCAAATTGGTTCACTCCCAAATGCCTGCAATCTGTTGCACCCAAGGGTTTGCATTAGCAGGAAGCTGGGATTGGAAGTGGAGCCAGGATTCAAACCCAGTTACTCTGATTCTGGATGCAGGCATTTCAAGTGGTATCACAACTGCTGCACCAAAAGTTCACCCCACATTTTTCATTTCAATTTTTTGCTCCTGCTATATAGAAATTAATGTTATATTTTCATTGATATATATATATAGCAACTTTGCTAAATTCACTTTTTTATTCTAAGAATTTAAATATTATTTTGAATTTTTTGTGAATAACGAGAGTTTTACTTCTTCCTTTTCCATATTTGTACCTTTTAAAAGTGTTTTCCTTATTTTACTAGCTAAGAACTCCCACACGATGTTAATTAAAATAATGATAGGTATCATTGCATATTATTAAGTGAGTTTTAAATTCAGAAGAAAGGATAAGGTTATTTAATCAGTGGCACTGTAAAGTTGTTTGCTACTGAAACTGCATCCTTATGTTTATTTATATCCTGTATCATTTTTATTAAGTTTATTGGTAGGCATTTTTTGCAATTAGTCTAAATTGACTTATAAAATATTTCTATTTTAAATTACTGTTCTTAGAAAAAGGAAGTTACTGACTTCTATATCCAGCAACATTATCTGACTCTTGGTTCTAATCGGTTCTAGAAACTCTTTAGTTTTGGTTTTGAAATTATACTATTTATAAATAAGTATCATTTTGTGTGTTATTTCTGAGTATTTTATTTACTGATTTTATTTTTTGTTGTATTGCAGTAGCTAAAATTTTAAAATGATGTTGATTCATATTTATTATTCCTAAAACATCTACAACAATTACGAGTAGAAATAGAATTAGATAACCACTTAAACATGGTCAGAGTAATTTATGAAACAAACATTAAATACATGAATTAAAAAAGCTACTGTAATCAAAATTATGTAGGCCAGGTTTCAAACTGTTACGTCAGGGGAAAATGCTAAACTTCTCACGGCCAAATCACATCAATACTATAAAGATGAAGACAACTTGAATATGCTTTAGGAAGTTAGAGTTATACCTTCTCTCCAGAGACCAGGATTTGAAAAGAGAAAATAAAATTTATGATATTTCTATAAAATGATAGAGTTAAAAATATTTTTCTTTAGAGATATTTCTTGACCTGATTCTATTAAATCTTGACTTTATTGGACATTTAAAGTAAGCCCACATAATTTGTTTATGAAGAGAATGAACCCAAGAGATCTGGAAGCTTTCAGGGACTTACCCCGGATCCTTCAGCTGGTCTAGGTCACAGCCAGAATTCACATTTAGGCAGACTGGCTCCTTAGAACACATCATCTACTACTTTGCTGCACTGACTTTTGCCTAGTGTCCAACTATCTTCTGAACTGCCTACTGCCATGTCTGTCAACCACTGCTGGGACCAAGGCTAACTGTGAAATGACCCTGGCCTATGTACCCTATCTCCAATTCCTGCCTGACTTCAGTCTACTGCTGGCTCAGTGGTATTCTGGATACCCACTTTTTTTATCTTCAGGTTTTTCATTTTTAATTTTATGGACTTCCATAGGAATTTTTTCAAATAAATTTAAGCTTCAAGGGAAATTACTGAATTTCTTTTTTTTTTTTTAAGATAGATTTATTTACTTGAAAGGCAGAGTTACAGAGAGGCAGAGGCAGAGAGAGAAAGAGAAGTCTTCCATCCACTGATTTACTTCCCAGATGGCTGCAACAGTCAGAGCTGGGCCAATCCAAATCCAGGAGCCAGGAGTTTCTCCCAGGTCTCCTACGGGGATTCAAGGGTCCAGACACTAAGGCCATCTTCTACTGCTTTCCCAGGCCATAGCAGAGAGGTAGACTGGAAGTGGGCATCTGGGACTCAAATCAGCGCCTGTATGGGACACTGGCACCACACATGGCAACTTCACTCAGTATGCCATGATGCATCTTTGTTTGTTTGACAAGATTAGGGGGGTGCAACAAGATGACAGCTGAATAAGAAACTCCAGTGATCATCTCCCTAAGAGACATCACTTTTAGCAGCTATTCACCCACCAACTCATATTCACAAAGCAAGGTGAGAGCTGACAGTACATAGTTTTTGTACAGTAATAAGACACCTTGAAGAAAGCATGGAGGAAGCTAATTGCCCATGTCACTCTTGCCTTAGCTCCAGGTAGAACAGCATGAAGAGACAGGCCTCATTTCTGCGTTGGGGGAGAGAAAGGAAATTAAGTCCAACCTCAGACTTGAAACCCAGTGCCAGTCCTATCATGACAAAAGCCAGTGTGAGACAGGGTTCCGTGATTCATGCTCCCAGGCTAGTACCTTCAGATTAAGTCTTGGGCTCCTCTTACCCAGGTGGCCAAAGGATTGCCTCTACCACTCCTCTCTCGATCTTCAGAAGACGAGGAAACAAGACTGCAGCTTCTGGGAAGTGACTGCCTTGTAGCTCAGAGCTGGGCTCCCAAAAGGCCCCACCCTCATGCCAGTGCTCACAGACAGAATTTCCAGATCTATCCGAGAACTGGGATGGACTCATTCTGTTATGTATCATTGTCAGCCCCCTGTAGGCCTGATGTACAATCTCAAGACTACACTGGGCCCAGTGACTGCAAGCCCTAGGTGTGACCAAGCTTAGTGTGAGCCTGAGTGGCAAAAGGGTTGCACTTTTCATCCCTCCTCCAACCAGTCTTGAGATGCAGTGCCAGGGTAGTAAAACCCAACACTGAGCAGATCCTAATGGTCCCCATTCTCCAAGCCAGTGTCTAGGGATGGAGACCTTGGATCTTCCCAAGAGCCAAGTAGAGTCTTGTGGCCCAATCTGATCAGAATTATACTCCAGTGAACATCATACAATGGCTAGTTAATGTGGGTCCAGGCTGTGAGCATACATCAGCAGCAGATAGAACGTAACAGAGAAGGCTTTGGTCCTACATCTATGCTGTGTTGGTCACAGGACAAGGTATCTAGGCCTACCTCAGCCCCAGAAGAGGCTTGCAGAAATAGATTACCCCTTTGTACACTTTCCCCAGTTCGCTCTGAATAGCACAGATACTACAGATTTGGGACAAACTTGGGCTTGGAGCAGCCTCTAAGTTCAAACAGTGACAACATATAAACAGAAAATTACAGCAAACCTCAGCTTAAAGCATGATCTGGTATTCAAAGAAATGTAACAGTCCACTTAGAATTTCTGGAAAGACAGCCACAAACAAAGTCAGATTATGAAGATTTAACAAAAACATGTAATCCTTCAATTTGCAGATGCTATTTTACATCTGCAAGCATGAAGAACTGTCAGAGAACAGTGACCTCACCTAATGAATAAAACAAGAAGACAGAAACCAACTGGATAGCAAATGATATTTGCAAATTCTTAGATGAAGAATTCAAAATAGCTGTTTTAAGGAAACTGAATGAACTTGAAGAGAACATGAGAAAAATTTAATATTCTAACAGAGACTTAAGAAAAAGATGGAAGTAATTTTTCAAAAATTAGAAGTATTCTAAAAAAAAAACAGATATCATGAAAAGTACACTAAGAAAGAAGAAAAACACAACCAAAGTCATCAATAGCATCCATGATGCTATGGAACAGTAGGACTTGTTACTTTTATCTGTGTTTTGGTGACTATACTTCACAATGTTATATACTATATAAAGAGAGAGATGGCAGTCTCTAAACACACACAGAAAAAGAAATAGAAAGGCTACTTTTCTGGTTTGATTAGTTGACACTTCTATACATATTATACACTTATATATATTATATATGGCAATATATAATATATACAATAAACAATATATTACATAATGTATATAATATACAATATATATTATAATATATATTTTATTCTCATAAAATGTACATTATGTGCTAATCAAAAATTCAAATAAAATATTAAGAAAAAAGAAGGTATCATAGCAGAATATTAAAAACAGAAGAAAGAACTAGTGAGCTTCAAGACAGCTTATTTTTCAAATAATTGAAAAAGACAAAAGAATTAAGCAGAATGAAGAATATATTTGGGAACTCTGGGACAGCATTAAAAGATCAAAGACCCAGTCAGGAGGGACTTAAAAAGGCCAAAGGGTAGAAAGCATATTCAAAGAGATAATAACAGAAAACTTTCCCAAGCCAAAGAAAGATACTATTTTCTAGTTATAGGAACTGCAGAAGTCACAGGTCAGTTTCAGCCAAACCAAGTCTACACTAAGACATACGATGAACTTTCCAAGGTTAAAGATAAAGGCAGGATTTTTCAGGGCTGCAGGAGAAAAGAAACAAATAGCACATAAAAATGTCCCAGGCCATCTGACTGCAAATTTCTTAGTAGAATACTTTAGGCCAGGAGGGAAGAGAATGAGTCATTCACACAACACTGAAGGGAAATCAATTTATCACAGCTATCTTACATGAAATGCTACAGGAAGTTCTTCAATCTCAGAGCCAGAGATCCTAATGAGTATGAAGAAAATAGAAAAAAAGAGAGAGAGAGAGAGAGAGAGAGAGAAGACCTAAATGAAAGTTCTCTGCGAGTGAGATCCCAGTGGAAAGAACGGGGCCATCAAAGAAGGAGGTACCTTTCTCTGAAGGGAGGAGAGAACCTCCACTTTGACTATGACCCTGTCGGAATAAGATTGAAGTCGGCGAACCCCAAAGGCTTCCATAGCCTCGGCAACTCATGACTAGACCCTAGGGAGATTACTGACGCCATAAACAAGAGTGTCAAATTGTTAAATCAACAACAGGAGTCACTGTGTACTTACGTCTCCTGAGGGATCTGTCCTTAACGTGTTGTCCAATGTGAAGTAATGCTATAACTAGTACTGAAACAGTATTTTTACACTTCTTGTTTCTGTGTGGGTGCAAACTGATGAAATCTTTACTTAGTATATACTGAATCAATCTTCTGTATATAAAGATAATTGAAAATGAAAAAAACTCTTGGTGTTAAATTGGAAATTGCATAGAAAATTAATCAATTTTTTTAAAAAATATCATGTAGGATCTCTGTCCTTAATGTGCTGTACATTGTGATTTAATGCTATAACTAGTAGTCCAACAGTATTTTTCACTTTGTGTTGCTATGTGAGGGCAAACTGTTGAAATCTTTACTTAATATATACTAAACTGATCTTCTGTATCTAAAGAGAATTGAAAGTCAATCTTGGCGTGAATGGAAGGGGAGAGGGAATGGGAAAGGGGAGGGTTGCAGGTGAGAGGGAAGTTATGGGTGGGGGGGAAGCCATTGTAATCCATAAGCTGTACTTTGAAAATTTATATTCATTAAATAAAAGTTTAAAAAAAAAGAAAACTCACTGGTAAGAGTAACTATACAGATAAATTCAAAATGCTGTAATATTGTAAACGTGGTACCTAAAACATTCAGATATGCAGTATGAAGATTAAAAATAATAACTACATCAATATATTAGAAGATAGGCAATACAGGCTAGGATGTCAAAACTTTAAAATGTGGGGAGGAATGGAGTGCAAGCATTGAATTATTTAGTAGGTTTTTTTTCTTTTATTTTTTGACAGTCAGAGTGGACAGTGAGAGAGAGAGACAGAAAGGTCTTCCTTTGCCGTTGGTTCACCCTTCAATGGCCGCCGTGGCCGGCGCATCTCGCTGATCCGAAGCCAGGAGCCAGGAGCTTCTCCTGCTCTCCCATGTGGGTGCAGGGCCCAAGCACTTGGGCCATCCTCCACTGCACTCCCGGACCATAGCAGAGGGCTGGCCTGGAGGAGGGGCAACTGGGAGAGAATCCAGCGCCCCAACCAGGACTAGAACCCAATGTGCTGGCGCTGCAGGTGGAGGATTAGCTGCAGGTGGAGCCATGGCACAGGCCAGGTTTTTTGTTTGTTTGTTTTTTGTTTCTTTTTCTATCTTTATATGTAATGTTAGGTTGCTATCATTTCCAAATTGTTTGTTATACCAAAAGATGTTTCTTGCAAGTTTCATGTTAATCACAAAACAAAAATCTATAATAGGCATACAAAAAATAATGAGTCAAAACGCTACTAGACTAAATCATTTAATCACAAAGGAAGACTGTAAGAGGAGGAGAAAGAAAAGGCTTACAATAAACTAGAAAACAAATATTGAGATCACAGTAGTAAAGCCTTACCTATCAATAATTACCTTAAATGTAAATAGATTAAATTCTCCAATTGAAAGACAGAGTGATGGGATACGTTAACTAGCTAACATCTTGAGCTTGAGAGAGGCTGAGATAGAAGAAAAAACTTTTTCCATGCATTAAAAGTCCTTGTAAGAGGAGGATATCTAGAACTGGTTGGTTACTTATAGAAATGGGATGTTTAGGGGATGACATTATGGCACAGTACATAAACTGCTTCCTTGGATGCCAGCATACCATATCAGAGTGCTGGTTCAGGTCATGGCTACTCGACTTTGGTTCTAGTTTCCTGCTAAAGTGCCTGAGAAGGCAGTGAAAAATAGCCCAAGTACTTGATCCTCTACCATCCATGTGGAAGACCAGGATGGAGTTCTTGGCTCCTGGCTTTGGCCTGGCCCAGACCAGGCTGTAGCAAACACTTGAGAAGTGAACCAGTGAATGGAAGCTCTCTCTCTCTTTCTCTCTCCCTTTCTCTCTGCCTCTCTTTATATTACTCTGTCTTTCAAATAAATAGACAATTTTTTTAGAAAAAGAAATGTGATGGTTAAGGTTAGCACCAAGAAAAAGACTTATAACTTATGGGGAGTTCACAGGAAATCACATGCATATAATACAATATGTAATATATAATAATATATAATATTATATATGAACAAAGTTTAACATTTTTATATGCACATACTTATAAAATTACATGTTTTCAAATCTGGCAAATCACTAAAATCTATTTATTTGGGCAAAATAAAAAATAACCCTGAATTTTCATATAAGGATATTCCATAAAAAGACTTTTTATAACTTAGAAAACCTAGAAATTTACTAGGTATACAACAATAAGGGAGTGTTTGGTTGCTATATAGGTTGGAATATTGTGTACCTATTAAAAATAATTGTAGAAGAATTTTTAATGACACTAAAATATCAGAAATTAACAGTAATATTCATGAGCTATGTGATAATGCATTATTTCCCAGTCTTTCATAATGAGCATATATTAGTTTTATTTTAAAAAATACACCCTAAAAGACAAATATATATATATGCAAAACAGAATTAAAAATAATTGAGTAAATGGACATGCACATACACTGATAAAATCTATTCCTGAGTGTTTGCCATCCCTAGACTAGATTCTGACACAACAGAACCACTTATCTCAAGGTCTATGTTAATACAAAAAGGAAAATCCTTTTGATCAAAATTAATTTCACTGAACTTTAATCTTAAAATAAATATCTAATTAATTGACTCAGCAGTTGAAGAACTTTAGAACAAATACTGGTTCATGTTAATTAAGAGTGTTTACAGAACTAGGTGTTCAGCTAACCATCTACACAAAATTTCATGTCAGGCCAGAGAGGGAAAGATCAGAGAGTGGAGGGCTAATCTCCATCAGGAGGACAACAGAGGAAAATCCTGCATATCTTGGGTAGGTCTGGCCTGTCTAGGGGTTTCACTGTCTTCTCTCTGCTCCCAGGGCTTCCCTTTGTTTTTTTGCCTCCTCTTCTTCTTGCATTTCTCTTCACTCTCTTTACAGTTGAAAAACTATTAAAACCTATGTATAAGCAAGACATTCAAGGATTTACCACACCCATCACCCACAGTCCTGAAGAGGTAGGTCACTTAGTTTTCTTGGAGAGAATTTGAAAAACCCATTTCTTCACACTCTTCAAGAGGAATGAAGAGATAGAAAACAGAAGCACTGACCTGAAGATTTCTCTAACTGATTGGATTAAGCTTTTATTGAGTTTCATAAGACCGGCATCTTTTCTATGTCTCTCTTCCTATAGTACCACATACAAGACTGATAAACTTTAAGTAACTGGAAATAAAATACAAAAATACATGACAAAGGTGAAAAGGTAAAAATCTGTACGTCATACACAGAATCTGGATTCCTGTAAATATTTTTGAATAGAGAAATATAGTATCCAATTGTACATACATATACATGCATATATACACACACAGTACATGTAGGTTCCAGGCAACTGGGACTCAAACTAATATATATAATAGGAATGTGAAACTGAATTTTTTTTTTTTTGACAGGCAGAGTGGACAGTGAGAGAGAGAGAGAGACAGAGAGAAAGGTCTTCCTTTTCCATTGGTTCACCCCTCAATGGCCACCGCGGCCGGCGCGCTGCAGCTGGTGCATCACACTGATCCGAAGCCAGGAGCCAGGTGCTTCTCCTGGTCTCCCATGTGGGTGCAGGGTCCAAGCACTTGGGCCATCCTCCACTGCCCTCCCGGGCCACAGCAGAGAGCTGGCCTGGAAGAGGGGCAACCGGGACAGAATCCAGCACCCCGATCGGGAATAGAACCCGGTGTGCTGGTGCCGCAAGGCGGAGGATTTGCCTATTGAGCCACGGCACCGGCTGAAACTGAAATTTATAAACACTCATTTTTAAGATTTATTTATTTACTTATTTGAAAGGGAGAGCGAAGGACAGAAAGAGAGAGAAAATATCTTCCATCCTCTTGTTCACTCCATGGATGGCCACAACACCCAGGAACTGTCTGAAGCCAGGAGCCTGAAACATCATCCAGATCTCCCACAGGGTAGGCAGGGGCTCAAGTTCTGTGTAATCTCCTACTGCTTTCCTAGGCCCATTACCAGAGAGCTGGACAGGAACTGGAGCAACCAGGACTTGAACCAGCACTGCAATATGGGATGCCGGTGATACAAGTGGTGACCCAAGCCACTGAACCAGAATGCTGGCCCCCAAACAGTTCTGTCACAAGGTTCTTCTATACACTGCAAATTCTAGAGTATAAATACTACATTAAGTACCAGGATTACATCATTGGATATCATAAAAAGCAAAGTATGGCACTGGGCAGGAGACTTTTGCTATATAGGACACTTTAGGGACAATTTGTGAACCTTAATTGGAACCTATGGATGAAAGGCAGTAATATACCAATGTTAATTTCCTGAATTTTGTGGTTCTGTAGAGGTTATATGGTTATTCTTCCTTTGAGAAAACAGAGCGTGATCTGCTATCACATCAACAATGTCTGAGGAAAATTCTTCTTTATACCATTTTTTGTCACTTTTCTAAGTGTTTGTGATTTTGTTTCAAAATAACAGTTTTTTAAAAGACAAGACTGGCAATTGTATAAATATAAAGAAGTCTTTTATGCTTCTTTTAATAAATAACCTTAAGTCCAAATTTTGCAAGATAAAGTACAAGGACTCCTGGGCCTTCTTCCTAGATAGGGAATGTCTTTGTGGAGAGAAATGGAAGAAAACAGTTTGGCAGGTAGCTAGCTGACTATGAGCCAGTTCAACTAGGTTACACTTTAAGGAGCAATTTTAAAGAAATGGTGATGATTTTGCCTGCCCGGAGGGAATAAAAGTCTGAAATAATAAGAAGGGAAAGGAAGTTAATCAAATGGGGCACACTGAAGACATTCATTAAAATCTGGCTTGGATTTGAACTTGTTTGGGGGAGTTTTCTAAGCCATTAGAGAGCTAAAGGTTATTTTCCAATGCTATATTTTATACAAGTTTCTGCATGAAAACTAGATCCAATTGTAATGAAACATTTTATTACTAGTGTTCTTTTGTTCCAACAATTTTCCACAATCAAAAGGAAGTCTGTATAGTCTTCGAAGTGTCTATGATTTTTCTCAACCCATTGAGTTTTTATTGAGTGTCTACTCGGAGGCCTCTCTTCCTTCCCTTAGCACATCACTTCTAAGTGTTGAATGACCAAAAATGGGGGTGGGGAGGGGGAAAGTGGTGTCAAATTCTCACTATAATCAATCAGGTTTTCCTATTCTTATAAGCTGGTGAGTGGGATATTGAACAATTCTGAGCTTCATAATGTGGCTCGATTTAACTCTGCTTCCTTCCAAAAAGCCTTCATGTACAGAGAGCAGGAGCCATGAAAAATAATTTTAACAGCTTCAAGAATTTTCATCCAGCATTCTCAAACAGAAGTTTTTCAACCATGTTTTCTAACTCTTCTTAATATATCACCTTTCTCTGAAGTTAATGATTTATTGGATTTTCTAGACTGGGGAAAAACATGCACTCCAATGTAGAAAGGATAATATGATACTAGCTTACTTTAGAATTGATATCGTGAACAACTGGTGAGCCATCTCATAAAAGTTCCAGATGAGAGGCAACTGGGTATATTTGGTTTCACTGTCTTTCATATGATTAAGAAAATCCTACTGCCAACAATAATAGATATTATTCTCCCCAGTCTAACAGAAGCAGCATCCAACTCCTAGGAAGGTAAGAAGAACTTTTATACAACCCCAACTCACCACAGGAAATTTCACACTTGGCTGAGAGAATAGGATTATCTTTTCATCACTCTAATTTTTGTGTTAATAAAATTTTAAATAGAACTGAAAAGAATGTTATATGAGATCAAACAGTCACACTGGCGAGATGTAGGAATCTTTTAATATTTCATTTTAAAGAAATAACATTATAAAAGGCATTTTGCAGAGTACAGGAAAATTGGAAATTAAAGACAAGATGTAGTGGTGAAAGCGTTTGTGTAGGGAATTAGTTCCAGTGTTAACATTGCCTAGGAACAGAATGGATTCCTTTGAAGCCATCCGCACTGTCACCATCATTGCCATCCTCACTTTCCAAGACCAAGCCCTGGCTTTGCATGGCGTCTTCTTGAGCTCTTGACGGAGTTTACCTTTTAATACAGGACAATCTGTGCTCTCATTGTCCCACATGCACAGAAAACCAAACGTTCCAGTCAAATCAAAAACATTTCAACAACATGAGTGGGTCCTGTCTCCCTTTTCATTTGTATGTGGATGGTCTCAGCAATGTCTTCTTTAATGGAAATACAAATGTGTGCTTCTGTGAGAGGAAATATATTATAGGAGTCCACAGGCACAGTGATGAATGTTTGTCTCAAAAATCACTTTTACATTATGTTCATTGTTTAAAGTTGTGATATAACCCTTAGGAGCTCTGGGCCTGGGTTCCTGGCATAGCACTCCTAAAAACATTTGGAATTGTTTTTTTGTATGCTAAGGTAGAAAGAATGATTAAGTTCAATCACCAACAGCTAATAATTTAACTAATCATGTGTACATAAAGAGATCTCCATAAAAAATCTCCTTAGGGGAAGCTGTTGAGGAAACTTCTTGGGTGGCCAACACATGGAGCTCTATGTGCCCAACACATGGGAGGACCCAAAGAGGGCCCTCAAGCTGCTCACCTCTTCCCCATATTTTGTCCTATGCATCTTTCCATATGATGTTCCTGCATGTTTTCCTGTATAATGAATGGGTTATCATAAATAAAACACTTTCTTGAGTTCTGTTAGTCTCCCTGAGAGTCATGGCAACTCTTGAATTGGAAGGTGGCCAGGGAGAAGTGTGAGTAACCTGGCTACATATTGCAGTTGGCATTTGAAGTGAGGTCAGCCTCGTAGAACTGAGACCTTCCCCTGTGGGATCTATGCAAATTCTGGGTAGTTGGTGTCAGAATTGAACTGAGTTGTTGAACATACAGGTAGTGTTGGAGAATCACAGGGCTGTTATTAGGGTGAAGAAACACACCATAGTCAAATATAGTATTATGCAAACTTAGGCAGTGCTCAGCTAATGAATGTCTTTGGAGCTATCAGCACCTTCTGCTATACTCTTTCACCCCTTGGCATACTTTCTGCACATATTTCCCTTCACACCTCACTCCAGGCCTAGCCAAGGCATCCTACTTGGTGAAAAATGGTAGAGTTGACAGTATAAATCTCCATTAGAGGCAGGTGCTTTTTATAGAGAACTATTTAAGAAAACAATCCTTTAGGACCAAAAGAGACCCGTAAGAAACTACTGGAAGTCTAGATTATATATACCCAGGCTTTTTCTCCCTGCTCAAGACTCCTAGGTTCAGAGAAAAGAGCCTTTGAAATCTGACACCCTGTTGTGCAGAAAAAACACAAGTTCTGTTCCAAGGGAACTATTTTTCAATATATAAAGAACTAAAAAAGGGTCCCAAAAGGGGAAAATTTCCTTAAAAATAGCAAAAGCTCTAAGTAGATCAGGAAGCATGTGTTACACAACCAACAATCCAACCATAAAGTGCATAGGGCACAAAATTGTATCAAGTTCAGGGCCTGCTGTACAGGGCTTATAAGTGAGGGTTGAAAGGAAGAGTTAAAGGAAAAGGTTTCTTGGATGGAAAATTTAACAGAAATGCTAATATTCAATGTGTTATGAAACTGAAAGTCTATTCCTCATGTTTTGTGGAGATGTGAGAATATAAATTCTGATACAGTACTTATATGTGATTACATTTACTTTTATTTTCAGAGAATGACTTTAACTTTGCCTTTAATGGACAGCCTTGGACTTCAACAGTTGACAGACATTTTTAAATTCTGGGAAAATAGTTTCTCTGAGAAAGGGAGAATGCATTTATTGAAGAGTGATATAGGCTTGTGCCTTTGTTTTACAGAGTTTTATTTCATTTGTAAATGAACTGTTATAAAGGAGGTCAGAAGAAAATGTGATTGAACTCTGGGTCACATTGCATAATGTATTTTTAATCATGAGTGGGTGATAAGTATATGATGTTTTCCACTTACTTCTACATTATAAAATAAACTTTAAGCCAGAAATTATGCTTCCTAGCTCCTTGAGACTTTTCTAATTCCAATCAATAAGGATTTATTGAGCACTTTAAAGTATTTATCACCAGTCAGGGAATTTTCAGTGTTGTAGTAGTTTAGGTTCCTGAGGGGCGTACTCTAAGATAAGATTTAGCTTTTGGCAAGTTTGTTAGGCTCAGGGAATACTCTTGGGGTTAATATTCATAGCAAATGAGAAGGAAGCAGGATTTGGTGGAGAGAGAAGTTGAGTTGTGATGCGGTCACAACAAAGGGTGCCGCCAATCCCATCGGAAACTTTGAAGCTGGGATGGACCTTCAGAGTTGCTTAAATTGTTACAGGGGCTTCAGTCTTTGTACCCTCATTTCAACCAGTAATTGGATTGCAGGCTTGCCCCAAATCCTAGGAGAGGTTATGCCCATTAACTGAAAGCAATTCTTGGAGAAGGTTGAGAGATGAGAGCTGTCAGCCAGCACATTCCCAGAGCTGGAAAATTAAGTCCTTCAGTCCTAAGAAGGACACCTGGGGCCATGCAGGGGCCATGCAGGGGCCATGGCAGGCATGAATATTTAATCAGCAGTTAACCATGGAAACTTTAAGTGGCAATATAGAAAAATGCACACTAGTATAGAACCAATAAATGTAGCAGAGATTTAAAGTAAAAACCAAGAATTTTCCAAGTGCTTCTTTTCTGGGTCATGTTAAAACAAACTTCACATTATTTCCAGCATCATATCTGTTAATCACTTTATTTGATTACCCTTAAGAACATTCTCTCCTCTACAGTGTGAGGTGAAGAATAGTTTAAAGAAGAGTGGGAAGAAGATTCTGAAATAATACTTCTTGTGAAGTAACATCTTTGTACACATGTGAATATGAAACAATTCAATAATCTCACTTGAACTTTAAGAAATTCCCTATGGAATCTCTAGAGCCATCCATAAATTTGCCAAAAGCTATAGATGGAAGAGTATGGGTGTCCAGGGAGCCACTGAGCTGCTGGGAACAGTACAAAACTGAAACTAGGCAGGAATGGGAGAGAGGCTTTAGGGGATAGGGAAGTTTGCTGGGAAGTCTTGGACATGCCCATGCTGACCATCATGGCAGGATGGAGTTCAGAGACAGGCAGGCACTGGGGAAGAGGTAGCGCAGCAGACTGGTTATGAACGTGTTCTGAGGAGCCAGTTCTGACCCTGACACTGGCTAGCTGAGGGACTTTGGGCAAGTTACTTAAAGTATGCTGGTCTTAATTTCTCACATTTAAAAAGAGATAATAGTACCCATCTTAGCTAGAAACAGGAATCTGAAGTCATGTGTGTCAATTTCCCATTTATCACAAACTTAGTAGCTGACAACAACATGGAAGTTAAAACTCTGAAATCAGTTTCCCTAAGCTAAAGCCAAGGTGTCTTCAGTGCTCAGTCCCGTTAGAGGCTTCTGGGAGAGAATCTATTTCCTGGCCTTTTTCAGCACCTAAAGGCTGCCTGCATTCCTTGACTCGTTGCCCCTTTCTCCACTTTCACAGCTTATCACCCCAGTTTCTGCTTTCATCATCACAGCACCTTTCTCCTCTCCTGTTGCAAAATCTCAGTCCAACTCTACTACAAGGACAATGTGGTTCCATCTAGAGAGCATTTAGGTCATCCAGGATAGTCTTCCCACAGCAGCAGCCTCAACTCAATCATATCTGTAAAGTCCCTTTTGCCATAAAAAGTAACAGACTCCAGGGCTTAGGATGTTGACTTCCGGGAGGACCATTATTCAGCTCACCACAACGTGTGATTAAATGAGGGAGTTTTGCCAAATATCATACTTATATCTGTTCAAGAGGGTTTCAGAAATTAAAGTTATTGAATTATTTTCTGTTTAAAATTTCATGGCATTCTTGTAAATGCCTACTGTGCCAGGAAGTATTATTACTCAGTACTATACGAGGAGACTTCAAAAGGCTGAGGGAAAATGTTTCTGATCTTCTAATTCCATTTTGTATGAACTGTTTGAAGCCCCCTCATAAACACTCACTCCTCTGCAATGCTCCACATCCCACCCTTGAACAATACGCTGAGGCCAATAGGATATAAGCACAAGTCTTATATTGCTGCTCTAGGTTGATCCAACTTATTCATGAGACTTTTTTTTTTTTTAATTTTAAAGAGGAGCAACCAGGACACGAACCGATGACATTATGGGATGCTGGTCCTGCACGCAGAAGCTTAGCCCACTATGCCACAGCACCAGCTCGGTCAACCTAATTTATTGTTTAAACTGGGACACATTTCAGAATGAAAGGAGAGTGCATGAACTATTCCTCCAAATCAGTAGGTGCAAACTATGACAATGATGGAATACTGGGATCTATAAGGGAACTTCAAAATCCACAGGAGATCTGTATTATGAAAAAAAAAAAGCTATGCATGTATTTAAAGCTCTTTTGTACCATAATAAGCTTATATTTTATTTTCCCACAGACTTTTTGAAGTACCCTCATATAGTCACCCTATGTAAAAATGTCCCTAACCCTCTCTTCCGCAGTGGTTTCCTTGGAGACCACATAGTGCAGACAGCATGGTTACAGCTGAAGGAGGGTTACCCAAGAGGACTTTGCATGAGAAAGAAATAACCTGTACCGTCTAAGATTTGAAGTTTACTTGTCAGCACAGCATAGCATATTTTGTCCCAACTAAAACTCTTCTGCTCTAGCAAGCTGGTTCTCCCCTCACTCTATTTCTGCATAGTGTAGAATTCCATCAGAGTAAGGGCTTAACTCTACTTAAAGGTCAAGGCTTTGAATCTCAGCAGCAAAGTTACAGGAAGGAATGCTGTGTCTGGGTTCCCTATCCCTGGGTCCCCTCCTGAAGGGCTCTTCAGGGTCTGCCTGTGGGCTTTTGACCTGGGGTACAGAAAACTCCAGAGTTCTAAGAACACTTGGCATTTCTTGATGCTTTTTTATGAAGGAGCTCACTGGGTTTAACTTCAGGCAACTAGGAACAGGAGGCTCTTTTTTAGAGCAAAGGCTTTATAAAAAATATGAACTGAAGTTTGCCTTTTGTTCCTGGGACTTTGTTGCCTAGAATCAAAGCGTGCTGGGCTTTGTTAGTTAGCAGCTCCCACTGCAGTAGCAAACCAGAGGGCAGACCTTCTGTGCACAGTGCAGAAAGAAATCCGGCTCACGCTGACTTCTTTATTCACATCAGTATACACCACAAGCAGCTGCAAGCTGTTCTTGTATGGTGTCAAATACTCAGTGGCGATTTTTATAGAAAAGTCTAACAGAGTCTGCAGGTTTTAAGAAACTTCACGTGCATTCTTTCACTTAACTCCTTTTGGTATTTCTAGCCTGGGCAATTAGCGTTTGTTAGTAAATATTAATTAGGGGATGTGGAAAAGAAGAGGGCAAGAAAAGAGGAGTAGTAAGGAGAGAAGGGGGAGAGGGAGAAGGATTGAGCTAGGTGAAGGAATGCCATCATAAGCAGCCCTGGACACTATTTGCAATGAGTCAGGCATCACACCCCACATCTTTGGTGACTGGTTATTCTGTTTCTAGAATAAAATATGCCAATATTCATAAGGACATTTTTTTCATCAGAAGTATAGTTTGCTGGAATTTTTCTAAGTGAACAAGGACCAATCCCAAAAGGTCTCAGTGTGTGTGATTTCTTTAATAGGTTATTCTTGAAATTATAAAAGTATAGAAATGGAGAAGAGACAGGTGACTGCCGGGAGTGGTGAGGAAAGAAGTGGGAGCAGATGTAAAAGGGCAGCTGGAAAGATCTTCATGGAGATGGAACTGCTCTATGTGTTGACTGTATCAACATCAATGTATGAATTGTGATGTTGTTCTACAGTTTTTTAAGATAATATCATTGGGGGAAAGTGAGTAAAGGATATTCATGACCTTCCTGTGTCATTTCTTATAACTGTATGTGAATCTTCAATAAATCTAAAAAAGGTGGTTGAAAAATAACATTAAGGGTCCATCTATTAAATGGCCATCTACTCTTTGAAAATTTGCATACATTTAGACTAAAACCACCACTAATGGAGGAAGTTGTTAATGTTCAAATGAACAAATGATTGATTTCACATGGTTGTGAAGGCTGGGTAAGATTAAAAAAAATGATGACAATGTATCAAATGCCCGATCCAGGCATTGTACTGGCATTATATTAATTGTACTAAATATTGTTTCTAATGCAATCCCACTTGAGGAGTAGCTATCATCAATTTACAGATAAGGAACTAAAGTCTAGAGAAGTAAATCAAATTGTTCACAGTCACACAAACAATAAGTGGTGTCACCAAGAATGAGCACTATTTTTATCCACTAAAACATGCAGTTTCTGAGATCTTCGACAGAATACAATCACCTTGAGGTCTTCAAGGATTAATGACTTGTCCACACAGGCAAAAGTAGGACTAGACCTTATGTGAAGTACTATTCCTTCTGTACTACACTACCACAGGTGGTTGAGAAAAGAATATAATGGCATTAAAAAAAAAAGATTTTATTTATTTGAGAGGTAGAATTACAGATAGTGAGAGGGAGAGACGGAGAGAAGGGTCTTCCCTCCATTGGTTCACTCCCCAGATGGCCAGAGCTGCGCTGACCTGAAGCCAGGAGCCAGGAGTTTGCCCCTCTGGCCCCTGACGTGGGTGCAGGGGCCCAAGAACCCGGGCTATCCTCCACTGCTTTCCCAGGCCATAGCAGAGAGCTGGATCAGAAGAGGGGCAGCCGGGACTGGAATCAGCACCCACATGGGATGCCAGCACCACAGGTGGAGGATTAACCTACTGTACCATGCAGCTGGCCCAGAGATGGCTCTCTTAAACACACTATGGCACAATGAAAGATATTCATAAATTCATTAACTCGCCTCCCATTAAGAAGTGAGGTCTGGTTACTGCCCTCTTAAATCCAATCATTAAAATTTGGAAGGAGTGATGCAAAACCATACAATGGCATTTTCTACCTGAGATAGAGACAATATAAGTACAAAAAAAAAAAAAACAAAACTCAAGTAGTGTGCAATGTAAAGAAATAAAATGGATAAACTTACACTTGGTCCTTCTTTATGTGTTTATTTAAAGTACATTTATCAAGGAATTTCTCAAGGTTTGCCAATTGATTGAGCTCTATGAGGCAAAAATTAAATTCCTCCTAAAATAAAAATATAATTCCACTGTTAAGCCTCTGGTATTTTAATTAAGGCTTTTTAGCCAACTGAATGAAGGAAATGAAACTAAACATTTAACTTGGTTTTCTGCAAAATAGAGAGGAATGAATAGATTTGCTAATGACACCCCTGTCTTCAACCTTTTTTTTAAGTTATATAAAGTGATTAAACTTCGGAAATTGTCCCTTTGAGACTGACACGAAGTTCTATCCAAAATGAAGCCAGGCTTTGTTTATCAAGGAGTGCTCACATTTCTTGTTACTTTTATAGTAAATACCTAATATCAGATTCATGATGATATCTTGGTTTAAATTATAGCCAAGTATCATTATACCCCCAAATTGCATGTCTAACAAAAGTAGGACTGGTGCTTTGAGCACAGATAACACAAAGGCGCTGGGTTTTTTGATGAACGAGAGTGTATTTCACCTTGACACTACTGCTGGCAAATCTCTGAGAGATGAGCATTTCGCAAACGCTATAAACAGCTTAGCCTTTTCTTAGCATTTTGAAGAGCACATTAATAGCCTGGCCTTTTCTTAAGGGCTTCCTTTTTCCCGTAGCCAAATTTGACAGTTGGAAGTGAACAGCGAGTGGATGGAATCAAAGTCAGTGCTGTGTTTTAAAAGCAGTGAGGAACTGATGTCATCTGGCATTGTCTTCAAAAGAATATAAGAATATTAAGTGGATGGCTCATGAACTTACATACAAAGGATACTCTTCACTTGAGGACAGAATGATAATGTCTTACAGAATGAAGATGTAATTCTAGATGCCCATAAAATCTATTCAGACAGCTCTTGGCTGGTATCAAAGAGAGAGAGACAGGGAGGGAGGGAGGGGAAGCCAGAGAGAGAGAGAGAAAGAGAGAGAATCTGTAGCTCTCAATGAAAAGAATCTATAGTATATTATATTATTATGTCTATGATTAATGTTTTAACACTTAGTAAATACCTACTATGGGATACATGGAACGTTGCATTGAATGTTATACATGACATTTTTAGAGAATATTGCCATTACTGCCATTTGGGAGGTTTTCGTAAATGAAGCAAAAGAAGCATATAGAAATGTAATAAAATTAGCCACAGGAAATTAAATAGCCTATCATCTAAGATTTAACCTCCTACAAAAGCAAAGTGGAAGCTGTGCCACACAGACAGGGCACATGCAACCCAATGCGACCCATATACACTTCATAGGATATTTGAAAGGATGCTTTATGAATCCATCTTGTTTATCCTTTGCCCTGTGAGTAGCTGTACACTCATCAACTCCATGATGGTAACCTAGCATAATTGTGGAGGATTACTGATAAATTTTAAAATCTGCCTATTCAGGTTCCCAGGACCAGCCGTTGCTCAAAAGAGGCAGAGGCTTATACATTAGGAGTTTTACCAAATATGTGGCAGATTACACTTTGCCAAAATGGCTGTGACAACAGCTCCCAACTCACATGCCTCTCTTATAATTTGAATTTGACATTTCTCCCATGAAAAGGTGGAATCTCTGTCTGACCTTGAATCTGGGTGGATTTGGGACAATAGGGAATAGTCATTATGTAACACTGAAGGCTGTCATGAATTTATGTGTTTTTTTTTAACATGATGGTAATCAAACATTTATGTGTAGAGTGATTTTGTCAAATCATTGTTGAATTATAACCAAAGAATCTCTATAGAATCAAGAGCTGCTGAAAAAATCAACGAAAACATTCTGTGAAAATCAACTGGCTATATAGAATTGTAATAAAGAACATTAAATATTTTATTACTGCTTATAAATTATTTTAGCTTTTTAAAGGAATTAAGGTTATGGTAAACTTATACACAAACATATATATTTTTTAGAACAGAGAGCCAGTTGTTAAACATTTACCAGCACACCACTAAGGGTAACAGCACTTCCATCTGGTTCTTTTAGGAAGCTCACTCCCTAAGCCCCAGCAAATGCTGTGAGGAAGCCTGGTCAACCACAGACAGTGGTCACAAAGCACGTTCTGACCAAAGCCTAAACTGCGCTCCCATTCCCCAGCTGACAGCTAGCACCGAGCACTAGATCAGATTAGCCTTTGGTGATGCTAGTCCCCCACAGTTGAATTATTCCCAGCCCTCAAGTCTTCTCTGCCATGGTTCCAGTTACCATGGATCAGAAGCAAGTTGCCCCACCATGCCCTCCCCAATATGGAACCCACAGAATCTTGGAGCCTAATAAAATGATAGTCATTTGCTCAATCTGGGGTGCTTGGTTACATAATGGTAGTGACTGGATAGATGAGAATGGGAATTTGTCTGGTTAAAAGTGATGCATGCAGCTATTCCCGGCACGTGTGTCATTCTAACCCCTTTTGTGAGTATGCTCAGAGGCCACATCCCAGGCAATAAGCTGTTCTTCTGGTAGGACCACTTTTTAGGGGAACAAATCAACATACTAGGGTCTCCATACTAAGTAGTTGCAAGTAGCTTTAAGATGACAGTAACAGTAACTAACAATTCTTAGTGTGTGCCAGGCCCTGTTTAAGTTGCAGGACTTAACTCACTTAACACACATAACAACTCTATGTGAAATCCACCATAATCTAAATAACATCACTTCTGCCAAATCATAAATAAGTAAATATAGCAAGACAAGAGGCTGTGGAGGAGATGTAACACACGTATGCCTGAAAATAGGAACTATCAGAACGGACTCTGCCAGAACCACAACCTTATACAAAAAAAAAAAAAAAATACTTCTTTGAGGACATCTGCCCAGCAAGTATCGTTCAACATCAGATTGACACCACTCTTGTTATTGATGTTTATAGTCAAGAATTATTGTTTTAAATAATTTATATAAATCATCCTCATTTTGTCTTTTTTTTAAAAAAAGATATATTTATTTATTTGAAAGGCAGAATTACAGAGAGGTGGTAGAGGCAGAGAGAGAGAGAGAGAGAAAGAGAGAGAGAGAGATAGAGAGAGGTCTTCTAACTAATGGTTCACTCCCCAGATGGCCGCAACAGCCAGAGTTGTGCCAATCCGAAGCCAGGAGCTTCCTCCAGTTTTTCCACAGGGGTGCAGGGGCCCAAGAACTTGAGCCATCCTCCACTGCCCTCCCAGGTCATAGCAGAGAGCTGGATCAGAAGTGGAGCAGCAGGACTCAAATGGGTGCCCATATGGGATGCCGACACTGTAGGTGGTGACTTCACCTGCCATGCCACAGTACCAGTCTTGCTCATTTTGTCTTTAAAAACATCACCTTGCCTCAACTTCATTGGGTAGGCTACTCATATTTCCATCACAATGCTCACTCTTCAATAAACTAATCAACCCTTGTAGAATCTCTCTTTCATTTCAGGTGACAGCTGAAATAAAAGGTACTATTTCAATTCCCATTTTACAAATAGAGAAACTGAAGTATTGGGATTAAACGATTTGCGTGAAGATACACAACTAAAAAAATTCCAGAGCTGGGCTGGGACATGGAGCCAAACAGTTTGGTTCTCCAGCCTGTCTGTTAGCTGCCATATGCACTGCTTCTCAAATCCTGACACTGACATTCCCCCAATGACATATTGTTAATCCATCCCCTGAATGGTCAAGAGTGCCCAAACTGAAAAGGTTAGGAAGGGGGCCGGCGCCGTGGCACACTAGGTTAAGCCTCCGCATGTGGTGTCGGCATCCCATAGGGTGCCGGGTTCTAGTCCCGGTTGCTCTTCTTCCAGTCTAGCTCTCTGCTGTGGCCTGGGAAAGCAGTTGAGGATGGCCCAAGTGCTTGGGCCCTGCACCTGCATGAGAGACCAGGAGGAAGCACCTGGCTCCTACCGTAGTTCTGGCCGTAGTGGCCATTTGGGGAGTGAACCAATGGAAGGAAGACCTTTCTCTTTGTCTCTCTCTCCTATCAAATAAAGAAAAATCTTAAAAAAAAAAGAAAGAAAAGGTTAGAAAGGGCTGGCTTCAGTATGATGATGATGGTACCAAAAGGCTTTGGAATCTGCCAGTTTTTAGAGTTACAGGGCTGTGACTTTGGGCAAGTCTCAAACTCTCTCACCTCATTCTCTCCATCTTCATTCAAAACAATAACCTATTTCTAAAACAACACCATCAACATATTTTCTCAGTACATAGCCCATCCCTTCTTTCTAGACTTTCAGCCCATTTAGGGCAAGAGAATCATCTTTCTCATCCCCAGTTCCTCTAGCAGGGGTGGGGGACACATCCAGCTCCTGGCTATATAATGTCCCAATAATCCTTTGGTTTGACCCTGTCAAGGAAACCACAGGCAGGATTCGAAATTCAAAAAATTTATAGCAGGCTAATTTTTAAGTTGATCATTGTATATGGCTAATGAATGGTAATAGCCTTTGTCAGAGAAAACGTCCCCCACATTTGCAGAGGTTTAGTCCAATGCCTTGTACTTCACAGCTGCAGCTTGTCAACAGTTACCTTTTATTTTGAACTTCTCTCTTTATTTCTCTTTGCATCAGGGCTTTCGGGACTTATCCTATTCTCTCCAACCTCATGAACAAAAGCCAAAATCCTGCCCTCACCACCAAGCCTACTGCCAAAGCTGACTTGTTTTTTCTGCCTCTTCTTCCAAATGTCTCTTTAATCCAAAGGAATGCTTCCAGGAGTACCCTTGGTTGTGCTTGGCTTTTCCTGAGGACTTCTGTTTTCCAAGGAAATTAAAACTTTTAACCATTGGATATCTGCTTACCTCGACAGACAGAACTCTGTAAACCTTTTGAAAAGGTTCAGAAAGAACTTCATCCCTTTCAGTGCTATGGAGAAAGAATGTGAGAGGAACATGGGAATGGTGCTCAATTCTCAGGCCTCTTTGTTCCATGCTGACTGTAATTGCTTCTAAACTTGTCTGTCTTCCCCCACTGAACAGAGAACCCTCTTGAAGGAAGGGACTGTATGCTATGTTTTAGTTCTGTATCCCAAGGCCTATCCCTGTGGCTGATATAGAGGAAGCACTTCACAAATGCTCACTATACAAAATATTGAACTACAACTGATGGGCCAGGGCTGTCTCTGGAAGATGTATCATGAGCCATTCATTCATTTAACACACATTTATCAAATGCCTTCCGGGGGCCAGAAAGTGGGCAAAGCACTGAGATTAAAAACAAGATCCAATCTTATTATATAACACCCAATCTATACAAATAGGGGTGACGAATATGGAATTATATCATTATAACACATTTTGAGCTAAAAAACAAGGCACAGAGATATAGATCAGGAAAATGATCTATTTTCCTGATTTATTTGAGAAGAAAATGATGGAAAGAACATAACCAAGTTAACATAAGTGGGTGCATTATTACTCATTTTTACATGATACCACAGCACAAGATAGGATGACATGGTAGAGCAATCATTTCAGTTGACAAGCAAGAGTGATAAGAAGTTATAAAGTGTGAGAAGGCATAGGTATCATATGATAGAATGAGTATATCAGACATAAAATTAGAGGTGCAGATAAAAAAGTATGTTAACATAGCACAATCATTATTTTAGTGACCAGAATATGACTGATGTACTTATATGATCATAAACATATAAAATTACGATTTTAAAAATCAGAAGAAAACATAGGCATGCTAAATACTACCATGTAAAAGGAAATGCACATTAATAATGCATTTAATAACATAGTATAAGTCCATAGCATTTAAGTTTCATTAAGGATTTTTTGGGTTAAACTCAAAATACACTTAAGAAAATATTCAGTAATTTGATTTACATTCAGTAGGAGCTCGAGTAATAAAGACAGACATCAATCAGGCTCTACTGGTGCCTTCTCAGGGTGAAGAAGAGAAATTTTTAATTTATGATGAGATAAATGCACAGCTGCCCAGTCTACCTCTGCCTTTTGTTGGCTGTCAGCTGCCTCACTAGTACATGGTGCCTCCCATGTGCCTGTATCCTCTCACATCTGTCCAATTAGATAATGTGCTTCTCTTGGCCTTTACACTCCTGTATCAAGGAAACTCAGTGCTGAGGGAAATCAGAAGCCAAGAAGCACAGGGCCTCAACAGATTTATGACTTTCAAATCTCGATGCTTGCATTTGTCCTGAGTCAGCTTTCTCATTAATCCAAATTCAGGATCTTCACTCCTTTCTCAGAACATACTCTCAGCCCTTCACTCTCCTCTAATAGTAAATCAACTTGCCTTTACTTCATGGGGAAAGTTACAATCACCTGAGGAACAGCCTCAGCTTCTCCTACTCTTTTTTCCCAAACGTATTTACATCCTTCCTCACCTCTGTCTGCTAACCAAAGACCTAAAGAGGAAGGTATGTTGCCTCTGCTTGCTGTCAACTATCTCATTTGTGCTGTCAAAGTCTTCCTGTTCCCAATTTTCCCATTTAGGGTCCTGTTCCAGCCTTCATCCTTCTCGCTCCTACACAGAAAGCACTACCCCTCCTAACTCTTTTTTTTTAGGACCCTGCCTTGAGTCTATGACTCCAGACAGCTGTTTTCCTACCCTCTCAAACCTTCTTAAAGATGAGTCTACACTTGAAATCTCATCTACACTTTCTCATCCTTATTTACTCCTCAACTCACTGTGGCACCTGCTCCTACTATTCTAGTAAAATCCCCACTAGGCATAGATTAGTTAAAAATGCACACCCTGGATTTGGTTCCCATTTCTTAGGCTTATAATTTGTGAGACGTTGAAGATGCTGCTTAATTTTCCTGTACATCAGTGCCCTCATATTTAAAATGGAAATAATAGGGGATTCCAAGATGGCACAATGGGGAGGGGCTTACTGCTCTAGTCTAGGGGAAGATAAAAACAAAAAAAGTGGAGAGAGTGCAATCTCAGAGAAGAGTTAGGGAGAAAACAGCAGAGGAAACTCCATGCAAATTTGAGGGACACTGTGCATCTACGGGAGGATGTGGCTGTGCACAACTCAGGACCCTTGCAACTGAGAGCCTCAGCACCAGCTTTGGAGAGTGAGTTGAGACCAGACTGCAGTAACGCAAGCCACTGGTGTTAAAGCTGTGGAAAAAGCCTGGCCTGAGTCCCACCTTGGAGCACTGTGGGGGACAGTGTACCTGCCAACCAAGAGAAATGAAAAGGGGCACACTTCTCTCTCTCCAACCCCTTGGCACCAGCATCCTGTAAGCAGCCAAGAGAGGGCGGGCACCATTTTGGACATATGTACAGCTACACTAGCTTGTGTGCAGGCGCCTAGCAACCAGCCAAGAGGAACCATCTGAGTCTGGCTGGGAGAATTCACAGGGTGTTGGGCCCATGACTGTGGGAGCCTTGTGTGCAGGGGCTGTGAAAACACTGTGGCTGTATGGGAGGGCACAGGGTGTGGCTGGGTCTGTGGGCAGTCACTGTGGGTGGTTCCACACACTTGGTGCTCCCTGATTCCCTGATGAGAGTCATTGCTACAGGATCCATGCTCACACTGAGGATTGCATGGATCCTTTTGTGTGGTTCTTGTGGCAGCATGGATGAATATTGTACCCACTGGGTACAATTGTACCCACTGGCATCTAGGCATTGGTCTCCTTGAATTAGGGGAGGTGAGCATGAGACTATGCTAATAGAGCTAATAAACCTCCCCTATGATTAAAAAAAAAAAAGGAGATTTAACACACCAAACTTCAGTGTTACCTTGGACACTTCCCTCACTCTAGGGCACTGAACAGAGCTCCCTGGCCACACCCATCACATACCTCTGGGTATTCACTGAAAGAGAAGACATACATCCTTGGAAGGGATTATATGAAATTATCACCAAATCCCATTTAGTTTGAGAGTGGGTCATTGAAAAGCAAGGCCAGCCCACAAGCTTAGCCCTTTCTTCCCACCATTTCCTTTTCTGCTTCTCCATCACAATGTGACATAGCCAAGGGAACCCTCATCAGAAGCCAAACAGATGACTGCTTGATTTTGGACTTAGACCTCCAAAATTTTGAGCTAAATAAACATCTTGTTTTTATAAAATATACAGCCTCATATATTTTGTTTTAGCAACAGAAAGTAGACTAATGCAATGACCCATTTCTTAACCACAATTTGTCCAAAATTAGATTTAAGACTTGATTTTACTACCAATATCTGCCATAGTAAATATTCATGTTTCAAAAATATAAAATTAGGTTTCTCATTTAAAATACAATTCAGGAAAGGGAGGGGCTTGTGTTGTGGCACAGAAGGTTAAGCCACCAATTGGGATGCAGCATCCTACATCAGAATGAACAGTCTTGGCTACTGTACTGTCCAGCTTCCCGCTGATATGCCTGGGAAAGCTGTGAAAGATGGCCCAAGTACTGGGGTCTATGACACAGATCTAGGTATCCAGGATGGACTTCTTGCTTCCTGGTTTTGGTCTGGTCCAGACTTGGCTGTTGCAGCCATTTGAGGAGTGAACTAGTGGATGGAAGATTGATCTCTGTCTGTCTGTCTGTCTCCCCTTCTCTCTCTGATCCTCTGCTTTTCAAATAAATATTTAAAAAATAGAAAAAGAACATAAACAGTCAAATAATTTTTTAAAAAGCATTGTGTTCGAAACTAAAGGAATTTCAAAGAAATGGCAACTGAGCGATGTGGTAGACAAGGCAGGGTAAGAATTCAAAGATGAAGACACAATCGTCTCTGTCTGTGAAAGCGAATGATCTAAGGGAAAGGACATAGTAAGTTCAGAACTTATTTCAAATGTCCCTTATTCATGGAGCCCTCCCCTGACCACTCCATCTGTACAGGGACTGTCATCACTCTCTAGCACAGTGGTCAGCAAACTTTTTCTACAAAGATCTAGATAATAAATAATTTAGGCCTTTGAAGCCATATGATCCCTATCAAAAACATGGTCGTGAGACGGTGCCTATATACCATAAGGCAATGAATGAACAAGACTGTGTTGCAAGAAAATCTTACTAACAAAATAAGCAGTAGCCCCCATGTACTTCATAGGCTGCTGTTTGCCAATCACTACTCTAACACATGGCTCCCTTTCCCCCCTTTCATTACACTTAACAAAATCTGAAATTATCTTGCTTACTGAGTTGCACTATTTTCCCCATGAACATGGCAGACACCATGAAAACGGGGTCCTTATTGCTTGTTCATGGCTGGCTCTCTAGCACCTAGAAAGGAACTCCTGACTCGGAGACCAGTCACTCCAAATATTTATTCATCAACTGGGTGAATGGATACCACTTCACCAAGCGGGAGATGCAGATTACCAACAGTCAGATAAACTATACTTGGCCTTATTAATAATAAAAAAATAAAATAATGACTTACTACTTCTCATGTGTAAGACTTAGAACAATGAGAAGAGAAAGATGAGGAGAAGTACTAGTGTAGATGAGTGTGTGGGTAAGCTGGTCTTCTCACCTATCACTGGCAGGAGAGAAAGTCAGTGCAACATTTCTGAAAGGCCATTTGCAATTATATATCAAAATGTATATATCAATTCAAAAATGGGCAAAGGATTACTTAGACATTTATCTAAAGAAGATATACAAATGGCCAACAAGCACATGAAAATGTGCTCATCATCAATAATCATTAAGGAAATGCAAGTCAAAATCATAAGATACCACATCACACCTCATAGGATAGCTATTATTAATTTTAAAAAAGTAACAAGTGTTGGGGAGAATGTGAAGAAACTGGAACCTTTTGCATTATTAATGGGAGTATAAAACTGTACTGCTGCTAAGGAAAATTGTTTTGGAGTTCCTCAAAATTTACACTTAGCATTACCACATGATCCACCAATTCTACTCCTGTATATAAATCCCAAAGAATTGAAGGTAGGGACTCAAACAAATCCTTGGACCCTCATTTTCATAGCAACATTATTAGTAATAGCCAAAAGGTAGGAACAAGTTTATTAACAGATGAATGGATAAACAAACGTGGTCTGCACATGTGATGGAATATTATCATTCAACCTTCAAAAGGGATAAAAACTGATACATGATACAAAATGGATAATCTTGAAAACATGCTGAATGAAAAAAACCAGACACAAAAAGACAGTTAAAATAGGATTGCTTATATGAGATAATTAGAATACACAAATTCATAGGGTTAGAAGGTAATGCAGAATTACCAGGGGCATGGGGAAGAGGAAATGAGGAGTTTTGGTTCCATGGGTACAAAGCTTATGTTTGGGATGATAGAAAGTTCTCGAGATGGATGATGGTGATGGAGGTACAATATTGTGAATGCTATTACTGCCACAGAATTGTACACTTAAAATGGTTAAAGTTTTACATTTTAGAGTTTACAAATTTTACATAAAATGTATATATGCATTTTAATTCCAAAAATCCTATTCCTAAGAATTAATGCAGAAGAGTGAAAAATACATATATACTAGAATGTTTCAATGTTAAGATCCATCAATAAAGATCTAACTTTGTTAAAGAGAACCTGCCACAGCAAGTACATAGGAGAGAGTATTATGCAGGCACTAAATGCAGCAAGCAAGATGTTTCACATGAAAATATCTCCATGGTATTACTGTTCAACAAAAAAAATTACAGAATGTATGTAAAGTATGATCCCACTGAGGTAAAAATGCTCAAGGTTATCTGTAGAGAAATTTCTAGACTCTCCAAATATTAATAGGGATTACTCTCTTTTTGGTAGATTTGAAGTAATTTTAATATACATTTCTTCTAATTTTCTGTAGCAATTGAATATTTTTTTCACAAAGAATATTTTTAACCAAAATAATACCCTCTTGTAAACCCAATTTTATCACCTTTTCACATTATTTAAAGAGAGTGAGGCCTTGGATACAATTAGATGCTTTTTCTATTTTCATTCTCACAGCAATAATAATATTTGGAAGTGAACCAGATACAGTTTTAAAGGATAGGTACATACCTCAGAGAGTGGTGTTGGCTCTCTATCAGTTGAAAACAGAGCCATTATTTCAGAGCAACACCCAAGGATCATGTTCTAGAAATAAGAAGGAAATATGGTGGGGTTGGTATTGTTGGTAAAATATTTTATGTTTAATTATGAACTAGTTATTTCAATTGTCTTTTCTTACATTATCATCCAACCCTAGTTCCCATGCTGAGGCAGAGGGTTTCAGAAATCACAGTCCCTTAAGTAAAGGTTATTTTAAAGGATACATAATGTCCATAAAATATAAGATCTGTAATTAATCATGAATAATACATAAATTTAGTCTTCTTTCATGTATACTCACTATTAAAATCCATATGTTACAGAGAAATATAGAAGTAAAGTCATTCACACCCAAATTAAATTTTGGAAAACCACTTTTCTAGTGAGAAAAAAAGCCCTAGAATAAAGAGGTTTAGATCCCTGAAAAAGTTTTAACAGACGAGAACGAGTGGGAACTGGGAATGAAATGGGAATAGTGAATGAAAGGAAGGGAGAAAGTCAACAGCATGCATTCATTGTCTATGAGTGACACTGCCCACAGCACCTACTGTATGGAGACAGCTAAGCTTATGTGTGGACATCTGACCCAGGACAGTACTATCATAGGCAGGGGTGAATCAATCAAATTCCCTATTGTTATGATGTCATGTAAGGAAGACACAGAAGGAAATTTAGAGTCAGCTGAAAGGTCTGATGCATAATAGGGGAAGGCAATCCCTGAGCCAGATGTGAGAGGGCAAGAGGAGGACATAGTCACCCTCTGTGGGACTGAGTGCAGCCTCAGCTCTTGTCTCCCCAGGTCCATTTCTTTACAGACAATGCATGTTGTTTCCAGTCCTTGGCTATGCTAACCTTAACTAATGTACCCTGACATATTTGTGCCCCCTGCATCCAAACATATTTAACTTCAGCCAATTCAAGTAGCTTTACTTACAATTGAAGAAGTCATGACTGTGAGATTGTCAGAGATGTGCTAAGCCTACCTCAAAATGTTGCTACTGTCCAGCCCTGAAGTATGCAACAAATCATTTTTATGATAATTTGAATATATGCAGGTATATGCAGGTACTAACAGTCAAGATATTAAAATGATAAAAGTACATTAGTTTTAAAATTATAAGCAACGGTGGTTAAATTTTTAAAATAATAATGTAAACAACTATTGAATTCACACTCTGAAATCATGTTACATCTAAGTTTTATTCAATACAAGAGGACAGGAAAGGTCACATTTAAGAGTTCCACAACTACTACAGCTAGGGGCTGGCATCGTGGCGTGTGGGTTAAGCCACCTCCTGCGATTCTGGCATCCCATATGGGTTCCAGTTCAACTCCTGGCTGCTCCACTCCTGACCCAGCTCCCTGCTGATGCACCTGGGAAAGCAGAAGAACAGGGCCTATGTGCTTGGGCCCCACACCTACAGGGGAGGCTTGGAGGAAGCTCCTCGCTCTTAGCTCTGAACCAGCCCAGCTCTGGCCATGGTGGTCATTTGGGGAGTGAACCAGTGGATGAAAAATCTCTCACTATCCCTCAGTCTCTCTATAAAAATTCTGCCTTTCAAATAAGTAAATAAATCTTAAAAAAAAAAAACTATAGCTAATTCAAGTCAACAAATATATTTAAGACATTCTACTAGAGGCTGTGAGACACAAAGATTAAAAACAGACCCTAGGCTCACAAAATTTACAATAACAAAGAAACATAGATTCATATACGACTAAATAAAATATCAAGTAGACAATATCAACAAACATAATGCATAGTTATGATGTGTTTTAGGATCCTAGAGGTGACAGGTTATAGGGTACTGGAGGCAGTCATCTGAGTACAACGAACAAGGAAGACTTCCTAGAAGAAAGGTCACATTAACTGAGCCTGGAAACAGTAGGATTCTGACTGGTGGAGAACGAGCATAAAGGCATTTCATGGGGAGACATGCATGTAAGCAATGACCAGTGGGCATTCCAAGCGCATAGGAAATCTAATATAGTCTCTACGATAGGCCTATTTAGGAAGCATGGCAGGGACAGTGCTGAGAAATGGGCTGGAGAAGTAAATTTATATCAAGGTGCATTAATGTAAGGAATTTGGATTTTTATTGTGTGGAAAATTGGGTGTAAGGGCCATTGGACTGAGGGAATAATTATGATCATAGTGTAAAAGTGAATTAGCCTGGCTGGTGCCATGATTCAATAGGCTAATCCTCCACCTGTGGGGCCAGCACACTGGGTTCTAGTCCTGGTCGGGGTACCGGATTTTGTCCCAGCTGCCCCTCTTCCAGGCCAGCCCTCTGCTATGGTCCAGGAGTGCAGTGGAGGATGGCCCAAGTGCTTGGGCCCTGCACCCACATGGGGACCAGGAGAAGCACCCGGCTCCTGGCTTCGGATCAGCGCAGTGCGCCACCGGCCACAGCACACCAGCTGCAGCGGCCATTTGGGGGTGAACCAATAGAAAAGGAAGACCTTTCTCTCTGTCTCTCTCTCTCTCACTGTCCACTCTGCCTGTCAAAAAAAAAAAAAAAAGTGAATCAGCCTAAAAAAAGAGAAAAGAAAAGGAGATGACTCAAACCATTTGGGCAGGCAGTGATCATGGCAAGAAGGTCAGCTTGGTGGGACTCAAAGGGTGGAAGGGAGACAGGAAGTCCAGCTCTGATCAGACAACGAGCTGATAATGAACCTTCCAGGGCCCCGGTCCACTTTTCTAGACAGAAGGGAACATACATGCAATCTCACTCTCCTCTACTTTATCAATATTTCTGTATTTCTAATTGAGTTCCTAGGACTGATTAAAGTCTATTTTTCTCTCTACACATAAAAGGTTTCAGTAACAGCTATGATGAGTTACTGTCACGATTTCATCAAGTGCTATCAAGCAAAATGACACTGTCTATATCATTAATCATTTCACATAAAAATGAAGACAGAAACATTACCTGATAAATGCCTTCCACTGCTTGCCTCAACATTTATCAAACAGAAATTTTACCTCGACAACATCTATTACTCTGGCATCACTTGAGGTAAACCACATACACACATTCTGAAGTGGGCTGACTCGAGGCTGGGGCTGTGAGTGCCGCAGGTGAACCTGCCCCACAGAAATGAAGACGGGGGAATGCAGAGCTCATCATTCCTTGTCAGAAAGTGGTTGCGAGTATGGTTTGGTCGGTGAGGGGTCAGGAGGACAGAGTGACCCTTGCTCAGTGTTTGCCATTCTTTCTTAAAAGGAACATCTGTTGATTCAGTGAGGGATAGCTCTTTGTGTAACTTCCAGCTATTAAAGCCTATTAAATTCTTGGATGTAATTAAAATCCTCATCATCTTTCACCTACAATATAGAAAAGGCTTCCTAAATTATTTTTTTAATTCTTTTAAAGATTATTTGAAAGGCAGTTACACACACACACACACACACACACACACACTGAGAGAGAGAAAGAGAGACAGAGAGAGAGAGAGATTTTCCATCTGCTGGTTCACTCCCCAAATAGCCACAAAAGCTGGAGCTGGGCCGGTCTGAAGTCAGGAACTAGGAGCCTATTCCCAGGCACATTAGTAGGGAGCTGGATCAGAAGTGGAGCAGCCAGGACTCAGACTGTCACCCATAGGGGATGTTGGCACTACTTTCAGCGGCTTTACCTACTATGCCATAACACTGGCTACACTTCCTAAATTATTTCTCAGCCTTCAAATGTCTGCTCCCTTTATCTCTCCTTCACTCAACAGCATAGTTGTCTTAGAAAATTATAGGATGAATCATGAGAAACCCTTCCAGGTATGGTGCTGCCCTCACCTATTTCTACCCCTCAAACCCAGCCCTGCTGCCCCATAGCCCCTTCCTATAGAACGAAGTTCATTCACCATTTACTCATTCAGCACTAACTGAATGCCTCCTACGTGCAACGGAGTAGTGCTAAGTGATGAACAAGTGTAAAGGAAGTCTTTAAGGAAATGGTGCAGTGAGAGGAAGGCAGGAGAGGCACTATTCCAGCACACGGTGGTGCAAGCAGAGGGGACAAGGCCTTAATTCCACTCATCTCTCCAGCTCCACTTCGCACTGCACTCACCCTGAACTTCCACCACAACAGATGTCTTCTTGCCCACCCCCACTAATAAAAGGTCCAGTTCTGTGACTTCATATCTCATCTGCTGCATCCTCAGTCTAGAGTGATTTCTCCACAGGTGTCTAACCAGAAGTTTCATAAACACCTACTGAAGAAGCACTAGGTCTGTTACTGGGCTAGATACTGGAAATCTATGGATGAGTAAGATCCCTGAGCCAAAGAACTCACAGTCAAGAGAGTGGAATGTCTATATCTATATATCTCCCCACCATAAAGGGTGGGTATGGAACATTTTGGAGGACAAGGAAAAATGGCCTGTATTTTAGTGTACAGGAGCTATATTATGTTATCTGAACTATTCTTTCTCAACACCACACACATATATACATAGTTTAATAGATAATAAATTAGAATAGTTTGCACCAACAGCCCCAATATTGAGAAGAAAGGATTCTAGGAACCTTATCCTTCTGTATAGTGCATAATCCAGACAATGGGGAAATAAGAAAACTAGAAACCGAAGCCCCTAAGCTGAACTATATAACATAGAAAGCAGAAGAGGAATAGCACACTCTGCCGACTCAGTGGGGCTGGGGGTGTGTGGGACCGGTGTCTAGAAGTTTGAGTCAAATAAGATAGATGTAGAAGAGCTGCTGTAGCTGTCAGAAAGAAAAGAGCAAGAGAGGCAGGAAAAACATTTGAAAGTTTTGCTGTTTATTACTGAAAGATCTCCCTTGGATGTTCCTATGAGAGCCTCTAAAGATTCATATTATTTTCACTGGTTTTGAACATCAGATTGATGTTTCTTTGAATGCTACACTTTACCATGAGAGAGCTACCAGGTGGCTGAGATCACTATAGTGACCTCTGTGTATCTATGGCCCACTCAAACAAACAAGCTCTTCTATATCAAGAACCCAGCTGTATTGATCTCTCTGTGTCCTCACCTCTCCAAGCCTGGAAAACATCTGAAATATGTAATGTTTCTCAAAAATGTTTTGCTAATTGATGCTAATGTCCAGTTGTATTTTTCTCTGTGTTTTCCTAGTACTTTGATATCTGTGAAATATTGACTCTAAACTGATTTTAATTGCTTTGTACAATCCAAGCATTCCATAAATGTTTGCTGAACTAACCTTCAGTGACTTAGCAGACATGTTTTGAGCGTGATATTATTATGAATAGGCTGTTTCCATCTTAAAATCAGGATGGTTTTCATCTTTCCAATGCTTTAAAGCACCCTTAGGCTGTGAATGACGGAGTGGAACAACTCAGTCATCCTGAACCACTGCTATTCATCTTACAAGATACACAAGGCCTTTCAAGCCAGAAGTGATTAGAACACCTGTTTTGTAGCCCTCCTAATACATCAGAAATTAATGTCTATAATCTGAATTCCTTGGCTTGGTATGGACCCTAAGGATTTTTGAAGAAAAGAGAAAGAAGAAAAATCAAAGGAAGGGAATAAGAAACAAGAAGATTCATTAAAGCCCCAACCAACCCAAAGGCATATTTTTGGGGGTTCTATTGAATAAACTACCAACAAGCTACACTTTAACAGAAATAAACATGTCAGATTCTAGAAGCTATAATATCCTGTTTAGACACAGAAAAGAATCTATCTCTTCAAGTGTCCTAATTAACTTCTAATTAGCACAAAATAAAGGTTGTCATGACAATAAACTAGCAGATTTTGTCAATGGGATTTATTTGATATTATCCAGAATATAATTTCCTTTTTTAAAAAAGTATTGGTTAATACTATGGGGGAAAAATAAAAACGTAAATGTTACTTCCATTTCTCGACTCTCAAATACTGTGAGATAATTTGTTTGCCAATTCACTTAGACAAATAGTAATGTTTCTTCCATCTGCTGACATTCTTTCATCTATACAGACTAACAGAACTGGAACATATCTAAAATTCCCTGCTTTAAAACTAGGGAATAAAACAAATTCAAAAATGTGGAGGAGAACATCAAGAAGGAAAGGGCTTTGTCCCACTGGAGGGTTGACCCACACTAACATACCACGCAAGCAAACTACTCATTTGTATTAAGGCAAGGTGGGTCTTCTGGATTCCTCTCTACACTTACATTCAGACACCAACACCACCCTCAATCCCCATTTATTCCTTTTGTTTATAGTCACAATCAATCTTTTGGCTCAGATATTGGGCCCATTGTCATGAATTTGATACCTACTTCTGACCACCAGAGACATTTTGATAACTGTCTTTCGACCCAAAGACAGCCCATCTTCCATCTCAGAGAAGTATTTGAAGAAGAAAACCATTTGTTTTCGGAGTGAGAGGAAAGTCGGTCCTCCCAGTTGAATCAGTCTTATCAGTGACTGATCCTAGGTAGTAAATCTGAGTAATAGATACAATCCCAAATCCTTATTCCATGGACACCCACCCTCCTTCCTCAAACTATCAGGGTTAAAATGACAGATGGGATCGGAAGGAAACAATCCTTTTGTATATATGAACAACATTATGTATATATAGATTGGATTTAGGGACAATTTCAGCAAGGAAGGTTCCAGACTATGATTCCAAGACAGCAATTGGATAAGTTTGATCTGACTGAAAAACTGTGATTGTAAATTCTCTACAAAAGTACTGGGAAAATGAAAAGAGAGCTGAATTCTTGGAAACAGACATGAAAGGCAATAACACACTTGAGAAGAATCTATTTCCCCATTTGTATAAAAAAAAAACCCCTCAGTTTGAGGTAAGTTGAACTATATGACCTCCTGGAGGATTTATTATAAATACTCATACATCAGTATGCATCACAGTTCACGGTGTTGTAACTGAGGACATGGAAAAGAATCTGCAAGCAGAAGTCAAGAAAATCTGCCCCATGATAAATTCAGAGACACAGTATAGAAGACACTAACACTGGAAAGTGGCATTTTGCAAAGGATACTTGCCCAATTCATTCTTCTACATCTGGGCTTGTTGCTTTCATAATAATGAAAAATGCTTCATTCACTCTACTGTTAAACTGAGATTGAAATGCCAACAAACTCAGAAAATCAGAAGTAATCAATTTTTATACCTTCATAGAATAAAAGTTCATAGATATTGCAAACAAGAAAACAAAAGCCACATTAGTGATGTTCTTTACAAATTAAAAATTTTTTTACTATAGTTAACCAATTAGGTATTAACATAGAAGAAAATGACTTAAGAGATACATCAGACCAAAAATAAAGAGATGGTATTGAAGGCTTTCAGTGAAGAAGAGCAGGAATGGAAATTAAAGACCTGGGAACCGAACCAGGAAAACAGCAAAGGGAAGGCCCAGAATGAGAGGAATTAACAGTGATTAAGGCCGGCGCCACGGCTCACTAGGCTAATCCTCCGCCTGCAGCACCAGCACACCAGGTTCTAGTCCCGGTTGGGGCGCCAGTCCTGTTCCGGTTGCTCCTCTTCCAGTCCAGCTCTCTGCTATAGCCCAGGAGTGCAGTGGAGGATGGCCCAAGTGCTTGGACCCTGCACCCACATGGGAGACCAGGAGGAAGCACCTGGCTCCGGGCTTCAGATCAGCGCAGTGCGCCGGCCGCAACACACCAGCCAGAGCGGCCACTTGGGGGGTGAACCAATGGAAAAAGGAAGACCTTTCTCTCCGTCTCTGTCTCTCTCTCTGTCTTACTCTGCCTGTCAAAAAAAAAAAAAAAAAAAAAGAGTGCTTAAGATTAAGAGTGGCCAGTCCTCAACTGGAGTAGGGAGACCAAGAGGAAAATGGGATTGACACATTACTTACTAAATATGAATCTTTGAGTACAAACCCCTGAGTGAGCCTATGAAAGATCCCATTTAAAGTTAAGAATAGGGGCTGGTGCTGTGGCATAGCAGGTAAAGCCGCTTTCTGCAGTGCCATTATCCCATGTGGGCGCCGGTTCAAGTCTCCGCTGCTCTACTTCCAATCCAGCTCTCTGCTATGGCCTGGGGAAGCAGAAGACGGCCTAAATCCTTGGGCCCTTGCACCTACATGGGAGACTTGGAGGGGCTCCAGGCTTCGGATTGGTGCAGCTCCAGCCGTTGCAGCCAATTAGGGATTGAACCAGTGGGTGGAAGATCTCTCTCTCTCTCTTTCTTTCTCTCTGCCTCTCCTCTCTCTGTGTAACTGACTTTCAAATAAACTGAATAAATCTTAAAAAATATAAAGATATAAAGTTAAGAATAAAGACACACAAATCAAACCTACAGGAAAGAGAAATAAGCACAGTACACTATTTGACTTCACAGTGAACAGTGTTTACAGGGTCTTAATAATAAAAATATTGAATATTCATTTAACTAAATTTTGTGATACAACAATATTAGAAAAAAAAGGAGAAGTTGGAGAGAAGCATAAGTGAGCTAAGTCTCTGTATATTATAGCTGAAAGTCAATAGGTATCCAAAATTGGTGCCACAAGAAAAAACAATGAATTGCATCTGTCATTAGCACTGTTCAGTATGAGGGTACTTCAAAAAGTTCATGGAAAATGTACATTATGAATAAATTATGTGTGAATTAAAAAATGTTTTGCATCAAAATAACTCTTAATTCCATCTTCCACAAACTTTTTAAAGTATCTTCACATTTCTGGATTCTTTCATTTTCTTTTCTTTTTTTTTTTTTTTTATTTGACAGGTAGAGTTACAGACCATGAGAGAGAGAGAGAGAGACAGAGAGAAAGGTCTTCCTTCCGTTGGTTCACCTCCCAAATGGCTGCTATGGCCGGAACTGCACTGATCTGAAGCCAGGAGCCAGGTGCTTCTTCCTGGTCTCCCATGTGGGTACAGGGGCCCAAGTACTTGGGCCATCCTCCACTGTCTTCCCAGGCCAAAGCAGAGAGCTGGACTGGAAGAGGAGCAACCGGGACTAGAAACCAGTACCCATATGGGAGGCCAGCGCCACAGGCGGAGGATTAACCAAGTAAGCCACGGCGTCGGCCCCTCTGGCTTCTTTCTTCCAAACTAATGGTGAAATTGTTGGTACATCATGTGACTTATTTGGCCATTGAAATGTCACTGGAGGTGAAATGATGTAAGCTTTGAGAGCTAGCATGTTTTATGCCCTTTTTCTTCCCTGTTACCACAGTGACTGGTGATGTCTGTAGGATGGATATGACGGCAACCTGGCTGCTGGCAGGTGGAGACATGAACAGGTCCTTAGTTGACAAACTCAGATTAGAAAGTTGTTTGTTACCTCACCTTTCATGGCTGCATTTACAAATGCAGAAATGGCTGATGGAGCTGAAGGTGGTTACCTCTATAGAACAGGACTGTGAAGTGAGAAATTGGGCAGGAGATTGTCTCTTCTCATATTAAGTCTTTTAGATATATTTTTGTTAATGTCAATAACTATAGAATACACACACACACACACACACACACACACACACACATATATATATATATATATATATATATATAAAACAGGTGCTGGCCGGCGCCACGGCTCAATAGGCTAATCCTCCGCCTGTGGCGCTGGCACACTGGATTCTGTCCTGGTTGCCCCTCTTCCAGGCCAGCTCTCTGCTGTGGCCCGGGAGTGCAGTGGAGGATGGCCCAAGTGCTTGGGTCCTGCACCCCATGGGAGACCAGGAAAAGCACCTGGCTCCGGGCTTCAGATCAGCACGGTGCACCAGCCGCAACAGCCATTGGAGGGTGAACCAATGGTAAAGGAAGACCTTTCTCCCTGTCTCTCTCACTGTCCACTCTGCCTGTCAAAAAAAAAAAAAAGAATATATATATAAACAGGTGTTTACATATATATTTTACATATATGTGAAGAAATTAGATTCATGGAGAAGCGGAAATTTGAAAAGTCGGTGCTTTGGGTAGAACATGCATTCCCTATCCCTCTCATTTCCTTAGAGGGAAAGGAATTTCCACTCCACTCCCAGAGAAGGAGGGACACTTCCTGCTTCTTTGGGACCTGTCACTAATTGACCCCCATGACTGAGAAGTGAGTTATCTGACTGGCAAGCTTAGGAAAAGGAAGAGAGTATGCTAGGCTCAGCTCTTCCGGGTGATCTTTGATTATGTTTTTGGAGGTACCTTAGCTGTAGAACCATTATCTTTGCTCCTCCATGCAGTAAGCATGGCAAGGGGCAGAGGGGAACAGAGAAGCCCTGTGGTTACACAAATGTACCAGTTGACTGTGGGACTTTTGGGTAATTCTGGCTAAAACATGAGCAAAATATTAATAATTTCATTTGGCCACAGATTTTAAGCCACGCTTGCTAATCAACTTTGTCATGGGTGATCCTGACATCGTCTCCATATATCTATCTGCCTCTCATACCCCACTTCTTTTTTTTTTTTTTTTTTTGATAGGCAGAGTGGACAGTGAGAGAGAGAGACAGAGAGAAAGGTCTTCCTTTGCCATTGGTTCACCCTCCAATGGCTGCCGCGGACAGCGCGCTGCGGCCGGCGCACCACGCTGATCCGATGGCAGGAGCCAGGTACTAGGTGCTTTTTCCTGGTCTCCCATGGGGTGCAGGGCCCAAGCACTTCGGCCATCCTCCACTGCACTCCTGGGCCACAGCAGAGGGCTGGCCTGGAAGAGGGGCAACCGGGACAGAATCCGGCGCCCCGACCGGGACTAGAACCCGGTGTGCCGGCGCCGCAAGGCGGAGGATTAGCCTGTTGAGCCACGGCACCGGCCCCCACTTCTTAATGGTTCAGAAATCAAGTGAGTGGTAGAAGGGTCATGATCCACCCTTCAAAGCACAAACATCAGTTAACATTAAAACCACACATCTTGGCCATCAAAAAAGGAGGTACCTTTCTTTGAAGGGAGGAGAGAACTTCCACTTTGACTATGACCCTGTCGGAATAAGATCGAAGACGGCGAACCCTAAAGGCTTCCATAGCCTCAGCAACTCATGACTAGAGCCTAGGGAGATTACTGACGCCATAAAAAAAAAAAAGAAACACACACACACACAAAAACCACACATCTGTGTGATTGGGTTAATAGAATAATATCTCCCTCTCAACTTTTTTTTTACTAGAGTAATAATATGCATAGAAAATGAAAGAAAACATGTTTAGTTGTATTTTACAATTTTCTTCACTCATTACTTGGGTAATAAAATGTTTAAATGATAGAGTAAAAATAAAAGTATTGTTATAAAGCTAGAAACCGTTGTTTCTTAGGATTTGCAGTTACATCTGAATAATTTTTATAGATTAACTTTATTTTCGCCTACTGTCAGATTTTTATAATCCATGTGCTTAGAGGAGTTTTGAAGGAAACACAATTTACATGTTAAAGAGTTGGTCATATCAGTAGTATAAATGGAGAACATAGAGGGCAAAAAATCACAAAGTTCAAGTTTAGTTACACGATTCTGCTTTGATGAAGTAAAAAGATAATTCAGGTGGCTAGGTGTGATGACATTCATCCTGCTACAATGCCACTTTCCATTATTTAGTAACTTACTTCCATTTCTTTATCAATTGATTTTTCTTCCCTTTCTTCTGTTTTATCTATGTCTTCACTTGAAGTAGTTTCAGGAGTTGCTGGCAATGATATCTCAGCAATCTGTGCCAGGTTAGACAGTTTCTCATGAATTGAAATAACTCTAAAAATAAAAAATACATAGGTGTTTTACTTAAAAAGTTAACACAAGCACATGCCAATTTTTAGAAACAATTATATATATATACATATAAATATATATATGTGTGTGTGTGTGTGTATATATATATATATATATATAGAGAGAGAGAGAGAGAGAGAGAGACAGAGAGAGAGAGAGAGAAAGCCCTCTCCTATGTGAGTTCTAAGGCCATGCCATTACTGGCTGATTCAAAGATAAGAATTTTGATAAGCTAGCGATGACTTTAAAAGGCCAATTAGTTGAGCCCACAACAATTCAGTATGTTTAAGGAAGGGGCTGGGAGATAGGGAGAAAAAAATCACAGAGGAAGGAAAAGCAGAAACTGAGGAGGAGGGTAGAGGGCACCGTGGCAACAGTGCTGAAGACAGAAAGTGTTGGGCCACAGCCCAGTGCCCAGTGGATGCTCTGAAGGCAAGGGTGGGATAGTAGGGTGGAGGCAGAAGGCACAAGGCTTACAGTTGGAGGTGACAAACAGCCACCTGCCTTACCTTCAGTGAGTCTATACTCCAGGTACAGCACATAAGGGCATGCCTGTGTGTATGTATGTCTCCATTCAAGCAAGGAAGGAAATTGTTTGAGAAAGACATAAATGATTCAAAAAAGAAAACTGGCATCAGGAATATATGAGAGTACTTTAAAATTTTGTGGAAAATAAAATTAATAAGGTATTTCAGTGCAATACTTTGAAATCTAAGCAAATGGGTAGGTCTTCAAAAATTTCATGAAAATATGTATTGTGAAAAAACTATGCATTATTTCAAAAAAATTTGCACCAAAATATGTAACTTTTAATTTCATTTTTCCACAAACCTTTTGAAGTATTCTTGTGTGTATGGATGTCAATTTTCCAGCTTTCCTCAGCATCCTCATTTGCAGCATGGTGCAATACTCGATTATCCTAAAACAGTTCTCAGCAATAAAAGTAGCCTTAATTATACATAAGGAGATATTAATTTATATAGTAATGTTGGAAAGTTTTTATTTAAAGGGGCAATATTTACAAATGTGAAGATCTATTAATAAAAGTTTATTTGGAAAATTCACAAATTAATAAGATAGATCATCAGGGGACAGCATTGCGGTGCAACAATGCAGGCATCCAAATTCGGAGAGCTGGTTTGAATCCTGGCTGCTCTGATTCTGGTCTAGATAGATCCCTGCTAATGTGCCTGGGAAGGCAACTGAGGGTGGCCCAAGTGCTTGGGCTTCTGCAACCCACATGGGAGACCCAGATGGAGCTCCAGGTTCCTGGTTTTAGCTTGGTCCATCCCTGGCCATTGTGGCCATGTGGGGAGAGTGAACCAGCAGATGGAAGTTTTCTCTCTCTCTCTCTCTCTCTGTAACTGCCTTTCAAGTAAGTAAGTAAATAAATGAATAAATAAAATGGATCATCTTCATATTAATGCTGGAAAATCTACCTGATAAATTGGGGAGAAAATTGGATTGGGTGTCAAAGGATTGGTGAGCCATGCTTGGTTTCACAGCACACTGGCCACTGGGCCTCAAGTAAGACACTAACTTCCCCGACCCCACTGAGAGTCCTTTTACTGCCAGATCATGATAACAAAGTCCACTTCATTTAATTCATGGGATCGTTGTAAGGATGAAAACACACTGTCTGTCTGTCTGTCTATCTAGATATACAGATATAATCATAAGAAACCACAGAAAGGAAAGATAGTCTAAAACACCATTCTTCTCTCCAATATCTTGAGGAAGATTTCTTCTTTCTCTTCCCCATATAACATATCTTTTCTTTGTAATGCAACACTCCTTGGTACCTACCCTCTGGTGGTTGGTCCTAAGATACTCTGCAGGTACCAAAATCCTCAATGCTCATGTCCCTTACATACTCATAAAATGGCATAGTACAAGTATGTGCATCCTCCCATATTTATTGTCATACTTTAAATTATCTACAGATTATATAATACCTAGTGCTAATATAAATATTATAAAAGTTGCTATACTGTATTATTTGAGAATAATGACAAGAAATTAAAAGATTTGTACATGTTAAATACAGATGCAATGGTTTTATACTTATTTGTTTCAGAGGCAGAAAGAGAGAAAGAGCATGCTACCATCCACTGGATCCCTTTCTGAATGCCTGCAATGGCGAGGGCTGGGCCAAAGATGAGATTTTGTGCAAAGATCTCAATCCAGGATTCCTATGTATGTGGCAGGAAACCAATCTCCTGAGCTAGTACTGATGCCTGACAGCGTTTGTGTTGGCAGGAAACCAGAAATAGAAGCAGAGCCAGGTATGGAACCCAGGCACTCTGATGCGGGATGTGGGCATTTTGACTGGTGTCTTAACCACAAGGCTAAATGCCAACCCTAGATGAAATTTTTATAAATATTTATTTCCTATCCATCATTGTGGGTGGAGTATATGGATATGAAAATCCCAGATATAGAAGACCAGCTGTACTTGGAATTGAAGGAAGGATAATTTATTCTTTGCTGTTGGAGTGAAGATTATGAATCAGTATCTACAACTGTAATTCCTGCCCCAGAATGCATGGCCCATTCTAGCTTCACTAAGAGGAATTTGGGATTGGGCAAAGCAGGTGGGCCCTTGTACAAGCAGCAACATCAGTTGATCCAAGTCTCAGTATTGGAATCTAATGCTATGACCTCCCCTGTCCTACATCTTGCTCTTTCTTTTGTTTTCTGGCTTGCCTTTGATCCTGATTTCCCTCTCTCCCCATGGACTTCTTCACCTGTCCTCTTTGGATCACTATGTGGTCCATCCTTTTTGACTTCCATCCTTAGCACCACCAGCAAGCATCTACCATGTCAACTCCCCATAGCCTCTGTTCTCAAGAGCTACTGGACACTGTCACTCAAGATGCTGTGTCTTGTGCGGCTGCATCCAACTGGAACTAGAAATGTGGGTGACAGAAGGCTTAAAGGCAGGAATATCAGGCAGAGAACTTGATCTTGGACACAACAGTGTAACTACCAGTTAGGCAAAACTGCACAGAAGTCTGCATGTATATTCATTGAGAGCACTATCTTTTCCTTTGTTGCTGTAGGAAAATATATTTTTCCTAATGAGAATTTAACTGGGAGATGAGAAAGTAAGAATAAAAGGAGCAACTACGATTCATATGTTACTCAAGTTTTTTCTTCTTTGGCCTGTTTTGTGTGTGTGTATGTGTGTGTGTGTGTGTGACCCATCTTATTCATTTTATCTTTGCCTTCTAAAGAAGGATCAAAAGCAATTCCTCATGTACTGATCTTGACTTTCATAAGAACACATGGAATGCCACCTTTGATTACAGAAATAGTCCATTCTCTCAGTGCCACCAAAAGACAGACCAGATGAAGTTTATTAGGTGCCCTCCTCTATAGTGCTTGGTGACAGGAGTTTGTTCCTATGTTAAATAACCCTACTGTTGATCATAAAAACACCAAAATTAAGACTCTTAAAATAAATGAAGAAGTCCATCAGTTTGATGACTTTCTGCTCTATTGAAATTATAATCACGTTCACCATGTTGGAAAAATAAAATGCATGCAGTATTTCTGGATTCACTAGACCAGTGGACACTTTCCTAACGTTGTTCTTTAGCTGTACTGGTATATAACCTGGGCCTAGGTTTTCTGTTATTTCCCTTAAAAAGAAAAAAGAAATAAAATTGACTGAATAATTGAAAGTATGCCAGCTCTTGAAACAACTCTTGTTTTATTCTCTTTCATGGCAAGGCCAAGAAGTCCTTCAAAACGAAAATCATGGAGCATGACAAGACTCTCTGGGGAAGGACAGAGAATTTCCAATTCACCACTCACTAGGCACATACTAGGTACTTGGCTGGGCAGAAGCAGACCCTGACAGACACAGGTGTTAGTGCTTTCAATTTTTCAAAACCATGTTCATACATTGACTGGATCCTAACCATAACCCAAAAGGTAGGAAGAGCAGGTAGCATCATTTCCACCCTTTGGTGGAGATACTGGAGGATGAGGTCACGAAGTGAACGAACAATGGAGTCAAAAGTAAACTAGCTAAGCCATGAAAAAAAATTTTGAACACAAACAATTTGGTAAAGACAATTAGGAAAACAGAAATGAGATGAGCAAAAGTTAGAGATATTTTCAGTTTGATAGAAAGGGAGGAACACAACTTGGGAAACAGACTTTGGGCTTTAGGAACAACACAAAATAGAATTCAGTACAGAGGGAAAGGTGGGACAGGGAAGGTGGTAAAATTGGGCTTAATTATGCAACCCCATATACAGCTACATTATTCTTTAAACTCCCAAGGAATTACAGGGAAAATGTAGTGCAGACATCTTTGTATTGTCTATAATCTTTCTAAAATGTAGTGACTGTTCCTTCAACAACCCTAGGCACTACCACCTTATTATTCCCCATTTACTAATAAGGCAACGGAGGCATAGAGAGGTTAAATAAACTGTTCAGGGTTGTGAAGGTAACAAGGGAGTACACCTAGCTTTTGAACCAAGGCCTATGGGATTCAGAGTTCACACACTTAACCACTGCAGAACACTTCTCCTCTAAATAAGAATCTTTAAAAGTCTTTTCCAAGGTCTCCTATGATTTACCCTTTGTCACAAAGAGGGCTAGAGAACAGCAGATAATTCATCTTTGCTTGCCTGGTCAGTGGAATCCAGAAAGAGCCGGTATACACACTGCTACTAACAGAATATCTAATGTCTGAAATCTTCAGGGGCTTTATATTGTATGCATACAACAACAAAACCTGTAAGAAAAATAAAATGTGACATCAAAATTACACTTTGCCTCCAGAAATGCAACATGCATTTTCAAAATAATATCATGGCACTTTAAAAAGTTTTTCTTTAGAAAAGTGATGTTTTTGCCCCAATTCCTTTAAAAGAGAAGTAATATGAACAAGGACTGCGCAAAGGTTATAAGATGAAAATAAATATTATTTGGTGATAATTTATTTCTGAAGAGTGACGTTTCATGTGCTGCGATTAGGTCTAAATCTCAGTCTTTGGGGGCCCTCTATGGAAAGCACTAGACGCGTAGCTGATGAACATACAACTCAGTTTCTTGTTTCTTCTGCACCTGCACCTTTCCTGTCAAGGGGCAGAGCCACTACCACGCATGCAGTTATGCTGCGCCCTTTCCTGCCCCTCACTTACTCAGTCTGTCTACAACTTCCCACCCTTAATACTGAAGTATTCTCTTGATGATGTATGCTCTAGTTATTTCCCTGCTATGTGGAGTCTGACAATCCCTACAGTCAATCCCATAGGATACAGCACTCATATCCAGTCATGGACACGGAATTTGGGATTCACAGAAATGTAGAGACAATCTGATCTAATTCCTTCATGGGAGATGTAAGAAAGCTAAGACCCAGAGTTGCTCGCCAACATGGACAGACTGGGCTCCTGCATTGATCTCTGTTGCTTCCTGGCATATCAGACTAAACTAAGAGTAAAGGGACTTTTTAAAAGCATCAATCCACAAGGATAGAAAGAACAAGAAAGGAGAAGCAGACAAGAGATGTCAATGACACTTTGAAGAAAGCGCTTAGAAAGAACTTAGCTGTCTCGTAGAGAGGACAGGTGGTGTCCTCAGAGCCTGCAGAGAGGCTGCCAGCAACAAGCTTGGATGGGAACACTGCAAAGGCTCTGGGATGGGTGGCTCAAGCCTCTTAGAAGGCATGATTGTGGGTACAGGGGCCAGGTGTAGCAGGTAAAGCTGCTGCCTTCAACATCAGCATCCCATATGGGAGCAGGTTCATGTCCTGACTGCTCCACTTCAAATGGCTTAGGAAAAGCAGCAGCAGATGAATTAAGTACTTGGGGCTCTGAACCCACATAGGAGATGTGGTTGAAGCTCCTAGATCCTGGCTTTTGGCTTCAACTTGGCCCAGCACTGGCCATTGTAGCCATCTGGAGAATGAACCAGTAGATAGAGGATTCTCTCTCTCCTCTCTCTCTCCTCTTCTCTCTCCTCTCTCTCTGTAACTCTGACTTTCAAATAAATAAATAAATATTTTTTAAAATGTATAATACAATTTGATTTATTACACCAATATTGATTATGACATCATAAGGCTATTAATGATATTATAATTAATTTTGACATCATAGTTGTAGAGTCAAGATGTTACAATGACTTTATAACATCAAAATTGATTTTGCCTTCATAATCATTTCCTAATGTAACAATTTTAGTTCTGTGACAATCATTAAGTTAAAACATCACATGAATTTTGTACATGCCATTACAAAGATTGTGACATCACAATAGTGCTGTCTGACCACAATTCATTACTATCACCTGCATTTCTTTTATATCACAGTTGCTTATAACGTCACAAGGTAGGTTTATGAGCTTCACAATGGTTTTTTGGGAATTAAAATTGTATAACAAATCATTTTGACATATCATGGATTCTATGACACACCAAACAATATGAAATCATAAATTTTATGATACAATACCACAATAAATTATGAATTCACATTGGTGTTTGATGAAATTATGATTGATTACTGCATCACAATCTTGAGTTTATGAGATCACAATGATTTTATGACATCAAACTTGATTATGATATCACAATCATTTCATGTCACCATACTTTATTATAATGTACAATGCTGGCTTATGACATCACATGGTATGTAAAATAGGGTTACAATGGATTTTATAAAATCATAATGGTATTTTATCACATCCCAGTGGTGATATCACCATTGATTATGATGTCAGTATTACAGTAATGACATCTAACAGCTTTTATTATTTTGCAAATCATTATGACATCTCCACAAGTTTTATGACATCACAACTGTGGCATGCTGGTATTGCCTGAGTGGGTGGGTTGACCTTGAGCACAGGTACCAGATTCTCAAATAAATCTTTTTTAAAACACAAAAAACAAAAAAGGCAGGAGTAGGTGGAACTACAAGCAGGAGCTGTCGACAACACCCCTCCCATCTCTTTCTGGGCATAGGCAGCCTGAAGAGTCCTCCCCCTTCATACCTTCTATCCCCTCTGAGAAATTCTTCTACTTTGCTGTCTGTTGATGTTCAATCAGAGAGGACCTATGCTCAGGGACATTAGGTATTGAAAACATTGGAATTAAGTGAAAGTCTACATTCTGAATCAGAGCTACTCTTCCACTCCACTGCAGTCGCTTTTTTGAGCAGTGAAAGAGAAAACACCTGCAGATGTTCTGACATTTCCGCACCCTTTAATGAGAATACTGGCTCCTTACACATCTATCCTATGATGAGACCTATAAATCAATAAGCCTGACCCGATATGCTTTTTAGTACCTTATTCTAAATGAGAATAGGCAGCCAAGAGTCACCACACAGGAAATGAAAGGCAGAAACTTACAGAAGAACAGAAGACTTACAGAAGAAAGGAAATTAGCGAATCAGATGCAAGACAGACAGCAGAAGGGAACTTTAATGAAACTATAATTAATACCCTCAGAGAGAATAAAGACAATATTGCATCCATGAAATAATGGTACCATAAAGATAGAACTATCAGTGAACAAGACAGATAGCTTAAAAATTAAAAAGTATGCTAACAACAACTAAGCAGTCAGTAAAAGACTGGAAACATAAAATAAAATCTCCTCAAAATTAATGAAAATATGAATAAGGGAGAAACAATAAGAAAAATTCTCAACCCACCAGTTTAAATAAAGGAATAATAGAAATTTCAGAAGGTACAGAGATAATCAGAGGGAAGAAATTATCAAAGAAAAAAATCTCCATGAACTGAACTATATGACTTTCCAGATTAAGGAGGGTACCCTACGTATATTCAGCACAACAGAAGAAACACACACCAAGGCAGATGAAGGAAATTCAGTTCACAAGTGATAGAAAGAAGAGCATTAGATGTTCCAAAGTCACAAATAAAGAACTAGGATTCCACACATGGTACAAAGCTACATAAAAGAATTGAAATCGGTATGTCAGAGATACCTGCACTTCCATGTTTACTGTGGTGCTTCTCACCATAGCCGAGATATGGATTCAACTTAGATGCCTATCATCAAATGAGAGGATAAGGAAAATGTCACACATGCACACACACACGAATACTGTTCAGCCACAAAAAGAAAGAACATTTGCAACAACAAAGGTGAACCTGGAGGCCTCCACGTTACATGAAATAAGCCAGACACTAACAGAAGACCACATGATCTCATCCATATGTGGAATTTAAAAGTTAATCTCACAGAAATTGAGGTAGAGTTGTAGGTGGTGGTGGTGGTGGTAAGGAAAGGATGTCACAGATGTTGGCCAAAGGACATGTAATTATAGTTAGAAAGGAAGAATATTTTTAAACTTGTCCAGAATTGACAAATATATAACAGAGTAGATAATTGCCTGGAGCGAGGAAAGGACAGAAGTGATGACAGAGAGAAAGGGGGACAACTACTAATGCTTACGAGATTCTTTTTTTATGTAAAGAGAATGTTCTGAAATTGTGGTGATGGTTTTACAACTCTGTGAACTCATTATATTATACTGTATTATACAATTTAAATGGGTGAATTGTAGGATGTAAATTATATATTAATAAAGCTTTTCCTAAAAAAAGAATGACAGTGTAAATACAAAAATAATTTATATTATGCATCTGTAATCTGGAAAATCTGAAAATAAATCCTTTCTTTCTCCTGTTGGATCTGATGAAATGATTACAGTGCTGGAAAAAAAATTTGAATTAAATTTTTAAATTATTATACACTCCTGGTATATAAAGCTTTTTGAGATATTTGTCAGTTACAGAGAGAGAGAGAGACAGAGGGAGAGAGGGAGAGACAGAGAGATGTTCACTCTCCAGATGGTGGCAACAGCTGGAGTCAGGGGCCAGGAGCTTCTTCCAGATCTCCTATGTGGACAGCAGGGGCCCAAGCACCTGTGCTATCCTCCACTGCTTTTCCCAGCCCACCAGATGGGAAGCATCCAGGACATGAACTGGTACCCCTACTGGATGCCAGTTTTGCAAGTGGTGGCTTTACCCACTATGCCAAAACACCAGCCCAGTGATAATCAATCTAGAAACCCTTCTGATAAAAGACCAACAAATAAAAGGGAATGGAATCAGACTTCTCAATAGCAATGCAGGATAGTTACAGAAATTGTGCAGTACCTGCTACTTTTAGAGGGAATATAATTTACACCTAGAAAACAATGAATTAAGCATTAAAATAAAGACTTTTTTTCAGGCATTCCAAGTCTTTTTACTTGTTGGGTAATCTCAGTCTTTTGCAACTCCATTAGCATCTCAGGGAAACATAGTCAAGCTATCGCCCTTGGCCAAACCTGAATAAAATATACCAACTAGTGATTGATGTCGTCCTGTCCTAGAGTCTGAAACACACTAGGGAGCAGCCTGTGACATCTTGCCAGCAGTTTTTTTTTTTTTTTTTACAGGAAACGTGCATATTGATCATTTGCATCTGAATTCAATTGTTATTTTTGTCTCTATTGTTGAGTCTTGTCCCACAAGTGGCTTGGACTACACGAACAGAGAGCTATACAATATCCTCCACAGGTAAGAGAGCAGCTTCTCTTTTGGTGGCTCATGACCTGCAAGTGAACTATGTCCTGTGCCAAGCTGCTCCGGATGATCCTGATCTTTAACGATGCTCTGTGCCTTCTTCACCTTGTCATCTCTGTCCCTTCCACAAAGGGACGTTTTATGATAAACCCTTCTCTGGAAGCTGGAAGATGTGCTCATCTGACACAGGTGAGAGAATCAAAGGGAACTAAGAGAATGATAAAGGAATTCTTGAGAGAATGGAGAATGGGACTTTTTTCCATGAGAGATGGGTTTTTAAGGTTTTTTTTTTTTATTGATTTTCATTTTATTTAAAGGCAGAGAGACAGAGAATGAGATTCCCCATCCACTGACTCACTCATTAAGTGGCCACAAGGGCCAGTGCTGGGTCAGATCAATGCCAAGAGCCCAAAACTCAATCCAGGTTTCCCACATGGGTGGCAGGGAACCAGGTATTTGAGACATCACCTATTACCTCCCAGGATGCGCATTAGCAAGAAGTTGGGTCAGATGTGGGTGAGTTGGGCCTGGAACTGGACACTCTCATATGGAATGTGGGTGTCCAGGGGGTGACTTAACTGCTGCATCAAATGCCTGCCCCAAGGGGAATGGACTCTTAAGATAACAGTTGAGCCAAGAAAATAATCAGGAGTGTGAGTTGGAAGAAGAACAGAAAAATGGAACTCAGAGTTAAACTGGTGAATCTGACTATAACTTTCTTTGAAAGTTTGGGAAGAATTAGAGATTCTAAAGCACTTAGAAAACTAAATTGAAGATAAGGCAACGTTTTTCTTCAGAAAAGAAGACAGGAAGAAAGGAAATAGTATCACATTTGGCTCCACTGTGAGTTAGATTTATGGTCACAGAGTAACACTGACTGTGATTTAAAGAAGAATTGAGATGCAACTCAATTAGGAGGATGTGCAGAGGGGATGAGGGTGAGTGAGACAGGCAAAGGGGTTGACACAGTCTTTTATCTTTCATAATCATGTATGAAGCTGATTGCTCAGGAAATTGTCATGTGAGCGTATGATTTAGATATATGGCTAAAAAGACATCAAGAAAACAAAGGCAGAAGAAAAAGTTGAACATAAACGGATTTGAGGAAGGGAGTCAGGGATGAGGAGTTCTGGGCAGAGGACTATTATTTCGTATTATTTAGAGGTCTTTCAAAATTTGACTTCTCAAATTATGGAAAATTTGGCAAAACCTTTTTTAAAAAAATAATAAAATGAGTCCCAGAGAGATTAGGCCAAGATCACATACTGTCTTACGGTGTTTACACTTTGTTTGTTTGTTAATCTTGACACCCAGACTGATACATAAAAATCCCTGAATACAGGATTGACACTTGTACTTTTTCAGTGCTTAGAGCACCTGTCAACACATATCTTCAAGTTTCTGAATTTTTCATTACATCGGTAATGTAAGAGCTAATGAAGTTCCCAAAGGTATGTGAGCAGAAAAATTTCAATAGGGAATATGCTTCATATTTGACCTCTGATAATGAAAATGATTTTCCTCTTCTCCAGGCTGCTACTTGTCAACGGCTATGCACACTACATGGTTAAAGCCTTTTCTAACTGGGTGTGGTATAGATAACTGAATTCAAAAACAGTCTGAGATCAGAATTCTAAATAATAATAAAACTAGACTCACTTGTTTGGTTGTCCTGAGTATGGATTCGGAAGCCAGCATGCCTGGGTATGTCTCTGCCAACTACTCGCTTTGTAATTATGTCCAAGTTACTTAAATGTGCATCTCTCTGCCTCCTCATTTATAAACTGGAGATGTGGAGATCCCTAACCCATAGATGGGGGTGAGGATTTAATGAGTCAAAGTAAAGAGCATTATTTTTAGTCCCATGATCACTCTCAGCTCATCTTATCTTGGTATCTCATTTTTCACATTCTCTTGGACCTGTTGCAGACCCCAAACTGTCTTCCTGTCTGATCTGTATCTGACCAGTCATTATTACTATTCCCAACTCATCCTCCCCCTTCAGGAATTAAGTTTCACCCTATGTCATTTTGCATACTCAGGATTAGATTTTGGAGGAGACAATAGACCCAGAGAGACAATACAGTCCATGGAGTAAAGACAAGATAAAGACTTCGATTAACACCAAGGAATACTATATTGAAAGTTTGTCTTACATGTGTATCTCCCTGTAGGCCAGGAAAGCATAAAAGAAGACTCTGTCTTCCATTAGAGTGGATTCATGACTTCCTCATCTTGTATCTTAACCAGTTGATAATATGTCTGGTATACAGTATGCATTTAATAACTATTTTATTAATTAGTAATCAGATAACTTATAAGTATATTTTATAAAGAAATCATTAGTAGGAATAAGAAGAGTGAGGACCCCATTCCTATTTTCAGGATTTTTAAGTGATGGCATTGGTCAAATCACTTTACCCACATGGCACTTTGTCTCCTCATCAATAAAAAAGATATTCCTAGTTTCTTCTTCAGTTCTGAAATTTGACTTGGTTGGTACCAAGAGAAGTCACAGCAGATAAGAAAGAAATGGCAAAATCATCCTTAGAACTGTAAGGTGCAGTAGTAGTACCAGCCTATACCCATGCTTTTCAAACTTGAATGTACACACATTACTTAGGAGATATTATTAAAATGCATATTTTATTCAGTGGGTCTGGATTGGGTCCTGAGAGACTACATTTCTAACGAGCATACAGAAGACACCAATGTCTTCTTTCATTTAATCAGCAAGGACCAAAAACTCTCAGATGCCAATCTCTGCCTCATCCATTCAGCGTCTGTCTTCCTCTATTTCAAGAACCTGGATCTGTAGTACCAGCCTCAAGCTAATCACTCAGCCAACTAGACTCATCTCAGAGAGAAGTCGAGAGCATCTTAATGATCCCTGAGTCATGTCACTTCTGACATTTAAGTGGATAATATTGGGCTTCTACTTGTACTATGATCTGCTTTTCCAGGGGACCCTAACCCTTTGAATATCCTAACAGGATGGAGATTGCCTTGAATGTATGAGCTGCTTGTTCAGGATCCTGAAATAAAGTTCAACTCTTATCAGTGATAAAAAGACTTCCAGAAAAGAGCACTGGCTCAATATATCTTGTTCCCAGACTGCCTGGATTTCTACACTGAATAAACATTTCTACAGGAATCATTTCAGTTCTGCCCAAGTTTGTGTTTTCATTGCCAGATGGAATCTTGCTTTTCAGTGCTTCGCTTGATCAGACTTCCCACACTTGATCATGCTTGTCTGCCTGAGTATTCTGTAGCTTCAGAACACCATGCTTTGGATCCAGCTCCATACTAATGCACCTGGGAAAGCAGAGGAGGATAGCCCAAGTGCTTGGGCCCCTGTGCCCATGTGGGAGACCCAGAAGAAGCTCCTGGCTCCTGGCTTCTGCCTGGCCCAGCCCTTTTAATATCATTTTCCATGAACCCTTGAAGTCCTTGGCATTAGGTGGGGTGGGGAGAACTATATTCAAACCAATAAATGGAAAAGGTGGGTGTTCTGCATTTTCTCTTGTGGCTTAAGAAAATCATTTAAGCAATCCAGTTAAATCAGAATGTGTTAGTTACTGCTCTGCCTCCAATCACTGACACTGGTTTGTGATTCCTTGTGATTTGTCACACATGCCTGTTTGTGGACAAAGCCTTACTAGTCCAATTACCAGTCATTGGTCTTAGCACTTGCTTCTTACATATTGGCTTCTGCTATTGTCATTTTATGATACCAGCATGTGAACATATCAAATCATCCTACCCCAGTCTTCCTGTGTCATATTGATAGATGTGATGTGTCTATGACCTTGTGAACTGAATTTTATACTTCTATACCTTCTTCAGCTGCTTGGGTAACCAATTGTTTCAGAGCTACATAAGGCTTCCATGTTCAGACTCTCTGAATGAATGCACTCATAACCTTTTAGAACTTTGGTGACTTTCTTTCCAGTAAGTAAATTCTGAAACATGCTGAAGATTAATCTAAAAAAATCTACTTTTAACACAAATCATACAATCTTGTTTTTAATAATGTATATCAAGAAATAAGTTTCTTTGTAAAAATGCTACACATAAGTCACTATATTTATTTCCTGACCTCTTAGTATTCTTAGAAGCACAGTTTGAAAATTGTTGTACTTAATTCCCCTAAAAGAGATTCTATATTCATTATTCTAAAATATATATGGAATATTTGACAAGGATTTAACCAAAGGGTGGAAAGGAGAGTATACAGTTGGTCCTCTGTATCCTGTCAGTCCCATATTCATGGATTAAACAATTATTGGTGTAGAATATTCAGAAAATAATTATATTTGCACTGAACATTTACAGATTTTTTCTCATCACTTTCCCCTCAACAATAGAGTATAATAGTAACTTATAGAGCATTTACATAATATTGGGTATTATAAGTTATCTAGAGATGATTTTAAACAGGATGATCACAAGTTATATGCAAACATTGTGCTATTTTATATAAGGGACTTAAACATCCTAGATTTTGGTATCCACAGTGAATCCTAGAACCAATCTCTAACAGATACCAAGGGATGACTGCCCTTTAAAAATGTGTGAAATAGCTTTAAAGGCAGAGTGGTATGTTGAAGTTTCTCTTTTTATATGAATAGGAAGAGATGTATAATTGACCAAGAGGTAGAAGCAGGCTTCCAGCCTAAGGAAGCAGAATGAAGGGCCAATGGGAGAAGCAGTGCAGAACAAAGAGAGGTAGACCCAGGAGATTTGACAATTTGACAGGGGTCACCTGAGTCAAGGAGCTGCAGAAGCTACCAGAGGCACAGCTAGAGGGGACAACACTCAAGTGCTGGGAAGGTCGGGAGTAGTCCAATGCAGAAGACAAAAAGCAAATAAGAATGCTGAATAGGGCAAAACTATATGACAAACATGTTATGGGAAAAAGCCTGAGGCTCTTGGAGAAAGTAGCAACCCAAGGAATGCCACAGCACAAGATTCCTCTGCAAAAGGCTATATTGACCAGCTGTTCTATTGTTAAAATTTTGATCCATTTTCAAGATTTTCCTTGAATGTGAATCACTGATCAATCTGATAGTTAAGGGATTGATGCTCTCTACTCTTTACGTTATATGGTCTAATTAACTTTATATCTAAATGAAAGATTTAGCTCTATCATTACATTACCTACCATAGGTTCTGTTTCCTTTGGAGGTCTGTCCAGGGGAGGAATGTACCATTGAAAGCAGAGTTCTCTATTTAAAGCTTGTGTTATCATATCTGGTGGCGTCATGTCCACAGAAGATGGGCTAGCAAGGAGCCACAAAGATAAAACGGATTGTAGAGAACTGTCACGATATAACTAGGGAATAACAATAAAGATCAGTTTAATTGCTGGTAATTCATTCATTTATTATTTAAAACAAATTCACTGGATACACTGCAAAAATCTAGGAATTGTTTCAGCTTCTTTTATGTACACGGATCTTAAACTGTCACAGGGTTACCATAGAGAAGATTCTCATGCAATGAAAGTGCTTCAAATCCCAGTGGAATCAGCAAATGTCTGCAACTGTGGAGAATCTTCCAGGGTGAAGGTCTGGAGAGGAAGGAAAATGCCTGAACAAACATTTCAGTCTCAAAGTGACCACTGTTTCTAAGAACAGTGGATCTGTTTCTGATTTATTCATTGCTGAATATACTGAAAATATAGTTATAAATTACTATCTATAACAGTGTCGTATACAAAATGAGACACAGTTGTGTCGTTATAAAGTTAAAATTCATTGCTTTCACTCTCTTTAAGTGAATGTGGCTGATTTCCAAGTTCAACCTTTGGGAAAGCTGAGCCCAGCTTCCTTTATGAGACTTGGTCACTGAATCAGGAGTCTTCAAGAAATGCGCATGTGTAGAATGTAATTAGTACTTTGATAAATTTAGTTATTTGAGGGACCTAAAAAGCCAAGAACAGTTAACTATTTACCAACAAAATGACAGGCTAACCAGAGGAATAGTAATAGTGATAAAAATATCTTAAATTTAGAAAGGCTCTTCTTGGACGGAGTGGAAACTACTTCCTGAACTTAACCTCTTGCTATTCCCAAGATGGCATCCCAGTGTCTGGGAAACAGATGCTCTTTTGTACTCTTTTTCATCTAAGATATCTCAAGGTTTTGTGGGGGAAAGCCTGAGGCTCACAGAGAGCCTGTCAATGGCCAGAAAGAAACGCTTGGTTTTCCTATAAAGCTTTGTGTCTCCCATTATTTCTGAGCCTATTCAATATATAATGTAAGACTGTGAATGCAAGTCTCCCAAATAAAAAGGAAATAAAGACACTGACCTTTCAAGTTGTCTACTGATAAAAAAAAATGCTTTGACTGAAAGATAGCATTAAATGTGAAAACTTCTCAAAAATGTCTAAAGACTATCATAAAAGGATATGATAGCCAGAATCCTCATTTATTAACACTATGATAATAAACTCATGATCAAAATATATAACAAGCAAGATTATTGGAGTTAAATAATCATTTAAAAGTGCTTAATTAAGAGCCATTTCATGTCAGACAATTTACAAAATAATCAGGTAAATAATTGATTCCAAAAATAGTCTCACATTTTTTTTCATATCTGGGTCACTTTCAGAGGCCTTGACAAATATGGTAGCAAAGGATTTACATTTAGTAACTAGCTAAGTGTAGGGAAAAAAACTCAAATGCATTTAATTTCAATATAAGCAGTGTATATTAGCACTGTAGTCTAATAATGCTACAGTGTAACAGAAGTGATAATCAAAATAGGCATTTAATTTTCCATTCTATTCATTTTTTAAAGTTTTGTTTATTTATTTGAAATGCATTGTAAGAGAGAGAGAGGAAGAGAGAGACTGAGATGTAGTGGGAGACCAGGAAGCAGAATAGAGTGTGAAAGAGTTCTTCCATCTATTGGTTCACTCCCCAAATGGCTGCAGCAAACAGAGCTGGTCCAAGCCAAAGCCAGGAATCAAGAATTCCATCCAGGTCTCCTATGTTGCTGGTGGGAACTCAAGTACTTGGGCCACCATTTGCTGCCATCCACGTGTATTAGCAGGAAGCTGGGGAGGCATGAAGGTGGGACTCGATCCCATGCACTGAGATATGGGATGTGCATCACCATGCCACTGTGCCACGGCAGCTGCTCCTTCCATTGTCTTTAAAATGCTATGATAATCCAGATACTAATGGATTAACTGCATGCGCTTATTGATGTGTACACATTGAGTGCTTTTACTACATTTTCCATACTCTCAAAGGTGCTCTCTGTACAAGGAGAACCCTCGTTTGCCACAGTCCTATGAACATCTTAGCACTTTGCCCTAGTCAGATATTTGACCTCACCAGACTGTCACAACCACACAATCTAAGCAGCAATAACTCACTGTGCAGAATTTTAATCATCTCCTTTTTCGGAATTTTTAATGTAATTTGTTTTGCACCTTTGTTTTTCCATCACAAAGCTTCAATAGACTTGATGGCATGCACATGCACACAACTGATGAGCATAAACACAGAGCAATGATGGTTCTGGAAAGGCATCTCCTTCATTGTGGGGAAAAGCAGGTTTAACTATCAAATTATGGAAAGAGTTTGATTGAAATAGCCTCCTGAGTGATTAAAGGCTCAAAAATGTTATTATAAAAATCAGCCAAGCTTGGAATTTATATTAAAAAATCCAAAAGACTTTATGCTCGTTAGCTGTCTACCCCAGTGAAACGAACACATGATTAGGTGGCTTGCACCTGTCAGGCAAGCGACAGTGATCTCCAGAGCTGATTATCCTGGGAGAGTGTTTCACTAATTATATCAAAAAAGAGCAAACAGGGTGAAACAACTCTGATAACACTGTGCCATTAGAAATGTCACATGTGTTTACAATGTATGCAAAGTTGTACCTTTGGAGTATCATTCTTAGGAACTGGCTAATGATAGGCTGTCCTTAATATGAAAATACTCTAGCAGAGATCCTCTCAGAATAGTATTTAAGAAGTCACTTACATAAGGGTACTTCAAATGTTTGTGGAAAATACAGAATTTGAAGATAAGTTTATTTTGGTGTAAAAATATAAAATTCATGCATAGTTGTTTTATAATATGCATTTTCCATGACATTTTTGAAGACTCTTCATGTTAGTTTCCAAAGTCTTATACTTTGGAAATACATTAGAACTATTGTAATAACTAACGTAATACATTAGTTACATTGTAACTAATACATTGGAACTACTGTAATAACTAATGTAATACATTAGAACTATTATTCTCAGCCTTTGCATGCACTGCTGCCTACTCCAAAACAGCAGAGGTATCAGGAACTCACATGGCAATGATCCTCAAATGGCGGGAGTCTCAGTCATCAGTGAGGGAGAATAAGAAACTTGTGCTGGTCAGCAACAACTTCAGAACATTCTTAACTGTTTCTCTCCATATGGAGGGACAGACATGTTAACACTCATCTATCTACCTCCTCACTCACTCTTCTCCCTGGATTCAATACATAGTTCTGCTCTTTCTTCTTGGGTGCAAACTGTTTGCAAGTAATGGGCATTCTCTGCTTCTTTATGGGACAGATGAAAGAAATTGTCATGACTCAGTAATATAAGGTTGAATTGGTCAACCTGTCTTCCTGAGAATTCACAACACACTATGGAAAATCATTCAGCAGGAGATATAAACCACATTCTTCAGTATCAACTTTATGTCTCCTAAAGGTGGAATTTTTCAGTCCCAGTCTTTCTTAGTCTCTTATTTCTCAATTTAGAATTATCTAGAATCTTAGCAGGGAATGGGGTGTTGAGTATCCATCATGTTACTATACCACAGTATCCAGGAAGGAAGCAGAAGTCATTTGGAGAGTCTTCCTGTGTTACTATCCTTTTAAGCCTTAATTTTTTAAAAATAAAAGTTGTATATATTTATAGGGTACTCTGTGATATTTCATTACATGTATATATTGTACAAAGTACAATCAGGATAAATATATTTATCAAGAATTTAATATTTCCTTATATTGCAAACATCCAAAAACCCTATCTTAATTTTTTAAAATATAGTACATTAACATATATCTTAACCTACTGCACAACAGAATTCCAAAATCTCTTACCCTTGTTTAGCTTTAAGCTAGTACCTGTCAGTCAACTTTCCCCATTCTTCCTTCCCCACTTCCATTCCCAGCCTCTTTTAACTACCATATAAGTGACATCATGTTATAATTGTCTTTCTGTGTGTGACTTGTTTCATATTGCATAATAATTTCCATACCATCTGTATTGTTGCAAATGACAAGACTTCATCCCTTTTATGACTGAGTAGTATTCCATTGTGATAGATACCACATTTTCTTTGTTCACTCATCAGTTGATATACACTTGGGTTTTTTCCATTCCCTGGCTATCATGAATAGTGCTACAGTAGCTACAGGAGTGCAGATGTCTCTTCAACAGACGGACGTCATTTCCCATGTATATATACCCAGTAATGGAGTCGCTGGATCATACTGTAATTCCAGTTCTAGTTTTGTTGAGGAACTTTCAAACTGTTTCCCAGGACAACGTGTAAGGGTTTCCTTTTCTTGACATTCTCTCCAATACTTGCTATCCTTTTTCTTTTTGATTATATTCGATCTTGCTGGAATGAGTTGATATCTCACTGTGATTTTGATTTGCGTTTGCCTGATGATTAGTGATGTTGATTATTTTTTTCATGTATTTTAAGCCATTTTTATGTCTTCCCTGGGGAAATATTTGTTTAGAGATACTGCCCATTTAAAATTGAATTGCTTATTTTGCTATTGAGACATTTGAGTTCTCTATATCTTTTGAATATTAACTCATTGTCAGAAGCATAGCTTGTAAATATTTTCTCCCATTCTATAGATTGTGTTTGCACTCTTGATTATGTCCTTTGTTATGCCTCTCAGGTAGTTCTAGTACGTTACCACAGGGCAACTCCACAATCCTGAAAATCATTTTTTGCTGAATTCTTTTTGTAAAAATGTTCTTTTTGTTTTCAAGATTTATTTATTCATTCATTCAAAAGGCAGATTGAGAGTGAGACAGAGAGGGAGGGAGAGAGGGAGGGAGGGAGGGAGGGAGGGAGGGAGGGAGGGAGGGAGGGAGAGAAGGAAGGAAAGAAGCGGGGGGAAAGAGAAGGATCTTCTGGTTTACTGGTTTACTTCCCAAATGACTGCAACAGCCAGGGCTGGCAGGGCCAAAGACAGGAGTCAGGAACTTCATCTCACCCAAGTACTTGGGCCATCACCTGCTCCTTTTCTAAGCACATTAGGAAGAAGTTGGATCAGAAGCAGAATAGCCAGGAGTTGAATCAGAACAGTGATATGGAATCCCAACATTGCACGAGGCTGCTTAACACACTGTGCCACAATACTGGCTTCTAAATGAATTGCTTTTAATTATTAAAAGTTTTATTATGTGTTTCATTTTAAAATTTTATTTTTTAGAAGGAAAGAATGACACAGAAAGAGTGACACACACAGAGAGAAATCTGCCAACTTTTGGTTCATTTCCAAAATGCCTTCCTCAATTGCAACTGGGCCAGAACAAAGCCAAGAGCTGCATCTGGAAGGCAGGAGCCCAAGTACTTGGGCCATCATCCACTGCCTCCTGGGCATACTATCAGGAAGCCGGATTGGAAGCAGAGGCAGGACTCTATCCCAGGCACTCCAAGATAGGATGTGGGCATCCAAAGCAGCAACGTGAGCCACTGCACCACACACTCCCACTCCTAACTGAATTGTTTAAAATTCCCTAATGAGTTTTTCCATTATGTTTTAAACTCAATTCATTCTCATCTGACTTTCATGAGTGGACAGTGGAATTATTCAAAAGACTGCCTTTTTATAATTTATTACTATCTACCCAAAACATAGGGTTACGATATTCTAGCAGGATAAGATGAGCAAGGGTTCTGATAGTGGAAAAAGTCACATTTTCAGGTCACTTCTCTGGGACAGTTGGCAACAGAAACAGACAAGTTAGCATGGGAACGTGTGATCAGAAAAATTAAAAAGACAGATGGTGAAATCCAAAGTTGAGATAATTCAACATGGGTGAATGTTTTCTAGTTTTGAAAGAATTCTGTGCATTGCTTGTATTGGAAGCTTACAATATGCTATGTCCATTTGAGTTTTCTATTAGAATCTTAAACTCTGTATCTACAAAGCAGAACATCAGCATCCTCCACAAACATGCTAATTGTCCTACCAGCCCGTTTCTGCTAATGGTGTCACTATGCTCTATGCTCAAACAAGTTCTAGATGGTGGAACAGGTTCCTGTCATTCCCTCTTCTCTATCTTCCAGCTCCAAATGGTCCACAAATTGTTTTGCTACTCTTTTCATTTTACTTAAACAGTATATTTTACACCCATCTCTTCTTTCCCATTCTTTTTTTAAAAATTATTTATTTATTTGAAATTCAGAGTTATACAGAGAGAGGAGAGGCAGATTGAAAGAGAGAGAAATAAAAAGCGGGAGAGAGAGAGAGGGAGAGAGGGAGAGAGGGAGAGAAGGAGAGAGGGAGAGGGAGAGGGAGAGAGAGGGAGAGGGAGAGAGAGGGAGAGGGAGGGAGGGAGGGAGGGAGAGGGAGAGAGAGAGAGAGAGAGAGAGAGAGAGAGAGAGAGAGAGAGAGATCTTCCATCCGCTGGTTCACTTCCCAATTGGCCACAATGGTCAGAGCTGCGCCAATTCAAAGCCAGGAGCCAGGAGCTTCTTCTGGGTCTCCCATATGGGTGCAGGGCCCCAAGGACTGCAGCCATCTTTTTACTGCTTTCCCAGGCCACAGCAGAGAGCTGGATCAGAAGAGGAGCAGCCAGGACTAGAACTGGTGCCCATATGGGATGCTGGTGCTTCAGGCCAGGGCATTAACCCTCTGCACCACAGTGCTGGCCTCACCTTCCCATTCTTAGAGGGCCAAGCTTCATTACTTCATCATCTCACGCTTGGAATGGTCCTTTCTGTCTCTCATTTGACAGTCAATCCTATATTCTAACAATCAAACTAATATATTTTAATATTCTCTTTCTTCTCTCTTTTAAAGGCAGTGGGGGGGGCAAGGGGAGAGAGAGAGAGAGAGAGAGAGAGAGAGAGAGAGAGAGAGAGAGAGAGAGAGAGAGAGAAATCTTTCATCTCTTGATTCATTCCCTAAATGGCTGCAACAGCAACAGTCAATGCTAGGCCAGGCTGAAGCCAGGAGCAAGGAGCCAGGAACTTTATCTGGATCTCCCATGTTGGTGGCAGGAACTCAAGTTCTTAAGCTATCATCTGCTGTTTTGCCCAGATACTTATGAAGGGAGTTGGTTTGGAAAAGAAGCAGGTGGAACCCAAACCAGCACTATGATTTGGGATGCTGGCAATACAAATGGTGATTTAATCCACTGTGCCATAACATTCAGCCTCGTTTTTTACATTCATTCTGCTATTGACTCTGCTATTTTCAATCAAAAAGCATCTCTGAAATAAAGCAACTTTCGTTTGTTCTAATCTTAGCACTATTTCTCATCTATCCCACCAAAACTATGTACAGAGACAATGCATCACTAATGCTCTTTCTTCATCAAGAAAGACTCTGTGGCATATCACATATCATAGATGTTCAATGCATTTTTGTTGAATGCCTAATTTCATATATATATGAAATATATATATATATATTACTGTTTCTTAATAAAACTCTACTTTTTTCAGTATCTTTCAACTCATCCATGTTGGTAATTTATTCAAACACTAGTATTATTCAAGTCCCTAATAGCTTTAATTAAAAAAAAAAAAGTTGGTTTATATTTCTCTTTTTAGCTTCTTCAATGTGTATTTTAGGAGAATTTTGAGGGCTGGTGCTGTGGCACAGTAGGTAAAACTGCTGCCTGCAGTGCCAGCATTCCATCTGGGCACCCGTTCAAGTCCTGGCTGCTCCACTTCTGATCCAGCTTCCTGTTAGTATGCCTGGCAAGGTAGTGGAAGATGGCCCAAGTTCTTGGTATCCTGCACCCATGTGGGAGAGCCAGAAAAAGCTCTAGGCTCCTGGCTTGGAACCAGCTCAGCTCCAGCCAATACAGTTGTTTGGGGGAGTGAACCAATGGATGGAAGACTTCTCTCTCTTTCTCTCTCTGTAACTCTGCCTTTCAAATAAATAAATCTTTAAAAAAGTTTTCATGTTTCTTCAATATTTACCTTAAAAGAAGTATTCAATTACATATTTTGAGAATGTCCATCCAATTTAACAATTCTTTTCCAAAGAAAAAGTCTTCAAACAATTTATTTGAAAATGTTGCCTCTACGATTTATTAACACCCACAATTACAAAAAAAATACACACAATGAATAATTTTTAATTATGCATTTAAAACAAGGTATGGAAACTAGGCAGGATTTAGAAACTCAAAGTCTAGTTTTCTTTGAAATTTGTGTCACTTCCTGGCAACATTGATGCCTCAGAGATGTTGTTTCATGCAGGAGTATAATAAATCCTAAGAAATTCTTGAACATTTATGAGGACAACAAGGCAGAACATTTGCATGTGAACTGCATTAAAAATCCAGGATGAGGCCGGCGCCGTGGCTCAACAGGCTAATCCTCCGCCTTGCGGCGCCGGCACACCGGGTTCTAGTCCTGGTTGGGGCGCCGGATTCTGTCCCGGTTGCCCCTCTTCCAGGCCAGCTCTCTGTTGTGGCCCGGAAGTGCAGTGGAGGATGGCCCAAGTGCTTAGGCCCTGCACCCCATGGGAGACCAGGAAAAAGCACCTAGCACCTGGCTCCTGCCATCGGATGAGCGCGGTGCGCCGGCCGCAGCGCGCTGTCCGCAGCAGCCATTGGAGGGTGAACCAATGGTAAAGGAAGAGCTTTCTCTCTGTCTCTCTCTCACTGTCCACTCTGCCTGTCAAAAATAAAAAAAATAAAAAAAAAAAATCCAGGATGAGTACTAGACCAAACATGAAACAGAAAGTGCCTTCCTCCAAACTCTGGGGAAACCAGGAAACTGTTCTGGAACAGATGTGGAGATCCTTCTAACAAGTTTTGCAGGCAATACACGATGTTGTAAAACCTTACCTTGGTTGTTGATTCATAGAAGACTTTTTCTAAAGAAGGTGGATTTTCAAATCCTTGAAGAAGCTCTTTTGGAAACTCATCAATGCAGGAAGAAGTATACAAATGTAGGAAGTTTTTAAGGAAACAATGCATTTCTTTTTGGCGTAAAATCAATTCAGAGTTGAAAATAGAGGTGAGAAGTGTGTCGTCCGGCAGGGAGATTCCAGACACTGGCGCTGCAGACGCTGGGGGAGGAAACACCTTGGTGGAGGCGCATTCCAGAAAGAGTGTTCTCGATACTGTTCCGATTTGCTCACTGACTACTGCCTCCGTCTATCCCCACTCCCACCTAGGGCTTCTCAATCACTTTCCCTCATTTTTAGAACTTAGACATCAGTGGGATTCCTCCTTCTCCAAGGAGAAGAGAGAACTTCAGAGGAGCCTGATGATGTGGCTCCAGGTTGTAAGTATTAAGAGTGATGCCACATGTTCTGTCTAGCTGCCTGTCTGGTGTGCAGCTCCCCTCGAGAAAGATCTCAGATCAAAGATTTGGGAGCAAGTGGTTTGTTTGGAAAGTTACCCCAAGGTGCACAGAGGAAGGTTTGTAACAGGGAAAATCAAAGGCAGCCACCAAAGGTCAGTAAATGGATGGGCTAGAGCTATGGCCACAGAGCTCAGTTCCACTGGGAACCTTCTGGAAAACCATGTAGAATTGTCTCTCGGGGAGTCTGAGAAGCTGGGATGTGTATCTATCAGTTCTCTACCTCTTAGCTGAAAGTTGCCTGTGGGAGCAGGTGATTCCTGGCATTTCTGGGCTGGCCCACCTGCAGGTTGGGCAAGCTTCCTTCAGTAATTGCAAACAAAGCCCAGAGTTGGGGGGGGGGGAGCAGCAAAATGTGGGTGCCTGATTTGGGAAGTGGGAGCCGGGTCAGTCAGGAGTTGCTCTGGCATCATCAAAAAGCTGCCACACTGGCGCATGTCCACCTGTTTCCCTTCTTATTCTCTTTGTTCTAGCTCCCATCATGATGTATCTTTTATCCCTGACACTTTTCTGAGTGCACTTACTAATCCTATTGCTAACTCCTCATAACTCTGCTTAGTCTTCTGTGACTCAGCCTGTTTGCCTTGTGGCTTTCCCTCTCACTGGACCCGGACCTGGGCCAAACTCCCTTCTCAATTTACACAGGTAAGCACAGCTGGATCACCAACTGCATGGGCACAGATCATAATACTTACACAATGGCACAAAATCAGAAGAGCAACTAATGTGAAAAAGATTTTACTAATTTTGTGGATATTCTTGACAGCACCAAGTATTAAAAAGATAAAAAAGAACTCCAAGGATTTAAGTATCCCATCGGAAGTCATGCATTTCTTTTACATACTAGATACTGAAACACTCACAGAAGCACACTCTTGCCCATTTTATAAATTGTCTCATTGGGATCCTCACTGGTTCTTAACTGTTTTGAGACATGAACCACTTTGGTAGTCTTGGGAAGCCTCAGGGTGCTTCCTTATCATAAAGTTCTTAAATATATGAAATAAAATGTGCAGAATTTCTAAAAAGACTACTTACATGGAAATACCATTCTATTCAAAGGTCTTTGTATCCCAGATTAAAAACCATTGGAATTTTCAACCTCTGATCAGAGTTAACCACAAAAAAAGGTATCAAGAGTATTTTGTAATTTTAAATAAGAAATATAAGTTAAACACGAACTGTAAAGCAAATCTCTTAATACATTCAAAACCTACCTAACAGTTTGCTCATATTATTAATTCTTTGAAGATGAATATAGTAGCGCAGTAGAAGGACCCATGTAATATCCACTTTAGTTTGTGCCTTTACTCTAGGATCTGTGTTGTCACACATGTCATCATTTTGATACAAAAGGAAATAGCAAGTCTGGAAAACAACTTGGTAGTTATCTGAAAGTCAAAAAGATTTTTTTAAATAAAATGTTCTACTTTCCCTGAAAAACAATCACATGTAGAAAAAAAATCACTCCTCATAAAGGAAAGATGGTCCTATAAGAACATATTGCATTAAAAATATTTTTGTATTACAGGCACCAAATAAAAAATTAGAAGACAGATTATAGACTGAGAAGATATATTTAGGACATATTATTCTTCTCTAATACTTACAAACACTTTGCACTAATAAATATGAAAAAGCCAAGTAACCCAGTTTCACCAATTAATAGAAAAAGTGAGAAAAGAATTTCAAGAGGCAATTCACAGAACAATAAACCCAACTAACCAAAAACTTTAGCATCATTAAAAATCAAAGAAATGAAAATTAAAATGAAGTACCATTTCTTATCCTTCATGAATTGACAAGTACTAAAATTTGAAAATAATAAACATCAGCAATAGTAAGAAGAAACTGAATTTTCATATACCACGTGTGAGAACAACTTCTTAGGAACACAATTTGGCATGATCTAATAAAACTAAAAACACAAATTCACATATACGTGCTCTAAGAATCTTGCATAAAGATGCTTAAGGCAATATCATTTATATTTAAAAAGTGTAAACTATGAATCTGATATCATTTAAAATAAATGAATTAGATCTATAAGGGGAAAAATATAATGTACAGGCCCAGTTCAAATCCTGGCAATAACACAAACTACTGTGTAACCTTGAATCTCTCTGTGCTTCAGTGCTGTTTGGACTTTGGATTTTCTGAGTCTTAATTTTCTCTTCTTTAAAATTGACATGATGAGGGTGTTTATGGATAGATCTTGAAAGTATACAACGGTTTAACAAGCAGATTATAGATGATATACTGAATATAAAACCATTTATGTAAATTTGAAAGCACTCACTCAAAACAATTCTTTGTCTCATTTATATACACAAACATATAACATTAGATTAGAGTGATATTTAGTAGTATTTGTCTCTAGGAAATGAAAAAAGGAGATGAATGAGATCTTCTATGGTTAATTGAAGACACGCCTTTGCATGTTTTTATAACTACTGGAATATCTTAATAAAATTTATTACCTGTTAAAATGAATAAAAATAAAATCTTACATCTAGGAATCAGATTAAATATTCTCATTATCTGTAGTTTGCGGGAATTATTTATGTGAATAATCCATAGCTAATGACAGCTTTTGTCTTCTTTCCCATTCCTTGTACTTTTTATTTCTTATTTATCTTCCTTATATTATTGTGCAAGGTAGAACTTCTAGAACAATTTTAAATTCAAATGGTGATAACATTCTTACTCCTACTTTTAAAGGGAATAGTTTTTTTTTTTTAAAAAAAAAGATTTATTGATTTATTTTAAAGGTAGACTTACAGAGGCAGAGAGAGAGAGAAAGAGAAAGAGAAAGAGAGAGAGAAAGAGAGAGAGAGAGAGAGAGAGAGGTCTTCCATCTGCTGGTTCACTCCCCAAATGGCCGCAACAGCTGAGATAAGCTGGATGTGAAGCCAGGAGCTTGGAGCTTGTTCTGGGTCTCCCAGGCAGGTGCAGGGACCCAAGGATTTGGGTCATCTTCTACTGCTTTCCCAGGCTATAACAGAGAGCTGAATGGGGAGTGGAGCAGCCGGGCATTGAGCCGGCACCCATATAGGCTGGTGACACTGCAGATGGCGGCTTTACCAACATACCACAACACCGGCCTCAAGGGATAGTTTTGAAGCATTTGAATATCACGTATAAGTGAATTAGCCCCCCCTCCCAATTTGTAACTTTTTCAAATTAAGAAAATTTCCTATTATTTCTAGTTTTAGAAACTTGAATGTTTATTGAACTTTCCTGAATTTTTCTGCACCTAATTGAAATCATTATTATTTTGCTTTTTAAATTTTGTGAATGTAGTGCTTTAACTTAATAGATTTCCTAATGTTGAATTACATCTGCATTTCTAATTTGCCATGACATCTTTTAATATAGTGCTTATATTATCAAAGCCACACATTTCTATCACCAAATTAAAATCCCAACCCCACCCTAAGGCAAATATTATTAACTTCTCATACTTTAGCCCATTTATTAATAAGTTATATTCCTTAAAGTAATTTCCTTTTAGCATTCCTCTTAAATTATCAGTTTTAGAAAATAAATCGATTGGGGCTGGTGCTGTGGCGCAGTAGGTTAATCCTCCGCCTTTGGCGCTGGCATCCCATATGGGCGCCGGTTCTAGTCCTGACTACTCCTCTTCCAATCCAGCTCTCTGCTATAGCCTAGAAAAGCAGTAGAAGATGTCCCAGGTCCTTGGACCCCTGTATCCATGTGGGAGCCTGGAGGAAGCTCCAGGCTTCTGGCTTCAGATCGGTGCAGCTCCAGCCGTTGTGGCCATTTGGGGAGTGAACCAGTGGATGGAAGACCTTTCTCTCTGTCTCTCCTTCTCATTGTCTGTAACTCTAACTTTCAAATAAATAAATTTAAAAAATCTAATACAAAAAGAAAATAAATCTATTGATGTTCTTCTGTAATTAATGAAATATTAGCTCACAAAAGCATTCCTCTTCACTTCAAAATGCTTACAGTTATATCACCACTTTCAGTTCTACTATTTTTACATATATCAACAACTGTCTAAAAGCTCTTTCTTTCTAGTTCCAACAAATGTAGATAGTATCTCCTGAAGTCCTACTTTGTAATCTAATACTATCTTCATCCTTCACTTCCTCCTCTGTTCTGGGTTTTGTATTTCAAAGTTGATAACATTAACATTCTGCTCGGTATCTGCAGTAAATCCTTCCTTTGTTTTTTTATCCTAAGCTGAAAATCAAGATGCATACATATGTGCATAAAAATGTTGCAAACAGGTGTATTACTGCAGCATTAGTCAAGAGAGCTCCACATGTTTATCACACGAGAACTGATAATCAACTGTGCTACTACACCACAAAACAATGAATTACATGGGCATAATATTGAATCAGAGAAGCCAGACACAAAAGAATACAGACAGTATTATTTCATTTGTACAAAATTCAACAGCTGGCCAAATTAATCTATCTCTTGGAAATCAGAAAGAAGTTGGTAGCAGCCAGAAGGGAGCATGGTATGGACTTCTGGGGTGCTAGTCTGGTTCTATTTCTTGACCCAGTGATGATGTATGGGTGTTTCCTTTGTAATAATTAATCAAGCTGTATCCTTGTTATTGTTTTCTTTTTGAATATGATAAACTTTATTTTAAAAAACTTTATGGTGATTTCCAGTTTCAAGATATTCATATAATACTGGGATATCTCCTTTTCCTACTGGAAATCATCCCAAAACAACAAAGAAAAAATAACAAAAACATAACTTCTATTCTCAATAAATCAAGGAAGGGCTAAAATCCCAAACAGCAAACTGTGTGAAATCCTGTCCAAAGCAGTCATCATCAAGTAGAGTACAAAGACCAAAGTGGAGCATAATGCTGATATAAATCTCAAAAAGAAGTAGTAAAGTATTCTTCATGGCGAGCTGCACATGTTTAAACACTATTATTGGTGCAACTCAAAGTGAGGCATCATTTTGGGGCCAATTATTCCTAGTTTAAAGGAAAAGAATAAAAGATTTAAAATTTATATGTGATGAGCCAAAAACTTGTTAGAGCTTTCAAACTGTAATAAAAATAAGAAAGCCAAAGAAGCATCCTATACAGTAAGTTATGACCTTGCTTGCACTGGCTAGAAAAGGGCACTCAAAATCCTAGAGCTTCATAAAGCTTTGAACAATTGACACTGCTGAATGCATACGTGGAACTGTAAGACCTACAGAAGCCCTAACAATTCAAAAATCTCCTTTTACGTGAATGACTGGCAATGAAGCGAGTGAGGTACACAGAGTGTTCAATGACATTTTAATCTAATTATGTGTTGGCATTTGCGTGGATGGCACAAAGACAACTGTGAACAAAACTGCCAGTGCCTCAGTGGGAACCTAGGAAGGTGGTTGCACCAAGCTGCCATGGAAGCTCCTGCATTCTCCATTGCCATACCCTCATTGTAAAATGAATAATCAAAGCATTACTTCAATATCCTTGACGATAGATTAAGTGTTGCTAATATCATTACCCGTTGGTCTTTAAGTATAACACCCTTTCACATTCTGAATGATCATATGGGAAACATACAAAGCACTTCCGTGCATACTGAAGTGCAATGCTGGTCTCAAGGGAAAGTACTTAGAAGACTCCTGACTTGCAAGCTGGATGTACTATACTTTTTTTTTTTTTTAATAAAACAACATTTTCACTTGAAAGAACAACCAGCAAGACAACATTTTCAGACCTTGATAGGAGACAAACATTTTCTCAAAAATGAAAGAAATAAGCCTGACTTCAAGGGAAACAACTGACAGTATTTACCGCCAATGATAAAATTCAAGTTTTCAAGTGAAAGTTCAGAGTTTTGGAGAACTTATATCTACCACAATGAGCTTCTCTGTTCTTAGATTTTCCTGACAGAAATGATCTTAATATTTCATTTAATTTTATTTTATAATATAAATTGAGAGAGATAAGGGGAGATACAGAGAGAGAGCTCAAGTCCTTTGCTTCACTTCCCAAACGCCTGCAATTGGTGGGGCTGGACCAGGCGAAAGCCAGCAGCTGAAAACACAACCCAGATTTGCCTTGTGGGTGGCAGGAATCCAATTACTTGACCCATCACCACTGTATCCCAGGGTCTGCATTAGCAGAAAGCTGGAATTGGGAGCCAGGGCTGGGACACGAACCCAGGTACTCCACTATGGGATGCAGACATCTTAACTAGCATCCTAACTGGGAAAACGCCCACCTGGTTATATATTAATTTTTTATATTGTCCAGTGAAATGTACTAATGCTTAGAAGTTCCTCATAACTCGAGAAGTGAATGTTCTCCAAATGTCTAATACATGATGTTACAAAATCAAGCATGAGTAAAGGATCCATTCAAACTGCAAGACAGACTGATTTATTTTAAGGTAACACAGTACAAAAAGATTAGTGACAAGGTTTCAGATTCTACATTGGCCCTAACCTTTAAGGAACCGCTATTTACCCTCTTCTGGTTTGGTATCAGTAAAGAATAGCTTCAATTACCTTAAAAGCTCTTATAACGCTCTTCCATTTTTTTAACTACATATTTATGTAAGGCTAGACTTTATTATTTTGCAACAAATTAAATGCAGAAATAAATATGAGAGTTCAACTATCATTTATGAAGTCAGACATTAAGGAGCTTGTGATGGGCTCATTACTATTCTTTTAAGAATTACTAAATAGACTTTATTTTTCTATTTTGATTGCTAATATTACTTTATTTATTCTATACTAATAGACTTGTCTAAATTTTAAAATTTATCATGAAGTAAATTTGGGTTTACAATATAATAATAAGTCAATTAGCCTAATAGATAAATTATCTTATGTATACATACAATACTATACACAGTAGACATATTTATAATATCAAAAGAGTAGAAACACCCTAAATATCTATCATCTGGAGATTATCTAAATTATGCTGCATCTATATAAAGGAATATCATATAGCCATAAAAAAGCTCTTTATGTAATGACTTGAATTTCTTTAAGAAAAAAGATTCAAGGAGCATTATAATATGTACTGCTAGTAACATTTGTATTTCAAGGAAAAAATATTTCAATGTATTAGTATATATACCAGATTGTTTCATTCAGCATCTATCCTAATATTCAAATGTGCTTTCCTATATTAAAGAAATGATAAAGATAAAAGTTTCGTAGATTTTCTTACAACCAGGGTCCTGGATGGGATTCAAGTATTATGAATTCAGTGCATTAAGGCGAGACTTGGAGTAGGAAGTGCTTAAGTGCTGAGGGGGACAGGATTCCGGGCAGCTCCGTTGTGTAAATGCTAGCAGAGGTAGTATGAATTTTCTTTTTAATATCCACAGCTATAGCATGGATTGTACATATTTTGGGGGTGTAGTGTGAAATTTAATAGATGTATAAACAGGCAACGATCAGCTTTGGGTAACTGGCACATCCATTACCTCAGACATTTATCATTTCCTTGTATTGGGAACATTCAAAATCCCCTCCACTAGCTAGTGTGAAATACACAATTAATTGTTGTCAACCATAATTATCCTACTATTGTGTTCTGCTCTCAGTGTGGTACTCTCCCTTGTTATATATGAGCGATTAATGTACATATCTCTACACAGAATTACTGGACCTTAGCAGGCAATGGACCAGCACAGCTCTGTTTTACTGAAGTTGGTTCCCATCATTCCTCAGTTCTTTCGTCTTTATTCTGCTTTTTTAAGATTTATTTATTAATTTGAAAGTCAGAGTTGAACAGAGAGAGAGACAAAGACAGAGAGAGAGCTTCCATTTGCAGGGTTCATTCCCCAGATGGCTGCAAGCCCTGGGCTGAGCCAGCCTGAAGACAGGAACCAGGAGCTTCATTTGGGTCTCTCTCATGAGTGCAAATTAAGGACTTGAGCCATCTTCCACTGCTTTCCCAGGCGCATTAGCAGGGAGCTAGATCAGAAGTGGCTGGGATACAAACCAGAACCCATATGGGATGCCGGCCTCATAGGCAGCAGCTTTACCTGCTGTGCAGTGCCAGCCCCAGTTGTTTCATCTTTAATATTTTGAACTGATATAGTGTGTGCACTGTATCCCCACCCATACCGCCACCATTGCTAACACTGATTTCTCTCCACTCCCACTTATAAGTGATGTAATTATTTGGGATTTTAGTATGTCATCCTGTTTCCACATTACTATGAGGAACTGTGTCTCAAAGGAGTAGGAAAATGGAAGATAGTTGTAGATAAATAGCATCCCAGTCTGTAGTGGGTATTGATCCAGTGTCTCTAAACCAGAGACAAAGCAGAGCAAGGAGGTAAGGGAAGAGAAAATAGTTTTTTTTTTTTTTTTTTTTTAGACTGGAAGGCTTGCTCTGTTATTAAAGCTGACAATAATGGTCAGTGTGGCTCTTGATTCTGCTTTGCAGGTCTCTTAGTATTCTGAAAATAGGCTCACCAGCATTAGATTTAGCATGACATGCATTTATATTTTTCTATTTATCATGTGGAATTGCATCTGGAATGACACATCTTAAATATTATTAATCCAAAATGTCTTACAGAATTTAATAACCCACTGAATTTCTATTGAGACCACAAGAAAATCAAGACAAAAAGTAGGCATCTAATAATGTTTTTTGCATAGAATCTAAATATGGTCCCACATTGCCAGTATCATTTCAGGGTTTTTGTTCCAATAAGACAATATAGGAAATACCCCATGAACTGGATGAAAAGCGTCATTCAATTCTATTATTGTTTTATAGATGTCATACTGCAGTTCTGTGGTTTTTGACATGATGAGCTATATCCCATCTTCCACACATGACTGATCTATTCTGTCATCACACATTTGGTCAGCTATCGCTGCATTGGGAGAATTTGCTTCCCCTTTTTTCTGGTACTCCATGTCTCTAGGTCAATTTGCATTTGCCCCATAGTATAGTTCTCCAGGGAAAAATATTCCTAATTAACACTTCTGCCATCCTGCCTGTGCCTAGCTCCTCCCAGGAGGCATATCGCCGCAGCCGGAGGATTAGCCTATTGAGCCACAGCGCCGGCACACCAGGTTCTAGTGACAGTCAGGGCGCCGGATTCTGTCCCGGTTGCTCCTCTTCCAGTCCGGCTCTCTGCTCTGGCCCGGGAGTACAGTGGAGGATGGCCCAAGTGCTTGGGCCCTGCACCATGCACCTGCATGAGAGACCAGAAGAAGCACCTGGCTCCTGGCTTCGGATAAGCGCAGTGTGCCGGCCATAGCGGCCATTGAGGGGTGAACCAACAGAAAAAAGAAGACCTTTTTCTCTGTCTCTCTCTCTCTCACTGTCCACTCTGCCTGTCAAAAATAAATTTAAAAAAAGTTTGTGGAAAAGGGAATTAAAAAGTAAGTATTTTGGTGCAAAAGAACTGAAAACCATGCATATTTTCAAAGTACATATGACCCCTTCATATTCGGCTTCTGACGTACCAATCTGTCTTCATTATTATTATTCTCTTACATGGTGAGTTTATATAATTTCACTGTGTCTGCCTGTTCTGATTGTCCATGACCAGAAGCTCATGAAAGGCAAGACTCCTTCTTCCTCTGGACAGAAATATCTGGTAAGGTGCCCTGCATTTAATAACAATGACTGTTCTTCACCACCTCATTTTGATCAATGCTAATATTGTTTAAAGCTAAGATTATTGAGGAGCTTCTCTCCTAGATGCTAATTTATGCTAATATAATGAACTCAAACAAGTTTTATTTGTTGTTGTTAAGAGATTCTGCCCTTTAGCAATTCATTATAATCTGAACCTCGGTGCCATCTGGATGTATGTGGCAATCCTGTGGGAATTTAGAACCTCCTTCAAACCCAAATATCGAAGTGAGGAAAGTCGTCTACATGAATTAATTACCAGATGCCAGAAAAAGACTACAGGGCAAAATTATTATTCTTAAGGCAAGGAAGAATGCAAAACAAATTGGACTTTAAAATTTGGTATTTCACAGTTAAAACAGTCGAGAAGTGAGAATGGTATTAAATGGAACTAAAAAATCAGAATATGATATGAAAGTCACTGAACTGGAAAGCATAATTTTTAGCATTAAACTGAAATAAAGACTACATGCTCAAATGAATCAGCTAATATCATTTGGTTTAGGGGATGCTATTCATTGTATGGCCATGGTTGACATCATTAATTGTTAATGCCCATACATTTTCGTTGTCTTTTCATACAGAGTTCAGATTTCTTTTCAAGTAGCTATTAGCAATAGATTGACCTTGTCATCTCTGATAGTTCAGATTATCATTCAGCCTGCATTCATGTCCCTCTCTCTCCGTCTACAAGCAGAGTATTTTCCCTACCTCACAAATATCACTGGACTTGGCCTTATGACTTGCTATGACCAATGGGATGAGTTGTGAAGACAGACTTTAGATGTGTTTATGTGATTTGGCTTGTGGCTCTTTTGCTCAGATATCTATCATGAGAAGATCATGCCCCAGGTAGCCACTGCTTTTTCAGCATGGGCCTTCCAACAAGCTTATGTGGAGTATATCTCAGCCCAATCTGCAGCCTGAAGCAGAGCATGTGAGATGTGGGTAAGAATGGATTCTCGCTGTTGGAACCCATGGCCCACCTTCAGTGAAACTTACTTGTTATCCCTGCCCTAAAAACTAGTAGAATTCAAGGATAAGGTTACACATATTTCAGAAATAGTTAAGAGCCAGTAGGAAGAAGTTGGAAGTTTGAACCAGATTCCTAAAATTTTAGAGTTTTGACTAAATCTCTCATATAATGCACTGGGACTATGAGATTAACAAATGAAATGGTTTGGCTGAACATGGATGCAACTGAGGGCTACTGATTAATAATATACTCTGGAAGCAGGCATTTGGCAGAGAAGTTAAGATGCCTGGATCCCATATCACAGCATCTAAGTTCACGTTCTAGCTCCACTCTTGATTCCAGCTTCCTGCTAATGTACACCCAGAGTGGCAGCAGGTGACAGCTCATGTAATAGAGTCTTGCCACACACAGAGGATATTTGGGTTCAGTTCCTGGTTCCTGGCTTCTGCCTGATCTAGCCCCAGTCGTTGCAGGCATTTGGGGAGTGAATCAACTGATGGGGGTGTTCTCTCTCTCTAATAAATAATAAAAATATTAAAATATTTTTATCACTCTAAAATGCTACACTTCTTCTGTAACAAAATCATAATATGTGCTTTCTGAGGCATATTCCTTGTCCTGAACCAGGGCATACAAGCTGTCATGAGGTGTCAAGCAAAAGAAGTGGTGACCAACCCTCCCGGTTGCTGGACTGCCAGATTGCCCTGTACAGAGTAAATGGCTTTGACCCTGGAGAACCATCTATGGGTGGTCTAAAGAACACTAACAGCTCAGTCTGGGCTATGGCCCAGAAATCTAAGAAAGCAATATTATGCCAGGTAGGAAAGAAACAAAAATTAGTAAACAAAGGCTCAGAGTACAGAATCCATCTAATGGTTTGACCTTAGGCCACCATTTTGAGGTTGAAAAGTAAACTGGGTCATCCATTCTTCAGGAAAGAGCCCAGAAAGGAGATGACTTCAGACATTAACATTTCAGCTAAGGTCACACTTTAGAGTAAGGGCAGCAGAGTAAGCTGTTACCTGGAGATGTGAATCCAGAGGATTTGGAAAGAGTACTCCCACCCCATCACGATGAAGGGAAAACTACATCTCCTTTGGGTCAGTGCTCAACTTATCTCCAAGCAAAATTAGAGATCACTGTTACTGAAATGTTTGTCTAAAGTCAGCCTCTAGCACCTGGCTTCTAAATTAATAACTATCTAAGTACTTAGCCTACAAGTACTCAATCTTTTTCAAAGGAATGAATGCTCGAACCTATAAAAGAATGTTACATTCTTATGGTACTGGTGATCTGATTTAGAAGTTTATAATATTATTAAGTGTTACACTGTGAATAGGATTTTGCTCTCTAAACTCGTGCATTTAACCTCTAAGTCATATGTTAACAGTTAGTGGAATGATGCTAATGATGGATCTATCAGGATGGAGGTTTGATTCAACTTTGGTGTCTGAAGGACCTTTTTGAAAGTGAAGCATTAGATTAAGTTACCAGGGTGGAGCTCCATGATTTGATCATTATGGCATTGTAAGGAGACACCACATACAGAGTAGGCAGAGAGTGTGCCTCCTATATCTATCTCTCTTTGCTTCCAAGTTCAACATGTGATCATCCCTCAGCCATTCCCCAGCCTCACCAAATGCCTTAACCAAAGGCATTCCCTGATCTGACTGTGAACCTCAAAATCATAAGCTGAAACCAACCTTCTTACTTGCTGAGCAGCTGCTCTCAGGCATTTTAGCCAAGGTAATGAAAAGCCGCCTAGTACACTAAGTAACAAAGGAGTCACAGGTAAGCAAACATACAAATTGTAATAGGGTAAAATTTGAATTCTTCTACAACTTTCATCCATTCACTTACTTAACAAATATTCATATTGCATGCCTGCTACATGCACACATTGTGTGATTTTCTATAGAAGGAAACACAGAGACAAAGCCCCTGCCCTCAGGAAGCTGATAATTTAATGAAGGAACTTAAACATGCACTCAAACATACACACAAATATAAAATAACTAAGAAAAGAAACAAGGCAGCACATGGGAGTGTTACAGTGAGTGCACATTTTAGATTAGAGGATCAGAGAAGGTCGTTCCAACATTCCGACAAGATCCACTGCAAGTGTAAGCTGAAAAAAATGAATGGATAAAAAGAAATATCGTTTTCACAGAACCCTGTGTTTGAAATGCAGCTGCTGACTAACTTGTATGCACAGGCAGTGAACTGATGGCCTTCTACTTGGAAACTAGGACCCCTTATGACCCTAGAAGTTCCCCAAATCATTCTCTTCTAAGCCAAAAGCTAACAAATCATCACAATTATACCTTCAAAACTTGACTACATGTATCAGGTTTTTAAAAAATGGGTAGAAATTCAAACCTACCAAGCAAATAATCTGTATATGAAGACAGAAGATCCACAGTGGCAAATTCTGGGATATTTGATAATACCACTTGGTTGACTTTGTCAGTTCTAGCATTCTTCTTTCCAATAAGCAGGTTTATTGCCAGCACAGCTTCACTGACCTATAATTAATTCATAAATGTAAACATTCTTATTCATAGATTATCCATTAGCTAAATGTTATAGTTTGACTATGTCCCCCAAGTTCACGTTTATCCCCAAATGAGGAAGTATTGGGAGGCAGGACTTGAAGAGGTGATTAGGCCATAAGGGCTCTGTGCTCATTAATGGATTAATACTATTCAGTAGAGGGGACTCATTATTGCAAGAGTGTGTTCCTTATAATAGGACAGTTCATCCCCCTTCTCCTTGCCCCCCTCTTTTGCCCTCTATGTCCTGCCACAGGCTTACACAGCAAGAAAGTCTTCACCAGATTCTAGCTCCTTGATCTTAGACTTCCTAGCCTCCAAAACTGTAAGCCACTGAATTTCATTATAAATGAGTCTGTCTGTGCTATTAATTCTCTTATAGTAGCAGCAAACAGACTAAGACATGAAATTATATAAAAAGAATGAATTCATAAATTAAACATACATTGTATGTTAATATTAATATTAAATATACATTGTAATAAAAATAGAGACAATCTGAAAAATATAGGTTCCTGACATGTAGACTGTATCATATCAAATGAATCATTTAGTGCTGACAATTTCATTAACATGTAAGTCACCTTAAATAAGCCATCTCACCTAGCTATGACAGATAATTGGCAGTATCAAATAGGTATACATGTTTATTCACCAATATTTTCACTAAAGAAAACTAAACAGAGCCAGGTTTCATTAACAGAGATTAAAAACACTGCAAATATAAATAATATCTCTAATCTTTCCAAGGAAACATAATTGACACAAATCCCAAATATATAAAACTTTCCTTTCTCTTATATAGATGCACTGTGCTGCTTTAATAACTCATAGGCAGAGAACACAGCTGTGACAGTGCAAAGAAATATTCAACAAAGATTGTACTGACCTGTGCAGCAGCTCTTATCACAATCCAGGCCAATGAATTGTACATTTCAGATAGATTGACTGTTGGTTCTCGAATAGAACTATGTCTTCTAAGAGGCTAAAAATATTAAAAAAAAGTTTTATGATAAATATAGAAAAGGATATCACAAAATTACATGATAAATTTTCTCTCTGAAGATGAAATTTTAGCATACTTCTATGTAATAATCATATTATAAATGTGCTGACATGAAATGAAATTGAAAATATATTACAGAAATAATTATAGGTGGTAGAGTAGGTTAACCTGTCAGCTGCAACGGTGGCATCCCATATCAGAGTTGGTTGAGTCCTGGCTGCTCTGCTTATAATCCAGTTCCCTGATAATGTGCCTGGGAAAGTAGCAGATGATGGCCCAAGAGCTTGGCCTCATGCCATCCATGCGGAAAACCTTCATGGAGTTCGTGACTCCTTGTTCCAGCCTGGCCCAGCCTTGGCTATTGGAAGGTCAGTCTCAGTCAGTCATCCCCCAACCTCGACCCTACCATACCCCTGCGGAAAACAATCTAGCAGATCATCAAGAGACTAAACACAGAGTTTTCCTATCACTCAGCAATTCCACTCTTAGTCTATACCTAAGAGAACTGAAAAAATAGCCACACAAAAAGATGTCTATGGATATTCAAAGCAGCATTAACCATCACAGAGAAAATTAGAATCAATCCAAATGCTCATCAAGTGTTGAATGCAAACGAAAAATGTAGTATTATCCATATAGTAGACTATTATTCAGCAATAAAGGGGAACAAACGTGTCATATGATACAATATGGGTGAACCTCAAAAACATTATGCTTGGTGAAAGAAGCGGGCACAAAACATTATACATTACGTCATTCCATTATATGAAATGTCTGGAAAAGACCATCCACAGAGAGAGAAAACAGTTTAGGATTGTATGAGGTGGGATAAGGTGGAGTACAAAAGGGTGTAAGGGATCGCCTGTGATTCAGGTATGGTTTCAGGTCCATGTGCAGGAAGCTTGCTCTCCAATGTAATGGGACTGAGGTGAGGGGGACTTTAAGAGATGATTAGATAACTGAGGCAACACTGCTAGAAGGGGTTAATATAGTCTGTGTAGAATCCGATTAGCTCCCAGGAAAGTAGTTTGTTACTAGGGCCTAGGGCCAGTGCCATGGTTCACCTGGTTAATCCTCCACCTGCAGCACCGGCATCCCATATTGGCGCCGGGTTCTAGTCCCAGTTGCTCCTCTCCCAGTATAGCTCTCTGCTGTGGCCCGGGAGGGCAGTGGAGGATGGCCCAAATGCTTGACCCCCTGCACCTGGCTCCTAGCTTCGGATCTGCACAGCACCGGCCGAAGCGGACATTTGTGGAGTGAACCAATGGAAGGAAGACCTTTCTCTCTGTCTATCTGTCTCACTGTCTGTAACTCTACTTATCAAAAAAAAAAAAAAAAAAAAAAAAAAAAAAAAAAAAACAGCAAGCCTAGCCCCTCCCAATCTCTTCCTTGCTTGCTTGCACAGGTGCCCTTACTGCACGCAGCTAGTTCCTTTTCTGCTTCTCTGCCATGTTCTAACACAGCCCATCTAGATGCTGGGGCCACACTGTTGGGACTTTCCAGCCACTGCAAACAAGACAAATCTCTTCTCTTTATCCATCCCCCAGATTCAGATATTTTGTTATAACATAAAACAGACTGAGACAGAATCTTTTTTGAATAATGGAGATGATTTAAAACTGGACAGTGCTGATAATTAGAGATCTCTAGAAATTTACTAAACATGTGTGAAGTCTTAAACTGGGTTAGTGTCATGGATGGAAATTATACCTCGGTAAGTTTTTTTAAATGTATGCACACTGAACTCATTCTTTGGCTTCTTTATCCCTCTTGATTATTTAGAAAAGACTACTCATCCTTCAAAATTCATCATATTTGTGAAGCTTTCTCCGGAATTCCTTCAAAACAGAATGAAGTCCCTACTTTGCCTCTCTTCTCTATCTCGGCATATGATTATCACATCCTTATCACATTCAGATACATGTATCGCTGGCAAGACTCTGGTCCTTAGGGCAAGTGGGTAATATACCTGGATACACTTTAAACCCTCAATAAGTATTCAGATAATGAATGAATAAATGAATGCTCAAGAGTCAATCCAATTTACAAATAACTTTTGAACACCTACTGTCAGTCCTTCGGCCGCAAAAGGAACGACGCAGCTCGAAGTTAATCGGTCTTCAGTAGACTTTTACTTAGAAAGAGTGGGAAAGAGAGTGGGGGACAGGGAGAAAGGGGAGAGATGGTGCACGTGTTCCTTAAGGGGGAAAGCTGGCTTGCGCGTTCCCTCTCCCACGGTCCGCTTATATACAGAATTCAACCAATCACAGTCAATCAATCACAGTCCATACACAGAGCTCTCCAATCCGACACTTGATCACGATCAGCTGTGGAGTCACGCAGTGAGCAGGGCATTAACGCCATCTTGTTGTTTACCACGATCCTCAGCTGGACGGAAAGTTCAATCAGCTGCTACATCCGCATTACTGCTATAAGCCAAGCCCAGCATAGGGGGTCCCATGGCAAGCCTCTCCATGGGTCCCCACAACCTACTATGTATGAAATATTTTATAAAAAATGTAAAACTCTAACTGAAGTTACATGCTAGATAATAGTCTCATTTAAAGAAATAAAAATTTGGGGACAAGCATTGTGGCAGAGCTTGTTTGTGTCAGCTGCACCACTTAAGACCCAGCTCCCTGCTAATGGCCTGGGAAAGAGTCTAAGATGGCCCAAGTCTTTGGGCCCCTGTTACCCATGTAGGAGACCCAGATGAAGTTCTTGGTTCCTGGCTTCATCCTGGTTTTCTGGCCATCTGGGGAATGAACCTGTGGATGGAAGGCCTCTCCTTCTCTCTTTCTCTGGCTCTCTCTGTAACTCTGACTTTCAAAATAGATAAATAAATCTTTTTAAAAAATTCTCATTATGGGCAAGCCCATTATCTTGTTTAGTTCTTCTAGCTACTTGGAGAGGTATCATCTTTATTTCAGATAAAAGGAAAGTAGGCTTAGAAAGGCCCCAGTTAGTATGCCATGAAACCAGGATTTGAATCTAACCCAGTGCAACAGTCACTGTGCTTATATAAACACTCTGTAAAAGTGAGACAAATTTGCTTCTTTTTAAGGATTTATAATGTGTTCTCCTTATTAGGACAAACTTCAAATATTATATTTCAATGGTCTGAATGTGTCAGAATGAATTTCTAAATTTGTTTTCTTGGCTTTTAGTAACTGTGCAACTTGCTAAAATATTTTTACTGTGTCAAGATAGAAAGAAAATAATGATCATATGTATATAATTATATTACTCTTTTCATTGAGATCCTAACTTCTCATTCTTAATTATAAACATTTCTTTAGTAAAGGCTAAAATGCATACATTAACATCACATAATTCCATTATTTTCTATTGCCATTTGCTATGGAAACAAAGATTTTTTTTTCTCTTGCTAGAAATAAACATGTTTATCACACCACAGAAAATAATTTTTCTGGTTTGTAATCATTCTGATGAAAAAAAAGGTGCTATCCACCTGAGGAAGCTATAATATGAATAATTCAATTGACAGAGTCTATTTGCCTAAAGGTTTTAAATTATGTTGTCCCAAAAATTAGAGATTTGACACCAATATTTTCTGAAAATATCTCTTGAGGGTCAAATGATTATTCAATAAGGATGAAATAAAAAAGCCTACTGAAATTTAAAAAAATAAAATAAAAAATAAAATGACCTCATAGGAGCACACTTCAAACACACCTGGCTTATTGATGCCTCTAGGATTTCCCTCCACAGACCCTTCATACGCAAGTAAGACCCACAGACCCCCAGCATGAGCATCACCTGGGAGCTAATTAGAAACGCCAAGCCTCAGGGCTGGCATTGTGGCAGAGCAGGTAAAGCCACTGATGCCAGCATCTCACAGGGATGCCTGTTTGAGTCCCCACTGTTCTACTTCCATCTAGCTCCCTGCTAACGGCCAGGGAAAGCAGCTAAAGATGGTCCAAGTCTTTGGGTCCCTGCCACCCATGTAGGAGATCTGGATGAAGTCCCTGGCTCTTGGCTTCAGCCTGGCCTAGCACTGGATGTTGCAGCCATCTAGGAAGTTCTCTCTCTCTCTCTCTCCCTCTCTCTCTCTTTTTTTTTTTTTAACAAAAAGAAACACTAAGCCTCAATACACCTCACCCCATTCCTTACTGATTTCCTGAATCAGAACATTTTCTAAGCTGTTTCCACTCTTCACCTTGGATGCCACTGCTCCAGAGGTGTAACCCACTGCAACCCATCAAATCCCACTGTTCAGCGTCACTGCTTCCTGCCATGCTCATGCAATCCTATCAGCCCAAGTTACCTCTTAATCCTACATTTCATACCTGAGTCATCTCTCTTTCTCCTCTCCATCGTCCCCTCCCACCTGTCTTCCTCTGGCTTTCTTCTTTTCCTGATTGATTGTCTATTTCCCTCTAGGGAAAGGAAAGCTCCATGAGATCAGGGACTGAGTTCCTCTTGGATGCTGCTTTAGCAGCTTTCTCTAGAAAGGTGCCTGCATCGTGGTAGGTGTTCAACAGATGTGTGACAAATGAATACCTCTTATTAAGAGGTTATATGTTTACAGATCATATCAGTAATGAAAACCTTACTTGGGCATCTGTTTAATCAATGTGTTGTTTCCTTAAATTTACCAATCAATTATGATGACTCATTATTGGCCTTAGAGTATTTATCTATACCTACATTTCATATATAACATTATAACAGGCAAAATAATCTACATGAAATTCATTTACAGAACCCTACATAAATTAACCAAAGCGGTATCTAAGCATAAGTGTGACTATAAAGTCAATTAATTTATTCAAGTCCCATAGGAAATATCTCATTTTTTTAATAGCACAGTGTTACCAAAATGGCTGCCTCAAAAGCAATGGACTTATCTCTAAGAAAATAGTCTATTACCTTAACAGTTAAAGGTGATGTTGACATTTTTCTCTTCGGCTTCCTCAGATGAAAATATAATAGGGCCATTTCTAGGTAGGAATCTCTTATCAATCTAGAATAATATAATGTTATATTTATTAAATAACTTTACCTCTTATAATCACTTTACATGATTTCTCAACAATTTGTGAGCTAATGAAAGATACAAATAGTCAAAAGCAGCATCTGTCCCAAACTCACACCCTCTCCTCCCAGCATTTTTTGTCGTAGATACCAGCATCTTCCTCCTTATTGAGATCTGCAGCTCTTGAAGAGAGTTGAGTATTCTGCCTTGTGCTGTGCCAGCAACACTCTATCCTATAACTGCTCTTAAACCCAACCACAAAATTTTTCTGAAATATTCTAGCACATAAACCACTACAAAATGAAGATCAGAGCTAGAGGAAACTGCCTTGGAAACTTTCTCTACAGCTTCTTAACCTAATTAAAATTAAAAGAAACAAACAAGAGTTAAGCAGAAAGCAACAGTTTGGTATTGGCTCTTCACTGTTTGTGGCATATGAATATACACTATCAAACTGGCCAGTTGAGGCCACTTAGCTCAGTGTCGTTGCAATAATGGTGGCTTATTCTAAACATTGAGTTTATTTTTAACATAGAATTAAGTGGGCTGATGATCAGACTTAATATCCACATAAATCCCCTCCAGATAAAATTGCACCGCCAATGGAGGATCTTCTAGTTGAAAGATAACAGTCCAGGGGTAGCCCCAGCAATCCTGGGACTGACAAGAGCTCAGTTACAGGCCAGAAACAGTGCACAGTGCAGTGTGCTACAGTGAGAACAGTTGTCATCCACCATTACTGCAAAAGAGACCATGGGTAAGAGCAGCAAGCTTGAAGAGGAAGTCAATAACCTGTCGGGCAGATGGACCCCAGAAAACCTGCCCTGCCATGAAGATGACTCCCATCCATTTCAGCCTTGAGTATTTGGCATCCTACCACAATGTGGGGCTTAAACCAAACACACACATTGCTACAACAGAAAGACATTTTCTTACCCTGGGTTTTGATCATTTCTCAAGCTTAGTTGTATAGCTTCAAATAAACTCTCAAGTTGCGAAGTTGGAGATTTCTCATCCATCAGCATTTGGCGTTCTATTTTGCCTGAGAGAAGCAAATAAATAGTCATGGTCTTTACATGATCTTACATTTGTTTGTTTATTTACACTTAGACCTTAAGAAGAAATATTTCAGGCTGCAAATTCAAAAAACTGGATGTTCCACCTTTTGTAAGCATATTATTTCTTAATGTGAGGTAAGCCAACAGGGAAAGATCCATTGTTCCTTCTCCTGCAGGGAACAGCCAGCTTCCTTGTCTTCCGTTATCAATGCTAAGTTGAGTCCTTTGGTTTTCCTGATACAATTGGTCTCAACCATATTATTTTCCCATACATTTCATTACTTTGTGCTCCCCCATTCCACCTATATCTCTCATTCCCTTTCTCATTTTCCTCTGCACCATCTACTTCACAGATATCACAGAAAACATCTGCATTCCTATGCTCATTGTGGCACTTACACAATAGCCAAGATACAAAATCTACCTGAGTGTCCACCAATGGATGAACAGGTAAAGAAAACATAGCCTATATATAAAACAGAATACTTATGATATAGGCTTAAAAAACAACAGAGCTAAACAAGGAAAATCTATATCTTGCAATAGCACAGTTGAACCTGGAGAACATTCTACTTTGTAAAATAAGGCAAGCACAGAAAAACAAACTGTGCATGATATCAATTATATGCAGAATTTTAAAAAGTTGAACTCATAGAAGTAGAGTGGAATAGTGGTTACCAAGGGCTGGGAGGTAGGGGAAATGATGAAAAATAAGATATTGGTTGAGGAGTACAAAGTTTGCACTAGAAGGAATAAGTTTTGGATATCCATTGTATACCATGGAGATAATAATTAATACAATGTAAACCTGAGAACTGACAAGAGAGCAGATTTTACATGCTCTCACACTACAACAAAAAAATAGGTATGTGAGGTGATGGATAAGTTAATTAGCTTGTTTAATAATTTCATTAACATATGTACAAATTAAAATATCACAATGAACCTCAAAAACATAATTTTTATTTTCAGTTAAAAATTATTTTGAAAAACTTTAAAAGTTTTTTTAAAAAATCAAAAACCTTAGGTAAAAATAAATCCTAAGAAGCTAATAAATGCTTGAAGACCCTCAGCACAGATGCAAATGATCCAGCCCTCACGGAGCTCCCAGTCCTCACAGTGAGCAGCAGCCTTCAACTGTAGGAACTGAAAGAACATTTCTATAGAAAAAAAGGGCAAGAAAGGGAAGTCTTACAACTACTATAGAAAGGATTCCCAGATCTCATGTGCCACAGGGAAAAGACACAGAGCTGGCCAATGATGAGTTCACTTCTGAGCACTATTATTTAGTAGTTTCTGGATATTGGCAAGTTAATTAGATAGATGCCTCCTTGTAGAGCTGTAATTTGCAATATAAGATCTGAAAACATTTACTACAGTGCCTAGCATCTAGCAGATGCTCAGTAAAAGAGCAATCATCACCATCTCTACTTCATATCTAAAATGGCCACAATAAAATTATATGACAGGGCTGGCTCTGTGGTGTTGCAGGTAAAGCCACTGCCTGCAGTGCCAGCCTTCCATATGGGCATCAGTTTGAGTCCTGGCTGCTCTACTTCAAATCCAGTTCTCTGCTATGGCCTGGGAAGGTAGTAGCAGATGACTCAAGTCCTTGGGCCCTGCATTCAACATAGGAGACGTGGAAGAAGCTCCAGACTCCTGGCTTCCGATTGGAGAAGCTCTAGCCATTGCAGCCATTAATGTCTTTAAAAATATATTACAATATTATTAAATAGATTTTTAAGTGTAGTTATACTATAGCTATTTAATTTCAATGGGTGTACATGGGCATTTCAAAACCAGAGCTGTGCTGGGACCAGAAGCAGGAGCCTGGAACACAATGCAGGTCCTCCACGTGACGGGAGGAGCCAGTCTCTGAGCTGTCACTACTGCACCCGTGACTGCGTTAGCAAGAAGATGGAGTCAGGAGCTGCAGCTGTAAATCCAGATCAAGCATTTCCATGAAAGAAGGGACCCAAATGCCCGCTGCCTAAGTGGCTGATTTTTAGTCAAACATAAAACTTTGAACAGGGAGAGTCACTTGTAATTATGACAGAAACTAAATATCTGTCCTTTTTTCTCTCTGGGTATAGACTTAAAACATGCAGGGTTTTTTTTGTTTGTTTGTTTGTTTGCTTTGTTTTTACATAAAATCGACTGGCAGCAGTACCAAAGTGCTTGCCATTACCAAAATCTCTCCGTAAAATCTGTATTTCTTAGAGTCAATGACCAAATTTTCAAGAAGCCTATTTTTACAGGGGAAAAAAAAATGACAAAAAGGTATCATGGTTCTGACCCCAAACACATCTTACCTTTCTGAAAAAGGATTTCAGCTTCCACCTCACGTTCCTCCACTGCGGTTATCCTGCAGAGCTTCAGTGCCGTTTCAAAAAGATGAAGGGCAGGTAACCACTTCGACTGGTCCTTCTTTTTACTGTTGTGATACACTTGCTTGGCCAGCGTATGTCCTAAAAGGAAGAGAGTTGTGTGAGGGAGAACAATAAATGACACAGTGTTCATAACAGGCTGACTTCTCTCATGGTAAGAGCATCTATTAAGAACTCTGGTGGTCTTTATAGCTTTTACTATTCAAAGAATTTTTTTCCATTTCTATAAATTTGTTGAATTTTTGCTTTCAAAATTTAATAATTTTAACATTGCCATAGTATTTCAAATGGATATATTATATATATATACATATATATGCTATTTTTTCTTGACAACAGGGATATTTATATCACAAAACGAGGAATTTATTATAACAATCATAATGTGAAGTAACACACTACCCAGTATTTTAATGTACTGAAACAGTCCTTTGAAACTTAGTCTTTGATGAATTTCCAATTTGTTTTCTGATTTTTTAAAAAATATTTATTTTGAGTTACAGCGAGAGGGAAACATAGAGAGTTAGAGATCTTTCATCCACTGGTTCACTCCTCAGATCTCTCAGCCAGGAATCAGGAATTTCTTCCAGGTCTCCCACATGGGTGTCAAAGGTCCAAGTATTTGAGCCATCTTCTGCTGCTTTCCCAGACCATTTACAGGGAACTGGATCAGAAGTGGAACAGCCGGGACACTAACTGGCACCCATATGGGATGCTGGCATTGAAGGTGGCTTTACCCACTATGCCACAACACAGGCCCCATAAGAAATTAAAATCACTGCTGGCACAGTAGCATAGGAAGAAAAGCCACTGCCTGCAGTCCCATCATCCCACGTGGGTGTCAGTTTGAGTCCCAGCTGCTCCATTTCCAATCCTACTAATGTGCCTGGGAAAGCAGGGGAATATGGCACAAGCGCTTGGACCCCTGCACCAACGTGGGAGACCTGGAAGAAGCTCCTGGTTCCTGGCTTTGAATCAGCTCAGCTCTAGTGGCTGCAGCCATCTGAGGAGTGACCCAGCATAAGGAAGATTTCTCTGTCTCTCTCCTTCTCTCTATAACTCTGCCTTTCAAATAAATAAATAAGTCTTTTAAAAAATGAAATTAAAATAATTTTTAAAAATTCGTCCTCCAGAGTAAGTTCCAGGCTCCTAGCTTCAGCCTGGCACAGCCCCAGCCATGGTGAACATCTGGGGATTAAACTAGGGGATCAAAGATCTCTCTCTCTGTCTCTTCCCCTCTCTCTGTAACTTTCAAATAAATAAAAAATAAATCTAAAAAAGATAATTCTTCCCTCAGAGATAATCAAAGTCCTAGACAGTTTCACTGGTGAACTCCCTAAACATTAAAGAAGAAATAATAACACAGTAAGTCTTTTCGGGAAACAGAAAAGGAGCAAATGCTTTTGAATTCATTTTAAGAGATCAACATAGCCCTTATACAAAAAATTAAGGAGTATAAGAAAAAATTACAGAACGATATCCTAATACAAGTGGAAAAAAACTCCTAATATTTTACAGCAAACATAATCCAAAAAAAGTAAGAATAAATATGAATATTAGAGTTTTCTTCTCTTTCTCTTTTGTCTATTTGCTCAGTTGTTGAGATTTGTACTTTCACATGTTTTCTTAACGGTAGTTATCATCCTTTTGCTTCTAATGTAGGACTTTCTTAACCATTTCTTGGTTAAGGACCAGTCTGTTGGTGATGAACTTCTTCAATTTTTGCTTGTCATGAAAAGTCTCTATCTCTCATTTCTGAAGGGTAGCATCTCTGGGTATAGTATTCTTGGTTGACTTTTTTTGTTTCAGAATTTTGAATATTTCATCTCATTCTCTCCTGATCTATGAAGTTTCAGCTGAAGAGTCTGCCACTAATCGAATGGTGGTTTTCTTACAAGTGTCTCAATAAATTTTCTTGCTGTTTTGAAATCCTCTCTTGTAGTTTTGACAATTTGACTATAATATGGCTTAGTTAAATATGTAAAGGGTCCTTTTGTTACCTGGACCTATGTACATATCTTTCCCAAGATTTGGAAAGTTTTCAGCAATCTATTCAATAGATTTTTCTATACCTTTTGCCTTCTTTACTCTGTCAGGAAGAACCGTAATGTGAATGTTTGCTCATTTAAAGGTTTCATTCATTCAGTTTTTTTCATTTTAATTGTTCCTCAGATTGAGTTATTTCAAGACTTCTTCAAGCTCAGAAATTCTTTTGCTCATTCAATTTAGTGTTGAGATTCTCAACTGTAATCTTTTTGACATTTATTGACACCATCCTCTTATTGTCACCATCCTCTTACGGCCTTGAGTATCTTCCTCTGAAAAGATGAGGCAGAAGAACTAGGAAGGAGCTGAAGTCCCTTTGGGTTCTGAAGGTTTTCAGTATTAACATGACAATCTCTGTAGCACACAGGAGAGTCTCAACTTGTTTCGTTCTCTTCGTGTCTCTGTGTGTACATGTGTCCTTCCTGTCTCTGTCTGTCTCCCCACTGGGGAGAAGTTACTGAACCTGTACTCTGAGCCAGGCATGATGGTGACACACTGCTCAGGATATAGAGACCAAAAGCTAAGTCGTTGCTTCCAAGAAGCTCCCAGGAGAGCGAGGGTCCGTATGGAACAATAAAACTCTTACAAAAAGCTAGCTTTTTGTACATTATTCCAACTGCTTAATCCACAACAAGTGATATTAATGCTTATCCACATTTTATGGGAACAGGAAACACAGGTAAATCAAATGACTTGTTCAATGGAATTGAGGAAGAATTCTGTCCCAGAGTCCGCACTCTTTTTTTTATTATTATTATTATTATTTGAAAGGTAGAGTTAGACAGTGAGAGAGACAGAGAGAAAGGTCTTCCTTTTCCATTGGTTCACCCTCCAAATGGCCACTATGGCCGGCACACTGCGCTGATCTGAAGCCAGGAGCCAGGGGATTCCTCCTGGTCTCCCACGTGGGTGCAGGTGCCCAAACACTTGAGCCATCCTCCACTGCCTTCCTGGGCCACAGCAGAGAGCTGGACTGGAAGAGGAGCAACCAGGACTAGAACCTGGCACCCATATGGGATGCCAGCACCAAAGGCGGAGGATTAACCAAGTGAGCCATGGCGCCGGCCCCAGAGTCCACATTCTTAATCCCAACAACTACTAATTGTGATTAGATCCCAGGCAAGAAAGGAAACGAAAGATATGCTAATGACATTTGTCCAGAACAACATCATATTCATGTATCCACCATTTTTATATATTTTGCTTGGTTCAAATGGTGCCAGAATTATTTATTAATGTAAGACAGAAATATCAAGTATCTTCATGTCATCATGGCACACACATATGTGTGTATATATATATATATATATATATATAAAATGTATAGGTTTACCATAATATAGAGGTAATATATACTAGCAGTATGTAAATTGTTTTAAATATATTTGTTAAAATCATAATTATAGCAGAAATTATTGACTATCTTCTCTCTGGCTCCCAATGAAGCACTTTAAGGGAAGAGACAGTCACCCATTCCTAATTATATCCCAGTTCCCCAGCATCATTCTTGCATATAAATTGTCCTGAATAAATGCCTGCTTGTTGAATGAGTATAAGAAATTTCAGTAACTTACATTTACTTCTATCATACAACTGGTAGTTTATACCTACATCTAATAAGAAGGCTTAAAGTTCAGTGAGAAAAATAATCTAAAGTAGTCATGATGCTTAGTTATGTTTCATTTAAAAAATCTTAAAATGCCTTTTTCTATCAGATTTTAGCAAAGAAATGAACTTTAGTTCTATTTAGGCTCTATTCTTGTGATGCAATCTATAAAGGAAAACTGTCAAAGAAACTTTCAAGTCATAGATGAGTCTGTGATTCACGATATTAAAGTGTTCCTTTCTCCAGTAAACATCAACTCTATGAAAAAAAAGTTATGAAACTGACATTGTTTTGACAGAAAAGCTGCTTTTGGTTTTTTTTTTTTAAGTCTATTTAATTTAATATACCAGGAAGAAATCTGCTCAGCTTCCAGTGAGTCTAAGAAACAGCAACAGTGTTGTCATTGAGCGGTGACACATATTCAATATTAATAAGTCAGAAAATCAGGGAATACACCTGTACTTTAAGCTCAGATAGAAAGTCAATGTGGGGCTGGTGCTGTGGCGTCATGGGTAAAGCCACCGCCTGCAGTGCCAGCATCCCATATGGGCGTCAGTTCAAGTCCCAGAAGCTCTACTTCCTATCCAGTTCTCAGCTATGGCCTGGGAAAGCAGTGGACAATGGCCTAAGTGCTTGGGTCCCTGAACCCATGTGGGAGACCAGGAGGAAGCTCCTGGTTCCTGACTTTCGATTGGCTCAGTTCCGGACATGGCAGCCATTTGGGGTGTGAACCAGAGGATGGGAGACCTCTCTCTCTGCCTCTCTGTAACTCTGCCTTTCAAATAAATAAATCAACCTTGAAAAAAAAGTCAATGTACTGTTAATTTAACAAATTGTAAACTGAAAAATGCAGGAAAAATAGTTCTTAAAGAGATCAGAAAGGTAGAAGGCATTTGAGAGGCCAACTGAGTCAGCCTGGTTTCACAATTGAAAAAGCAATATAGAGGTGAAATAATTAACATAAATTAATAAACGTATCTGATTATTATCATCACATAATAACAATGATCACCAATAATGAAATGAAGGAGTAGAAGAGGGATGAGGGGAAAGATTCTGCATAGATGTAGCTTGAGCATGCCCTTGCTGCCCTGCGTTGCCTAAGCCACCCGCCTCTCTTGAGATGAGTAGCTGCTTTGCAGGAGGCAGGCAGGTTCCAGGAGGTGATGGGTAAGAACACACAGAGTTGTTGAAGGATTTTCTGCATCTGGATTGGACAAGAGCCTGAGAACCAGGTGTAGGCAGCCTTGGGTCAAAGAGCAGAGACAGCATCCTAGAGACAGTTGGAGATAGCGTGTGTGAGCTGCAGGGAAAGACAGCTCTGGCTGGTTGTCTTCTTGGTTTCCAAGGAGCTGCAAAAAAAAAAAAAAAAAAAAAGGCCTGAAGATGGCCTGAGTCCCCTCCACTCCTGAAGCTAAAGCATGCTGGCCTTTGCTGCCTCTGTGGGCACTTCAGCAGGGAGCTGAACTCTTGAAGGCTTGTTCCGAGCCAATGCACAGGGGCAGAACTAGCTATTCTTTCTTCCATTTGCAACATTGGCATAGCAGAAGTTATTCTAACAGCCAGACCTAAACCTCAGGAAGCAGATAAAAGAAGATCCAGCACCCAGCAAGAGCAAGATCAAATATCACCACCAGAAAAGGTGGTGTTAGTGAAATAAAAATGACTAGGGTGAGAGGACATCTTTAATTTTAAAAATTAGAGCATTATAAAGATATAAAATTGTTAAATAATGTTGAGAAGACGGTCAAGGCTGAAATCTGATTTCAAAAGATCAAGTAGAAAAATCTCAAATCAGAGGTGCTATAAATGGAAGTCATAGGGAAAAAATAGTAAACTTGAAAGATAGATTCAAGCTTAACATACAAATAATAATAGTCAAGAGATCCAAGATGGCTAAATGGGGGAAACATGATGATTTTAAACATGAGAAGATAATGGAAGAAAAGGAAAAGGACCATGTTCCCAGATGACAGTTGGAGGGAAGTTTTCAGAGGAAAGGCTACAGAACAGAGGAGAGACTCTGGAGCAGCGAAGACTGTACAAATATGCAGAAGTTGGCAAAACACTAACATGAACACACACAACCAGTGGCTGGTGAGGACACCATCTTCCCAGTGCGAGGGGAGAGGAGCCGGCATCAGCCCCATGCCACTGGTAATCCTGTCTGAGGGAGAACTCTGTAGTCTCTACTGACTTTGAATTCAGCCTGGAGAGCTTGCAGGGGGCAGGGTACCTACTTAGACGTGTATCAGGCGGGCATATTGCTTCCTTCTCCTCTCCCCACCAAAGTGTCAGACTCAGGCAGTAGAGCACCAACCAAGCTTGGGGTCTGCAGGCAGCTGGTACCAGGGGTGGCACAGCTTGCTCCATGGATGGGGAGACTTACAAGACAGAGGGTGGATCCACTGCATGCTGTGACTGTGGGAATCTTGTGACCCTGTAAGTTATGCATAGGCCAGGAAACTTGAGTCAGGTGTGGGGTAGGGATGGGTCTTCTGGTCAATCACCCAGTCTGACTCCAGAAGCTCAGAACTCCCTGCGTGCTGTGACCGACAGTTTAGAGGGCTCTGTGCTCATACTATAGAGAGTATAGACCGTTTGTGTAGTTCACACACCTGAGTGGGAGAGGTGCACAGGCACAGTGAGCACACCCTTGACAGTTGGGTCACCTTGGCACAGAGAAGGGCTGAGGCTGCAAACATGCCAGCCAGTAGGCTCATCCTCCCCATCCCCTTACTGACAACAGAGGTCTATCCTGCCCAAATTGGGTGTCACTCTGGACCCTTTCCTTACCCCTACATGCTGGCCAGAGCTCCCTGGTCCTTCTCAGCACCATATAGACACCTCTGGATATATGCTGAAGGTGTGGGCATTCCACTAAACCAAAGACATTTTCCCAAGAAAAAGCTTTCAGAGGAGATACCAACAAGTGTTTATCCAGATGTATAAAAATAAACATAGAAATACAAAAACCTTGAACAATGAAGAGAATATGAATCTCCAAAAGTAACACAATAATGCATCAATATTAGACTGTGAAGATGAGGAGATTGACTAAATGCCTGAAAAATTACTCAAAAAAATGATCATATTAATCAAAACAAAAAGAAGCAATTACATGAGTTAAAGCAGTCTGAATGAAAAATTCTGCTAGGAAATAGAAATATTAAAGAATAGTCAAACTGAAATATTAGAAAGGAAGAACTTATCATGTCAAATAAAAAACATAGTGGAAATTCTTAGCACCAGACTTGGTGAGGCAGAAGAGAGAATTTCCAAACTAGAAGACAAATCTTTGGAAATATCTCAGCCAGAGGAAAAAAAATTAAAAAGCCAAAAGCAGTGTTCAGGATCTATAGGATACCATCTTATGACCAAATATATGTATCTTAGGAGTTACTGAAGGAATGGAAAAACAAAATAGCTTGGAAAACTTATTCAGTGAAATAAAGGCAGAAAACGTCTTTAATTTGGATAACTATATGGTCATACAAGAAAAAGAAGCACACATATACCTAAAAAAGAGATATGATCAGAAAAGATCTTCCCACTGACACATTATAGTCAAACTTCCAAAAGTAAAAAAAAAAAAAAAAAAGATGCCACGGCTGGTGCTGTGGTGCAGCAGGTAAAAAGCTGCCACCTTCAGTGCCAGCATCCCATCTGGGCACTGGTTCCAGTCCTGGCTGCTCCACTTCTGATCCAGCTCTCTGCTATGGCTTGGGATAGCAGTAGAGGGTGGCCCAAGTCCTTGGGCCCCTGCACCCATGTGGGAGGCCTGAAGGAAGCTCCTAGCTCCTGGCTTTGGATTGGCATAGCTCAGGCCATTGTGACCATCTGGGAAGTGAACCAGTGGATGAAGGACCTCTCTCTCTGTCCCGACCTCTCTCTGTAACTCTTTCAAATACATAAAATAAATATTTCTGTCCTTAATGTGCTGTACATTGTGAATTAATACTATAACTAGTACTCCAACAGTATTTTCACTTTGTGTCTCTATGTGAGGGCAAACTGTTGAAAGATTTACGTAATATGTACTAAACTGATCTTCTGTGTATAAAGAGAATTGAAAATGAATCTTGATGTGAATGCAAGGGGAAAGGGAGCGGGAAAGGGGAGGGTTGCGGGTGGGAGGGAAGTTAGGGGGGGAAGCCATTGTAATCCATAAGCTGTACTTTGGAAATTTATATTCTTTAAATAAAAGCTTTATATAAAAAATAAAAAAAAAAAAGAAAGAAAAATCTGTACTCTTCAGAATACTATACAGCAGTCAAAAACAATGAAATCCGGTCATTTGCAACAAAATGGAGAAATCTGGAAAACATCATGCTGAGTGAATTAAGCCAGTCCCAAAGAGACAAATATCATTTGTTTTCCCTGATTGGTGATGACTAACTGAGCACCAAAGAGGAAACCTGTTGAAGTGAAATGAACTCTATGAGAAAATATGACTGGATCAGATCTTGTCTAGACTGTTGATATACAATGTAAATGTTTTCCCATTTTAGTATTTCTTTTTGTTGTTTGTTTTTGTTCTAGTACTATTGGTTGAACTCTGCAATTAACACACAACTATTCTTAGGTGTTTAAATTTCAACTGAGAAGTGATCCCTGGTAATTATGAGAGAGGGAAAAAGAAAGGGAGGATATGTACAATTTGGGCAAGGTCAATTGGACTTGCCCCCAAAAGATGGAGTTAGAAATGTGCTAGGGGATCCCAATACAATCCCATCAAGGTGGCATGTACCAATGTCATCTCACTAGTCCAAGTGATCATCTTCAGTTCACAATTGATCACACTGATAGGTCTAAGAGTCAAAGGGATCACACAAACAAGACTAGTGTCTACTAATACTAACTGATAGAATCAAAAAGGGAGAGAAGGATCCAACATGGGAAGTGAGATACACAGCAGACTCATAGAATGGCAGATGTCCTAAGTAGCACTCTGGCCTCAGAATCAGCCCTTAAGGCATTCGGATCTGGCTCAAGAACCCATGAGAGGAATAAATGAAAGATCTCTGTGAGTGAGATCCCAGTGGAAGGAACAGGGCCACCAGAGAAGGAGGTACCTTTCTCCGAAGGGAGGAGAGAACCTCCACTTGGACTATGACCCTGTCAGAATAAGATCGAAGTCGGCAAACCCTAAAGGATTCCATAGCCTCAGCAACTCATGACTAGAGCCTAGGGAGATTACTGACGCCATAAACTAGAGTGTCAAATTGTTAAATCAACAACAGGAGTCACTGTGTACTTACGTCCCATGTGGGATCTGTCCTTAATGTATTGTCCATTCTGAAGTAATGCAATAACTAGTACTGAAACAATATTTTTACACCTTGTGTCTCTGTGCGGGTGCAAACTGACGAAATCTTTACTTAGTATATACTGAATCGATCTTCTGTATATAAAGATAATTGAAAATGATTTAAAAAACTCAGTGTTAATTTGGAAGTTGCATAAAAAATTAATCAATTTAAAAAAAATCATGTAGGATCTCTGTCCTTAATGTGCTGTACAATGTGATTTAATGCTATAACTAGTACTCAAAGAGTATATTTCACTCTGTGTTGCTATGTGAGGGCAAATGGTTAAAATATTTACTTAACACATACTAAACTGAGCTCTTGTATACAAAGAGAATCGAAAATGAATCTGGATGTGAATGAAAGGGGAGAGGGAGTGGGTAAGGGGGGAGGGTAGCAGGGGGGAGGGAAGGTATGGGAGGGGAAGCCATTGTAATCCATAAGTTGTACCTTGGAAATTTATATTCTAAATAAAAGTTAAAAAAAAGAAAAGAAAAGAAAAATCTGTTTTCAATCTAATTGGAGATCCTTTAAAAGTAATCTGGCATTTCTCTCTTGCAGATATTAGGATCTTTTCTTTTCTTTTTTAAAGATTGATTGACTTATTTGAAGGGCAGATCTAAGTGGGTACCCTGCCCCCTGCAAGCTCTCCAAAGAGGCAGAGGCAGAGATAGAGAAATAGAGAGAGAAAGAGATGTCTTCCATCTGCTGGTTCACTCCCCAAATGGCCATAATGGCTGGACCTGGGCTGATCCCAAGCCAAGATCCAGGAGCTTCTTCTGGGTCTCCCATGCGATTACAGGGGCCCAAGCACTTAGGCCACTCTCTACTGCTTTTCTAGGCCATAACAGAGAACTAGATTGGAAGTGGAGCAGCCAGGACTTGAACCAGCACCCAAAAGGGATGCTGGCACCACAGGAAGCAGCTTTACCCACTACGCCACAGCATCAGCCCTGGCTTGCTATTTTTAAAAAATTATTTGAGGAGTAGAGACACAGACAGAGATCATCCAGACTATTGGTTCACTTCCCAAATGCATATAAGAGCTGGGACTGGACCAGCCCAAAGGTGGGAGCCAGGAACTAAATATAGGTCTCACTTATGAGTGGCAGAGAACCAATTACTTGAGTATCATCACTTCCTCCACAGTCTGAATGAGCAGGAAGCTGGAGTCTGGAGCCACAGCCGGGTATCAAACACAGGTACTTTGATATGTCTTAATCACCAGGCCCCTGTCTCTCTATGCCCTGCCCTCCAACTTTTATAAATTGCCATCCTCTTTTTAAAATTGAGATAAGAAAACTAAGGCACAAGGATTTATATCACATACTTAAGGTCTGAACCTAGGAGACTGGCTCCAGCTGCAATAGCAACCAAAGAAAAAGAAAGAACAGACAATGACCAGGCAACAATTAAGCAAAAAGAAATTTCCCCTGTGCTGGAAAGAGACTTGTCTGCAGACTGAAAAGCCTCACTGAGTGCTAGGTAGAGAAAGAAAAGACACACACCCAGATAGATACTGGCAAAATTCTTGAACTATGGAGACAAAGGGGGAACTCTCACATGTTTTCACACAGAGAGAACAAATTTCTGAGCCAAATAAAATAAAAATTAGACCAGCACTTGAGCTCTCACGTGAAACACCCAAAGCTAGAAACGATGGAACAAGATCTGTCAAATCTTGAGAGAAAAGCCACACTCCAGGATTCTGATACTGAACTGAGACAGTACATCATTCACCTGCTGGAGTACAAAAGAAATATTTGTAGAGAAGCATTCAGAGAGAATATCAGCGGGGTACCTCATCTGAAGAAACACTAGGGAAAAGGGGAATTCAGTCAACAGTCTATAAATCAGATCAGACACTGGAAGATGGGGACGATGAATGAAGAGGAGGGCGAGAGCAACAGCAGCACTTGCCCAAGTCTGATGACTGGGACTGGATATTATAGGTAACAAACAGAATTTCTTCAAAAAGACACATAGCTGTTCAAAGGAAACACCTGAAAATATTCTGCATTCAAAGCATTGAATTATCTCTGCAAAGTCTAGGAGTTGGAGAGAGTAAAAGAAAAGGAGAAAAGCTCCAGAGATCACCTCTGGAAGGTAAGATTAAAATAGGAAAATAAAATTAATCTAAGAAAGACATCTAATTGCAGAAAACCTATCTGGGTCAGGCAAGAACCTTGAATACAACAGTAGGGATCACTCTTGATGTGTGAGTACTACAAAAGATGTTTTTGGGGTCGGTGCCGTGGCTCACGTGGTTAATCCTCTGCCTGCAGCACCGGCATCCCATGTGGGTGCTGTTCTAGTCCCGTTTGCTCCTCTTCCAGTCCAGCTCTCTGCTGCGGCCTGGGAAGGCAGTAGAGGATGGCCCGAGTGCTTGGGCCCCTGCATCCACGTGGGAGACCAGGAAGAGGCATTTGGATCCTGGCTTCGGATCAGCGCAGGGCTGGCCGTGGCAGCCATTTGAGGGGGTGAACCAATGGAGGGAAGACCTTTCTCTCTGTCTCTCTCTCACTCACTCATTGTCTATAACTCTACCTGTCAAATAAACTTAAAAAAAAAGAGATGCTTTCAATAATTAATATGAGAAAATGTGAAAAAAAAAAAACAACCTTAACTGGGCTGGTATTGTGGCATAACAGGCTAAGCCACACATTGGGATGTCCACATCCTATACTGGAGAGCCAGTCCAAGTTCCATCTCCCTTGCTTCCAATCTAGCTTCCTGCACATGCATCAGGGAGGCAGCAAGTGATGGCCAACTACCTGGTCTCCTGCCACCCACATGGGAGACACCCAGATGGAATTCTTGGCTGCTGACTTCAGCCTCGCCCAGCTATGACTGTTGCAAGTATTTTGGAGAATGAACCAGCAATGAAAGATTCTCTTTCTCTCTCTCTCTCCCCCTTTCAAATACATAAATAAATCTTTTTTAAAAAAGACTTGACCTAACAAAGATACTAAAGTAAGTAAATATAAAGTAAAATGTAAGGAATAATAATAATATTAACTGCCATTTACTATGGAGTGTTATCTTCTAGCATTGTTAACTACACTCTAAACTCTATCTCCTTTAATTATTCCAAATATACAAGGTGAATAGCCCTCTCCTCATTTTGCATATAAGGCAAATAGCATCAAAGATCAGACAAGATGTAGTAATGCCAAGATCAAACCCTCCAACCAGTTTGCTCTGCATTCTCCACCCCGTACTTTTCTGTTTCTGCTATCATGTGTGTTTGTCTTCTTTCCAAACCATTATCCACTAGTCTGTTTTCCTTCAAATATTTGAAAATGATATAACATTTACTGAACATCTATCATGTGACAGAAATGGTGCTAGGTGCAATGTGCTTGATTTTCATTAGGGTTTGTACCCTGAATAAAGAATATTTTTCAATTTTTGTTCCAAAAAATTACATATAGTCTTTGTGGAAGATTTCTTTTAAAAGAAACAAGTAAAGAGAAAAACTTTATCTGTAATCACACCAGTGAAGGGAAAGACTCTGTGAGTATTTAAGTGTAAATCATTCTTGTTTCTTGATTTTCCAATGGTATCATGATGTGTGTACAAATACTTTGTAATTTTTTGTTTGTATGCTTTTCCAATATAGTGGGAGCATCTTTTCACTGTATATAAACTATCCTTCAACATCACAGGAGTTCACTGGATGACTGGAAACTGTTGGTTGAGGTTTTGATGGATTGATTGATTTCAGGCACTGTGATATCAGGTAGACAAAACAAAATTTTGGCTTAAGAATTTTGTATTCTAGTGGAGGCTTCAAACAAGTAAACTATCTTTAACAACCAATGAGGTGAGTACCACAATAAGAATGATCACTTAGAAGGGGCTGCATGCCGAATCCTGTCTTTGAGGTCAGGATGTGATGCTTAATTGAGATCATGGAGTAAGAAGAAGTACACTTGTAGGTGCTGAGGGAGGGTCCAAGAGAAAGACAAGGCAGAAGCAAGGGTTCTGGGGAGGAGTCTTCCAAACAGAGGAAGGAAAATGTGCAAAGGTCTAAGGGAAATACAGAGCAGCCACAGCAACTCAGTGTGACTGAAAGGTTGAGAGGGATGAGGAATGGCTGGGCTGGGGCACCAGGATAAGAAGCCTGTGAAACCAAAACAAATGGACAGCCTTTATTATAGGACAGACAAGGGAAACCCAACACATAAGGTAGTTAAGATGGGAAACCAGAGACAGAGTGGGCAATCTGGGAGAATGCAGTGTCTGGGAATGAGGGAGACTTAAGAAGTTACAGTTGATGTCAGCAATGTTAAATGGTGTGGAGGGTCTTTCTAGGCAAGATCAGAGATAGGAATCATAAATTAGCTCCTTGGTGACCTCACTAGGAATGGTTTCTGTCATTGCCATCCAGGATAAGGAGTGATGAGGGAAAGAGGAAAGAGCAGCACCAACCATTTTGAATAAACCAGTTACTACTGTACCTCAAGCAACTAGAACAACAAATTTCTGAAATTAGTAGAAAGAAAGAAATAATAAAGCTCAAAACACAAATAATTGACTTAGAGACTGAAAAAGTACCAAAAAATGTTCTTTGAAAAGATAAATAAAAGTTACAAACCCCTTATCTAGACTATTGTGAAAAAAAGGAAGAAGAAGATTAAAATATATAAAATCAGAAATGAAAAGCATGGCATTACAATTGACACCACAAAACATAAAAGATTCTTAGAGATTACTGTGAACAATTATAGGGTAATGAATTTGATAACCTAGACAAAATGGATAAATTCCTGAATGTACACTTCTTACCAAGACTAAATCATAAAGAAAGAGAGTACTTAAAACTGACCAATCATGAGTAATAGTATTGAATCAGTATTGAATAGTATTGAATCAGTAATAGTATTGAATTGTCTTCCATCAAAGAAAAGCACAGGAGCAGATGGGTGAATTCTACGGTTAAGAAGAATTACTATAAATCCTTGTTAAACTATTTCAAAAATTAGAAGAGGAGAGAATTCTAAATTCAATCCATGAAGCTAGTATTACCTTGTTACCAGAAAAGTACACATATACAACAAAAAGGGAATGCTACAGGGGAATATCTTAATGAATATAAATGCAAAAATCCTCAACAAAATACTAACAAATCAAATCCAACAGCACATTGAAAAGATTGTTCACCATGATCAAGTGGGATTCATCCCAGGGACAAAAGAATGCTTTGACATGCAAATCAACAAAAGTGAGGAACACCTCAATAGATGGCATTCAATCTAATAGGAATTTGAAAGAATTCAAAATATTTTCATGATAAAACATTCTGAACAAATTAGGTAGAGAAATAACATACCTCAACATAATAAAGCCCATATAGTAGAGTAAAACACATAATATATATAAATCAGTAAACAAACATTACAGTGAATGCAGAATAGTTGAAGGATTTCTCCGTAAAATAGGAAACAAGACAAAGATACCCACCTTCACCACTTTTATTCAATATGGTAATGGAAGTTCTAACCAGAGCAATTAGATGTGAGAAAGAAATAAAGGGCATCCAAATTGCAAAGGAGAAAGTTAACCTGTCACTGGTTTTAGAATACATGATTCTATATATAGAAAATCACAGTGCCAGTGCCGTAGCTCACTTGGCTAATCCTCTGCCTTCGGCTCCCGAATCCCATACGGGCACCAGTTCTAGTCCGGTTGCTTCTCTTTCAGCCCAGCTCTCTGCTGTGGCCCGGGAAGGCAGTGGAGGATGGCCCAAGTGCTTGGGTGCCTGCACCCACATGGGAGACCAGGAAGAAGCACCTGGTTCCTGGCTTCGGATTGGCTTAGCTCCAGCCATAGTGGCCATTTGGGGGGTGAACCAACGGAAGGAAGACCTTTCTCCCTGTCTCTCCCTCTCACTGTCTGTAACTCTACCTGTCAAATAAATAAATAAAAAATCTAAAAAAAAAAAAAAAAACAAGAAAATCACAAAGACTCCATCAAAAAATTACCACTTAATAAATGCAACAAAGTTTGTAGCATACAGTCAACATACAAAATTCAGTAGTATTATTATTTACCAATAGCAAATTATCTGAGAAATAAATCAAGAAAGCAATTCCATTTCTTACAGCTACAAAACAACAAAATAACCAATAATAAATTTAGCCAATGGAACCTGAATGTTCATCAATATCACCCCCTTTAAATGTACTCATTTGATAGCCTAACAATAACTTAAAAATTTGTCTCCAGCTACTCTAGAGCAATATGTGTTTAAATATTCTTACCAATTCTCATTTTTATTTTGGCCAGTAACATGCCATGAGGAAGATAGATATTTTTCAAAGGTTGTAATGGATTTGCATAATCAGTGTTTGACAAAGGAAATTCAATTGTTTCTCCAAAACTTATCATCTATAACAGAAATGTGGCAATGAGCAATTAGTGAATGTAGTTTGGAATAAGAAAAAAAACAAAAACAAACACATAGTTCTAAGTCTTGTGGACACAAAAGCATTCTCACCTGTTCTATAAGAATGCTGTGTGCCTGATTCAACAAATTTAATTTTTCAGTCTTTGAAGAGGGCGATTTCTTGAATTTCTCAGCCTTTGTTAAGTCATCCAGCAAAATCAGGCTTCTCGCCAGAGTCAGCCGAGATCGAGGAGAGATAAACTCACTTCCTTCAAGCAAATTTATTATATCCTATTAAAATAGAATGATTCACTTTGGTTGTACTGTTCCCACCTCACTGAAATAAGAGCTGTCTGTGTTGATTGTTATGTCTTTGATATCTAATGGAATTTAGAATTCTCCCCTTTTCTTCTAATTGGAATACTTCCCTAAGTATAAAAAAGAACAAGGTTTCTTCCTACCTGGAGGTTTCTTATGATGTCTGTCTTTAAATGCTTTTCTTGTAGGCCGAGGATCACAGCTTGCATCAAGAATTCAGCCTGTAGCTCTGTATCATTTGCACTTTTTGCTTCCATACACACTTCATTAATGAGGCTCAAACAATCCATCATATCATTCTCTAAAACAAACAAGTGTGGTTATTTAAGATGCCCTGAGAAAGGAAGAAAGCATGTATGTGTAATATTCCCAGCATTAACCACAGGAATATTGTATAATCCCCAAGAACAAGGGATAATATAGTAAGATAGAAAACAAACAGACTACATGAAACATGGAAAGAAATTTCTTATGATTTGGGACAAAGCAATTCAGGATATTCCAGTGTATAAAATAAAAATAATATTACAGAAATAATTTTGAAGATGGATAGAGGCAGATAAATAGATAAGGATACAAAAAAAAAGAGTAATCCCTGTAAGAATTAACATTTCTAAGTGGGTAGGCTGTTATCTAAGAACATATAAAATGAACTAATTGAATACTGACAATAATGTTACAGTGTAAGTACCATGATCTCTGTTTCTACAGAGCAGGAAACTGAGATACAAATGGTTTAAGAGCCTTTGTCAGGAAAGTCTAGAAAAGGAAGTAGTGGATCCAGCATTGGAACCAAAGGTGGGGAAGGGGTGGTTACAAATCTGTGCTCATCCTCGTTCTACGTAACCACCTTCCTACACAACAAGAAAACCTGGGCATTAATGTCTTGAAAACCTCTTGGCATTTTTGCATATATTGGTAACATATATGCCACTTTCAGTGATAACTGATGAAAATGATTATTCTGGGGGCCAGTGCTATGGTATAATGGGTAAAGCTGCCGCCTTCAGCGCCGGCATCCCATATGGGCACCAGTTCAAGTCCCGGCTGCTCCACTTCCAATCCAGTCCTTGGGCCCCTGTACCCGTGTGGGAGACCCGGGAGAAGCTCCTGGCTCCTGGCTTCAGATTGGCAGAGCTCCAGCCGTTGTGGCCAACAAGTGAGCCAGCAGATGGAAGACCTCTCTCTCTCTCTCTCTCTCTGCCTCTCCTTCTCTCTCTGTGTAACTCTGACCTTCAAGTAAATAAATAAATCTTTTTTTAAAAAAAAAGAAAATGATTACTCTGATTGAATAACCTGAATGTTTAAAGGTTATTTTCAAGCTCAAAAATTATACAATACATTCCCCCTCCAAAAGCCCTTTGCCTATATAAAATTAATTTTTACAAAACATTGATTAAGAAAATAGGACATTTGTACCTTTCACAACTCCAATGCCACGAATCTGTGCAACAAATGCAGTCACCAGCGCCAAGCGGCACTTCAACCACAGATGCATGTTGAAATATTCTCGGGCATTTAGGGAAATAGGATCTAAAAACTCATTATCGTCTTTATTGTCTGTAGGCTAAACAATATTAAAATGATGATTATCTTCCCATTTAACAAAGTCAAAAGTTCTGCTTTAGACTAAATGTAAAAGAAAAGCATCCAATATCATTACATAGGATTACATTTTATATTTAGAAATTATTCTTGCATATTCTATAAAGTATAAAAAGTACACAAAACAATCAAAACACCCACAATCCCACAATCCTCATTAACATTTATAAACTACTTTTCAGCTTTTCTTATCTCTGTATTCTCATTTTTGAAAACTAGTTTTTTGTCTGGAATTTTTTCATTGCATATTATATTATCAGTGGTTTGCAGGCCATCAATAGTTTCTTTTAACGTCATTTAAGGGCTAAAAAATAATAAAGTATTTTTACTAATATTTCTTGAGTGAGTACTATGTGCCAGGCAGTGCTTTATGCACATTATCTCATGTAATTCTCCTTGCAGCCAAAGAGGGATTACCATGATTTCCATTTTACAGTTGAGAGAACAGGCAAGAAAGGGTAACTATCTTGCTTAAACTCCATCATGTTTTGGCAAAGTTGGTTCTCAAACTTATGCCTTCTTGAATTTAGAGTACACAGTCTTAATCAGCTGTGTTATATTGCTGCATGCTACTCACATGCCAAACAGGTATTGCAATTGATTTACATCCTCAGTATCACACTATACAAAGGGATGATGAATGCCCAGGGCTACCAGGAATGCTGTACAAAGGAGTTTTGCCCAGGAGGGGTCAATCATAGATCCTTGGAACTTTAAAATCACCCTTTAAAAACAACCCTCATTTGTTCTAGGAATGTCCTGCTATGCAGCTGTGATGGTTCATCATGTGCAATCAGTCAAAAACATCTGCTATCCAGGAGAAGCTAATGGGACCGGGAAGGGACTAATACATTGCTAGATAAGTGGGAGGTTCGGGAAAAGAAGAGTGAGCCGCTCCTCACAGAGAAGCAGTGATCAGAGGCCCACAGGCAGGACGGGGAAGAGAATGCACAACCGAGTCCTCAGGCCTCTTAACCTCAGAACTACTGACTGACACTTTGCACCAGATAATCATTGTTGGGTTCTGTCCTGCATATTACTGGATGTTTAGCAGCATCTTTGGCTTCTACTTCTCGGTGTCAGTAGCACCTGCTCTAGTTGTGACAATCAAAATGATTCCAGGCGATAACCATTGATGACCATTGTTCTAAGTCAATATTTAGAATTAGACTTCTTTTCAGCATGATCGTTCTTAAAAAATGAGTCTCTATGAGGACAGTTTGCTTTACTAATTTGTAATGTTGCTAAATATTAGTGAATTTTTTAGTAATAGTTGAAAGAATGAACCAGGATTTCATGATATGAATGTTTATATTTTAATCCTAAACAATCCTGTATTGTTAAGTTGCTGGTCATATCAAAGTCTGGTCACAGGATTTGTGACACCAAATTAGAGAGCTTAAATACAGGAGGATTTAACTATGTGGAATACAGCTTAGCTGTCTTGGTAGCAAGGTAATAAATTCGAAAGTGAAATGAAGAGCAAGTCTTGTGAAACAACTTTATTTGCTAGTTAGACTGTATATAAACTGCTATAGTGATATATCTGGATGGGACTTTGGTGATTACTATGACCAATTCTAACAGATCAAAAATGGTGTCACAAAAGTAAAAAAATAATAATAATAATTTCAGGGACTTGCCTAAGGTTTACCAGTTAATCAGTAGCATAAATAAGACTTAAACAGAGATCTTTTAACTCCAACTTCAATGGTTTTCCTACATTACACTTTGTTTCATCCAAAAAACTAGTTAACTTCCTAGCATGCCAATAGTTATTATATAATAAGTATTAAAAGATAAACATTAAATTCATACATACAGAATTTCTTGAAGAGATGGAATTTTCTGTGTAATCCTGTCCTACTTTCTTTTTTAAAAGTTTTGACTCCTGGAGAAGTTTAAGTATGGAAAATACTATTGCAGCACTAAAACAGAGAATTTAAATTAAAAATTATTAATATTATACTTCTGACAATTATATATTTCCTGTGTATGTTCCACATCCTCAACCATCCCCAACACTGTTAGGTGCCCCTTACACATGCCCACATAGCCCTAATCATGTAGAGTACTTATCATAACTCCCTTGCTTTAGTCAAATGAATCATCTTTTGTCTGAGTTGGTTCAAGTGGGGATTCTATGATTTGCAACCAAAATATCCTAACAAATACAAGAAAGTTTAACAATTTTACACTTATGACCATAATAAATATGCCTCATTTTCTTCTATTATTTTATACTTTCTGTGCTTATTCCTTTTTCCTTTATTTTATGTTTTTTTGCTTTAGGACAATTTTGCTTTTAAATTCCACATTGATTTGAAAACTATAGCTTCCGGGTAAAGCCAGTACCTGCAGTGCCAGCATCCCATATGCTGGGAGCAACCAGTTCGAGTCCTGGCTGCTCCACTTCTGATCCAGTTCTCTGCTATAGCCAAGGAAAGTACTGGAAGATGGCTCAAGTCCTTGGGGCCCTGTATCCTTTTGGAGACATGGAAGAAACTCCTGACTCCTGATTGACCTAGCTCTGGCCACTGTGGCCATTTGGGGAGTGAATCAGCAGATGGAAGACCTCTCTCTTTCTCTGGATCTCTCTGTAACTCAGTCTTTCAAATAATTAATAAAATAAACCTTTAAAAATTGGTTACGATAACAGACATAAGCATTCTTTAAAAAAGTCTAAGAGCAGTAATTTATAATGTCTGCAATAACACAGTTCTCCATTAAAATTAACCCATTTTTAAAAACATAATTTTTCAACTTTATTAAGTATAAAATGAAATAATGTTTTTTGAGTCCCAAAATGTAACATGAAGAATTTACTACTCTTTCATTTCCCTATCTCATATTCATATCTGTTTGGTTACTGTAGTCTGGGATATTTTTCCTATGCTAAAGTTTATGATTATCATTAATTCTATCAGCTTTTTCAGGAATCATTTCTGACATCCATATCCACTTAATACAAATTTGCCGTTGTTCAGACTTAGTACAAACAATTCCAGTGCCTGCTACCAGCCATTTTTACAGAATTTCTTCATATCTGAGTTCTTAATTATGAGTCATCTCCTGTCAGCTGGAGCAGTTCTTCAAGTCCCCACACAGATTGGGACACCTGCTCAGATTTCGGGATGGTGCCACACCCCTAACTCATTAAGTCCCTAGTAGAGGTGGAAGGCCACATCTTCTTTCCTCTTCTTTCCTGGAGCACTGCTGCTCCTTGCTGGGGGTAAAGTGGACAGAGATTATCCCTTTTTCTTAGTCCATCTTCATCTGGGGCTACCATTTTTTTAAAAAAAAGAAATCCCTTCTTCCTGTGAAAGTTTTATCATCCAAGGTTTTCAGTACTATTAAAGCTTTGTATTTTTCTGACTTCATGAGTCCTTTATGATTTTCAATGGAAAGTTGGAAGAGAAATAAACATGAAATATTATCCTGATGGTATCTCCAAGCAGAAACCTGCACCTTGTGCGTCACTTTAATTTGTAAGGGGATTGTTGGGGGTTTGGATGTGGTTTCTTCCCCAAACACTCAGGTGCTGGAAGTATGGTCTGCAACGTGTTGATATTCAAAGATAGTGAGAGCATTAAGAGATGGAACCCACTGCAAGGTGATGGGGCCCTGGAGGCATTGCCCTTGGAAGGGATTAAGCAGTTCTTGTGGGACTCTGGTTAGTCCTGCAAGAGTGAATTGTTACGAAAGAGCAGGCCTGGCCTCCCTGCTCCTAAGCTTCCTGTCTCACCAGGCAATCTCTCCCTCTTGCTCATGCTCCTGACACGACACCATCCATCACAGTGTGACACAGCTAGGAGAACTTCAGCAGAGCTGGTGCTAGGCAGTTTGGACTTCCAGCTTCCAAAACTATGAGTTAAATATACTTCTTTTATTGATAAGCTATACCCAGCCTCAGGTACTTCATTACAGCAACAGAAAGTGGACTAAAAAAAGGAATACTTTTTCCATGTATTTATATACTAGCTACAATTTCCACTTTTGGATTAATTATTTGTGGTATTTGATCATTCATCAATAGTATAAATTGTATCAGTGACTTTACATGAAAATATGAACTATTTTCCATTTTTAACATATGTAGTTTTGTTTTTCTGATTTTGTAAATCAGGCTCATTCTAGAAATTCAATTAATAATATTTTCTTCCACTTTAAAAAAGTTTTAAAGATGTATTTATTTATTTGAGAGGCAGAGTTACAGACAGTGAGAGGGAGAGACAGAGAGGTCTTCCATCTGCTGGTTCACTCCCCAGTTGGCCACAACAACTGGAGCTGCACAGATCCAAAGCCAGGAGCCAGTATCTTCTTCCAGGTCTCCCACACAGGTGCAGGGGCCCAAGTGCTTGGACCATCTTCTGCTGCTTTCCCAGAACAGAGCAGAGAACTGGATTGGAAGAAGGGCTGCTGGGACTCGAACCAGAGCCCATATGAGATGCCAGTGCCAGAGGCGAATAATTAACCTACTGCACCACAGCGCCAGCCCCAAAAAAGTTTTAATTCATTTGAGAAAATTTAAGTATTAAGAAATTTGTACAGTGGAGGTAGAGAGTTAAAATCTCACCTTTGCTGTTTATCAACTACATGATCTTGGGAACCTAATAATCAACCCCAAACAGGATGTTGGGAATAACAGTGCAGAATTCATGAAACAGGACTACCTTTAGGACCAAATGAAGGCTTTGTTATTTCATTTGTTTGAAAATATGTAATGAGAAACTACTTGGGCAAGAAATAAATTTAGGGGCTATGGACACAGCAGTACAACAAAATGCCCTTCCCTAAGAAGTCTGACATTCCACTCAGAGTGGGGTGTGCTTAGCAAATCGGAGTACCTGGCAAATAGATGGCACATGGTGCATGCTAGCTACCATCATTATTAGTGTACTGAGTTGGCCAGGAGAGATAAGGGATACCAAGCTGATATTTTTTCAGCATCCCAATCTTTTAGAAATTACTAAATTTTAAAACCCAAAGATTTTACAAAGTCATTAAAACAGCAGATGTATTTGTAGAATATGTTGTAAGGTACTGTTTGTGATTTTCCAAACAAACTACTTTTTATTTAAACTAAAACTAAGACAAACAAACAAACAAAAAACAAGCAAGAATGTACAGTTATTGTGGTGCAGTGTGTTAAGCTGCTGTTTGCAATGCAAGCATGCTATATCAGAGTGCCAGTTCAAGTCCAAGCTACACTGCTTTCAATCCAGCTTCCTGCTAATGTTCCTGGGAAAGCAGCAGAAGATGGTCCAAATATGTGGGCCCCTGCTACACACATGGGAGACCAAGATGGAAGTCCTGGCTCCTAGTCTCAGCCAGACTCAGATCTGGCTGTTGCAGTCAACTGAGGAGTGAACCAGGGGATAGAACATCTCTTCCTCTCTGTCTCTCTGTCCTTTCAAATAAATAAAAAGATAAATAAATGAATAAACAAATTTTTTTAAAAAAAAAGCCATAATAAAAATAATGCAGATTCAGTGTGTATACAAGAATGAAGTTTCCTCTCTCCTAGCCAGCCTCCCTCATGGCTACACATATTTCTGTGGCACTTCATTGCTGATAGCTTCAGATACTGGGATGTCATGACTGCTAGAAGATTCTGGAAGAAAATGGTGCCAATTCCTTTCTTTTGATTCTGAAGTACAAATTCTTATTTCAAGAGTATAAAAAATAATTTTGCTAACCCAGAAATGTAATGTATAAAATATAGGACACACCAGTATGGTCTGTTCCACCTGGTACTGCTTAGTTGCTGTCTTAACCCATTTTCTGTTGCATCACAAAATGTCTGAGACAGAGTAAGACATAAAGGTTACAGGGAGCAGGGAAGTCCAACAGCATGGAGACAGCTTCTGGAGAAGACCTGACACCACATCATAGCATGGATGAAGGAGTCATACGGTCAGACAAAGCAAGCTTGCTGGGGTCCCTCTTCCTCTTCCGACAAGCCCTCCTCCTGACCTCATGCCATCCTAACTCCCTCTCAAAGGCTTTACCTCCAAATACCATTAGCATTTGCCTTTTGAGATTACCTTTCTAATACATGGATTCTGGGAGATAAACATTCAAACCCTAGCAGTTATACAATGGAACGTTTGTAATTTCTCTACTATACTATACAAACAGAAAAATGAGAAGTTTATTCACCGTCCCAGTCTAAAATCCCAGAGGAAGAAAGTTTCGTGATGAGCCAAAATTAAAAGGCTCAAGTGTTTTCCCATTTCAACAATCAGTTAAATGCAAAAGAGAACAAAAAGAAACACTTATTTTTCTGAGATGGGATTCTAAAAGAGAGAGGCAGCCCTAAAAAAAAAAGTAGGAATGCAGTGTGAATAACTTTGATGCCATTTATTTCTTATTAACATTCATGACAAAAATGGTCAGTTTGTTCTCATAAAAATCCATGCAGCTCACTCTACCTGTCACCCTAGGGAATGTGCCTTTCAATTTCCTTGACACATAATTTTATTAGAAGTATCATGAAATGTCAAGCTAGCCATCATTTGGAAAAGGGACTGTCCAACACTCTCAGCAGTGCCCACACAGAAGCTCGTGGGGGGTAAAGTTCACGAAAGAAAAACTCATTCATCTTGACAGTAGGCTTCCCCCAAATGACAACTCTGCTCCTAAAAGGCAGTAACATCAAAGTTTCTGCAGGTTTTATCCCAAGGGCCAGGTACATGTATTTAAAATAGGAGTGATTCTGATACATTGCACAGTATTTGCATATGTCTATCTGGTCTTCAAATTAAAGTTCTATTATGACAGTACTTTCTGTGACCATTTTATAATTTTTAGTTTCTCATTTCCTTCGTATTCTTTAAAAAAAGAAATCGCATCTCTCCTCCATAGCAAGAGTATAAGAAACATAGAGAGCCAGGGAGAGAATGATGGTAATTGACAAAAACCTATTTTCTAAGGCTGCTATTGCTCTCTGAGATATAGTTTGGAAGAAAAAAAAAGTTCTATGGAAAATCGTAAATTAAAAGTTTCTTCTTTCAGACTTAAGTGGAAAGATATGGTACCTTATTACGCTAAGCCTGTTGTATTATCAATAAACCACCATTGTACTTACAGCTCAAAGATGGCTGTAATGTGAAAATACACCAAGCCAGTGGGTCTCAAGCCTTTTTATCTAAACACCCTTTATACCCCTAAAACTTATGGAGACTCCCCAAAGAGCTCCATCATTTACTATATTAGAAATTAAATGGAGAAATGTTTAACTTCCTCAATATCTATTTTAAAATTAATGAGCCCATTTTTGCTAACATAAATAGTATATTTTTATGGAAAACAACTGTTTCTGCCCCCAAAACAAGAATGTCATTTTTTTCTTTAAGGTCTGGCTTATTAGGAGCCAATCTGCTTAATAACAACTTCTCATGTCTGCTTCTACATTCAGTCTTATGACATTTTGATTGAAGTACATGAAGATTAGGCCTCAAACAATCATTGGAAATGAGAGAAGAATTTTAACAGCCTCTTCAAATAACCATGGATGATCTTCTTTGATACTGCATCAAAAGGTGACAATGTATAGATTCTTGAAAGTTTGTTGCAATGTAGAAAATAATGCTACACATTGACAAACTTCTCCTATGCTGTTATATTAAAAATGTCTCAGTCTATGTTGTTAACTGGGATTCTGTAACATCATGCAGGGGTCACATGGAAAATATTACCTCCCTGAGTTATGCAAACTCCCTGAATGCTAAAACATTTCATTGCACAATATTTTTAAAATTACAGTTGTTAATATTAACACCAATCTCATCAGGAAAAAAAATTTAAGGATAGAAAACTGTCAAGTTCCTGATGGCAAATACAAATTGTACAAAATTCTAATCTTCCTCTAAAAGTTCAAATTTTATCATTGGCAATAAATACTGTTAGTTCTTTTCCTAGAAGAGGCATGCTCATTTTTCTCAAGAAAATGTCCTACCAAATACAAGTCTGAATAGCCAGAATCTGTCAGTTGTTTTCTCAAATAAAATGAAGAAAAAATGCATATTGTGCACCTCTCAGTTCAAGCATACATATGTTCTTCCTCAAGACAACCACCAGTTTTGACATGCAGCAGAAGTGCTTGGGTATAGTTCCCATTACTCCCAGAGAATACAAAAAACACATAAGGAGGCTTCAAATTTTCATGGGATCAAAATGGAATTAAAAGATAATGTAAGGACAGGCATTTGGCCTACTGGTAAAATATCAGTGGTTAAGCAACCTTCATGAAATGCTGTATTGCATATGGGACTATCTGGGTTCAAGTCCCAGCTCTGGTTCCCAATTCCAGCTTCCCTCTAAAGAAAACCCTGGGCGGAAATAGATTATGGCTCCCACACATCCCTACCACCCACACAACAGATCTGGATTGAGTTCCTAGCTCCCAGCTTCAGCCCATCCACAGCCCCACTCTTTGCAGGCATTTAGGGAGTGAACCAGTGGATGGGCACTCTCTCTGTCCCTCTAGTTCTAAGAAAGAGAGAGGGAGAGGAAGAAAGGAAGAAAGGAAGGAGGAAGGGAAGGAGGAAGGGAGGGAGGGAAGGAGGGAAGAGGAAAAAAAGGAAAAAAGAAAGAAAAGAAACTGTGAATCCTCCATAACCTTTTTGAGACCACCTACTACGTCCAAAGATGAAGATGTGTAAATACAAGTTTTTATTGCTTCATCAAGGGCATTCTTCAATGAAGCTGGCTTTTATGTTTTTAATTACACATGTGCAGGGTTGTAGGGTATGCCAAGACTAGTTTGTTGCCATTACTTTGATTGATGATGAGGCACCAGAAGCTTTTCCTTGTTGCTTGTGCAGCATCAGCACAAATACCACAGTGAAGAAAGCCAACCATGTCTTAGTTTCATTATAAAAATTGTTCTAACCTCATGGGAGTTCTTACTGTCCCCTCCCCAGCAGAAAGGGTCTCAGAAACATCCCCCAAAATCTGCAGACTCCATTCTGAGAAAAACTACTCCAAATAGATTTATGGATTTTCATTTACTTCTTAGAAACCATAAAGTTTATAAGTCCCCCAAATCCCACACTAATACAAAATCAGACTTAAATATGGTGGTGGAGTCTGATTTTGTATTAACGTGCGATTTGCTTATTCAAGGGGTAGTCTTCAGTCCATGTGTGCAACACACACACTTCCAGAAGGCATAAAAAAGCTAATGGTCACATACTGAGGCTTTCCAGGAAGAGCTGGACCAGGCTCCCAAATAGGTTGGAAATGTCTTGAGAGGAAGGGAAAAGGGGACAGGCTTGAGTTCATCATGGGCGGTGGGTGGTACTGGAATACAGGTTCCCATAGGCCAGGACCTACATGATGTACATGTCCCACCAGCATCAAAAGAAGGGGCTTTATCTGTCTAGAAGAGGAAGTGGTGCTACCTAAAAGCTGTCAGCCCTTGAACATCAAAATGGAATCACCCTCTTTGCTAGAACCGCCCAATTCAAAATTAATTCCTCTGCCTCTTCCCCCTACCTCTACTCCTAATATTTTCATAGCACTTCGTACTTTTGGCCACACTACATAATTTACTTACTTCTTATAGTTCATTGTCAGCCCGTTTATTATTTATTAGAACACAAACACGATTTTGTGGACAAGATTTTTGCCTGTATTGTTATAGATTTTATCGACATTACATACTTAAGTACTGAGTCAGTGATATGTTTCAAGAGCTTAGAACAGTGTGTAGCATATTGTATGTGCTCAAAATTATTGTTTGAATGAATTCTTGAATGGTAACAGAATATTGTGCATTACTAAACCAATCATTATGAACATGTCAGAGGACCTCATGATAGAAGTGCTTATTAAAAGTGATATGAGAAACTCTTGAAATTATTTCCATATTATTAAACAAGAAAAAAATCACCATATAGTTTATTCTCTGCTACTCAATTATTTATACATCTATGAGCATATGGATACAATAACTATATTCTATTTGTTTTTGTATCATCAGTGCCTAGATCAGAGCCTGGCAGTGAGGTGGTTAACAGATACTGGTTGAGTAAATAAATATATCAGTGAACAAATTAACTGAAAAATCTCATTCTAACAACTGCTGCACATTTAATCAGCTACCTAAAAAAGTTTCTTAAGTAGTTCAGCACAAGATAGTTCATGAGATGTCACTTTCTCATAATAGAATTTGTCTTTAATATTTGCATTCTGTGTTTAAGGGGATAAAATACTCCATAGGTTTTATTAGCCAAAAACTATAAGAAAGGGCTAGCATTGTGGCTTAGTTGGTTAAGCCACTGCCTGCAACACCAGCATCCCATATTGGAGTGCTAGCTTGAGTCTCGGCTGTTCTACTTCTGATCCAGCTCTCTGCTAATTAACTTGGGAAAGCAGTGAAAGATGGCCCAAGTATTGGGCCCCTGACACCTCATGGGGAAACCCTGATGAAGTTCCTGGCTTCTGGCTTCAGCTTGGTCCAGCTCTGACTGAAGCAGCCATTTGAAGAGTGAAATAGAAGACATAAAATCTCTTTCTCTCTGTCTTTCCCTTTCTCTGTGTCACTCTGCCTTTTAAATAAATAAAATAAATACTTTTTAAAAAGCTATGTAGAGGGGCCAGCACTATGGGTTAGTGTGTAAAGTCGCTGACTACGGTGGCAGCATTCCATATGGGCACCATTCAAGTCCTAGCTGTTCTTTTTTTTTTTAAAAAAAAAAAAAAAAGAATTATTTTATTTATTTGAAAGAGTTACAGAGAGAGGTCATCCATCTGCTGGTCCACACCCCAGATGGCCACAATGGCCGGAGCTGCACCAACCCTGAAGGCAGGAGCCAGGAGCTTCTTCCTGGTCTCCCACGCAGGTACAGGGGCCCAAGGACTTGGGCCATCTTCTACTGCTTTCCAAGTTCATAGCAGAGAGTTGGATCGGAAGAGGAGCAGCTGGGACTAGAACCAGCACCCATATGGGATGGTGGCACTTCAGGCCAGGGCTTTAACCTGCTGTGCCACAGTGCCAGCCCCATGGCTATTCTATGTCTGATCTAGCTTCCTGCTAATGTGTCTGGGAAAGCAGCAGAAGATGGCCCAAGTACTTGGGCCCCTGAACCTACATGAGCTTTGGCCTGGTTCATCCCTGAGCATTATAGCCACTCTCTCTTTCCCTTTCTCTCTCGTTCCCCCCCCCTCCCTTTTCTCTCTGCCTCTGCCTCTGCCTCTCTGTAATTCTTTCAAATAAGTAAATCTTTTTTTAAAAAAAAAAGTCATATGGAATTTAGGCTTGGTCTTTTTAAAAATAAATAGGGATATCAAAGTACTGTTAATTTATTCACTCCATATACAACATTAAGCATCCTAACAATGGGCCTTAACAGAGTAATTACTTTGCAAAGAGTTGTAGTTTTACATGTTATAATGTACAAAAATCCTGAATGGTAAAAAGCAAATACACTCTACACAGATAGGCATTTCTAAAACTTGCACAAAATTTTATTATATGTATTTAGCAAACTAAGGTGAGGCAGAAACTCTCCTTTCATGTACACCTATTCTGGGCAGAAGAGGCTCACCTGTACGCTGCTCGGTGTCTCTGCAGGGCAACTGCAGCCAGCTGGAGCCTGGCTGCCACCACGATCTCCAGTTCCCCGGCTGAACACTGGGAGAGGTTCTTGCGGCCTGCTTGCTCCATTTCTGACACCAGCAAATTGAGCCTGTCTTCAGCTTCATTCAGTAGAATTGCCTAAAGAAAAAAATCCCACGCAATCATGCAAGTTCAGAAACAATACAAATAATGTCTCAGGCTTATTTATCAAATTTGTTCATGTACTGAAAAGTCACAATGAATGGGAGGCCAGAAAAGAATTCTGCCCTAATCATCAAAGAAAATTCAGGGGACAGGAAAAAGGTAACAGAAAATGAAATGGAAAGCAATAGCCAGGGTAAGCATGTGCGCACAGAAGGCATTCTTTATGGTGTGGATATCCAGTGCTCTTTACTTGTAGTCGTTTAGTTCTACAACATTTGCCACAAACACTGAGCTGTTGCTTCTAGGAGAAATACAGATAGGTTCCTGCAAACCTCCAGTCACAATATTTTCATCAACTGATCAACCTTACCTTATTCAATGTGTGGTTATATTTAAGGACACATTATGTAAGACTGATTCATTAACCTTATACACACAGCCAGCAGCACTATAACTCATGCCTGAAGAAAGCATATCTGACATACACATTTTCTCCATAAGACACATCACAGCTTGTCAACGGTCTGCTTGGAGACATTTAAAATCATGAAATCACAACAAAAATATACCAAAATGTGGAAGTTACAGTCCCGGATGAGCATCCCTAATTTGAAAGCCTGGAACCCAAAATGCTCTCCATTTAAGAATTCAGAGGATTTCAGATTTCAGATTTCAGATTTCAGATTTTTAGATTAAGGATTCAACCAGTACAGTCTATGTAAATATTCTCAAATCCAAAAAACTACAAAATCTGAAACACTTCTGGTCCCAAACATTTTATATAAGGGATACTCAACTTCTACTAAACAGCCATGAAATGGGCACTTGCATACAAAACCTGAACAAAAATCAGACTGTTGCTTTTAGAATGCACATGTTGGGCAACTCTAATTTTCCTATGCTTGAGTCTACAGATGACCAAAAAAGAAGTCAAGAGTATTGACTTTGAGCTTATAAATAAATTTTAGTGGGTAGGCAAAGTAACAAGCAAAAGCCATGAATAATGAGGATCCACTGTATTTCAAGAAAACAACGGTCACCTAATTATTAACATGAAGATAATGAGACTTTAACAGTAGCTAATCAATAGTAAACAGCAACCTATCATGGCAGAAGATGAAAGAACCAACCAATCATTTGAGCAACAGGTTTGTAAATGACTTATTTGTACAGAGAAGTGAATATTATATAAATACCATAATGAGCCACATAAGAATGTTTCCATCAACTACAGCCCACATATATGATGGTGGACCCATAAGATTATATTGCCAGTTGAGGTCATAAACATCTTAATTTGTGTAAGTGTGCTCTGTTTGCACGAGGATGAAGTCTCCTAATGATGCATTTCTCAGAGTGTGTCCCTGTCACTAAATGACACATGACTGTACTAGGACAATTTAGCACTAGGGTTAAGAACACAGATATCTGGGCTGGCACCACGGCTCACTAGGCTAATCCTCCACCTGTGGCGCCGATACTCCAGGTTCTAGTCCCAGTTGGGGCACCAGTTCTGTCCCAGTTGCCCCTCTTCCAGTCCAGTTCTCTGCTGTGGCCCAGGAAGGCAGTGGAGGATCGCCCAAGTCCTTGGGCCCTGCACCCATATGGGAGACCAGGAGGAAGCACCTGGTTCCTGGCTTTGGATCGGTGCTGTGCACTGGCCATAGCGGCCATTTTGGGGGTAAACCAATGGAAGGAAGACCTTTCTCTCTGTCTCTCTCTCTCTCACTGTCTAACTCTGCCTGTCAAAAAAACAAAACAACAACAAAAAACACACAGATATCTGAACCAAAAAGACATAGCTCTTACTCCCAGACTTACTCCCAGATTGTTATTTTATTACTTGCATGAAGTTAGTGAGTTACATAAACTGAGTAAGCCTTGATTTTCTCATAGTTCAACATGGCATAATTCAAAAATGATTAATATCTATACCATAGAGTTGTGAAAACTAAATAACCATGAAAAATGCCTGTCATGTAGTAAGCCACTAAATAAATGGTAGGTGCTGTTGTCGCTGTTGTCAACATCATTATTATTAGGAAGTGAGAAACAGGGCATGGAATGCTCAAATCCCATCAAACAATAAATCATCATTTCGGTAGCTACTAAATTGGGTTTCAAAAGCAGAGCCTGACACTGGGTATCTACTTTTCTCATGGGGAGTAGACTCCATTTGTAGCCTCAATCCATGTTGAGGAAAAGAACAAACACACACAGCTACTTGATCTCCCTAGAACAAGCATAATCCCAGCAGTGGACCTGCCAAAGCTTAGTACATTTTGGTCACTGTGATTTGAAAAAAATCCATACTTACCTTTAGTGTGCTAAAAGTCAACTCATCTTTAATTTTCGTAAGCTGACAAGATGAGCCTCCATCCTCCCTTGAGGATAACTCTGTAAAGACACAAACAACATTTTGAAAGGACAAAAGATAACTGTTTAAACATTAATTGTAGTTTTTAAAACCCATCACCCGATTGAGCATGTCCCAAATTATACATCTCCTCCCTCTCTTTTTCCCACTTTTATATTTAACAGGGATCACTTTTCAGTTAAAATTTAAACACCTAAGAATAATTGTGTGTTAATTACAGAGTTCAACCACTAGCTAGGACAAAAAAAAATACTAAAATGGATAAAGTATTACATTGTACATCAACAGTCCAGACAAGAGCTGATCAAATCACTGTTTCTCATAGTGTCCATTTCACTTCAACAGGTTTCCCCTTTGGTGCTCAGTTAGTTGTCGCCGATCAGGGAAAACAAATGATATTTGTCTCTTTGGGACTGGCTTAATTCACTCAGCATGATGTTTTCCAGATTCCTCCATCTTGTTGCAAATCACCGGATTTCATTATTTTTTTCTGCTGCACAGTATTCTATAGAGTACATACTCCATAATTTCTTTATCCAGTCTAATGTTGATGGGCATTTGGTTTGGTTCCAGGTCTTAGCTATTGTGAACTGAGCTGCAATAAACATTAATGTGCAGATGGCTTTTTTGTTTGCCAATTTAATTTCCTTTGGGTAAATTCCAAGGAGTGGGATGGCTGGGTTGTATGGTAGGGTTATATTCAGGTTTCTGAGGAATCTCCAGACTGACTTCCATAGTGGCTTAACCAGTTTGCACTCCCACCAACAGTGGGTTAGTGTCCCTTTTTCCCCACATCCTCTCCAGCATCTATTGTTGGTACATTTCTGAATGTAAGCCATTCTCACCGGGGTGAGGTGAAACCTCATTGTGGTTTTGATTTGCACTTCCCTGATGTCTAGTGATCTTGAACATTTTTTCATGTGTCTGTTGGCCATTTGGATTTTCTCTTTTGAAAAATGTCTATTGAGGTCCTTGGCCCATCTCTTAATAGGGTTGTTTGTTTTGATGTTTTGGATCACATCAAATGATGTGCCCCAAATGATGGAGTTAGAAACGTGCCAGGGGATTCCAATTCAATCCCATCAAGGTGGCATGTACCAAGGCCATCTCACTAGTCCAAGTGATCATTTTCAGTTCACAATTGATCACACTGATAGGTCTAAGAGTCAAAGGGATCACACAAACAAGACTAGTGTCTGCTAATACTGATAGAATCAAAAAGGGAGAGAACGATCCAACATGGGAAGCGAGATACACAGCAGACTCATAGAATGGCAGATGTCCTAAGTAGCACTCTGGCCTCAGAATCAGCCCTTAAGGCATGCAGATCTGGCTCAAGAGCCCATGAGAGTATTTTAGGAATGGAAAGCCAAGACACTAAATGAAAGATCTCTGTGAGTGAGAACCCAGTGGAAAGAACGGGGCCATCAAAGGAGGTACCTTTCTCTGAAGGGAGGAGAGTACTTCCACTTTGACTATGGCCCTGTCAGAATAAGATCGAAGTCGGCGAACCCTAAAGGCTTCCATAGCCTCGGCAACTCATGACTAGAGCCTAGGGAGATTACTGACACCATAAACAAGAGTTTCAAATTGTTAAATCAACTTCAGGAGTCAATGTGTACTTATGTCTCATGTGGGATCTGTCCTTAATGTGTTGTCCAATGTGAAGTAATGCTATAACTAGTACTGAAACAGTATTTTTACACTTTGTGTTTCTGTGTGAGTGCAAACTGATGAAATCTTTACTTAGTATATACTGAATCGATCCTCTGTATATAAAGATAATTGAAAATGAAAAAAAAACTTGGTTTTAAATTGGAAATTGCATAGAAAATTAATCAATTTTTAAAAAATATCATGTAGGATCTCTGTCCTTAATGTGCTGTACATTGTGATTTAATACTATAACTAGTACTCCAACAGTATTTTTCACTTTGTGTTGCTATGTGAGGGCAAACTGTTGAAATCTTTACTTAATATGTACTAAACTGATCTTCTATATATAAAGAGAACTGAAAATGAATCTTGACGTGAATGGAAGGGGAGAGGGGGCAGGAAAGGGGAGGGTTGCGGGTGGGAGAGAAGTTATGGGGGGGAAGCCATTATAATCCATAAGCTCTATTTTGGAAATTTATATTCATTAAATAAAAGCTTAAAAAAAAGAAACTACTCATTAACTTATTAACAAACAGCAACTATGATGATCATTAGAAATAGATTCCTATATCAAAGAGTCCCCTAATACCATATTAGAGGATTGAGTTTGATTCCTAAACCAGAAAATTCTGAGAGGACCTTTTCCATAACTAATAGTGTTGTGCAAGTTATCAGCTGCTCAAAGTATGTTTTGTCATGCAGATTTCAATAAGATCTTACATCAGGTCTGCTGATATGCACAAGCTTCTCATTCTAACAGCAGAGAAGAAACCATCTGAAATAGCAGATTCCACAATGTTGAATATCTATTTCATAATCACACCTAGAGTCTGAAACCTGCCTTACTCCATCTGAAGCAGGGAAAAGTCAAAGAATTGAGGTCATGGTATTTACCCGCTTTAGTCAACCTGGCTTATAGACTACAGGAGAAAGAAAACAACCACAAACCATTTGACTAGAAAATACTGCAAAAAAAATTCACATCTAAAGAAATTAAGTTTGTCAGATGGGAAGGAGAATGTAGAATAACATGGAACTGAATGCCCCTAACTTTGTCTCCTTTTGCAACCCCAACCTACCCAGCCAGTCTCCTGAATCAGGAAGCTCTCCATATTTAGGCATCAGCTGAGGATGAACTTGGGCTTTTGGACAGGGCCAGGAGGAAAAAGTGAGAAAGAGAGACAAAACAGAGAAAGTAAATGCCTGGATATGGGTTATGGAAGAATTCTGGAATGAGTATTAGAAACATCAGAGATTCAAGGTAGAGTTTGAACCACAAAAATGCATGGATCTAAGTATGATAAATTTGCATGGGTCCAACATGAGTGTTCCTGTCAAAGAGCTGGACAGGAAAGCCATCCAGAGGCACCCACCAGGTTTTCACTGTTACTTTGCCCTGGCATCCTCCTATTCCTCCTTATCTAGCTTTAACACTTATTCCATCATTATAATCACTCCCTTGCCAACATCATCAATACCCTCTCTACCTCTCCTTTATAACACCTGCTCGGTGAAACACCAAGCACCACTAAATCTAACTCTCTGCCTAACCCACATTTAAATCCTTGAATTTTAATGTGGCTGGGGAAAGAATCATGCCAACTTTTCTCACTTTAAATTCACATCAGGAAGCCAAAAATGCCCTCAGAGCTGTTCTGCAGTCCTGCTTCAATTCCCTAGTCCATCTGTCCATCTATTCTCCCAGGTGGCTACTTCATCCATCTCTTCTTCCCCTTAAATTTCCAACACTTCCTCCCTCATTTGCACTCTCAGTTGATACTCTTGTCTTCCATTCCAATGAAGACAGAAGATATTAGCAAATGACTTACACAAATTCTCACATCTGTTCATTCATTGGCAAGTGAACCAATACTACATATCCTCGACATTTCAACTTGTCATATGGATGAACTTCATGCCCCATGTAGGGCCAAACCCTCCACTGTGCACTACTTCTTACCCCATCTTGCTACTTAGGGTCATCATGTTAGATATCTCCCCACTATGCCTGTACCATCATTTTCTCCACACTTCTACTGAATCATCCCCAACAACAGGGAGACAGCTACTTCTTCAGTTCTAAAAAAAAACTTTTTCTGTGGCCTTTAGGAGCCTCCTGCTTGATTTCCTCACTTCATGGCAAAATACCTCAGGGATTATATCCATTCACTCCAAGTCTTCTTTGCCCATTCTGCCTTGATCCCATCCAAGTAAGTGCTGATTCAATAACATGTATCTTCTATATTCTCCAGTGAAATACTTTTCAATAAGTCCAACCTCCACCTTACTTCATCTACTGACTCAATTGAATCAACTGACTAGTCTGTCAACAACTGGGTCACTCATCCCTTTTCAGCCTCCTTAGCAGATTCTTCCTCATTTATTTGACCTTTTCCTAGTGGTGATCCCAAACATTTACTTGTTTCTTCTCTTCTCTGCCCATACTCACTCCCCTGGAATTCATCCGCTTTCTTAGACATTTAAAATACCACCTAGGGATAACAATTTGGAAACATCTGTCCAGAATGAACTTCTCTCCTAAAATCCAGAATCATACATCAAATCAACTATTCTTTTCTTTCACTCAGATGTGTGGGTGGAAGCTCAAACTTAACATGTCCGAAAGTGAACTCTTGGTCTTCCTCTTCCAAATCTTTCTGAATCTACTTTCAAGATATACCCAGAATCTAGCTACTTCTTATCACCCTCACTGCTCTACTACTGTGGAGGTCATTATAAGCTAATACTTAAATTATTTAATAGCCTTCCAAAAAGAAATGATTATGTTATTATACTTATTCTCTGTGGTTTAGCCTAATCTCAATATAGAAGCCAGAGTTATGCTTTAAAAACTTACAGCTATCTTTCTTGAAACTTTCCAGTGGCTTTCCAATTAAATCAGAATAAAGCCAAATTCTCTACCTTGACCTTCAAAGCCTTCTACAATCAGTCCATTATCTCCTTCAACTTTCACTTTCATTCATTTTGCTCCAGTCAAAATGGGCTCTAGCTGTTCCCTCAAGCAGGGGAGATACAGCCCTATCTCAGAGTTTATTTGCACTTGCTGTTCCCTTTATCTGGAATGCTCTTTTATCACAAATTCACAAGATCTTATAACCATACTGAATATATCCTCCATTTTTTCTTTTCACATTCCAACTTTGTGCTTGTGCTCAGAATGTTTATTTAAGCAGATGGAGATCTAAAATCTTCTGAAGCTGACTGCAGGGAGAGGACTAGAAAAGCGGACCTCAAATAAGGGAGGGACTCACCTCCACCAGCCAAACAACAGCCACATTTGATATCAAAGAAGCTTCCACTTAAGTGGCCTCAGCTCAGACCCCAGAGTCTGTTTGACTACCTGCCCCCACTTCCCATTTTCTGTTATAAGTTCTCTGCCTAATTTGCAAATTGGGGAGAGCATATTTGGGACCAAAGAGTATGCTCCTCCCTCAAGTGGTCCCTTCAATAACCCTGTTTCCTCTCCTCTCTGGGTGAGTTGGCTGTCCAGAGTCAAGCAGCACAGGGCAAATTTTAACCAGTAAGTCTTTTCCCTGAAACAGTGATTTGAATGCTGGATACTGTCAGGCCTCAGTCTTCTAGCCTCCCTCCCTTAGCTTAAGTCACATCCCAGGTGATGGGATGGCCAGCACTGTCTCAAAGGATTTCAGCTAAGAGAATCCCAGGAGATCTAGGTAGGGGAATTCCAGATCTTGAATAGAAAGTAACTACCACCTGCATATACCCTCTAGACTGACTGAACCCCCCAAAAAATTCCTTGAAGACTAGTGCATTGCTGACTAATCAGGAACTTGAACACAACTGACCATGGAGCTAGACCAAATAACCACTGTGACTTCCAACCAGTCCCTTATCACCTGGCCAGAGGCTAATATGCAGCTGACCCTATCCTTTGTTCTTATTCCTGCATCCCCCTTCCTTGTACTCATCTTAAAAACCCCAAAGTACCCTGATTGGGGGGGGGGGGGGGCTGGTAGTTCCCATCTATCAATAGATTAAACTTTCTCTTTCCTATACTCTCAAATTTTTCCGTGTTATTTTGATTTGGCAGCATGAACAGGGACAGAGCTTGTGGTAACATCCACTCTCCTTTTTTAAACTTTTGTCCAAATTTCATCCTATTCTTTTCAACAATATTTTAAATTATAATCCACTCCTATATTCTCTAACCTTTTTATGCTGCCTAAAACACTTGTTATCAGGTAACCCATAATGCAATTATTCACTTGATTTATTGTCTTCTTGCTGTCAGAATAATATGTTTCAAGACAGTATTTCTAAATTAACTATTTTAATGACAAAGGAAGCCAGGGAAATCTGGTCCAGAATAGAGAACCAAGAATCACATCCTAGAATATGTGAGAATTTATTATGCAATGAACTTCTTATTTCAGCTGGGAAAGGATGGATTTTTTAAAAATGAATGGTAATGATACAACTGTCTATTCATATAAACTTCCAAAGGAAATATCATCTTATGGAAAATGTCTAAAGTAGGTCTGAAATGTAATCAGTAAGGATAAGCAAAAATTGAGAGAGGGAAGAAGGGAGGAAAGTACAATTATTCTTCTTAGAATTGTATTTATGGAATACATGAAATCTGTTCTCTTTATATTAATACAAATTTTTAAAAGGAAATAATAAATGTGTGGGTAAATAGAAACAAATATGAAGTATAAAATAAAAAGTATAAACTGTTTAAATAGGTTAACAAAAAAGATAAAAACTAAAACCTGAATCAATTAAATATTTTAAGAACAAGGAGATGATCAAGGCAAAGTGACCTTAAAAGGTAAAAATACTAATTAGCCTTAAATTTTGAGTCAAATATGACATACCAATTCCATTCCTAGATATGCAGAAACTGTAACACATAAGCACTTAGAGACATGTACAAGTATGCTTCTAGTAATTTTTTCTTCGTTAAAACATTGGAAAACATCTTGAATTATTATTAGTGCAATAAATAATTGTAAAATGTAATATTCTGTGGCAGTGAAAATTAAGAAATTATTATTATAAACATAAATATAGATAATTCTTAAGAACATATTATTCTTGGGAATCAACCTCTGACATGACAACACGAGGAGTTCTAAAAATGACTCCATGGAGGAACTGGTGAAAATTATTTACACAACAAGTTATTAAAAATCTAGTCAATCGGTGGGCACTGAGGCTCAATAGGCTAATCCTCCGCCTGTGGTGCCGGCACACTGGGTTCTAGTCCCGGTTGGGGCACCAGATTCTGTCCGGGTTGCCCCTCTTCCAGGCCAGCTCTCTGCTGTGGCCAGGGAGTGCAGTGGAGGATGGCCCAAGTGCTTGGGCCCTGCACCCCATGGGAGACCAGGAAGAAGCACCTGGCTCCTGCCTTCGGATCAGTACGGTGCACTGGCTGCAGTGCGCCGGCCGCGGTGGCCGTTGGAGGGTGAACCAACGACAAAGGAAGACCTTTCTCTCTGTCTCTCTCTCTCAGTGTCCACTCTGCCCGTCAAAAAAAAAATTTGTCAATCAAAACTACTAAAATTTGGTAGGAACAGCACAAGTCTGCCATGGCTGGAAGAAGACAATTGCTTCCCCTTCCCCTACCAGCTCAGTGAGGCAGAAACACCGCTCCGGATGGGTGCGGCCAAGATAGACTTCTCTTTCTCAAGCTCCCGGTTGAAGGGCTAACTTCCTAGGAGGGGAAGAACTTCTCATACTGCTTTCTGGAATACACTGAGCACTTGGTAAGAGCAACTGAGAAGCAGGGTATAGTGTCCTTCATCCATCCCATACCCACTGGTGGAAGAATATGGGGGGATATGTACATGGATGTGCCTAGACATGAGTACATATGTGTGTCATTATATAAGCTTAGGAAAAATATGGGAGAATATATATTAGATCGTTCATAAGTACTAGTGGAGTTTGAAAGGGGAGGAGTTGGAAAATGGGAGGGAAAAGGAAAACAACAAAAAAAAGGAAACAAGTACCTTTTGAGTTTGGGAGATTTACTTTGCTCTTCTCGGCAGTAAGTCCACGGTATGGCACCTTCACTGAAGTTTCTGGGATACAATTTATTGTTGCAGCCACACTTATAAAAAAGTATGCCTTAACAAAATAAAACTTATTTAAGAGATGTTGTTGGCCAACTGAAACCAGAATTACAGGGAAGCCTTTATTTATTAATTCTTCAAGTGCCTAAAAATTTTTTAAAAGGGAAAAAAGCAAATTAGTAAAATATTTTTTCAGATATTATATTGTATTATATTATAGATTATATTGCATTGTCTTAGACTCCCCAGTTAGTGTTGGAGGAAGGAATACGGGAATAGATGTGGGGTTCCATAAATGGCAGGCTTATTAAGACTGACATGTAATTGCCAGCACCATATACGCTGTTCAACAGTGCTTCTGCCACTCCTACAGTTTCTGACCTGCACTGCATGCGGCTATCCTCGTCACATAGCCAGAGTGAACATGATGTTCACAGTGAAGGAAAGGCTACCCTACCAAAACAGAAACTGTGAAAGCTCATCGGCCTACACATAGGCTGGTGCTTCTGCGTGAGTAAACTAGAGCTACTAAGATGTACTCAGGGAAAGAATGATGGACAAGTAACCCCCCTACCCAGTTCACTGTCCAAGATCATGCACTAGAACCCTTCCTTACATACACCTTCAACAACCTGGTCCCTCTCCTGTGCATACCCACTTCCTTGGCCAAATGACAATTCCAACTCTGATCTGACATTCAACTCCAAGCCTTCTTAGGGTCTACAGTTGAAGAGGGCTGAAGAAAATCACACAACCATACAGGCATCCAGCTTTAAGTACCCAACCAAAACCTCAGTGCTGCCTGGTAATTATCCTGTGCATTGCCAATCCACTCACTCTTTTTCTCTCATAAGCAAAACCACTTCATATCCTTCTCTCTTTTAAATCCATGCCCTCCTTCTCTATGCCCCTCCTCACCTAAAAACCTTCCTCATTCCTGAGAAAACTGAAGCACAGTAGAGCATCCATAGGCCCCTCTGCTCCATCTACTTCAACTATGTGACCATCTTTACCCCCATCCTCCTGCCACCCTCCCACACATACACCTCTGCCTTGCTTCATACTCCCTAAGGCTAGTGGTACCACTTAGGCCATCAATCCTGACCACATTGGCTTACTTACTTAATGAATTATACTCCTACATCTCAAACTCCTCCCTACAGAGATTTTCCTAGCAGCACACATCCATGATCTCACTTCTTCCATCTTAAAAAACCAAAACCTCTCTTTACCCCAATTTGCTTTCCAACTACTACCCAAATTTTTTGTTCCCCTATACAGAAACACTCTTAAGAGTTGTCAATAATCAGATCTCTCACTTTTCATTGGCTTCTAAATCTATTCCATTTTTATATCTAAATTCTTTGGTCAAGGTAACCAGTGGCCAACACTTAGCTAAATCCAATGGTCAATTCTTACTCCTCATATACCATGTTACTTCCATGTTACATGCCACTTAAGCTGTCATTTACTATCAATTGTAAAATGCATAATGATTTCAGAAATGTTAAATGTGAAAAAATATTCATGTTTAAAACCAATGAATTAAGGTATTAGAATATTAGCAAATCTGACACTACTGATCACCTTCCCCTTCTGAAAATGCTTTCTTCTCTGGGCTTTCAAACCACCACATTCCTGTGGTTTCCTCCTTATCCTACCAGCCACCCCGTTTCAGTTTGTTTTGCTGATTTCTCCTCTTCTCCTGTCCTTTCAATATTGGAATGTACCAGGACTCAACCTTCCTTCTCTTTACTTCATTCCCCTTAGATGATTTTAATCAGGCTCATGGTTTGAATTTCTAGAGGCTGATGGAACCACAAAATGTTCCTATCTCAACCACTCTTCTTAATTCAAGATTAATAGAACCAACTTCTGACTCCACTCAGATGTCTAACAGTCATCTCAACATGTCCACATGTCCAAAATTACATTCCAAGTCTTGCGCTGCACCATCAAAACCCCCTAGACACACACACACATAAACGCACATGCACACACACACTATATGGACTGAGAATTTGGTTACATTGTTGATTGACTGATGTGTTGGATTGATAGCACTAGAACAGTACCTGGCACCCAAAGGATTCAACAGATCAGCTACATTGATACAGTGATTTCTTTAAAAACATAAGTAGATCAAGCCAAATCTCTACTCAAAACTCTCCAACAGCTTTCCATTTTGCTCAGGTAAGAGCTGATGTTATAATGGAGCTATAAGGCTCTTCTGAATTTGACCTCTCTTACTTTATCTCCTTCTGCTCACTCATCATTCACTCAGCTCTAGCCTCACTGGCTAAGGCATCCCTCACCAAGCTAGGCAATCCTGCTTCCGAATATTTGCAACTGCTGTCCCTCTTTTTAGATTTTCTCTCCAGATTTCAAACAACTTGTACCTTTACCTATTGCACATCTGTTCAGAAAAGTGACCTCAGTGAAGACTAATCTGATCACCCCATTTAAATTACAATCTTCTCCCTTTGGGATCAGTGCTGTGGTATAGTGGGTTTGGCCTCTGCCTGCAGCACAGGCATCCCACATGTGTGCCAGTTCGAATCCCAGCTGCTCCACTTCCAATCCAGCTGCCTGTTCTGGCCCAGGAAGGCAGTGGAAAATGGCCCAGGCACTTGGGCTCCTGCACCCATTTGGGTTATCTGGAAGAAGCTCCTGGCTTCGGATTGGCACAGCTCTGGCCATTGTGGCCATCTGGGGAGTGAACCAGCAGATGCAATATCTCTCTCTGTCTCTCCCTCTCTGTAACTCTGCCTCTCAAACAAGTAAGTAAATCTTTAAAAAAAATTACAAATCCCTACTGGACCCATGCTTCCAACCCCCTTTATGCACTGTTGGGTTTATTTTTTCTCATGGCCTACTTTTCCTTCTAACATACTATATAATTTACTTGCTTATAATGTTTATTTATATATCATATCTATTACTAGTCCTACCCAGTAAAATATAAGATCCATGAGGCCTTGGAGGTTTTCTGTGTAGCTGATTCAGTACGGACTAAGCAGGGAGTTACTGAGGCACAAAGGAGCTAAGAGGCTTCCAGCAGCCTTTGTGCTTTGGTTGTGCATTAGTAAAAATCTCCACCTCTTTACATTTCAATTCAGCACACCCACCTTCCCCTGATGCACCTGAGCCTCCTCCACCATGAAGAACACGCCATGGTAACGCCATGAATCTTTCCCAGAGATCATCACACATACCCTGAACCTCGCCCAAACTGCACCCTGTTGTATATTCAATTAGGGAACTACCAGCCAACCAATAAAGGAGGATGTTGGTGTGCCTCCAGTTTTCCTTATGGCATGCAGCTCTTCTCATGAGGCTGTTCACATCCATTTCTGAATCTGTACTATCTCTTTAATCTCCTTTATTAATACTGCTCCCATTCCTGCACTTTATCTATGTCTGTTTTGAATTCTTCTCTTATGTGGAGACAAAAACTTGGAATAAATACAGCTGGGGACCCCATTTCCCACAATAGACTGCCTGATTTATCTGAATGAGAGCATCAGAGAATCAGAGAAGCGGCATGGACATAACAGATTCTTAATAAATACTTATTTAATTAACATAAAGGGTGGATGATAGGGTTATCTACTTTAGAAAACAGAGAAACTATATCGCTTATGCAAACAAAAAAGCAAAGTTTCATTTTTGGGGTGAGTTTGAAGCAATGGTGGCATTGGGAAGGTTTGTGGCCATTGTTAATTTTCTTATTTCAACCTCTTCTAGGAGATGGAAACCAAGAATGCAGGAGAGCTGCACCTGATGCAGCCAGTGAGCCTGAGCTACAGCCAAACTGTTGTGCTGGGAAAATGGTTGGTCTCCTCCATTTGGAGAAGCAATTTCTGATTGGTTGGGGGTGAGGGACGAAGAAAACATTTCTCTTCTCTTCATCCTCCACTGCAAATGTGATTTAATGAGCCTTGACAATTACACACAAACACTTGAGGATCAAAAGAAGATTAATTAGTAATGCTATTTAATGCACTGTCCTCTCCCTCTATGCAGAAAATACAAAGTGTAATCTGAAGGGTCTTAAGCAGACCAACAGTACTGTTTTAATTAATTAGCTAATTGGAATTGGGTTTCCATTATACTGTCAGTCTCTTCTTGTATTAAAAAGAAATGATCAAACAGACATTCGTTTTACATCAAAAATAACTCTTTAAGGAAATGTTTTTAGAAAACCTTGGCATTTGTGACTGGAAAGAAATAAGTATTATTAAAAACTCCCCCAAGGTCTTAGACACCAAAATGAAATATGAATATGAATATGTGTTTGTATCTTCCTAATACTGCTTCTGAAACTGAGCATCTGCCTCTAATGCTTTATAGATTTTAAAAAGTCCCCCATATCTCCTCCTTGGCTTACAGCTCCTCTGTGAAGATTAATTCAGTAATTTACAGGAGTGACACAAAGAGAATCCTGAATCATAAAGACTCAAATTGCCCCTAGATGTAGCATGGTGAACATCTCAATGCAAGCCCCTAATCTCAGAGCTTTACAGGAACTCGCAGGCCCTGATCAAACATAGTATACCCAAGCTACTCTCAGACCTGGACAGAGTGGAAACCACCTTTGCCATTCCAAAGGAAACACCTGGTTCCTAACACCGGTCAATCAAAGAAAGGCCACACGTACTGTTGGCCAACCAGAGATCTATATGCAAGCTGATCAAACACTTCTCATGCCCAGTTGTGACCTATACAATTCATTGACTTTAAATACTTAGGGAGTCTGGAATTGAATAGTACCTGCCTGGCTCCTTGCACTGTACTTTTTAAATACAAAATAGATTTATGTATATCTGTTCATCTGCATTAACTGTCACCTGGCTATATGAACTTCTTCTCCATTCACAACCCCCTACAACTCTCTTGTGCCTAAGCCCTTCTAAAGAGACAGACTAAAAATAGAGCTCAGAATTTTTTTTATTATCTCAAATTGAATTTAAGGTATACAAGATTCATGTATTTCATAGATACAGATTTAGAAACATAGATACGTCTACCCTACTCACTCCCGCCTATGCTCTAAGCCTTCTTCTTCTTCCCTCTCCTATTCCCACTCTTAATCTTTATAAAAATCTATTTTCAGTATACTTTATATGCATAAGGTTAACCCTTACACTAATTAAAGAGTGCAACAAATAGTATGAAGAAAAAAACACTGTTCCTCAACAGTAGAGGCCAGGACTATAATCAGTCACTGAATCTCAAAATGTCCACTTCAGGCCGGCGCCGTGGCTCAACAGGCTAATCCTCCGCCTTGCAGCGCCGGCACACCGGGTTCTAGTCCCGGTCGGGGCGCCGGATTCTGTCCCGGTTGCCCCTCTTCCAGGCCAGCCCTCTGCTGTGGCCCGGGAGTGCAGTGGAGGATGGCCCAAGTGCTTGGGCCCTGCACCCCATGGGAGACCAGGTAAAAGCACCTAGCACCTGGCTCCTGCCATCGGATGAGTGAGGTGCACCGGCCGCAGCGCACCATCCGCGGCAGCCATTGGAGGGTGAACCAACGGCAAAGGAAGATCTTTCTCTCTGTCTCTCTCTCTCACTGTCCACTCTGCCTGTCAAAAAAAAAAAAAAATGTCCACTTCAATCCAATACATTACATTTTAGGTACTCTATTAGTTACACCATATGAGGAAAAATATATCTGTTGTTATGGGACTGGTTTATTTCACTAAGTATAATGGTTTCCCGTTGTTACAACTAGCCAATTTCATTTTTTTTCTTTTACAGCTGAATATCACGCCATAGTGTATATATACTATAATTTCTTTATCCTGTCTTTAGTTAATGTATGTCTGGGTTGATTCCATATCTTAGCTATTGTGAGTTGAGCTTTAATAAAAATGGGAGTGCAGATAACTCTTTCATATGATGATTTATTTTTGTTTGGGTAAATTCCCAGGAGTGGGGTGGCTGGGTCATATGGTTAAGTCTCTATTGGGATTTCTGAGGTATAACCATACCGTCTTCCCCAGTGGCTATACCAGTATACATTCCTAACACATTTTTCCCCACATCCTCACCAGCATTTGTCATTTGTTGATTTCTGTACAAGAGCAATTCTAACTGGGTAAGATTAAATCTCAGTGTAGTTTTGATTTGCATTTCTCTGACAGCTGGTGATCCTGAGTATTTTTTACATGTTTCTGTTGGCCATTTGAATTTCCTGTTTTGAAAAATGCTTGCTCAAGTACTCTTCCATTTATTAACTGGATGGTTTGTTTTGTTGATGTTGAGCTTCTTGAGTTCTTTATAGATTCTGGATATCAATTCTTTATCAGTTGCATAGTTTGCCAATGTTTTCTCCCATTCTGCCGGTTGCCTCTTCACTTTGCTAAGGGTGTCCTTTGCAGTGCAGAAGCTTCTCAGCTTGATGTAATCCCATTTGTCAATTTTGGCTTTGATTGCCTGGGCTTCTGGAGGTCTTTTCCAAGAAGTCTTTGCCTATGCCAATGTCTTTCAGACTTTCCCCAATGTTCTCTAGTAATTTGATGGTATCATGTCATAGATTTAGGTCTTTGATCCATTTTGACTGGATTTTTGTATAAGGTATAAGGTAGGAATCTAGTTTCATATTTCTGCACACAGAGATCCAGTTTTCCCAGCACCATTTGTTAAAGAGACTGTCCTTGTTCCAGGGATTGATTTTAGCTCTTTTGTCAAAGATAAGTTGTTTGTAGATGAATGGATTCATTTCTTCAGTTTCTATTTTGTTCCATTGGTATGCATGTCTGTTTTTGTATCAGTACCAGGATGTTTTGATTATAACTGCCCTGTAGAACGTCTCGAAATTTGGTACTGTGATGCCTTGGCTTTGTTTTTGTTGTATAAGATTGCCTTAGGTATTCAGGGTCTCTTGTGTTTCCACATGAATTTTAGCAACATTTTATTTTTAGATCTGAGAAGAATATCATTGGTATTTTGATTGGGATCATGTTGAAGCTATAAGTTGCTTTCAGTAGTATGGACATTTTGATGATATTGATTCTTCCAATCTATGAACACAGAAGATTTTTCCATTTTTTGTGTATTCTTCTATTACTTTCTTTAATGTTTTGTAATTTCATCATAGAGATCTCTGACTTCCTAAGTTAAATTTATTCCAAGGTATTTTTTGTAGCTATTATGAATGGGATTCATATTAGAAGTTCTTTCTCAGCCAAGGAATTGCCTGTGTATACAAAAGCTATTGATTTTTCTGTGTTAATTTTATATCCTTCCACTTTACCAAACTATTTCATGAGTTGCAATAGTCTCTTTGTGGAATCTTTTGGATTCCCTATATGTAGAATCATGTCATCTGCAAATAGGGATAGTTTGACTTTCTCCTTTCTAGTTTGTATCCCTTTGACTTCTTTTTTCTTGCCTAATGGCTCTGGCTAAAACTTCCAGGATTATATTAAATAGCAATGTTGAGAGTGGCCATCCTTGTCTGGTTCCAGATCTTAGGGGGATGCTTCCAGCTTTTCCACATTCAATAGTGTGCTGGCATGGGTTTGTCATAAATCACCTTGATTGTGTTGAGGAATGCTCCTTCTATAGCCAATTTGTTTAAGGTTTTCATCATGAAAGGATGTTGTATTTTATCAAATGATTTCTCTGTATCTATGAGATAATCATATAGATTTTGTTCTTCAGTTTGTTAATGTGATATATCATATTTATTGATTTGTGAATGTTGAACCATGCCTGCATAACAGGAATAAATACCACTTGGTCCACACAAGTGATCTTTCTGATGTGTTGCTGGATTCAATTAGCTAATATTTTATTTAGGATTTTTGCATTTATGTTCATCAGGGATATTAGTCTACAGTTCTCTTTCTCCGTTTTCTTTTTTGGTTCAGGAATTAAGGTGATGCAGACTTCATAGAAGGTGTTTGGGAGGATTTCCTCCCTTTCAATTGTTTTGAATAGCTTGAGAAGAATTGAAATTAGTTCTTTAAATGTCTGGTAGAATTCAGCAGTGAAGCCATCCAGTCCTCAGCTTTTCTTTATTGAGAGGGTCTTTATTACCGATTCAATCTCCATCTACCTCAAGATATTTAAATGAGAGGCTGGCATTCTGGCACAGCAAGTTAAGCTTCTATCTTCAATGCTGGCATCCCATATGGGTACCAGTCCAGACCTGTCTGTTCTGCTCTGGATCCAGCTTCCTACTAATGCACCTGGGAAAGCAGCAGAAGATGACCCAAGTGCTTGGGCCCCTGCACCCATGTGGGTGACCCAGAAGAAGTTCTGGGTAAGCTTCAGCCTGGCCCAGCCTCAGGCCATTGTGGCCATCTGGGTAATGAACTAGCGGGTGGAAGATATCTCTTTATCTCACTTCTCTATCTAGCCAACTATCTATCTATCCATCTACCTATCCACCTATCTATCCTTCCTCCTATCTCTGTAACTGCTTTTCAAATAAATTAAAAAAAAATCTTAAAAAAAAGATATTTAGATGCTACCAGGTCATCAAATGCTAAAGTCCCAAGCATTCAGTTACTGACAAGTACAATTTGGTTAGGAAGGTAGACATTAGTCTTTGTGTGAGTGGAGTGGTAGAGAAAGGACAATGGGTTTCTACAGGAAAGAATGTAGCAGCCTTAGAAGCATGCCTTGGAAGCAGCCTAGCATACACACATCAAAGTGCTGCCCACATGCCAGCCTTCTACCTTGGAGACATCCCAGGAGAATCTTCTTGGCCAGGTGCCAGGACTATCCAGTCTAATTACATTTGGTATTAAAACCTTGGGAGGAATTTCAGGAATTTCACACCCAGGAAGCTCTTTGTCCAGAAGAAGAGGGAGGGGGAAGGAGCAATGGTAGGAAGACGTGGACCCATAACCATATAATCCCCAATCTGAATGCAGACTTGGCAATCACTCTCAGATCTGTCTGATGAGTTGCCCAGCAGTCCTGCAGAATGCACTGCCTCATTCGACTTGGCTACCTTGCTTACCACTACTCTCTGTCTCACATCTGAAATTCTTCTCTTATGGAAGACAAGGTCCTTTTTTCCCCATCTCCACTAACACAAGAACATATAGACGAGCAGTCTCATTCTCTTTTTGTGGAAAAAAATCACTGCAGAATTTAGAGGAAATACTCATAAAAATGCCAAATGAAAATTCTCTGAACCCGTGCCTGATACTCTCCTAACTGGAAAAGAAGGAAATGAAGAGAAGGAGTACTGAACACATGGGCTATTGTAAAATGTACAAAATCATTTTCTTACAACCAAAGTCAGCTACTGCCCTCCAGGTAATCAAGATACATATTAAAGTGAGGGATATGGCACAGCTAGATGAATAAACTAGATACACATCTGCAATTAGGAAACAGGAGCAGTAACTGCTATTTGCTCCATCTGAAAACCAGATGATTTTGATCCAATCTTACACCTCTGGTCTCAGAATTTTGAGATAAAATCCCACAGCATATAACATATTTTTAAAACCAAGAAAAAGATTGAAAAGACTAAAAAATTAGTAACTCTAAATATCCAATGGCTATTAAATACTGTGTTCCTTACCTGTATATTTTCTTTACTGTTAAGAGGTTTCCCTGGGTCAAATGATTGGAATAACTGTCAAAATACAAAATATAACAGTGGGAATGAGACTATTTGAGTATTCTTGTAGATGAAACTAATAAATGAGTTAATATGTTCTTCTAAAATTATCATAAGTACCATTTTTAATGTGAAAGTAATACACACTTTAGTCATAAAAGTTAAGTATTGCATTAAGATGTAAAAAGCATCTATCAATTCCTTTATGTAGTCTGGTTAATATTTGATGTCTCTTACAATTATTTTTACATTTAAAAAATTAGAGATTTATATTGCATGTTCACTAAAAATTGAATCATAATTTTCCTTCAATACCATTAAATAAATATAAATTAATAAATATAAATTTCCAAAGTACAACTTTTGGATTATAGAGGCTTTTCTCCCATAACCTCCCTCCCACCTACAACCATCCTATCTCCCACACCCTCTCCCATCCCATTCACATCAAGATTCATTTTCAATTATCTTTATATACAGAAGATCAATTTAGTATATATTAAGTAAAGATTTCAACAGTTTGCACCCACACAGAAACACAAAGTATAAAGTTATGTTTGAGTACTAGTTAGACCATTAATTCACAAAGTACAACACATTAAGGACAGAGATCGTACATGGGGAGTAAGTGTACAGTGACTCCTATTGTTGATTTAACAATTGACACTCTTATGTATGGCATCACTAATCACCCTAGGCTCTTGTCATGAGTTGCCAATGCTTTGAAAGCCTCTTGAGTTCACCAACTCTGATCTTATTTAGACTTAGACAAGGCCATAGTCAAAGTGAAAGTTCTCTCCTCCCTTCAGAGAAAGGTACCTCTTTCTTTGATGGCCTGTTCTTTCTGCTGGGATCTTACTCAAAGAGATCTTTCATTTAGGCATTTAGATGTTTGGTTTTGTTGTTGTTGTTGTTGTTGTTGTTTTTGCCAGAGTGTCTTGGCTTTCCATGCCTAAAATACTCTCATGGGCTTTTTAGGCACATCTGAGTGCCTTAAGGGCTGATTCTGAGGCCATAGTGCTGTTTAGGACATCTGCCATTCTATGAGTCTGTTGAGTATCCTGCTTCCCATGTTGGATCCTTCTCTCCTTAATTCTATCAGTTAGTATTTGCAGATACTAGTCTTATTTATGTGATCCCTTTGACTCTTAATCCTATCATTATGATCAATTGTGAACTGAAATTGATCACTTTGACTAGTGAGATGGCATTGGTACATGCCACCTTGATGGGATTAAATTGTAATCCCCTGGCACGTTTCCAACTCCACCATTAGGGGCAAGTCCGATTGAGTATGTGCCAAACTGTATATCTCCTCCCTCTCTTATTCCCTTATTCTTATTGTACATTTTACAATAGCCCATGTGTTCAGTACTCTTTCTCTTCATTTCCTTCTTTTCCAGTTAGGAGAGTATCAGGCACGGGTTCAGAGAATTTTCATTTGGCATTTTTATGAGTATTTCCTTTAAATTCTGCAGTGATTTTTTTCCACAAAAAGAGAATGAGACTGCTCATCTATATGTACATCTCTTATTCCCACTCTTATATCCATTAAATTATTTATAAAATCTCAGTCTAACAGGTAGGTAATACCTATCCTGTGAATGTAGCAAAATTACTTAACCTCTACTATTGTTAAACAACTAAAAATGGCATTTCCCACCAGCAGCCATCATTCAGCCTTGGTTTAAATAACACTGATGACTATTTTTGTTTGTACTTCTGAGTACTGTCTTTGAACAGATTCCTGGAACTGGGATTTCTAGGTAAAACGATAAGAATACTTTAAGAAGATTGGAAAGAGCTTGCTAAATTACACACCTACCTATATCATTTGAAATGCCAGAATTATCGTACTTTTAAGAACATTGAGTATTGTCACTCAAAAAATAAAACTTTGCCAGTTTGAAGGTAAAATTATATTAATATTCAGAATGATTATTTTTAAGATTTTTTTGAATTATCTGTTAATATGTCTGGTTCTACATGTAATACTGCATTAGGACATATTTAGTTTATTTGCTATAGGAGATTGTTATATCATTAACTAGGACAGGTTCTTTTGGGAACAGAAGGCCCTTTTTTAAAAATAACTATTTGTGAAAGCCAATACTTATATTCCTCATGTATATATCCCCATGGTCACCAGGAAGTCACCAACAGTTTTATGGATAAGTTGATCACACATGGATGGTGCCCCACTTCAAGCACCTGTGCCTCTTTGCCTGAGAACATTCTATGGCCATAAGAATGTTCAGGAGGATAGAAGTATAGGGTAAAACAAATTCACTAATGAAGGATAAGACAGTTTACTTAGTCTCCTGAGGGCCCCCAGTGGTCAAGGCCCCCACCTGTTCATGAATGTTCTCTGGATGGATCGAATTGCTTTGCGTCTCAATCTAAATTTCCCATTCACTCACTATACTTCCTAGAATCACATCCCAAATATACTACTTGCCTCTAAATCCTCATCTTAAGGACCTGATTTTGAAAGATTCCCAAAACTAATACATCACAATAATTTTATTAAAAGAAAGTGTTGGTAAGTGTTAACTTTTCCCCTTTTTGAAGATATTCTTTGTTAGCTGTAACACACTAAAAATTGAGTAGTAACTGAATTTATGGAGACATCTCTATTGGTATAAACTGAAGTTGTAATAGGACTGTTACCCAATTGGTAATAGGACTGTAGATTTGATAAGAGCAGAATCCTAATATGAGTATAATGATAAAATATAGAATTTTTAAAGGCCTGTGTGGAGTCCAATAGCAATCTCTAAAACTTCTTCAGTTACTTCTTTGACAAGTGAAACCTAGCTCATTAATCCCTTCTTAAATAACTAGCCTCCAGCCTAATAACATTGGCACCTATTTTAATTATAAACCCTGAGAGCATTTCCTCTTTTAATTACACTTTTTAAAATTCCCATTGAAGTTGGAAAGCTGCAAATTAACTTTGAGAATACAAAATTTGAAGTCAGAATCCATCAGGAGATGGATTATCTTATGAAAGGTAGTGGAAAAAATTAAGTTGGGAATTTACATGTAAAAATTAGTTTCATCATGTATATTTGTTTTGGTGAAAGCAATGGCCACCGAAAGTTTCTCTTGTTTCTCATTCTACCTAACTGTTTGCTCTATCTTCTCGTCTTCCTGAGTTGGACTTAAATATGGATCCTCTGACTTCTACTTTTCTTGATCTGCCCCAGTTCCCCAGATGATTTCATCCTAGTCCTATGATCTTAAATCTCTATGCTGATAACCCCATATTTATGCATGCAACTTGAACTCCTTCAAATCCCAGATCATATCTTCTCTGCTCTGATCTATGCTACATCTCCAGTTGGTTATCTACTAGGGATCCCATGCTTACCCCTGCCCAGAGCATTATGTCTCATCTTAGAGAATGAAAAATTTTCCTACCAGTTGCTTAGGTTGTGCACTGAGGAGTTATCCTGGACTCATTTCTCTTACATCACATGTCCAAACTATCATCAGCAAGCACTCTCAGTTCTATTATCACCATCTTCAGAACCAGGTCACTCCTAACTCTCTCTACTGTTATCACCCCAACCATTACATATTTCACCCAGATTATTTCCAACAGCCTTCAAATTGATCTATTTATACCCCTGCCAAGCTACAGCCTGCTCTCCAAGGAGTAAATAAAGTGGTCTTTTTATATTTATTTCCTATCATATCATTTCTCTGCTTAAAACTCTACAAAGTTTCCCAACTCATTTAAAGTAAATTCCAGTCTGCAGCAAGCCTTATAAAGATCTTACATGACCTGACTGCTGGGTTTCATCCTCTTCTCCCCTCCTCTCCCTTCCTTTCTTCCATCTCTTTCTGGCAACTTCTCTTTGCCTACCCATTTTTGCTCAACAATTTCCTACAAGCATCGTTTCAAGGCCTTCACCTGTACAGTTCCTCCCTCTAGGAAAGTTGTTTCCTTAGATCTTTGCATGGCTCACTTCTTTCAAAACTCATGTATTAGAGAGATCTTCCAAACCACCCTGAATAAAACAGCAAGCCACTGCCCTGGTCACTCTCCATCTGCTCGAGTGGCTTGATTGTCTCTCACAGCATATAACCACCTGAAATGTGTTTCTGTGCTTAATATGTTTAGGGGTTTTCTCAGTGTGCTCTAAGCTGCAGGAAAGCAATCACTCCATTTGTCTTTTTATTGCTCTTTTCCCATGCGTGGCATAGTGTTTGTGTTCAGGAAGCACTCAACAAGTACTATAAATGAATTAGAGTATAATTGTAACAACAACATGCAAACCACTTAAACGCTGTTGACCAAAATGCAAGCAAGAAAATAGTATTAATTTAATCAAAGTAAGAATATGAATTAGTTCGCATCACAGAGAATGAACAAAATGGATTCCTCTTGATAGATGCATGGATGGACTCATATACATACAAACACATACATATATATAATGTGTAGACAGATTTCCTATATATACAGATATATACATATGAATACACACACGGGCAATTGTACTCCTATCTTATTATATACTGAATGCACATATAAAGGTATTCTGAATACAACCTCACACCCTATTAAAACACTATAGCAGTCACTCAAATTGACAAGCAGGTACATTTCAGAGGAATCTGCTGAAGTAATGAACACATTATATGTAGTATAATGTTAGCTTGGGCAAGTGATTTTCAAGACTTACAGCTCATTCCCCAGGTCCTGCAAAGCTGAATCCCACCACCCTGTACTGTGTGTGTCAGGTTCACACCTCACACATTCGGCCTCCTTCAGACAAAGTGCTTTGTTACCTCCTCCTGTTTCCTTTATCATTGGCCCACAAGGGCCTAAAGCAAGATCACCCAGTGGTTTCCAGGTCACTGGGGAAAACCAAAGCAGAGGAAAACAAAAATTCATCCTGTTATAATTTATGTGTTAAATATAAACATTAATGTTATCCAATTTACCAACACACACTGAGCAAACCAGGTAAAATTACATTCAAAAACAAAACTAGGTAAATGTAATGTATGTTTTCTCTTCATGGAAATCAGAAGATATTTAAACAACACATTCTAACTCTTGGAGATTCTAGCATATAATCAAAAAGAAAAGTCAAAATAAGATATAAGAAGAGACAGTTTTTTTATCAAGAACATTAATGCGAAATTATAAGATCAGACTAGGGGCTGGTGCTGTGGCGTAGTGGGTAAAGCCACTGCCTGCAGTCTTGGCATCCCAGATGGTGCCAGTTTGAGTCTTGGCTGCTCCACTTCCAATCCAGCTCTCTGCTATAGCCTGGGAAAGCAGTAGAAGATGGCCCAAGTCCTTAGGCCCCTGCACCCGTATAGGGGACCCAGAAGAAGCTCCTGACTTCTGGCTTTGGATCGGCACAGCTCTGGCTGTTGTGGCCATTTGTGGAGTGAACCAGTGGATGGAAGATCTTTCTCTCTCTCTCTCTCTCTCTCTGCCTCTGCCTCTCTCTAACTCTGCCTTTCAAATAAAAAAATAAATCTTCAAAAAAAAAAAAAATCAGGCTGAAAATCTAAGAGGTAGTATCTGATAAAATATAAATAAAAATAAAACTCTGAAGATAACAGCAGGCAGCAACCCTGAACCAGAATTCCATTGCCAAAATCTACTCCAAAACCATGCTTCTTCTCCCATGATCCCCTTCAATTCCCTGACAAATGAAACCTCTTAAAAGCCGGCTATTAGCCGTAACCAGATTAACAAATAGGTCCAGAGCCCTGCAGTCTTGCAGATACGCTTTTCGGGAAGCGTTCCTGTGATCTTGCAAAAGTAGCCATCAAAGGCAAAGAAATGCCCTAAGTCAAACTGGCAGATTACCTTAATTTTTCCAGTAGCTTTACAGCCAGAGGGTATTGAACAAGGTATGTTTCTTCCATAAAATATCTGGCATATCTCATAAAAGGCTTCTGAAAACAATCCTAAATCTATTAGGACTTCTATCTGTAAAAGAAAAAGTGGGATTTTACATTAAAATTTTGTTTTATATAAAAATAAATGTTTGAGAGAAAAAACATCTACTTTTTTGAGATCCAAACTTTTGACTTACAGTTGGTAATATGTTATGAGTTAATGTTTTCTAGACATGAGTAGATGGAGATGCATTCATTTATGTGTGGCCTTTGTTTACAGGTGCAATGAACCAAGAAGCTAACACACAATGGTAGGTTGCTGTTCCAAACAATGGATATTGACCAGATGGTTCTTACTTCATCAGAAGCAAATACATAAAAACAGTATGGGTGTGGGAGCGGCTCCAAGATGGCGGAATAGGGAGGGAGCTCACTGATAGTCCAAGAAAAGATAATTTAATAAAAGTGGAGATAGTGAAGTCTCAGGGAAGAGTTAGAGAAAAAAACTGTGGAGGGAACCCTTCTGGAATTAGAGGGACACTGTGGATCTACAGGGAGGAACATGGGCACCCACGGCTCAGGAGCCTAGCTGCCAAGAATCTTCTCCTCCACACCAGCGCTGGAAAGAGAGATGAGGTGAAACCGCAGTAGCCCAAGACACTGGCAGAAAAGCGGCAGGAAGAGCCTAGAGGGAACAAGGCTTGAAGCCCCATGGAGGAAAGTACACCAGCCTAACTAGGGGTGAGAAAAAAGGGGGGGCGGTACGAACACAATTCTCTCTCTCCACACATCTTACAAAGGCATGCGAGACAATAGAGCATTTTGGACAGATGCGCCTGCTCGGGTTATGCCTGCCCTCACCCAAACAGAAAAACTTGACTCTGGTTGGAAGTAATAACAGGAGACTAAGACCAGTGAATGTGTGGGGCTTATGAACTGGGACTGTGAAAAAAAAATATTGAGGGTGTGTGGGAGAACTCACAGTGTGGCTGAGACGTGAGTGGTCTCAGTGGGAGACGCCACAAACTCGGTAACCTTGGCTACCCAGTGAGAGACACAGCAGGGGACTCTGAGCTTACACTGAGGACTGCACAGATCCTTTGTGTGGTCCTTGGCACAGAGCAGACGAATATCATACCTACTGGGGTTAGCACTCAAGCACTGATTGTCATCAAGGAGAAGAGCTCAGCTGAGCAGAATTACTTCCCTTCTGAATAAAAAAAAAAGAGAGGGAGAGAGAGAGATTTGCCACGCCAAACCTGGGTGTGTCACTTTTGGCATACCCTTAACCCTGAAGAACTGAATAGAGCTCTCCAGCCACACTCACCACACACCTCTACAGATTCACCAAAAGCAGACAGTCCACTTAATCTAGAGTCATAGTATAATGAGAAAAATCACCACAGTGAGAAAAAAAAGAAGAAACCAAAGAATATCTCCACAATGCCAAACAACAAATGCAAAAACCAAGGAAACAAGAACAACGAAGACATCATGACACTCCCAAATGAGCATGAAACTCCAATACAAGATTATGCAGATGATGAGATAGAAAAAATGCAAGATATAGATTTCAAAAAATTTATGATAAGAACATTTAGAAGTTATCAAAAACAAATGCATGAACTACAGAAATCCCTACTGGACAGGATAGAAAATCTCTCATGAAAATGATATCTTAAGGAGGAATCAAAATGAAATGAGGAATTCAGTAGAACATAAAATTTATATATTGAAGAGAAATCAAAATGAAATGAAGAATTCAATAGAACAAATGAAAAACACATTTGAGAGCCTTAAAAACAGAAGCAGTGAGGTAGAAGAGAGAATATCAGATTTAGAAGACAGAGCACAGGAAAGTATACAGTCAAACCAAAGAAAAGAAGAGGAAATTAAAAATCTAAAAAAATATTGTCGGGAATCTACAGGATACTATTAAAAAAAAAAAACCAACATTCGGGTTCTATGAGTTCCTGGAAGGCATGGAGAGAGAGAAAGGATTAGAAGGACTTTTTAGTGAGATACTAGTAGAAAACTTCCCGGATTTGGAAAAGGAAAGAGCCATCCAAGTACAGGAAGCTCATAGAACCCCCAAAAAACATGACCAAAAGAGATCCACACCACGACACATTGTAATCAAACTCACCACAGTGAAACATAAAGAAAAGATTCTAAAATGTGCAAGAGAGAAATGTCAGATTACTCTCAGAGGATCTCCAATTAGACTCACAGCAAACTTTTCATCAAGAACCCTCAGGCTAGAAGGGAATGGCGAGACATAGCCCAGGTACTAAGAGAGAAAAACTGCCAGCCCAGAATATTATATCCTGCCAAGCTCTCATTTGTGAATGAAGGTGAAATAAAGGCCTTTCATAGCAAACAGAAATTGAAAGAATTTGTCACCACTTGTCCAGCCCTGCAAAAGATGCTTAAAGATGTGTTACACACAGAAACATGAAACACAGCCAACAATACGAAAAAAGGTAAAGAAAGAAAATATCCCAGTAAAAGATCACAGGAAGTTCAAAGCATATATTAGAAATATATTTGGAAAAATAGCAGGGCAATGTCACTACCTATCAATAGTCACATTGAATGTTAATGGCGTCAACTCTCCAGCTAAAAGACACAGTATGGCTGAATGGATTAAAAAACAAAATCCATACATTTGCTGCTTTACAAGAAACACATCTTTCCAACAAAGATGCATGCAGACTGGAAGTGAAAGATTGGAAAAGATATTCCATGCATACAGAAACCGAAAAAGAGCTGATGTAGATATCTTAATATCAGATAAAATAAACTTTAACACAAAAACTGTTAAAAGAGACAAAGAGGGGCACTATTTAATGATTAAGGGATAAATTCAACAGGAAGATGTAACTACTATAAATGTATATGCACCTAAATACAGGGCACCGGTTTACTTAAAAGATATGTTAAGGAAATTAAAGGAAGACTCAGACTCCAATACAATAGTATTGGCAAACTTCAATACTCCACATTCAGCAATAGACAGATCAACCAGACAGAAGATCAACAAGGGAACAGCAGATTTAATCGACACTGTAGACCAAATGGATCTAACAGATATCTACAGAACTTTCATTTAACACTTAAAGAATACACATTCTTCTCAGCAGTACATGGAACCTTCTCTAGGATTGACCACATCCTAGGCCATAAAGCAAGTCTCAGCAAATTCAAAAGAATCAAAATATCATGCATCTTCTCAGACCACCATGGAATGAAGCTGGAAAGTAGCAAATCAGGAAACCCTAGAGCATATGCAAACACATGGAGAATGAACAACATGCTCCTGAATGAACAGTGGGTCATAGGAGAAATCAAAAGAGAAATCAAAAACTTTCTGGAAATAATGAGGATAACAACACAACATACCAAAACTTATGGGATACAGGAAAAGCAGTGTTAAGAGGAAAGTTTATAGCAATGGTGCCTATATCAAGAAATTGGAAAGGCATCAAATAAATAAGCTATCAATGCATCTCAAGGATCTAGAAAAACTGAACCAAATCAGACCCAAAACTAGTAGGAGAAGAGAGGTAATTAAAATTAGAGAAGAAATCAACAGAATTGAATCCAAAAAAAAAATTACAAAGGAACAAACGAAGAGTTGGTTTTTTGAAAAAATAAGCAAAATAGACACACCATTGGCCCAACTAATTAAAAAAAGACCCAAATTAATAAATCAGAGATGAAAAGATAATGTAACAACAGACACCACAGAAATAAAAAGAATCATCAGAAATTACTACAAAGAGATGTATGCCAGCAAATAGGGAAATCTATCAGAAATGGATAGATTCCTGGACACATACAACCTACCATGAAGACATAGAAAATCTAAATAGACCCATAACTGAGACAGAAATTGAATCAGTAATAAAGGCCCTCCCAACAAAGAAAAACCCAGGGCCGGATGGATTCACTGCTGAATTCTACCAGACATTTAAAGAACTAACCCCAATTCTTTTTTACTCTATTTTTTTTTGACAGGCAGAGTTAGACAGTGAGAGAGAGACAGAAAGAAAGGTCTTCCCCTTCCATTGGTTCACCCTCCAAATGGCCACTATGGCCGGCACACTGCGCTGATCCAAAGCCAGGAGCCAGGTGCTTCCTCCTGGTCTCCCATACAGGTGCAGGGTCCAAACACTTGGGCCATCTTCCACTGCACTCCCAGGCCACAGCAGAGAGCTGGACTGGAAGAGGAGCCACCAGGACAGAATCGGGTGCCCCAGCTGGGACTAGAACCCGGGGTGCCGGCGCTGCAAGTAGAGGATTATCCAAGTGAGCCGTGGCACCAGCCACTCCAATTCTCAAACTATTCAGAACAATCAAAAAAGAGGGAATACTCCCAAATTCTTTCTATGAAGCCAGCATCTCCCTAAGTTCCAAATCTGAAAAAGATGCACCAGAGAAAGAAAATTATAGACCAATATCCCTGATGAACATAGACGCAAAAATTCCGAATAAAATTCTGGCCAGTAGAATGCAACAACACATCAGAAAGATCATCCACCCAGACCAAGTGGGATTTATCCCTGGTATGCAGGGATGGTTCAACGTTCACAAATCAATCAATGTGATACACTACATTAACAAACTGCAGAAGAAAAACCATATGATTATCTCAATAGATGCAGAGAAAGCATTGATAAAATACAACACCCTTTCATGATGAAAATTCTAAGCAAATTGGGTATGGAAGGAACATTCCTCAATATAATCAAAGCAATTCATGAAAAACCCATGGCCAGCATCCTATTTAATGGGGAAAAGCTGGAAGCATTTCCACTGAGATCTGGTACCAGACAGGGATGCCCACTCTCACCACTGCTATTCAATATAGTTCTGGAAGTTTTAGCCAGAGCCATTAGGCAAGAAAAAGAAACTACAGGGATACAAATTGGGAAGGAAGAAATCAAACTATCCATCTTTGCAGATGATATGATTCTTTATTTAGGGGATCTAAAGAACTCTACTAAGAGACTATTGGAACTCATAGAAGGGTTTGGCAAAGTAGCAGGATATAAAATCAATGCACAAAAATCAATAGCCTTTGTATACACAGGCAATTCCTCGGCTGAGAAATAACTGATAAGATCAATCCAATTCACAATAGCTACAAAAATAATCAAAACCTAGGAAAAAACTTAACCAAGGACATCAAAGATCTCTATGGTGAGAATTACAAAATCATAAAGAAAGAAATACAGAGGATACCAAAAAATGGAAAAATCTTCCATGCTCATGGATTGGAAGAATCAATATCATCAAAATGTCCATTTTCCCTCCTAAAAGAAATCTATAGCTTCAATGTGATACCAATCAAAATACCAAAGACATTCTTCTCAGATTTGGAAAAAATTATGCTGAAATTCACATGGAGGCACAGGAGACCTCAAATAGCTAAAGCAATCTTGTACAACAAAAACAAAGCCGGAGGCATCACAATACCAGATTTCAGGACATACTATAGGGCAGTTATAATCAAAACAACATGGTACTGGTACAGAAACATCTGGATAGACCAATGGAACAGAACAGAAGCACCAAAAATCAATCCAAACATCTATAGCCAACTTATATTTGATCAAGGATCCAAAACCAATCCCTGGAGCAAGGACAGTCTATTCAACAAATGGTGCTGGGAAAACTTGCATAAAGCAAGATTCCTACCTTTCACCTTACAGAAAAATCTACTCAACACGGATTAAAGATCAAAATCTATGACCCAACACCATCTAATTATTAGAGAACAATGGAGAAACCCTGCAAGATATAGGTACCGGCAAAGACTTCTTGGAAAAGACCCCAGAAACTCAGGCAGTCAAAGCCAAAATTAACTACTGGGATTGCATCAAATTGAGAAGTTTCTGTACTGCAAAAGAAACAGGAAAGTGAAGTGGCAACAGACAGAATGGTAAAAATATTTGCAAACTATGCAACAGATAAAGGATTAATAACCAGAATTTACAAAGAAATCAAGAAACTCCACAACATCAAAACAAACAACCCACTCAAGAGATGGGCCAAGGACCTCAATAGACATTTTTCAAAAGAGGAAATCCAAATGGCCAACAGACACATGAAAAAATGATAAGGATCACTAGCAATCAGAGAAATGTAAATCAAAACCACAATGAGGTTTCACCTCATCTCAGTTAGAATGGCTTACATACAGAAAACAACTGCAACAGATGCTGGAGAGGATGTGGGGGGAAAGGGACACTAACCCACTGTTGGTGGGAATGCAAACTGGTTAAGCCACTATGGAAGTCAGTTTGGAGATTCCTCAGAAACCTGAATAAAACCCTACCATACAACCCAGCCATCCCACTCCTTAGAATTTACCCAAAGGAAATTAAATTAGCAAACTAAAGAGTTGTCTGCACCTCAATGTTTATTATAGCTCAATTCACAATATCTAAAATCTGGAACCAAACCAAATGCCCATCAACAGTAGACTGGATAAAGAAATTATGGGACATGTACTCTATAGAATACTATACAGCAGTAAAAAAAAAAAAAAATGAAATCCGGTCATTTGCAACAAAATGGAGGAATCTGGAAAACATCATGCTGAGTGAAATAAGCCAATTCCCAAGGGACATATATCATATGTTCTCCCTGATCAGTTTCAACTAATTGTGCACCTAAAAGGAAACCTGTTGAAGTGAGATGGACTCTAGGAGAAACAATGACTTGATCAGCCCTTGTCCTGACTGTTGACTGACTTTATTCATTTTTGTATTTTTTTCTACTTAATACCATTGGTTGAACTCTGTAATTAACACACAATTATTCTTAGGTGTTTAAATTTAACTGAAAAGTGATCCCTGTTAAATATAAGAGTGGAAATAAGAGACCAGCGCCGTGGCTCAATAGGCTAATCTTCCGCCTTGCGGCGCCAGCACACTGGGTTCTAGTCCCAGATTCTGTCCCTGGTTGCCCCTCCTCCAGGCCAGCTCTCTGCTGTGGCCCGGGAATGCAGAGGAGGATGGCCCAAGTGCTTGGGCCCTGCACCCCATGGGAGACCAGGAGAAGCACCTGGTTCCTGCCATCGGATCAGCATGGTACGCCAGCCGCAATGCACCAGCCGCAGTGGCCATTGGAGGGTGAACCAATGGCAAAGGAAGACCTTTCTCTCTCTGTCTCTCTCTCACACTGTCCACTCTGCCTGTCAAAAAAAAAAAAGAAAGAAAGAAATAATAGAGGGAGGAGATGTACAGTTCGGCACATGCTCAATCAAACTTGCCCAAATGGTGGTGTTAGAAATGTGTCAGGGATTACAATTCAATCCCATCAATGTATACCAATGACATCTCACTAGTCAAAGCAATCAGTTTCAGTTCATAATTGAGCATAATGATAGGATTAAGAGTCAAAGGGATCACATAAACAAGACTAGTATCTACTAATACTAACTGATAGAATTAAGAAGGAAAACAATTCCACATGGGAAGCAGGATACACAGCAGACTCATAGAATGGCACATGTTCTAAACAGCACTCTGGCCTCAGAATCAGCCCTTAAGGCATTCAGATCTGCCTAAAAAGCCCATGAGAGTAATTCAGGTATGGAAAGCCAAGACACTCTGGCAATAATAATTTAAAAATGACCTAAATGAAGATCTCTGTCAGTGAGATCCCAGCAGAAAGAACAGGCCATCAAAGAAAGAGGTACCTTTCTCTGAAGGGAGGAGAGAACTTTCACTTTGACTATGGCCTTGTCTAAAAAAGATCAGAGTTGGCGAACTCAAGAGGCTTCCATTGCCTTGGCAACTCATGACAAGAACCTTAGGGGATTACTGACACCATAAATAAGAGTGTCAATTGTTAAATCAACAAAAGGAGTCACTGTACAATTACTCCTCCTGTAGGATCTCTGTCCTTAATGTGTTGTACAATGTGAATTAACGGTATAACTAGGACTCAAACATAACTTTATACTTTGTGTTTCTGTGTGGGTGCAAACTGTTGAAATCTTTACCTTAGTAAATACTAAATTGATCTTCTGTATACAAAGATAATTGAAAATGAATCTTGATGAAGAATGGGATGGAAGGGTTGCAGGTGGGAGGGAGGTTATGGGGGTAAAAAGGCACTATAATCCAAAAGTCATAATTTGGGAATTTATATTTATTAAATAAAAGTTAAAAAAAATTTTAAAAACAAGAAAAAAAGAAAAAAAGGGCAAATACAGACCTGGTCTTTCTACCACTTAAAAACCATACTTATTCAGTTGATTGAAATATTTTTATTTTCCTTTATCCTCCATCTAAGATTTTCTATTTAGAAGTAAACATTAAAACATAATGTTTAAAATAAAAAAAAGAGTATGGGTGTGGATAACTTTAAAATAATAATTACATTTATATTTTGCTCCAATGATAAATTATAGTTTAAAAGAAAAGTAAAACAAAAGCTCTTCTATGATTCTCTGCAGAAAGTCAGACAAGCTGGGAGACTTACTCCGTAATGTATGAACATGGACATAATGATGATTTACTCATCAGGAAGTAATAGACACTGTCAGTCTTGAAGACATATGGCTAACATCGTTAATCAGCTGATCACTATACATTTTTCCTGGCTTATTTTAAATATAATCCAGCAGGACTATCAATCAGGAAATCAAGAAAAATTTCCTGTTCAAATCCATTCTTTCATTCAATATGTTTATTGAGCATCTCTTATGCTCAAACCCTCTTTTTAAAAAACCACTTACTTATTTGAGATATATAGAGAAAAAGTTCCCATCTGTTGGTTCATGCCCCAAATGTACACAGTAGGCCAAAGTTGAGAGAGAACAAGTCAATCCAGACACACAATTAGTTGAGCTATCACTTTTGCTCCCAGGGTGTGCATTACCATGAAGCTGGAGTCACTAGTTCAAGCTAGTAATCGAATTAAACACTGAGATTATAATGCATCCTAACCAGTATCGTAACTGGTAGCCCAAACAGCTGTCCCCATCAATCCCTCTCAGAGGTTACATTTCATTAGGATGCATATTTAGCTAACTTTAAGTGACATATGAAGATAAACACATTACAAAAAGGCATAGTAGTTATTGACAAAATTCTGCATTCAATACTATGGTTAGAAAGAAATTCTCTAAAGATCCCAGGGGGATTAGCATTGTGGTGCATAAGGTTAAGCCGCCACTTGTGACACCAGTATCCCATATTAGAATGCAGGTTCAAGTCCCAGCTACTCTGTTTTTGATCTAGCTCCTTGCTAATGTGCCTGGGAAAGCAACAGAAGATGGGCCCCTGCCACGCACATTGGAGACCCAGATGGAATTCCCAGCTCTTGGCTTCAGCCAGCTCCCAGTTGTTGCAGCTACTTAGGAAGTGAACCAGTAGAAGGAAGATAACTCTCTGTTTCTCCCTCTCTGTCACTCTGCCTTTCGAATAAAATAAATAAATACTAAAGGGGGGAGGGGAAGTTAAGAGAGAGAGTAGCTCTTCAAGAGAAGAGTTGAGAATGATGTAAGGAAGAGACATGAAAATTTACAAAGGACATGTGAGTACAGAGGTCGTGTGACTGGAGTGGTCTTGGAATCCTGGTAAGTTCCAGAAATAGGCTGTGAGGCAGGATCTCTGCTATCAACTGGAAAAGGGTTAGGAAGTGTGTAAATAGTGGCCAAGGAAATTCACATAGGGCCTGAAGACCAGAGTAAGAACTTTGCAGTTTATTTTCTGTGTGATAAGAAGTCTGGCCAGCTCAGTGGTGTAGCAGGTTAAGCCACGGCCTGCAGTGCCAGTATCCGATATGGGCACCAGTTTGAGTCCTGGCCGCTCCTCTTCCAATCGAGCTCTCTGCTATGATCTGGGAAAGCAGAATAAGATGGCCCAAGTCCTTGGGCCCCTGCACCCTCGAGGGAGATCCATAAGAACCTCCTGGCTCCTGGCTTCAGATCGGCCCAGCTCCGGCTGTTTTGCTGCCAACTGGGGAGTAAACCAGCAAATAGAAGACCTCTCTCTTTCTCTGCCTCTACTCTCTCTGTATAACTGTTTCAAATAAAATAAATAAATCTTTAAAAAAAAAAAAGATAAGAAGTCATTGGAGAGTTTTGAATAGACAGAGCCTTAATTGGACTTAACATTTTGAAAACATGCAGTGACTCTGTAGAGAATAGAAAATGGTAAATATAGAAGCAGGGAACAAAATACAAAATTGTATGGAGATCGACACAGACTCATGTACACGAAACAGAAAAAGAAAAACCACGTCCTATCCATCTTACTCTGTATTCCTGTCAGCACTATCTCAGGACTCTCCAGAATGTATAAACTTTTTAAGGAAAAATTTAAAAGTTAGGAGAAAGTTGGTTACAAAAATAAAACATAAAAGATTTGGGTAACATTTTTAATGAGAAGGCGGAAACGGCTTGTCTACTGAGTTGCACACTTCAGTTCCCATCTTAGACATCTGGGCTCTAATCTCAGTGCTGTATAGTTTCAAAGTAGCCCCTTGGGAAGATAGATGAACCCTTTCAGTTTTCTAGTTGATCATTTTCCTCACAATGCCTTTGAGGAAACATTTTCCAAGTCTGAGGGTGGTTAGTCTGCTCTGGTCTTGCCTATAAAATTGCTGCTCATGGACTATATCTAACTGTCAAGACTACCACTGGTTTCAGTTCATTCTTCCAGTTGTAACAGTGGTGCTAATAACTGACACAGATTTTTCAGAAGTGCCCAACACTGAACGTAAACAAGCCTGATGGCAAAAAGAACTACCCATAAATCAACCCTTCACTCACAAAACTACAGAACCCCCAGTACCCTTTCTGGGAATGTTGGATGTAATAAATCTTTCAAGAGGTTGATTGGCAGTTCTAAGCCAGTCCAGCTGGTCATAAAGAGGTCTTAATGCTTTCCCTGAAAGACACTACTGCACTATAGAAACTTCACAGAGTGATCTATTGCTGTTCGATTTGTCAGAAAGGGTCATTGTCTGCTTTTCCAGACTCTGACTTTTCTCTCTTCCTACTCACTGACCCTGGTTGACTTCAGAAAGGTCAGGCAAACTGTGCTCATTTGGGCTGTCATTCCTTCCTCAGTATGATCCATCAGCTGCCCTTTTTCATTGAATCCGTCAAAAGCTTAGACCAGCTTTTCAATATCACTATACCAGTAGAATCCTACTTTTGTCTTGTTCTGCTCCCAGCACTGTTACCAGATATCAGATCTGATCACATAATCCTCCTCCTCTATAATCTATAATCAATCCTCCTCTAATCCAGAATAGAGTCCACAGTTCTTCAGTGGCTTTCAAACTACTCTAGGACAAAAAACTAGCTGTCAAGTACAAATAAACTACTATGATTCTGAATGTATTCCTCCAAAGTTCTTATGCTAAAACTTAATCCCAAAATTCATATGTTCATGGTATTTGGAGGTGAGGCCTTTTGGAGATGACTAGAGTTAGATGAGGTCATGAGGGTAGGTACCTATGATAGAATTAGTTGTATAAAAGGAAGAGAGACGGCCGGCGCCGTGGCTCAACAGGCTAATCCTCCGCCTTGCGGCGCCGGCACACCGGGTTCTAGTCCCGGTCGGGGAGCCGGATTCTGTCCCAGTTGCCCCTCTTCCAGGCCAGCCCTCTGCTGTGGCCCGGGAGTGCAGTGGAGGATGGCCCAGGTGCTTGGGCCCTGCACCCCATGGGGAGACCAGGAAAAGCACCTGGCTCCTGGCTCCTGCCATCGGACGAGCGCGGTGCGCCGGCCGCTGCGCGCCGTCAGCGGCGGCCATTGGAGGGTGAACCAACGGCAACGGAAGACCTTTCTCTCTGTATCTCTCTCTCTCACTGTCCACTCTGCCTGTCACACACACACACAAAAAAAAAATAAATAAATAAAAAAATAATAAAAAAAAAAGGAAGAGAGACCTGAGTTTGAATGTTCCTGTTCTCTTGCCATGTGATGATTTCTATCATGTTATGACATAACAAGAAGGCCCTCATCAAGGATTTCCCAGTCTCCGAATTTGAATATTTTATTGTAGCAACATAAAACAGACTAAGAAACAATTCAATAAAAAATAGTCACGAAACCAAAAGTGTTGTTCTGATTATGTCATTGGGTGCTCTTCTGGATCTCCTTCTGCTATGTTATTAATAGTCATTGAAGGGGCCAGCACTGTGGTACAGTGGGTTAACCGGGCACCTGCAATGTCAGCACCCCATACGGGTGCAAGTTGAAGTCCTGTCTGCTCCATTTCCCATCTAATTCCCTGCTAATGCATCTGTGAAAGCAATGGAAGATGGATGACCCAAGTCACCCACATGGGGACCCTGATGGAAATCAGGACTCCTGGCTTTGGTCTAGCCCTGCTCCAGCTGTTATAGTCATTTGAAGAGTAAACCAGCATACGAAGATCTTTCTCTCTCTCTCACTGTACCATTCAAATAAACAAATCTTTTACAAAAAAAAAATCATTGCAACCTTTACATGCTTCTTGCCTTTTAATGACAAACCAGATTATACTTGTTACCCAATTCTGATTCCACAGTCTCTTCATTCTTCTCACTGTTCAAGTTATATATTCTATATCTTCATAGTTTATAATTCAAGTTGCATAGATAGCATTCCCTATGTCACGGCCCTCTGTTTTTCTCATGTTTTCTTCTATAATCTACTTACTTAAAATCTTCACTCTAGTGAGTAGATAGTGAATAACCTCTGCGCCCTAAGAAAGTCAATAATCTACATCTTTCACGCTACTGTCTAACAAGAATTTGCTCTTCCTCCTCTCTCCTGCTCAATTAGCTTACTCTTCTCAAGCCTAAATCCTAACTATTTAGTGAAACCCAAAGATTCCAAGAGACTTTTTCCTCTTTTGAACTCCTGGAGAGTTAACACTCATCAAACTGCATTGGAAATGGTCATGTGGCAGGTGCATGTGCATCTTCTTGTGGCTCTGTCCTCTCTTCCTAGTTTTTAATTCCTTAGAAGCAAGGATCATAGGTTTCTTTGACTCAAGTTGATAATAAAGTGTTTTTAAATAGAAAGTACATAATAAGTGTTGTTTGGGGGTTAAATATTGACTAAGCATTTTTCATTATGCATATATTTACTTATTTTAGAGACAGATAGACAAATGGAAATAGCTCCCATCTGCTAGCTTACTCCCCAAACACATGCAATGGCAACGATTAGGCTGGATCAAAGCCATGAGAGAGCAACTCAATCCAGGTCTCCCATACAGGTTGCAAGAATCCAAGTACTTGAGCCATAACCACTGCCTCCCAGGGTTTGCACCAGCAGAAACCTGGAGTTAGGAGCCAGAGCCAGTATCAAACCCAGGTATTCTGATAGAGGATGCAGTTGCCTTAGCCTATTTCTTAACCACTAGGCTTAATACACACCCTTTCCAAGTATTTTCTAGATGACTTCCTATTAAACATTAAAGAGAATATACAATAGGCATTGATAAATGTCTTCAGATTTTAAATTCAATTAAATAATTAACTACTGAATATCAAGTATTTGAACTTACTACCCAAGACACTATAGAGAATTAAAAGATGAATAAAATAGAGGCCCAAGCCTCAAGAACTTTGTAATCTTGAAGCAAAAATTTTTTCAAAAAAGAGAAAAGGAGAGACATTATATGCAGTTTTTAAAGTAGAATTTAGAATTCAAAATAATAGAACTCACTAAAGTTCAGTAAGTCAGAGAGGATGACTCAAAATTTTTATTTTTAGATTTTATTTATTTGAAATATATATGTATATATGTATATCTGCATATATATGTGTATATATATGTATGTATGTATATATATATATATATATATATATATATATATATATATCTGCATTTCACAGAGAGAGAGAGAAAGAGCTCCCCCACCTGCTGCTTTACTCCACAAATGTCTGCAACAGTAAGGACTGGGTGGGAGTAAAGTCAGGAGCCAGGAATCCATTCTAAGTCTCCGAACTGAGTGGCAGGAACCAATTCCTTTAGCCATCATCACTGCTTCTCAGGGTCTGCATAAGCAGGAATTGTCAAGAGCTAGAGACAGGTATCAAACCCAGGCACTCCAAAGTAGGATGTGAGCATTTTACGTGCTAACCCCATGATCCAGAAATTTTCATGGTCAACAGCAAATTATTTATTACTAAGCTAAAATATATTAGTCAATATCAGAATTACTCTTAGGAATTTCTTTATTTTGAAACAATGTAATGGATTATTTGAATCTGAAAACATAGGTTCAAGAGCAAGGTTTGAATGGATGAAACAGTTCAAAGAGAAGTTTAATTTCCTCAATCTAAAAAACAGGAAGGATTTAGGGAAGAAAGATAGAGGATATTTCCCAAAAAGGGGAAGAAAGTGTACTGTAGTGCAATAACTCCCAGTTGTAACAACTGATGGTGAACATCTTGTCCTAATTTCAACCTTGATAGCAACTAGTTGGCAGTTGAAGTAAGCCACAGTGGAGCATCTATACCATGCGTGGAAATTGCAAAGCTACAAATCAGACCTTTTGTTTTTAGAGTGCATAATGAAATATTTATTAGTGCATAGCTGATTATCGCTATGGAATGGAAAGACAAAGCACATGATTGCTAAGAAATGTTTGAAGCTAAGAATCCCAAATATTCTATTTTAAGCAGTTCATTTCATCTCAATTTAAATTTCTCTGTCTTCCCAATTTTCAGCAAAGTCTACCATAGAAGCAAAGGCCTTGAGTAAATAGGTTGTGTGAGATCATACATAAGTAGATAAGTATGTGCATGTCAAATTTCATATTAAAGTCAAGGAGGTGCAGAACAGGAAGCAAATCTGCTGGATGCTCAGATGATCCACAGACAAAACAAATTCAACAAAAGTGGGAGCTTACAAGGCAGATGGGACTAGTAAAATGGGCAGAGAGAATGCAGTGCTTCACGTGCCCCTTCCACACAGGGTTCAAGTCAATCACACATGAATCTCAAAGGCAGAGACCCTTAACTGACTTCAAGATTACAGAATTCATGGCAACATCTAGGTTACAGAATTCATTGTAACACCATCTGTAGGATCTTTTTAAATCAATTGTCTGTGTATTGAAAAATTCTTGTATAACATGATATATGTAAAGATTCTTAGGAATAAACTCGGAAACTTCAAAATACTGACTCATTTGGCCTGCACCAGAAAGCCAGTCTCTCAGAAGTGGTAATTTCCAGACTGGTTGGTGTTGAATGAGCCCTGCTTCCAGTTATAATTATTTGTCACTTTGCTGTGGCCCAAGCATAAATGACCAACTCCTTTCTAATCAGCACCTTCTCATGCTTTATTATAACTATGTTATGTTTTATAACAATATAGCACATCATCAGGTTATAATTATTAGAATCAAATTATCACAGAGCAGTAGTCTTAATAGTTAAATAATATCAGACGTCTGAAAAGAAAGTAAAATACCTTTAGGATTCTTGCCTCGAGATTTCTGACTAGGTCTTGGCAAACTCCAGAAACAAAATATTGGTACAATGCAAGGAGAGGGAGAACCTATCAGGAGAAAAACACACTTTAACATATATTTTATCAAACTAATAACTGATTAATCAACTTCAGTCAAATATCAGATGTACAGTATATTATGTAAGATATCAATTGATTTTCTATGCCAGTCAACTGTATTGCTTGGTATAAGTGAAATAATGTGCCTAGCATATTTTTCAAGATTTATCAGAATTTAAGAAGCTGCCAGAGACTTACAGTTCCAATTAGATGCCATTTGACACCCTCAAACACAGGTTTCACATCTCTTTAAGCATTAAGTTAAAAACCACTGAATTTTTATCTTCCTTCAAAAAATTAACCCAACAAAATATATGAATCTATTTGTCTCCAATTAGGATGGTTATCAACAAAGATGTATTTACAACATGTCTATTATGTTTTAGGCACCATTGAATGAGGACAAAATCTAACAAGTCCTTGCTTTCACATAGCATATATTTTACTAATTAAAACCCAAACTTACTCTTCACACGATATTTTTAATTTTCTAGAAATAATCCCAGGGGCCTGAGCTGTGGTGTAGCGGGTAAAGATGCTGGCTGCAGTGCTGGCTTCCCATTTGGGTGCCAGTTTAGTCCCGGATGCTCTACTTCCAATCCAGCTCTCTGCTATTTCCTAGGAAAGCAATGGAGGATGGCTCAAGTGCTTGGGCTCCTGAACCCATGTGGGAGACCTGGAAGAAGCTCATGGCTCCTGGCTTCAGATCAGCCTAGCTCCAGCCATTGCAGCCATTTGTGGAGTGAACCAGCGGATGGAAGACCTTTCTCTTTCTCTCTCTCTCTCTCTCTCTCTCTCTCTCTCTCTCTGCTTCTCTGTAACTCTGCCTTTCAAATAAATAAATAAATAGATAATTTTTTAAAAAAGAAATAATCCCAAAGTTCAGTTGTTAAAGCCTCCTATATACACGAGGTCTTCAAAATGTTCATGAAATGTGTATTATGAAAAAGCTAAGGATGGATTTCAAAATTTTCTTGCAGCAAAATGAACTCAGAATAACTTCTTACAACACACCTGAATAGGATCTAGCTTGAAGCACTAAGAAAGACAAGACATTAGTTTGAAAAAAGCCCCTATAAGAGTAACATGAATTCTGATAAAACTGAGGAATAGGGGCTGGCATTGTGGCACAGCGGGTTAAAGCCTTGTCCTGCAGCGCCGGCATCCCATATGGGAGCCAATTTGAGTCCTGGCTGTTCCACTTCCTATCCAGCTCCTTGATAAGGTGCCCGGGAAAGCAGCAAAGGATGGCCAAAGTGCTTGGGCCACTGCACCCACATGGGAGACCCAGAACAAGCTCCTGGCTCCTGGCTTCAGCCTGTTTCAGCCCTGGTCATTGTGGCCATTTGGGCCATATTTTTCTACCCTCTCTGTAACTCTTTCAAATAAATTAAATAAATCTTAAAAAAAAAAAAAACCTGGAGAATAAACACCAAATTTCTGATGACGCTTGAGCAGAAGAATAAAAAAATTATGGATGCTTTACAAAAAGTTTATGAGGACAATATACCTAAGAAATCAGTAGTTTGCAGATGGATAACTTATTTAAAAAAAGGAATGAGATGATGTTGAAGATGTAGCCCACAGTACCAGACCACTCACATCCATTGCTGGGGGAAAAAAAATCAGCTTTGTTCATGTCCTCGTTGAAGAGAACCAACAGTTAACGGCAGAAACAACAGCCAACACCATAGACATCTCAGTTCTTTCAGCTTACACAATTATCACTAAAATATTAAAATGGAACAAACTTTCGGGCATAAGCATACCAAAACTGCTGCACCCAGATCAGCTGAAGGTAAGAGCACAACTTGCAATGGAAATTTTAAACAGGACTGATATCTGGAAACATTTCTTTGAAGAATTATAAAGGAGATGAAATATGGCTTTACCAACTGATCATAAAGAAAACATACAGTCAAAACAATGGCTATCGAGAATTAGAGGTGGCCTAGTCAAAGTAAAAGCAGAATGATCACCGGCAAAACTCACGGCAACAGGTTTTTTTGGGATGCTCAAGGCACTTTGTTTGTTCCCTTTCTAGAAGGCCAAAGAATGATAATACATGCTTATTCTGAAAGTGCTTTGAGAAAGTTGGCTAAAGCATTAGCAGAAAAACACCCAGGAGAGCTCCACCAGAGGGTCCTTCTCTACTGAAATAATTCTCTTGCTCATTCCTCTCAACAATCGAGGGCAATGTTGTAAGAGTTTCAGTGGGTGGCATCCACTTTGCAGTCCTGATCTGGCTTCTTCTGAATTCTTGTTGTTTCCTAATCTTTAAAAAAAAAAAAAAAATCTTCAAGAGGCACCCATTCTTCTTTTGTTAATAATGTAAAAAATACTGCATTGACAAGTTAATTTTCCAGGATCCTTAGAGATCTTTAGGGATGAACTAACTGGTTGACAACATTACTTATAAAATTCTCTTGAACTTGATGGAAATTTCATTGAGGAATACAGTTTATATTTTAAATGTTTAGCTTTTAATTCCATTTCTCCATGAACTTGTTGAAGTTCCCTTGTAGGTGAATGTCAATAGACTATCAATATTCCAGTTGACATAAACACTATCCACACATGGAAAAGACTTGAGGGAACAGCTTTTTCTAGACACAGCAAAAGCTCCTGATCTCAGTCCAAAGCTGAGGCTGTCCCACCGAAGGGAGACCAAGTAAAATGGGGAACTGGAACCCCTATTATTTAGCACACCATTCCCCATGATTCCACAGCTCTGGGTTCCCTAACAAATTTTATAGCCAGCCCTGTAGCTATTGGGCATCTTTGGAGATGATTGTAATGCAAAGTGGGGACTGTTTACTTCTTAAATTCAGCCAGGCAACCTCTAATCCTCAGTAAACTGGCAGCTGCTAATAGCAACAACTTTTTAAAAGGATTAGAATTGGCCTGAAATTATTTCAAACATAATATATTTACTACAATGATGCATTACAAACATAACACAATACCCTTTTCTACAATTAATGTAGCACAAACCATTAAGAGACGGCTATTACCTTTGAGATTTAGTTTCTTTTCTTTAGTGAGAAATAAAAACATACCATTTTACTGCATCCAATTGCTCAATTATTCAGAAAAAACATTCTCAATTTAAGCTTTAGAGAAAAAAAGTCTCATTTCTTTTCCAAAGCAGTGATATGCATTATATATGAATATGACTAGGCAGCTAAAGGTTACCCAAGGGATAGAATCATTTTCTCAAACCAAAAATGAATCCCTTTAACAGTGAGAAGAGTACCATTTTGTTATTTTTTTCAATAAACAATTTTTGTCATATCTGCCCAGTGTTAAAAACATGTATCTAAAATGGATAAGGTATTACATTGTACATCAACAGTCAGCACAAGAGCTGATCAAGTCACTGTTTCTCATAGTGTCCATTTCACTTCAACAGGTTTCCTTTTAGGTGCACAATTAGTTGAAACTTATCAGGGAGAACATATGATATTTGTCTCTTTGGGACTGGCTTAATTCACTCAGCATGATGTTTTCCAGATTCCTCCATCTTGTTGCAAATCACCGGATTTCATTGTTTTTTTTTTCTGCTGCTGTTTTCTATACATACATAGAATATATGTATTCTATAAAGTACATATCCCATAATTTTATCCAGTCTAATGTTGATGGGCATTTGGGTTGGTTCCAGGTCTTAGCTATTGTGAACTGAGCTGCAATAAACATTAATGTGCAGATGGCTTTTTTGTTTGCCAATTTAATTTCCTTTGGGTAAATTCCAAGGAGTGGGATGGCTGGGTTGTATGGTAGGGTTATATTCAGGTTTCTGAGGAATCTCCAAACTGACTTCCATAGTAGCTTAACCAGTTTGCATTCCCACCAACAGTGGGTTAGTGTCCCTTTCTCCCCACATCCTCTCCAGCATCTATTGTTGGTACATTTCTGAATGTAAGCCATTCTCACCGGGGTGAGGTGAAACCTCATTGTGGTTTTGATTTGCACTTCCCTGATGTCTAGTGATCTTGAACATTTTTTCATGTGTCTGTTGGCCATTTGGATTTTCTCTTTTGAAAAATGTCTATTGAGGTCCTTGGCCCATTTCTTAAGTGGGTTGTTTGTTTTGATGTTGTGGAGTTTCTTGATCTCTTTGTAGATTCTGGTTATCAACCCTTTATCTGTTGCGTAGTTTGCAAATATGTTTTCCCATTCTGTCGGTTGCCTCTTCACTCTACTGACTGTTTCTTTTGCAGTACAGAAACTTCTCAATTTGATGCAATCCCAGTAGTTAATTTTGGCTTTGACTGTCTGCGCCTCCAGGGTCTTTTCTAGGAAGTCTTTGCCGGTACCTATATCTTGCAGAGTTTCTCCAATGCTAATAATTTGATGGTGTTGGATCATAGATTTAAGTATTTAATCCATGTTGAGTGAATTTTTGTGTAAGGTGAAAGGTAGGGGTCTTGCTTCATGATTCTGCACATGGAAATCCAATTTTCCCAGCACCAGTACCATGCTGTTTTGATAACAACTCCCTGTAGTATGTCCTAAAATCTGGTATTGTGATGCCTCCGGCTTTCTTTTTGTTGTACAAGATTGCTTTAGCTATTCGAGGTCTCCTATATCTCCATATGAATTTCAGCATCATTTTTTCCAGATCAGAGAAGAATGTCTTCGGTATTTTGATAGGTATTGCATTGAATCTGTAAATTGCTTTTAGGAGGGAGAAAGGAAATTTTGATGATGTTGATTCTTCCAATCCATGAGCATGGATTGCTGCACCCACATTGGACACCAGGAAGAAGCTCATGGCTCCTGGTTTTGGATTGGCACAGCTCCTGCCATTGTGGCCAATGGAGGAGTGAACCAGAAGATGGAAGATCTCTCTCTCTCTCTCTCTGTCTGCCTCTCCTTCTCTCTGTGTAACTCTTTCAAATAAATAAATCTTTTAAATACATGTAACCAACTTCAACTTTTTGATTTATTGTGTGATTTCTCTCCCTAACAAAAATGAGAGTCATATTTAAATTTGTGCATTTCTTAGGCCATTAACAAATGTCCTTTATCTTAATTTTTAATCTGTTGTTCTCTTAGATGGACCCTTGACAAAGAAAAAACAAGAGACACAAAGATAAACTTAGATCAATAAATATTGGTATTGATATGAACCAAACAACTTAATGCCAGTTAAAATTGTACTAGGTTCCTATGTCTGAGATCAATGACACATTCTGATCAATTTTTATTTCAATGTCTTAAGTAAAGAAAAAAAGATAAAACAATAAAGTTAAAAAGAGGACAAAGACATTGCTTTTGTCTTCAAACTGTGATTAATGTCAAGAAAGAATATTAATTATTTTATTTTAATTTTTAAAAAGATTTATTTATTTATTTGAAAGTCAGTGTTACACAGAGAGGAGAGACAGAAGGGGAGAGAGAGAATCTTCCATCCGATGGTTCACTCTCCAGTTGGCCGCAATGGCTGGAGCTGCGCCAATCCGAAGCCAGGTGCCAGGAGATTCTTCCGGGTCTCCCACACAAGTGCAGGGGCCCAATGACTTGGGCCATCTTCTACTGCTTTCCCAGGTCATAGCAGAGAGCTGGACTGGAAGTAGAGCAGCCAGGTCTCAAACTAGCACCCATATGGAATGCCGGCGCTTCAGGCCAGGGCATTAACCCACTGTGCCACAGTGCTGGCCCCAAGAATATTAATTTTTTTATGACATATAGATAAGAATCCTAAATTTACAGTGTTTAAAAGTTAAGAACTGACCAAAAGAATATTAGCAACATTTGAAAACCATAAGTGGAGCTAAAACACCACAAGTAATTGAGATTTGTTGATTATATGAATTACTTACTATGAGATTTTGTTTAGCAAAGTGTAATTCGCGTGCAACATAATACAGACTTGCAATCACAGAGCAAATATCAGCCCTGTATCTGTCTGAGAAGAGCTCAATCCCTGGAAGAAGTTGAGTGATTTCATACTGAGCATAGGTACATTCACCTTTAGGATTTGGAAGTGTGGTCCTAAGCAAACCCTGAAAATGAAGACAAGTGGATTAAGGAGCTGCAAGTCACAATTTCAATGATGAAACAATAACAAACATACGTACTTGTATTACTTCCTGAGGTGCTTAGCGTATGCCTAGCACACTACACTCTATAAAAAATGGTACTTATCATTATTATCATGAACGGTGCCAAGCATTTTATCACTCAAGATGAGTTTTTTAAATTCCATGGGAAGTGGATAATCACTCTTTTTGAAGAATTCATCGTTAAGCTACCATTTGTTGAGGGTCACTTTTCTGTAGGGCACTGCTAGTAAATTCTTTATGAATGTTATCTCATTCATAACTTATTTAACTTACCCTCAGAAGGATTATTATTTCAAAAATGATACAACTGAGGCTTAAATAACCTATTGAGGTCATATAGTTAATGATGGCAGAAAGAAGATTCAACTCCATGACTACTTAATTCAAAAGTCTATGTTCTTCCCATTTCACTAAGCTATAAATAGAAAAAATGACAACGCATGGAAGAGGTGTAAATCAGGCAAAGGCAATTCCAAACGTAACAGCAGTAAGTAGAAAGATGATCTATTCAAGTGACTAACATCCCTTGGGTAATTTAGATGATCAATATCATACTACATGACAGGGAAACAAGGTAGGTCTGCAAAACCAAATTTGAAACTTAGGGGTTATCCTTTTATCTTAACCAATTAAGAATTCTAGATGACAAATGCATTACAAAATAATTTTAACATGTTTATGAGGAAAGAATTTCAATCAGATTGCTTGTGAAGGTTACAAATCATCCTACTCTACAGTGCTACAGAGCTGTCAAATTTTTTAATTTAACAAATTTTCTTTCAATTCATAAAAAGAATTAGCAGGCTTTTAAAATAAATCCCAGCAGCTGGCTTTTACTTCAGGTGCAGCATTACTGAGAAATTATATCTACATTAGGCAAAAAGTCAAAGAGTTTTAAAAGTCATGTATGTTCTAGAACATAAACAGCATTATCAAGAACAAGGTGTATCAGAACATAAAGAATGCAATGTAAGGAGTCAGAGTCAAATAAGCATTCCTCTTGCATCCCTGACCACCCACCTTTGAGGCACAACCAAGAGGTACACGGTACGTAAGAAAACTGACATGTCTGGCCTTACATTCAGGGAAGCCTTCCCCCATAGAACTCATGTGCCAAGATTTCATAAACTCCCAGCCCTGCCTGATGCACAGAACAAGCGTGTCCATCCTTCAGAGCAAACAAGATCTTCAGTAGACTGTGAAGGCCCCTGGCTACATCCCAGCCTCTCAGACTGTCTTGTACTCCAGACACAAGGTCCGTTCTTCTTCAGTGAAGTCAACCCAAAACCCTCAGCACTGCAAATACTTCTCTTCTATTGTCTTCAACTTATTTCTTGCCTTCATTATATGAATTTTATATCACGGAAACAAGGAAAACTTTGGAGATGAGGCAACCTAATGCAACCATCTGGAGTTGGCTGGGCCTTCACATCAGTCACCAGAAACAGGATCTTACTATCAGCAGGAGACTCAGTTTCCCTACCTTTAAAACTGCTTCCTGCCTAGTCTAAAGGGGAAAACAGACCATTGAATACTAAAGGTGCAAGTTCCACAGGGTTTCCACAGGTACCTGTGAGATTTACAAATATGATAAACCACTGCACTTTCTTGCAGACTTTTTATTGGTCATACTGCTATACAAAAACACACATGAAGTTTTACCTGAAAGAGTAAGGCAGACAAAATGCAACAGTCGGTTCTCTTTTTAATGTTTGAGGTCTTAATAAATCTAAACAAGTATAAGAAAAACTGATTAGTAAACAGTTTTCCAAAAATATTTCTATATGTATGTTTCCAGATATATCTAAAACATGGAAAATGTAAGAACATGTGTGCATGAAAATATAAGAAAAATATAATGAGGAAAATTAAAAATTCCTCTCTAATCCTACCATCTAAACATGATTACTGGTAACATTTTAGTCAATTTTCTTGTAGATGTTTTTCTATATATAGTTATATATACATGTATATGAAGACTAGAATTATGCAAAACATACTATTTTATAAATAAATTTTTCATTCACAGGTATATCGATCTATATCATTATCTGAAAGAGCTTTAATGTTTTATGAGTAGACTTATATAAAATACTAATCTTCATTTTATTTTTTCCAATGCTAAAGTAAACATTCTTATGTCTTTTTTTATGTCTACTCTTTTGAGCATTTATCCTATTAGTTCTACTGAATAAATCCCGATAAGTGTAATTTTTGTGTAGGAGATATGTAATTAACACTTTGACAAGTTTGTTTAAATAATTCTCCCTCAAAATGGCAGCAATGTATTTCGTCATTGGAAAAATATTTTGGAGCCATTTAAAACAGTAAATCTTTCCACCAAAAATTAAAATAAGATCTCTCCATTTCCTAGTGTCTCATTCTATGTCCTTTAAACGAGTCTGAATTCTCTGTATGTGAGACTTGTAACTCACACTGGAGACTATAAACCACATTATCTTCTACTAAGTCTTACTTAGGCAAACCCAGACAGCTTCATTATGTGGATAACATCTATCTGGGTTCAGGTTCTCTATGCAGATAACCCAAGTGTTTAGCACAGGGAGCACTCAGGGAGCATAACCCAGTCTGTCACATCATTCTCACCGCCATGGTTTGCAGATGTGGACACTGAGGGTTACTAGGACAGTCTTGGATTAGGCCTATCAGCCTCCTTCCACACTATTATTCTTGCTCCCATACCAACTGTTCCTTCAATCAACTAGTAGTTATTGGATGCCAGTTCCTTGCCAGGCACTGGGAGAAACCATTGAATAAAACAATGGCTTGTATCCATGTGGCACTGATGTGTTGGGCAATCAGAGGTGTTATGGGGAGAGAAGACAGTCATAAATGATAAATATCACAAATAAGGAAACAGAATAATCCTCTATGATAAGGCTACAACTGCCCAGGAATCCAGTGTGTCTGGGGCCCTCACACAGCACAGGTGGGTGCCCTGTAGAGGAAGCCAGCGCCATACTGCGGGCCATTCTATTCTTATCATACTTACTGTGCTATCTTTGCTGAGATCATTGCTCCTTGCAAACAGCCCCAAATGCCAACTTTTGATAGAAATTCCTCGCTGTAGTCTTTGAAACCTGAACGTGAACGGCTGAGTGAGGTGCCAAATTCTTTCCATGTATGTAGCATATCTGATTTTCTGAATATGTCATCAAGAGCTTGACACCAACACTTAAACGCAGCCCTAAAACAGAGGCGAAGTCACAGAGCAGAACATCTTAGGAGCAGTTATTAAATCTATCTTTCAAAAGGCAAAGCAAATACACCAAAGAAACAACTCCATTAACATAGCAGAGAATAAACTTATTCGTTGCTCATAACAATTGCTCTCAGGTAGCATTTGATAAATGAAACTCAGCAATGTAAATATTATTGTCAGACAAAAATTAACAAAGACAATATTTCCCCATTAATTACATTTTTTTATTCAAGGAAACAAGCAAGTTGGCCCTTGTTCCACTGACTCCTAAAAATCTACCTTTTCTTCCCTGCGAAGATGAGAAGATTCCCAAGTGTATGCAATGCCTGAACTTTAAGACTTCTTTGATTGCTTGCGTGGAGAACATCTGTATTTTTAATCAAGTGAAAGAACAAATGTCAGTTCTGACCGAAATATTTCCTTTATATTTACAAGAATATTTTAAACTGCATTATTCCTTAACTGTGTAGATTGCAATAAGAAAACTGCAAGTTAATAGTGCCTTTAAATGTCACACAGTATATATACACAGAGAGAGAGTAAACGAAGTTCTGTTTGAACACAGAGAAGTAGGAAATTGGGTCTAACACAGAGGAAACAAAGATGCTTCTTGGAGAGAGTGGGATAAAAGGCAGGCAGATAGAGAAGGGGAAGAAGAGAAACAGAACAGGCAAGGAAGGGATATTGGGCTGAGAATACAGGGGGATGAGGTATGTGGCTGGGATACGATTATTTTTCTTGACAGGATAAACTGGGAGTCTGAAAATGGAAGTGGTGGTTGCATTCTGCAGACTTCTGAATGCCATACAAAGATGTGGGGACATTATCTTATAGCAGAGGGGAAGGCTAAGAGGGTTTGTTTGTTTAGCAGAGAGGTGACAAGATCCTAGCATATCAGATTTTTCTTTTTACACAGAAAACATATTTTCAATAGCATGTAATTTTTTGGTTTTATAACAATCGCATGAATTCAGAGATGTGTAGCCAAAAACAAGCAAACAGAAACTGTCTGCAGAACTGACAGTGGTTTTTAATTTTAATGAAAAATGTACAGTCCCCCAGGGGGTATTGTAGAAATCTGAGAAACGGATGTAGTGGCTGTCACAGTAGGGCATCTCCTGGCATTTTGGTAAAGACCAGAGATTCTGAGAGGCCTGCAATGCACAAAAACCTACCCAACAGTGAAGAAAAAGGTTAAAAAGCTGTTCGTCTGAGCCGAACATTAACTGTTTTACACATAAAAATGCTATTTTAGCATGTATGCTAAATGTGCTGAAATTTCTAGAAACACAACCACTGTAGCACTGTTTTGTCCAGACTCTTCCAAGATTTATTTGCTATTTTAGAAAATCATATTACCCAACTTAACAATGCTGACAGTACTTGTGTCACCAACCCAGCACACGTGTATCAGTCTGCATCTGTACTGTCACATTCCTGGGGATTCCACACACAGGATATAAGCATCAGACTACTTCTTCATAATTGCAAATGCCAGAACATTTACATACTAACACAGATTCTTTCATTATAAAGTGATTCTGTTCTGCTTATCCTCTGAGAGTTTCATAATTTTTTGGAAACAATGTGCATAGGAAGAATAAATTAAATATAAATTTTATTTTAGGAAATAAAAGAGAACTTACAAAGTGTTATCAAAAAGGGGACATTAGGTCTATCATTTCTACTGAATTTATGGAAAAGCCAATCAAGGAGAAAGACAGGAAAAAGGAACCAGCAGGGACAGAATGATAGCACGTGACAGAGTCCCTAAGCCCTCAAGGAGTTCACAGTCCCCATCAAAGCAGGATGGGCAGAAGGGTTGCCAGGCATCTCACAGTGGCGATGGCCAGGCTAGGGAAGACGTCAACAGGAGGGGACCCTGGCACTGCCCACAAGGGTGTCATGAATGTTCAAGCTCTTTTACCTAATCTTCCAGGTGACATTTTGGGGATAGATGAAATCTCAACAGTAACGAGGAAGGTCCTATTGAAAATGAATACGTAATAGTTAAATCTTACCAATAGTTTGGTGAAAAGAAGAAATTACCAATCCCAGCTGTGAATAGGGAAGTTTGCTTTTCTCCACAGAACTGAACACTCTGAAGTGCTCTTGAGAAAGGTCAGGTGGCGTTGACATGTGCATTTCTTCTGTCCCCAGGCAAAATTCTACTCTTCCAGAAGTGAATTTTAAGTTGTTTATGTTTTTCTCACCTAAATTCAGGGGGGAAATAAAGGAAAAGGAATTTAAAATGCAGAAAGAAGGGGAAACGATTGGAAGACGTAGAGGACATGGAAAGAGAGAAGACTGGAGCGACTTTTGCTTAGAGCTGAGACTTATTTGCAGTGTAAAGGGCACTGTTTCCTTAAACTTAGTAACCAGGAGAGTTTCTGAAGACCCTGGGTGTGGGTGGATGGGCTCTCTGCCTGTGTTGTTTCCTAAAGAGCACTACAGAGGGGCAGTCAGCCAGAAAGCAAAATGTTGAGATAATGCTATGCTTCTCCTGGGGATTGGTGGAAGTTACACAGTTTGAGTTTGCCCTTTTTTTAATAATTTCCAACAGTAAGATGTTAGTTTGCCTCTGGGGCAGAAACCTCTGGGATGGAAGCAACACATTCTGGCTTGAGACCGAAAAAAAAATGGGAAAGAACCTAACTCTTTATGAGATCAAGAACATACATGGGGAAAAAAAATAGCAAAAAAATCTGCTAGGGCAAGTAGTCAAAAGTAGCAGACAAAGAAGCTAATAGGGATTTTGAAGTCTACAGCCTGAGGACTAGGGATAAACTTGAGAATATTTTGGTGCCAGGTGAAATTCAGAGTCGGTTGGTGTAAACCACTATTAGGAGTGTGTTTGCTTTTTAAAATTCATACCCTAACCTTTTGTTAATGTATGGAGTAATTGCAAGAGAGTAAACATGATATGGAGAGTTAATTGATCATAATGTGAATCTCTGGACAATACAATCAAAAACCCTGAGAATATAATACATATCATGAAAAGTACTTTTTTTTTGGAGAAAAAAATAAATACATTAATAAATAAAACTAAGTGGTTGCAAAAAAATGGTCAAATTTCTAAATGACAAGTTCAGTTGAAATTAACATCTTTATTAAGTATAAGTTTAAATTTATCTTTAATAAATTTAAAATATACTTAAGTTTATTTACTTCAGTCTATTTAAGTGCATTCTGAGAAACTGGAGCAGCAAGGATCATAAATATAAATTGGGATTTTTTTTTAAGTTCAAAGTTACCTAAGAACAGATAATTCATTTTTCTCAGCCTAAATTTGAGTGTATCTTCACTGAGGTTATAACCTGACCACTCAAAGGCCAGTTTTGATTAATTTAACAAATTGACAGATGCTGAGAAGGGAGAAAACAAATCAATGTAAGCTAAGAGAAATCTCTACTATTGAAACCTATGATCTTAATAAGAAATCTTGTTAATACTCATTGAAAAATGCACCCAGTTCTTTAAGACTAATAATGTTTTGGTAAAAATGTTCTGCTGAACTCTGTATGACTCAAGCTGCCCACTTATAATACAAAACAAGAAGACCACATCATCACCCCTACAAAGAAAACTGAGAACCTAACTATACAGAACCAAGAAATTAATAGTGTTTTCCTATCTACTGTACTCAAGAGAGTTTGCTGGTTTCTGATCAGGCATAAAAGCAAGTAAATGAGAAAGTCTTCAGCTGGTGTCAGAGAGCGGATGAGATCCAGGAGACAAGAAGAATGGGAAAGACAGAAGTGGGGATCTCAGAAGGAAGGGAGAAACATGAGGGCTGAATGTGGTTCCCCCCCAGGGCCGTGACCCCACGTAAGCCCAGCTCAAGGGATGCAGAGCAAGCATTTTACCTTGTGTCTGGGCAAGAAACAATGACAGCAACTTTCTGCTGTGGCGGATTGATCTGTTGTGATATTTGGATTTTTCCAGGGTCTCTCTGAAACATCGCAAAGTGTCTGTCACATCCACGGGCACGCAGACGAGCTCCTTGGCGCGGCTGTACTCTGAAAGGAAGGGAAGAGACATGCTGGGGATGAAACGCTGCACAGAGCCAGAGAGGAGCAAACAGGTTTCTAATTCAGAGAATTTCTTGGTCCCAACTTAAAGCTGCTAAATTCAAAGCCCCCAGATCTGCAGCAGGTGTTTCAACATTCGGATCAATTTTTTTTCCCCTTTTGGTATATTTGAAAGTTCCTTTTATAAAAAAACTTAGAAAACTTTTGATTCTTATGAAATGCAAATAACTTCAGATCTTGCCAATTTTCCTTATGAAGCTCCTACTTTTTCTTTCGCTGATCATAAAAAATGAAATAATCCACTCCTTTTCAGCAGCCTCTTCAAAGCAAAGGTATCTTGGGAAAGAGACGAAAGGAGGAAACAAAGAAGCCTGGAAATGGACAACTGTTCTCTGAAGGGAAGAAGAGACAGGCTCCTAATCCTGGACGGTACGGAGGGAAGGGGGCTGGGGGCAGCGGGTGAGTACAGAACCAACCAGCCCTTCTGAAAAGTGCCAGAAAGGGGAGACGACGGGACAGCGTTGCTGCCGAAGCAGGCCCAGGAGAGACAGACATTGCAGGTTTCAGGGCTGAATACAGGAGAGATTTACTTCTTCAGCATGTTGAATGGACAGAAGGGCCTGCAAAACCCAAGGCCCTGGTGGTGTTACACTTACTACGGGACAGCTAGAAGAGTTAAGGCATGTGGCCCTTGTCCTCAAGAAGTCCAGTCCAGCTGAAGAGACGGGGCATCCCAACATGGGTGGTAATATTACCTTTGCAGGGAATATCTGCTGATGCAGTAACGAGGAAAAACAGCAGAGAGAGACCAGCATAGGCATCAAAGACCAAGGAGAAAGGTAGTGCGAGAGAAGATGGGCCAGTGGTATCTCAGAAGCTAGGAACATTTGATTAGGAAGAAAGAGACAAGGGGCTTGGTGGGAGTAAGAATAATTATACTGTGTCAGGAACTTTAAATAAGTTGTGAATAATCAGATCCAAAAAACAAAAACAAAAAAACAAAAAAACACCTCCCTAAGAGCCAGCTACCATTATCACCCTCATGTTACAGAAGAGGAAAAGTAGGCAGAGAGGACTGGTAGTTTCCCTGGACTTTATGTCACCGGAGGTATGGAAGTAAAAGTGATGAGCCCAGGCCATCATTAGATGGAATGAGCAGGCCTGCCGAAAAAGTGATTTGTGAGAGTCCTGGAGCCCTCAGTGAGGAAGTGGACTTTATCCTCTTCAAGGGAGAGCCAAGGAAGGTTTTGAGCAGAACTCTGATAGCAGGAGTTTCATATTTTAGGAAGAGTTAGCCAATAACTGTGTTTGCCTGAAGCCTGCAATGGAACTGAGTCTGGTGGCTAAGAGACTGTAAAGCCACAGCACAGACATTGTGTGATCTAACTCCAGTAAGGCTGGCAGTGACAACACAGACATGGTATGACCGAACTCAACTGAGGTTGGTAGTGATGGAAATGAGGGAGGGACACAAGGAGCATTCCAACATTAGAAGCAACAGAAATGGTTAACTGACTAAGGAGTAAAGCAAAAATTCGGGCAGTCGCCTCTTCCCCTCTCCTCTCAGGACCTGTTTCCCACCTCACTGGAAAAAAGAATTGAAGCAATCCTGAGATTTTCCACGGGCTCCCACTGCCATCTGCACTCTGTCCCCAGCACAGTGCCCATCTGCACCTCAAGGACACCACTGCAGCAATCCTCATCTCCCTCCCCAAGTCATCAATCGGCCCGTCTGCTGAATCACTGCTAACAGCACACTCTGCTGCTGTTTCTTCTTTAACAAACCAATACACAAAAACATCTCTAGACTGCACTTTCCCCTTCTGCTACCATCCTACTTCCCTGTTCCATTTCACACCAAAACTTGTCATAAAGTTCTCCATCTTCTTCATTTCCTCATTCCCTCTTGAATACATTCAGATCTGGCTTTCCTTCACTCTGGCTCACAACTTCTTCCTCAACCTCACTGAGCACTCCTTGGCCCTATTAACATAATTCAGATTCATTAACCTGACCTCTTAATGTTAGAATCCCAGGGCTCAACTGCCTCTCTTTTCTTCTTAGTTTATACTCTCTTAATGATCTTTCCTAGCCTCATGGTTTTAAATATTCATGTGATGGTAGCTCTTGGATTATGTTTCTGACCTCAAATCTCAAGTCCAGACTAACCTATCCAATGATCTACTCTATTGTGTGTTCCACAAACAGCCCAAACCTAACACTGATCCTAATCTTCTCCCCTTCAGCCTGTTTCTCCTATAATCTTTCAATGTTACATCCTAGGATGACTCCATTGTTTATTTGCTCAGGTCAAATGCTAGAATCATCTTTGACTCTTCTCTCATGCCCCAAGTCAGATCCACAGCAAATCCTAGGCTCCCCCTTCAAAAATAGCCAGAGTCTCACCAGTTCCACTCTGCCATTTCCCTTATGTTCCAAGACCTCAGTATCTCCTTCTGAATTACAGCAATTGCCCTGCTAACCAGTCTGTTGTTCCCACTAGGCCACTCCCACTATATGTTCTCAGCACAGCTACCAGAGGCCTCCTTCTGAAATGCAGGTCATCTCTTCTGCCCAAAACTCTCCACCTGCCCCCTCACCTAGACTAGAGCAAAGCTACCGAGAGGGTACTAATTACATGAACAGACTTCCCATGACTGCCTTGTTCCCTTTCTATTCTCTCCCTCTCTCTCTCACACACACAAGGCATGCTTCCACATAGGGTCTCGGCAAAAGTGGTTCACTGAGCCCTAGAACCTTCTTCTCCCAGATATTCCCATATCTTCTTCCTTAGCTCCCTGAGGTCACTGCTTAACTCTTCACTTCTCAGTGAGGCTTTTCTTCATCACCTTAAAATTGTGGCACCCTGGGGCCAGTAATGTCGTATAGAAGGTTAAGCCACTTTCTGCAGTGCCAACATCCCATACGGGCACTGGTGTGAGGCCTGGCTGCTCCACTTACAATCCAGCTCCCTGCAAATGGCTTCGGAAAATCAGCAGAGGATGGCTAAAGTGCTTGGGCCCCTGCTACCCTCATGGGAGACCTGAAAGAAGCTCTTGACACCTGGCTTCAACCTGGCCTAGTCCTGGCTATTGTAGCCATCTGGGGAGTGAACCAGCAGATGGAAGACATCTTACTCCTTTTACTCCCCCACCCGCCCCCATAATTCTGACTTTCAAACAAATAAATAAAAATAATTTTTTTAAAAAAGTTGTATTACCCTACCTCTTCCTGACTATCTTCTGATAACTCTGTGTTTTACTTTGTTATGGGCTATCTCCCCTACTAAAATGAAAATTCCATGAGAGCAAGGTTTTTGTTCATTTTGTCTACTTCTGTATGCCCAGAACTTATAATAGAATCTGGCACAAAGTGTAAGCTAAAAAAAATAACTGAGAAATATATGAATGGCTACAAGTTTTCAAAGCTAAGTGCCTGGGCTTATAAACTTCATGAATAACCAATCATATTTAAAGGTTAACCTCAACTGATCCTCAGAGCACCTTTAAAGTTGAGGGATATTACCTCCTTTCAGGCCCTGAAAAGAGAAAGAGGGGGAGAATCAATGTTCAAGTCCAGGGTCTTATCTTAGATAATTTACCAAAGAGCAACAAATCCTTAGTATCAGGCAATGACGCAGACTTGAGGACGGGGAGTGTTGGCACAGAGATGCTTTTGGAATAAGAATAAGTTTGATAAAAGTTATTGGAAAGAACTCGTGGGACTTGCGAGGCCAGCAGCAGGCAGGCCCTAATGGAATGAGTAACATAGGGTTAGAGTCCATGGACACAGAGACATCTTTCAATACACCCTGAAGTCTAGGAATCCTAGAGGCTCTCGTCAAACTAGGATCATTGTTAAACTAGCAGACGTATTTATTCCTCCTGAAGTTCAGTCTTGACACAATTCCCTGTTTCATGTTTCAGAGAATCAAATACTTAAACCACAGGAGCTCTCATTGACTCCCAGAAGCTCTCACTCTACTACCTTACCAACTGCATTCACCTGTCCCTCCATCCTGCCCTCCACCTTGCTCCCTCAACCCCTCCTCTCCTCTAACTCAGTTCCAGTCCTGTGTGATCCCAGATAAGGCAGGCCTCCTACTCTCTCATTTCTATCCATATGAATAACACCATGAAGACCGTAGGGTTTTGTTCTGTTTTTCTATTTTTCTTGCAAGAATTAATGAGCTTGGCTTTTTCCTCTTTTTCCTGAGAGAGTGAAGTCAGAGAAAGAAGTTAAGAAAGTGTCTTAGTCACTACAGACTGCTATAATAAATTACTGTAGACTGGAAGGCTTACAAACTACAGAAATTTATTTTGCACGCATCTGGAGTCTGCAGTGTGAGATCAGAGTGCCAGCACAGCCAGGTCCTGATAAGCGTCCTCTGCCTGCCTTGCGAATGTTTGTCTTCTGGGTGCCCTCCTTCATATGCCACAAGGACGCCTAGAGGGCTCTCTGGAGCCCCTTTTGTAAAGCATTAATCCCATTCATGAGGGCTCCACCCTCAGACCTCCTAGTATCATCACACTGGGGGTTAGGAGAAACTGGGGAGACAGGGCACAAACATTCTGCCCATAACATCAAGCACAGGAAGATAAAGAAGCCTGGAAGCCCCACATATTAACAAGACAAGTCACTTTATCAAGGACTTAGTTTTAAATATCTATTAAAATTGAGATGATGGAGCGGGCATTACTTGGGACACTTGGGACACCCATATTATACCAACTACTTTGTTTCCAACCCAGTTTCCTGCTAATGTGCCTGGAAGCAGATGATGACTCAAATACATGGATCCCAACACCCACATGGGAGACCTGGATGGAGTTCCTGGCTCCTGGCTTCAGCCTGGTCAAGAACATGGCTGTTGCAGACATTTGGGGTGTGAACCAGTGGATAAAAGTGCTGTCTCTCTCTGTGTCTGTCTCTCTCCCTCTTGCTGCCACTCTGCCTTTCAAATAAATACATCTCTTTTAAAAAAAAAAAAGGATGAAAATATTCACCTCAAGGATTATATTTTAACCAGTATGTAAAATGTCCAGCATAGTTCCTGTCATGGTGTAAACACTCAATAGATGGAGATTCATGTACCAACTGCTAGTCATATATTTTTAAACTACATATTTGGGCATTCACAAGTACTAGGTGCTATCTGATGCACCAAGGAGATAATATGAACAAAGCACAGACCCTGCTCTTACAAAGCTTATATTCTACAATAAAATCTAAAAAAAACTATAACAATAGTCTGAATGAAATCATCCTATTACTTTTTAGCAAATATTTGTTGATAATTCATCTCTGTGCCCTTCCTAAGTTGTATTTCACTTTCTCTTCTATTTCTCAAGCCCTCACATACCTTTTTCCATGTAGGCCAGTTAGGGTGCTGTTGGTGGTGCTGTGGCTGTATCCCTCAGATTAATGACACCAAGCAATGAAGATGCACCATTAGCTTCATGGACATTGTCCTAACAACTCTTTCTCAAGGGATTCCTCTCTAATAACTTCCATGGATAATTTAAGAAGCCTTTCAAAAGGTACTAAATAGCCTCAACAGTTTGAAACAGGTAAGGAGAAAGGGGGGCAAGGAGAAAAAAAGGAAAAAAATATTATATATTTCATTTTACCCATGTAGAATTGAAAGCTGAAATGCTCATGACTCCTGAGAGAGGAGTCTACCAAAGTACCAAGGAAGGATCCCAAAGAACTGTTTGAAATTTTAGGCTGCTTTCTAAACACTTGGTCACAACAGACCAAATATACAGAAGCACTGATAAAACACAAATGCCATTGAAATTTTCAAGACAACGAAGGACTACATAACTCTACCATAGAACATAAATACCAAGATGGTCAACAGCAGACAGAATGCAAAAGGCTACAATAGAAGGCATAACTAGAGTTACCTCCTCTATGCACTTTAACAAGCATGCAAGTTACTCATCCATACAAGAATAATCTATGATGTGAGGAATTTTCACTTCTCCAAATCCTACAGAGACTGCACCAAATTACACATGCATTATTAAACAGTTGAATGGAGAATAGGATGCTGTTAAATAATGAGAAGACCAAATGTTCCTAGTCAGTGGAGCTTTACAATATCTGTTGTGAGGAATTAAATGCATCAAGCATTACCACCAAATGCTATTATTGCCAAAAGAAAATCTATGATGTTCTAAAGCAATGATGTGGTATGGAAACCATCATGAAGCTGCTCAGTTTTTTAAAAGAATTCGAACATATCATTGTGACATACATAAGATCCAGTATGCTTTATAAACATGCTTATGATCTCGGGTCATTATATTGAAAAATTTTCACATCCTAAAATGTTTCCAGATAGATCCAGAAAAGCATAGGTCAAAAGATGTCCCTAGGGACAGAGGTCCTAGACTCATAAGGTGTTATGAGTTGGACACCAAGTTTCTCAAGGTAACAGTTCAATATAAAGTCTATAATTGGCATGCAAGTTCATATAAAATTACCATACCATCACAATAAGTCAGAATAAAGAGCTGACTCCCATGACCACTGAAACACAGCACATTTTTTTTTAGTTCTATAAGTTTGGAGAAAATTCTAACCTGAAAGGGAGCAATGAAGGAGAGGTCTGGTAAGTCAGAGAAGCAGTCATGGGTTAAGCAATTAGAACAGGGTTTGAATCACAGTCCCACTACTTATTAGTAACATTTAATCTTGTCATATGTTATATGAGCAAAAAATAGCATCTACCTAACCTACAATACCCTATTCATCAAAGATATGAATTTTTATTGCCTTTTAAGATAGTATTTTCCTTACTCAGAAAAAATATCACAATCTGGAAAATTGAAATGTATATTAAATATTAAAATTACCCATAAATATATAGATAGCAATAATATTTACACTGCTGTTATTTATACCTTTACTAAAAATTTTAAAATTAGAAGTCTGTTTTGACAACGAACATAATACATACTGAATAAACTAAATATGAATATACGCAACATAAAGCAAACATTTCCTATAATTCTGACTCCCAGATACAATCACTGTTAAGAGTTGTAATGTCTTCCAATGTTTCTTTAAATGCATACATTAAAATGCTAATAATTTAATGAGAAAAATTAAAGAAGCTAAATGTACTTCTAGCTCAATAAGTTGTTAACTGCTGTTACAATATTGTAAACATTTTTTATTTTGGATATCCCTGCTTTAATCAATTGTCTATATCTCTACTACAATTGAGAATCAATTCAAAGGATCCCCACAGCCTGACTGCACCTTCCTTCTCTCAGTCCCATCAGCACCATCCTGCCTTTTCAAATGTAACTTTAACAAGAGGGAAGCGAAGTGCTCTTCTGACATGTATTCCTTATCCATAGACATCTACCGGGACACAGGTCCAGCAGATGGTGAGGTAAGTTTTTTTCTTATCCCTCTGATGTTCATCATTTTGATAACAATCATTTTTTATAAATTTTCTCACATGTGAAACAATTCTTTTTAAGATAGAAAGAATAATATACATCATATTTGAGCCATGGGCCCCAAAACAGGGGAATGCAGGAGGATTCACAGGGGAGATCAAGAAAAGGAGAACATGCCTGGGAAAAATGACTGATTGAAACTAATCACCCATGAGTGACCACAGGAAGATGGTCCTGCAACTGTTTATCTAATATGAGGGGATCACTTGATTTATCATTGGTAGTAAAACCTACAAAGTCATGGTCACCAACTTTGGTCAACAGGACCCTCTACATTGCTCCACAACTCTTCTCCCTTTCCTTCTTCTGTTTCCCTAGAGGACACTGCACTTCCATATTCCTCCTGAATCCCCTACACGATCAACTTCGACTATCTTCTCATTGTCCTGCTCTGTTAAAAAAAGAAATCTCTACCACTCAATGAAAATATCTTCAACTTCTACCCTTGTGACCTACAAACTTTTCCTGCACCAGGCCTATCCATTCCTCTTTCCTTTCTGCCCTAGCAGAAATGTCCCAACCTGCCGTCTAAAGCTAAGCTCCCTTCATCTCACTCTGACTTTTTTCTCTTTAAGGTACTTGCTTTATCAAATACATTGTTCTCCTATGTTGAAGTTTTCCCTCTATTCTGGCTATCTCCATTTAATACAGAAATATGCATGCCCCTTTTCTTCTATTTAAAAAACATACAAACAAAACAAATCCCTCCTGAGCCCTTTGGGTTCTATGTTACTTCTAAATTCACACACATTCTCTCTCTCTCTCCCTCCTTCCTTCCCTCTCTCTCTCATCACTGCCAAGCTTCCAAAAAGGCAATTCTCTGTTCAGTGACTGCAGGCAGAGGTCACCACTACTGCAGACACCACCACTCAAGTTACTCCCATCCCCCTCCCTATCACTTCTAAGGTTACAAGGTCATTCATTCAGCAAATAGATACTAAGCTCCTACTATGTGTCAGACACTGATGAAGACATTCGCATTACAACAGTGAACAAAACACGCCTTTGCAGAGCTTACATTTTATCAAAGAAAAGAGACTAGTAATCAATAAATACAGCAAAGAAATTATGCAGTATGATAGATGGTGAGGAGTACTTCAAAAGAAAATATATAGTAAACTAAAGAGCATGAGGAAGTACAGTGAAATAGAATGGTCAAGGTAAGTCTCATTGAAAATATTTAAAGAAGACAAGGAGGTTATTGTCAGACATGTGGGTGGGAGGAAGACTAGTTCAGGAAGAGCAAAGTGGCAATGTCATGGTAAAAGGGCAGTGACAATGTCTACCCACACTGCCAAACAAAATAGACAGCTTGTCCTCTCTTATGTGACCTCTCTCTGACTGTTGACTATGTCCTCTTCCTAAAAGTGCTCGCTTACGCACGCGCTCTCTCTCTCTCCTCCTCTCACTCTCTTGCCTTGGCCTGGTTCATATGACTGTCATCCATGTTACTTTCCATGTCTATGGTATCCTGGTCTTCTTCAGATAGTGCTCTTCCTCTGTTTACCCCGTGATAGTCATTAGGGCCCATCACATACTCTGTGCCTCTTTATCCTTAGTAGAATGGAGGATCACACTTCTGGGTGCCTTTTGAAGCCAGGCATGGCTATGTAACTTTATCCAGCAAACTGTCAGCAGATTTAACACATGTCACAGGTGGCAGCTTCAAGAGCCATTGTCCAATTTAGCATATCTTTATTTCTATCTGAAAAATTGAGACAGAAAGAAATCTATCCTACTAGGTAGCTGCAAGATGACATTCAGAAAGAACCTGTAAGAGTGCCTTATATGCAATGCAGAATTTTACTTCTTTTATTGGGATTGCTGTAACAATGGCATCAGATAGTCCAGGTAAAGCCCTTAGCGTAAACCATGTAGCATTTGGAATGGCTGGCAATGGCTGTGTGGGCATCAATCACTACAGGAAGAGCTCTCAGTAGAGCTCCCTTAGAGGGTAATGTCAGACTTCTGTTTCCTGATTTGTAAAGTTTGCAAGTTTTGGAAGTTTGTGTTAAAATGGAAATTCCATCATGATGTGCCACAGTCCAGTGCTCAAACTCATTGAACTCAGCAGCATGAATAGGAACTAGACTTTGCCTTGCATTAAGGCATTGAGACTGGGGAACTGTTCATAATTGCTATATAGGCCTAGCCAGTTTTGACTGGCACAGCTTCCTAAATGTTGGTGTTATCTAGGAGACCATTCTCAGATCTCCCTAGCTGAGCTCATCCAAGACCTTGCCATCAACCTCCACCAATGTATTAATGACTAAAATAAAGATCTCCAACCTGGCTCTCTTTTGAGTGTCTCATTAGATGCCCTACTGTATACTGGATAATTCTACTCAGTTATCATCCAGGCAAGCTCAGTAATGACAAAGCGACTCTTCCATCTAACTTGCCTGTCTCTGGTTTTCCTGCCTAGGTGAATTCATTGTTATCCACCTAGCCATCTACACCAGAAACCAAGACAACTTCAACTCCACCCTTCCTCACTAGGTGTCTACATCCAAACACAGTCCTGTGGACTTACTCTGCCTAATTTCATCTCTGTCCCCTCGATGTTCTTACTTCCCAAAACCAGGCTTTCATCATGTCTATGCTAACACATAACTGAGAAGTCCTTCCGCCTGGCTGACTTTCAATGCCCCATGCTGCAGCTGAAGTTTCTCTTAAGGATATGAATACGAGCATTTCATTTTCCTTCTTTAAATCTTTTATACTAGCTCCCTTCAGCTCTCCAGATAAAACTGGATCTCTATCCTGCCCTCTATGACGCTTTGTTACCTACATCCTACCAACATTTCTAAACTCAGCCATTTGCCATTTTTGCCATTGCTCAAAAGCAGATGCCAGCTGTTAGTTATTAATGTTTGTAACAGCAGTAGTCATAATACTACAGATCTTTTCACTGTAACCTGTAATCTCTCATTTACTTACTGATATCCTTTAATAGACTATAAAATCCTAGGTAAAATTAGTCTCATTCATCTTTGTATTCTAAGAGCCTAGTTCAGCTCTTAACACAGAGTACATACTCAGAAAATATTTACTGAATGGCTGCACAACTGCATCAATAGATAAATGAATGAATAATTACATATACATGCATACACATATGTAAAAAATCAGCAGCCTAATAAGTGAAAGACAATAACACTTTAAAGACTAGCATTTCTCTCCTATACCAGAAACAGAGGTACACAAAAAGCACAATTCCAAACACTCATTATTTCCATTTTCATCTATTCTATTGCCTCATCCCTATAATTTACACTGCCAAGAACAAACAAACCACAGCATTCTCAAATTTTCTGCTAAAATACCTACAACTTAACCATGGTAAAGCCAATAGAACAATTATATTGACTATGGAAATAGAAGTTATTATGGGAGTCAAGAAAGAACAAAGAAAATAGCAAAGATTGAAACAAAAGAGTTCCAAGGTGAGAAAAAAAATAGAAAATGTGCAAAACAGTCCATTCTATGAAGGTTCTTCAAAAACAACATGGGAAAATGGACTAAAACAAAGTTTAGTTCAGCATGCAAAAAAAAAAATTAAATTCATGCATAGGTTTTTTTTTATACAAAACAAATTTTCCATGAACTTTTTAAGATCTCTCATTTGCACGAATTTCAAAAATTTTTTGTACCACAATAAATTTTTGTTAGTTCCATTTTCCCAGACAATTTGAAGTATGCTTTTAATTTTTCTCATCAAATTCCCTTTTGCTTTTCTTTTATTTCCCTTTTTTTAACTTACAGATTAAACTAAAATAAAGGAGGGGATAATCAACCTTAGTGGACTTGTTTAAAACAATGTAAAATTATAAATATGAGATGAATTATCTTTGGTCAAATAACTCTTCAAAGAAGACTTTATAAAGATTTTAATTATGCAAGGTTTGACATGTAGTGCACAATGGCAAGCTTTGATTTAGAGAATAAGGACTTCAAGCTAAAATTGATTCTAACCTGAATAGATGAGCGTCTTTAGTGCATCAGCACGGTTTCTTGTATCTGTTACTGTACTGACTGGAGGGGTAATCCTGAGCTGCTTCCCGATGAAATTTCGGCAGGTTATCTTAAAAAACAAAGCCAAAAAAAATATTACTTAGTATCTATAGTTAAAACTTTCACTCGAAATGTTTATCTTATTTTTCATTTGTCAAAATAATACAAAACAATGCCACAAATAAAAGCTGGCAGAATAGCCTTCAATTATGAGAACTTTCAGGGGAAAAAATGGCTACATAGTTTTTCCTATTTCTTATACACAACACAGCTGGAAGAGCAATAGGCAAATTACGAGGAGCAATTAGAATATGAGTTCCTGGCATTCTATAAATGTGCTAGTCTAAATGTATCTTCCATTGTGTAAGTTGAAACATATTTAAAATATAGGCTGCTTTTCCAATGGCAGATATTTTCAGCCTACTCATAATTAACATAATTTCAACTTCCCTGGTGAAGTTTTTCAGAATGAACTTCCTCTGTAGTAACTTGAACATTTGTTTTCTGGCACATATTTGAGTCCTAAAACTGTAAAATATCTGAAAACAGAAAACCCTTTAGACAGAAGAAAATTCTTTTAAAAAATCCAAAATAGGGCCAATGCTGTGGCATACTAGGCAAAGCCTCCACCTTTGGCACCAATATCCCACAGTGGTGCCAGCTGGTGTCTGGCTGCTCCACTTCCAATCCAGCTCTCTGCTTATGGCCTGAAAAAGCAGTGGAGGATGGCCCAGGTGCTTGGGCCCCTGCATCCACGTGGGATACCCAGAGGTAGCTCTGGCCCAGCATCAGCTGTTGTGGCCATTTAGGGAGTGAACCAGCAGATGGAAGACCCCTCTCTCTGTCTCTGCCTCTCTCTGTCTGTAACTCTGCCTCTCAAATAAACAAACAAGAAATCTTAAAAAAAAAAAAATCCAAGACTCTCTCCTTGTCATTTTCTCCCCTCCCCTCCCCTCCCCTATGCTAACCTATCACTCAAAACACAGCTCTCCTTGAACCACAATCTGATGCAGATGTCCCTTGTGCATACTTCTTCACTGAGATGTAAACACAGTCTAAGAAAATACAGATTTTTCCCACAGCCTAATGAGGCCCTACTTGACCCAATCTTTCCTATCTCTCCAGCTTCAATAAAAAAATTTTATTTATTGAACTCCTTTTTTGTGTCAAACACTATTCCAAGCTGAAGGGATGATATAGCAGAGAAAAAAATAAAAACTCCTATTCTTTCAAAATTCACTCTGGTATGAGAAGGGAGATAATAAACAGAATCATAAAGTACTCTATAGAGTATATTAGAGAGAAGCAGAGCAAAGAGGTGCATGCTTTTAAGCGAGGTGGTGAAGAAAGGCCCCACGGAGAATGTAACATTCAGCAAAGACTGGAAAAACATGAGGGAAGAATCAACATGGTGACTTCCTGGAGGAGCAATCCAAATAGAAACACCTGCAAATGCCCAGACTTGAAAAGGGCCCTCTTACAGAACAGGACAGTGGATACCTGCAGGGGAGTGAGAGGATATGAGTTCCTAGAGACAACAAGGGGAGAACTTATGCAGACTGCAGCATATGAAGGCCACAATCCAGACTTTAACTTTACTCTGAATCAGATGGGAAGCCACGACAGGATTCTAAGCAGAGGTGTGACAGGGTCTGAATTGGGCTTTTCAAAGGATCATTCAGTCTGCTACACTGAGGATAGACTATAGGCTGGAGGTAGGGATATAAGGTTTATTGGAAAGTCATTACGGTACCCTGTGCAAATGTGACAGTGGCTGGATTAGAGAAGAAGTGGTGGAGCAACTGAAAAGTCATCAGATTCTGGTTGTATTCTGAAAGCTAGAGGCTTTGGCAATGGACTGTGAGAGAAAGAGAAGAGTCAAGAATACCTTTGAGGTGTTTGTTCTGAACAGCTAGAGAGATAGGGTTGCCACTAACTGAGGAGGACTTAGTAGAACAGATTTATCTGAGATGTGCTCATTTTTTTTTTTCTGATTTTTTGGTGTTGTTGTTGACAGGCAGAGTGGACAGTGAGAGAGAGAGACAGAGAGAAAGGTCTTCCTTTGCCGTTGGTTCACTCTCCAATGGCTGCCGTGGCCAGCGCGCTGCGGCCGGCGCACCTCACTCATCCGATGGCAGGAGCCAGGTGCTTCTCCTGGTCTCCCATGGGGTGCAGGGCCCAAGCACTTGGGCCATCCTCCACTGCACTCCTGGGCCACAGCAGAGCTGGCCTGGAAGAGGGGCAACCGGGACAGAATCCGGCGCCCCGACCGGGACTAGAACCCGGTGTGCTGGCACCGCAAAGCGGAGGATTAGCCTAGTGAGCCATGGCGCCGACCTGAGATGTGCTAATTTTGAGAAGTATACTAAGTGTCCAGGAGATTGCTGGTTAGACAGTATGATGGTTTTTTATGGGTCAACTGGGGTACAGCTAAACTATGGGGAAGAGGGAGAGAAAGTATATATCCTGGAGCATACACACACTGTATCCCAGTTATTCAAACACTATCCTAGGTGTTTTTTGTAAAGGAATTGCATAGTGATTGATTAAAGTCTTACTGATAAACTGAGTTTAAGCAAGGGTGATTATCCTCAATGGGCCTGATCTAATCAGGTGAGTCCTTGATGTATCAGTGATGTCTAGGACTCCAAACAGCAAACAGTGGCTGGGTCAATAACAGTTCTCTCCTCACCAACTGGTTAAGGATAGTAACTTCAGTTCATGCCTGGAGAGTCCCTTCCTGCTCATGATCCTGAATGCCCACCCTCTGGATTTTGGACTTGCTTAGAAAGTGCCCCCAGTCACATAAGCCAATTCCTAGTAATAAACCCTTAGACAGACAGACAGACAGACAATATTGACAGATCTTAGTGGCTCTGCTTTTCCTACTGAACGCTGACTGATAACAAGCAGTGAGACACATCAACACAAAAGTCAAGGAAAAGTCTAGAATGAAGAAGGAATCTCAGTCATCATCATCACCATTACAAAGATGTACACAGAGATTCAGACTGAATTAGCTCCCTGAGGGGGAGTTTGTGAAGAAAGAGAGGACTAAGAGCAAAGCCTCAGGGCACACTAACATCAAGGCATCTGGGAGAAAAGGAAGAAACAGCAAGCAAGAGTCAGAAGAAGCAGGCTCTTTTTTTTTTTTTTTTTCCAACCCTGTCCCCTAGCTGCCTTTCAGCCATGCAAGACTTCTTTCTTCCCCATCTTCAGGCTGTGTCCTTTGTTCTTGGTCTGGAATGCTCTTTTGGCAGATCATTCCATGGCTGGCCCCTTCTCATCAAATGTCATCATCCCCGAGAAGTCTTCTTGATCACCCTCAGGAAACTTTCCACCTCCCACCGCAGCCTAGCTCTACCCCATCAATCAACTTTATTTTCTTCAGATAACTCAATTATCATAAATTTCTCTGTCTGCTTATGTTGTCTATTATCTGGCCCTATCTTCACCCCTCCAAAATTAAGCTCCAAAAAGCAGGAACTCAGACTGCATTCTCAACACAGAATATGCAGGAGGCAAGGCTGCTACAAGGCCAGAAGGAATCTTTGTGAGAAGAGGAAGGTGGTGTCTCTGCTGGGTGGATGTAATACCGTAAGTATAGAGACTGTTGTGCAGAGCAGGGACTGGTTTGCCAGGGGCCTTTGGCAGGACACCGACTGTTTGCTAAATTAGTATATTAGTTTATTTACTTATCTCTTTCCTCTACCTGATTCAAGCTGTACCATGACTTTCATGGACTTTGGGTACTCATGCCTTCACCAGCCTACTCCTCTATTTAAAAATATGTATACTGGGGCAAGAGTTTGACACAGTAGTTAAGATGCTACTTGGGATCAGACCATCCCATATCAGAATGCATGTGTTTGAGTCCTAGCTCTGCTTCTGCTCCAGCTCCCAGCTAATGCACACCTGGGAGGCAGCAGAGGATGGCTTAAGTTTTGGGGTCCCTGCCACCCATGAGGAAGATCCCAACTGAGTTCCAGGCTTCTGGCTTCAGTCTGGTTCAGCCCTGGCCATTGTGGACATTTGGGGAGTGAACCAGTGGGTAAAACATCTCTCTTTGTCTTTGAAATAAAAGTAAAAATGAATAAATAAGTTTTATAAAATAATATTTGAAATTAAAATATATTCTTTAACCTAAAAGTTACTTTTTCCTCCTTAGTTAAAAAAAATAAAGCATTCAGAGGGCTGGAAAGTACTGAGCACTGTGGACACTTTCCCCATTATGCTTAATGGATAAGTCAGCCCTGACCTGAATATAAACTTATTATGGACTAGAACTTAATTTGTTTTCCTTATATCTGGAAAATACTGGCACACAGCAGGTTCTCAATAATGTTTGTTGATGTGAATAATAAATGTCCAAGTAGAAATATTAATATCTATCTGATTCTAAATCTTTGTACTATATGGATGTGCTAAAAAGAAACTACAGCTGCATGCATTAGTAGAGCTGAACTTACCTTCTCTCCATGTTCAGCTTCATACCTTGCACAGGGTTGTTGAGTAACATCTGGGCCATTGAATTTGTGTATCCTCAGAAGAAGCTGGCGCTGTGCATACACCAGGAATGGTGTCACTTGTTCTGTGTATCTCTCACTAAACAAGGGCAAAGAGTACATTTAAAAAGCACACATTAGTTAATATCTTTTTTTTCAGTGAAATCTATTACTTGTAATTGTCCTTATAATACTTACTGTGAAATTATATTGAACTGAATGGCAAGCGATACTAGTGTTTCCCATTTCTCCACTTGGTATAAAACTTCCAGAGACTTTAACACAAAGTCATGGATCCATCTCAAATCAACCACATTGACATCATCCAAAGGATGCTCAAAAGTAAGGCCAGCGCCACCATTATCATGTTTAATATTCCCATAACAGCTTGGAACACTGAATTCTCCTCTGTCTTCAACAGACTGTAAGTAATACATTGAGGGAGAAAATGTGTTTAACTTCACATTTACTACATATTACTTTATGAAAACTGAATGTAATAAAAATATAATATTGAAAAGAACTGAACAGAAAATAAAAATTTTTTTATTATCCAAATCAAAGCTTTATCATTTGAGGCAGTGCTATCCAAAATAACATTCTGTGGTGATGAAAGAGTACTATACATGCTTTCAATATACTATAATACTGGCACTAGATATATGTGGCTACTGAGCTTTTGCAATACGATTAGTGGAACTGAATTTTTAAATTTAATTCAATTAATTCAAGCACAAATTTAAATAGCCATCTTTGGACAATGATTACTACATTAAAGAGCATAGTCTACAGTCTATACTCAGCATACAGTCACTATTGATTTAAATATCACTAGTAAACCAATAAGATAAAGTGTTTAGCAGAAACAGGTTTTAGTATATACCAATAATGAAGTTCTCTAACACATTGGTTACAATTGTTAATTTGTAGAGTATGTCTACTTCGTTAAACAACTGTCAAACCTCTGGAGGAGGAAATCTTCTAGAAAACCCTCTTTTCCCCTAAATTTTAGAAGTTACTATGTAGCTATCTTGATCATTTCCCATGGTATATTTGAGTATATCTCTTAAATTCTTTTTTTTTTAAGATTTATTTATTTATTTGAAAGTCAGAATTGCACACAGAGAGAAGAGAAGCGAGAGAGAGACGTCTTCCATCCATTGGTTCACTCCCCAATTGGCCACAATGGCTGGAGCTGCACCAATACGAAGCCAGGAGCCAGGAGCTTCCTCTGGGTCTCCTATGTGGGTGCAGGTGCCCAAGGACTTAGGCCATCTTCCACTGCTATCCCACGCCACAGCAGAGAGCTGGATCAGAAGAGGAGCAGCCAGGACTAGAACCCATGCCCACATGGGATACCGGCACTTCAGGCCAGGGCATTAACCCGTTGCACCACAGTGCCGGCCCCTGAAATTCTTTTTTTTTAAAAGAAAAGATTTATTTGTTTATTTGAGAGGCAGAATTACAGACAGAGAGGGAGGGAGAGACAGAGAGAGAGGTCTTTCCTCTGCTGGTTCACTCCCCAAAGGCCCACAATGGCTCAAGCCAGGAAGCCAGCTTTATCTGGGTCTCCCATGTAGGGCCACCCTCCTCTGCTTTACTAGGCTAATACAGAGAACTGGATCAGAAGTGGAGCAGCCAGGACATGAACTGGCACCCATACAGACTGCCAGAGCCACAGGCAGAGGTTTAACATACTACGCCTGAGCACTGGTCCCCTCTGAAATTCTTTTTTTTTTTTTTAAGATTTTATTTATTTATTTGACAGGTAGGGTTACATACAGTGAGAGAAAGAGTCAGAGAGAAAGATCTTCCTTCTGTTGGTTCACTCTCCAAATGCCCGCAATGGCCAGAACTGTGCTGATCCGAAGCCAGGAGCCAAGTGCTTCTTCCTGGTCTCCCATGCGGGTACAGGGACCCAAGCACTTGGACCATCCTCTGCTGCCTTCCCAGGCCACAGCAGAGAGCTGGACTGGAAGAGGAGCAACTGGCACTAGAACCCAGTGCCCATATGGTAAGCTGGTGCCGCAGGCGGAGGATTAACCAAGTGAGCCATGGCGCCGGCCTTGACAACTAGGATGTTTTTAAGCTTTGGGTGTCCAGAAAATATTGTGAAATTTTATTATTAGGTGCATATTCATTTATGATTGGTATGTCTTTCTGACTAATTGAGGCTCTTACGTAATATCTCTTTATTTCAGAATGCTCCTTGATTTTTTTTTATTTTTTTTTCATTTTCAATTCCCTTTATATACAGAAGATCAGTTTAGTATATAGTAAGTAAAGATTTCAATAGTTTGCCCCCACATAGCAACACAAAGTGAAAAATACTGTTGGAGTACTAGTTGAAGCATTAAATCACAATGTATAGCACATAAGGACAGAGATCCTACATGATTTTTTTTAAAAAATTGATTAATTTTCTATGCAATTTCCAATTTAAAACCAAGTTTTTTTTATTTTCAATTATCTTTATATACAGAAGATCGATTCAGTATATACTAAGTAAAGATTTCATCAGTTTGCACCCACACAGAAACACAAAGTGTAAAAATACGGTTTCAGTACTAGTTATAGCATTACTTCACATTGGACAACACATTAAGGACAGATCCCACATGAGACATGAGACGTAAGTACACAGTGACTCCTGTTGTTGACTTAACAATTTGACACTCTTGTTTATGGCGTCAGGAATCTCCCTAGGCTCTAGTCATGAGTTGCCGAGGCCATGGAAGCCTTTAGGGTTCGCCGACTTCGATCTTATTCCGACAGGGTCATAGTCAAAGTGGAAGTTCTCTCCTCCCTTCAGAGAAAGGCACCTCCTTCTTTGATGGCCCCGTTCTTTCCACTGGGATCTCACTTGCAGAGATCTTTCATTTAGGTCTTCTTTTTATTTTTCCAGAGTGTCATGGCTTTCCAAGCCTAAAATACTCTCATGGGCTCTTGAGCCAGATCCGAATGCTTAAGGGCTGATTCTGAGGCCAGAGTGCTATTTAGGACATCTAGCATTCTATGAGTCTGCTGTGTCTCCCACTTCCCATATTGGATCATTCTCTCCCTTTTTGATTCTATCAGTTAATATTAGCAGACACTAGTCTTGTTTGTGTGATCCCTTTGACTCTTAGACTTATCAGTGTGATCAATTGTGAACTGAAGATGATCACTTGGACTAGTGAAATGGCATTGATACATGCCACCTTGATGGGATAGTATTGGAATCCCCTGGAACGTTTCTAACTCCATCATTTGGGACAAGTCTGATTGCAGAATGCTCCTTGTTTGAAGATTACTTTAATAGTCATATAGCCTCAGAAGCACTTTTATCTTTAGTATTCTCATGGTGTATATATCTGTTTAATATTTTTATTTTTGATCTATATGTTTCTTTATGGTCATATTGCTTCTCTTGTAGACAGGTGTTTGTGTCTATCTTTTCTATACAGTGAGACAGTCTCTTTGTGTGTTTGGCCAATTTTATTTAATATAGTTGTTGATATGATTGAGTTGGGTTTGATATTTACTATTTGTTTTCTATTTGTCCATGTGTCTTTGATTCCTCTGTTCCTTCTTTCCTGCCATTTTTTTTGAGTTGATTATTATTAGTCTTCTGGCTTATTTCATTTGCTTTTTAGCTATATCTCTTTTTTTCTTTGTAGTTACTTTGGGTATTATTAAATACATCTTTAACTTATTAAATTCAATTTAGAATTAATATTGTTCTACTCTAAAGTGTACAACTCTTAAAATTGTTTAACTTTATTTATCTTCTCTGTCTTTTGTGCTACTGTTGTTATATATTTTTCTCTAGAAATATTATTAACTTCACATTTCAATTTGTTTACACGTTTACTAACTTTCCAAGTGTTTAGATAATTCTATATTTGCATTGAGTCTATTTTATTTCTGTGTTTTATGCTACAGTGTGCCAGATTTCAAATGGCTGCAAATTCTAACAGACTTGAGGTAAGAGAACAGGGACAGATAAAACAATAGAATAAAGATCAACTGATAGGTTAGGTAATCTCTTTTAGAATCTATTTCTTTATCTGTCAAAGATTGTTATAAGTTAAATGCACTAACATTAGCCTATGTACTAGTTGGGAGTCAGTAAATGTAACTTTCCTTTCTCTTTCACAAAGTGAATTTTCAGACTTAGACATTTTTAATTAATATCAATGCAAATTATGCACTGTGAACAAAATAATAATGAGAAGCAAATGAAACACAGACAAACCAATTGGAAACTCAAGAAAAATATCAATTTCCACTTATCCCAAGTTGCATGGCACAAAGATATTTTTTAATTGAATACAATAAAATAATTACCAAAATTCCCCTTACCTTAATAGAATTGTTATTTTGTAGTTGTATTAACATGTCAATAAGTAATTCAGCTCCCAAATAGAATGGTAAAACGGAGATACAGAGGAAAGCATCCTGGCTAATAGGAAACGTTTTGTAAAGATCCATGGCCTGTTTAAGTAGGATCTGGAGCTCCTGAGTAAAGTTCCAAAAGGCCCGACAGCAGTTCTGAAGCAGAGTCCAATAGCCACCACGATGAGCAAGGACCTGAATCAAACACAACATTCAAATCATCCCAAAGTTCCCAAAACTGTGTATCTCTGAATGTCATCTTTCTGCAGATATTATATGTTAATAAAATAACTGATAGCATTTGTTATATACCACTAACATGTGCTAGATATTTCTATGTATTATCTCTTTTGATTCTAAGAGTAACTCCTTGGAATTAAGTATGCACTTATATTCTGCTCAATTTGCAGATAAGGAAAAGGAGAAATGGGGCTAACTTGCCCAATCAATTACATGATGAGCCAGGATTTGCATAACAGTTGTCTGCCCCATCCCTGCAAAAAAGAAAAACAAAAACAAAACCCATTGTCAAATCGCTGACAACACAGTAGGGAGCAAGAGAATCTGAGTCTGTCCTCCTGCTGCTTCAATTGATTAAAAGAAACTGACACTAGAAAAGTAGACAAATGAAAATATAATCTCAGAGACTAATAAGCTTCATAGAAACAAAAAAGAATCTGTGCCTTTTTACATGGGGTAGTCTGGAGAGAAGTCCTCTGGGGAGGTGACGTCTGAGAAGAGACCTGAATGTTGAATTGAACAAGTCACTTTAGGTTGGGGCGGGGCAGGAGGGGTGGAGGGTAGGAGCATTTGCAGCTCAGGCAACATGCTTAGTGATTTTTTAAAACAAAAAGAAAAAAGGTTTATTTATTTGAAAGGTAGAATGACAGAGAAAGAGGGAGAAACAGAGACAGAGAGAGAGCTCTTCCATCTACTGGTTCACTTCCCAAATATCCACTATAGCCAGGGCTGGGCCAGACCAAAGCCAGGAGCCAGGAACTCCGCCTGGTATCTCACATCCATGGCAGGGGCCCAAGGACTTGGGCCACTTTCCTCTGCTTTTCCATGCATACTAGCAAGGAGCCAGATGGAAAGTGGAGCAGCCCAGCACTCCAATATGGGATGCTGCCATCACAGGCTGCAGCTTAACCTGCTGTGCCACAACAGTGGCCCCTGCTTAGATCCTTCTAAGACCACAGAGGGAGTGGGCTGGAGAAAAACAAGAGTTAGAAGAGCAAGGTGAGCAAGAGCTAGCTTGCACAAGGCCTGAACCTGGCAGAAAGGAGGAGAGGACCCCGTGCTCATGGTCCTGAGGGAGGACAGTTTACTTTACATTTTAAAAAATCACTCGGTCCCTTCCATGTTCAACGTGGGAAGCTAAGTGTTCCTTTCACGTCTAGGAAGGATGGATTCCCCTCACCTCTTGGGAGATCTGAAGTGTATGCCCTTCATGCTTGGAGAAAAAGGAGGAGTGATTTCTATGTAGCTATAGTGATTCCAATTCACTCTGCCCTTCAAACAAATAAAATAAATCTTTAAAAAGAGAGAAGGATCACATTACCATTGCTCTCCTGCAGTATAAAAAGATTTTCATAAAATGGTCCAATAGACCCATGTTTGCTGCTCGATCCTTTTCTTTAGTACTAAGACCTGACAGAGAATCTGAGTCATAAATTGTTTGTGTCTTAGATACATTTTCTTCACTTGTTTTGTAATTAATAAATGCAGAAAATTCTTCAGCATCTACAGTACAAAAAAAATTAAGGTATAACATCATTACAAACACAAAATTAACTTCCAGAAAGTCCAGTAAGTGATTAGTATCAAATGTATAATTCAGAGAGTAAGTGCTACATGAATTTGGAAACAAGACAGGATTACCATGGGACAATGAATCAGGAAAGGTTTCTAGGGAAGAACACCAAGGGACCTGATGGGCAATGAGTTACACAGCACTTAAAATACCACTGTTAAAAATCTGTAGCAGTGGGTTTATAATACCATAATGATATTAGAAATAAATTTTGACTTATGAAATGAGTGGAATTCAGGATAGATTATTGGTTAGGAATTAAGTCCAGAATCCATCACTTTTGCAAGAAAGAAGTACAAAAATTAGTCAAGTTTGGCCATCATCAATAATGCACCCAGGTTGAGAGCCCTGTTCACCTCCAAGTCTCCACCTCCCCAAGCCAATCACCTGACCAAATAATAACACTTCTTGGTCCTGCCACCAGAATTTTATTACATTCATCCCACATTCTGTAAAAAAGGTACTGGTTATATATCTTAGAGCAAGAGTGGGCTGCCCTGAGCACAAAATCAACTATTATGATCTTTTTCATGACTGATACATCTAGTATGTTTGTCAAAACTTGTCTGGAAATTTACTAAAATACAACACCTGATACCAAGTCTTTATTTATCTTGAACTACTGGAGACTACCAATATATAACAAAAGAACTTTCTAGGGGCTGGTGCTGTGACATGGCAGGTAAAGCCAATATCTGTGATGCCAGCATCCCATATGGGCATCAGTTCAAGCTCTGGTTGCTCCACTTGCAATCCAGTACCCTGCTGATGTGCCTGGGAAAGCAGAAGATGGCCCAAGTGCATGGGCCCCTGCACCCACATGGAAGATCTGGAGGAAGTTCCTGGCTCCTGATTTAGGCTGGCCAAGCTTCAGCCATTGTAGCCACTCGGGGAATGAACCAGTAGATGGAAGATCTCTCTTTATATATGTCTATCTTTTTGTCTCTGTCACTCCCTGTAACTCTGCCTTTCACGTAATAAATAAATCTTTTTTAAAAAAAATAACTTTCTATTCTGTATCCTGATTTAGATTGAAACACAAAATAGATATTTCCAAATGTATATAACATAAAAATGGAGAAAATTTTTAAAATAGACCAAATAAGAATGCCCTATTAAAAAATTAAAATTCAATTAAATTGTTGTATCTCTGGGAAAGAGTACATGTACCCCTGCGAGTCCATGGTGTGTGTATGTGTGTGTGCATTAGTAGATAAAAATCTTCAGGCAATTTGATGGTAAATTAGCATATTTATTATACCTGATGGTAGGTTGGCCTTTCTTTTTTTAGCTGTAAGAAGGAAATCAAGCATTGCTTTGTAATTTTCTAAAGTTAACCTTCCTGTTGGTAACACTGTTCCTGAATTATACAGTGAGAATATATTAGGATCACATGATCGGAAACTGCAGGAGGAAAAAAAATCACATTAAAAGTCAATATAAGCCAAATTGAATTAAATCTATCGATAAAACCTATTTCTACTTTTAAAACATTTGTTGGTGGTTCTCAAATTTTGGATCATAAAGTATTTTGGTGCTTAATCAAATTTAAATATTTTATTATTAATTTTTCAACTGTAACTCTGCCCTTACAAAGTTCCTCAAAAGAGCCCTTGAAAAAGAGAATAATCCATACTCACTCTATGTACTCCGAAGCAATAATTTATGTCAACTGAAAACCACCTGATTTAAGCAGAACTCAATGAAGATACCTACCATATGGAACATGTGTCCATAACCATGTTACTTCCTTTTAAAAATGAAGTCTAGACAGTAAACAATCTTCCATTGCAAAATAAATAATAAAATACTGAATAAACTATTTTAATAAAAATCAGTTAGCACCAAGTTACCCTGACACAAATTTGGTCCTTGTCTTACTGTGCTACCAAGTGATCATGCATGAGTGGCCACATATGATTGGAAACTCAGAGAAGAATTCTTAGTGTTCAGAGAACAGGTAAGAAACCATACAGTCAGCGCCAGTTCAAGTCCCAGCTTCTCCACTTCTGATCCAGCTCCCTGCTAATGGCCCAAATGCTTCAGTCCTTGCCACCCAGTCAGAAGACCCAGATGAAACTTTTGGCTACTAGCTTCAGCCTGGCTCTACCCTGACCATGTGGCCTCTTGAGAGGGAACCACTGGATAAAAGACCTCTCTCTCTCTCTCTCTCTCTCTGCAGCTCTTTCAATTAAATGGAGAAGAGGAAGGGGGAGAAAAGAATTGATAGTAGTTCTCATCCATATGGTCTGAACCAGTTTCCTTGATACAGCTTCACAATTAGGTCTCTGCCATGCTAACTGCTTCTTTAATGCCAGTTCGCTCTAGTCCACATAAGTAAGGGATCCAACCAGAGCAATTCTGTAAAGGTTCAGCCTGCCAGTGATTTTATCCAAAGCTCTGGAGAAACAGAAATTGGGACAAGTTCATTATGTATTTCAATCTGCATTTTGTTTCCTCCACTGTAGTGCTGAAATAAATACCCCCTTAATTCATATCTTTTCTGAGTCTTTCTTCCCTCCAGTCCATTTGATATGTTGCTGCCAGAGGAATTTCTTATCACGGCCCTCCTCTTCCTTAGAAGCTCTCAGTAATCTCCCACTGTGTATAAAATAAAGCTCAGATTTGACAGACCCTCCGTGATCTGGTAGCAACTTACTTTTCTGATTATTTCACACCACTCTCATATGCCCTAGACTCCAGTTACACTATTTGGGGTTCCCATCCTGCATTTCTTTCCTAGGCTCTGAGTTGTGTACTTCTCTTATCAAAAAATGCCTATTACTCAGCTGGGCATTTGACCCAGCAGTTAAATTGCCAGTTGGGATGTCTACATCCCATATCAGAGCACCTAGGTTCAAGCCCCAGCTCTGCTCCCAGGTCTAGATTCCTGCAAATGTGTACCCTGGAGGCGGCAGGTGATGGCTCAAATAGTTGGTCCCTGCCATGCATGCAGGAGACCTGAATTGAGTTCCCACCTCTCAGCTTGGGACACCAGTAGGCAATTGTAGATGTTTGGGGAGTAAGCAAATGGATGGGAGATCTCTTATGTTTCTCCCTCTGTTGCAGTCTCTGTCTCTCTCTCAATCCCTCTGACTCTCAAATAAATTAAATAAATAATTTTAAAAGAATATCTACTTCCATATCTGTACACTTCTAAACCCTGCCTATCCATTAAAACCAAATCCTAACGGCCCTCCCAATGAAAGCTTTCCTGTTCATTCTAAACAGACACAAATGCCTATTATTCCTTCCAGGAACAAAGAAGACTCTAGTGTATGAGTACTTAACCTTCTACAATTAATTACTGCTCTTTGTGAACATTTGTGTACTCTATAACACTCTAACTTGTATATCCTGTTCGTCTTTGCATACCCATAACACCTGGCTCAGTGCCATGGAAAAATGAAATGAAAAGATAGGTTTATTTTAGTGTAAAACATTTTAAAATTCATGTATAGTTTTTTCATAATACACATTTTTATGAACTTTTTGAAGACCTCTTTTAGAGAACAGGAACTCCACAAGTATTTTTGAATGATGACTATATCAGCTTTTTAATGGTTTCACAGCATTCCATATTGTGATCTTCGAATATATCTCCCACAACACTTAGTCAAAAACACTCAGTAAGAGCTCAAAACAGCCTGTTGAATTAATGATGAAAGCTTACATTACATGAGAAAATATGATCTCCGTTTATATAAGGCTTAACATATACCTCTAAATGAATTAGAGATGTACCTAATGCCTACTAATAGCTACAGTTATAAAATTCATGTTAAGTTTCTCTTGGAATTATACTTTACCCTTGTACTGAAGGCTGGAGTAACAAATACATTAAAAACATACAAATACGAGTACTTCTAAGCACTTACATGCAGCGCTTGTTGGGAAAAAAGTCTGAGATAAGAAATTAAGAAATACACCAATGACAAGTATAAACACAGAGGTACTCTGGAAACCTCCTTAAGTTGTGAACAACATGGTAGCCCTGAACATACAAATACAACCCATGTTCATGGGACTAAAAATATATTATGTGTTGCCATACCTGACTGTTGCATGTGAGGTGCCAGATTTTGTCTTTGGATGCTCCTTTAGCTTTTGTAGAAGCAGGTTAAAGTGCGTGCTTGCCAGATTCAGGTTCATCTGAGCTCTCCAGGGCATCTCCTCAAGAAATACCTGATGAAACCTCTTTCTTTGAATATAATTTAATATTATAGGATTCAAGTAATGTGTCAGGCATCGATATGCTATTTTTCTAACATCAGTTCTCTTATTTCTGCCAAGGGATAAAGATGTTTCAAAATTACAGAAAAACTTGCAGATATTTAATAAAAAAGAATGATTCCAATCTGTACAAAATGCATTATGAAGTCACTTGACTGCCCTTATGCAAATGTTTCTGGCTCATTTATCACTTCCTCAGTGCTAAATGTGAAATAGGACAGCAACGCAAGAACAAGGACTAGCATCAGAGACAGACACTACACATAGCCTTTCACTCTCTGTGATGTCTGTGTCCAGCAACGCAAGAACAAGGACTAGCATCAGAGACAGACACTACACATAGCCTTTCACTCTCTGTGATGTCTGTGTCCTCATCGCACACCAAACCAAGCTTTCCCTTTCCATAAAATCTGCTGAGATTACACAATTAAATTATGACATAATGTTCACATCCATCAACTAACTTCAGTATTAAACAAGAAAATCACTTCTCTGGATTGGTCCTTAAGGAAAAAAACAAGAAAGCAAAATTTTGTCTAACATTCAGTAGACTCCAGAGGAAATAAAACATCAGTTGAATATAGATGAAATAACTTCATAAATGCAAATTCCATATGCTCCAGAAAAAAGTAATTAAATTTTAACAAACTGTTCAGATATTAAGTATAACATATACTCAATTTTTAAGAAATCCTATCAAAAGTCAAAGTAGCTCAATTATTTCTATAATCACACAGTTGTTTATAGAGCATAATTTCCTTTCATCAAAACACTTCTGTCATATTTTTTAACCGTTGGAAGGGTCATGGCCTAGCTGGTCAGTCCTATTGTATTTGATTTATTTGAGAGAAGTGAAAAGATAAAAAAAAAAAAAAATCCCAGCAGGAAGTTAAAGCACCTTGCTCACTTACATGGATATGGCTCTGATTCTTAATGAACACACACTGAGAAGAAAACAGAAAAGGGAGATGAAGGGAAGGAAGACAGATTTGTAGCCAAGTAGACATTTGAGGAAGAAAAGAAGGCAGGAAGCTTCTTTTTGACTTGTAGTTTTTACCTTCAGTTCTAAGTATTCTGTATTTTGCTGATTTCCTTTTAATTCAAAGGTTTGTTTTTAGCAATATGTTACTTGGTTTCCCAACAAAGATGAATCTTTTTAATAACTACCATAAAAGTTATAATTTCCAACATAAAAGTGAGGTCAAGAAGTATTGGTGGGTGTGTCTTCCCCCACCATTAAGACTGAGAGAGTCAGGGAGATCAGCAAGAGGACAGATTTCCTCTGGGTATCTTGAGAAGGTACTGATAGATCCCCCAAGAGGCTTGGAAAGAAGCAACCAGCCATTCTGCAAAGGGTTTAGAATGCCTCCATTTCCATCACCAAAGCAGCTCTTACTATTTAGGTCTGTGTCTCCAGAAGCAAAAGATGGAGGCATTTCACAGTTGTTGGCAAGCACTCCTGTGGTCTCCTGTTTTGAGTGCTGGTTGGTCAATGATGGGTAAGATCCCCTGGGGGACAACCTATGACAGGCACAGCTGCATATGGAGACCACATGGAAATGGGGTCAACAATGGTATGGCCAAGAATTATGCCTCCTATTGCTCAAAAATAAACAAAAAGGGGGAAATGTGGTGGAATGAGAAGGTGAAAAGGTCGTGCCAAGATGACTGCTGACAACAGAAACTGCCTGGCAACAGGCCATAATTGGATAGTTTTGGAAACCACATGACAACAGGCTGTGATTGGATGGTTTCAGAAACTGCCTGGCAACAGAGCCTGACTGTCAACAGGCTGTGATTGGATGGCTTTGGAAACTGCCTGGCAACAGGCTCTGATTGGTTAGGGCATAGACCACCCCTCGACCAGATTGGCTGCCTTGGCTATACAAGCAGCTATAGCAACTGAAATAAACGAGTCTGCAGGCTGCTTGCCGCAGGCCTGTTTTCACCCAACTCCCAGGGTCTGTGTGCTGACTGCGTACCTCTTGCCCCCACCACGCTCCTCCTCTCAGAAACTAATCCACCACAATACCAGAAGCAAAAGATGGAGGCATTTTTACAGTTGTTGGCTAGTTGTGACACTTTTTTCTGAAAAATTTTGAATCTACCCCCCAAAATCTCAAAATTATATGAGGTCAGCACATAAAAGTAAGAAAAAGAGTAACTGAATTAACCAAAAGATGGAAGGTAGGTACTCAAGAGAAATGAAAAGTTGCGTACACCAAAAATGGAACATGAATGAGTACTACTCATAATAGTCAAAAAATGGAAGCAACCCGGCCGGCGCTGTGGCTCAACAGGCTAATCCTCCACCTTGTGGCGCCGGCACACCGGGTTCTAGTCCCGGTCGGGGCGCCGGATTCTGTCCCGGTTGCCCCTCTTCCAGGCCAGCCCTCTGCTGTGGCCCAGGAGTGCAGTGGAGGATGGCCCAGGTGCTTCGGCCCTGCACCCCATGGGAGACCAGGAAAAAGCACCTAGCACCTGGCTCCTGCCATCGGATGAGCACAGTGTGCCGGCCGCAGCGCGCCGACCGCGGCAGCCATTGGAGGGTGAACCAACGGCAAAGGAAGACCTTTCTGTCTCTCTCTCTCTCAGAGTCCACTCTGCCTGTCCAAAAAAAAAGATCTCTCTTTCACTCTTGCTCTCGTTCTCTATCTGTATGTGTGTGTGTGTGTGTATGTAACTGCCCTTCAAATAAATAAATATTTTTGAAGATAGGAAGTAAAGAATATAAAAGTAAAAAAGTAATGGCAAAAATCCATGCAATAGAAGGGATCAACAATGATAACATCTGGTTCTTCAAAGACTAAAAAATAAACCACCTCTCGTAGGTCAAACTGCAAAACGATGAGAGGACAGAAATTGAAGAAGAATGTAACCAGTATGCAATTACAGATATAACAATTTCAAAAGATAATGAGAGTAAAATAGCTTTTATGAATAAATTTAAAAACAGGTTAAAATGGACAATTTCTTAGAAAATAATTCATCAAAAGACTAAAAAATTCACAAACTCAGATATATAGTCTATCTTAAAGAAATTGAATCAATAGATAAAAATATCTATGTGTATGCACTTGTTTTTTACCACTCTTCCTTAGACAAAGCTCCTAAAATCTTCCTAATTTCCAAAGTGATAGAAAAATTTTTGTAATTCACAGAAAGTCCCTCAGAATATACCTGAATCTATGCTATTGAGGCGACCCAGGATGAAGACAGGTCACTGTAAAGTTCAAACACATGATTAGAGTCAGGAACTCTGACTCATCTCCAAACCACGGAGAGGAGAGTGGCTGAAAACTGGGTTCTAACATTCTTAAAGATTTATTTACTTATTTGAAAGGCAGAGTTGCAAAAAGAGAGTGTTAGACAGAGAGATTAAAAAAAAAAAAGTCCTTTCATCTTCTGGTTGACTCCCTAAATGGTTGCAATGGCCAATGCTGCACCAGGCCAAAACCAAGAGCCTGGAACTCTATCCAGGTGTCTCACATGGGAGGTAGGGGCCCAAGCACTTGGGCCATCTCATGCTGCTTTCCCAGGCACATTAGTAAGATCAGAAGCAGAGCAGCCAGGACTTCAACTGGGTCTCCAATACGGAATTCCAGCATTGCAAGCAGTGGCTTAACTCACTATGCCACAAAATTGGCCCCCCATTCTAAAAATTATCAAACAAGGTTCAGAGAGCGTCCACATTGCCAAAGGCAAACACAAGCCAGGAGAGGTCACAACTCAATCCTACAGGAACAGAAGCTCCTGTGCTCTGGAACTCTCTGGACCTTGCCCTATATACCTCTTGATCTGCCTTCTCATTTTTTCCAGTTATAATAATCCAGTGAATACAAGTGTTTCCCTGGTTTTTGAAATTATACAGATGAAAAACAGAAAAGTGGTTGCCAGAGATTCAGAGGCATAGAAAAAGGGAGAAGGCTATGACTACAAAAAGGTAGCATAATCAGCCTGGGATCTGGGTAGGGTGCAGATCTTTGGGACAGAATTGTACCTTATCTTGACTATGATGATGGTCCCATGAGTGCTACAAATTACACAGAACTAAATACACACACACACACACACACACACACACACACGTCTGCATCTAAAATTGCTGTAATCTGAATAAGACCAGTGGATTATACCAAGATGAATTCAAGTCCTATCGCTGCTTCCAACTCTAGCTATCTGCTAATGTGCACCCTGGGAGGCAGCAGACAATGGCTCAAGTAATTCAATCCCTTCCACCCAATGGGAGAACTGGAGTAAGTTCCTGGCTGGCTCGTGGCTTTGACCTGGCCCAGCCCAGTTGTTGCAGGCATTTGGAGGGTGAACCAATGGATCTGAGCACATACTAACTCACTCACTCTTTACTCTGTTTCTGTGCCTTTCAAATAAAAATGTTTTAAAAAATAAATAAAACTATTATATGATCCAGCCCCACTACTGGGTACACATCCAAAGGAAATGAAGTCCATTATAGCAAAGACATACCTGCACTTCCAAGTTTATTGCAGCACTATTCACAATAGTTAAGATTTAGAAAGAAGCTAGAAGTACATCAATGGATGACTGAATAAAGAAAATGTGGGGAAAATACATAATGGGATATTATTCAGTCATAAAAAATAATGAAATCCTGTCATTTGTGGCAACACAGATGGAACTGAAGAATATCATATTAAGTGAAATAAGCCAAGGAAAGAAAGAAAAATAATACCCATGTTCTCCCTTATGTGGAACAAAAACCACTGAAGAAGAGTATAGAGTAGTGGTCATTAGAGACCAGGAGGGGAGGAGGGAAAGGGAATAGAGAGGTGCTGGGAAACAAATACAAAGATGCAGTCAGATAGGAGGAATTAAGTAGTCTGCAGCACAATAAGGTGCCTGTCACCTATACCAATTTATGATGTACTTCAAAATAACTAAAAATTCTGAAGGCTCCCAACATGCAGAAATGACTAATGCTTATTGCCCAGATTTGATCATTATACATTGAATACAGGTACCAAAGGATGATACTGGACCCCCATAAAGATGTACAAATACTATATGTCAATTAAAAATGTTAAAGTGGATACTAGGTCCAGTGATAATTGAAACAAGTCTGCCAGCTTGGTTCTGACCACCCTTTCTAAACTGTTGCTGCCGCTAATAATGCTAATGCCAATCACTCAATGGCATATCATCCTTTTCATTTACTTCATAAAAGTAACCACATTTCAAGCTGTTTTTCTTATGTGTGTGTTTACTTGTTGACTGTGACCCTTCATTAGCACGTAACTTCCTTTAGGGCAGTGATTTTAACTGTCTGGCTCATCAGTACTCTACATAATGCCTGACACATAGGATCTCTCATGTAAACTAGTTGAATTAATCGATTAGTACCTTTCATGCTCCGGCATTTCAAAAAGTACTGGATTTTTGGCAAAAAATTCCTTGATAGTATCCCTCTTTTTCTGTCTTCTTTTCGGTTTCATATCTACATTCTTAACAAAGGAGATAGCAAAAATGTCACAAATTAAATAAATTTAAACTTGGAACATAAAAGTGTAATCTACTCATAATGCTTATCACTTGATACTGAAATAGTTAGTTTCTTTATATAGCTCAATGAAAATTGTTATTAAAAGTAATGGAAGTACCCCCATAGACAAACAAATTCCAATTAAAAGGAGTGAAATGAACATTTTGAGATTTGACGATTGTTTACAGCCCTTGTTTCTACTGTTGAGGAACAGCAGTTTTTGGTCTTCATACTACTTGTTGAACTCTTTATTTAGTAGGGTTAATCTTATGAGTATAAAGTAAACTGAAAATAGATCTTTGTAAAAACTAAGAGTGGGAATAAGAAAGTGAGGAGGAAGAAGGACGGGAGCGTGGGCTGGAGGGAGGGTTGGGTGGAAAGAATCACTATGTTCCTAAATCTGTATTTATGAAAAGTATTAAATTTATATACCTTAAATAAAATTTAAAAAAATAATTGAAGAAAACAATAAAAAGTCAACATAGGGGCTGGCACTGTGACATAGCAGGTTCACAGCTGCTGCCTGCAACGCTGGCATCCAATATGGGAGTCAGTCCATGACCCAGCTGCTCCATTTCCAATCCAGCTCCCTGCTAATGCGTCTGAGAAGTCAGTGGAGGTCAGCCCAAGTGCTTAAGCCTCTGCCACCCATGTGGGAGACCTGTTTGAAGCTTCTGATTCCTGGCTTCAGCCTCTCTCAACCCTAGCCATTGTGGCCATTTGGGGAGTGAACCAGTAGATGGAAGGCCTGTGTATCTCTCTTTTTCTCTCTCTCTCTCTCTGTAACTCTGCCTTTCAAATAAATAAAACAAATCTTTTTTAAAGTCAACATAAAATTATAATGTGTAAAATAATATCCTTCTGATTGATCATAAATTAAAAAGTAGCCAATCATATCTAGATACTTGGATCTCTTAATGTCATTAGCTTAAAAATCAAAACTTGTAAGAAACTTACTCTTCCAATTTCCATTACTGCAGCTTTGAACTTCTTGAAAGGTTTCTTTGCCTTTTTAGAAACAGCATTTTCCTTATGTTTTACTCTTTTGGCTCCAAGGAGGGTCTCATTCCTCCTAATGCAAGAAGATAAGGTCAGTCAAAAAGACCTGTAAAACTTTCCAAAAACATACCAAAATTATAAATCTGTAATGAATGTTATCACTAAAATTATGCAAAGGACAACATCCAAAACTGCTGTGTCTCATAAATAAATTTTCACCTTGCAAAAGTAATACCAATCGTGCCACAAAATAAATGCAACAAGGCCTGATGCATCTCTAGGACAAGGAGGAAGAGCTGAAGGCATGATATTGGTGGAACACAACTGGACTAAGAATACAGTAACATGGATACTCCTCTTTACCCCTGAGAGGAAAACTGCAGAGGAGTGACCCTAGATAAGCTTCCCTGCTTCCAACAGATTTCAATCTCTTGGGTTCCATCTTGTGCAAGCTCCTAGCCCCTCCTGCTTCTGAATACCAACAGCTAAGCATTTTAGATAGCTGCTAAACTTTCTCTCTTCACCAGCAGGGGGTCTTAACTCTTAACCTTATTTTCTTAATTATGGACTCTGGTGATAATCCCACCATCCTTTCCAAATACTGTGAAGGCTCTCACTAGCCCTCTATTGATACTTATCACCCATTTTTCCTAAAAGGTATATATTTTCTGGAATACGTTCTTTTGGTAAGAACTGGTCAATTACAGCAAAGCCATGCTTCAACATAATCAATGGGATCCAAAAATCTAAGTGTGAAAATGTAGAGCCGCAGGGCCAGCGCTGTGGCATATGGGTAAAGCCGGCATCCCATGTGGGCGCTGGTTCCATTCTTGGCTGCTCTACTTCTGATACAGCTCTCTGCTACAACCTGGGAAAGCAGTGGAAGATGGCCCCAGTCCTGGAGCCCCCGTACCCATGAGGGAAACCCAGAGGAGGCTCCTGGCTCCTGGCTTTGGGTCAGCACAGCTCCAGCTGTTGTGGCCATCTGGGGAGTGAACCAGCGGATGGAAGACCTCTCTCTTTCTCTCTCTGCTTCTCTGTAACTCAAATAAATAAATTAATTTAAAATAAATAAATTAATTAAAAAAAAAAAAAGTAGAGTCACTTCCATACAATGCTAATGAAATGACTGGGTAAGTTCCAGGGGTTGGGAGACACCATGTGATCCAAATCTGCCTTGGTCCCTGTGGTAGGTGACCACTCACTTCAATTTTGACAAAGATGATCCAGGATCCTGTGGTTGGCTGGGTTTCCAACCCACCTGCAGCCATTCTAAGAACCTCTCAGTTAGGTGACATCTATCTTGGCAAATATTTTGTCTGCCTAAACTAGAAAGCTTGGGGACTTCGGGATCTATCTTTCACAACTTGGCATCCTGAGACTGATTGTTGACCCTTTTCCCACAAGCTTGGTCTGTTCTCTACATCCTCTGTCTCTCAAACCACCAAATGCTTAATGATCCCTATGTTATTTCAGAAAAAAAGATGGGAAGGAGAGGAGGTCATGGATGTGTTATTTGAGCTAATATTTTTCCAGCCTGCTCAAGTGTCTCCACCTCTCAAAGAACCTTCATCCACCAAATAAATTAAACTCAACTTCTTGACCTCTTCACAGGTCTGTGAAGCTCAGACTGCTTTTTATATTGTTTATAGTGTATTGACAATTATTTTTGTTTTCATTCATTCAATGTTACTGATCTTTTATTTTGTAGCTTATTCATTGTTTTGACTATTTATATTTGTACATGTTTCTAGGTCATTGGGTCCCGATGGATGTCTGCCTATTATTTCCCAAGTACTGCTCTGTTATATCTTATCTGATGATACAAATCCCTATTTTTTGCTTTTTTTCCAAATAATTTCCATTTTTCCAGCCTATTCTGCATAGAATAATTTGACTGGAATTTTAACTGGAATTTCATTAAGCCAACAAATTCATTTTAAGATAATAGAAATCTTTATAATATTCTATCCAACAAGTATTGTACTATTTGTTCGTTCATTCAAGTGCTTTTAAAAAATACATTAGTAAAGATGTTCAGTCTTCTTCATATAAATCTATGTTGCCTCACAATTCCTAATAAACTTAATCTTGAACTCCATAGAAATTGGATCTTTTTCTATTAAGCTTTCTAGTTAGCATAAGGTGGTTATTAATTTTGCATCTGACTGTTCTATAATACCATGCAATAAATAACCAACTATTACTAATGCTAATGGTTTTCAGTTCATTATCTTTAGCTTGTTAAGTTAAAAAATAATCATTTGTAAAATCCCTATTTTCAGATTTCATTGTCGAATTATCTTAGTAAACATTTTGAGATCCTGTTATGTTATAATCATCTTCTAGGTTCCATTTCCTATCTTAATGCACTGGAAAGAACTTTCAGAACAACGTTAAATAACAGAAGAAATAACAGCTTTCCTTGTTGTCAAACTTTTTTTAACAGAGAAAAAAATTATTCTACATATTTGCCAGGAAATGATTGCTGAATTTCATTGTGTGACTTTTTAACACCTACTGGAAGCCCCTTTGTAATAATCACATTTCACAAATAATCACAGATCTACTATATTTGCACTGAGAATAAAATCCACATTTTCACTGCTGGACTTAAATGTAAGATGTGATTTTGGATTTTTGCTTTTATATACTGCTAAGTAAGATTGATCCCATAATTTCCCAATTTTTTATTTTCTTTTTCTGAGATTCTGTTATCAAAGCCTGTTGTGATAAATTTACCAGGAAAGTTTATACTCATGATCTAAAATAGTTTTACGAAAAACAAAATTTATTCTTTCAAGATATGAGAGAATTAGAGAATTATCCTAAATACTATTTTGGTCAATTTCCATTTTTAAAATTTTTCCAAATAATCACCATTTTTCAAGTAGATTTTTTAAATTTACTATTATTAATTTGTACATACTATTATCTAATTTTTGCTTAACCACTTCCAAATTTATGATTACTTTCTCTTTGAGTTACTAGTATCCAGAAATTTACCTAATTTATTCATAAAACAACCAGATTTAGTTACTATAAATTGGACAGAGAGAGAAATATTCCATCTGCCGGTTTACTTCCCAAACAGCCCCAACAGCCAGGGCTGCTCCAGGCCTAAGCCAGGAGCCAGGAGCTTCTTGCAGGCCTCCCACGTGGATGGCAGGGTACCAAGTACTTGAGCCATTTTCTGCTGCTTCCCCAGGCACATCAGGAGGGACCTGAATTGGAGTGGAGCAGCCAGAACTCCAACCAGCGCCCTTATGGAATGCTGATACTGCAAACAGTGGTTTAGCCCGCTGTGCCACAGCACCTGACCCTAAATTGGACTGTTTTAAACCCAACTTACAATTAATTAATTTCAAATTTTATTTATAGTTTCTTCTTCCTTTTTTTTTAATTTGCTATGTTATTTTTCCAGTCTTTTGAGTTCAAACAAAACTCATTTAACTTTATTTTTCTTATTTAGTAAGAGAAGCTTCAGCAGTTAAGAATTTGTCTCTAACTGCTGCTTTGGGTACATTTGAAATGTGGGGTTTCCCACTGTTACTATTTTTAAAAGGATCTACAGCTTTTAGTAAGATTTATTTTCTGATCAAGTAATTACATATGCTAAGAATTTATTTTGTTATAAAATTTCAGTTTTATTGACATGCAAGCTTTATTTTATAGCTTAAGTTTACTTAAAAGAGTGTTCTAAAGAGTGTTTAGTCTCATTGGGCTATATACATATTAATCTCATTAATTTTATTAATTATATCTTCTGGGTCCTTTTTGTTTTGATCTTTTTAAATGTGAGATATTAAACTTGCCCAGTACTATTATGTTCCCGCTGAATTAGCCTTCCTTTCAGCAATTTCCACACACTTTGGCTTTCTTGTTGAATTCAACATGAAAGTTCACTGTGACTTATAAATAGTATTGAAAGACTTATCCACTTTGCATGTCAAAAGTTAACATTGAAAATAAGTGATGTCAGATGTTATTCCTTAAATATTATCAGGACAACTGATAGACTGGGGAAAAAACTAATACCAAAGTAAATAGCATATATATTAAAACTTTAAATACAAACCATGAAATCGGAAGAAAATACAGATGCAGTTGGTCTGTTCCAATATGAGAAAATTCCTCTGTGCCAAAACAAACTGGGCATATGAACAAAACCAGAAAATAGACATTCCTACCAACGTAGAAATCAGAGTACTGCATCTGCATCTCCTCCTCTACCCTTTCACCTGGTGCGGAGTGCTGTGAAACACATGCTCAGTCTTGAAACGTGAACTTACTCCTTTTGTTTCAACCTGCCCCGTCTCCACCTTGAAGTCTTGTGTTACACCACTGTTTGCTGCTTTCAAGCCACTTATTCTATCTTCCCTTGCAGAATATCTATTCTTCCTAGCTGCATTTCCATATTCAGCTCTCCAAATTTCCCTACACACCAAAAATGTCTTCTGATTTTCTTTGGTATCAAAACTGCTACTTAAAGCTTCTAAACATCTAATTTTGTTGGTTTTTTTTTTTTTTTTTGTAATAGAGATCTAATTCTGACCAATTATCTTATTATCAAGGCCTGTTTCATTAAGTAAAAGTAATGTCCTCTCTTTTTTTTTTTTTTTTTTTTTTTTGACAGGCAGAGTTAGACAGTGAGAGAGAGAGAGAGACAGAGAGAAAGGTCTTCCTTTTGCCATTGGTTCACCCCCCAAATGGCTGCTATGGCCAGCATGCTATGCCGATCCGAAGCCAGGAGCCATGTGCTTTTCCTGGTCTCCCACACAAGTGAGGGCCCAAGCACTTGGGCCATCCTCCACTGCCTTCCCAGGCCACAGCAGAGAGCTGAACTAGAATAGGAGCAACTGGGACAGAATCCAGCGCTCTGACCAGGACTAGAACTTGGGGTGCCGGCGCCGCAGGCGGTGGATTAGCCTACTGAGCCATGGCACCGGCCAATGTCCAACCAATGTCCTCTTTTTCTATGTCTTGAAAATATGAGGTACATACGTATCTCCCAAGCTATTGTTCTGATAAATGAAACACTTCTTTTAGGAAGATTATCTTCCTGTGCATTTTGAAGGAAATGTTTCTCTTCTCTTTTGCTGTCATTTTAAAAATAGATATCATGATCTCATGTTACTGATGTTCACTTTTATTGAAATGGGATGTATCTATGCTCAGCGGTTAAAGCAAAGCCCAGTTGTCATCTGTCAGAAGAAAAGTTGGATTCATTTAGCATTTCTCATAACTGGCATGGGACATTATTATTCAGGCTTAGACAATGAGAGAGACAGAATTGCTACTTCTATTTGAGGAACTCTTGATTCGCATATACAAATAGAAATCCAAGGTATGACTCTACTCATTACTACAGAGGAATTAAGAGCGCATGAGGGACTGGTGCTGTGGTGTAGCAGGTAAAGCCACCGCCTGCAGTGCCGGCATCCCATATGGCTGCCAGTTTGAGTCCCTGCTGCTCCACTTCCAATCCAGCTCTCTGCTATGGCCTGGGAAAGCAGTGGAAGGTGAACCAAGTGTGTGGGCCCTTATACCATGTGGGAGACCCAGAAGAAGCTCCAGGCTCCTCCCTTCAAATCGGCACAACTCTGGCCATTGCAGCCATTTGGGGAGTGAACCAGCAGATGGAAGACCTTTCTCTCTCTCTCTGCCTGTGCCTCTCTATAACTCTGTCTTTCAAATAAATAAATAAATCTTTAAAAACAAACAAAAAAGAGCACATGAAAAATGAAAAGTGACCCAAACTGGGCCCAAAATCCTGTGTGAAAAAGAGACAATGGCCTTGAGATGCTATTATCTACCCCATCTATGCTTATTTCTTAGACTTAGTTACATATTATGTTTACTTTTGTTTATTCATTCATTTATACACAGGTGGTTTTCTAAAGTTTATTTTTAACTTATTTGAAAGGCAGAGAAACAGAGATTTTCCATCTGCTGGTTCACTCCTCCAGATGTCAGCAACAGCTGGGACTGGGTCAGGCCAAAGCCAGGAGCCCAGAAACCCATGGGTTTCCTGAGAGAGTGGCAGGGACCCATCTACTTGAGCCGTCATCACCTGCTGCCTCCCAGAGTACACATTAGCAGGAAGCGGGATCAAAGTGAAACCAGGAGTTGCACCTAGGCACCCAGCAGTCATCTCAGGCACACCTCAACCCTTTTTACACAATTATTTGGGAGCAAGTGAGAGAATGCTCCTATTCACTAGTTTTGATACCCAAGTGCACACAATGAGCTGGCTTTGGGCCAGGCTGAAACCTGAAGCCAAAAATTCAATCTAGTTCTCCCACATGGGTGGTAGAAACCCAATTACTTGAGCCATCACCACTGCCTCCCACGGTGTGCAGTAACAGGAAGCTGGAGTCAGAAGGCATCAAATCCAGGCACGCCTATGCGGGATGCAGATGTCTTAACCTGTATTTTAACCACTAGGCCAATACCTGCCCCCAGGTGGTGGTTTTAACTGCATTTACTCCACACTCTTTATGTATCTTAAAATAACATGTTACTTTCTAATAACTGTTAACACATGTTAAACTGACAATACAAGTACCTTTTCAAAAATTCTTGGACAGGAATTGTTATCTCTACCACAAGGTGAAATTTTTCTTCATTCATGCATTTTAGCATAACTTGTGTAAAGAATTCCAAGAATCTAGGTCTCTGTTTAAATTTCATAACTGTGAGAAAAAGGAAGTTCATATATATTTACTAATACATTTACTGGAACTGAAAGATTACTAGAGATAATAGTCATTTTGTCAAATAAACAAGTTTTTTAATCTGCTTTTTAGATTTTACACTTTTAAAAAGATCTATGAGTAAATGTTCTTTCTCTAAGACCAAGTAATTCTTTACAGTCTCTATTTCTTTTATTTTCCAAATATCTCAGTGTTGAGAAAGATTTCATTAAAGCTGCTTCTAACATATGACTAACTGGGAGTGGCGGGGGAGAATTACTGATTATTATAATTAGTTATAATTTTTATTATATTTCACTCTGAGCTAAGCAATAATGTTGCTATCTCTTCTATTTCTTCTTAGCAAATCACTAATATAATTTTCAAAGTTTTTGTAATTTTCATAATCACATCATTCACTACCAAAATAAACCACTATCAAGGCTCTCACTTTCCAGGCTTTAAATCAGTTTCCTATTCATGTGTCTTTTATTACCTAATCATCATGATTCTGCATTATTAAGAATGGTTTAAGAACCCAAAACATTCTGCCTAGAACCAGTGAAATCTCGAAGTAGACCACAGAAACACCCCAGAGGAGAAGCTGATGTCCAGGGAGCGCAGAATGATGACCACGGACAGGCTGAGGTCGCCTACCTTCCCTCACAGCACCTTTGACTGACCAGTTCAAAACCACCGGGTAGAGAAATACAGGGTCTTCTGCTCCCGAGAGCTCCGCAGCGATGTCTAGGATGTGAAAAGTGCGTGAGTTTCAGGTTCTGCTTAACGTGGACAGCCAAAAACAAACATTTCTTGGAAGGAATGGAAAATGGGAAACTACTCAATGTTTCTTTCTGAATTATGTGCCTTGAAACATCAGTTATAAGCTCCTGGCTCCTGGCTTCAGCCTACCCAAGGCTGGCCATTACGGCCATTTGGAGAGTGAATTAGTGGATAGAAGACTCACTCTCTCTCCCTCCCCCTAACTCTGTCTTTCAGAATCAATAACTCTTTGAAAAAAAAAAGAAATATTAGTTACATCATTATAGTTTAGAGATTAAGAAGAAAACAATAATCACAATCGTTTTCTTGCAATTTTTCCCATAAAAGCTGGCTGTCACCAAACAGAGCTTCAAAGGCATCATTGTCTGTAATTCAACAACTGTTATTTATTAGCAAACTGCAGACTTAGAAACCTACCAATTATGTCAACTCCATTTTAACAAAATTATCTTTTAAAAGATGGTAAAGTATAGCACAACCATGACACCAGACTGTCTGTTAAAATTCTGACTCTGACACTTTCCTGTTAGAAAGTTTTTGGGGGCCGGCACTGTGGCATAGCAGGTTAAAGCCCTGGCCTGCAGTGTTGGTGTCTCATATGGGTGCTGGTTCAAGTCCCAGCTGCTCCACTTCTGATCCAGCTGTCTGCTATGGCCTGGGAAAGCAGTGGAAGATGGCTTAAGTCCCTGGACCTGAGTGGGAGACCTGGAAGACGCTCCAGGCTCCTGGCTTCAGATCAGCTCAGCTCTGGTTGTTGCGGCCATTTGGGAAGCAAACAAGCAGATAGAAGACCTTTCTCTCTCTCTCTCTGGCTCTACCTCTCTCTGTAACTCTGTTTTTCAAAATAAATAAATCTTTTTTTTTTTTACAGGCAAAGTTAGACAGTAAGAGAGAGAGACAGAGAGAAAGGTCTTCCTTCCATTGGTTCACTCCCAGAATGGCTGCTTTGGCAGGCACACAGTGCCGATCCGAAGCCAAGAGCCAGGTGCTTCTTCCTGGTCTCCCATGCAAGTGAGGGCCCAAGCACATGGGCCATCCTCCACTGCACTCCCGGGCCACAGCAGAGAGCTGGACTGGAAGAAGGGCAACCAGGACAGAATACAGCACCCCGACCGAGACTAGCACCCAGTGTGCCGGCACCACAGGTGGAGGATTAGCCTAATGAGCCGCAGCGCCGGCCTAAAATAAATCTTTAAAAAAAGAAGTTTTGGGCCGGCGCCGTGGCTCAACAGGCTAATCCTCTGCCTTGCAGCACCGGCACACCGGGTTCTAGTCCCGGTCGGGGCACCGGATTCTGTCCCAGTTGCCCCTCTTCCAGGCCAGCTCTCTGCTGTGGCCCAGGAGTGCAGTGGAGGATGGCCCAGGTGCTTGGGCCCTGCACCCCATGGGGAGACCAGGAAAAGCACCTGGCTCCTGGCTCCTGCCATCGGACGAGCGCGGTGCGCCGGCCGCAGTGCGCCGACCGCGGCGGCCATTGGAGGGTGAACCAACGGCAAAGGAAGACCTTTCTCTCTGTCTCTCTCTCTCACTGTCCACTCTGCCTGTAAAAAAAAAAAAAAACAAAAAAAAAAAAAGAAGAAGTTTTGGAAAGTTACTTAGGACCTTTGTGTCTCTGTTTCTTTTTCTTTAAGATTGGGATTATAGTAGAACCCCAAATACACTTGTTATATATGGGTTGTATGTTTTAATGTCTATAAAATACTTAAAACAGTGCCAGACACAAAAATGCTGTACACACTCTGGCTTTAGAATTGGCCCTTAAGGCATTCAGATCTGGCTAAAAAGCCAAAGTGAACATTTCAGGCATGGAAAGCCAAGACACTGTGGCAAAAACTGACCCACATGAAAGATCTCTGTGAGTGAGATCCCACTGGAAAGAAGGCGCCATCAAAGAAGGTGGTACCTTTCTCTGATGGGAGGAGAGAACATCCACTTTGATTATGGCCTTTTCTAAATAGTGTCGGAGTTTGTGTACTCAAAAGGCTTCTATAGCTTTGGTAGCTCCTGACAAGAGCCTCAGGTGATCACTGACATCATAAATAAGAGTATCAATTGTTAAATCAACAACAGGAGTCACTGTACACTTGCTCCACATGTAGGACCTCTGTCCTTAATGAGTTGTACTATGAGAATTAACGGTAAAACTGGTCTTCAAACAGTACTTTATACTTTGTGTGTCTGGGTGGGTGCAAGCTATTGAAATCTTTACTAGTATAGAGTTGATCTTCTGTATATAAAGATAATTAAAAATGAATCTTGATGAAGAATGGGATGGGAGAGGGCATAGGAGGTAGGACAGGTGTAGAGGTGGGAGGGTGGTTATAGGGGGAGGAATGGCTACATTCCAAAAGCTGTACCTAAGAAATGTATATTTATTAAGTAACAACACTCTTTAAAAAAAAAAGCTGTACCAAACTACTATCTTTATTGCTATTGATTTTACTATTTAGCTATTAATATTACATAGTGATTCTTCATAAAATGTTTTTATTGATATTATGAAAATAAGCAATTCGAATTTCTAGCACATTTTACATTTTAAGGAATTATACGTTTTATAAGTAACATGATCACAGCTTTACCAAAACTGGGTTTACTGACTATGGGAATAACAGGACATTAGGTTCAATTCACAAATGCAGCTTGAAATAGGCATGGAACATAAAGAGGAGACCCAAGTCAGGGCATCCTAAAACAGCATGACCACCAAAATGTAACTGAGGCACATATTAAGAGCCATGGATGCCATAAGTACTGTCCAGTTCCCAAAAGACCATGGAGCCTAAAAAGGAGCCTCATACTTGAGAGAAATCTAAGTACTCATGTGCTCCTAGAAAATTTGAAGCACATGTTCTCCTAAAAAATATGAGGAAACTAATCATTGTAGCCATCTTTCCAAATTTCACACTCCAAAATAATAATTGTTACATTAAAACTTTGGTCCACAATGAAATTCCTATAGGACAATTAAAACCAATCTTTTACCCTACTTTCTAGTCTAGCAGGCCAAATCACTTACATATTAACACCCCGGTGGTATCTCCCCACACATTTGGCAACATTTGCCTTCCAGTTGGTTGTCACAACCAGGGATGTGCTATGCTTCTATGGGAGACATAAGGAATGCAGCTCAACATTAGCTCCCACAACAAAGAACGATCTGGCCTCATATGACAACAGTGTCAAGGTTGAGAAACCCTACTTTAGAATCAGTAGGCTCGAGTCCAAACCAGCTATGTAATCCTAAATAAATACTTAATCTTTATAAGCCACGTCTGTAAAATAAGGCAGTAGCAATCCCTTATTAACTGGATATTGTTAGGATTAATGACATGGTGTAAAAACACTGTGTATACCTTAAAAGGTTGACCAAATACTAATCCCCTTTTAATCCGTTTAACAAAATATTTTCTCATTTTAAACAGAAGTACACAAAAAATAAAAAGCTTACATTGCTTTGTCATTTTTAGTAGGTGTGTCTCCAACAAGGCCAGCTGCTCATTTATTTTTTCAGGCAACAATATCTGCTGTGGCCTCCTAGTCTTTAAAAACTTCTTAGTGGAAATCTACGAACAGTGGTTAACTGTCAGAAGGTACTTGAACATGTTATGACAATAGCCATTTTCAAATACCTCCCTTTGAACTGTGTCTTCATACTTTGATACCCAGTAGACAAACCTATGATCTAAACGACTGAACAATCCAAATTAATAACTGATAATAACAATTACTGCTTTCTGGCTAAATACCAGACTCAGCACTGTGTGCTTTGCGGTGCCTGACTGAATGTTTCTTTGCCCTCTCTCTTCCTCCTCCCTGCACCTTCTTCCCACAAACCACCCCTCCAATACTTGGACCCTTCTGAAAGCAGCTGGGGACGTGACTTTCCAAATCTTCAAAAACCACAGTGCCCAGACTACCCTCAGAAATGGATGCTTTCATTGTTTTCGTTTTTCTTCTATCTTTCTCAGGAGGGGCTTCCTTACAACAAAGCTAATGGCCTTTGCCTCTCTGCCTTTCAATAACACACAACTGCAGTTGTCATGAGTGGATTAAGAATCAGTCTGTTTGCCGCTGGCTCCCTGTAATGTCTGCTCACACAGAGCATGGGAACGGATCTGTCAATGTCTCCTGTCCTCCAAAACCAAGATTCCAAACCCCTTTTAAGCTTAAGGGGGCCTTGAGAGACTCTAATGATTGCTGACTCCTATACATTAACAGGTCTTACAGCTTTAGTCAGAAGGGAGTATCACAGCCTATAGCTAAGCCAGAGGTTCCAAGGAGAGAGGCAGAAGACCCTGCACAACCATGTGAAGGAGGAGAGAGCATCCTGACTCAAGACCTGGCTGATTCTGAAAGTAAACCCTACTTTCTAGTCTAGACTTGGTGAAAAAAAAATATACTCAGTGCCTCCACCTTAATCAAAACTCCCTCCAGACAAAGCCGGCTCCCTCTCCTCAAAATGTATTATTGATTTAAAAAAAAAAAAGCCATCCAGTAGAGCAAAGGTGATTTTGAAACATTTTTGGAAACACACACACACACACACACACACACACACATACACACTTACTTGGAAACAACATAGACTAGAGATACAAGTAGGGCTACTCTATCTGAAACAAGGTTGATGGCGAGAGTCTGTTCTCACCCAAGCCACGGAAGGGACTTCAGGTAATTCCCGTACTACCTCAGAAACCAGATACACTAAGTGACGTTTCAGAAATAGATCCACAAAAATGTTTAACTGCAGAGTTTCAAGAAAATGCAATAAAGCATAAGCTCTTGTATAAACCACACTTGGGGGGCAGATACTGAAACTTAGTCTCAGAAATTACCAGTTTCATGAAGAAGAGGATTTAAGGGTCACCATGAGCTTCAGAAATGTACTTGGAGCACAAGGTGAAAAGCTCTGACATGCGTTTACTGCATGAATAACTCACCCAGAACAATAAAATCTTAGATTCAGGAGAGACTTTAGAGGGCTTATACTCTAGTGTCTCATCCGGGATGTAAGTTCTCAGTCATCTCCTAACTGCGCTCAGTGTGGGTGATAAAGACCATTCAGTGTGCTAGCACAGATCGCTGTTCATGTTCTTGATCATAATTCAAAAAGAGCAGCCTTCTTTACCACATTACCTTTCTTCTATGTAATGTGACAAATTAAAAACTGATCAACTTGTGACACCCAAAAGACCCAACTAAATATGTGTTTAAAAATGAGAAATGGACAGGCATTCAGCCTAGTGTTCAAGACACCAGTTAAGGCTCTTGCATCCTGTGTCAGAGGACTTGGGCTCCTGACTCCAGCTTCCTGCTAATGCAGACTATGGAAGTCAGCAATGATGCCTCGAGTGACTGGGTTCCTAACATTCACACTGGAGAGCTAGACTGAATTCCTGGCTCCTGGCTTCAGCTCCAACACAGACCCAGCAGTGGCAGGGATTTGAAGAGTGAACCAACAAATGAGAGCTCTCTTGCTCTCTCTCACAGGCTCTCACGCTCTCTTTCTTTATCTCCATCAAATTAAAAAAAAATTAATGAGAAACAAAAACAATTACCTCCTCTGGTGTTTCGTCTTGCTCACTATTACCAAATAGAGATTTGCACTCTGATGTGATATCCAACATCTTTTTCCCATAATTTATAATCATCACTGCCAGGTCATATTCCTTCCATGAGCGGAGAATCTAATTTAAAAATATTTATTAATTATTTCTATTGGTCATTCTTGTCTGTTCTTAAGTATAATGCACCATCTTCCAGAAATTCAAAAGTCCTATAATGGCTTAAGGCCTGAGAACACCGCTGGTTTTGTTAAGGCAACTGGAATTTTTCCTCCAGATATTTCTCTAGAGTTCAAAATACACTGGGGCCAGCACTGAGGCATAACACGTTAAGCTGCCCCCCCCCCCCCCCTGCAATACCAGCTTCCCTTATCTGAGCACTGGTTCTATTCCCAGCTGTTCCACTTCCAATCTAGCTGCCTGCTAAGGTGCCCAGAAAAGCAACAGAAGACAACTCAAGTACTAAGACCCCTGCTATCCTTGTGGGAGATCCAGATAGAGTTCTAGGCTCCTGGCTTCAGCCTGGCCCAGCCCTGTTGTGGCCATTTGAGGAGTGAACCAATGGATGAATATCTCTTTGTTTCACCCTCCCTATCTGTCACTCTGCCTTTCAAATAACCAAATCTTTAAAATACATATGTATTCCACTATTTTAAACAAAGATTTAATAAATCATAAGAAACAGTAATGTATTCCCCATATCTCCGACCCAGATAGCCATATGTCTTTTGGCAAAGGATGTTAACTATTTAGAAGACATTCTCATTCAAAAAATCCATATTGCAACAAAGTCAATCTTAGAGTTCCCATCGCCATCAACTCCTATCTTGAGTACCTTTCAAAAAATGGCACAATTACTGATATCACAATGTCTTAGAGAGCATTTAGATCAATCAGTGATTTATAAGACATTCTGGGAGAGAACTGAATTAGACATATGCTTTCCTTGGCAGATTCTCTGTGAACCCTAGGGGCAGCGCTCATCGTAATCATATGGAGGAAAGGGCCCATTCCACTGCTCTCATTCCTATCCCCTTTCAGTATCTGGCACTCTTTGGCCATCTCCAGTCTGGTGCTTAGCTACCTCTCTAGAGTAATCTTGTACTTATCTTCTTGTACATTAATCTTACAAAATAGTAAGCCAAGTATACTCTGACACTCATCATTGTGTTTCTAGCCTTTGCATGGCTAGGTCATTTCCCAGAACGGTTTTTCTTACCTTATTCTACAGCTTCCCCTTCTCATTAAATCTGGGTTCTAGCATCAGCCCTGGCCAGCAGTCTTATCTGTACTCACTCTGCAGTTGTGGAGGAACAAAGGAAGTGGACATCTCCCTCATGATCCCCATAGGGTGATTAGGAGTAGAAATGCTTGTATGGATTCATGATACAAGGGCACTTCAAAAAGTTCTCAGAAAAAAGACATGAAAACATGAACTTATTTGGTTTTTTTATACTACATATTTTTCATGAACTTTTTGAGGACCATTCTTGTATTCTGTTGAGTAAATCAGTATTTAGGTAAAACTGTCCCTTCCTACACAGGAACGGGATATATGAAGTGGCTGGAAAGTAGGGAGTATCTGCTCAGAGCAGGTGAGACCTACCTAATGCTGAGAACTGGAAATATTCCTATAGCTCCCGGACAATGGTGCTGGACCAATGCTGACTATGGAACATAATGTAAGAAGGAAAACAGTGGGGTGGGGACAAGTGTTTGACCTGGCAGTTATGACACTGCTTGGGACATCTGCATCTCATATCAGAGGGCCTACATTGGAGTCCCAGCTTTGCTACTCTTTCCGGCTTCCTGCTAATGCTGACCCTGAGGGACAACAGGCATCAGCTCAAGTACTTGCGTCTCTTCCATCCACGTGGGAGATGCCAATGGAGTTCTTAACTCCAGCTTCAGCCTGACTCAGCCCTATCCTATTGGGGGCATTTAGGGAGTGAACCAGCAGATAGGTGTGCTGGATCTCTTCCTCTGGATCTCTCTCTCAAATAAATACAAGAATATTTTTTATCTTAAAAAAGTAGTTAGAGTTAGATTTTGAAAAGCTTAGGTCACAAACTGTCTCAGATGGCCAGCAAAACAGCCCAATTTCTTTGTAAAATTTACTTTACAGGGAGCAAGTTTTGTTATTAAAAAAAACAGAAACAAGCAAATGTTTGCTCATTTGCTCCAGTATTCTGGGACTTGAGGCTAGGCTGCAGTAAGCTTTTAGAAAGACAATTCTCTAAAAAGCAGAGAACAATCCAACATGGGAAGCGGGATACACAAGCAGACTCATAGAATGGCAGATGTCCTAAACAGCATTTTGGCCTCAGAATCAGCCCTTAAGGCATTCAGATCTGGCTAAAAAGCCCATGAGAGTTTTTCAGGCATCGAAAACCAAGATACTATGGCAAAAAAAATGACCTAAATGAAAGATCTCTGTGAGTGAGATCCCAGCGGAAAGAACAGGCCATCAAAGAAGGAGGTACCTTTCTCTGATGGGAGGAGAGAACTTCCACTTTGACTATGACCTTGTCTAAATAAGATCAGAGTTGGTGAACTCAAGAGGCTTCCATAGCTTTGGCAGCTCATGACAAGAGCCTCGGGTGATTACTGACATCACAAATAAGAGTGCCAACTGTTACATCAACAACGGGGGTCACTGTGCACCTACTCCCCATGTAGGATCTCTGTCCTTAATGTGTTGTACTATGCAAATTAATAGTAAAACTACTACTCAAGCTACTCTATACTTTGTGTTTCTGTGTGGGTGCAGTCTGTTGAAATCTTTACTTAGTATATAGTAAGTTGATTTTCTGTATATAAAGATAATTGAAAATGAATCTTAATGAAGAATGGGATGGGAGAGGGAATGGGATATGGGATGGTTGTGGGTGGGAGGGAGGTTATGGGAGGAAAAGCCACTATAATCCAAAGGTTGTACTTTGGAAATTTATATTTATTAAATAAAAGTTGAAAAAAAAGACAATTCTCAGCTTATCAGTTTGGGACAAAACTAGTTCAAACATCAAACTCCTGACATTAACATATTCCTTTTTAAAATGCTCAGAACACATTTGCAATCATTTCTACAGTGACATCACTTGAATTTCAATGATTCCTCAAGTCAGAGCAGAAGGGAACAGGATCATGACAAGCAAGTCAAGAAATGGACAGAGCCAGTCCCAATGTTGCAGGGTGCTAGAGGAGGTCCACAAACAGCTGTGGCAGGTGGTGCGTGAACCTCGGCCATAGCTGGTTGGAAACCCCGTCTACTACACATCAACTCCATTTCCCCATCTTTTATAGTATTTCTCCCAAACCTCCCACTTCTCTAAATCTCTGAAACTTACTCTTATTCTCTACCTTCTCACTGCCAGCAAGTGACCTTGCTTCCTCTACGCAGATGAAATACAGGAGTGAATATACACTCTCCTGTAACCAAAGACCATTCCTCCCTCCTGCTCCAGCCTAAACCCTTTCTCGTGTGCTGGGATATTAGAATGCCTGAGCAATCTTACTCTATTTTTCATTCCTCCTCTTCTATGCCCTCTTCTTTTCCTCTCCTCACTCCTCCCTGTTAATATTCATATATTTTGGAAATACATGGAAAAACAGAATTTTTTGTTTTGGTTGGTTGGTTTTTAGAAGTTGCCATTAGCAATATTCAAGTAACAAGTTGCCTTGGAACAGAGTTCCTTTGTTCTGGAAGTTGAAAATAAGAGTCAGACTAAGAGAGAAAAGAGAAAGGCAGGCAGGAGTGTGGGTGGGAGGGCAGGCACTGGGATCCCAAAGTTGTGATTGTGAAATGTATGACGTTTGTAACTGTAAAGCAGTATAGTTCTGCATATATTCCTATGTACCCACTTCTAGCTTAAAAACATGCCATGGGAGCCCAAATCCCCTAAAGCTGGTGGTAAAAATACATTACAAGTGTTATAGAGATCATATGGATATGATTGTTAAAATGATCATATAGGTAGGACCAAGTGTCATCATATAAATAGGATAAGTGTTTGGTAATAATAATAGAATTAAAAAGTAGTGAATGCTCCGGCATGGGAAGCAAACTCACAGAATGACAATCACTTTAAGCAGTATTCTGAACTCAGAATCAACCTTTAAAGCATTCTGATTTGGCTGAAAAGCCCAAACACTGTGGCAAAAAAAAAAAAAAAAAAAAAAAAATCTACATGAAGGACCTCTGTGAGTGAGACCCCAGTGGAAAGAACTGGTCATCAAAGAAGGATGTACTTTCCTCTGAAGGGAGGAGAGAGCTTCCACTTTGCCTATAACCTTGTTGAAACACTGAAGGAGTTTGTGGATCCAAAAAGCTTCCATTGTCTAGGCAGCTTATGTCAAGAACCTTGGGTGATCACTGACGTCACACATAAGAGTGTTAATTGTTAAATAAGCAACAAGAGTCACTATGCACTAACTTTCCATGCAGGACCTCTGTCCTCAAAGAGCTATATTATGAAACTTAACAGTAAAACTTGTTCTCAAAGAATTACGTCATTCTAGTGTATTAAGAGGAGGATATTCTCATGTCACACAAATTATAGTTACGCCTAAGTGCTCACAAAAGATGTACCATTCTTTGGTTCTTCTTCAAAGATAATTAAGTTTTTTTAAAAAAAAAAAAAACAAGCAAAATTACCATCGAGATGCAATGACTTTGAACAGCCCTTGTCTGCACTGTTGAGGAACAGCTTTAGTTCTCTCTCTTTGTTTGTTTTTTTTTTTTTTATGTTTTTTGCTTTTAGTGGTTTTTGTTTTGTTTTGGTTTGTTTTGATTTTTTTTCTTTTGCTTTTCCTCCCTCATACCAAGTGCTGAATTCTTTACCTAGAATAGAGTTAATCTCTGTGTATAAAGGTAAATGAAAATAAACCTTAGTAATAAACAAGGCTGGGAACAGGAGAAGAAAGAGGAGGAGAGGTGGGAGTGCGGGTACAGTGGGAAGAATTGTTATGTTCCTAAAGTCATATTTATGAAATGTATGCAGCCAGTGCCGCGGCTCACTAGGCTAATCCTCCACCTAGTGGCACCAGCACCCCGGGTTCTAGTCCCGGTCGGGGGGCCAGATTCTGTCCCGGTTGCCCCTCTTCCAGGCCAGCTCTCTGCTGTGGCCCGGGAGTACAGCGGAGGATGGCCCAAGTCCTTGGGTCCTGCACCCATTCGGGAGACCAGGAGAAGCATCTGGCTCCTGGCTTCGGATCAGCGCGGTGCACCAGCACCGCCAGCCGCAGCGGCCATTGAGGGTGAACCAACAGTAAAGGAAGACCTTTCTCTCTCTGTCTCTCTCTCTCACTGTCCACTCTTCCTGTCAAAAAAAATTTTTTAATGTATGCAAATAAGAAAAAGAAAGAAAGAAAGAATGCAATAGCCCCTGTTATTTACTTAAACTCAGCAGTTGGTTAAAGTGAGTAGCTATCTCTGGTGTCCTGGAAGAAGAAGGTAACCTGGCCTCCCCAAATTTGAAAAAGGCACCCCTTCTCTGAAACTATTAACTGATGGAAGAATCTACAGAAGGATAAGCAAATTAACATATTCTACAGAAAAGTAACCTTGGAAGATAAGCTTTGGGCCTATCATGGAACTAAATAATGTGTTATTAAGACTGTAGCATTGGAAAGGGAAAACAATGTGTTAGATTGTGTGGGACTCTTGCTTTGAATTGTTGCACATGAGAAGATCAATAGAGATAATAGCAACAGAAAGGTTCCCAAAGTTGGGGGGGGGGGGGGCTAGGAATAACAGAACACCTTTGAATCAATCAAGCTCTCTGCTTGTCTTACGTTTTAGAAACAGAATTGGCCCTTGGACTAAGTGTGCCAAGGGCTCTTTCTAGACTCTCTATTCTATTCCACAGAACTATTTGCCCATTACTCTCATTTTTTATTAAAGTGGCTTCATGGTAAATATTAACATCTATGAGAACTTTTAAATTATTCTAATCCATTCCAGAGACACTCTTCCGGAATTTTTTTTTTTTTTTTTGGACAGGCAGAGTGGACAGTGAGAGAGAGAGAGACAGAGAGAAAGGTCTTCCTTTTCTGTTGGTTCACCCCCCAATGTCCGCCGCGGCAGGCACGCTGCAGCTGGCACACCGCACTGATCCGAAGCCAGGAGTCAGGTGCTTATCCTGGTCTCCTATGCAGGTGCAGGGCCCAAGGACTTGGGCCATCCTCCACTGTATTCCCTGGCCACAGCAGAGAACTGGCCTGGAAGAGGGGCAACCGGGACAGAATCTGGCGCCCTGACCGGGACTAGAACCCGGTGTGCCAGAGCCACAGGCAGAGGATTGGCCTATTGAGCCAATGGCACTGGCCCTCTACCGGAATTCTGATTAGAACCACATTAGATCTAAATATTATTTTAGGGAGGATTTACATTTCTATGACAGTGACTCTTCCTATTCAGGAATGTGATATGACTGCCATGGTCCCAGATGTTCTTTGGTGACCTTCACTAAGATTTCACAGGTTTTTAATTTAGGTTCTTTAACATTTTGTTAAGTTTAAGATATTGTAGATTACAAGTAGCATGTTTTACCCTCTCCTTTTCTGACTACTGCTAGTATTAAAAAACCCTGTTAGTTTGTGGCTTACACATAATTACCTTATATATTATATTTAGAGTTATAGCAATATTTTACTAAATTTTCTTGGAGTTATGAGACCTCTACAATTACAGATACATTACTATTTTCTGGAACTATAAAATTATTTACCATCCTTAAGTATAGCTTCAGAAAGAACCTCTAAAAATATTGAGTTTCATTGTTAAGAGTCAGCAACTCTTTCCTGTGCCTAATTTTTTAATGAAATGGCTTCGGAAACTTGGCATTTCATAAAATATCTGCTGCAAAACTGTGATGCTTATCACTATTCGGTAGCTTAGTTCCATTCCTAACTTACCGGAACTCTTACTAGGAAAGGCTGCTAAGTGCTGCCAAATTCCAGTGCAGTATTTTTCACACAATCTTATTGTTTTGTTCCTTTAAATTTGCTGTTGTAAAAAATTCAAGTTTTATTTCAATTCAGACCTGATCTTTAATGCTTGACAACGAGACTGTCCTAAGGCCAACGACAGCTGAGCAGACAACACCCTGAAGCAGAGGAGGTGATCAGAGGGAACAGATCTGAAGAACACCACACAGTGCTTCTCTGCCCTGATTCATGTTTTGGGCCCTGAATTGTACTTTTTCTTAATAGGAAAATTGACATTCTTCCTTTATTTTTATTTGCATTTTCCAAGTGTCATTGTCTATCCATTTATTGTTTAACTGTTGTTGTTACTTTGTTTTAGGAGTGTTCCTTGACATAATATACTTTTGAACCTTTTGAGGTGACTTTAGCCACGTTGGGAATCTGTTTTCTGAGTTCATTCACACTTAGTGAAGTGATTAATATACTTAACTGTGTTCTTTCCATCTTAAATAAGATCTTTTTTTCCTTCTGCTTATTTTGCTGAATCAGCCATTTTCCCTCCCCATCATTTTTTCCTGTTTTCTTATTTCCTTTCTCACTCATTCCTCCTTGTCATTTTTTCTTCCCATCAATTTCAAAATCCTACTATCCTTTAAAGATCTGTTCATGGTTACATATTCCTGAGTCATTTATATATATGATATTATATAATTATTACATATAATTATATATTTTATATATACAAAATACATTTATCTTTTATTTCTTTGTTTTTCCATGAACTTTTTTAACTCCCTTCACATTTTTAAAACCTACCACAATGCATCTACAATCTCTCTCCCACCCGAAACAAAACAGAATCTTTACTTTTAGGTTAGTAATAAGTTTTTCTTTCAAGGATGACTCCTCTCTTTCAAGAAACTCTATTTAGCATTTATATTAGAAAGGCCTAGTCACGTCATTGTTATTATCTATCTAATTTTAATAATACACATATACCAAGATTCATTGCTCCCATTATTCCTCTCCTTTTTGTCTTTCCCCATCTTGGGATTTTTGTTCTGAATCAATTGTCATTTGATGGAGCATTTCCTCAAGTGTTTTCCTTAGATAAGTACAAGGGCAGAATACTATGTAAATGCCAGCACTTTTTGAAAATGTTTATTCTGCCCTGACAAATGAATTATATATTGCCTGGATTATTAATTTTTGAAATACAGTCTTTCTCCCTCAAGATTCTACAAGTGTTGTTCCAGCATGTTAACTTCTAGTGTTGCTGATAAAAAGTTTGATACAAATTCTCTTTCCATTGCAAATTACCTGTTCTTGAATTTCAAAACTTTATGATTTGTCCTCATCCTTTGATGGCAGGAATTTCACCAACATCTATCTCCACGTGCATTCTTCCTTAACCCTCCCTGGGACTCAGGGAGCATATTACTTCTTTTGTTTCTTTTTCTACCACCCAGACTCATTTTATTTTCATGTTATAACTTCTGGATCTGCCTTCTGAATTTATTTACCATCTCTGGGTGATTCTGCTCTGTATTGTGAGCTTTTTCTTGAAATTCTATATTTGACTCAAGAAATACCATAAACATAATATTAATTTGTTTGATTTTTTTCACTCAAAAATCAAATTTTTTCAGTTACAGAAGGATTTCTGTTTTCTGGTTTTGCTTTAATTGTCTATTGGGTTAGTTGGTTTTGGGATCATCAGACTGAATGTCCTGGAAAGTTTTGTCTTTTTTCTTTTCTTTTCCAACTCATCTCTGGGGTTTTCCAACAGAGGAAATAATGCAACTATTTTGGTAGTTGACTCACTCTCTCTCCCTTAGGGTATTGAATCCCCTTCAATGAGCTATTTTTACTTCCTGCTAGTGACTTATGTTCCCCCAGAATCAACACAGGCATGATCAGAGAGATCTCTCCAACAATGGTGATCTGGTGAGCGGCAGAAGGAATAGTATCCACTTTTGAAGTCAAGCCATGAACAGTCAACAAATAACGACTTCTTCACAATGGTAAAGGGGAGAAACCTCTCTGTTACCAGACCTTCATGAAAGCAAGCTTATAGCCTAACTCAAAAGATGGATCAAATCAGCTATGCAGTAGCCTTCCAGACTCCTGGCCAAGGCAAAAGAGCCTGGTTAGAACTACATTTCACAGCAAACAAATGCAGCCCTCCATTGTGAGATTCACTGGATTGTGTCAACTAAACCCTTTGAGGAAACACACAACATTGGCCTTTGAGTCATGCAATAAGGATCACTGAGTCTACTTCTGTGCTTCTGATCTCTTGGTTCTTTATGGTTTCTAAGATGAATGAGGTCCCATATATGGCCCTTTCTTCAGGTACATTGGCCTAAGATATCATTCCAGGCTTTATCAACTGGACTGCACAGTCCACTATAACACTCTGAAATAGGAATTTGCAAGAAGTCAGAGATGTGTACTGAAGCTGCTATCTACTCAGAATTCCTTTCCCTTTTTTACCTTAAATTGAGTAAAACAATCTTCCTGAAAGCCTTGAACCACAAAATATTTTTCTAATAATTCTTCTCAAATATAAACTAAAGTATGTTCAGTTAGCTGTTTCAATTGTTTTCATACATATTTGCAGAAAAAGGAAAAACACATATAAAAATATACTGATTCCATTTACAAACATTGCTAGGTATAACTATGGATAAATAGACCTCCTACAAGAACTCTCAAATCAACAGGTTGGGAATCCCTTGTACTATGTGAATGGCCTACCCCATTTAGACAAGGCAATGTAGTTGATAGCCATTGCTATATTTTACATGTGTTCCCTAAAGTTCATGTGTTGGAATTTTAATCTCCAAATTCATAGGTTGATGTTATTTGGAGGTACAGCCTTCTCGAGGTAATGCGGATTGGATAAAGTCATGAGGCCAGGTCCCTCACGATGGTATTAGTTGGTTTCTAAAAAAGAGAAGAGATGAGAGCTCACACATTCCCTCACTCTCAGCAGTTTATGCCCTCCGCCTTGTTAGGAAGGCAGCAAGGGAACCCTCACTAGATGCTGGCACTCAGACATTAAACTCTGTGGACTCCAGGACAGAGAGAAGCAAATTTCACCACTCTGTGGTGTTCAGCCATGTATCTCTACTAAGAACATTTGCTCACATAATCCTTATGCCTTCTGCTTACAAAGCTGCTCCCACTCCATCTTAGATCTATTCCTGCTTTCATGCAAGGTTATCCCATCCAAAATAGGCCAAATCCCAAGAATCTCTCTTGATTAACTGATTTTCTTTTTGCTTCAAACACTTAAAGCTTCATGGACTTATATTTTATGTGCGTGTTTGCTTTATATCCTCCACTAAACCATAAGTTCTATGAGACAGTGTTGTGCTGCTGCAGTTGCTCTTGTTGTTCTCATTGTTTAATGAACTTTAATGCCCATAGACAGGGTATCGACTCTCCCGTTTGGCTCAGGATGTAACAAACTTTGTCTCACATTCAATCAATTCACAAATTATTTTACCTGTTTGTTCTCAGCAGGTATTTGAGTTTGCAACTCTTGCTCAGAACATAGCTAAGACTCTTTTTCAAGGAGACGGTTTCCCAGATTTTCCACCCTCAGTGATCTTTATGCATCCCTGCCCACATCAGTACCACCCACTCATCACCCAAGCTAGAAATCTGGATGTCATCTATGACTCATTCTTCTTCTCCAACAGCTATTATGAGCTTCTTTCTATTATTTATCAAGTGCTCAACACAGTACCTAATCCAGAAAGGTATTCAATAAATATCTGTTGAATGAAGGAGTGAAATAAAAAAGAAAATCCAGTTTATATTCTGAGTACACATTTTTTTTTTTTTTGACAGGCAGAGTTAGACAGTGAGAGAGAGAGAGAGACAGAGAGAAAAGTCTTCCTTTTCCGTTGGTTCACCCCACCAGTGGCCGCTGCGGCTGGCGCGCTGCCGCCAGCACACCACGCTGATCCAAAGCCAGGAACCAGGGGCTTCTCCTGGTCTCCCATGGGGTGCAGGGCCCAAGCACTTGGGCATCCTCCACTGCACTCCCTGGCAACAGCAGAGAGCTGGCCTGGAAGAGGAGCAACCGGGACAGAATCTGGCACCCCGACCAGGACTAGAACCCAGTGTGCCGGCGCCACAGGCGGAGGATTAGCCTAGTGAGCCGCGGCTCCGGCCTGACCACACATTTGCCTTCTCCTGCTAGATATATCACTTTTGATGGGTACAGTCTGAACTTATCTCTATAGTTTGTCCTCCATTGAATTCAGGAACCTATACAGCGGTGTCAAAATCAGCCTTAGACTCTGCCTACTCTGCCCTTTCCCTCAGACCTAATACCATTTTTAATATTCTGATTTCATGATATTATCACACTTCTCTTTGGGAGACAGACTCTTAAGTCATAACTCTGCTGCTTGGTCTCTTGATAACTCTAAGCCTCACTACTCGAACTCAGCTCCTAGGAAGATACTTCTAGCAGGTCAGCCTGCAGAGTCCAGTGAGATCACAACCTGATGTGATGATACACAGGCTGGCCCCAGTATAATAAATATGTAACTAATGCTTTATATTTTTCTAACTAATATGCATGACCATACATAATATCTATAAAACATACAAATGGTGTTTCAGTAACATTAAGTGTTAGTTTTGTGAAGCACTACAATTTCACCAAAAAGTCCAAAAATGGGTTATTATTCTGCAGTGTTCCAGTTTTACATTTGTTTTTGTTCTAAATATGCTTTTGGGGTGCTATTTGTAAATAGGTTCTAATTATGGTGGCTAAAACTAGTCTTGCTTTCTAAATCAATACTGTTTCTGAATTTCATGCCATTAAGCAAAGAACGAGATAAATACCTTTGTTATATAGAAGATACAACAAGCTATCATGTGCTGCACACTTTCAAAACTCAAAAGATGTTTCTTCGAGTGACCAATATTTGGTAGTCCTTGCAAAACCAACATGCACTTTATCAAGATCTAAAAAACAGAAGCACAATGATTTTTGTTTTAAAATTATTTTTGTTTTAGTCAAATGATGTGTTAACCAAAAATTTTTTGTTATCAATAATTATTGATATATTGCTTATATATATAAACAATGTATCCTGGGATAAAATTGATATATTCAATTTTCAGATGCTTCTTTCACTTAAAGAAATTTAAAAATTATTGAATAGGATAAAAGAAATATATTAAACATGTATGTAAAGAACTACAAAAGAAAGAACATTTTTGACAATATCATAAAAGATATAGGCAGAGAGTTCCATGTATACAAGAAACTATCACATCCAGGCTTAAGCGGTCCCTGAAAAACTATATGAAGGATTATGTGGTATATTAAATATTATATAGTGACTCTCATACTTTAAATAACAAATTAAATAATAAAATGACAGGGGCCAGTGCTGTGGCATAGTAGGCTAAGCCTTAGCCTGCGGCATCTGCATGTCATATGTGTTCTGGTTGGTGTCCAAGCCACTCCTCTTCCAATCCAGCTCTCTGCTTGGCCTGGGAAAGCAGTAGAATATGACCCAAGTGTTTGGGCTCCTGCACCCATGTGGGAGACCTAGACGAAGCTCCAGGCTCCTGGCTTTGGATGGTCCCAGCTCCAGCTGTTGTGGCCATTTGGGGAGTGAACCAGCAGATGGAAGACCTTTCTCTCTGTCTCTCCTTCCCTCTCTCTGTCTATAATTCTACCTTTTGAATAAATAAATAAAATCTTAAAAAATAAACTACAATAAAATGACAGGTAGGCACTGGACAAAGCAGTTAAGACACCACTTGGAACACTTGTATCCTATATTGAAGCATGTGGCTTGAGTTTGCTTTCCTCTGCTTCTGATCCAGCTTCCTGCTAATGTGCACCCCGACAGGGTTCACCCTGACAGTAGTTCAAATACTTGGGTGCCTGCCACCCACTTGGTAGACTCAGACTGAATTCCAGGATCCTGGCTTCAGCCTGGCCCAGCCACAGGCAGTTGCAGGCAGTTGGGTAGTGAACCAGAGAGTAGAAAACCTCTCTTTCTGTCTGTCTGTCTCTCTCTCTCTCTCTCTCCACCTTCCAAATAAATGAAAAGTTCATTAATTAAACCAAATATTTATATCACATGAAATAAACAAATATTGATGATTACTTTCTACTTCCCTTGCTTCCAACCATATGACCCTAAACTTGATCAAGAGTTAGACAATCAATATTACTGTCAGAAAAAATACAGTTCAAATTGTAGCAATCTATTCACCATTCATATTATCCCAAAGGAAAAATTAATATTTGCATGTTAGTTATTTTGAGGCATGTTAATTGCTTCAAGCTACCATTCTAACATTACCACTATTGCAGTACTCAGATAAATATTTTTTAAAACTTTTTAAAGATCAACTTCCACTATCCCAAATCATGTTAACAGCCTAGTTATTTTCAAAGCTCATATTATCATATACATATATATAAATACACAAGTCTAATACAGAAGGAATATCACTATTTTATAAAATGGGATTTATACACACTTTTCTGAACTTTGCTTTTCCCCTTCAACTGTCTTGTGAAAATTCCCTCCAAGTCTACAGGCATAGTTCTGATTCATTACTTCTTTTTTTTTTTTTTTTGACAGAGTTAAGCAGTGAAAGAGAGACAGAGACAATGGTCTTCCTTCCATTGGTTCACCCCCTAAATGGCTGCTACAGCCGGCGTGCCACGCCACACTGATCCAAAGCCAGGAACCAGGTGCTTCTCCTGGTCTCCCATGCAGGTGCAGGCCCAAGCACTTGGGCCATCCTCCACTGCCCTGCCGGGCCACAGCAGAGAGCTGGACTGGAAGAGGAGCAACCGGAACTAGAACCCGGCACCCATATGGGATCCCGGAACCGCAGGCAGAGGATTAGCCTAGTGAGCCATGGCGCCGGGGCCCTGATTCATTACTTCTAATGGTTGCATAATATTATTTTGTATGGCTCAATCATAATTCATTCAACCATTTCTAGTACATCTTAACTCACAGTTTTACACTTGTTTTATTTTCTGGCAGTACTATTTCATCTCTTTATCTCCAGCTTATTTGCAACCATCAAGAAAACCAGGGTAAACACTGAGGCAAACAGCTTTAAGATGACAACCAGTGAGAGTGAGGCACTGTCCTCCAGGACCCAGTATGCTCTTTAAATCAGTAAGCATTATATGGCTATGTGTCCCCAGCAGGTGGAACACAAAGATCCAAAACCCAAGGAGCAGAAAAAGAAATAGCATTTCGCTAACTGGTGATTTTGTTCTTTTGGATAAATTACTAATAAAAGATTGCTATGCCAGATAAATGTATTTTTAATTTTATTAAAATCTTATTCTGTGGGATAAATTATTAGGAGAGTGATTATTGTCAGATATATTTGTTTTTAATACTATTTAAAATTAGATTTATTTTAATTAAAATTAAGATTGCTTTATCGAAATCCAAAAGCTTTTAAGAATTCACATTTCTCCCATCAATGTAGGACAATGCCTTTGTCTTACATTTTCACCAGTAATGGGAGTTATAGATATTATCTTGTCACTTTTATGACTATTCAAAGTCTGTGCATTTTTTTATGTCTCTCAGTCACTTAGATTTGGTCTTCTATGAGGGGCTTATCAATCTGCAAGGCTTTTGTGTTTTATATATATATAGAGAGAGAGAGAGTTATATATTGTATATAAGATACATATGTTATATATATATTATACACACACACACACACACACACACTCTTTGTTGGCTTTGGAGAAATCCAAACCCATAAGCTATCATCTTTGTTATGGTGCCTTTTGTCCCATAGAGGTTTCTTGTTCTGAACGAGTTCTGCTTCTTCCAAATCCCAAATCCTCTTGGCATTTTCTTCCTAAAATATTTTGTTTTATTTTATGTTTAAGTCCTAAATATTTACATGTAAATCCATAATACAACTGAACTTTTTGGATATGCACAAATAGGGATCAATCTACTTTTTTTCAGACAAATATCTAGGTGTTTCACCATTTATTTCCCAGTAAATGGAAATACCACCTCAGCCGTGAGTTTGGAAAAGGACCTCAAGACTCAGACGAAATCACAGCCCTGACCAACACTCAGATTTCTGTCTGACAAGATCCTGATCCCAAGACCCACAGAAACCATGAGGCAGTGAATAGGTATTTTTTTGAAGTCACTAAATTTACAGCAATTTGTTAGGAAGCATATTAGATAACTAATATAATCCCTCAGCCAGGTCTTACCTACCATTTTATCATGAATTGTAATTCCTCCAGTACCAAGACATCAAATATTTTTTCTTGGGTCGTTGATATTTTTCCCCTTTTTACAGCTTTAACAAAAAACTTTCAATATAGACTATAGTTTCTAACATTCTATGAACATAAAATTGAATTAACCTTAAAAACCCAGAAAAGTATATTGTCAGTATTTAAGAATGGACAGCAACAGTGCTGAATATGGTCAAAGAAGCATATTTTATATGCTTACTTATGCTTGCCTAGATACATAATTTTTAAAATATTTTTCAGTTAATTCTTGAAATTTCATAATGCTTATTCTTGACCTATTTATATTTTACAAGAGATACATTGCTTTTCTTTTCCAAAAGGAATCTTTGAGTTATCTTTGCTTAAAAAGAAATGCCTTCATGGAACCATGGGGATTGTCCTTACCTGTACAACAGGTACCAACACAATATTGTGATAGATTATAGGAGCAAGGAGGCCGTAACATTGAGTCACAGATTGAAGGGTGTAACTGGAATCATTTAGGAAGGTGCTAATTTCCAAGGCCACTAATATTCTCTCACATTCAATCACTCTAGCCATCTGTAAAGACATGAATTGTTACTCAAATTGGACCCCTGCTGCTAATTTACTCATTTTTAAGGACAAAAAAGAGTAGGAAATATATCCTTGTGGCTTCAGAACAACGTGAATGTTAGTCTGAAGAAAATCTAAATTCAGAAACAACTCGAACTAAACTTCAGACTTTTTTGTAAAATAATACAAGTATACTAGTAACAAAAAAGGAACTAATCTTTTTTTATTGGTAAGGTAAAATCTTGGCTACACTTTAATTTTAGAAAAAATCTATTTACAAAACCATAAATTGTAACAAATAATTGAAAGAACATCTTTGTAATATTAGATCCACATTTCTCTTTCTGATTTGTGAGAAAATAGTAAATTTTTAGTAAACCAAAGTAATCTATTATATTTATACTTTAAGTACTTTTACTGCTTAAACAAAAATGACAGTAAAAGATAAAGTAGATTTTAGAGACTGAATGTCACTTTAAAAGAATAGGAATTCTTTTTTATTCCGCCTTTCCTTTTTGTAGGAAAAGACTTCATTATTTTTCTCTGTATACATATAAGATTATATACAAAGAACAGGAAGTGAATGGCAAACAGAAATTTCTACACAGCAAGTTTTTACTACAACAGTACGCTGGGGATGGGTACATGACCTAGCAGTTAAGAAAATAACTGGGGGTGGGGGGGGAGGCGGTGCTGTGGCTCACTTGGTTAATCCTCCGCCTGTGGCACCAGCATCCCATATGGGCGCTGGGTTCTAGTCCCAGTCACTCCTCTTCTAGTCTAGCTATCTGCTATGACCCAGGAGGGCAGTGGAGGATGGCCCAGGTGCTTGGGCGCCTGCACCCACACAGGAGACCAGGAGGAAGCACCTGGCTCCTGGCTTTGGATCGGCATAGCTCCAGCCGTGGCGGCCATTTGAGGGGTGAACCAACAGAAAGAAGACCTTTCTCTCTGTCACTCTCTTTCTCTCACTGTCTAACTCTATCTGTCAGAAAAAAAAAAAAATGACTGGGACAAAATATCCCATGTTGGGCGTGCTTATGCTCCAGTCTAGCTCTACTCCTGACTCAGGCTTCCTGCTAATGTACACTAGGAAATGGCTCAAATTGTTGGATCCCTACCACCCATGTGAGAGACTTCAACTGAGTTCCTGACTCCTGGCTTCCACCTGCCCCATCTCAGACAATTGTGGTCATATAGGGAGTGAACCAGCAAAGGGAAGGTCTCTGTGGCTCAATTTATCTGTCTGTTCATCTCAGATTATCTCTCAAATAAATTAATTAATTTTTTAAAAATGAATAGTAATCTAGAATTCTTGAATTCCTTAAAGTACTTGAAAATTGTTTTTATTTTCAGACTGGAAGAAACTGGATGCAACATGATAGAACAGGTTGACAGTTGTGTGTGCTTATGTTTTATATGACAATGGATTTGTCTTGTGCCAAGGGTCATTTGTTTCTCACTTCTATTTTTCCCCAAATTGGCATGATCTCATATAACAATTTACTGGTTAATTAACTGGTTAATTAACAGATGGGTAGAAAAATGCAACTATAAAATAAAAGGATGGGTAAAGCCTCCATATCTAGGGTGCATAAAAAAGCAAAGAGAATAAAGGAAAGCAAATTTCAAACTGAAATAAAAGAATAATTTAGGATCATTACTAACATAAGTATATGGGGGAAGGGAGCAGGCATTCTGGTGCAGTGAGCTAAGATGTGGCCTACAACACAGGCATCCCATATCAGAATAACAATTTGAGTCCTGGTTGCTCCACTCAGATCCAGCTCCCTGCTAATGAGCCTGAGAAAGTGGCAGATAATAATTCAAGTGCTTTGGCCTATGCCATGCACATGAGAGACATGTACTGAGGTCAAGGCTCCTGGCTCCAGCCTGAAACAGTCCGTCATTGTGGCCTTTTGGAGAATGAACCAGCAAATAGGAGATCTCTCAATGTCACTCTACCTTTCAAATACATAAATAAATCTTTTTTAAAAAATAAGAGTATTATAAAATTGCAGAAATACATAGAAAGGACCCTGAGAAACCATCAGTAGTAGGTAGATTAAATTACTGCCTCCAGGGGCCAGTGCCGTGACTCACTTGGTTAATCCTCCACCTGCAGCACCAGCATCCCATATGGGCACCCGGTTCTAGTCCCGGTTCCTCTTCCAGTCCAGCTCTCTGCTGTGGCCCAGGAGGGCAGTGGAGGATGGCCCAAGTGCTTGGCCATGTACCCGCATGGGAGACCAGGAAGAAGCAACTGGCTCCTGGCTTTGGATCGGCGTAGCTCCGGCCATGGCAGCCATTTAGGGGGTGAATCACCAGAAGGAAGATTTTTCTCTCTGTCTCTCTCTCACTAACTATCTGTCCAATAAATTTTTAAAAAATTATTGCCTCTAAACAGGAATGCAATATTGTAATTAAAAATAATGTGAAAGATTAATATATACAGTATGAAAATATTTCCATATATTATAAAGTGTATTAAAAAGGCAAGCTTTAAAGCAAGTTGACTGTGGCCTCATTTTAGACAATAATAATAATAATAGCATATTTGTCTATGTACTTTTTAATTAGAAAAATCCTACAAAAATGAATTTGTAGTACTCTTAGAGGTAAAGTATTACAAAGGATTTTGCTTTTGACATCATACAGGTTTGGATGTCTGAAGTATATGTGACTTGTAAACATGGAGAAAAAAATAAATTGGAAAGAAGAAGAGAAAAAAAAGATTAATTTCAGCCTGTGAAACATTTATGGAATTTCAAATAAAGCAGTATAGTCATATAATGGCCTCTCAGTCCATGTATAGACAGGATAAGCAATCCCAAAAGAACATGACCTTGAAACATTAAGAAGCAAATATAGTAAAACTGACATGTTTTTAGTCACTTTAATTCACTTACTTGTTGAGAAGGGAAAATCTCATTGCCTTTAATATTATCACAGAAAATATTTTCTTCTTTAATTTTAATGTCACTTGTCACAAAAATATTTCTCAGAAAAAGGTACAAGAGAATTGAAGAATTTTCCGCCAAAACATCTGAATGCAACCTGAAAAAAGAAGTAAATGATGTCACAGATAGAAATACAAAATGATTTAGCATGTAAACTTGTCTTTTAGACTGATTATGCTCAGTAACTGTGCAATGATCCAAGATGTCAAAAAAAAATAAATGTGTGGAACAGCTATGCTGGTACAGCTGTTTAAGGACTATCCTTAACAAAGTTCATAACTAAGAAATTTAAACTACTGAAATATTATGTCGTGGATATATAAAAATAACTCATGGCAAAGTTCTAATATATAAAGACCTTTTGTTTCAATATAATGAAATAACTGTAGATGTTCAAAAGGTTGGGAAATAGCCCTAATATTTCAATTAATGAAATTTCTGAAAATGAGGGTCATTTGTAGCAAATTCAGACAAGGAAAGAGAGAAAAAATGAGGGAGAGAGAAAAAGAGAGGGAAAGACTAACTGACTTGATAATCCCTGGATTATTTCTAATTATCGTTTCTTTTTTTTTTTTTTTTTTTTTTTGACAGATAGAGTTAGACAGTGAGAGACAGAGAGAGAAAGGTCTTCTTTCCATTAGTACACCCCTCACATGGCCACTACGGCCAGAGCTGCGCTGATCTGAAGCCAGGAGCTAGATGCTTCCTCCTGGTCTCCCACGTGGGTGCAGGGCCCAAGTACTTGGGCCATCCTCCACTGCCCTCTTGGGCCACAGCAGAGAGCTAGACTAGAAGAGGAGCAATCAGGATTAGAACTCAGCTCTCATATGGGATTTGCCAGTGCCACAGGTGGAGGATTAACCAACTGAACCACGGCACCAGCCCCTAATTATCTTTTCTAAACTGCAACCAACAGAGCCAGACATTGGCAAAGCTATGGAAGCTTCAATCTTCTTTCATTTTTTCCAGTATTGCCTTTCCTGCCCTTAATCTTTGTTGGTGACAAACTCCCTCCTAAGCTTCAGGTCCATCTTCTCTGGAAAACCAAGCTCAAAATGTCTCCAAATTATATTCCTCAAAAATTTATTCAATCTCTCATATCTCCTTGTAAACGCAAAGGACTTCTCAATCAGTTAACATTAGAAATCTCAGTCATCTTTCACTTCTTTTTTTAAGATTTTACTTATTTGAAAGGCAGAGAGAGACAGAGAGAGACAGAGAGATCTCTTCCATCTGCTGGTTCACTCCTCAAATGGCCTTCATGGCTGGAGCTGGTCCAAAGCTCCCACATGAGTGGCAGAAGCCCAAGTACTTGGGCCATCCTCCACTGCTTTCCCAAGTTCATCAGCAGGGAGCTGGATTGGAAGCAGGGCAGTGGGGCTCAAACTGGCACTCTGATATGGGATGCCAGTATTGTACATGGCAGTTAGCTCACTGTGCCACAATGCCTTCCCACCCCTTCTCTTTTATCCTCACAGTTATATAAAATCTAACTCACCTCCTTCCAAAGTACTTTTCAAATCCTTCTCCCATAGCACCTAGCATCCTTGTACATGGAAACTATCATCTATACTTGTTTAATCGAATGGAATTATACTTTTAATGTGTAATTAAGCGAACGTAATATAAATAAGCCTTATCAATGCCTTGCTTCCACCAACATTTGCATTTTTAAGCACACTGTCTTTGAGGAATGAAGAGTTTTGCTTCTTATTAAAGGAATTCAAGCATTAACAAACAAATGAGGGAGATTCTTGTTTCCAAACTTGTTGAGCCAGCCTGAGTGCTTATTTCTGGGGATGTTCTTAAACTCTGTCCCTTCAAGGGAAAATGACTGTTGAGGCAAAAGATGGCCTATTGCTTAAAATGGCTTTTCCAGTCTGTTTGCAGTTGCTGATGACCTAACTCTGCAAGCCTCTTCCAGAAAAGGAAAACCCTTCCTGTTCTAACGGTCTGCCCATCAGAGCCTAACTTTAACCTCAACCTGAGCTTCCTCTACCACAAAAGTCCTCTGTGCACATTTGTGTTTTCTGGCACAACTAATATTACTTTTAATTATAATTTAGCACTTTCAGTCCAAAACCTTCATCCATTTGCATCACCACTTTTTTTATATTCTAGCATAGAGGCTTCTAACAAGAACCCAAGATCTTTGAATATATACTCTTATTACAGTTCTCACTAGAAACAATCTTACATAGACTAACTTAACATGAAAAGTAAAAACATTCTAGGCTTCACATCCAACCTCAATATTTTGAGCAAGCAATTAATATTTTAAGATAATCCTTCTAATTACCTTCTCTGGTTAACAGTCATTATACTGCTTAAGCAAAAAACGGACTGTTCATCCTGAGGCGGGGAAGCAACAAAGAAATCCCAAACTGGTGAGAAAACTCTCTTAGCCAAGTCGTAGTTACCAACCTGATAGGCAACCTGCAACCAAAAGCACATTAACTTATTTTTACTTGTGATATGTTATATCTTCAACAAATGTTTCAATAAAGTCCTATCACATACTGATTTCCTATAGAGTTATTTATATTTGCTGTTCTGTTCAACATACCATAGTAAGGGAATGACGGCCACTGGCAAGGGAGACAGACACATTTTGAAATCTCTTTTATTTCTAAATTGCATGGAAATTTGAAACTCGGTAAGGATGTTTCAAATCCTCATAAGCAAAACAAAGATCACATCTGAGCCAAATTAATTTCATTTTCGTCTAACTCGGCAGTGCACTCCATTTATTATAGATACTGTTATAATGAACAATCTGTTCCAAGAGAAACAATCAGATTTCCCAAACCCAATATATGAAATACACTTTATTCTTTTCTGGTTCTGACTGACACTTTCAGAGCTTTTATGCAACAAAGGGTTCACAGCTGAAAGGGTAAAGAATAAAACACACACTTTCCAAGAAGCCATGATTTGTTTTAACAAATTTAATGTTAGGAAAGATCAGTTATTTCATTGGTGAGGGCTAGAAGTTCCAAAGGAAAAAAAAAAATCATTGACATCTATTTTTTTGGTTGAATATACTTCTTCTAAGATGGTTCTAAAAATCATTCTATTTAAGTATATGTAGAACAATTCAAAATCTCACCAAATGAGCTGTGTGCTGTTTTGAATCCTTTATGGAAGCAGGTAGGGGATAAAGTATAAATTAATTCAACAAACCAAATATGTAAATGACTATTTTCCACTGAAGGGAATAAATAACTTACAGAGCCAGAACTTTTCAAATCTGCCAAATGGGTACTCATAATCAACTGACTAGTGAGCTTTTATGAAGTATCTACATGGTGCCAAGCACTAGAGGGTAGATTCTATTTTTTTTTCCCACAGCCAGACCAAATTTTTTCAAAGAAAATAAACTCACAGAGGTCAACCAACTGCCATCATGCTCACAGACCATGCATTTGTCAAAGGCCCAGGCCCCAGCAGGCTGGGTGCCTTTTTATATCTTAAGTGGGCTGAGGTGGGGGTGGGGAGCAGTAGGCAGAGATGAGCTTCTCCATTCTGGTTCCTCAAGTTTGGCCCAGTTTTCCAAACAGGAGGAAGAATGCAGGGGCTGTGGTGGAGAACAATACAGGGTGTGAGACTGAACTGGTCTTTTGAAAGAAGGCAAGGGAAACAAGAACCTAAAATGGCTGAGGTTTATGTCCTTGTTCTATCAGTCCTAACTCTGAGTATAGATAAGGAGATGGGGTGCTGGTTTCTTTTTTAAAAAAATTTTAAGAAATACAAATTTCATAAGTACAATTTCAGGAATATAGTTATTCTTCCCACCAAACCTGCCCTCCCACCCATACTCCCACCAGTCCTCCTCCCTCTCCCCTTCCCAGTCCCATTCTCCATTAAGATTCATTTTCAATTAACTTTGTACACAGAAGACAAACTCTATACTAGGTAAAGATTTCAACTATTTGCACAAACATGCACACACACAAAAACAATCTGAGAACTAGTTTTACAGTTAACTCTCATAACTCATTGAGGATAGAGGTCTTGCACGGGGAGTTAGTGCACAGTGATTCCTGTTGTTAATTTAACAGTTAACACTGTTATGTATGACATCAGTGACCACCTGAGGCTCTTGACTTGAGCTGCCTAGGCTATGGAAGCCCTTTGAGTCCACAAACTCTGTCAGTATTTGGACAATGCCATAAGCAAAGTGGAAGTTCTCTCCTTCCTTTAGAGAAAAGCACATCCTTCTTTCATGGCCCCTTCTTTCCACTGGAGTCCCACTCAGAGAGATCCTTCATGAAGAACATTTTTTGCCACAGTATCCTAGCTTTCCATGCCTGAAATGTTCTTAAGGGCTTTTCAGCCAGACCAGGAAGACTTAAGAGCTGATTCTGAGGTCAGAGTGTTACTTAAAGCGACTGTCATTCTATGGGTCTGCATGTAGACTGCTTCCCATATTGGAACATTCTCTCTTTTTTAATTCTATCTGATATGAGGCACTGATGAGGGGCGGGTTATCTATACTCTGGATTGGATTGATTGAAGAGCAGTGTTGTGTTGTTCCTGCATGATAGCTCGGGATATAGCAGTCATTCGTTCCTGCAAGAACTTTTGGAATAAGTTAATTATACATGGTAGTAATAGGAGCACTATGATTATGAGGATAAAAGGAGATATTAGAGACATTGCCCATGATGGAAAAAATGGCCAAAATGAGGAGGACAGAAGGAAAAGTAGAAAAAAAAAGAATCCTGTCCAGTTAGCAGAGAGACAGATGTACGCCTGGTTGCCATAAGGAAAGAATGCTCCTGTTTTGTTTCCAAAACTAAGGAAAGAGTTGTTAGAGAACCTAAGAAAGGTGCTGTTCAAGCCAGGAGGGTGTTGTTTTTCCATTGACAGGCAAACAGAAACTGATAGGAGGTGCTTGATAACAATCAGATGGATGTTAAGGCCTGGCCAGGTAGATATGAGGTCTAGACCTATCTATCTCTTTACAGGTAGTACTAGATAAGGCATAAGGAAGGTGTGAACCTCCTCAGGAAAGACACCCTGTTGACTTCTATTACCTAACTGGCTTGGGAGGAGGGCTGGCCTGAATAGGATGTCAGTATCAAATAGGTGGCATCTCTAGAAGCAAATCTGCAGCCCTGCATGGATTGGTAGTGCCCCTGGCTGTCCCCCTGGTGACGGTGGTAACTTTGGAAAAGGGGCAGAGTGGAGGGCTTTTTCAGCTTGGGGCCGACAGGGTCTGCAGCTGTGACTCAGCAGTCCTTCAACCCCTAGAGCAGTTCCATTTCCATGGACCTGGCTCTCGGCAGTGCTGACAGAGCTGAGCGCTGCTTGCCCAGTGCCCCAGCTCCTTACATCAAAGCAGATGCCATTTGGGGGTGGCCTGGCCTTGTTGGGTCTCCTTGGAGGCAGATCATCTTGTAAAGCAGCCACTAATTGGCCTGTCACCTACCCCTACATTGCTCCTGCTGCCTCACTCCCCTTTCTCCTGGTCTCTGTTAAAGTAGAATACAGAGGAAGCCTTGAGGAATGCCAGCCAAAGGGCTGCTCAATTCCGTCCCTAATCATGGGGGTCTGAGCTAGAAATCTGTGGTCACGGGCACGACAATATTCTTCATGAGAGATAAGATGATGCCCATGTGGAAAGCTATGCCCTTCTATGTAAGATCAAACATTCTGACCACCTTATCCAAACTGTCTTATATAAGGTCTAAAGATCAAACAGTACATCCTGATGGAGAGTTCTTCAGAACAGAATGAGTTTTCCATCTTGAAGAGAATAGAGAAATAAGGCTTCCCAGATTGCTCATTATCAAGAGAAAACTTAGTAAATAAACAATTTTAACTATCAAGAAACCTACAAAAACATTTACCAAAAGGTCCAATGCCTTCTGTAAGTTTTAAGAATGCATGTAGTTGGAAATATTTGTTGAATATCTAACACAAGTGTAAGCCAATTAAAACAGAGCTGTTAATAAATTTTCCCATGTAGACATACAACATGTATGCACATATAATACATTACAGGAGAAAACAACAAAATAATTTCAGTTATAAGCGAAGAGATTTGGGCTGCTGCTAGAAATGGCAGGGGAAAAGAGAGAAGGCTAAGCATGCAGCATTCTTAGTGAAGCAGGCAGGCATACAGGTTAAAAATCCATTAGGTTTGTAAGCTGGAAGACCACACCCTTTGCCACACCCCTGTGTGACCTCTCACCCTATCTGATACCTTTGTCACGCCCCTGTGTGACCTCATGCCCCTACCTGGCTGCACCTGGGTGCCCACCAGCCAATCAGATTAATTAACCACTCCCCTTTGGAACTGGGTTAAAAGCCTGGGACCATCTCTTCTTCCCTGGCCTCTTGCCAGGAGGGGGCTTGCTGTAGCCCTGTGCCTCCAGGGCCTGTGGCCTTAGGCTTCCCCGCCTAGATGCTCCTCCAAATGGCTGGCTCCTGGTGCTCAGTATGAACCCAGATTTACCTCTCTCTCTTAAATAAAGCTCTCACTCTCCTATGTATCTTTCACACTAAATAAAAGCCTAAAATGTACCATGCTGCCTTGTTTATTAATGCCGTTATTTAGAAGTCTTCTCTAAATATTAGGCAAGAACCCTCTTGGGCTTATTAATAGGTGAGTAGGCCCTCCTATTCACAGGGCAAGGGTGGGGGTGGGGATGTTGAAGTCAGGCTTCATTGCATTTGAACAGCAGGCAGAGCCCTTTCTGGAGCTCCTTGTTGGGGGAGGTGCAGAGCACTGCGTGGACCCTGATAAGGTGGGCAGGAAGATGTGAGAGGGGCTTCAGGGGGAACTTTACAGTGCATTGTCTTAGTAGTTTGAAATGTCCCAGGAGCCCAACCTTCCAGAGCAATAAACATTCTGATAGTCTATACACTATCTTTCCGCCCCAGGAAGAGAGTGGTGGGACAGAGGAGGGGGAGGGGTCAGGAAGAGGAGAGAGGCAGTTTCAGAGCCAGACTGGGGAGCATGTTCCTGAGGCAGCAGCACTCCTGAGGGAAGAACAAGTGTGGAAGAAGGGAAAGTTGAGGGTTCAAGAGGAGGCTCCAATCCTCTCTCCTGCCTGAGGGCTTGGAATGAGGAAATTTGACCTTAGAGGAGGACAAAGCCTGGGATGTAGAAGACTTCTAACCATCTGCCATTTCTCTCTATAAAGTTATTGAAATATTAGAGAATTTTGAGACCAAAATATGCCAAATTAGTGCAGAGGTGGATTAATCGCTTCTGCTTTATCTCCCCATCAGGCCCAGCTTGTGCAAGTCTTTTAAGAGGCAGGCCAGAGGGGAGTTGAAATTTGGAACCCATAAGTTAAGCAAAATACAATCTGGAGGAAGAGGATCCTTTCACAGGGCATCCCTAGGAAGGAATCACCCCAACCAAGAACTTAAGTTCTGAATCCTTTAAGAGGAGAGAGTGAGAGAAACCGACTTAACACCCCAGGCCCTATGTAGGGGGATGAAACAGTCATGAGCATCAGGTTGAGAATTAGGTCCAACGTGGGTGTGTAGTGATGAGCTCTAGCAAAGGCTCTGGCTGTGAATCCACTGGGAAATGACAAGTGCAAGCAGGAGTGAGAAAGTGTTCTGGAGAGGCATCTCTCAGGGCCATCCAGGTCAGAAGGGAAAAAAGGAGATTGTAGGAAAGCGAAGGTAAGGGGTGGGAAGAGACAGTAAGAGGTGGAAGGAGTTCAGAAGGAGAAGATAGTTCAGAGGAAGGGTGGGGGATCACAGCTCTTACCCGGAGACTGGGTCCTCTGCTCCCTTCCTCAGTTGGGGGCACCAAATGTAAGGAAAAGGGTCACAGAACAGAGGAGACAGAACATGAATTCGCAGCCAGACGTAATTTATTCAAATAAAATCAATTCCCAGAGGTCGACCAACTGCCATCATGCTAACAGACCAAACACTGGCAGAGGCTGGGCTAGATTCTTTAAAGCTTAGAAATGGTCTCAGATTCCATGAAACGAATCCAGTTCAAGGCACAACACACATGAGATGACAGAAGAACTACAGAGAATAATGCAATTACTGTGGAGGGTTAAGAAAAGGAGAAATAAAGACTTCAAGGAGGAGTCAGGGCGTGCGTTGAACCCTAAGGCAGGGATAAGACTCAGATGAGCAATATTTAGAGAGAATCTGAAAAAGGTTGAATAATAGAAATTACTACAGTGCTTTCAGGAGGCACGGCAAGGGTGGGTCAGAATTTGAAGAAAAGTGAGCCTTGTGACTGGAGAGATTAAAGGGGGCATGAGTTCTGTCACAGGCCTTGAAAACCCGGTATTTTAAAAGGCCAAATACTAGACTAAGCACTTTATGTGCATTATTATATTGACTCCTCATTATAGCTCTATGACGTGAGCTCTACTGCCATCCATATTTGGTGGATGAATAAACTGACGCACTGCAAAGTTACATGACTTCTTTAGAGCCTGCTATTTGGCAGTGGAGTCAGCTCAAACCAGTCAATGGCTCATTTGTCTGTTATATTTGTCAAGTGAAGGAGTTGGATTAAGTGATCACCAAACACTGTGGAAGTCTAAGACTTACCATGGAAAATAGCAGCAGAGGACATGACACAGCATTGGTAACACTGTAATTGATGTTCTTCTTTTAAAACATACCCTTTTGGGGCCAGCACTGTGGCGCAGCAGGTTAAAGCCCTAGCCTGAAGTGCCAGCATTCCATATGGGCGCGGGTTCTAGTCCTGGCTGCTCCTCTTCTGATCCAGCTCTCTGCTATGGCCTGGGAGAGCAGTGGAAGATGGCCCAGGTTCTTGGGCCCCTACATCCACATGGGAGTCTTGCAAGAAACTCCTGGCTCCTGGCTTTGGATGGGTGAAGTTGCAGCCATTGTGGCCATCTGGGGAGTGAACCAGCGGATGGAAGACCTCTCTCTGTGTCTCTACCTCTCTCTGTAATTCTGTCTTTCAAATAAATAAAATAAATATTAAAAAAAATATATCCTTTTATGGAACTGGAGCTCATTATGTTAAGTGATAAAAGCCAAGCACAGAAAAACAAGCACTAAATTATCTGACCCATATGTAGAGTCAAAGAAACAGTGGCCTCATAGAACTTAAAAGTTTAATGGTTGCCACAGGCTGGGTGGGAAAGAGGAGTGGGAGAGATGAGAGAAGACTGATTAACAGGTACTAAATTATAGCTAGATAGGAGTAATATGTTCTAGGGTTCAATCGCACAATAGAGTGACTCCAGCTAACATTAAAGTATATTTCCCTACTTGAAAAAAAACTAGAGGATGGGATTTTATATGATTTCCGCATAAAGAAATGTTAAATGAATGGAAGGATATCTTTATCCTGATGGGATATTATAAAATGTATACATATATCGAAACATTCACAGGGCACCCATAAATATGTACAAATTTTTATGTCTTAAAATTTTTAAGTAAAATTTATAATATATCTTTTAAAAATGCATCATTTGCTCCATTCATGAACACTGGAAACAAGAAAAGATGTTATAAGAAAACTGAAGTTTGCAAAATCATGATGCGTGGTGGGTTTTCAACAGAGGAGTGTCATGATAGAAACATTATCAAAGATGGTTAACCTGGTAGTGATATGAAGAACAGATCACAGAGGAGGTGAAACTAAAACAAGAGAAAAGCACTAAAATACTGAGGAAATAATTAAGTATAATAGAAACCTCCTCTTCAATATAAAACTTGCACCTGGCTTCTAAAATGTCATACTTCTGAGGTTTTTAAAAATTAATGAATGAATTTGTCTATTTAAGAGAGATAGCTCCCATTCCCTTGTTCATTCCCAAATGCCCACACTGGTAGGTAGGCACTGGCCCACAGAAAAGCAAGGAGTTGGGAACCCAATCCAGGTCTCCCACATGGGTAGAAGGAATCCAGTTACTTGAGCCATCACCTCTGTTTCAGCCAAAAGGGCCTCCTTGTTTACCAACCACACAGGGTGCACTTCTGCAAACTTTAGGGCTTCTGTTCTCCCTGTTGCTTTTGCAGAATGCTCTTCCCCCAACAGCCACTTCCCCACTTTTTTCAAGTCTCTGCTCAGCTCTCATCTTCCTAGATCACTCTAATACTGCCATTTACCTTTCATCCCCCCCACCTGGAATTTCTCTTACCATTCTCTACTTGCTGTTTTAGTGGCACTTACCACCTTCTTAGACCCTAGATCATCTACTTACCTACTGTGCTGCATGCCTATGCCCTACCATGGCATTTTGATCACTATGTTAAAAACAGCAGTTCTCAAATTCCATTCCCTCTACCATCAGCATCACCTAGAAACTTGCTAGAAATGCAAAATTTGGGATCCACATTGTGACACAGTGGGTTAAACCATGATCTGCAATGCCAATATCCCATGTGAGCAATCGTTTAAATCCTTGCTGCTCCACTTCTGATCCAGCTCCCTGCCAGTACCTGAGAAAGTAGCAGAAAATGGCCCAAGTACTTGGGCCCCTGCCACCCACTTGGGAGACCTGGATGGAGTTCCAGGCTCCTGGCCTCAGTCTGGCCCAGCCCCGGCTGTTGTGGCCATTTGGGGAGTGAATCAGCAGATGGAAGGTCGATATCCCTCTCCCCAACACCCATCTGTAACTCTGCCTTTCAAAAATATATCTTTCTAAAAAAGAAAGGAATGCAAAGTTTTCAGGCCCCATCCTAGATCTAATGAATCAAAAACTCTGGAGGTCGGATCTAGCAATCTACAGCACTGCCATTTTGATGTGCACTCTAGTTTTAGAATCACTAAGCTGGGGCAATGCCTGGCACACAAAGCACTCAACAAATAACATGTTGAATACAATTTAAAACTGTCCTTTCCTGATAATTTTTCCTCCACCCAACAGAGGACACCCAACAGTGGTACAATACGATACCATGACTGGCCTAGAGTGAGTGCCTGACTCAAATTGGAAGTTCTAAAATTGCCCTGCAAACATGATGAACTCTTAGCCAAAGTCTGGTTCTGATGTCAAGATGGATGATATTTCTATGCACCTAGAGGACTTGAGAGGCTGGTAATAAGGGCTTGAGGTAGGATTGGAACAAGCCCATAACAGAAAGGAAGTTCAAATTTCCTGCCTGCACCAAAGGACCTCCCTGTCAGTCTAACTGATAGAAAGCAAAAGACAACAGAGTATTGAAGCTAAAAATGTCAGTGATCAAATATCAAAAATGAGGTCAGTCTCTATCACACAGGAGATGGAGGGGTGTTGAGATTCTCTTTCCCAGGAATTTGAAATCAAGGTTAGGAGCCAGTTATTTGGTCTCTCTTTGTAGCTGAAATTAAGGAATATGCAAAAATTCAAAGAGTTTCCATTTTCCTCCAAATATGGAGAAGTAAAGAAATCCAATCTTCAGAGAGAATAATGAAAGCAGACTATTGGCGGGCGCCACGGCTCAACAGGCTAATCCTCCACCTTGCAGTGCTGGCACACTGGGTTCTAGTCCCAGTCAGGGCACCAGCTTCTGTCCCGGTTGCCCCTCTTCCAGGCCAGCTCTCTGCTGTGGCCTGGCAGGGCAGTGGAGGATGGCCCAAGTGCTTGGGCCCTGCACCCCATGGGAGACCAGGAAAAAGCACCTGGCTCCTGTCATCGGATCAGCATGGTGCACCAGCCGCAGTGCACCGGCTGCAGCAGCCATTGGAGGGTGAACCAATGGCAAAGGAAGACCTTTCTCTCTGTCTCTCTCACTGTCCTCTCTGCCTGTCAAAAAATAAAATAATAAAAAAATTTAAAAAGTAGACTATATAGAGAACCAAAGTGCAAGACCTAGAACTGTGTGGACTCACAGGGCCTTCCCAAAGCCTAGCCGCACTACCGACCAAGCCAACAAGCTTCCCTTCTTTGTAATCAAGGTCTTAATCAAAACCATTCACAAGTTATTGTTGTGGTAATGAGGTTGATTTAAAAGACATTTCAAAGGACATAGATGATGGCTATCACAGAACTGGGCACAAAGCAGACACTGAATAAACAGTTCATCAATAAATAGATGGGTAGACAGAGTATTAATATTCAGTTGGTGGATGACAAGAAAAAGGAGAGTTGAACCTTCTTAAAAGAGAGGATGACTTTCTTTAACCCATAATTCTATTTGTTAAAAATGTGAAGTTATACAATAAGACAAAACTTTAGTAATCAAAGAGTTTAATGACTTAATAAATAAAGTAGTAAAAATGTACGAACTTCATTTCCCTTTCTCCTGCCAGCATTGTTATTGCTCACAAGGTTTCATGTTCTAGGATGGGTGTCTGGCACAACAGTTAAGACACCCCCTGGGCATCTACATCCCAAATCAGAGTACTGGGTTCAAGCCTTGACTTTTCCCTTGATTCCAGCTTCCTGCTAATATGCATCCTGGGAGGCAGTGAGTAATAGCTCAAGTAGTTAGATCCCTGTCATCCCTGTGGAAGACCTAGATTGAGTTCCAGACTCCTGGCTGCAGCCTGGCCCAGCCCCAGCTGCTGTGGGCATTTGGAGAGTGAACCAGCAGACAGAAGATCTCTTTTTCCTCTCTCTCTCTGCTTTCAAACAAATAATTTTTTTCAAAAGCATTCATGTTTCAACATGAAACTCTTGCTAATACTGATCTTGAAGACCTGATGACCAACACTAATCCATAATAAAAAGAAAATTGATAGAAGTGAAAGTAGTAAAGATGAATATGAAAAGAAGGAAGCTAGGCTTTAAAAGAATTGGCACATTTCCTTATCTCAACCAGCCATCATGTCCGTCCACTGTCTGATTTGGTAGTTCAATAATCCAGTATAGCATGGCATTTGGTCTTATATCCATTTGGCAAATAGAGAAATTGAGGCCAAACAACTTACCTAAAATCATAATCTCTAATGTTGGGATCAGAATCCTGTTCATAGGTTTCTAATATCCTATATTACATTTTCTATTCATTTCCAACTTAAAGGGAAAGAATAAAGAGAAATGAAGCCAAAAAAGAGTGGGAAATATCCACAAGAGAAACCCACATGTAAGTTAAAAAGGTTTCTCAAAGAAGTTTCTTGACAGAATAAATTGACAGCTTTCTACAGTAAGAAAAAAACCTAGTAAAGATTCACCTGACTTTATTAACATACTCGAGGAAATGAACAACCTAAAATTCCCAAAGCTGAGTCAATCACTTAATGAAGTATCTCCATACTTTACTATAAAATATTTATGATAATATGTTTTAAGGAACACAACTTCTGGAAACTAAAACTAACCACTCTCATGAAAATCAGACTGCAGTTCCAATGAGAGAAGCTTATTAACTTGCTTGAATATAAAAGCTTAAACTTAAGTCTTAAATTAAGGAGGTTTAATAAGTGAGAAAGTTTTTGCTTTAGAGCACTTAAAATTATGAGAGAGTAGTGCTCATAAACTGTCATAAGCGAAGCACAAAACTGCAAATATGGCACCAATAAAGAAACACAGGTCATTACTTCATGATACTTCTCATTATCCCAGCAGAGAGCTTGGACTTTGTTTTATTAACTTTCAATGAAAGTTCTGCCAAAAGGAACCCAAGAGTCAAAGCACTCCCTGGGGGGAAGTTGGGCCTTGATGAAATATTCAGTTCCTCACAATAACTCCATCATGGCAAATTGGGGGACTATATTAGATTCCAAAGAAATCAAAATATCAGAAAACCATGAGCAATATGGCATGCTAAACCACTGCTAGACAAATCCTAGCAATTCTTTCAATTTAATATTCTTTGACAAATATAACAATACAAAATGCTACTGAAATCTAGCTTATAATACTAATCAATTCGTAAGAGAAAAATATCAGAAATATGATAAAATTTATAATAGCCATCATCTCTACAGCCAACAAGAGGCTTAAAATTAGATGTTTTGAGAGCTAGGTCAATGAGTCACTCCTTCTAGTGTCCTCTTCACTGGTAACATAGTTCAAGTCAGACAACCACTATCTCAGCAAAAACGTAATTCATGAGTTCATCCACAATTAAAAACACTAATACTACTTATTCAGTGCATATTGTGTGATAAGTGCTGTTCTGGTTAAACATAGGCTATTTATAATTCCACTTAACACTCTAAATATTACTGGGAAGTAGTTACTATTATTATTCCCACTTCACAGATGAGAATTACTTTCCTAGAATCACATGGCTATGGTGAGGAGATGGGATTTGAAATCAGTTCTGTCTCTACTGATCCAGAAATTTTAATTCTATGAATTTATCCTTAAAAAAGTAGTCATAGATGCAAGTAAATATTTATGTACAATAATGTTCATCATAGCTTTAATTATAATAGCAAAGAACAAGAAAGTAAACACCCAGCAATAGAGAATTATTAAACAAACTATTATATAGCCAAGAGATTCAATGCCATGGGTTCATTTAAAATTATATTTTGGAAGAATACTTAATGTGATGGGAAAATATATATTAAGTGAAAATTGGGTTAAAATAATATATACATGAGGCCGGCACTGTGGTGCAGTAGGTTAATCCTCCACCTGAGGCGCCGGCATCCCATATGGGCACTGGTTTTAGTCTCAGCTGCTCCACTTCTAATCCAGCTCTCTGCAATGTCCTGGGAAAGCAGTAGAAGATGGCCCAAGTCCTTGGGCTCCTGCACGCATGTGGGAGACCAGGAAGAAGCACCTGCCTCGTGGCTTTGGATTGGCACAGCTTCAGCCATTGTAGCCATTTGGGGGGTGAACCAACGGAAGGATGACCTTTCTCTCTGTCTCTTCCTCTCACTGTCTGTAACTGTACCTCCCAAATTAATAAATAAAATCTTTAAAATATATATGTATACTATGATTAAATTATATATCATACATAAATCCACATACATATATGTGTAGATTTGTATTTATAGGTATGTACAGATATAAAGTACTTGTGTATATGGATAGGCAGATAGACATACAGAAATGAAAAGATACCTCTGGATCAAGGTGTTTCAACCTTAGCACTTTTGACAGTTGTTCTGAACAATTCTTTGTTATGGGGGCTGTCTGGTGCACTGTAGGGTGCTCTCAGCCTCCCTAGCTTCTACCCTCTAGATGCCAGTAGCACTCTGCTAGGCTGTGACAATAAAAAAATGTCTCCAGACATTGACAAAACGCTCCAGGGTAAGAACTGCTAGTCTAGATAACAGGGTAACAGATAATATTTATTTTCTTCCATGTGTACTTCAGTAATTTCCACAAATTCTAGAATTAATACATGTTACATTTGTAATGGGGGGAATATTACTGTAAAAAATAAACTCACTAATAATAGAAGGAATGATTCATATTTCATGAGACTGAGCTGCAATAAAGGAAGGAAAACATGTGTTACAGGAGCTTAGAATATCAGCTGTGATCTTATTTCTATCAGAAATTACTTAGTAACTGCTTAACAGGAAAAAAAATACACAGAAATTTCTTCTACCTGTGTCAGGAACATTCGAGCAGTAACAGCAGAGAGAGGTGGATAAACCAAAATTGGTTTCGTTGTCTCCCCAATAGCATCACCGACAAGCTTCCCATTAGAAGAATAAGCAGCAACTGCAAATATGTATTTTTCATTTGTTTCCAAACCTTTCACTTCAAAAATGCTTCTACCATCAGCTGGTATCTAGTAGCAAAGAACATATTTCAATGTATAAATGGGAAATTCAAGTAATGTGACTTTTACAATATAATTAAGTAAACGTTATATGTAAAAACTAAAAACCTTTTTCTTTAACTATTGGATTTCATTTATGACTAAACCTGAAATTAGAGAAGATTCACTTAAATAATGATTTCATAAGAAAAGAAAGTCTCTTAATTTTCTTTAATGAGGTTTTGGCAAGATTTTCTGACATTGAATTCAACATACCGCTTCTCCAGAGTTTGGGAGATGGTTATTGTTCAGTCTCACTTTTCCATAGCTGCCTTCTGCTTTGCAACCCAAAATGCAGTACCAGGAGACCTGCCAAGGAGAGACATAAGCCTATCACCTGAAGTCTGTTTAAAGACATTCAACTTCTTTCATCTCAGTGCAGCAAAAGGAAACCTTTTCTAAAGAAAAAATAACTATCCATTTTAAACGAAAATCTAAGTTTAAAAATATACTTAGTATCAGAAAAGTAAAGACAAATAAAGGGCTAATTTGCCTCCGACTATCAGAATGAAAATATGATTCATTATGAGTTATTTCAACAACCATTACTTGAGCAGTTCCTACGTGCGAAGTGTTGTTAGCAACCTGACATACACTTTCCAATATTCACATCATGTCTATGAGATGTGACTGCTATTGTTATGGGAAATGGAGATGCAGAGATGCTAAATAGCTTTGTAAAAGCAGTAGTTGACTCAAAACTCCAATCCAGGAGTTGGCAATCTTTATTTTAAAAAAATCAACACTGAAATTATTTTCATATTTTATATGCCCAAAGAAGCAAGATGCTAATTGTAGAATCTAAAATAAAATGCCAAGATACCTGTGAAAAAGCCTGGAAGAAGATACCTCTAAACAAGAAGAGTTGTAGGATTGGGTGGTAAAATGTTAAGATGATAGGTAACATTTTTATCCAGTTTATAAATTTTCTGAAACATGATAATACTTTGATAAATTTCAAATACAGGCATAACCCAAACACAAAATTCAAATGTAACTAGACTTAGATTTGATTACGTAGTGAGGCATTAGTCCTTCTGCCAAGATGCCAAAATAATGGAGAAACGTTATTGGAATGGAGCATTCTCACTATAGGGAAAAGGAGGGGGCAAGTTAATATCTTAAAGAGTAGTGTTATGAATGAGCCACACTGTGGGGTTCTGGGGATCATCACCATGGTATTCCCTTTTTCCCAGAGGTAACCCCTAAACTACAAGGGAATCTGCAAAGAAGAGAAAAGTGGTTGTCTTTAAGAAGCAATTGCCTCTTAATAGCTTCTGCCTGCTGTTACTTCCTTCAGGTCAACAGAAAAATCCTAATGTTTGGGGCCAGCACTGTGCCACAGCAGGTAGAACCACTGCCTGCAGTGCTGGTATCCCATGTGGGCACTGGTTCAAGCCCTGGCTGCTCCACTTCCAATCCAGCTCTCTGCTATGGCCTAGGAAAGCAGGGGCAGATGGCCCAAGTGCTTGGGCCCATGTACTCATGTGGGAGACCTACCTTTCTCTCTCTCTCTCTCTCTCTCTCTCTCTCTCCCCCTTTTTCTCTCTCTTTCTGCCTCTGCCTCTCTGTAACTCCACCCTTCAAATAAATAAATAAATCTTATAAAAAAATCCTAATGTACGTGAGAGGTTCTCTACTCTGTGCCAGAATCACTTTTTCAAAACATAATTTGCACAGAAACAACCATTTCTTAAATTGCAGATCTGCAAGCCTGCCTGACTTCAACGAATCAGAATTTCTGGTGCAAGTGTCTGAACCTTTGTATTTCCAAAGAAAATGTCCCAGATGATTGTGATATGCACACTTGATTAAAGAGCACTAGTCAAAGGGCAGAGAGAACGCTGAAAGATCCCAGAAGCTAGAAGCCAGAGGGAAAAATCAGATGAATCTCACAAAAAGAAAAAAAAAAAACTTAAAATTAACTTCCCTTGATATCCCATGCAAAAGAAATACCATTTTTCATAGGGGGCAGAAGGGAAAGAAAGATGGTGTTATATGATTTAAATCATTAGCGCTGTAAATTCTACTATAGAAACCAGAATTTAGATTATAAAACTGTGCCTAACAGCATTTCTACAAGCAGACTCTTTATTTTTATTTTGTTCCACAGATGGAAACATTAATTTGTATAACTCTGAAGCAATGTTTAATTAGAACCTATGTAGGAGTTGAGGCATCAGGAATAGATCATCATTAACTTTAGAAGTAACAATTTATAGATAATGTTCATAATATCAGGATTTTAAACTATAACAACAGATTTTCATGAAATGAATGCCTTAAGAAGAGATTTTGGTAAAACAAAAGATGGCTGAAGCCTCAAACCAGTAAACTTCTTTAAGGTTATAGCACCATCTAGTGCTGGTGACTAGGTAACAGTAGGCAATAATTTCCTGGAACAACTTCATGTAATGAGTTAATGGACAAGCCCTAAAACTACAAGTCAAATATGAGGCTTTCGTGTCTTCTTCTTTCCAAGCCTAACTGAATAAAACAAATTAGTCACTAAATTGAAACACATTATTAAAATCATTTTTGTTTAAATCTCAAAATATTTGAATGAAAACAAAAACTCTTAGTAATATCATCCATTCTTAATTCTGTATTAATTTTTCCAGAATCAGCAAGGCCCTATAATTTAACAGATTCAAAAAAATCAATGTTCAACTTTGAAACTGCTCACAACAGCAGTAGTGATTTTACTATAGCATAGTTTGGTATAAAATAAATGTTTACTTCTATTTCCCCCCACTATACAGCATTGTAAAAGTGGTATTACTGGGGGCCGGCGCTGTGGCACAGCGGGTTAAATCCCCAGCCTACAGTGCCGGTATCCCATATGGCCACTGGTTCAAGTCCCAGCTACTCCTCTTCTGATCCAGCTCTCTGCTATGGCCTGGGAAAGCAGTAGAAGACGGCCTAAGTTCGTGGCTCCCTGCATCCACACCAGAGACCCGGAAGAAGCTCCTGGTTTCAGATCAGCTCAGCTCTGACCATTGCAGTCATTTGGGAAGTGAAACAATGGAATGGAAGACCTCTCTCTCTCTCTCTCTCCACTGCTCTCTGTAACTCTTTCAAATAAATAAAATAATTTTTTTAAAAAGTGGTATTACTTTTCATTGATATCCAACTGTCATCAATCTAAAACTCTTTGATGAATGAAACTATGTTTTGTTCACGTATATCTAGATTTCAATTATTGCACACAGAGCTTGAAAGATTATAGATTAACAGCTGGATGGGATTTTTTTTTTAATCGTCAAATAATGTAATCAGTTTATAACTTCATGAATGACTTTTTTTTTTATCATCAATTTCTTTAAATTTCTACCCTTACTATGAAGGGTAGAAAAATCCAAGAATAGTTTTTTCCACAAAGTACATTTTCCATGAATTTTTGAAGCTGTCTCATAAGAGTTAGCAGATGTTAATCCATCTTTCCCAGCACTTCCTCCCCCATACTCTCCCTAGACTCTGGGGGCACCAGGCTACTCTCAACTTCTATGAAATCAACATTTCTAGATTCCACATGTAAGTGATATTATGTGATACTTGTCTTTCTGTGCCCTACTTATTTCACTTAAAATTATGACCTCCGGTTCCGTCTATACTGTTGCAAATGACAAGATTTCATCTTTTTTTAATGACTGAATGTCTCATTGTGTATATGTATCACATTTTATTTATCTGTTCATTTGTTGATAGATGCTTAAGTTGTTTTCATTTCTTGGCTACTATAAATAATACTGCAATGCACATGGGAGTGCAGTTAGATGTCTCTTCAACAGACCAATTTCCTTTAAATAAATACCCAGTCAGGGGGTCACTGGATCACATAGCAGTTCTGCTTTTCATTTTCTGAAGACCCTCCACCCTGGTTTCCACAATGGCTATACTGATTACATTCCCACCATGTATGGAAGAACAACCATTTCTCCATCTCCTCACTGGCACTTATCTTTCGTCATTAATAGCATATCTAATTGGAGTGAATTGATATTTCATTGTGGCTTTGATTTGCATTTCTCCTATGATTAGTGATGTCGAGCACTTTTTTATGTACCTGTTGGCCACTTGTATGTCTTCCTTTGAAAAAGTCTGTTAGATCTACTGCCCATTTTTAATTGGATTACTTGTAAAACTTTATTGTTTATACAACATCAAAGAGCATGTTGTTGATAATCCAGAAAAGCAAAATGTAATATTTGAAATATAAATTAAGGGAAGCTAAAGCCTTGTTAAGAAACAAACTGTTCTCTCTCTCTCTCTCTCTCTCTCTCTCTCTCTCTCTGCCTCTCTTCTCTCTGTGTAACTCTGACTTTCAAATAAATAAATCTTAAAAAAAAAAAAAAAAAGGCAGGCCGGTGCTGTGGTGCAGCCGGTTAACCACCTGGCCCGAAGCACTGGCTTCCCATATGGGCACTAGTTCAGACCCGGCTGCTCCACTTCCGATCCAGCTCTCTGCTTTGTCATAGGAAAGCAGCAGAGGTTGGCCCAAGTCCTTGGGCCCCTGCATCCACGTGGGAGACCCGGAAGAGGCTCCTGGCTCCTGGCTCTGGACTGGCACAGCTCTGGCCATTGCAGTCAATTGGGGAGTGAACCATCAGATGGAAGACCTCTCTCTCTCTGCCTCTTCTCTCTGTGTAACTCTGACTTTCAAATAAATAAATAAATCTTTAAAGAAAAATAAAAGAAGAAAAAACTAACTGTAAAGTTTCAGTCACATTTAGGACCACTTCTAAGGCATAAGTTATGGGAGAAAAACTCATCCTTTAATAAATGCATAGAGTGATGATTTATAATATGATTGGAACTACTATTTGTTTTCATTAAATGAATCCCTATCACGTGGAAGACGTTTAGACAGAACCTTCAAATTTTCACTCTGCTGCCTCACATCCACTGCTAGCTCCGAGAATAAATTTTCCCCTTTTCAAATGTCTGACTTCACTTCAATGTGACCTCCCTCTCAAGGCTCTAGGAGATTGGCAAGTGACTATGTCATAGTGACACAAACACAAATGCTTCTCCATGTTTTCTCCTTACCATAAATCTGGATATAGAATAGCTATCCAAAGCATGCCATCAATAAAATAAAGGGGAAATATTACGATAACTAAGCACCGATGAGATATCAGAATATGATTCCAGGGTTCTGTACTTATCACTAAGATTATTTGGCTCCTGAAAGCAATGAAAATGTAAATCATTATAGCCCCCAAAGGAATTCTGTCATTCTGCATGAGACAAAAACCATAGCAGACATCATACCTTAACATCAGAAATAAATGGAGCAGGTTTAAGTGTCACAGAACAATGAGTTCGGGATAGCAGGATAGGTGGAGGAGGAACTCTGCTTTTCTTTCTTTTTGAACTTTTCAAATAGTCTTGATAGGAATATAGGGCATTTTGTTCTGCTTCAATCTTCTCAATTAAAGAATAGGCTTCCTATAATGAAGTGTGAAAATAGAAAAATACATTTCAAGAGCTTGAACTTCATTTATATTTGCAGAATTCTGTGAAGTTAGACAACATTGTCTTTCTATGTGTAGTTATTTAAGCCTCAGAGGTACATACATACTCATATACACTTCAATCATTGAGTGATTCTGCAGAATTTTTAAATGGCTACTAATAAAGAGTAAGCATGCCCACTGATGATGTCATATTTACATGTCTGAAATGTTTACATAATTACTATCACACATTAATATGAGACTTTTTGTTTTAAATCAAATCCCTTGAATATCTGCCATCATGTTGCTTTGTCCTTAAAAAGTTCACACTGATGAACTGTACAGCCTGAGCTGTGACTCTTGAGAAATGATGCTATTGGTGTATGTGGCCTATGAAATGAATGTTACTAAGAGTTTTTACTAACAGCAAGATGAAATAAATAGACAAAACACTTATTCCGCAAACCTGAAGGAAAGGTAATCACCTTTTTTAATAGTTAAACAGAGAGATAACACATAAAACAAAGAAGAAAAATAAAAATCAGATCTAAGCAACGTTTCAAAACTAAGGTGAAATATTTTGGGAATAATACGCAAGTTCCCTAGCAATACTTAACACATAGGAGCTGCTCAATGAGTTGTAGTCAAAATAATGAATAATGAATAAATAATATGCTAGTCTTGATGGTCCAAGGTAAACCAGCTCTATTGTCTTTACAATTCTATTTGAACTTTGAAAAATTTTAACATTCATTATTGATTTTTTAAAATACTCAATATATTAGGAAAGCTCTTTCTTTAGTGTCATCAAAAATATTAATTTTAGTTAATAGCCAAAATATTTCAAATAGGTCCAAAATACCACTCTTAGTGTGAAAAAGTAAAGCACTAAAGAATCATCAGTAAAGGAGGGGATTAGGAGCAGCTGTTAAGCTATCCCAGAATGCCCACATTTCATATCAGAGTCCCCAGAGTTCAAGTCCCAGCTCTAGTACAATCTAGCTTCCTGCAGTGCACACACTGGAAGGTAGCAGGCATTTGCCCAAGTAGTTAGGTCATTGCCACCCATGTGGGAGACAGGATTGAGTTCTAGACTTCTGGCTTCAGCCTTTCCCAGCCCTGGCATTTGAAAAGTAAACCAGGAGATAGGCGAAATCTCTCTCCTCTCCCTCTGCCCCCACTCAATCCTCTGTGAGTTTGTGTATACTGGAAGGGGGGGGGGGGTCAGGAGGATATCCATCTTTCAAACACATAAATATTTTCCAAAAAAGAATTATCAATGAAATCATGAGACAGAACTTCACTATCCCATTTTATTCTGGGAGTTCTACTCAAAACAAATACAAGAGAAGAAACCCTAGAAATGAGAAGACAACATATCTGTCTACTACATTTCAAAGGAATTTTGCTCTGATACAAAAACCTGTACTGTTTCCCCCTCTAGCAGACATATTGAGTTTGAAGTTTCCATTTGGAAATCTGGTCTTCAAGCTCAGAAGAGAGGACAAGACTGGAGAGAGGATCTTAGTAGGTCTCAGCAAGGCATTTAAAGCTGAGTGAATAAGCCAGTTCCCTGAGGCCATGTAAATTACAACATTACAGTGTCATAGATTGTTTTCCCTAAAATAATGAAGTGTGGCTTAAATTGAGATTAGAATTCACTTTGCATTTTTATTTGTTATTGGAGATGGTTGACACAAGGTCTAGAATCATTAGTCGTGATTAGAATGTGTCCATGATGATAAATCATTTTTTAATTCCATTTTGTTCTGCACCAGGAGACCCTGGAAAATATTTCTGTATTTGCAAGTCAAGAAGCTTTCCCACCTGTAAGAGCAATTGTTCCTTCCCATGGGAAGAGATGTCTTACATGGTAGCCATGTTTCTAGAGCCTACGCACCAAGGGCCTTAGGGACTTTAACCCAAAACTCAATTTACATGCACATGGGAGATATTCAGTCTATCTGCTGAATTACTAAAAAATCAAGGAGATAGAATGGCATCTGTTCTCTTGTAGCATGTCCAATTTCTCAGCCTTTCAATCAAACTGAGAGAACTAAAACAGTAGAAAATGGATGGAAACAAAGGTCAGGGCCAGATGTTGAGGAACCTGTGTCATAAAAGACACTCAGAGACCTGGGGCACACGCAGTGCCAGTCAGGCCAAGAGGACACAACCAGCCTGGGGCTGGGCAAAGGTTTGTTCACCCATCCACACTCTGCCATGGACAAGAGGGCAGTGTTGACTCCATGAGAGGACAAATCTACATGCCAGGAGGGTGTCCTTGAAGGGCAAGAGGTGACAGCTTTGATGAAGAGACCGGAGCTAGAAAAAGGCAAGTGGATTTCACAGGGAAGAAATTCTTCATTGAACAGAAGAGAGATGAAAGCTATTACATTTTGACATTATATATTAATATGCCTTCATTTGCATCACAGACTGTGAAGACCAGGGTATTTCAGGTTACAGAAGAACATGCAAAATTAGTCTAAGCAAAAATCATACAACGCAGGTGAAGAAGACCAATGCTGTGACAATGTGGAGGTATTTCCTTCCTCTGGATAATATCTGGAGCCTGTAAAGTACACCACCAGCACTGATATTTGCATAGAGAATGTTCGTCCCCATCTCATTTGACTAGCTAACTGCCCTGGGCTTCAAACATCCAGTCCCCAAATTTTCCATGGTAGTTCCAGGTAAATGAGCCAGTTGAACATCAGCATCTTCCAACTTGACTCTAACATCTTCCGTCTGAACATCCATGAACCCAATTGGAATCAAAACCTTCCTGCTCTCTGTCACAGGCTACCACACATTTCTCTAAGTGGTTGCTCATCAGTATAATCTATGGAGTTTATTTTAAAGTAAGATGGTTTGTTCCCACCCTAAAATAAAAATCTCTCATGGTGGGACATTAGCTTCTGTATTATTAACAAATGCCAAGGTGAATTCTAAGTATGGCAAGAACTGGGATCTGCTGATTTAGATGATCAAATCTTTCCCTTTCTCAGCCTCTACTATCTTCAGAATGCAATCTTTTTAGCCCTTCCATGGCCATCCAATGCTTGCTAGGTAAAGCGCAAGCTTCTCCACAGACCTTTTCACTCTGATCATGGCCATGTTTTTTAGTCTTAGCCTCATTTCTACTCTTTCCCATGCTTACCTTTCTGTCTAACCTAATCTGAAACCATAAGAGAAAACTCATTCATTCACTTACAATGCTATGCTTTTTCATGCCTCTGAGCCTTTGCCCATGCAATTTCCTCCTCCTCAAGGATCATATTTCCTCTCCTCTGCTTTAAGATCCACTCAAATATCATCTCTTCTGATAGCTTCTAAGATAGGTGCATGTACATAGATACTCGATTCTCTTCATTTCAGCAGGGATGACCCCATTTGTAACCTTGTAAACAATGAATGTGTTGGTAGCAAGGACAATCCTTTATTTAGCTCCTTAGGTTCAGTCAACATGTTTTAAATGAAAGCCATACTAAGTTGTAACAAAGGAGAATGGTTTTTATCATAATGCATTTTAAGGTAATATGTTTAAAATGTCCTGATGGGGTCCTGATCATTTTTTACTGTAGACTCCTAACTCACATCCCATGTCCAATTTGAAAGAGATTAACAAAAGCATTAAAGACTTAAGTGAAAGGTAACAGAAAGAAAGCCTAAAGTCAAGTCCTTGATTTAGGTAAGTCAGATAGATAATATAACAGAACTCAAGACAAACTTTATTGCTAGATAGAAAGTAGAATCCTAACTTAGCCAAATCATTCATTGAGTTGTTGATAAGATTTAATTTATGAGAAAGTGACTGGGGATTTATTTGAGGGGTTTTCTCAACTAGAAAGAGGAAATGACATTGGAAAAGAAATCCCAAAACATCAAGAAGGAAAAATTCTCATGAAACAAGTCTACTCAATTGTGAGAAAGTGTTCTCAATATGCACTTGATATTGTAACAGCAATGCTCTAGAATATTAAAGCATTGAGATTGCAAAATCAGAGGTCATAAGAAATGTTTTTTCCATGAAATGTCAGATAATGAAGAATAACTTCATCCTCACATTTTTCACCATCTAGCACAGTGCCTGTCAAATCAGAAGGGCTCACCACTTTGAAAGAAATGAGCCTTTACATATCACAGGGAAAGGTCCAGCCAAGAGACCTCACTGCAATGGGATTTTTAAACCAGCTCATAAGGGAAGCAGGTTCTGAGTGTCCTTGTAGTGGTAATTTGGGCTGCAATGTGCCACAAAAAATAGTACTGAAGTTCAAAATATTTTTGTCTAAATATTAATTTCTCTGAAATTGTGCATTGTTGATGAGGATGGATTGATGGTAAGTACACTTGACTTAACACTAATGGAGAAATGTAATGCAATCTCTTGAGGGCACAATTAAGACTTATATAAATAACTATCATCACCAGACCAAAATAATAAAGTGCCATATTGACTATTTATCTAGGAGATCTCCCTGAGGAATAGTCTGGGTTCTCAACATGATGTACATTGCAGAAGATGACAAAAAGTAGATAAATTCATATCTAAGAAACGGGAAGGAATACTGCTGAGAATCAAATATATAATTTATAAGACAAATCTAAAAGAAAACATAGAACAATATGTGTAGTCTGATAAATAAAAAATCTAAAGCACTAAAAAATAATATAAACGGAATATTTCAGAGTGCTTAAAGTGAAAGATTCAGCAAGAAGATTATTTTTACAATGGCTAACATTTATTGACTGCTTGCTTTATACCAAACTCTAAGTGTTGAATCCTCCCAAGAACACTCATTTTATAAACAAAGAATTAAATCTTAAGAAAGCATAATAATTTTAGGTCATACAGCTAATTAGTGACAGAACCAGTGTGTAATCCCAGGCCCTGAACTCCTAACCACCATGCTATCCTGCCCTCATACAACTCTAAGTTAAAAGAAGTGTGGAAAATCACCCTGGGTGAAATTTCCCAAGAAATATCCTTAAAATACTTCAAAGAGGGGCAAGCATCTGATGTACTAGGTAAGATGTCACTTGATATGACAACATCTCATATCAGAGTACTCTGGTTCAAGTCCTGGCTCCAGCTCCTGACTTTAGCTTCTTACTAATGTTAACACTAGAAGGCAGTGGTGTTAGTTCAAGTTATTGGAGTCCTGCCACACATGTGTAAGACCTGCATTGAGCTCTTGGCTCCTGGATTAGACCTGGCACAGCCCTTGCTACTACAGGTATTTGGGGAATTAACCAGCAGATGAGAGCATGCTCGCTCGCTCTCTCGCTCTCGCTCTCTCTCATTATCTATCTCTCTCAAATTAAACAAATAGCAATAAAAATAATCATCTGCTATCCATAATGTTCTTTTGCTTAGAGTTGAGGCACTATTATTGGAATTTGGAGTTGCTAAGTTCACCTCAACTACAGATTTGTTTAAAATCCAATGAATAATATTAGGATAAAACTAGATGCAGCAATTGAGTTTTTTGCAACAGAAACAATTGGAAAACCAGGATTGGATCAAATAAGCCTCAGAGATGATGTTCTGTAACTCCAATTGGGACATGAACACTGGAATGAATGAATTGCCAAATTTCTTGTCCTTAAAGAATACAAGTAAACTTCTCTTCCTTGGCAATCATTCTCCAATGGGATGTATATATAATACTAAATTTTTAGGTTTTTTATCTCATACTAAAAATTCCGATTTTAAGTGGGAAGAGGTCAATTGACCCAGCTGGCTCACTGGTCTTCATCTTGAGAAACAGTCCCATCCGATTATATCCAGTGGGGAAGAAGAAATTCCTTAAAAGTTACTGTGAAGAGGAGGAAATGAATGCTGTATAGAAACAAGAGCATACAGTGCTGCCCTTGAAACCTCTAGCACTTGGACTGGGATGAATTGCTGCCTCTTCTTCAATGAGAAAACTCATCTACAAATGATCATTCAGCTGGTGTAGTCTTAATTGAACTGAGAGCAACAATATAAGCCCACCATGATTGCTATGTTGAGTCCAAAGCAAAAGATCAAGGACATCCAGTATTGGTTCCAGGTGGGATCCTTTAAAGTAAGCCTACAGAATGGTAATGTAAAAAGTCAAAATGGGCCTCTCCAAGCCAAATAACCAGCACAGGAAAATGGGAAAAATAAACCTCCATAGACAAGAAAAAAGCCAATCATCTGACTTGGAAAGCTAACAGGTTATTATCAAAGGTTTTTTTCCCCTCATTCAGGACAGGTTGGTATACTTTTAATTGATCTGGAATAAAACAGATGCTTGATGAGATTATCCAGATCCACAAGGTCAGGAAACTTTTGAAAAAGTAAAACAGCTTATGAATTTTTTAAGAGTTCTAAAGAGATTCAGGCTTTTTGTGAGTTAGGTGACACATCAATGACTGATTTGGGGATACTTTTATTACAAAATCATGATAATGTAAAACACTCTGTATTACACCCCACTAGAAAATGATTACCAAGGGAAAGAAGTTTATTTGTCTTCTTTCCAAGAAAGTTTGGTAATTCTTTGAGCCATAACATCGTTGTTTAGAAGAGTACCCCGAGGAACGATCATTAAACCTTCACACGTAGATTAAAACTACCACTGAGGAGCAGTGGCTGTGGACAATTTGGGGACGTCTAAATAAATATTCAGCATGTTTGTAGTTGGTGCAAATCTTTGTGGAGGGCCCCTCATAAAAAGTAGAGCCTCAAAATGCATCTCATGAGTCTATCTAAATAGGATGTTGTACTCACAATACTGAAGTTAAAATAGTTTTACTTAAGCAAAAGGGAAAGCCACACACTAGAAACCTGAAATTGCCCACATGTTCACTATGTTCCTCATCTTGATAGAGAAGTAAGAATGGACACACAAGAGGTTTTCAAAAAGTTGATGGAAAAAACATGTTACCAAATATGCCCTATTATGAAAAGGCTGCACAGGGATTTCAAAATTTTTTGCACCAAAGTAAACTTACCTTTTGAATTCTATTTGTTTCCAAAAACTTTTTAAAAAATATTTATTTGGCCGGCACCGCGGCTCAACAGGCTAATCCTCCACCTTGCGGCGCCAGCACACCCGGTTCTAGTCCCAGTTGGGGCGCCAGATTCTGTCCCGGTTGCCCTTCTTCCAGGCCAGCTCTCTGCTATGGCCAGGGAGTGCAGTGGAGGATGGCCCAAGTGCTTGGGCCCTGCACCCATGGGAGACCAGGATAAGTACCTGGCTCCTGCCTTCGGATCAGCATGGTGCGCCTGCCGCAGTGCGCCAGCCATGGCGGCCATTGGAGGGTGAACCAACGGCAAAGGAAGAACTTTCTCTGTCTCTCTCTCTCACTGTCCACTCTGCCTGTCAAAAAAATATATTTATTTGATTTATTTGAAAGTTACAGAGAAAGGAGGGGGGGGTTGGGGAGGGAGGGAAGGAGGGAAGGAGAGAGAGAGAGAGAGAGAGAGATTTCCATCCGCTGGTTCACTCGACAAATGGCCACAATGACCAGAGCTGAGATGATCTGAAGCCAGGAGCCAAAAGCCTTCTCCAGATCTCCCACATGGGTGCAGTGGCCCAAGGACTTTGGCCATCTTCTGCTGCTTTTCCAGGAGCATTAGCAGGGAGCTGTATTGGAGATGGAGCCCACATGGGATGCTGGCACTGCAGGTCGGGGCTTTAACCCTCTGCACCATAGCGCTGGCTCCAAAAACTTATTGATGGTAGCATAAAAACAAGATTGAGTCATAATAAAACAAGAGAGCAATCCAGAGGTCTTCCTCCCTGGCTTTGAGACCACAGATTAATCCTTAAAGCAACAGTTCTAAAAGATAAGGATTATTTCATATAGAAATGGGACCAAAGCACCAATGCCCTCCAAGCACCAGCTAGTAGAAATGATCACAGAACTGTCTCTTGGGAAAAGAGATTTGCATGCACCCTACAAGTCTTTCAGCAAAGATCAGACCCACTTAGCCTTGTCAACTCAGATTACCCAGCACCGCCATCAGACATCCTCAATTCAATTGCTGGAAATTCAAATTTAACCAGGCGGGGTGGTGTGGGGTGGGGGTGGGGGGTGTCTTCCCTAATACTGCCAGGACAGACTTCCCCACCTTGAACATCAATAGCATCTGTCCATCCAAAATTATTAGCCTGGTTTACGTAAAAGACTTGTTATGAATTTGACCTTTCTCTCTGGTCTCAAATATTAATTACTATTCCCCTCTCAACCCAAACAAGCCCTAAGCTCTGTACCACTGAATGACCTACAGGACAAGTTCTCCATGATGTTTATAGTCTTAAGACCTTTGCATGGATGTCCTTGCTGCCCGGAATGCACTCCTCTTTCTCTGGCTGTTCAGTATTCTTCCAGTTTCCAGCTTCAATCATATCCTATCTTTCAGTATTGAACTTCACAGGATCTCTCCTGGTGTCTCCTTTCACATGCCCTCCTGTGGAGGTAGGTGTGCCCCTGCTGCATTCCTCTAGCACTCTTACAAAAGTCCCTATGAAACTGATGCATAATTAACTATTTACTTGTGTTTGTTCTCATAGACCAAATCTGTCTGTGAAGAAATCCAGGGACCACATAGAGAAGGCGGGGACTACAAGGGGAAGACTACAAAAAGGATGCAATCGATCAATATATATTGAAAAACTAAAGGACTTTTGTTTTTGTATTCTGTACTCAGTGTACTACCGGGCACATAACTAACTTTCAAGAAATTTTTGCTGAATGGATCATAGGCACTCAAAATTATTTGTTGGGTAGATGAATTGGTTGACTGAAATCCAGGAAGTGTTACATATTCAGATTCTTGCTTTCTGTCAGAGTGCCTGAGTTTGAGTCTCAGATCCACTTGATTCCAGCTACCTTCTAACGCATATCCTGGGTGTCAGCAGATGATGGCTCAAATACCTACGTCCCTGTCACCCAAGTGGAGGACCTGGATTGAAGTCCCAGCTCCTGGGTATGGCCTGCCTATCCATTATCAGCTGTTGTGGGCATTTGAGAAGTGAACTAGCAGATGTAAGATCCCTCTTTGTCTGTTTGTCTCTGTATCTCTACCTTCCAAATAAAACGAAAACATCAACCAAAGAAATACATCTTACTTTCCAACCTCAAATACCTCTCATTCTAGCTCTCTCAAATACTCATTTTCTGGTCCCTGATGAGACCTCATAAAGATGTCCAGTCTCTTGATATTTCCACAGTCACCAAGTCTTTAATTCCTTGATGTGTCACATTCTTCCCTACCCAGTCTGCACTCTGGTTTTAATAGCATGAGTTGTTAAATTTTATTTTTTAAAATGATTTATTTCATTTTAAAGGCAAGAGACAGGGCGAGATAAACATACACACATACACACACACACACACACACAAAGAGAGACAGAGAGAGAGAGAGAGAGAGAGAGAGAGAGAGAGAGAGATTCGCCATGCTTTGGTGTGGAGTGGCCAGAACCAAAACCACGACTCCAATATGTGATCCAAGCATCCCAAGCAGTGGCTTAACCCTCTGCACCACAATGCCCAACTCTGCACAGTTTCATTAAAAAAAAAAAAACTGTACAAATCGCTGCTGTCACAAATATGCAATAATATCTTACCACCAAGCAGATGGGATCCAACCTCAACTAAAATTCCGGATTCCTGACCAGTCTTCTTACTTGTATTCGGCTCTCTCATCCTCTCTTCCCCACTCTCCAAGCATCTTCACCCTGTCCTCAATCTAACCATCCACCCCTACTCTCTATAGTTGCCATGTAGCCTTGCCTCCAATTCCATCAAATTTTTAAGGTAAAAAAGCATCAACACAACTCCCTGCCCCGCACCACCTTATTCCACATGTGTCATTCTTCCCTTGTGTTCCAAAGTATGAGGTATCTCCCCTGCAGGCTACCCTGCATAGAAAAGGATTCGCTATGCCTGTCCTTCAATCTCTTCCTCTTCTACCTTCTCTTCTATAGGATCATACGCTGTATATTAACCTTTCTTTATCTATCCATCTATTTATCTATCTAATATCTTTAATTTCTCTCTTTGTTCTTGCTCTTCATTGAAGCATATTAATAGGCTAAATTTTATCTCTGGATACTCTTCTAACTCTGCATCTTACCTGTTGCTTTGACCTACTTTTGTCCTTCTCTTATCAACCAAGCTATTTGAAGCATTATTCTCCATGTCTTCTTGTGCCATTTACTCTGCCATTCAATGTAATCAAACTTTTGTAGGTTACACATAGGGCAAAAATAAAGACCTCATAATCTGAAACATGATTGCCACCAGGAATTTAAACTCTAAAAATCAACTTATGATGAGTCATCAAGAAGACAGAACAATTTCTGGGTCAGAGAGAGACCTGATTTAAAGGTACAAGAACATTGGTCCATGAATAGTAGTATCCATCTGAGAGACAAATTTTTAAGCATTTTAATACCATCATAAGGAATCCCTGGCTGCCGCAGCGTCACTCCAATTCTATAATTTCCCTATTTTGACTCCTTAACTTGGTTTCTTGTGTAGGTTGCCCCTACAGAGAGAGAACCTGTCATTTCAGGAGAGTTTAAGACTGGGGAAAATGGTGGGCACTGGTAGAGCAGCTAAGCTGCAACTTGAGAGCCTACATTCAAATCAGCGTGCTTGGGATCAAGTCTCAGCTCTGCTCCACATTCCAGCTTCCTGCTGGTGCACACCAAGGGACGCAGCGGGTAATGATTCAAGTACGAGTTCCCTGTCACCCACAAGTAAGACCCGAACTGAGTTTCCAATTCTCTCTCTCTCTCTCTCCCTCTCTATATATATGTGCCTCTATCTCTATCTCTCCATCTCTCTATATGTATCTTTCTCTCTCCTGCCCTCCCTCTCTCCACCCTCCCTCTTTCCTACCATCTCAAATAAAATAAATTTTAAAAATTTTAGAAAACATCAGAGCTACAGATTAGTTCCCCTGCTCAGAATACTTCAAAAAGTTCATGGAACTTTTAATTAAAAGTTGATTTTTGTGCAAAAAAATGTTTTAAATCCTGGCATGATTTTTCATAACCACATTTTCCATGAACTTTTTAAAGTTGCCTTGTATGATAAAACTAAAAGAAAGTTCACAATAATCACTCATTTTAACAGAAGTTATATGCCAGTAATAAAAGAGAAAATAAAATTCTGCTACCATCAAAAAGTTCCAGGAACACGTAGAAGTTGTATCTTTCTCAAATATTAAAAGAGCTTTTTGCATCAAGTAAATCGCTTTGGATATTTTATTCTTCTTTATTTTATTCATTATGCTTAATTCTGCAAAAGCAAGCAAATATTTTACCAAAGGGAAAGATGAAAACTATCTTTCAAATGTTTTGGAACTATAGGCTATCTCAATTTTGATTACCTGTAAAACAATCAGTGCTTCCAGGTTGTTTGAACTTTTCCAGACTTTTTGTAGAAACACATTTGCTAACAGTTGGAGTCTGAAAAACTGAAGAAAAATAACAACTGTTATCATAATTAAGTTTGTGTCTAAAACAGATTTTTTTTAAAGATTTTGTTTATTTACTTGACAGGTAGAGTAACAGACAGTGAGAGAGAAAGAGGCAGAGAGAAAGGTCTTCCTTCTATTTGTTTACTCCCTAACTGGCCACATGGCTGGAGCTGTGCCAATCTGAAGCCAGGAGCCAGGTGCTTCTTCCCAGTCTCCCATGCAGGTGCAGGGGCCCAAGCCTTGGGCCATCTTCTACTGATTTCCCAGGCCATAGCAGAGAGCTGGACTAGAAGAAGAGCAACCAGGACTAGAACCTGGCGCTCATATGGGATGCTGGCGCTGCTGGAGGAGGATTAACCTAGTGCATGTGGCGCCGGCCCCTACAACAGATTTTTTTTTTAAGATTTACTTATTTATTTGAAAAATAGAATAACAGAGAGAGAGATTCCCCCATCTGCTGCTTCACTCCCCAATGGCCTCAACAGCCAGATCTGTACCAGACTGGAGCCAGGAACTCCAGCTTTGTCTCCCACATGAGTGGCAGAGGCCCAAATACCGGAATCATCATCTACCATCTTAGTAGGCGCATCAGCAAGGAAGTAGATCAAAGACAAGCAGCAGGGACTCAAACCAACACTCCAATATGGGATTCCAGCCTCACAAACAGAGGCCCAACCCACTGTACCACAATGGTGGCCCCAAGAAATAATCTCTCAACATTAAAGAGTAATTCCCCATTTATAAAATTATTGCTTCTTCTATCCTATACTATTTTTATCATTAATATAAAATCAAAGCAATGTGCTATATGCAGTATTATGATCAAATCCTTGCTTATTTACTGCAGTATACCTCAAAACATGAGAATTTCCAAATCATAACAATAATTGATTTTTTTAAAGATTTATTCATTTACTTGAAAAGCAGAGCTACAGAGAGGCAGAGTCAGAGATAGAAGTCCTCCTTCCATTGGTTCACCCCCCCAAATGGCCACAACAGCTGGACCTGGGCCAATCTGAAGCCAGAAGCCAGGAGCTTTTTCCAGGTCTTCCATGTGGGTGCAGGGGCTCTAGGACCTGGGCCATCTTCTACTGCTTTTCCTGGGCCAGAGCTGGATGGGAAGTGGAACAGCTGGGACTTGCACCGGCACCCACATGGGATGCCAGCACTGCAGGTGGCAGCCTCACCTGCCATACCGCAGTGCCAGCCCCAATAATAATTGATTTTATATTTCACCTTCAATAAAGTAATCTTGAAAGTTGATAAAAATCCAACCTGCTTTTTGCTCACTTTACTTTTTAATAAAGTACAACTTGCAAGTCCAAATACCAATCAGCTGTCAAAGCTCTGCCTTCAGCCCTTGCTAGAGAAACTGCTTCATTCATGGTCCCTGCAAAAGCTCCGAGTACAGCATTAAGACCTCACTCCTTTCTAGCTCTGGCTGATAAAATCAGCGCCTTCTCAAGATGTTCAACTAAAACAACCAAAAAAAAAAAAATGTATGTGTAAGAGTGAAATTGACATTTTGAGATTTGATGATTGTTTGTAAACAATCATCTTTGTCTCTACTGTTGAGGAACAGTGTTTTATCCTTCTTACTATTTGTTGAACTCTTTATTTACTGTAGGATTAATCTTATGAGTATAAAGCAAACAAAAAATTAAGAGAGAGGGACACCAACGCTGTGACATAGGGGGTTAAGCATCCGCCTCCAGCACCAACATCACATATGGGTACCAGTTCAAATCCTAGCTGCTCCACTTTCGATCCAGCTCTCTGCGGATGGTCTGGGAAAGCAGTATAAGATGGTCCAAGTACTGGGCCCCCCGCATCCATGTAGGAGATCCAGAAGAAGCTCCTGGCTTTGAATCAGCCAGCTCTAGCCATTGCAGCCATTAAGGGAATAAACCACTAGATGGAAGACCTCCCTCTATCTGTAACTCCGCCTCTTAAGTAAATAGATAAATCTTTTAAAAATTAAGACAGAGAATAAGACAGGAAGTAAGAGAAATGGTGGGAGCATGAGCAGGAGGGAGGGTAGAGTGGGAAGTATCACTATATTCCTAAATCTTTATATATGAAATACATGAAATTTATTTACCTTAAAAATTATTTTAAGAGTTCTTTAATAAGAACAAAACAGTATTAGGTCTGGAAACAGCATACTAAAGAGAAGAGAGATGAGAGGAACAAAGTGATCATCTGTACTAGGGTGGCAGTTCAATAAAGCAGAGGAAAAAAATAAGGAGACCCAGAGATATTGCAAAAGAATAATAACTAATTCCATTTAAATTGGAACTCAATTCTATCATCAATATCTTTAAGTGATCTCTGAAAAAAATAATTTGAAACTCATTTGCCCTTCAAAGACTTATGGATGGTAACTGAGAATGAACTATTTAGTAACTCTATCAGTAAATAAGGCCCTACTCTGCTACTGAAGAAGATAATACAGCTACTGAGAATCATGGACTAGATTCTTAACAGAAACCTGACAGAAGAATTCGAGTCATGGCCTGAAATACATTTTTGAACTAGAACTTTTCAACTCAAAGAATTGTCAATGTTATTTTTCAAAGTAACATCACTTATATATTAGGAAAACTTCATCAAGTTTTCAATTTATGTAAGATTCAGAAATATTTTTATTTTTTCTTCCCTATATACCCAGTAGAGAAACAGTTCTGAAACTATGTAAGCACTTAAAGTAAAATGAAAAAGAATGAGCAATTTAAAAGATACAGAAAAAAGGAAAGTTTTATGGGAACAGAATATAAATACAAATAAATTGTCCTAAGAATATATCCAACTGGAAATAAAAGCAGTAAAAAGGATTAATTTAAGTAAATTTGAACAAAGTTCTCGATGTGATATTGTCTCAAGACAAAATGAACAGCAAAGCAATCCTTAATTTATTTAGCAGATTTATTGTTAATAGTATAGGGTTAATAATTCCATGGAATTTATGATAAAGCAAATGTGATGTTGGAAAACAGAGTGCTCAATATTGTAGAAGGAAGACAAAGGAAACAGAGAAAGTAAGGAAGAATCCTTCAGTATTGGACTCCAAATTGGAGATACCAGAAAGAACATTTTATATATATATATATATATATATATATACACATATATATATATATTCATGATATCATATAAATAAAATAAATAATAATTATTTATATATGAGTAAATCCTTCCCATATTCACTAAAAGGAACTAGTTGGCATCCCAATAGCAACAACTCTTAGCTCACAGGTCTTGGTTTCTAAATATCATTTACTACCGAAAGGCACTAAGGGTCCTTGGAAAATGCCTTGTTCTAGGTCTCATGTAGAGAAAACATAAGATGTGTTCAGAACATTTTGTTGTATAGGAAGCAAGAAATTCCTCAAGTAAAATGGGAACGTATCAAAAGAATACAAATCGATCTAGTTTGAAGGACCTTTCTTTCACTGACAAAACTTGTGACTTTGAACATCAGGGAAAAAACAATGATGGTAGCTGATTTTACAAGACTTAAATTGTAAAAAGAATTTAACTCAGGGGCCAGCGCTGTGGTGCAGTAGGTTAATCCTCAGCCTGGGGCACCGGCATCCTATGTTGGCACCAGTTCTAGTCTCGGCTGCTCCTCTTCCAATCCAGCTCTCTGCTGTGGCCTGGGAAAGCAGTAGAAGATGGCCCAAGTCCTTGGGCTCCTGCACCTGCATGGGAGACCCGGAAGAAGCTCCTGCTCCTGGCTTCACATCAGTGCAGCTCCAACAGTTAAGGCCATTTGGGGAGTGAGCCAGCAGAAGGAAGACCTTTCTCTCTGTCTCCTCTCCCTCTCACTGTCTGTAACTCTACCTCTCAAATAAATAAATAAAATCTTTTAAAAAAATAATTTAATCCATAGCAAAATGTAAAAAGGGACAAAGTATGGGCAGTTCTTCTTTACAAAGGATTTCAGCAAATAGATGCAGCAGGAATAATTCAATTAGAAAACAACCTTGTACAGTCGCTGTAATAATTGATTCGGGAAGGATCACCAATGGAGGTTTAAACCATTGGGTAAAAATCTGCTGGGGAACAGGATATTCGTTCCATCTCAGAGCGTCATACAACATCACACATTGTACTGCAAAGCAGGAAAGATAGCCCTATAATGGAGACATCTGGCAGAGATCACCTCATCATCTTAACAAACAACACTTTGCCTTACCAATGTTAGGACAACTTGCACAAGTATAACATAATGCAATGGGATGCACACAATATCACCTACATAATAAAAAAGAAACCACTAGTAAAATCCAAATGGTGGAGTATGTCTTAAAAACAACAATGTTATGAGAGAAAAAAAGTTGCACAAATTATTCTAGATAAAAGAAGAACATGACAGCCAAATTCAATGAGTGATCTTGATTAGATTCTAAGTCATTTAAAAATAAAATCCATTTTTCCACAAAAAAGCATATTTAGTAAATGTTACATTGCATGAGATAATTATGGAATAATTCTTGTGTAAAGAAATGTCCTTGTTATTAAGCAATAAATACTGAATTATTTAGTGGCAAATATCATGATGTCTACAACTAATTTTTCAGGAAATGTGTCTGTATATGTATACGTATACTAGAGTACTTCAAAAAGCTCATGGGAGTTTAGGGAGCTAGAGTTGTGGTACAGCAGGTTAAACCGTTGCTTGGGACGTCTGCAACTCATATGAATCCACACTGTTCCACTTTCAACCCAGCTCCCTGCTAACACACCTGGTAGGCAGTAGATGGTGGTTCAAGTACTTGAGCTCCTGCCACCCACATGAGAGACCTGAATACAAATAATTGCTCCTGGTTTCAGCCCAGCTCAGCCCTAGTTTTGCAGCCACTTGTGGTATGAACCAATGAATGGAGGATAGATCTTTCTCTCTTTCTCTCAGTCCCTGTCTCTCTTTTTCTCTGTCAGTCTGCCTTTCAAATAAATAAAATAATCTTAAAAAAAAAAAAAAAAGATGTCATGAGTCTGGGGTTGTCCGTGGGTAAGGTGGGCAATAGCCATGAGTTGGGGAAGGAGTGGGGTTGAGGGAAGGAGGCTGGGGGAGGGGGTATAGGCAGTGGGGGTGAGTTTGGGGGGTAGACAGGAGGGTGGTAGGGCAGGTGACTTAGCTCACTTCTATTCCAACATGTTTATTAATCTTGACTGCTATAGTTGGCTTACTGAACCAGAAGCTCAAGTACATGCTGTCTGACTTGTACCAATCTTCATAAGATACCTGGATCTTGGTAGGCACTTAGCATTTGTTTCATTATATTAGCAAGATTCCAATAATTTATTATAACTCAAACAAGTATAATTAATTAAACTATTTTAGAAGGTTATTAATTGATTTTATATGCAAAGTATAAACCAATAATGAAAGGTATCTATTGATATTAATCAGAGAAGAAAAAATAACTAACTTTATCCAGGAAACAATCAATGAGAATACAATTTACAAATTAAACTGACTCTGTATTTGAACTTGACTTAAAATTCATTCAGAACAGTTATTTGCTTTGATGACTATTACCTTGCAATTGGTCAAGAAGCACGATGGCTACTCGGTGCTGAGCTTGAATTAATTCAAGATGCAAATCCATCATGAAACTATTGGCTGTGATTGGTTTGTAAGTGTCTCCAGCTGCATCTTTGGGGCACTTTGGTCCAGCAGATTTGTTATAAAAAGAAATATTGTTATAAAAACAGACAAAAAATTGCTGTATTCTATTATCACTCAAGTTATACTCATCTTACTTATATTCATTAAATTCTGTTCACTTCTGAATCCTCTGTAATTGGTTTACACACAACAAATATGCTCTTAGAATTCACCAGTGTCCCCTTCTTTGACAAATTCAAAGACTCCTCACGCTCCTTGATTTATTCTGGGAAGAGAGGACTCTATTTCTGGCCTGAGAGGAAAGCCACCACAAATCGTTTTACTTACCTACTGGCAAAGCCAGCACTTTTCCTACTTAAGTAAAGCTTTAATCTAATGTAAGATTTTTCCATTTTTACCTTGGCATAACAGTGGTCAATTACTGATGATCCATTTGGCAAAGTAGTTAACATGCAATTCAAATTTATTCCATCAATTGCTTTGTCAAGAAGTTCATAAGCAAAAGATAACAGCTCCATGGGTTTTTTCTAAAATAATTTTATAAACAAAAAAGAAAAAAATGTGAGAAAAAAATCATATGCAAAATTTTCAAACTCTTTTTTTTTTTTGTTAAAAAATCAAAACCAGCAGTGGGGGCTTGGCATAGCGGTTAAGACACCTGTTGAGACATCCACAGGCCTAGGTTAACTTCTGATTGCAGTTCCTGACAAATGCAGACCCTGAGAGACAGCAAGTGATTGCTCAAATACTTGGGTCCTTGCCACCCACATAAGAGTCTCAGATGGAGTTTCAGCCTTCTAGCTCAGGCATGGGCCAGCTCCAGTTTCTGCAGCATTTAAGGAGCTAACCAACAGATGTGAATTTGTGTGTTTGTCTCTCTGCCACTGCAATAAATTTTTGAAAAAAAAAAAGATACTTAGGGGTTGGCATCGTGGTGTAGTATTAAACTGTTGCTTATGACACTGGAAGCCCACATTGGAGTGTTGGAGTTCTAGTTCAAGACCCAGCTACTCAACTTCCAATCCAGCTCCCTGCTAATGTGCCTGGGAAAGCAGCAGATGATGCTCCAAGTACTTTGATCTCTGCCACCCATGTGGGAGACCAAGACAGAGTTCTTGGCTCCTGGCCTCTCCTTGGCCAAGCCCTAGCCATTGTGGTCATTTGGGGAGTGAAACAGCAGATGGAAGAAATCTCTTTCTGGTCATATGGGTAGTGAACCAGCAAATGGAAGATCAATCTCTCAAATAAAAAATATTTTTAAAAATCCAGAAATTTAAATAGTTGATTCAACATAAACAATATAATGTTTCTTACTAAATTGATCTATTTTTTAATTTATTACAAATATAATCAGTAAAAGTAAAGATAATAAATTTCATTTTTCTAAACATAAGTTAAGCTTTTCACGAGCATGCACAGAACTTCCACTTACTGTTTTCAAAATGCTCATTAAACCAAATATGCAGGTGAATTTTAAAAATAGAGCTCACATAATTTGGCTTTTTCATATCCATAATTTGAAAAGCTGACTTTTTGTTAAATCTCAGAATCATAGAGCTGGAAATTTAGACTTAAAGCCCATCAAACCCGAGTCTACATGGTGATTCCTAAAAGCTAAACATCTTTTGAAGGTAATTATTCTCACAAATGTAGACAATACAAAGGGCAACATCTTTCAAATTTTCCATATTTTTTCAAGAATTTGTTAGGGAATAAAGCATACATGTACATAATTGTAACTTCCTATAATGTTATTCCTCTCTTCTGCCCCTAGAGGTAGCACTGTCCTTGGATTTGGTTTTTACCATTCTTTTCCATGTTTTTAAATTTTACTGCATGTGTCCTGAACAATATGCAATATCACTTTCCATATTTTTTAAAATTTCTCTTACAAAAGGCTGCTTTCTTCATTCAACTGTATGCTACTGAAACTTATTCATGCTGGTGTTCGTGACTCAATGGATTGCTCAGGGTTTGTTTATGAAAATAGAACTATTCCAGATACTTCAAGTAGAAAAGGACTTAATGCAAAGACATAGAGGTACCCATCACAGTTGGAAGGCAAAGATCAAGACAGCTGATGGTGAAAATTGTGTTTCATGGGATTCTCAAGGGCTCCCTCAGAATCCTCTGCAGTTCACAACCTTAAGTACCTCCTGCCCTGACACAGGTGAATTGCAAGACCTTGCTCAGCACAGCTGGTAAATTCACACATCCCAAATAAGTATGCTGTTTTCTCTGCACCACACATTCAGGTAAATGCCCCTTATAAATAGACTAACCTAGAACCATATGGAAATATGATGCTATAAATATTATTTCAAGAGTTCACCCTGTAATTCAGAGGTGATTATAGAAGGGAATTGTAATGATGACAAGCTGACTCTAGTTCAAGTCTACTGTAAGTTAATAATCTTCATAGCTACAATGAAGTAGTATTAACTTGAGGAATATATCACAACTTATTAATTCACTCTTCTGCTGATGGACTTCTAGATGGAGGTTCCGTTGATTTTCATCCCAAATGGGCATGGCACTGTACTGTAGTCTCCCTAAAGCTTCTCAACCGTAATTGATGGTTTTGGGCATGATGCTTGTCTGTCTCCAAGAGCTGTGGGAGGAGGGGGGCCTTTAGTGACCCAAGAGCATGTGGTGTTCATAGCAGCTGGGTTGGGGCAACCACTGCGTGGCCACTCTGGCAATGGCAGTGGTGGTACTGGTTGTATAGCACATTGAGTGGTGCTCCACTGCTGGTGGGGACTTCTAACAATGGTAGCCCTCAGGGCACAGAGATGTGTTGTGTGCACCCTCAGTGGCTACAGGCTGTGCATGGCCCTTGCTCCAACTGAGAGCTGCTTGGGCCAGCCACAAGAGTCAGGGGCAGCAGCCAGTGGAGGGTGACAGGCCCCAGGTTCCAAAGTGCTGTCTTCCAGCTTCTAGGAGCAGCACCCTTCCCCTCACTGAGCTGACCCACTGTAGTGTACAGCACTGCATGGGCTTCAGCACTGGGGTCACAGTTGCGCTGCTGGGTCTAGTTGGATCTGTGAGACTGTAGCTTCCTGGGCTAGCGTGGTGGGGTGTCTGTGGGGGCCCAAGGATGGGGATAGGCAGAGGCTGCTGTCCTCTATGGAGGTATGAATTCTGACAGCAGCAGCTCCATTCTCAAGAGAGTGGTAAACTGCAGAGGGCTGGGTTCTGAAAATGCTGTGAACCATATACTGCTTTGCCTCGTCTTACAGAGAGGAGGAGCAGGAGAGTACTGGGCACCTCTACTAGGCCATCTTTGAACCCCTGCTTTTCCTTTATTAGTCACCTAAGACCTCCAGGGCAGGTTGAACAGAATAACAGGTATCCTTATGTAGTTGTATCAGAATAAAAAGACTGCTTTTAACCTTCTCTCATAGGTATAACTTCATTGACGGTCTTTAGATGATACCCTTTGTCAGGCACAGAAGCTTTCTTCTATTCCTAACTAGTAAGTTATACTCTTAAAGGGAGACTCTTGCATCTGTTTGTCTAGTGAAGTAATCCTATTTTTTCCTTTCATCTGCTAATGTGATATAGCACATTACAGAATTTCTAATGTTAAATCACACTTGCATTGCATATATAAAATTGGATTATACTTGTATATGCCCATTCAAGATGCGGGCTCAGAGAGGTTCCTAAGAAAACAAGTAGTGTAAATTGAAATAAGAAACCTACTTGCAGGAAGGCCCAAGGTTATAAATCATTAGGAGAGACTCCCATCCACTCTCCTCAGTACCCAAGCCATCTCCCTACACAAACAGACTGATTTTTTTTTCTTGTCTACCTTTCCCTAGGATGTAGTCTTTTGTAGGTTCCAACTTTATGTTAAAACTGCATGTTGTCTCAGTGCCGATCCCCTCTCATGTGTCCAGGCCTCATCTCTTGTCCCTGGATGGCTGTTAAAATACAGAAACTTTTTTGTAGCTACACTCACCAACCTCCCACAGCACCTACTCCTAAACTTACTACTCTGGTCTTGCTGCTCTGGTTTCCAGTTCCCCTTTCTATTTTGGCCCCAGGATTTACTTTACGGTCTTGTGAGTGCTCATTGTACTTGAAGAAATTTCTTCAGGTCTATCTGATATCTCAGTGTTTTCTAGCAAGTGCATTTTTTAGACAATCAAATTTGCCATTTTTCCAGAAAAAGAAGTCTCTGAGAATACCTTTCTAACATCAAAAAATGTCAAAGGCCTCACATACACCCACATTCTATCATAATCTTTACCACCATCATTAGTTATCTTTATTACCATCTCCATCATCACCATCACAGCTAGTATTTAATTAAAACATATTCCAGGTACTGGGCTTAAAGCTTTGTTTACACTAATCTTTTATTTGCTATAGTCCTAAAATGCATATATTTATTAGTTATTGTAATTTTATAACCCATTTGTTGAAGAAATAGATGTTATGTGTCCAGTAAAAGTTTAAAGTAGTTGTATGTCATGTAATTACAATAGCATCTGGTATTTTAAAAATAATGGCATGAGCAAAGGGTTTTCCAAAAGTGCATGGAAAATTCATATTATGAAAAGGCTATGCATAAATTTCAAATTTTTGACACCATAAAAATGTATCTTTTAATTACATTTTTCCATAAACTTTTTGAAATCCAACACGTATATGCAAAATATACAATTTATCTGACCTAAAGATTCTGCTAGATGAGAAAATGAATCTCCTTACAATCCATTTTCACTCTTTTGCCCCACTTTGCTCCCCTTCCAGTGAGTTTCAGAATCTTAAGTTGAGGGGCCAGCACCGTGGCTCACTTGGTTAATCCTCCACCTGCGTTGCTGGCATCCCATATGGGCACCAGGTTCTAGTCCCGGTTGCTCCTCTTCCAGTCCAGCTCTCTGCTATGGCCCAGGAAGGCAGTGGAGGATGACCCATGTGCTTGGGCTCCTGCACCCACATAGGAGACCAGGAAGAAGCACCTGGCTCCTGGCTTCGGATCGGCACAGCGCCGGCTGTAGTGGCCATTTGGGGAGTGAACCCACGGAAGTAAGACCTTTCTCTCTGTCTCTCTCTCTCTCACTGTCTGTAACTCTACCTGTCAAATAAATTTTAAAAATTTTTTAAAAAAAGAATCTTAAGCTGAGATTCAATGCTCCATATAGAACATGCATAGCTACTATGTGTCAAGTTCTGGTTTTCACAATGTCACCAATATTTCATTTAAATTGTACATCAACCCAGTGGAATAGGTATATTATTAAAAGCCAATCAATGGGGCCAATGCTGTGGTGCAGTGGGTTGATGCCCTGGCCTGAAGCACCAGCATCCCCTATGGGTGGCCAGTTCTAGTGCCAGCTGTTCCACTTCCGATCCAGTTCTCTGCTATGGGCTGGGATGACAGTGGAGGATGGCCCAAGTCCTTGGGCCCCTGCACCGGCATGGGAGACCCGGAAGAGGTTCCTGGCTCCTGGCTTCGGGTCAGCACAGCTCCGGCCATTGTGGCCAATTGGGGAGTGAACCAGCAGATGGAGGACCTCTCTTTCTCTCTCTCTCTAACTCTTTCAAATAAACAAATAAATCTTAAAAAAAAAAAAAAAAAGCCAATCAATGTCACTTACAGTAGGTCTTAGAAAAATATCTTTTACATAAATATCCTGAAGACGATTTTTCTTAATCCAAAAGGCAACACAGCAAAGTGACTAAAAGACTGAACCTTGAAGGTAGAACAACTAAATTCCAATCCCTGCTTTACCACTGTGTGACTGTGGGCAAGTTAGATGTAGTAGTGAAAATGAAGCAACTTGGATGAATCTCACAAACACAATGCTGAGGATAAAATGCAAACTGAAAAAAAAAAGCAATTTACATAAAACAGGTAAAACAATGCCACATTATGGTCACAAGCATATGTAAAACTAGTATTACAATGCCTGATATTTAGGACACCAGTTAGTCCTAGCTGTGGGGAAAGGCAGTGTGATTAGGAGAGGTTAGTACAGGAGTTGAGTTCCATCTGCATAGTTGGCCCTCAGCATCCATGAGTTTCATCTCATTGATTCTACCAATCACAGATTGGAAACACTCAGGGGGAAAAACTGCATCTATATTGAACGAGTGCAGACATTTTTCCTTGTCATTATTCCCTAAACAGTATGCTATAACAACCATTTATGCAGCATACAAATATGTTAGGGTATATGTATAAGGTGGAAATGATTTAAAGTATACAGGAGAATTGCGTAGGTTACATGCCATTTTATACAGGAGAGTTTGTTAGCTGCAGGGGTCCTGGGACCAATCCCCCACAGATGGACAGGGACAACTGTCCTATGAACATTTTGTTTCTTGGCCAGCACGTGACGCATGAGTCTTCATTATAATATCATTTATGATTTTCTCTTCTATTTTAAATGGACTTTTTCAAAGAAAATATAGTAACTATGAGGATCAAAATTTAGCAACAAAGCAGTGATGAAATAACACTAAGAAAAAGCATCAGGATGCTATTATGTTAATAAAGAAATATGAGACAGACTAGCAGAGAACATAGAAAAATGATACTTAGGTCATAAAATTACATACGTTTTTCTTCAGTTTTTATATCTTGAAGTATCCTCCAACATACATTCATAATTTAAGATTATATTTTAGGAATTAAATCAGGCAAACCAAACCACAGTTCACCATGCTTTCTCTCTAGAAAAGTACTTTTCAACTAGAATCCATACAGTAGACATATCCTAAACAAGTTTTCCATGATGGGTAAAAGGGGTTCCATACTCAAATAATGGGATATAGGTTGTCCTATATCTCCTCCCTGGAAAATCACAGACTCACAACAAACCAATGATTCTGAGAAGCCTCACAGTAAAGAAAGCTATTGTATTTAATCCAAAGTCACTCAGGATTGCTTGGCCATGCCAGTGCCATCACTATCTATAACACAGCACTAGTATCACAGAGTGGACAGAATGTTTTTCTAGACTTTGCCTATAAATAAATGTGCATTATGTATATGAGGCAGTTCCCCAAAATCCCATTCAGCTCTGCAGAACAACACCATTCACAATACTCAGAAATAATTCAAATACTCATATCATAAAAAAAAGTATACTGGGCCAGCGCCATGGCTCAATAGGCTAATCCTCTGCCTTGCGGCACTGGCACACCGGGTTCTAGTCCCAGTTGGGCGCTGGATTCTGTCCCGGCTGCCCCTCTTCCAGGCCAGCTCTCTGCTGTGGCCCGGGAGTGCAGTGGAAGATGGCCCAAGTGCTTGGGCCCTGCACTGCATGGGAGACCAGGAGAAGCACCTGGCTCCTGCCTTCGGATCAGCGCGATGCGCCAGCCGCAGCGCGCCGGCCACAGCAGCAATTGGAGGGTGAACCAATGGCAAAGGAAGACCTTTCTGTCTGACTCTCTCTCACTGTCCACTCTGCCTGTCAAAAAAAAAAAAAAAAGTAAACTGAAGAAGAAGAATAGCCACTTGTCTCTCCCATCTCCTATCTCCTCTTAAGCAAGCGCTTACTGAGAAGCTTCCATGTGCCAGAGACTGTCAACAGTATTTAAACAGGTAGGAACTCATTTAATCCATCAAAGGCATATGCTGAATAGAACATCATTGCCTTGTAAGACTATCAATCACATACATTCAAAACATCAGAGAGAATGTAACTATGAAAATACTTTTAAGATATTTTATCTAGCTAATTCTTAGTACTGACTAGATTTTTTTTCTAGAGAAAGCAAAGAGCAGAAAAAGTCCCTGTAGTTCTGTTTAAAGATACCACACATTTTTAAATACTAAATATTCAAAACTATTTCTATAATGAGCCATTATGCATTTATAAATTTCACATTATCTGAAAATAAAAATTCACATTTTGAGTGTTATAATACCTTTAATATTGGAAGAATTTCAGGGATCCCCTTTGGAGTCCCCAGGACTTCTTCAGTAGCTTTTCTTGAAGACAAATCTGCAAAAGGAAGAAAAGAGAGAAAGGGAAAAGGAGGAGGAGGGGAAAAAGGAAAAATAAGAAGAGTATAAGACAGAGGAAGAAACAAAGGGAAAGAAGGGGGAAACAGGAAAGAAAAGGAGGAAAGAGACAAATGGAAATGTAGCCGTGAATGATAATCATGAAAAACACTGTGCTCAGCTGGTTATCTTTTTAATTACTCATGATATTAAGTCCAACATTTTAGAATTGAGTAAATACCAAGTCGTTTCTTCCATGTAACTATTACATTCAACAGCATCTTGCAATACAACAAACCAAATCAAGAATCATGTTTACAATAATCCAATACATGGTACAGAGATTGATCTTCCAATCTACTCTACAAATTCATTTGAAAGCATTCAGAAAATAATAGCATAAAAGCCTAAAGTTTGGACAAGTATCAGAAAAGATGAGTTTAAGTTAAAGGAATACAAATACAAATGTTTATAAGGCAATGTTGGTTTTCTATTTTAAATTTTTTAATAATTCAAACTGAATGATGTATTACTTAATAAACAGTCTGATAAACATCTTGAAGCAGACTGTCATAATATAAATGAATAATTTGTACTGTATGTTTTATGTGCCAATAAAGTGACAAAAATAATATTCTTAGGAAGGTAATAAACATTTAAATATATAAATGGGGCAATCCCTCATTACATAAATATAGAAGTTTTTTAATTGATAAATGGATTATACTACAACTAGTACTTTAGAAATTAAACATGAAAAAGGACTGATACCTTGTCTTTAGCCTATTCCTACTCAGACAATTAAAATAATAATCTCCTAAAAGTAACAAGCAAACCAAACAATATAACTGAATAAGAAACAGATTTTTTCAAAAAGTAATCACTTGGCCTTTTGCCTCCAGTAAAGAGTAATCTGGGAAAATTCTCCTGATTGTGGAAAAGCTGGAAAGTACACTTTAAAAAATCTACAAGTTAAGAAGACAGTGAAAAAAAACTCAGGGCCAGGATATTGGAATGGGATACAGAGCAGATACAGCGGCATTAGAGCTACTTCTCCCACTTGGGACTTACATCAGTTCCACAGAGGAAAACTGAGAAGCTGAATAGTCCTTTGACAGCCTGGAGGAGCTAAAGTAACAAGAATTGGGATTCAGGGCCCAAAAAGGATAAGAGACAGAAGGGGCTGCCTTCAGGAGTTAGGCTGAACTGAAAGTAGGTCTTCAAAGACAGAACATCTCAGTTTCAAAATATCTCTAAAATTGGAATAAAGGGATCCGAAGAATTAGTGTCTTCATGCATCTAGTAAAAGCAAGTATAAATCTTCTCTGAAAGAAATCACTGTCCAAACCTTCAAATTCTTTCTACAAGGTATTAAGCAAATAAAATGTCCATCACACACTCAAAAAATAATCAGAGTAACAAAAAAGTTGATGAGAAAAGTTCTTCACTGAAGAATTCAATATAATAAATGCAAATGGAATGATAGAAATTAGTAGTAGCCCTTCCAGCTTCTCACCTCCACTCCCAGAAGCCTTCAAGAGAGGACAAAAGTGGTTTAAATACTCTGTCTCCCAGCTCGCAGAGGCACATGCCATATAGTCAGTCTCCCAGAGGACCCGCAAGGAAGTAAGCCCTGAACCCACAAACAGCTGTTTGCTCATTAACTTTCTGTACTTCAACAGGCTTCCTTCCTTCCCTGTAACACTTTTCCATTCCCTCACTGTGCTTCCCTGGAGAAGATCCCAGCTGAACTACTTCACTCAAATTACTGTCTTAGAATCTGCTTCTCCAGGTGACCACATGGCCCAACCAGTAGTGACAAGCTCCACCTCCACCCTGATGGGATTCACTGCTCTTACTTCCCTGCCCGCCCCCTGGCAAAGTTTTCAAAGGACCTGTTCCTGAACATCCGTCTCTCTCTCTCTCCCTTTCTCCCCCTCCCTCTCTCTGTCTCCTGATCTCTCTGTGTCTCTTGCTCTCTCCTGATCTCCCCTCCCTCCCTTCCTCCCTCCCTCGTCTCTCTCTCCCCCCTTAACCCCCCCCCCCCCCCCGTCTCCAGATCTCTCTATCTCTTGCTCTCTCTTATGCTCTCCTTCTGCCTCTTTTCTTTCTTTGCCCCTTCCCTCCAATCTGTCGGTTTCCCCCAATAAACCTTTCCCTTAAAAAAAAAAATCTGCTTCCAAGGAACCAGCTTAGGAAAACAGCCCAGCTGACAACATCTGAACTCAGGGATAAATATTTACAGCACAAAAGGTGGGACAATCAAGCATTACACACTTCTTGATTCAAGGCAATAGAGAGTAAATGGCAAGACCTATGGAATATTCTCGCCAAAAAATAAGATAATCAGCAAGAATTCGCTTTGACAAGATATCACTTGAATCTCAGTTAGCCCTCAGATGTGACTACCAGGCAGAGAAACAAGTTAACAGAACAAGGAGGCAAATAGCCAATTCCAGAATATGGGAATCCTTCAAGAAAAGACAGTTTCTTAAAAAAAAAAAAAAAAAAAAAAAAAAAAAAAAAAAGCCTTAAAAGGAAGTGAGAAAGGAAGACATTTTAATGTAATCAGGGACATGGAAATTACTACTAATTTTGTAAGGTATAATAATAATAGCACTGTGGCTCTGTGTAAAAACAATCCTTATCTAAAAGACAGAGAAAGAGAGAGATAGTCATTGCTGAAATGTCATGATGTCTGCTTTAAAACACTCTAGGGAGGGAAAAGTGTCCCAGAGAGAGATGAATTAAGATTGGGAAAATGTTAATAATTATTTGTGCTGGGATAATGGATCTAAGTGACTAATTTCTTCTCTCTACTTTGTATTTGAAATTCTATATAAAACAAGTTTTTAAAAGGAGAAAGGCATTTTAAGACATTTCAAAATTATGAATTCAGTGGCCAGCGCTCTGGCCCAGTGGGTTAATTCCCTGGCCTGAAGCGCCGGCATCCCATATGGGTGCCAATTCAAAATCGAGCTGCTCCACTTCTGATCCAGCTGCTATGGCCTGGGAAAGCAGCAGAAGATGGCCCAAGTCCTTGGGCCCCTGCACCCACGTGGGAGACCCAGAAGAAGCTCCTGGCTCCTGGCTTCGGATCAGCACAGCTCCAACCATTGCAGACATTTGGGGAGTGAACCATCGGATGGAAGACCTCTCTCTCTCTCTCTCTCTCTCTCTCTCTCTGCCTCACCTCTCTCTGTGTAACTCTGACCTTCAAATAAATAAATAGATCTTTTAAAAAAATGAATTCAGGCCACTGAATGTGTTAAATGACTGAAGACCCCCAACCTGGGCTCACATTCACTTGGGAAGCTGATGAATGTGAGAACAATCCATGCCAGCTGAACTACGACCAAAAGGGCCTGGGTCTTAGAGTTTAAAGAAGTCCTCAGGCGGTGCCTGCAGCAATCAAAGTTTGAAAACAACAGCTCTAAAATTCCATCTGCAAAGCCACACTCAACTACTGAGGACGAGCAGAGCCAGGTTAGTGAATCTCTGGAGCAATGATTATTTTATTACAAAGTCCTCCAAACGTCACACAGACTCTGTAAGTGGGATGAAATGGCAAAATGAAGCTACACCATGGACATCCACACCTCATTCTCTACCTGTGAGTTTCCCAATGAAACAGACGGTTCAGAGCTTTGACCATCTTTTGAGAGATGGCATCTCCTGGAAGGAGGAGAGTGATGGCGGACAGGGAGGGTAGGAGAGTGTGTAAGAAATGAGTGCAAAAAGAGGTCAGTGGGAGCCGGCAGCTGGCCTTACAGTTAATACCCACGTTAGAACACCGTGCTCCTTATCAGATTGCTTGTGTTCAACTCCCAGCTCTGGCTTCTGACTCCAGGTTCCTACCAGTGCCAACCCAGGGAGGCAGCTGTGATCGCTCAAGCAGTTGAACTCCTGCCACCCACATGGCAAACCTGGGTTGAGTTCCTGACTCCTAGCTTTGGCCCAAACCAGCCTTGGCCACTGCAGTGGAGAGTGACCCATCAGCTGGGAACTTGAACACATACTTTCTTCTCTCTCTCTCTCTCTCTCCTTCTCAAATAAAAACAAATACATATTTCTTAAATAGGATAAGGAAGAAAAACAGAAGAAATGAAGAAAGAAGAATTAGAAGAGGGAAGAATTAGAAGAGAGAATAATAAATGAGACAAAAGGTAGAAGGATATTCATCCATTCAACAAATATTTGAACTGTCTCTCTGTGTGGGTATCAAGAATACAGTGGTGGGGCTGGTGCCATGCCACAGTAGGTTAATCCTCCACCTTCGGCGCTGGCATCCCATATGGGTGCTGGTTCTAGTCCTGGCTGCCCCTCTTCCAATCCAGCTCTCTGCTACGGCCTGAGAAAGTAGTAGAAGACTGCCTAAGTGCTTGGGCCCCTGCACCTGTGTGGGAGACCAGAAGGAGGCTCCTGGCTCCTGGCTTCTGGATCGGCATAGCTCTGGCTGTTGTGGCCATCTGGGGAGTGAACCAACAGAAGGAAGACCTTTCTCTCTGTCTCTCCCTCTCACTGTCTGTAACTCTACCCCTCAAATAAATAAATAAAATATTTATTTTAAAAAAAGTATAATGGTGACCAAAAAACATTTTCTTCCTTCAAAAAACATTCACTCTTTGAGAAATGGAAGAGAAAAAAATACGAAAGAGGATAAAAGAAAGAGAAAAACAGAAAGAATGAGAGAGGGGAGAGCACAAGAGGAACAGGTGGCAAATAATAGAGATATATGAGCAAGGAGACAACAAACAGTATTGCCTGCCACTTAAACCATGGAGCATATAACATTCTTTGCATCCACTTGATGAAACCTGTGTTATCTCCAATTATAAATCATCAACACTGAAATGCCTACTTTCCATTAACACAAGTTAGCTTCTGTTCTAATTTACACTTATGTATTTCTTTTTATGTATGCATATATTAAACTCTCACACTTTTCATTCAATATTTTACCTAAATTTTTAAATTTTCTTTGTGGGCTTCCTAGATACTCCAGTATTTCACTTAATCGTAGTGTGACCTCTGCCACCACCACCACGTCAATGTCTTCCATCTTACAGGAATGAATGACTTCATTTATCTGCCACAGAAGATAAACCCACTAAAAAGAGAAAAACACACCCAAATCAATTAAAAGTATATTACACTGTAGAGGAGTCACATTCTTCAAACCTTAGTACTTCCTTAAAATGACCATCCTCGGGGCCAGGGCTGTGGCACAGCGGGTTAAAGCCCTGGCCTGCAGCCCTGTGGTGCTGGCATCCCATATGGGCACTGGTTTGAGTACCAGCCTCTCCATTTCTGAGCCAGTTCCCTTCTACTGTGCCTGGAAAAGCAATGGAAGGTGGCCCAAGTGCTTGGGAGACTCAGAAGAATCTCCTGGCTCTTCGGATCAACTCAGCTCCAGTTGTGACCATTTAGGGAGTGAATCAGCTGATGTAAGATCTCTCTCTCTCTCTCTCTCTCTCTCTCTCTCTCTCCATAACTCCGCCTTTCAAATAAATAAAATAAATCTTAAAAAACAAAAACAAAAAACAAAACAGACTGCTTGGAATGCCTTCATCCCATATCAAAGTGCCTGGTTCCAGAGTGCTGGCTACTCTGCTTCTAATCAGCTTCCTGCTTACGCATACCCAGGCAGGCAGCAGGGACGGACTCAAGTACTTGGGTCCCTCCAACTCACTTAGCAGACTCAGGCTGAGTTCCAGGCTCCGGGCTCTGGCCTGACCCAGAACTTGCTGGTGCAGGCATTTGAGTACTAAACTAGAAGATAAAAGATTGATCTCTATCCACCCCTCTACCTTCAAATAAAATTCTAAAAATAAATAAAATTTTATTCAAGTAGAATAAAACTTATCCAAAGTAGTATTGTGGTGGGGGAAAAAAATGACCTTCCTCTAATCATATGAAAATGTCATGCAGGTACCTCCTCCTTTCATTAATGCATCTTCATTTTAAATAATATAAAAATCCTCTAAAAATGATATTTAATAACTAGTCTGCTACATAAATTCATAAAGAAGATTCATTTAAATTTATAGCCTATATATCTATGGCCACAATGACAAATGGATGATCTGCTCTTTTTATGTAGCAATAAACAGTATCTGTATCCTCAAAGTTCTCATTCTCTCTTTGAAGTGAGAGTTATGATCATGATTAAAGTACTCCAAATCAGTGAGGAGACTCTGGGGTTTCATACTCCATACTAGGAGCCTTAGAAACTGTCCTGCATGCCTATATTCCTAACAATTAGCACATAAAACCAGTTATCACATTTGGGGATCTAAGATGACAAAAATACTCATGCACTCACATCCTAACAGGAACAGGTGACAAAAATCCTAATAGAGCTGATCTCAGGAGCCTTAGAACCACTGGAGCTAAAATATTTGTTGGTACTAAAGTATTTTTTCCATGTTTTCCAGTTATAATACTCAAATGCTCAATTTCTTCCTTCCCATAGAACAGCTGTCTTAAATCATCTAGCCATACTACTGAAGGAAAGAAAAACTTAAAATCCTTGCTTATTTGTATTCTGTAGTACTAGTCTTCCTAACAAATTTATCCAAGCTCATGGGACCTACAACTCACTATGCTCATTCCTCTGTTTAAAGCTTGACCCACCAAAACTAATAAAAGTGGGGCAGGGGCACAAGAATGCACACTAAAGGAAAGGCTCACTCAGCACAAAGAACATCTTAACAAATACATATGCAAATTACACTAGTTATTCAAGTAGATAAATGGATAATATAATGCAAAAAGCAAAAAAAGAGATACTTTGTTAGTACTGATTTTCAGGGTGAATTTTGCATAATCACTTCCAGTCATACTGAATCGCTGAATTCCTAATTTGCATTTCTGCCACAGGAACATTATCATGTCCACGATGATTTCTTTATCAGGCAGAACATCCTGAAAAGAAAAGTGATAAAGCTAATGAGTAAGAATAATAAGCTAAACTAACATCTACTGTGTGCCAGGTTATACTCTAAGAATTTTATATATACAACTCAGTCCTCCTAACAACCCCAAGGGGTGAGTGACTAGTACTCTTATTCCCACTTGACAGATGAAGTACTACTGAAGGTATTATTACTCTCATCCCCACTTCACAAACTGAAGAACAAGGAGATGAAGTGAGGTGATTTTTTCCAAAATGAAATGACCGGAAAGAAGCAGGTCAGAGGAATATGAACCCAGCAGTACAGCTCTAGAGCTCTCATTTGTAACACACACTTTCTTTATGTTACTTCTGCCTCTCTGAAAAGAAAAGACCCAGGCATTTGTAGACATGTATAAAAACCAGTTAGTCGGCTGGCGCCGACAGGCTAATCCTCCGCCTTGCGGCGCCGGCACACCGGGTTCTAGTCCCGGTTGGGGCGCCGGATTCTGTCCCGGTTGCCCCTCTTCCAGGCCAGCCCTCTGCTGTGGCCCGGGAGTACAGTAGAGGATGGCCCAGGTGCTTGGGCCCTGCACCCCATGGGAGACCGGGATAAGCACCTAGCACCTGGCTCCTGCCATCGGATGAGCGCGGTGCGCCGGCCACAGCAGCCATTGGAGGGTGAACCAACGGCAAAGGAAGACCTTTCTCTCTGTCTCTCTCTCTCTCACTGTCCACTCTGCCTGTCACAAAAAAAAAAAAAAAAAAAACAGTCCCATCCAACTTTGAAATTTATATATACTGTTCTCTAAGACTCCTGCATTTAGCTAACAAAGAATTGGGAGGGCAGATAAACTACTAACCCAACTGGAATGAGAACAGGAAGTGGGGAAAGGATACAGACAAGAAGTACAGGCAGAAACTAAACACAGCTTCACATTGGGCATCCATAAATTATTCATAGGTATGGCTCCTAGGCTCTTTGCAAAGAAAACTAAAGTTATTCATTATATATGAACTAGAAAGATAAGGGATTTCTGATGAAAACATACGTAACTCCAGGGTGGTCATTTAGCCAACCAGTTAAGACGCAGGTTGAGATGCCTATATCCCACTTCCAAGTTCCAGATCTGGCTCCTGACTCCAGCTACCTGCTAATAATACAGGCTCTGGGAGGCAGGGATGATGGCTCAAACGACTGGGTTCCTGCCACCCACACAGGAGATCTGGATTGAATTCCCACCTCACAGCTTTGGCATGGCCTAGCCCCTGCGGGCCTTTGGGAAGTGGATAGGAGTTAGCACACACTCTCCTATTTGATCTCTAGCTCCCTTTTGCAAATTAAAATAAAAGAAAAAAAGAAATATATATACCAAGGTTTGAGTTCCTTTGATGCAGCTGTAAGACTTAATTTAAATATTTATCACCTTTAGGACAAAGCTTAGGAACATAATGAAGATCAATAAATGTTCAGTTGAAACTGAACTCAGATATATATGATTTTTATAAAAAACAGAAGTCCAGGCCAGCGCCGTGGCTCAACAGGCTAATCCTCCACCTTGCGGCGCCGGCACACCGGGTTCTAGTCCCGGTCGGGGCGCCGGATTCTGTCCCGGTTGCCCCTCTTCCAGGCCAGCCCTCTGCTGTGGCCCAGGAGTGCAGTGGAGGATGGCCCAAGTGCTTGGGCCCTGCACCCCATGGGATACCAGGAAAAGCACTTGGCACCTGGCTCCTGCCATCGATGAGTGCGGTGCGCCGGCCGCAGCGCGCCGTCTGCAGCAGCCATTGGAGGGTGAACCAACGGCAAAGGAAGACCTTTCTCTCTGTCTCTCTCTCTCACTGTCCACTCTGCCTGTCAAAAAAAAAAAACAAAAAAACAAAAACAGAAGTCCATTACCCTTTTAAACCTTGTTGGTAATTTTTTGGCCCTCCCACTATACATTTTCTGCTGAATATCTTGCTTTCAAAAATTAAATATCATGTTGAGTGACATAAGGGGGACAAAGAAAGACAAATACTGCATGCTCTCCCTTATACATGGGAGCTAAACTTTTTTTTAAAAAAGAAAGAAATGTCTGTATCAGTATTGCTGCAAGTACAGTTTTATAAAACAATGTTTTATAGCTTTGTCAAACCAATGGTTAAGAACATTATACTACTATAGTTTTAATGACCTATGATTACTTAGAATTTATCATGTATGGGTGAAATGGTCAATTTTCCATTCAATCACTGGATATAGTCATTGTCTATATTCCCACTAAACTAGGGTCTTTTTGCTTTTCCCTTGTTAAGCTTCTTATTTGGTGAAGTATTAAGCCTTTTTACTGAAATGTAAATTTAAAATGTTATCTCAAAAACTCAAAAAAGAAAGAAAGGGGGAAGAAAGAATGGGGAGGGCAGAGGAAGGGAATATCACTATATTCTTAGAATTATACCTACAAACCACACTGAATCTGTTAAAATTAATCAAAAATTAAAAGTTTTTTTATAAAAATAAATACCTGTAATGGTTATAACACATACTAACAAACCCAGAAGAAATGGAAAATAACATAACTTGTGTCTCTTGCTGTGTTCTGCTTACCTGGGCAAAAGTTAATCCCATGTTCTGTAACTGTGATTTTCATACTTTTTTATAACAATAAAACCAAATTTTCAAATGAAATTCTGTCAAAATCCTCACATTATGTGCAAAACCAATGAAACAGGCTAGGATGCAACTACTCAAAGGTGGACTTCTGAGATACCTCAGGAAAGTCCTGGGGTTGCCTGGAATTCAGTTTCAAAACCAGTGCTGTATTGGTTTTACTTGAATATTCATAGTCTCACATAGGCCATTTCTCCATACTGACCATTATGTAAAAAATTACTCCCAATCATAAGCGAACTTTATGCTGAGGGAGTAAACAAGCAGCATTTCACTAAGCACATTTACTCTTCATTAAAACCACCGCTGTATTTCCCCCATTATTAGAAATATGACCAGCCTATGAAATTCCCATAAAAGAACAGACTGATGTCCAAAGTGAACTTAAAATTACAAATCAGAATCTAATCAATCGTGTATTCTAACGATTAAACAATACTGAGGTTTATCAAAGTACAATTCCTGTGACATTATAAATATGGTCTTAAATTAGGGTTAATAACCTCCTTCCACACTATCAAGAATTACCCAAATAGCTATGTCACCTGGGGAGAGGAGCAGACACAGGAATACAGAGTTGCTGCCAAATGGAAAATATCTTCTGAATATCCAGAAGCCTTCCCAGAAGTATCTGAATTTATAAAGTAGAGGAAAAGTAAACAAAGCAAAATTCTAGCAGAAAAAGACAAAAATTTGACAAAAATGACACAAAGATTCCTGAGCAAACATTGTTTCAATAGGACAATTGAAATATTTCTATGTGAAAATTAATCAAAGTGGCTCTAATCAAAAATTGAATACCTGTCATGGGTTATAACATATTCTAATAAATCCAGAAGAAATGTAATGGAAATGGAAAATAATAATGTAACAGCAGAATTTCCTGAGCCCCTTGAGTCTCTAGTGATAGATCATCTTGTTAATCTGAAATAGTTCTCCCAACTATGTCCAAAAATCAGTAGAAAAGGCTTATAATACTCAGGTACATATAAAATATGGCACTTAAAAGAAAAATAATAAATATTTCTATGTGTATCTAGAAACCACAAAAAGAAAAAAAATGCATTACTACTTGGTATAAGTTATGTCCTACACCTGAGAAGCCATGCAATCTCTGAAGAATGGTCAAACATGGGATTAAACAATTCTCACTAGTCTAAAAAGTAGAGGCTGCTGCAAATTTCCAGTTGCATACACCATAACGGTTTTTAAGACTTCAAAGATTCTAGAATAGAAAATCCTGCCTGCTGGTAGGAGAGGAAAAAGAGAGGAAAATATCAAATCTTCCCTTACTACAAGCAGTCTGGTGACTGCCCTTTGACTCATCTCATCGCCCTGTAAAAAGAAGCCACATCCTCTACACAAAACTGTTGCTCAAATTTCAGTCTGCATCCTTACCATCTGGCAGCCAGCTACTCCTCTGACCTTGTAACCTACCACATTCCCCGACTCGACCACTACTATCAGGGCACGCCAGCCACACATGCCCACTTTCTAGCTTGGATCACCAAACACCTTCTTGCCTCAGGTCGTCCTTTGCACCCCCCCCCCCGCCTTTGCCTTGAACATTCTTTCTCTGACCTCACCTATAAATAGTATATTTTATCAGACAAAATTATCTCAACTTTTCAAAAAGACAAATAAATACTTACCTTGAAAAGTAGTATGTTTTAAATAAGTTTGAGATGTCTGTCCTTCTTTATGGTTTTCCAAAGGAAGTATCAAACCTTTGTTCCTCTTTACATTGATCAGCGGTTCTATCGCAATCAAGAGAGTCAAATTTTTCTCTGCTTTCTTTGACTCTGGATCATCCTGCCCCTTAGAGAAATATATGCCACAAGTGAATTAGCAATTCAATGTTATTTTAACAAAACAGAAACAAATTAATGGCTTTGCATAGATTACCTGGAGAAAATAAATAAGCTGCCAAGCTGAAGATTCAAATAAACTCCATTCCTCATAAGTAAAAGCTAATTTTATAAATTTCACAGCAGCATCCAAAGAAATAACATTTTTTCTTTCTATCATAAGTTCCAGCAGAGGTGTTTTGGGGAAATCAAATGTTCCATTTGTACCCATATTTGAAACTACAAAAAGAAACAGAGGAGTTTTAGTATCATTCATGCAAAGAAATAGTTACTAAATATTAGCTATCAGATTCTTCCAGACACCATTGAAATATGGAAAAGAACTGACCTCAATCTCTGCCTACTTAAACTTTATACTCTAGTGGGAGAAACAAGAAATCTAAGAGGTGAAATACAGAGTGTCATGGGGACAAATTTGAAGGTCTTCCAACACTAGTTTGGGGAGGAAGGCAGCCAGGGAAGGCTACCCAGAAAAAGGAACATGGAGTCGCAAACAGAATCAGCAACATTAACTAGTCAAACAGGCAAGTAGATATAGATTGGCCATTGGGAAACAAACAAGAAGACAGGGATATTATTCTTTGAGTCATCATTATGTGTTCATAGCAAAGAGTAGGACCATCCATGGGCAATAGATAGCTTGTCTAGGACAGGTTCTAGGAGTATCAACATTTAAGAGAAGGGCAGATGGAGAAAAGGCTGCAAAAGAGAGTGTTTAGACAGAAAGGAGGAACCAACAGAAGCAATTACTACAGAGAGAGAAGGAAAGGAAAAGAACTAGCAAGTGACCCTTGGATCAAGCAACAAGGAGCCTGTCCATTAATTTCTCAGTAGGGTCCTAGGGACAGAAGACTAACTGATGCATAAGTAGCAAAGAATTGGGAATAGTGAAAAAGAGACAATTCTTTTAAATAAAATCTGGCTGTACCAACTAGAAGACACACATAAGAAGGAAGCTGAAATAGGACTTGGGATAAACAGACTGCTTGGAGGGATTTGGCTTAAAGACACAAAGAGGAGGAAGAAGAATATCCATTCCATTGTAATGAACAATATTGGAGAAGATGGATTCATGTGAAGCATTGGGGTTTGGGTGAAGGAAGTCAAGGAATTCTCATCTGAGAATCTGCACCTCCTTTTAAAGAGATGAGTCCATACTGTGACACCAAAAGCTCCCTTCCAGATGGACGTATGCACACATGCACACCACACACAGGCATGCACAGACGAAACTCACCTAGAGGGCATTCAACCCTTCTCCCCGGCGGATTCTACAGCCAAGCCAGATGATCATTTCAAGGTAAGAAAGTTATAAAAACTCAATCTATAAAACAAGAAGATTTCAACTGACACTAGATTTCTCAACAGTCAGCTGCTTATCCCAAGGTAAGTTAATGAGGAAAGAAAATGAAATGTGTAATCTTCTTAAGAGAAAACCCCAAATGGAGCATCTTTTATCACAAGAAGCAGGAAAATGTAACAGGTGAGCAATGACATAGGTACAAGTCTCCCCTCAGAGAATAAGGAATTAAAAACATGAAGAATAAGCTACTGTCAAAGAGAACCAAGTGGAGACCAAGTATAAAGTATATTGCTGTTGAGGCAGGTGTTGTGTGTGGCACAGTGATCAAGACACTGCTTGCAGTGACCATGCTCCGTATCAGAGAGCTGGGTTTAAATCTCTACTCTACTTCCTATTCCATCTTCCTGCTAATGTGAACCCTGGGAAGCATCAAGTGATGGCTCAAGAACTTGGGTCGCTGGCATCCATCTTTTTCTCTTGCTCTCCCTATGCCTTTCAAATAAATAAAAACAAATAAAACTTTAAAACAAATAGAAATTTTTAAAAAGTGCTTCATTGTTGAAAGGAAGAATCCAATAGATGGACACAGTAGAACAAAGGGAATCAAAGAAAAATTTCATAACCAAAAAATCAGTTGAAGAACCTTTCTAGAAACCAATAGAATGAAATAAAGAGCTGAAAAGAATAAGATAAATGATATATGGAGTGTGAATGTAAAGGTATTATCATCTTCCTAATAGGAGCATTCAAGGATTTTATTAAAATGTAAAAATAAGGGACTAAAATAAGGGGTAAGCTGATAAATTAAAGAGAGGCATAAAAATTCAAAGTGCTTTCTAGGGATGGCGTTGTGGTATAAGCAGGTAAATACCTGCAATGCCGGTATCCCATATGGGTGCCAGTTCAAGTCCCAGCTGCTCCACTTCCGATCCAGCTTTCTGTTAAAGCCTGGGAAAGCAGTGGAAGATGGCCCAAGTCCTTGGGTCCCTGCACCTGCATGGGAAACCCTGAAAAAGCTCCTGGCTGCTGGCTTCAGATCCCATTGTGGCCATTTGGAGAGTGAACCAGCGGATGGAAGATCAATCTCTCTCTCTCTCTCTCTCTCTCTGCCTTTCAAATACTGCCAAGAATATTAGGAAACTATCATTCTTATATTGCTGGTGGGAATATACAATGGAAAAGATATCCTGGAGACTGGAGAATAATATGGCTGTTTCTTACAAAACTCAATACATACTTAGCATATGACCCAGCAACCGCATGCACCCTTGAGCATTTAGCCCAGAGAAATGAAAGCTTGCTTTCACGGAAAAACCTGACTCATGTCTATAGCAGTTTTCATTCTAATAGCTAAAAAGAGGAAACAATTTAAATGCCCTTCAATGGGTAAATGGTCAAACTAATGATGGTGCTGAGTGCAGCAATAATAAGGGATGAACTACAAACATACACAACTCACTGGAGACATCTAAAGGGAATGAAGCTAAGTGGGGAAAAAAAAAAGGATAACACATAGGCACCCAATTTATAACACAGAGATCCTGTAATCAATGGGGAAAGGAAGGTTTCTTTAATATTGTGCTGTGTCAACCAGATATTCATATGGAAATGAAATAAATCTTGATGCCTACCTCACACCAACAAAAAAGACCTAACTGTAGACCTCATGTGAGGGGTAAAACAATAAAGCTTGCAGAAGAAAGCAAGAAATCACATTGGGATAACAGAGACTTCTTAAACATGACACCAAAAGGTATATAAAGGATATATGGATAAATTGGGTTACATCAAAATTAAGAATTTCTGTTCCCCAATAGACACTATTAAGAAAATGAAAAGACAAGCCACTAAGTAGGAAAGAATGTTTGCAATACGTGTATTCAATAACAGACTTAACATCCAGTATGTATAAAGAATTCTTTTTTTTCTTTTTTTTTTTTCTTTCTTTGACAGGCAGAGTGGACAGTGACAGAGGGAGACAGAGAGAAAGGTCTTCCTTTGCCGTTGGTTCACCCTCCAATGGCTGCCGTGGCCAGTGCGCCACGGCCAGTGCACTGCGGCCGGTGCACCACACTGATCCGATGGCAGGAGCCAGGTGCTTCTCCTGGTCTCCCATGGGGTGCAGGGCCTAAGCACTTGAGCCATCCTCCACTGCACTCCCTGGCAACAGCAGAGAGCTGGCCTGGAAGAGGGGCAACCGGGACAGAATCTAGCGCCCCGACCGGGACTAGAACCCGGTGTGCCAGTGCCGCAAGGCAGAGGATTAGCCTATTGAGCCACAGCGCCGGCCATTTAAAGAATTCTTAAAAATCAGTAAGAAAAAAATAGAAAACTTGGCAAAATATTTGAATAGGCACCTCACAAAATAGGGGAACCTTGGGACCAGCACTGTGGTGTAGTGTGTCTAAGCCTCTGCCTGCAGCGCCTGCATCCCATATGGACACCGGTTCATATCCCAGCTGCTGCTCTTCCGATACAGCTCTCTGCTATGGCCTGGAAAAGCAGTAGAAAATGTGGCCCAAGTGTTTGGACCCCTGCACCAGCATGGGAGAGCCAGAGGAAGATCCTGGTTCCTGGCTTCGGATATTCCCAGCTCTGGCCACTGTGGTCATTTGGGGATTAAACCAGTGGATGGAAGACCTCTCTGTCTCTCCCTCGATCTCTAACAGCCTATCAAGTAAATAAATAAATCTTAAAAAAAAAAAAAGGAGAGCCTGTGGTTGAGAAAAAGAAAAAAAAAGATGTATGAAAGGGTGCTCAACTTGATCCTTAGAGAAATGCAAATTAATCCATAAGGTATTACCATTGAATTCACACCATAATGGAGGGGAAAAAAAGGTAACACTAAATGTCAGTGAAAATTTGGAGCAATTGAAACCCAATAAAATTCTTTTGGGAGTGTAAATAGGGAAAACTTCTTTGGAAAAAGGGATTTGTTAAGGCAAAACAAGTATATCCTAAACTCTAGCAATTCCACACAGAGAGAAATGCATACTGAAGATATTTAACACCTATTTCTCAGTAGTTTATCGAACAAGCAGGAAAAAATAATCAGTAGGGACAGAGAATATCTCTAACTACATGATTTACAACCTTAATGAAATCAACATATATTTAAAGCAACGCAGCCAGCAACAACAACAAAATGCATGGCTTCTTCAAGTGCATCCTGTACAGACTATTTACTGAAATTGGCCATCTCTCGGGCCAAACAGCACACCTCAACAAATCTCCATGGTTCCAAACAACTCAGCATATGCTCCCTGACCATAGTATAATTAAGCTAGATATTGCAAACTTTGAAAAGAATAATGAAATCTGTGCACCTCCAGTGAAGTTGGTGAAACAAAAGACAAACTAACCAATGAAAAGGAAAAAGACATCACTGTAGATTCTATAGACATTAGAATCATAATGAGCTATCAAACAATTTTATGAAAATCAGAAATACTGAATAAAATAGAAAATTTTAAAGAAAAATATAATTTACCAAACTGATAGAATATTTTTAAAATATTTATTTATTTATGTATTTGAAAGGTAGAATCAGAGAGAGAGAGAAAGTGAGAAAGAGAGGTCTTCCATCTGCTGGTTTACTCCCCAAATGGCCACAATGGCCAGAGCCAGGCCCATCTAAAGCCAGGAGCCTGGAGCTTCTTCCAGGTCTCCCATGTGGTGCATGGGCCCAAGGACTTGGGCCATATCCCACTGCTTCCCCAGGTCATAGCAGGGAGCTGGATCGGAAGTGGAGCAGCCAGGACTTAAATGGAAGCTCATATGAGATGATGGCACTGCAGGGAAAGGCTTTACTCGCTATGCCACAACACCGGCCCCAATACAATATTTTTAAAGGACAGATAAAAACTATATTATTTTTTATCGGTGGAAGAAATTTAATCCATGATTTAAAACATTTCCACAAAGAAAATCCCAGGTCCAAAGAACTTTACCAGCAAATTCAGTCAAATTTAGAAACAAACTCCAGTTTGACACAAACTTTTTAAGACAATAGAGAAAGAGGACATAAATCTCATTTCTCATGATTTTCAAAGTAAAACCTGAGAAAACATAACAAGAAAGAAAAATTTCATGAACAGAGAAGCAGAAATATTGATCAGCAAACATCAAGCAACATATCAAAAGGCTAATTTTCATCTCCAAACAATTATTATAAACAATTACATGGTGGATTAAAATAAGGTAAATAAGAAATGTATACCACCACACTAGTGGAAACTCAGAAAATCTCAATAAATCTAGAAAATGCTTTTGACAAAACAACTATTCAAGATTAAAAACAAACACTCTTAGGAAACTTGGAATTAAAGAGGCTTCCTTAGTTTAAAAAGAGCCAACTAGGGGCCAGTGCTGGGGCACAGTAGGCTGAACCTCTGCCTGCAGCACCAGCATCCCATATGGGAACCAGTTCGAGTCCCGGCTACTCCTCTTTGGATCCAGCTCTCTGCTATGACCTGGGATAGCAGTGGAAGATGTCCCAAGTGCTTGGGCCCCTGCACTCACGTGGGAGACCCGGAAGAAGTTCCTGGCTACTGACTTCATATCAGCCCAGCTCCTGCCATTGAGGCCATTTGGAGAGAGAACAAGCAGATGGAAGACACTCTTTGTCTTTCCCTCTCTGTCTGTAACTCTACCTCTTAAATAAATAAATAAAATCTTAAAAAAAAAAAAAAAAAGACAAGGGGTATCTATAAAAATCCTTCAGCAAATATCTCAACTAATGACAAAATGCTAGAAACTTTCCATCTGAGATCAAAAATGAGAGAAAGATATCTATTCATTACCACTTCTTTTCCATGTGTTATTTGAAATCCTAGCCAGTACAAAATATAGTCAAGAAATGTAAAAAAAGAAAGAAATTAAAGGATTAAGAATTGGAAAGAAATATAATTGCCATTAATCACAGATGGCTGTATCAAAAAAAAAAAAAAAGTCCAAAGGACATTCTACTAGTAAATCACTCGAAATACCACTTTAGCAAGGTTGCACAGTTGGATATCAGTTTCTTATGTGTAGACTACCATTTCAAAGTTTTTACTTGTGTCTACCATAAAATATTATCTTAACATCTTATTTACCTATCAAGAGCTCTTTTCCTGCCATGAACAGCTCTGAGACAACGTCACGAATCTCCACTTCTTCTGTAACAACGGGTCCAGTTTGCAGTATTCGCCTATTTGAGTCAGAAAGAGCCTCCACAACAGCAAGAAACCGAATTGAAGTACAATCAAACATCTCATCCAATAGCCGCTCTGTGACAGTACGTGGCCATGGCAACTGGCATTTAAAAACAAAAATACAGTCCAGTTTTAAAGGATATTATAAGGCAAAGAAAGGATGTTTAATTTTAAAAGAGTAGTTAATCTAACAACGAAATGGCTTCTTTTGAGGTATTCATCTTTTGAGATGTCACTCTAGACTCCATTAAAGTTTGTGTCAGGCTGTTATTACATCAAAGACCTTGCAATTTATCTATATGTTTCTGATTGCAAGACAGCTTCAAAAGGCTGTTTAGTATAATATTTTTATTAAGCCAGGATCACTCTCCATATATGCTCCAGTACCTTAATTACAGCCTTAAGGAACTGATGCTCAAATTTTGGTTGCCTAAGAAGCATTCATGGAGGCTGTTTAGATTCAAGACCAAACCTCCAGAGAGTCTTATGGGTGTGTGGGCCATTTTTAATAAGCATTGCTGGAAATTCTAATGCAGAACGTCCTCAAACCCAAATTGTGTGAAGGTATTCTGTAGTAAGAATAACTAGTCTTGTGGAATTTAAGGAGGAGTAGGTCTGCTGTCTAATGAGCACATGGCTATTGGAGCCTGGTTGTGTTCCCAGACACTCTGCTTTATGCTGGCCCAGAATGATTTTAACCTCTTGCAGATGGCTCAACTCCACACTTTGTTCTTTTCTCTGACAAATGACCTGTTCTCTGCAGTACAAGGACAGTGGTTCTAGTTGGCTTTTCTGGAATTCCTATCCAGCTAGAACATACTCACCATTCTCCCCATGATTCCCTTGCATATTTTTCTCTTCTTGGAGAAAAGTTAGAAAGACAGAAAAACAAAAGCAGAGATAAAACTGCTTTCGATTATATTTCCTCAAACACCAGCTTCCCTAATCATTAGCCTCTGTCCCTTTTCAACCCACTGATCAACTGTTATGTTAAAAACCTCAATACAAATTGAACTTCATGCCCTGCCCCTTCTTTATTTCAAACAGAAGCAAGAGTTGCCTGGGTTACAGTCCTGTCTCTGTTCCCAATTCTGCCTGCTACTAAAAGGCAGCAGGTAATGGCACAAGTAGTTAGGTCCATGCTACCCAGCTGAGAGAAATGAATTGGGTTCCCAGATCCTGGTGTCAGCCTGGCTCAGCCTTCATTGTTATGGGCATTTAGAGAGTGAGCCAGTGGGCAAAAGGGGAAGACCGTGGGAGAAAGTGGCACGAGGGAGAGAGGGGGGAAGAGTACCCCACAAGGCATAACTTTGTCCTCCTTCCTTCTATGACAGTCCTCAGGGCTGTTTGCCCAACATGCGTGTGGTTGGGAGAGCCCACATAAGTGGTTATGACAAGTGGGAAGACCGTCATGACCTGTGTGAAATCTTCCAGAAACTCTCTGGCGAGTGACCAGCTATTTATTAAAAGAGGGTTGCTCAGCCTGGCCCTCAGCAGCTTTCCTGAGCACAAGCTGATGGCTGTAATACCATGGGACTCCGGTGGGAAATAAAGGGTTGTTTTAAGCCACTTGAGGTATGAGGGTTGTTTGCTGTGACAGTATAACCTAGTTCCTGAATGCTCCCAAAGGTGAAGCCTAGAGCTGATGAGAAAACCTGACTCAGACTTTTCCCCAACCTCAAAGCCAGCTAGGCAAGAGATATGTGGTCAAAGGCAGACTGCTCAATGGTCATTTGCAAGAGTCTGTTCATTCAGACTTCTCCCAGGCTCCTCCTCTCCAGTATCAAGTCCTTTAAAGTTGCAAAACTGGTATTGTGCTAAGGCACAAAAACTTTGAGAAAGGGAGGAGACAAGTCCATATCCAAAATGGGAAAACATTCTTCTATTTGCTTTTGGTGGATAAAATCCACAGCAGAATTTTATAACCAGTGGGCAGACAAAGTGGGTGGGGCCGGCGCTGTGGCACAGTGGGTTAATGCCCTGGCCTGAATCGCCAGCATCCCATGTGGGTACCGGTTCAAGTCCTGGCAGCTCCACTTCTCATCCAGCTCTCTGCTGTGACCTGGGAAAGCAGTGGAGGATGGCCCAGGTCCTTGGGCCCCCGCACCCATGTGGGAGACCTGGAGGAGGCATTTGGCTCCTGGCTTCGGATTGATGCAGCTCCAGCCATTGTGGCCATTTGGGGAGTGAGCCAACGGATGGAAGACCTTTCTCTCTGTCTCTCCCTCTCACTATCTGTAACTATACCTCTCAAATAAATAAATAAATCTTCAAAAATAAAGACAAAGTAGGTAACAGAAACATACTGCCAAAAAAAAAAAAAGAGCCTTACAAAGAGAAGACATTCTTAGACTTACACTTTGTGCTTCCTTCAAGTTAATCCTTGTCTTTGGTCTAAAGAAGACTTTGTTTTTTCTTCGTGATTCAAATATCCCTCTTTTGAAGATCATCACTGCCATCTGCCTCCAAAAGAAGCATTATAGATGAAGTAACAATGGGATGCCTTTCCCAGCTACCAATAGCGAGTACCTAGTCATCCACAGAGTGGGGTAAATCGCTTTTATGTCATGAAATTTTTATACCTTTATTGTGGCCTCTCTGTAATATCTTCTGGATTCTTCCTGTGATTGTGAGGAACTCATTACTTCCAGTTGCCTCAACTCTTCAATTTTGCCTAAAGCACGGCGAGCAAATGCCTGCATACAATTAAAATAAATTTATTTCATAATAAGTTAGAATAGAGTGATTAAAAATGTATAAAGACAATATGTTTTGTTCCCCCAGACATTTGGTTTAATCTGTAAATTAAACCTTAGGCTGATGTTGACTCCTCACAACGTGATAGCTATCCAATCTATCATTTCCTATACGCACCACTCAACTCCATAGATCTAAAGTGATTAAGCTATCACAAAGGCTGACTTCATGAATTATGAAATCCAAAAAGGTAAGGGAAGCAGAAATATGAGTCAAACAGTAGTTTCATATAGACCATCACTTCTCTGGCACCAGCTGCACACAGGCACACACATACATGAACACACACATTCACACACACAACCAGCCTTAGTGCTCTTGCTGAATCCTAACCTCCATACCATAACTTGCTGTATTATCTATCCAACTGTCCACATTGTCCACTAAATTGTAAGATCTGTAAAGGGTCTTACTCATTTTTGCTTCTCAAATACCAGGACAGAGGAAATATTTAAGAAATATCTGGGGATGGGAAAAAAGGAAGAAGGTAGGCTTGCTTATTTAATATCACTGTCGTTATAATTATCTAGAGATAATAACAAGAGTTCAAAGTTATTAAAAGTTCAATAATAATAAGTTTGTCATTTATTTTGCCATTTCTTTGAAGTATTTTCTTCATAATTTCTAATTTTAATGAAGATGCTCCCAGAACAACCATAATATTAACACAGATGAGGGATTAACATTTCCAATAAGGAATAATCTAAACTGGAATCAGATGGTCAAAACCATACACACATCCCATTCCCTGGTAATTTTATTAACGATAGAACAAAATATGCCACCATTAATACACTATAGTTAACTATTCGTAGATGGTGAGTAGCTTCCACGCTGATTTCTGGGCCACAAAATCATCCCAAGGAAGATTGAATTAGGGTATTTCTCTGCCTTTGAGCCACTACCATCCAGTAAGTCAGAATTAGTTCAGACAGGAAAACTAAATGTAAAGGAATCCATGACTAGCCAGATGAGTAATGTGTGGCTTGAACAAGACAGGAGCAGGTGTTTGTATGGCAGTGAAGGCTATGTCCTACACAAGGCTTCTAGCTAAGAGGTTGAGTGATGGCTCAAATCCAACTCCTACTGCACTTACCAAACCTGGTGCAAGAATGTAATAGCCCAAAGGGAAAGTGCCTATTTCTAATTGTCCCCAAGGCCCCATCTGCTCCCCAAGCCAGTTAGCATGCACTATAGAGAGAGCACCTTTTAACATTTACACAGCGGGGATTTTGTTATTTTTCAAATATATATCCAAAGGAAAAACAAGAAACAGAATGTAATTACCTAGTGGCTAGAGGCAGAGAAAAGGCAAGATGAATGTTCAATAGTTGGTATATGAAATACAGAACGAACAAGGAAGGAAGGTGGTTCACACATGAGAAGAAAACAAGAAAAGCAACAAAAAACCTTATTCAGAAAAAGAACAAAGAAAGTGAAAGCTAATAGAGAATAAAGGAGACTGTGGAAAGTAGAGCAAGAGATCAATAGAACAAAAAGCCAAGCAGATTCTAAAATCAAAGACTTCAGCTTTGTCTTTGCTTCATTTCAATTCCTTGGTTGTTTTTGTTTTTGCATTCCTTGTGGGCATGTAAGGAAGAAAAGGCAAAATAAGCCGTATTTCAAATGCTGGACCGTCAGAATTAAAAAGGAACACACCTCTCCATTAATGCCAGCTTGGCAGTCATAGTAGCACTGGCAAACAGCAGTGTAAAGAGTAGTTCTCCACGTCAGGTACCTGATGGACAGCAGCGGCACTGAGGACTCCATGCACACACTGGCCCACAGCAGGTATTCCAAGGCCTGAGGAACAAGCGGCACGGGCAGTTTAGGTTCATGTTAAGCTAATCATGACTTTCGTTTAACATCAGATTCTAAGTTGTGAATACAAGTTGCTGACGATTTAAACCAAAAATATCATAAACAATGAGTCAAGAAAAAGCCAAGCATTTAAAAAAGTAAAAGGATGTTTTAGAGAACTCAAAATCTCAAATGAGTCATTTTAGAATACCTCCATTCTTAGCTCTAAAGGCACCCCCTGAACTCAGCTCATTTTCAATACCATCTAGCAGATGTCAAAGGCAGTCCAAGAGCTACCTTCAACAATGCAGTTGTTACTAGTTGTATCGTTGTGATCCAGGAGTTAGAGAAAATGAAGACTTACTTATAATCTAGGGCCTGTGTTCCTTAGCAGAAATAGTCCAAGACTGGAATCAAACAAACCCAGATTTCAGTGCCTATTTTACCATCAAATAGGTGTATCATTTTTACCTCTCCAGATCTCAATGTTCCCATCTGTAAAATGGGCATTTTTTCCACAGCAGTGCCTTATGAAGAAAGAAACAGTGAACACAACATGCTAGGGTGGAACTTGGTGGGCTGTGAGCCCTCCGTAGTGCCTATCACCAGTATAACACTTCACAAGCTGCAATTTGAAACAAAATGATGGTAGGCCGGCGCCGTGGCTCAACAGGCTAATCCTCCGCCTTGCGCCGGATTCTGTCCCGGTTGCCCCTCTTCCAGGCCAGCTCTCTGCTGTGGCCCGGGAGTGCAGTGGAGGATGGCCCAAGTGCTTGGACCCTGCACCGCATGGGAGACCAGGAGAAGCACCTGGTTCCTGCCTTCGGATCAGCATGGTACACTGGCTGCAGTGCTCCAGCCATGGCCGCCATTGGAGGGTGAACCAACGGCAAAGGAAGACCTTTCTCTCTGTCTCTCTCTGTCCACTCTGCCTGTCAAAAATTATAAATAAATAAATAAATAAATAAAAAGAAGAAACAAAATGATGGTAAAGGACTACATCTATTGACTGGTGTGTCTGCAGGAACCATACCTAAGAACCTCTTGTGTTATTCTAGCTCAACGACATTTCCTCACAAGTCCTTATTAATATATGCTTCTGACAAGCCTTGTACTGGGATACACTACCTTACCCCACGAGTTCTGCAGTTAACATTACCATCTTTATCTTCCTTCAAAAATATTCCAAAAGCTCAAATGATTATTGAGTCATGCAAGAGTACCCTAAAAACTTTATGGGAAAAATGGAATTAAAAGATTACTTTGGGGCCGGTGCCGCGGCTCACTTGGCTAATCCTCTGCCTGCGGCACCGGCACACCGGGTTCTAGTCCTGGTCGGGGCACTGGATTCTGTCCTGGTTGCCCCTCTTCCAGTCCAGCTCTCTGCTGTGGCCCAGGAAGGCAGTGGAGGATGGCCCAAGTGCTTGGGCCCTGCACCTGCATGGGAGACCAGGAGGAGGCACCTGGTTCCTGGCTTCGGATCAGCATGGTGCACCGGCCGCAGCGCGCCAGCCATGGCAGCCATTTGAGGCGTGAACCAACAGAAAAAGGAAGACCTTTTTCTCTGTCTGTCTTTCTCTTTCTCTCCCTCTCTCATTGTCTAACTCTGCCTGTTAAAAAAAATTACTCTGGTGCAAAAATATTTTGAAGTCCATCATAATTTTTTCATAATATGCATTTTCCATAAATGTTCTGAAGTGTCTTAGTTTTGCTCTTCATCTGATTTACTAGAAGAGGAAATCTGGTCTATGCTGTACATATTACCATAAGAAATGTTACTGGGGTAAACATAAGCGTCTGAGAGCTAAGTATCTAAGAACCTCAAATGCAAAATTCCACTCACAGGTACCTCAGCCTTCACCAAGGAGGCCCTCGCATGTCTTCCTGAACTATTTAGAAGACTTACTCACTTGTCACACCCACTAGACTTATTTTTCTAAAATGTATATTGCGTCATGTCATTCTTACACTTAAAACATTTCAGTGGCCCCCCTATGGCCCATGTAACAAAGTAAAAGCCCTTTACTGGGGCATACAAAACCCCTTCACGACCTAGTCCACAGCTTTCCTTCCCCATTACCCTCGGCCTTGAACCATACACTAAGCTGGTCCAACAGGCTTTTCCATTCTACAAAACATATTAGATACCCAAAATGTATGTCCCTGCTCAGTCTGCAGTCTTTACCTGGCATGCTCCTTCCTTCACCTGCCCTGCACGACACAGTTAAAGCACCACGTACCCCTGCCAGCAACGTTACCTTGGACAATTTACTTAAACTCCACATGCCTCAGATTCTTCATTTGCAAAACAGGTCACAGTAACTATCTTAAAGGACTGTTTGAGAATTAGATGCGTTCATACATGTGAAATGTTTAGAATACTGACTAGCACATGGCAAGCACACAGTACGTGTTACTTTGGTGATGACAAGGAGGAAAAAGGAGGCGGCAGGGAGAAGCAGAGGCAGCTGGAAGAACAGGAAGAGAAGACTTGGAGTTGTGGAAGATGACCTTCCCAGCATCCCTAGAGAAATGACCATTGCCTGGTGTCCGTGTCTGCTGTAACCGTGTGATGTGTGGATATGTATATCCACATATACTTTGGTACACATACATACAGGTTGAGTATCCCTTAGATACTCAGAACCAGAAGTGTTTTAGATTTGGGTGGTTTTTTTTTTTTAATTTTGGGATATTCACAATATATATTATGAGATATCTTATTGATGAGACCCAAAATTGAACATGAAATTCATTTATATTTCACATACACCTTATGCACATGGCCTGCAGGTAATTTAATATAATATTTTTAGTATGCCTGTGTTTTGGCTTTAGCCTGTCATGAGGTCAGGTGCAGAATTTTCCATTTGTGGTGTCATGTCAGAGCTCAAAAAATTCAGATTTTGGAGCAATTCAGATTTAAGATTTTTAGGTTAGAAACACTCCACCTTTATCATATGTCACACCCAATGGCATTAACATGCTCACATGTGTTTCCAAAACTAGACTGTGACCACTTTGAAAAGAATAATAGTGCATTATTTGGTCTTATATCACCAGCACCAAGAATATAACCAGGTTCATGGCAGATATTCCCAAGTGATATGAAATAAATTTAATAGACAACTCTGAAATTAGCAGAACTAGCTAATAGGTATCCCACAGTCTCAAGCAATGATAATAAATTTGAAAAAAAGAATGAATTTCCTCTTCTGATAACAAGTTAGACCTTTAATAATTAAGGAAATTGTTCAGGAAAAATATGTCCATAGTAGTCAGACTCATCTTAAAAAGGCAAATCATCAAAAAGGTCCAGGAGCTTCATGTGCATAAATCAAATCTACCACATTGTGTGGTATCTCATGGTAAAAATAAGTAAAACACTGGTAACGTTCATACTGTGTTACCTTATTTGAAGCCTTCACAGATAGGACATACAACACATGTGCAGGTAGCTCAGTGGAAATCTAAAGAAAGAAGCCTAAATGATCAGGACTCTACTATCTAGTCAATTTTGATTCCAGAAAAAAAAAAAAAAAACGGACTTTTGAAAATAGATCAGGGTGGGACACGTAGTTGCAAATGACTTGCTGTCCACTGGAGTGTAGAATTTCAATTAACTTAGGAAAGGCACTGTCTGACATGCAGTAGACTTGCAATAAATATGTATTGACTGACTTACTTTCATTTAAAAGTTTCAGTTCATGGGACTCAGTATGAAAATACTTCAGGCAATCATGGAATCATGGGGCTGGAAATCAACTGAAATTCTATTCCCTTCAGCATCGCCAGCACCACCACTGGATACACTACAAGTTCCTACCCCAAAAGTACCTCCAGTAATAAGAAGCAGACCATGTGGCTGCAGAAGACATCTGTAAACGTGAAAAATAGGTACTTCCAGAACTTAACGCCCACCATAATATTCTCCCCATGCATTGGTCCTAGTTGTGCTTTTTGGAACATCACAAGACAATACAAAACTCGTTTTCAAATTCAGCCTTCCGGCCAGCGCTGTAACTCAACAGGCTAATCCTCCGCCTTGCGGCACTGGCACACCGGGTTCTAGTCCCGGTCGGGGCACCTGATTCTGTCCCGGTTGCCCCTCTTCCAGGCCAGCTCTCTGCTATGGCCCGGGAGTGCAGTGGAGGATGGCCCAAGTGCTTGGGCCCTGTACCCCATGGGAGACCAGGAAAAGCACCTGGCTCCTGGCTCCTGCCATCGGATGAACGCGGTGCGCCGGCCGCAGCACACCATCCGCGGCAGCCATTGGAGGGTGAACCAACGGCAAAGGAAGACCTTTCTCTCTGTCTCTCTCTCTCACTGTCCACTCTGCCTGTCAAAAAAAAATAATAATAAATAAATAAATAAACAAACAAATTCAGCTTTCCGAGAATGTGAAGACAGCTGTGCAGCCTGCCCTCTCCCCAGCTCTCTGCTCTGTCAGGGTATATATCCCCCAGCCCTTCTGTACCTTACAAACCTGCCCTGCTCTAACCAGGCTGGCTGTGGTGGCTTTGCTCCAGGCTGCCAATGTCCATTTAGGTATGACCAAGTCACAAGACGGTAAAAACCCTCTGATCCTGGTTCTGGACACAACACTTCTACTAAGTCAGCCTGAGATGGTTGTATCACTGTTTTGGCTGTTGTTCCCATCACTGCTGTCCTTTAATCTTGCCACGCTGAACTGATGTGAAATTGACAGCCATCAGTCACTGTTGAGTTTTTCTCACATCCTCACATCTCCTGTTCCCTAACAGCCAGTATTTTGGATGTTTGCATTTGTATTATTGTGGTTTGGGGACCATGGGGTTAAGCCATGTATAAATTCCTCAAATTTAAAATTCACATCTTTCTAAAAATCCCCCAGGAATTTTGACATTAGAAATTTCATATTTTAGGACAAAAACAGCTTTAGTTAACAATTAATCACATTCTATTTGACTGTGGCCATAGAGTTAGAATTAAAGGAAGTCACAGATTTTTGTGCCAAAATGGATCTTAAAATTAACCTAACCTGACCTCCAAGGGGCTAAACTCCTTCTAAGCAGCGGTGCTGGGGCGGAAATTCAAGGCTCTGAACTCCCAAATGCATCTTTCTTCCCAGCATACACAGCAGCCTTGGCAAAGGGAAGAAGTGTGCTAGAAACCACTTAGGGTTCTGAAAAACCATCATTCAAGGTGAAAGATGAAATGCCATTTCCCAAAAAAAAAAAAAAAAAAAAAAGACTCAATTTGTAGCATTTTTTCTTGCCCTGGTAGCTAGAAATCATTGTTTATATTAATGAATAAAAGATTATGGAATACAGACGGTCTATTCTCTATATAGGAATAAAAAGAACAACTTTGAAAACCCGAATCATATCAATAACCAAAATACGGGCTCAGCAAGAGCATGTTTCAGGCCTGTAGCAGGAAAAACACATTCAGTTAATCAGCTCAGCCACATGATGGCGCTGCAGCTGCATTCAGATCAGTTTCTATCAGCCTAGGAAATTGACAAGAAATTTTAAAGGTGGGATTTAACGTTTATGTAATGGTTGGGGAATAATTGAGCAATAACAGAATAACTAAACAATAACTTTTCATGAAGCATAATTTGCAAAACTATTTCAGTTTTACATAAATATTAAACATAAACCAAATTTCTTAGAAAGAATAAATTCTACTGTGTTCTTTAATGTTTACTAGGTACTTTACTACCGTTTTAAATGCCACAGAAGTCACTACAGATTATTCTGACAAAATAATGGGTGAAAGAAGATAGCTCTATGTTCCTGGTCTTGTGGGATGGGAGTGGAGGGTGTGTGAGGGGTGCAAGAACTATGGGGTGACAGGTGGTTATACAATTGGCATCTGAAGTTCAGGATGACATTCCTTCAGTTTGTTCAATACAGTACATTTCAAAGAAATTTGTAATTTTCACCCATAAATTCCCAAGCCTACAGCTGGCAGGTTGACTGAAAGCTGAGTCTTTAGATGGATTAGATGGGTTCATCTAATAGAAATGAGCCTTTGGAGGTCCCACTATGTGTATGTCCTCTTGGGATTGAGAAACCTGCACTCTGTAGTGATTTAAGTTCAAGTATGTGATAGCAGAAGGAGAAATAGATCTGAGATCCTCAGACTGTTCCTGGTACCCCTCCAGAGGATTCAAACCTCCATTTGTATGGGATTTAGCCATATGGCTACCCTTTGTTATAGCAATCAAGTCTCCACTAGGTGCTGGGAACTGTGTGAAGGGCTTTGCATACGTAACTCATCACAGTCTTATGAGGGAGGCACACTCATCACCACCATCAGCAGCAGTGGCAGCAGCTACGTTGGTGGAATGAATGTCTACCATCTATGAGCTATGCTTCTAAGCATTTTCATGTGTCCTCCAGCTTAATGCTCACACCACTTTGAGAAAGATGCCGTTGCCACACTCTGCCCCCTCCCCCCCCCATCTTATAGAAAAGGAAACTGAAGCTGGGAGAAGTGAATTTGCTGAAGGACACACATCTGGTTAGAAGTGTACTAAGGCCGGAGCCAGAGTCACACTGGATGGCCTCTCAGCGCCATCAGAATAACGCATGTCTGTAGACTGAAATGAATCCTGTTGTGACCTATGCTACTTCTGTTTACCTACTCAAATGGAGGAGCTGTGTGGGAGGGGGTTGATACTTTTGACATGATGGAGTATTCCTGAAGATAGAATGAAGGGTGAGACTGGTCAGGGGCCCTTCCCCAGACTGGGAACACCTAAGTTAGTGCTGAGAAAAGTCATCCACAAAAGCTTAACGAGAGGAGGGAGATCAGATTTCTGAAATCTCTGTCCCTAAAGACACAGGGCAACTTCACTGTTTCCCCAAAGACATCCTGATCTGCAGATGCTCACACACCCTCCACTCCCATCCCTCAAGACCGGGACCATAGAGCTACCCTCTCTCATCCAGTGTTTTGTCAGAGATGAATTCCAGTTACCTGAGGGGCAGAGGAAATGCCCTACATGGGTTATAAACAAGATAAATTAAGATGATTATCACATGCAATCGCACTTCTCTCCTAACAAGTACAAACACTAACAGCCAAATGCTGGCACAGATGCCTCTGCCCTTCAAAGCTCTGGCAGGCAGACAGTGCAGCAGACCAAACTGTGATGGTTCTGTGAAGCAGCATTTGTTGTTACAGCAAGTGCAACAAGAGTATGCAAATTGTCTTAGGGAAATCATCTGGAACTGACTGTAGAATTGTTGGAATCGTCTGTAGGCCAAATTTATTATACATGGGGCAGTCTCGTCTTAATTTAATTTACACTCAAAAAACTGGCACAGACCTTGTTCAAGTCACTGTCAGTAATAAAGCTTTTTAATGGGGAACAAAACGAGAAGAGAATGCACAATTAAGGCTATCCATTGAGCATGCAAACATGAAAATGTTTTCAAAAAGTTCATGGACTGATTAAATTAAAAGATCAGATTAGGGGCTGGGGCTGTGGTATAGCGGGTAAAGCTGCTGCCAGCAGTGCTGGCATCCCATATGGGCACCAGTTCAAGTTTTGGCTGCTGCACTTCCAATCCAGCTCCCTGCTAGTGTGCCTGGGAAAGCAGCAGAAGATGGCCCAAGTGCTTGGGCCCCTGCACCTACATGGAAGACCCAGAAGCAGCTGTTGGATCCTGGCTTCAGCTTGGCCCAGCCTCGGCCATTGCAGCAGCCTTTTTGGGACCTCTCTCTGTCTCTCTGTCTCTGTCTCTCTGTCTCTGCCTCTCTCTCTTAACTCTGACTTTCCAATAAATAAATAAATAAATATTCTCTTTAAAAAAAAGATAAGATTATTTTGGTACAAAAAAAATTGAAATCCATGCTGTTTTTTTCAGAATGGCATTTTCTTCAAACTTTCTGAAGACCCTTAGAACTTTACTTTTGTTTTTATTTTTTAAGTGTTGTCAATTTTTAAGATACTTGTCTATGTTTTGAAGAAATAAGAATAAAAAAAAGTATCTCCTCTGAATGTTAGAATATTCAGGGTAAGGTTTCACATGCCACAAAGAACAATAAAATAGGAATGTTTCAGATGCCAGCAATACTCAAGTAGGGTCTCAACGAGAGTATATTCACCCTTCTTGGTCTACATTCCAATGACTAGAAAATAAACACTGGAAATAAATAAGTCTCCTGCAGACAAAAATGCTACCTACATTGTAGGGAAGTTAATAGAAATGTCAGCAACTTCTTCAAGCTAAAACAGAGTAGGGAATACTGGTCAGTGAGACTCTTACTATAAAATAAAATCTCCTTGCCCTCGGCTCATGCCTGGTTAGAGTTTAGTATTCATTCACCCAGCCAGCATGTGAACTAGAAGTAAAAGTCCAAGTATTTAATAACATAAGTGGGGTAACTATAGTTTCTCATCCAAACCAGGACACTTCGGAGGATGACACTATTAATAATGACTCCAAGACAACAGGCAGAAACCAGGACTGTGCTGGGTAAACTGGGTAACCTAAAACCAGAGTGCCCAGGGAGATATTGAGTATTGAAATCTGCCAAGTATGACTGTCTGACAGACAGGAAGACACCAGATAATAACTATCAATTTTAGGAATTCCTTTCTTTTTCATTAACATTTTGTTGTCTATATTTTTACATATGATCACTATGAAAGTAAGCTAAGAACAATAAAACTATATTATATATAGTCACTAATTTTTATCATATAATTCACTAAATACTCTATTTAAAATTCAACATGAGAGTATTTTAGACATGGAAAGCCAAGACACTCTGGCAAAAAACAAAAACAAAAACAAAAAACAAAAAAACAAACCTATATGAAAGATCTCTGCAAGTGAGATCCCAGTGGAAAGAACAGGTCATCAAAGAAGGAGGTATCTTTCTCTCAAGGGAGGAGAGAACTTCCACTTTGACTATGACCTTGTCTAAATAAGATCAGAGTCAGCGAACTCAAAAGGCCTCCATAGCCTTGGCAACTCATGACAAGAGCCTAGGGTGATTACTGACACCATAAAAAAGAGTGTCAATTTGTTAAGTCAACAACAGGAGTCACTGTGCACTTACTCCTCATGTAGGATCTCTGTTCTTAATGTATTGAACATTGTGATTTAATGCTATAACTAGTACTCAAACAGTATTTTACCCTTTGTGTTTCTGTGTGGGTGTAAACTGTTGAAATCTTTACTTAATATATGCAGAATTGATCTTCTGTATATAAAGAGAATTGAAAAAGAATCTTGATGTGAATGGAAGGGGAGAGGAAGCGGGAGAGGGGAGGGTTTCAGGTGGGAGGGAAATTATGGGGGGGGAAGCAACTGTAATCCATAAGCTGTACTTTGGAAATTTAAGTTCATTAAATAAAAGTTTAAAAAAAATAAATTCAACATGTAATGTAACTCAAGTCTTAAGACAAAGCAGGAAGGTGCCTGTGTTGTGGTATATTGGATAAAGCCACTGCCTATGACACCAGCATCCCATATGGGTGCTGGGAAATGTCTCAGCTTCCTGCTAACAGCCCAGGAAAAGCATCAGAAGATGGCACAAGTACCTGGCCACCCAAAAGGGAGACCCAGAGGAAGCTCCTAGCTCCTGGCTCAGCCCTGGCAGTTACAGCCACCTAGGGAGTGAACTAGCAAATGGAAGATCTCTCTCTCTCTCTCTCTCTCTCTCTCTCTCTCTCTCTGTCTCTTCCTATGTCTCTCCTTCTCTCGCTCCATAACTCTACCTTTCAAATAAATCGATCGATCTTCAAAATAAAAGAAAGAAAGAAAAAGCAGGAAATAGAAGGAGAAATATGTTGCCAGTACATTTCATACCTTGGAAGACTGGCCTATGACCATCAGTTTTCTGCAAATGGTGTAAATGTAAATGGTACCTAGATGGAGAAAAAGATTGTCAACATGCTTTTACAGTCAAATGACATAAATCTTACATTCTAGTTTATAAGAGTTTAAGTCTGATTCCCAAAACAAGCTCAATCATGAAGAAGTCCAATAACAGTGGAGAATTATAAATATCATAATTTTTCTGATAACATATAGACAACATCATTAAAATAACTAATTTGTACATATTTTATACATTTTGACACAAGGATATTTTAGACTCATTTAAAAGGCAATTTAAGGTTTGTAATATACTGAACAAAAAATGTTTGAGTGGCATAATTTATGTAGCCTGTGGTATTATTAATTCATATAAAATATTACTGGTTCCATGCCTTCCTTATCTTTGAAAAATGAGAGATTTATCTCCAAATAAGATAGATACATATTTAATTGGCATGGAACAGTACTCAATAAGGAAACTCATACTAATTTAAAAATCATAACAGATAGTTCACATTATATTCATTTGCAGTCTCATCTAACATTTATCCCATTATTAAGGCATGTCCTATAAATGCTCTAATAAAAAAGCAGCATTTCCAACACTTACATAAGATCATTATACTAGTATTTCATATCAAGTCATTAATTAAGCAAGGCTAGAAGGCTGGCAGCAGGGTTGGAGGAAGGAGTGGAAAACAACAACACAATTTATCTCTCTGTATATAAAGGACATCATCATGCTATAAATATACCCAAAAGATGGTAACACACTTTCAAAAGGCATGCAATTGTCATGACAAGTAGCATAAATATTTTCTACAAACTATCTGATCTAAAATTCATAACCATCACGATTCAACAATTATGAAAATCTTCTAAGAAAACAACATCTGTTCCAAAACATATCACTTGATTGAAACACACCTGTAAGCATAACAAACATTAATTACACAAACCAGTCACAAAAATGTTGAATAAAGGCTTAACTATGTAGACACCACAAACGTCACAATGTGACGCTGGCCCTTCAGATCCAGACCTAGCCCGGAGTGTGACCACCGTGAACGTAGTTGGGTTTTCTTCACTTGAGACCCACTAGAGAAGAGACTACGGGGCTAGCAGGAGTTCAAGCCCAGCATCTTTGCTCAGTTTGGCTTGGTTGACTTGTACTCTTAATCGTTAAAAATAGAATTGTAACTATGGATCACTGTAGAAAAAAGGCCACTAAATAAGGCAATGCACAGGAAACACACCCTGTTCACAAAACACGTGATTCAGGTGTAAATCACATAAAGATGCATCAAGGTGTCAGCACCAGGGAACTAAGGAAGCCTCGGGGAACTGTCCTTAGGAATGACAGGGCCCCTCTGTATTTAAAAATGTGTGTTTAACCTTTCCAGCCCCCAATACAGCCTGACGACAGCTGAATCATTTTTGCTAGTTCAGTCTTGGCATGGCTCACGAGTTCCCTCTGCAGAAGCCAGATGGAGAGCAAGTGGTAGAGCAAGGACTGAAGACTGAATCATTACAACATCAGGATATCTCTAGAAATTTGTTTTGTTTCATCTTGCTTTTAACCAAATCTAGAATGAACTAGATAAGTTCATTGCCTGGCCATGTGACTCCTTTTCATCGAAGATGGTCATTGTCAAAATAATCTAAATTCATCAGGCTCAGGTTAGTTGAGAAGTAAAATATTCAATATTTAAGCATCAAAGAACCAAGATTGATTATTTTAAGAGTAAGCTGGGGGGATGGGCATGTGGCACAGCACTAGCTGGCCTGTTGAGACACCCACATCCCACATCAGAGCACCTGGGTCCAAGTCCCAGTTACCTGGCCTCTGATCCAGTTTCGTGCTAATCCACACCCTGGGAGGCAGCAGATGATGGCTCAAGGACTTGGGTCACTGCCACCACGCAGGAGACCTGGACTGAGTTCTGAGACACTGCTTTGGCCTGGCCAATTCTGGCTGCTCCAAGCATCTGATGAAAGCTCTCTCTCCAGCTCTCTCAATCTTTCTCTCTGCCTTTCAAATAAATGGAAAATTTTTTTTAAAAAATCAAGGGTATGAATTATCACAATCAATTAAAAAGAAAATAGAGTGACCTGTCTGACTGAAAGGTCAAATGTATGGACAATTTGTAAAAAATGCATTTGATCTTCTCAGCTAAATACATTTCAACTACATAAATCCCAAACTGTCAAAAAAAAAAAAAAAAGAAAAACTTCAGGGTTTTTTAACTTGTCTATTTCGCAGTCAGAACATCTTCCTTTCAAATATCCAGATGATTCACTCCTTAAACTCCGTCAGGCCTTCGCCCCACTGTCAGCTCTGCCCGTCTGGTTAAAGTCACAGCCCACCTCCAGCCCAGCTGCTGCTCTCCCTATCCCCTTCTTGCCTTACTTTTTCCCCCATAGCACTTGCAACCACCTGGCACCATTTACTTCTGATGTATCTGTTACCTCCCTGCCGCAGAAGCAAGCATGAAGGCAGGGTTTCTCTCTGCCGTCCACTCCTGTGTGCCTGTCACTTAGGACAACGCCTGGCACATGGTAGGTGCCCAATAAGCTTTAGATGAATAAATGGAAGTAGGGACAGTAGTTAGTGAAACTAAATATGTGTATCTCCCACAACCCAGCAATCCCACTCCTGGCCGCAGATCCCAGAAAAGTGTCACATAGGTCTGTAAAAGGACACACGCCAAGGATATTCACTGGGGAATTATTTGGTGCAATTACAGGGGTAGGGCACACCTGTGGTGTATGAGCGTCTGGAATACAATTCAACAGGCAGAGTTAACAAATTAGATTTACATACAGGAACCTGGCTAAATCCTAAAAACACCAAACTGAATGAAAATAAATTTAGGGAGCAGAATAAAATCTAGAGAATGACACCAAGAATATACCAAGAAAAGGATATTAAACATAAGGAAATCACTTAACATTTTATTTTCTAAAAAAGAATATTAGGGGTGTGTGTGTGTGTGTGTACACATAAGTGACTTCAGAAGGGCTGAAGACAACAGATCACACTACATTAATTCACCTTTCAAGCATGGGCCAACTACAGAGCCCAATACCTGGCCCTATCCCTGACCCTTGAGCACAGAACTGCTGCTCCTGCCCTTCCTGTACCTGCCAAGAAGAGCAATTCAGGTGCATATGTGCCAGTGGTGACAAAAGAATCCAGGTTGTCTTGAGGACTATAAGGCACGAAAGTTTAATAATCACTGGACCAACAGATCTCATCAGGGTTGGCCTCACTTCTAGCAGCAAACAGGAAGTCTAATTTCAATCAGTGTGAGGTGGGTGAAGAAGAAAAAGACTAGAAAACGTACTTTGAGCTGCCAAGGATCAGGGAAAACATCATATATTCTCTTTGAGTCATTTTGTCTTTTTCACATCAAGCACACTGTCATTATTTTTTGTTTAAGAATATATTATCTACAGCATACAAACAGGAAAGGAGTGAGAAAGTATCTCTGCACTTTTCACATGACTTTCCAAATAAAAATACCTAAAGACTCCACCAGGAGCCAATTCTGTGGCGTAGTGGGTAAAGCTGCTGCCTGCGGCCGTTTTGAGTTTCAGTAATCCAGCTCCCTGCTAATGTGCTTGGGAAAGCAGCAGACATGGCCCGAGTGCTTGGGTCCCTGTACCCACCTGGGAAACTGGAAAGAAACTCCTGGCTCCTGGCTTCGAACCAGACCAGCTCTGGCCATTGTGGCCATTTGGGAATGAACCAGCAGATGCTTCCATCTCTCTCTCTCCCTTCCTCTCTCTGTAAACTCTGCCTTTCAAATAAATAAACCTTTTAAAAAACGATGGCCCAAGTATTTGCACTCCTACCACCCATGTGAGAGACCTGGAAGAAATTCCTGACTCCTGACTTCAGCCTGGCCACTGTGGTCATCTGGGGAATGAACCAGCAGATGAAAGATTCATTCATTCTTTCTCCCTCTCCCTCTCTCCCTCTCTCCCTCTCTCCTTCTCTCTCCCTCTCTCCCTCTTTCTCTGTAACCGGGCATTTGGTTTAGTGTTAGGCTTCAGCTTAGGATACCCAGGTCCCACACTGGATTACCTGGGCTCAATTCCTGGCTCCAGCTGCCTACTAATATGGACTATTGAAGGCAATGGAAATGGCCCAAGAAGTTGGGTTCTTGCCATCCACACAGGAGTTCTAAATTGAACTCCCTGCTCCCAGCATTGGTCTCCAACTCCTTTGGGACTTCAGTGAGTAAACAAGTAGGTTCTCGCTCTCGTTCTCTCTACCTCTCAAATAAATATGAAGAAAAAAAAAAGAAATGTTCATTATCACCAACCATCAAGGAAATGCAAAGCCAAGCCACAGTGCGATATGTCACTCGTTAGAATATTCACTATCAAAAGTACAAAAAGCAACAAATTCAGGCAAGATATGGAGAAAAGGAAATGCTTGTACACTGTTGGTTGTACTGCAACTTAGTATAGCCATTATGGAGACTATGGAGAGTCCTCAGAAAACTGAAAACAGATCTACCATACTATCTAGCTATCCCATTTCTGGGGACATAGCCAAAGGAAATGAAATCAGCCTGTTAAAGAGACAGCTGCACTCCCATGTTCTCTACAGCACTATTCACCACAGCCAAGCTATGTAATCAACCTAACTGTCCATCAACAGATGAATGGACAAAGAAAATGTGGCATATATACAGAATGCAACGGTATTCAATCACAAAAAAAAGAGAGAATGAAATCCTGACACTTGCAGCAAAGTGGATGCGACTGGAGGTCATTTGGTTAAGTGAAATCAGCCAGACCCAGGAAACAAATGCCACATATTCTCTCATGTGGAAGTTTTAAAAAGTCTGATCTCAGAACAGTGATTACTAAGGACTGGGAAGGATGGGGAAAAGGGAGGTAGAAGGAGGTTGAATTACAAGCACCAAATACAGTCAAATAGAACTAAAACGTTCTAGTGCTCCACAGCACCGTGAGGTGACTATAGTTCCCAACACTGTAACATATCCTTTGTAAAGAACTGGAAGAGAAGAGCTGATAGACCTCAAGCACAACGAAAAATACAGAAATAGAAATGTTGATTATCTAATTTGATGAATTTATGCTGTTTGTATGTATTGAAATATTGCCCTCTACCCCATAACAATGTACAAGTACTATATGTTACCAAAAAATATTTTAAATATGGGACAAGTATTTAGCCTAGTGGTTAAGGTGCTGGTTAAGACACATGTGTCCCAAATTGGAATATCTGGGTTTCATACCAGGCTCCAGCTCCTAACTTTAGATCCCTGCTAATGTAGACCCTGGGAGGCAACAATGACAGTTCAACTAATTGGGTTCCTGTCTCTTATGAGGGAGATCTGAATTGAGTTGTCAGCTCCCAGCTTCTGCCTCAACCAAACCCTTGTCATTGGGGGATTTGGGGAGCGAAACAGTAGATGGAAACTTTCTCTTGATCTCTCTGTGTGTGTACGTGTGTGTGTGTGTGTGTGTGTGTGTGTGTGTGTATCTGCCAAATACATATTTAAATACCAAAAAGTTAATAAAAAGTATGTCTCTATCATTCAGTGACACATGGTTGCAGTTAATTTGCTACTAATGCAGTTGACACTTTAGGTGAAAATGAACGCTTTGGAATACTTGTATATGTTACGCTTGTTTCAAAATAATATGGTGAATACTGAAAAAAAATTAGCCATGGAATAAGGCAAGGTTGTAACTTTAGAGCACAGAAAAACAAATGCTACATTTTTATAGCTAAGATTCATTTCATCAGATACATGTGTGTGTGCTAGGGCAGGGGATGGATACACATTCTCAGAGCATCTCTTGCAAAACCAAAAGTAGGAGGAGAAGGTTGCTGTGTCAGGAAGCCAAATCCACTGGATAAGGTCTTTGAGGAGAAGACAAATAAATGAATGATGCTTACAATCAATCTAACAGGCAGTGGTCTTTAGATCCTGCCCCACTTACATTTTACACTGGCTATTATTAACTGTGACCCCTGTTTCTTATACACCCCAAACTGATTACCCCAGAGCTCCTGACCCAAACATTAGTAGAAAACCCATAGGCGTGCATTGTAAGTCCCTACTTACAAAGACAAACTAAAATGTAATGGACACAGTGACTTGATCAGCTCTTGTCCTGACTGTTGATGTACAATGTAATACTTTATCCATTTTAGTATTTGTTTTTGTTCTAGTACTATTGGTTGAACTCTAATTAACACACAATTATTCTTAGGTGTTTAAATTTTAACTGAAAAGTGATCCCTGTGAAATATAAGAGTGGGAATAAGAGAGGGAGGAGATGTACAATTTGGGACATGCTCAATCGGAACTGCCCCAAATGATGGAGTTAGAATTGAGCCAGGGGATTCCAATACAATCCCATCAAGGTGGCATGTACCAAGGCCATCTCACTAGTCCAAGTGATCAATTTCAGTTCATAGTTGATCACACTGATAGGTCTTAGAGTCAAAGGGATCACACAAACAAGACTAGTGTCTGCTAATACTAACTGATAGAATTAAAAAGGGAGAGAATGATCCAAAATGGGAAGTGGGAGACACAGCAGACTCATAGAATGGCAGATGTCCTAAACAGCACTCTGGCCTCAGAATCAGCCCTTAAGGCATTCAGATCAGTCTCAAGAGCCCATGAGAGTATTTTAGGCATGGAAAGCCAAGACACTCTGGAAAAAAAAAAAAAAAGAAGACCTAAATGAAAGATCTCTGCGAGTGAGATCCCAGTGGAAAGAACAGGGCCATCAAAGAAGGAGGTACCTTTCTCTGAAGGGAGGAGAGAACTTCCACTTTGACTATGACCCTGTCGGAATAAGATCGAAGTCAGTGAACTCAAAAGGCTTCCATAGCCTTGGCAACTCATGCCTAGAGCCGAGGGAGATTACTGACGCCATAAAAAAGAGTGTCAAATTGTTAAGTCAACAACAGGAGTCACTGTGTACCTACTTCTCATGTGGGATCTGTCTTTAATGTGTTGTCCAATGTGAAGTAATGCTATAACTAGCACTGAAACAGTATTTTACCCTTTGTGTTTCTGTGTGGGTGCAAACTGATGAACTCTTTACTTAATATATACTAAATCAATCTTCTGTATATAAAGATAATTGAAAATGAATCTTGATGTGAATGGAAGGGGAGAGGGAGCGGGAGATGGGAGGGGTGTGAGTGGGAGGGAAATTATGGGGGAAGGGAGCCACTGTAATCCATAAACTGTACTTTGGAAATTTATATTTACTAAATAAAAAAATTTTTTTAAATAAAGTTTGGTTGCTTTTAATTTTAAAAAAATGTAATGGAGATGTAACAATTCCCACAGTCATCCTATTATGAAATGCATGTTTTAATTCACAAGGTAATCAAGTTACTATCACACTTGGCATTTAGATTGCTTTTTCGAAAGATGCAATTGAAAATACGACGTACCATTGAAGATAATCCAGCAAAGGTGCTCCTGCGGCAGAGCCACCTGCATGATGAGCCTTAAGGAGGACAGGATCTGCAGACACTGGCTCACAGATTCTTTATTCTGCAGCTTTACATCACTGTCGCAGACCAGCTGGTAGTTGCAAATATTTTTTCCGTTTAAAGCATGAAACTGAAATACATGGAAAAATATAAATAAGAATACAAATTAGGTTTAAGGAATTTAGGCTAGCATCGCTCAAGATGTAAAAAAACTAAAATGGAAACAACTGTGCTTATTTAATATAATCGATTAGTAGAGAAAGAAACATGACAAGCTTACTTTCTTTACAACATCCACTTAGTCAAGACTAGCTTTTACAAGTCAAAAGAAATCCAAAGCAAAACAAGAATGTTCAAAAATCATATTACCAGGATTACAAGATTGAATTAATTTTGTAAACTCAGTGGCATTTAACCTACTTACAAATTCAGATGTAAAGATGCTTCTCAACTTACAACAGGAGTTACATCCCTGTAAGCCCATCCTAAGTTGAAAATATCACGATCAAAACCGCACTTAATAAGCCTAACCTACAGAACATCAGCTTAGCAACCTGGACACTGAAGTGCACCTGTTGTTCACCCTTGTGATCACAGGGCTGACCAGGAGTTCCAATCACTGCCACCAAGCAGCATTCCAAGAGATTAAGGTGTCATTAGCTATCCCAGGAAAGGATGAAAATTCAGAATATGAAGTGTAGTTCTACCAAAGGCATGTTATTCCCATCACTGCAGGATCAAAAAAATCCTGTCAAACCATCATAAGTTAGGAACTATCTTTAATTACTATCATTTACACAATTCAATCAAAAAGTGTTTATTGGGCACTTCTGCTTGCCACACACTGCTTGAGGAGTTCCACAAAGAAAAAGAAACGGCCCCTACCCTTGGCAGAGAGGAGAGTGGGCCCTGTGTTAAGGATACTTAAGGTGGCTGCTGTAGTCCCTTAACTAAAAGGTTTCTGTGAATTTGGATGAAGCTCCTGGCTCCTAGCTTTGGATCAGCCCAGCTCTGGCCACTGCAACCACTTGGGAAATAAACCAGCAGATGGAAGCTCGCTCGCGCTCTCTCTCTCCTTCTTTCTCTGTAACTCTGCCTTTAAAATAAATAAAAATAACTCTTAAATATTGTTGTCTTGGGGGTGGGGGGAGATGAGGCTATAGAGGTTTCCCAGAGTCAGAGCATGAAGAGCGTTCCACACCATTCCAAGGAATCTGGACTTTAGTCAAAGGGCAAAATCAAAGAGAAGTTGAATAAAATGATTTAATTTATACTTCAGAAATTGATTCTGACAAAATATGGACAATCAAATGCAGAGGATACAGGGAGTCTAGGAGAGACTTTTGATTCAATACTTTTCACAATGGGACACCAGCCTACTGCCCAGGACTCTCATTCATGCACCTATGGTCCAGCCAAACTCAACTGCTGACTAGTTCCCCAAATATGCCTCGGTATTTTCTTCTCATTATAAGCACTGTTTCCAAGGCTTTGAATACTCATCAGGTTGGGAATAACACAGATTTGGAGTCAGAGTGATCAGGGTTCAAACACTAATCCTACCCATTGCTTTAAGTGGGCAGTTTCTTAATCTCTAATAAGCCTTGGTTTCTTCATTCGTAAAAAAAGCCTAACAGTTTCTACCTTTTAAGACTCTCGTGAGGCTCTGAGCTGATAATTCACATAATACATTTAGAAGAGTACCTAGCAAGTGGTTACTGCCCAACTAGCTGGTCGGTGAATCAGCAGCAGCAATTATTAATATTGTTGTAGTAAAAATAAACTATAAAATGTTTGTATCAAAAGATCTATAGAGCCACTGATTCATACAAATTGTTTGATCAGCTTTATTTTTCCCTTCTGTATAAGGATAATAACAGTATCTAACTTAGAAAGTCACTGTAAGACCGATGTCTTCCCAAGCACTTTGTAAACTAGAAGCACTCTATAAATATTAGTTATTCAATACAGTTAACTTTGTTAGATGAATGAGTGATCATAGTGACACAATCTCTAAACTATATTTACAAAGGTGAACAAGTTCATTTGCACATCCAGCACCATAGCTACATGCTATGCCAAGCAAATGAAAGACATTCAGAGACTGTCAACCCCAGGATGCACTGCAGAGCCGTCACAAACTGCAGCTGTCTCAGCTGCTTCCTTCGTCTTACTGTAAGTCCAGCAGCTTTATCCCCGAAGCCTTTCGGAAAAAAGACAGTTTTGAACTGATTCACATCAGCTTTGTTCTCATCAAAATCCATACTGAACTGCTGAAGATATCTTCCATAGCACTGTAAAAGGGCCAGTTTGTATTCCTAAAAAAAAAAAAGGAAAATATAATTTTGCCTATAATTAAGTAGTATTCATGTTACTCTTAATAGGATCAGTGTTGATTAATATACTTTGGCTGCTTTTTATACATATGCATACATTTTGTGATGGACACTGTGCTAAGCAATCTATGTGCATCATTTCATTTAATTCTCTTCATGACAAGCCTATTGCTAAATGGAACCATTATGATTAAGATGAGAATATCCCCCAGGGCAGTCTGGGTGGTAATATCTGTATACTCAAAATCCAGGCCCCAAAATGCAACATCACCAAATTAAACAAGGAAGAGAGCCAGAGAGGGAGGGAGGGAGGAAAACAGAGCTGGACTTCAGCCAAAGTGCAAAGTCAAGGGCAGTGGAGAAACAAAGGAAAAAAGGAAAAGGAGAAAAAAAAAAAGAAATAAAACACAGGTGTGGGGTGAGCTAATTCCTGCACTGTGTGTGTGTGTATGTGTGTGTGTGTGCACATACGCACACGTGTGTCTCATGTGTCAACAGTCTCTGAAGCTGCATCAGGACAAATTTTAAAAGTCTGGGCCATAGAATTCTTAATAGTCCAAATCCATGCTTATGTTCTCATTACCCAAGTCAGTTTCCTCATTTCCGTCATTCACAGGATACAGCTGACCCAGTGACTAGTGAGGCGGGGTGTGAATAGTGCTCTATCAGAATTCAGTTGCAAATCTTCACCAGCCTCCTCTGCAGCTGAGACTCCTTGAAAATCAAGTGCTGTGGGTATGAGCTGCCTAGCCAGACACCAGGCCCCCTGGGACACATCCACAGGAAAACACTGTTCTGTTTATATTTCTGTTGACTTGTGAGTCTTCCACAAAATGACCTTACTATAATAGAAATAAAGACAATCTAGAAACCAAAGTAAAAACTCAAGTTCATTTTCAGGATGATAAATATCATCAAGTGGCCAAATATTCTTTCAGTGAAAAGTTGTCTGTTGTCCTTTAACTAAATGTTTTAATATGCTATCTAGGCCTCTCTACCTGGACATACTGAATCCTTAGCTATTACCCAGCCTCAATTTGCTTTGTTCCCTTACAAAATGCTCCTTCTGCCTCCCTCCACCAATACCCACTCCACCCACCTGGACAGGAATCAAACAAACCAAGCATGTTACCAGCTTCTTTTCTGAGAAGCACAAAGATGGAGAGGGATCTGTCTTCTATCTACTGTCAACATTGTTATTCTACTTCACATGAACACAACTTACAAATTGTATCTTCCCTGGGTTTTTCTGTAGTTTCCCAAGTGCTGTATTTCCAGGTTTCTAAAATCCATGTCCATTTACCTGGGGCTAAGATTATTCTCTAATTTTGGTGGAGGAAAAATAGTCCTTATTATAACAGCTCCTCCACCTCTTATCCTGTTTGATACATTTACCTGTTAGACCCAAAGGGTTCAAGTCCAGAAAATAGAAGTAGAGGAGGAAAAGGAAGCTGAGAAACTGAAGACTCAGAAAGTACTGAATACTGCCCATGTCAGGCCAGAAATCCCTTTGGATAAAGTAATTCTTTATTCAACTATTCATGTAGCAGAACAATTTGCACCTATGCCAGAACTGGAAAGGAACAATCACATTATCTTGAACAGCACCCAGCCAAGGTGTGGTCTTATCAAACCAAGTCCACTGGTCCATGGCATTCCAAGACTTAGGCAATCATATAGAACTAAAAATAGGGCACAAATTTTGTTTGGAATACAACATGAGCAAGAAATAGGGGCTGTGTGTAAAGCCTCTATAATTACACACATTAAAACATTAAGAAGCCGAAGTTCATTAAAATAGGGTACTGGCAACTAGGCAACATAGCAGCAAAGACAGGAGCCAGGAGGGTTGTTCCCTGGGCAAGGCAGCCATGTGAAAAACAACAGGAAGTGGTGTCTGGGCTCCTTTGTGTAAGGTAGGAACATGATGACTCAGCACTTCCTGTTGTGCACCTACCACACCCTCTTACGCACACATACACATACACACAGAGCCAGCTACTCGCCTGTCCGACCCCAGCCAGCAGCCTGTCCATTCAGGATTCTCTTACCTCTGCAGAATCTCAACTACAAAATTAAAAAAAGCAAACACTTTTCTGGTCATGGTGTCTCACTAAAATTTTTATGTACTCACATTCAAAAATCAAAACATAAAATAGGAAGCATGGCAGATTAAGTAATCACAATACTGAGCAAATGAGCTTTGTTTTGGCAATCCTTACTCCAGAGGCACTTACTTTCATTTGAAAAAGGCTATCTCCAACCTTCAGAAGCTTTTCATTGTAATAGTCAGCTGGCAGCCTGGGGGCGTATTTGGTCCAGATATTAAACAAAGAGGTGGCACTGTAAAAATCATAAAACAAAATGACATCTTTAAAGTCAGCAGGAAGCCTCAACTAATTAGCAAGCAATCCTTAAAAACTTAGCTAGTGCTAAGTCTTCTCAAATGCCTTATTGTTAATGCCTCATTACTAATAATAAATGAATTATAGTTAAAATGATTGCTTCCTATGTTCCAAATACTAATTGAAGCTATTTACATGCATTTCTTAAAAATGTATTTATTTATTTATTTAAAAGGCAGAGTTACAGAGAAAGAGTGACAGAGAAAGAATTTTCTATCCACTGGTTCACTCCCCAGATGGCTGCAATGGCTAGAGCTGAGCTGATCCAAAGCCAGGAGCAACTGGGTCTCCCACATGGGTATAGGGGCTCAAGGACTTGGGTCATCCTCTGCTGCTTTCCCAGGCCATAGCAGAGAGCTGGATTGGAAGTGGAACAGCCAGGATACAAACCAGCACCCATATGGGATGCTGGTGCAGTATGTGGAGGCTTTACCTGCTATGCCACAGTGATGGTTCCTACATGCATTTTTAAAATACCCTGTAAGAGTGTCTTAGGTTCACAGCAAGACTGAATAGGAGGGATAGAGATTTACCATACAGTCCCTGCCTCCACACATACATACCCTTCCCCATTACCCACATTCCTTATATTGACTGACGCATCATTATCACCCATTATCTATAGTCTACATGAATTCACTCTCGTACATTCTATGAGTTTGGACAAACATATAATGATGTATATCCACCATTATAGGATCATAGAGAATAGGGGCCTGCACTGTTGCATAGTGGGTAAAGCCACCACCTGCAGTGCCAGCATCCCATATGGGCGCCGGTTCATATCCTGGCTGCTCCACTTCTGATCCAGCTCTCTGCTATGGCCTGGGAAAGCAGTAGAAGATAGCCCAAGTCCTTGGACCCCTGCACCCGTGTGGGAGACCTGGAAGAAGCTCCTGGCTCCTGGCTTTGCATCAGCTCAGCTCCAGCCAACTGGGGAGTGAACCAGCAGATGGAAGACACCTCTCTCTCTCTCTATCTGCCTCTCCTTCTCTCTCTGTGTAACTCTTTCAAATAAATAAATAAATAAATAAATCTTTAAAAGAGAGAGAGAGAGGAAAAAAATAGTTTCACTCCCTAAAAATCCTCTGTGCCACACCTGGTCATCCCTCTCTTCTCCCTCAATCCCTGTTAACCACTGGTCTTTTTTACTGTCTCCATAGTTTTGCCTTCTCCAGAATGTCATACTGTTGGATTCACATATTATGTACTGGGTCCTTTCACTTAGTAATATGAATCCAAGTTCCCTCCATGTCTTTTCATAGCTTCATGCGCATTTATTTTTAGCACTGAATAGTATTCCACTGTCTGTATGTAACACTGTTTAGTTATACATTTACCTACTTAGTGACATCTTGGTTACTGACAAGTTTGGGTGGTATGAATTAAGCTGCTATAAATATCCATGTGCAGGTTTCTATATAGTTGCAAGTTTTCAACTCCTTTGAGTAAATACTAAGGAGCTCAACTAATGGATAATATGTAACAGTATGCTTAGTTTTGTAAAAAAACCACTAATTGTCTTCCACAGTACAATGGCTACAGCATTTTATAATCCCGTCACCAGTGAATGAGAGTTCCCACTGCTCCACATCTTTGTTAGCGTTTATAGTGTTGTATTTTGGATTGGGGGCCTTTCTAACTGGTATATAGTGTATCTCACTGTTGTTTGAATTTGCATCTCCCTGTTGACATATGTGAAACATACATGCATATATTTATTGAAAGAATGAGTGAATGCATGAGTGATTTGGTAAAAAAGAAAACATTCCTTGTTCTGTTCTTGTTTCAATCTTTTCTACAAAGAGTTCAAGGGCTCAAATACCTTAATCCATTTAGGTTTACATTTCCTTCCACCAAGTAAAAGAAAAACAAAGTATACAATGTTCCCAGAAATGCTTTCCAACCAGAGTTTGAAAAAGTAGATCATTGCTCATTATATTATTTTTTTAAAGATTTATTTTATTTATTTGAAAGACAGAGTTACAGAGAGAGGTAGAAACAGAGAGTGAACCATCTGCTGGTTCACTCCCCAGATGGCAGCAACAGCCAGAGCTGCACCAATCCGAAGCCAGGAGCCAGGAGCCAGGAGCTTCTTTCAGGTCTTCCATGTAGCTGCAGGGGCCCAAGGACTTGGGCCATCTTCTACTGCTATCTCAGGCCATAGCAGAGAGCTGGATGGGAAGAGGAGCAGCCAGGACTAGAACCGGCATCCATATGGGATCCGGCACTTCAGGCCAGGGCTTTAACCCACTGCGCCACAGTGCTGGCCCTGCTCATTTTATTTTTTCATTTGAGGGCCAGAGAGAGAGGTCTAGTCTCCCATACACAGGTTCATTCCCCTTATGCCCACAACAACTTGCCAGGGCTGGGCTGGTCTCAGAACCATGATCCAGGAACACAATCCAGGTCTCCTATGTGGGTAACAGGAACCCAGTTGTTTACACCATCACTGCTGCCTTCCAGGATCTGCATTGGTGGGAAGCTAGAGCCAGAGCTGGGGACTGAACCCAGCATTCCATTGTAGGATGCAGGTGTCAATCACTAGGTTAAACACTCCCAGATCATTGCTTATTTTATTCATTTATTTAACACTCCTTTCCTCTCCCCTAAAAATTATAAATGCTTCTAAGAAAAGTCTAAATTTCCCTTAACCGCTGTCCAATCCTCTCCCATAAATTTCTAGATAAGGAGAGTATTACAGACTGAATGCTTGTATACCCCTACTCAACATTTCACATGTTGAAGCCCCAACCTCCAGTGTGGCTATATTTGGAGAAGAGGTCTCTAAGAAAGCAACTAAGGTTAAATGAAGTCCTAAGAGTAGGCCCCTGGTCTGATGGGATTAACGCCTGCACAAAAAGAGATAACAGAGAGCTTGCTTTCTCTCTCCATGCTCACACAGAGGAAAGGCTATGTGAGGACAGCACAGCATTCTGCAAGCCAGGAAAAGAGCATTCACCAGAAGCTGACCTTAGTGGACCTTCATCTGAGACTTCTTCCCTTCAGAACTGTGAGAAAATAGATTCCTGCTGTTTAAGCCCTTCAGTCTATGGTAGTTTGTGTGGCAGCCTGAACTAATACACACAGAGATCTCAACCTAAGGACTGAGGGTGGCTTTAATACTCACGATGCAAATGTTAGGATACTAATGAAACAACCTCAAGAGACTTGTCATTTAATTCATTTGGTTAATCAAATAATATCGATTAATCAATGAGTGACGGGCAAAGCACTCCTGTTTTCATGAATTGATTAATAAAATTTTGGATTAAAAAATATGTACACGTGTCAAGTAACAAACAACAATGCCAAATAAATAATGTAGTAGATGTAAACCACAGAGATTTACAAAAAGAGGTGTTTTTACCTTTTCACTTTCACTTGCTGCCTCATAACACATCACAGTATTAAAACAAATATAATGAATTCAAGAAATGCACCAAGTCTAGCTAGAACTCTTAAATTACAGAGAAGTAACCATTAACTCTTCCAAACATTTACGAATGAGATAATAAGACTAGGTTTGTTACTCATAAAAGAAAAATACCAGCCTTGTTAAATCAATCAAGGTTATATAAGAAAAATCAAAGTTTTTTTTAGTGATCCTAAGTTCAGGTTAAGGTTGCTTACTCAGAATGGCTTAAATAATGATTAAAGAAAAAATATACAGTACATCCTATTTAATATACGTTATTTAAGAAGAGAATGTTAGCACACTTTGATTTACTAGTTTGTTATAAGAAGCTGCTGGATATTTAGAATGTTTTCAAATAGACAACACTGACTGCATAAGCAGAATATCTAAATCTTACATGCTTATACTAAAAGCAGATTTTTTAAAAATATGTATCACAGTCTTACTTAATGGTATAGCTCGTATGATCAAAATTTATATTTTTAGATACTACGAAGTTTTATGTGTTCAGAAAGTTTCTGAAATTTTTTTTTTTTTGACAGGCAGAGTGGACAGTGAGAGAGAGAGACAGAGAGAAAGGTCTTCCTTTTTGCCGTTGGTTCACCCTCCAATGGCCGCCGCGGCCGGCGCGCTACGGCCGGCGCACCGCGCTCATCCGATGGCAGGAGCCAGGTGCCAGGTGCTTTTCCTGGTCTCCCATGGGGTGCAGGACCCAAGGACTTGGGCCATCCTCCACTGCACTCCCGGGCCATAGCAGAGAGCTGGCTTGGAAGAGGGGCAACCGGGACAGAATCCGGTGCCCCAACTGGGACTAGAACCCAGTGTGCCGGCGCCACAAGGCGGAGGATTAGCCTGTTGAGCCACGGCGCCGGCCTTGTTTCTGAAATTTTAAGAAACAAGTTTGAATTTTAAAAATAATCATTTATCAAGTAATTTATAAAAGTAACATCTACCTCCTGGACTTCCAACTCATCACACTACCAGTCTTGCTCCATTGTACATGACCACTAAAACAATTTTAAAAACAAAATCACATAGAGTTAATTATTTGCCCAAAACTACTCAATGGTTCCATAGCATTTGGAATAAATGCAGACTCTTTCAAATGACCTCTAATGCCTCCCAAAGCCCTACCTAATCCTCTAATTTCAACTTATAGCATTGTGCCCACATTCACTATGCTTCCACTGAATGAGCTTCTGACCATTCCTCCAAATTCCTGACTCTTTCCTGTCAAGGAGCTTCCTACATGCTTGTTCCTCCTGTTTATCCTGTGTGTCTGGTCAACTCCCAGGCAGTCTCCTAATTCCAGTTTAATGTCACCTCTCCAACCATTTAAAAGCCGCACCCCCCACCCCATATCTTTTTAAACCTCTGCTTAAAAGGATCATCTACTCTCACCACCTTACTAAAAATTGTTAACTTGTGTCTCTCACTCCAATATTCCTTCCCTTCTTTTCCTCCCTAGCATGTATCCCTTTCTAGATTGCCATAAAATATACTCACTTTTTATTATCTAGTCCCCCTCTAGAATACAAGCTCCAAGATAATAGGGATTTTCATTTAGCTCACTGCTGAAATCCCAGGACTTAGCCATGCCTTTTGCACGAAAGTACTTAGCAACTACTTCTTTCATAGCATTTGTTCATGTGTTGACTTCATGACCGACTGAAATGTACCTCCCTCTCTAGAGTACAAGCTCCAGGAACACAAGCTCCCAGAGCTGCTTTGTTCAACCACCATGTGTGTCACTAGCACATAGTGGGCACTCAGTCAAAATGGTTATATAAATCAATACATTTCAATATATATAATCAATATATATAAATATATCAAATCAATATATACAATCAATACATTTTTATATAAATCAATACATAAATTGCAAGTGAGATTGAACTACTAGGGTCCATGCCAATCCTTAATGTCTGTGATTCCCTTCCACTCTGTTCAAACATGGGAGAGATATGGCAGGATCCCCTTACCTCTATCACTTTCTGTGGTTTCAGTTATTCACAGTCTTTGAGCTTGCTGATCCAGGACCATGTGGAGCAGATGATCCTCTTCTGACAGATGGTCAAGGCAACAGTAGCATGAAAGTTAAATGTGAAAGCTGCTGATGCCAAGATGAAGTCACTCTTGTCAGATCCAGACAAAGGAGGGGGCCTATGCTTGTGTATCTGACAGAGGAACTATCACAAGTATTTTTTAAATTCATTTACTTATTTGAAAGGTAGAGTTACAGAAAGAGAGAGAAGGAGAGACAGAGATCTTTCATCCATTGGTTCACTCTCCAAATGGCCACAATGACCAGGCTGGGCCAGGCTGAAGTCAGGACTAGGAGCTTCTTCCACGTCTCCCATCCTCCACTGCTTTCCACTGCTTTCCTCCAGCAGTGGGCCATCCTCCACTGCTTCCCCAGGTGCATTAGCAAGGTGCTGGATTGGAGCTGGAGCAAGTGGACCTGGAACTGGTGCCCATAGGGGATGCTGGTGCTGTAGGCTGTGGCTGTAACCCGATACACAACAATGCAGGCCCCCACAAGTACTTTTTTAAAAAAAAGATTTATTTGTTTACTGGAAAGTCAGAGTTACACACAGAGAGAAGGAGAGGTGGGGGGGAGAGGTTCTTCCGTCCGTTGGTTCACGGCTGGAGCTGTGCCGATCTAAAGCCAGGAGCCAGGAGCTTCTTCTGGGTCTCCCACGCGGGTTCAGGGGTCCAAGGACTTGGGCCATCTTCTACTGCTTTCCCAGGCTGTAGCAGAGAGCTGGATCAGAAGTGGAGCAGCTGGGACTCAAATCGGTGCCTACCTGGGATGCTGGCAGTGCAGGCAGTGGCTTTACCCACTATGCCCCAGTGCCGGCCCCACAAGTGCTTTCTAATGCCCACAAGAAGTTCTTGCACTTCATCACACCTTATTTGCCCTATAAAACTTGCTTGTTCTGCATGTTGGCATATTATATTTCACAATTTATCACAAGAAACTCTTCAAGATAGCAGAAGTTCAGATAAGACCCTGGCCTAGCAACAGCTGTCTCCACCTATGGACTGACAGCTCCTGCAATGACTCTCTGTGATCAGTAAACCTTATTTCAAGAGCAGCTTACATGGACTTCCCCTGATTTGCCTTTAAAGGCTTCTCTTTACCTCAACCTCTCCAGATGCATCTGTGATTTGTCATAGTCTGTGCATCCCAGATTCCAATCTGCTGTCACTCATTCGCAGATAAGGTGAATTTTTGACAGCTATGTTATTATTTTAGGTTGACAAGAGACGAATGCTACATCACAAAGCCTATGTTATTCTTGCCTCATTTCATCTCATCAGGTAGTCACATCACAAGAAGTCACTGTACCCTACACATCACTATATCATTCACATCATCATAAGATATTTTCAGAGAAAGAGAAACTACATCCACATTATTTATATTATAGTCATAACTGTTCTATCATATAGTTTTAATCTCTTATTGTATTTCATTCATAAACTTTATCAGAGATATGTGCAGATGTGTCAGAGTTCGGTACTGTCCACAGTTTGAAGCATCCACTTGGGGTCTTGGAACACATCCTTCAAGATAAGGGTGATTACTGCACTGCAGGGAAGATTTGTCCAGGTCTACTTTCCTAGTACATGCAGTTACTGAGAACATAAGGATAATAACTTTTGGATTCATTCAATGCTGACATTTGTTGGATGTTTACTATGTTCCAACTCCCAGGCTAGGTCCTCAAGATACAACAATGAAAAAGAGGCCCATTATACAAAATCACTGGAGAGCTTACATTAGAATGGAGAAGACAGACAACAATCAAGAAAAAAAAAAAAGACAAAAATATGTAAATAAGTGAGTGAACCTGAATGAGATAGAAAAGGCCTACTCCATGGTGGTGACAACTGAGCTGAGACCTACAAGAGGAGGACGAGCCAGATATTTGAAAAGGTGGTGGAAAAGTCATTCCAAAGGAGACAGCAAGTACAAAGGGTCTGGGGTGAGAGACAGCAGGATCTGTGTTTCTGCAATATCCTGAGAAAGAGAGGAACAAGCCGAGACAAGAGAGGCAGGCAGGGTCAGATTCTCAGACCCTGGAGGGTACCAGAAGGCATCTTACTTTTATTCTAAAAGCAAGGTTAAGCAAAGGAAAAGCTCTGGATAAGAACGGGAGCTTTATTTATAAAGGTCACCCTGACTGCTGTGTGAAGGTTAGATTTGAGACAGTGACTCCAGGGAAAAATGCGAAATGGTGGTTTGGGCTGGAAACTGGTAGTGAAGATGGAAAAGTATAAACACAGAAGCTGTTTACCTAGAAATGTATAGAGTTGAGGTATATAATGTCCTCTCTGTGCCAATTCTTGGTTCTCATCTTATTTTGTCTGACAGAATCTTGCTTGAGCTTGCCACAGCTGATTATTCCTTTTCCCTTAAAACATTTCCTTTACTGCCAGCATACCGGGCACTTTATAGTTGTCCTCATGCCTCCTTAGCCATTCTTCCTTAGTCTCTTGGTCTCTAATCACCCCTCCAGGTCAATGCTGGGGCATGCCAGGGCTCACACATGCCTCTTCTCCATCTCTACACACTCCCTTAGCTATTCCATCAGGTGTCATGAGTTAAATACAATTAATATGCGGATGAATCCCAAATGCCTATCTCCTCTGACTTCCAGATTCAAGAGTGCAATTACCTGCATAATAGCCCTGCCTGGATATTGAATTATATGTCAAGATATCTGAAATTAAACTCTTCATCCCTCTCCCTCCTGCCTGATCGTAATCACATCCAAGGTTCTTCACACCGTAGTTCTACTTTTCACACAGAAATCCTCAGTTGCTGCTTTATCTCCTCCCCATCTTTCCCATTGACCACTTTCTCTGGCTTCCTCTGACCATGCCCCCCAACACGGCATTTTTTTTTTTTTATGTATTTGACAGAGTTAGACAGTGAGGGAGAAAGACAGAGAGAAAGGTCTTCCTTCCGTTGGTTCACCTCCCCAAATGGCCGCTACGGCTGGAGCTACACTGATCCAAAGCCAGGAGCCAGGTACTTCTTCCTGGTCTCCCACGTGGGTGCAAGCACTTGAGCCATCTTCTACTGCCTTCCCGGGGCCACAGCAGAGAGCTGGACTGGAAGTGGAGCAACAGGGACTAGAACCTGACATCCATGTGGGATGCCAGCACCACAGGTGGAGGATTAACCAAGTGAGCCACCTGCCGGCCCTACATGGCATTTTAAATAGCAACACTCAGCTTCCATCCCTGTTCCTTGCTCTATTTTTCTCCCTAGCTTTTATCTTCTTGTAAAATTATCTACTTACATATTTATTTAGTGGCCATCGATACTCACAAAAATATATCCTCCATGAAAACAGGGATTTTCAATTTTTTTTAATTAACCTGATGCTTTCCTGGTTCCTAGAACAGTACCTGGTATATAGTACATGCTAAATAAATAGTTCTTAAATGCATGAATGAATAAGTAAAACTATTTCTTCATTTTAAATGCATGAACGAAAAATGTCAGTCAAAATAATTCTCCATTCTGATATTCTTTACTAGTTGGCCTGCCTTTGAACCTGTTCAGTTTGCAATGTATTGGGCCAGGAAAGAAAGACGGTAAAATACACTGAAAAGAACCTTAAAAACACGCAGCTTGCAGTTCATCCGCCATACACAAGTTACTGTAATCCTAATAACAACCTAGGAAGGAATTCAAGACGTGTTCAGGAGAGAAGGTACTCGATGGTACCAGGAAACGACCTTCACCGAGAACCCAGGCTACGTCACAGTGATTCCTTGAGCTCCGTGTACACAAGCGTCCACGACCTGGAAAGCTGTGCAAGCCCTCAGGGAGCCAAGAGCGAGGAGCGCGGCATAGCAGGCGGGGGGCGCGCAGAAACCGCGGAAATGGCCCCTCGAGACACCTCTGCACTGGTTTTCCGTGTGACCCGGGCAGGAAAGCAAGATGCAACAGTGTGCCAGGACCGAGGGCTGGAACGTCGCCGACAGTCCCCGCGTAGCCGGCAGCTCCGAGGCCCCGGGCCGGCCCGGCTGCACAGGAGGGCCGACCACCGGTCGTCGAGGCTGCGCGCTCCGGCCCGCGGCCTCCCCAGGCCCTGCCTCCGCTTACCCTCGCCGGTGGAATTCGTGCTTCTGCCCCTCCGTCGTCGCTAAAGCCTTCTTTTTCTTCATAAAACCTAACAACTCCCGGACCTCCTTCTCGAAGGAGGCCAGGAGCGGGTTTTTCGCGTCCAACGGCCCATAAAACACGGCGAGGGGCAGCGAGTCCTCCGGACTGGTGCAGCGGAGCAGCGGGCCCGGGGGGCTCGCCTTAGACTCCAGGGGCGTCTTCGACAACGAGCTCGAGGACCGGGGCTGGGGCGGGGGCGGCGCCTGTTCTGCCGGCGCTATGGAAGTGAGAGACTCCGCATAGTACAGAGAACTCGAGTGGATGCCCTGCGCCGCCATTTTGACCCGACCGGGGACTGACGGCCGGCAGCGGTTGTGCGCGTGTGTATACACGCGGTCGCCATGGCGACGGTCTCGCGGCAACCGAGCGTTCTTCGGGAAACACAGCGACCCCTGGAGGGCAGAGGAAGAACGAGCCCGGTCCACAAAGGAATGCGAGCGAGGTTATGCACCTTGTTCTTCTCAGGCTGTCGGAGCTGAGAGAGCGAGCGAGCAGGTTTGAGCTCAGAACCAGCTCCAGCATACTGGAGCCCAAAATTTAGGATCACAAATCTTCCGTCTGACCACCAAATAACAGTAATAATGATGGTGATGACAATTTCATGTGTAAGGCATTGTTCTAAGCATTCCATCGTGATCCCATGTCTCATCATCATCATAACTTTAGGATTAGTATATTTCACAGCTTAGGAGACAAAGACAAGGGAGGTTCAGTCACTGAGCAAGGCTGGAATAAAGCACGTGGTGTCAGAGACCAGGTCCAAGGATGACTTGATCATTCCCCCAGAATAAAGCTCACTAATTATATTGAATTTGAGAAAGTAGCTGGCAAGCAGTTTAAGAATCAAATACATTCGACCGATTCTCTTCCCTCTATTTGAACCTTGAGGTCTGTAACTCCGGGGATGATACCTGTGCCTCTAATAATAATGATTATACTTGTTTATTTGGATTTCAGCCTGATCCTAAAACACTGTCATACATTTTGAATGAATGTGCATTTTGTTCGGCTTTGATACCTGATTAGTACATGCAGATGGCCTGAAGAGTTGGCTCTCAAAATACTTTTGTACATTAAACAGGGACTTCAAGAGACGACTTTTGGTGGGAAACTCCAGGCCTTAGGGGAAATGCTTGTGGACAGGGAAGACATTTATTTCTTTGTAGATTGTGAGAGCTGAATTTACTGAAGTATGAGTTTCTGGCTAAACAGGAATTTACTTCCCTTAAATTATACAATACCAAGAATTATCTAAGAGAAGAACCATAAATAGTTTTAGGGAAATAGATCTTCACCAGGAAAACTGTGGGCAGCTCTTTCACACTTCAAAGTAAAGACAGACAATGACCCACCCCCGGTGAGCCCAATTTCCCCTTTAAGATGAAGAAGGTCGTTAGACCACAGCCTGATCCTTCTCAGGTCTGACCTAATTTCTCATGGGCTCTGCGGGCCTGTGCTAATTTGTGCAGCTAGCCTAATGCGTCATGTGTACAATACCCTAATATTCTTCTAAGGAAGGTGATGGTGATTTTACTCGTTGAGATGGGTAATGACGGCCACAGAACCTCCAATGACGCCTCATTGTTGGAGTCCAGTTTTCCAATCAGGATGTGGATGTCAGCCTTTGATTGTCAAGGACTCTTGTATCTAAGTGAGCAATACAAATGTTAAGACTTTAAAGAATTTAGGCCCAGGGGGAAAAAATCATCCTCGGAGCAATTACCAAAAAAAAAAAAAAATCAATACACTTTTAAACAGCCAGCTTGATAAATCCTCTCTCTTCTCATCTTTTCCTTATTCTCACACAACAGCCTTGTCCTTTTCAGATCCAAAGCTCATGTAATTTGCCGCTGAGTACTATCTATTATATCGATTAAAGTGAAACAGCAGGATACAATTAAATTAAAGTTGTCTGAGAGGAGGAAAGAAAATAAAAATAAAACAAAGTGGGCTTTCTTCTCCTCCTTAGTTTAACTGCGCTCACAAAACAACCCGTCTCATGGCGCAAAGACTTAATTCCAAAGTCACAGGTAAAAGAAAATGTGACTAATTAAATTCAAATACTTGAATTATGAAACATTGCACCTTAGTCATTTTCCTTCTTGCACATACTGAAGTTAACAATGTTTAACTTTCAGTAGTTTTTGGAAGCTTGGCTGAATATTTAAATGAGTGTATTATTCTGAATCATCATCGTGGTAAGATGGAAGTTTCCATTTTGTTCGGTTCAAATTATATTTGAGGCATTTTTAACATTTTTAACATTTCTCGTAATGAGATGCAGCCATTATAATATCTTTTCTATTTCCTTGTCACTTTGCTTTATTCTTTTCACTGGAATGAAAGAGTGGAGCTATGCAACCATTGTGCCTGACAGGGCTAAGTAATGTAAATAGCTTCCTTATAAATAATGTAAATTGCTATTTCCTTATAATTAATGTCTTTGCAGACTGCAAGAATCTTTTCTACCCCTTCAAAAATATTTTTCATCTTAAGTTACTGCTAGAGAAATAATAAATAAGGTTAATGTTCTTTCTATTGATAATTTAACTCAATCATTGCACTGATTCCCCCAATAGATACTTGGTCTTAACAGCGAAAATCACCAAAAAGCATGAAAATCCCCTCTGTACTTTCCCTCTTGATAGTTATGCATTTTTTTACTTTTTGTGCATTCAGTTAAATGTAACATTTCTTTAGTGTCCGTACAATGCATTGACCAACTCACACATACATTACAAGAAGAACATGACACAGACAGCATCTAACCATGATGAAGAGGAGTGCGGTGGAATACAACCCGACCAAGGTTTAAACTGTGTTGTAGGCATTTTAAAATGAAGCTTATGAATGGAGAGAAAACAAAAGATCCCCAAAGAGATGATGTTTTAGTCCTGGACTCTTAACTGCTGCTTGTTCCAGAGAGACCCTTGCAAAGAGGCCTTACATGTTTACTGAAAGTAGCCCAGCACTCAACCCGGCACCTGGACAGTGTATGACTAAATAAATCTTTGCAAGAATGAGTGACTCAGACACCTGTGCTGTGGCACAGTAGGCTAAGTTTCCGCCTGAGGCACTGGCATCCCATATGGGTGCTGGTTTGAGTCCCGGCTACTCCTCTTCCGATCTAGCTCTCTGCTCTGGCCAGGAAAGCAGTGGAAGACAGCCGGAGCACTTGGGCCCCTGCGCCCACGTGGGAGACTGGAGGGAAGCTCCTGGCTCCTGGCTTCGGATCAGCTTCACTCCGGCCATTACAGCCATTTGGGGAGTGAACCAGCAGACTGAAGACCCTTCCCTTTGTGTCTCCCCCTCTCTGTATGTAACTCTGCCTCTCAAATCAATAAAATCTAAAAAAAAAGAATGAGTGAATGAGGGGTGAGTGTGTGTCTAGATGGTTATGAAGCCAGTTGCAGTGCTGGTTCCCTATATCCAAGTGCCTGGGTACAAATCCAGGCTCCGTTCTCAAATTCAGCTTCTTGCTAATGCTTTCCCTGGGAGGCAACAGGTGGTGGCCCAAGTGCTTGGGTCCCTACCACCCATGGAGAGACCTAGATTGAATTCTTGGCTCAACCTCAGTCTTTGCAGGCAGCATTTGGATACTGAAGCGCTAGATGACAGCTCTCTCTCTCTGTCTTCTCACTGTCCCTCATTCTTTTCCTCTGCGTGCCTCTCAAATTAATAAATCTAAAAAAGAAAGAAAGAAAAACAATACAACAAAGGAAGAACACTTAGAAAGATATCCCTGACTCAGAGAAAAGCCTGAGTCACACATTTTACAAAATCATAAACACACACAGCCAGTTTAAACAAACAATGTGTCCAGTGCGGTGAGCCACAGAGTGCAACAGATCAGGAGATGGAAGATGAAGTAGAAGGGAAGCGCTATGAAATGCAGTGGGCAGCTGGAAGGACTGCTGGGGAATTTTGACCTGGTTCTGTATTCAGTGAAACACCGTAGCAAATGGCTCCCGCCTTCTCATGGTTTGACGTAGGATTTTTTGACTTTATAATGGTGTGTATACCCATCCAGCCATTCTGGTTTTCAGTTGCACTGTAGTATTCAGCAAGATATTCCACAGCTTTTATACAATAAGCTTTGTGTTAGGTGATTTCATCTGACTATGGGCTAAAGGAAGTGTTCTGAGCTCATTTATTTTTAATTTTAATTTTTAATTAGTGTTTTAACAGATTCAATGTGATTTGTAGATACAATTTTAGAACATAATCCCTCCCTCCTTCCCTTTCTCCCTCCTTCCCACCCTGCAAGCCTTTTCCTTTCTCCCTTTCTACTTTTTTATAGTTTTTGAGACAACATATTTTAAAATGACATTAGAGTAAAAAGGCTTAATACTTCACTAAATAAGAAGCTTAACAAGTAAAAAGCAAAAAGACCCTAGTTTAGTGGAAATAAAGACAATGGCTATAAACAATAATTGAATGGGAAAATGATGATTTCACTCATACACAGTAAATTTTAGAATAATCACAGATCAATAAAACTATAGCAGTATAGGATACTTAGCTATTGGTTTGACAACACTATTAAACAATGTTTTACAAAACTATATTTGCAGCACTACTGATATACATGGATATTTCTTTATTCTTTCTTTTTTGTTTTTTAATATTTAGTTCCCACATATAAGGGACAACATGTGATATTTGTCTTTCTGGGTGCAGCTTATTTCAGTCAACGTGATGTCCTCCAGCTGTGTCCATTTTGCTGCAAATGGCATATTCATTCTTTTTTATAGCAGAATAAATATTCTATTGTGCATGTTTATTTTCTTTATCCATTCATCTGTTGATGGATACCTTGGTTGGTTGCACATTTTGGCTTTTGTGTACAGTGCCACTGTAAACATGGTGGTACAGATATCCCTTTGATACTTTGTGTTCAAGTTTTTTGGATATATACCCAGTAGTGAGATTGCTGCATCATATGCAAGTCTATTTCTGGTTTTTCAGAAATCTCCACTCTGTTTTCCACGGTGGCTTCACTAATTTATTTCCACCAACAGTGTATAAGGGTTCCCCTTTGTCCACGTCTTCGCTAGCATTTGTTACTCTCTGTGTTTTGGATTTTAGCCATTCAGTCAGGAGGGAGGACATAGCTCATGGTGGTTTTGATTTGCATTTCTCTGATGGCTAGTGATGGTGAGCATTTCTTCATATATTTTGTTGTCCATTTGTATTTCTTCTTTTGAGAACTGTCTATTGAAGTCCTTTGCCCGTTCCTCAACTGGATTGGTTGTTTTGTTGTTGTTGAGCTTTTTAAGTTGCTGATATATTTGGGATAGTCATCCTTTGTCAGACAGGTGGGTTTGCAAATATGTTTTCCCTCTCTGCTGGATGTCTCTTCACTCTATTGATCATTCTCTTTGCTGTGCAAAAGCTTTTGAGTTTGATATACAGTCCCATTTCTTTAGTTTTGCTTTAGTTACTTGTGCTTGGGGGCCTTGTTCAAGAAGTCATCCTCTGCACCAATGTCTTGGTATGATTCCCCTAAATTTTCTTCCAGCAACTTCATAGTCTCGGGTCTTGAATTTAGGCCTTTGATCCATCTTGAGTTGATTTTTGTATGTAGTGAGAGGTATAGATCTAATTTCATTCTTCTACATACATATACATGTAGTTTTGCCAGCACCATTTGTTAAAAAGTTTATCCTTACTTCACTGTATGGTCTGAAACCAGTTGATCATATGTACTTGGATTAACTTCTGGGCTCTCTATTCTGTTCCTTCAATCTATGTATCAGTTTTTAAGCCAGTACCAAGCTGTTTTAATTACTATAAATTTGCAGTATGCTTTGAAATCAAGTATTACGATGCTTCCAGCTTGGTTTTTCTTGCTCAGGATTGCTTTGGTTATTCATATATGATTCCATATGAATTTTGGGTTTGGTTTTCCTAACCCTGTAAAGAACAGTATTGATATTTTGATAGAGATTTTAACAATATTGATTCTTCCAATCCATGAGCAAGGAATATATTTCCATTGTGTATGTGTATGTGTGTGTCCTTGGTGATTTCTTTCATCAATGTTTGATAATTTTCATGGTAGAGAGCTTTCACTTCTTTGGTTAACTTTATTCTAAATATTTAATTTTTTGTGGATATTGTGAATGGGATTTCTTTCTTGATTTCTCTTTCTCTGAGTTCATCATTAGCATATAAAAAGCTACTTTTTTGTATATTTATTTTGTAACCTGCAACAATGCAATGGTTCATCAATTCTAACAGCTTTTGGTGGAATATTTAGGTTCTTCCATGTACATCACGTCATCTGCAAATATGGGTAATCTCACTTCCTCTTTTCCAATTTTAATGTCCCTTATTTCTTTCTTCTCCCTAATTGCGCCTGCTAAAACTTCCAGTACTATGTTAAATAAGAGTGGTGAAAGTGGGCATCTTGTTTTGCTCTAGAGCTGAGGGGAAATGCTTCCAGTTTGTCCCCATTCAGTATGATATTGGCTGTTTGTGATATATAGCCTATATAATTTTAAGAAATGTTCCTTCTATACCTAATTTGTGGAGGGTTTTTATCATGAAGAGGTGTTGAATCTTATCAAATGCTTTCTTTGCATCTTTTGAGATGACCATATGGTTTTTGTTCTTCATTTTATTGATATGATTTATGATGTTTATTGGTTTGCGAATGTTGAACCACCCTTGCATTTCTGGAATAAATCTACTTGAGCATGATACAGATGGATCCTTCCTCAGGTCCTGCTAGAAGGGTCCAGCTGGTGCTGTGGCTTATAATACCAACAGCTCTAGTTCTAGGAGTAGGTGATGTAAACTGGACCCTGATCCAGTCCTACAGAGTGACTACAACGTATACAAGAGGGGCCGGCGCTGTGGCACAGCAGGTTAAAGCCCTGGCCTGAAGTGCCGGCTTCCCACATGGGCGCCAGTTCTAGTTCTGGCTCTCCTCTTTCGATCCGGCTCTCTGCTATGGCCTGGGAAAGCAGTGGAAGATGGCTAGGCTAAGGCATGATATTTAATCAATTAGGTATATTAAAAGCATTTTTAATTTAGAATATTTTCAACTTATTTTACTGGAACATAACTCTATCATTAATCAAGAGCATCTGTGTAATGTTGAAGTTAAAAGAATTTGGCCCTCCCAAATTCTGGGGGCCAGGGTTGTGGCACAGTGGATTAAGCCACCACCTGCAAAACTAGCACCTACCCCATGTGAGTACTGGTTCAAGTCCTGATCCACTTCTTCTTTTTTTTTTTAATGATGTATTTCTTTATTTGAAAGTCAGAGTTACACACAGAGAGAAAAGGATAGGCATGGAGAGAGAGAGAGAAGTCTTCCATCCCCTGGCTCACTCCCCATTGACCACAATGGCTAGAGCTGGGCCAATCTGCAGTCAGGAGCCAGGAGTTTCCTCTGGGTCTCCCATGCAGATGCAGGGGCCCAAGGACTTGGGCCATCTTCTACTGCTTTTCCAGGCCACAGCAGAGAGCTGTATCAGAAGAGGAGCAGCCGGGACTTGAACTGGCGCCCATATTGGATGCCAGCACCGCAGGCGGCAGCTTCACCCCCTATGCCACAGTGCCAGTCCCCCAATCTACTTCTGATCCAGCTCCCTGTTAATGTGCCTGGGAAAACAGCAGAAAATGGCCCCAGCACTTGGGCCCCTGCTACCCATGTGGGTAACCCATATGGAGTTCCAGGATCCTGGCTTTGGCCTGGCCCAACCCTGGTCATTGTGGCCATTTGGGGCATGAACCAGTGGATGGAAGATCTCCCCCCTCCCCGTCTCTCTGAAACTCTCCCTTTCAAATAAATAAATATATATTTTTTAAAAGGCCAAATTCTGTGGCCAGAAAGCATAGTTTGAACCCCTGGCTCTTACAAGTTACTCAACTTCCTTTTGGCTTGTTTTCTTCATCTATAAAATGGACATGAAATAATACCACCTACCTCATAGTTTTGTTTTGTTTACACTTAAGTGAGTTAGTTTATATAAAATCCATAAAACAGTACCTGGTATATAGCTATTGCTAGATACATATTTGTTAATATAATTACTTAGTTGGGAACCATTGTTAAGTCCCTAAGCAAAAAACTATATGAGCCATTCTATATTTTTTGTATTTTAGAAAAGAAATTATTGTGGCAGAATGAAAGATGAACTGGATTGAAATTAGTTATATTTTATCTCAGCTACACAGATCACCACAATGATTATATAGAGTCAACAAGACAGAAATATATTGGGGGCCGGCGCCGTGGCTCACTTGGTTAATCCTCCACCTGTAGTGTTGGCATAGCTCCGGCTGTTGCGGCCATGTGGGGGGTGAACCAATGGAAGGAAGACCTTTCTCTCTGTCTCCCTCTCTCACTGTCTAATTCTATCTGTCAAATAAATAAATAAAAGAAATATATTGGATAGATATTGAGGCAGAATCAGTAGGAAGTCAAATCTAACCAACAAAACAAAGAGAGAATTAAGGAGTATGAGTAATTTATATAACAATTATAGTATATATAATACCCCATATATATTGAAAAATACAAAGGAAATTCTAGTGTATTATATTTATAGTCTTGATGAAAAGGCTTCTCTAAAAGCTACAAAAATAAAAGATAAAGAGGAAAGTGTATGTATTGATTAAGCCAAAAACACTAAGATAAACTTTTCGAAAAATGAAAGATAACAAAAGTGAAAAAACAAGCCACACACTAGGAAAAACATTTGTAGTATCTGTGTGAGTACTGTCTTGATTAATTTCAATTGAAGACTTGGGTCGATGGAAAGCTCAGATAAAGATACAGGTTGGTTGAATTAACAGGTACATTTATCACAGGACACCAAGGAAAGCCTGTGTAGTATGGATATACAACGGAGATCAGTGACATCATTCAGGTCACAGTGACAGATGCTTCCCAAACCTCAGGTGCTCACTAGTGGAGCAGTTGTGACTGCGAATAGCACTGCATCCCTCAAAACTAATGCATGAACAAATATCTGAAATACCTTCTAGGGTGCAATATTGCTTCTATTTTAACACTTTGGTGCGAATGGTTTCAGATCCTTCCACTTAGCCGTTCCACCTCTAACAGCTCTCATGCCACAGGTTAGAGATGTAGTATAAGGGTTCTGCTAACCCTTTAATCAAGGGTTCTGAGTTTGTGAACTGACATCTGGAAACTAAATGAAGAGCCATGGTTTTCCATTGCATCAACTAAAAACAGACTTCCGCTAACCAGTTCTTGCGTTTTCTGATGATACTCATGGAGCAATACTTTCGGTGCTTGCTCATACATCCTGCCCCTGTAACACCATGATCCATTAGTCAACGTCAGATACCCCTACAGATAAGGGCAATCTGGCTGTCACTCTGGTCTGGCTGTCCATTAGGGCCCTTACGTCAGCCAACCTTTGTTAAGGTACTATTCCCTTGCCTCTGCCACTCTGGAACCCCCTCCCTACTAACACTGTGAAGCTAAATTTCATGGCAGAATCCCCCACTCTCAATCCAAACCTACAGAAGACAGAAACTTCTCCAAAGATGCTGGTACTCTCACATTGGAACATTCCTTATACCCTCAGGGAAGGGAATTTCCTCTGGGCCATTACAGGAAAGGCGGCCAGGTAGTGGGTTCTTAGGACATACGTTAAGAATGTGGTCTGACACTCTCGCCTCCCTGATCTTTTGGAATCTGCTAGGATACTACGGAAGTTCCACCATATGCACTTCACTTGATGTAGAACATTATCAAGAAGCCATCTCATTAAGTTTCTAGGAGTCCTGAATCATGGGTGAGTTTCCCCCTTTATAATACATTCTGCACCTGCATCTTGGTATTCTGTGCTCCTGATCTAACATACAGTGGTCCTCCCTTCTCTCCTGGGCAGAGAGTCAAGACTCCCAGTGGATACCCAAAATCATGAATAGTATTAAGCCCTTTCATATGTATTGTTTTTTCCCTACCCATACATACATATGAAAAAATTTAATTTATAAATTACACAAGAAATTAATAAGTGATAATAGAATGGGACAATTATAACGATATGCTATAATAAAAGCATTTAAAACTCACAGAGTTGGTGGCTGGCCTTGTGGTGCAGCAGGTTAAGCCATCACTTGCCACGCCAACATCCGTATCAGAGTCTAGGTTGGAATCCTGGATATCCCGCTTCCAATCCAGCTTCCTGCTAATGCGCCCAGGAAGGCAGCAGATGATGGCTCAAGTACTTGGGCCCCTGCCACATAGGTGGGAGACCAGAATGGAGTTCCTGGCTCCTGGCTTTGGTCTGGCCCAGATCTGGCTATTTGAGGAATGAACCAGGAAATGGAAGATCGATCTCTCTGGGTGTATGTGTGTGTGTGGAGGGGTGGTATCTGTCTGTGTCTCTGCCCTTCTGTTTGTTGCTCTGCCTTTCAAATAAAGAAGTCTTTTTGAGAAACCTTACAGAGTGTTTATTTCTGGAATTTTCCATTTAATATTTTCAGGCTATAGTACACCTGGGGGAGCTAAGCAAAACTGTGGTGAACAGGGGCCTACTGTACTCAAGATACACTTGCACACTTGCACAACCTCCCCTCCCCCCCCCCCCCCCCCCCCCCAGTTTCAGCTACTGCTTATTCGCCAGGTCCTGCCGTTCCTTTGGCGTGGGCTCCCTTTCTTCTCAGAGCAAAGCTAGTCATTTCCTGCTCGGGCTGTGCTGAGACCTGACTGTGCTTTTTAGCCAGGAGGCAACAACGTGTGTTGGGGGCATATCTGGAGGAAAACAAGCCTCATCCTGCAAGGCACCTGTTTCAGATTAGGTGACTGGATGCTCCCTCAGGCAAGCAGAGACGGTTTCTTCCGGCAAGTGGTTAGGGGCTATTTCTGCCAGCCTAAGGGGCTAGGGGAATTTAGGAGCTCAAGATCCTCAGACTTGTCTACAGTAATGTCTCCCTTGCAGGTCTCTGGACCCCAATCTTTTCTTGGAATCTTCGCTATAGAACTGGATTCTGGGCCAGGTTTTCAGCAAAATCTTCTATGCTGCAGTCTCAAGCTGTAACAGCTATACTCTGTCTTTCAGAACAACGCTTGACTTGTCAATTAGCTGCTGTTAAGACAATAGGTGGGTCCCCATTGCCCTCAGACAACTTTTAAACCCTATTCTGAGGATCCTTTTCACACAACACTTTTAAAACAATTATTTGAAAGGCAGAGCAAGAAACACACACACACACACACACACACACACATACACACAGCATGAGAGAGATAGAGAAAGGGAAGGAAAGAGAGAAATAACTTTCATCCACCGGTTCAGTCCCCAGATGCCCACAACAGCCAAGGTTTAGTCAGGCCAAAGCCAGGAGCCAGGAACTCCATTATGGTCTTGCACATGGGTCTCTCTTGTGGATGGAAGGGATCCAACTAACTGAGCCATCCTCTGCTGCCTCCCAGGTTACACATTAACAGGTTGCTGGGATGGAGAGGCGAGTGCACCAGAGACTAGAACCCAGGCATTCCCATATGGGATGCAGCCTTTCACGGGATGTCTTAACTGCTGCACTACTATACCTGCTCCTAAACCTCACTTCTATTGTGTTTACCTGTGTTTCCTAAAAGCAGAGTTTAAAGCAAACACTTAGGTACTAATGCTTTCTTTGAAAAATAAATAAGGGACAGATGGGAAGGAAACAGGATAAAATGCTGGCCAATGCATTACGAAGAAGTACATCCAGTTCCTCAGACGTGTGTGATATCTCACACAGGCCACGTGGATTCATGTCTTAGAGTAGTCCGTAAGAGGGAGGGTACAGAGAACACATACCTGTTGTCTTTGTCCCAATGAAGGACCAACTCTGCACTTCTAGGTGGGATCACCTAGCCTCACAAGCAGCTGTGGGGTGCCAAATTTCATGCCTTATGATAGATTGTTTCATCATAGCTCAAAAGTGGAAGAAGGAGAAAGAAACTTCAGAGAGTGGCCTCATGTGGAGGAAACAAACAGGCCAGCCTGAGCAGTCACCAGGGCAGCTGCTGAAACACAGCCATAGCGGAGGGCACAGCCATAGCTGTGAGGACAGAAAATCCACAGCAGTGCATAGAGCGTGTCTAGCAAGACCTAAAGGGAGGCAAAGCAGGAGCCGGCACTGTGGCATAGAGGGTAAAGCTGCTGCCTGCAGCACTGGCATCCCATAAGGGCGTCGGGTTCAAGTCCTGGCTGCTCCACTTCCAATCCAGCTCTCTGCTATGACCTGGGAAAGCAGTAGAAGATGGCCCAAGGCCTTGGGCCTTTGCACCCATGCAGGAGACCTGGAAGACACTCCTGGCTCCTGGCTTTGGATCGGCACAGCTCTGATCATTTCGGCCAATTGGGGAGTGAACCAGCAGATGGAAGACCTTTCTCTCTCTTTCTCTCTGCCTCTCCTTCTCTCTCTATGTAACTCTGACTTTCAAATAAATAAAATCTTTTTAAAAAATGGAGGCAGAGAAGCAAGATGCAAAGAGCCTGGATTCTTAACACTGCAAAGCCACAATACTGGTCCTAGAATGCTCGCATCCAAATTATTACGTGAGACAAAAATGAGCTTCCATTTTGTTTAAAGAACTAGTTTTGGAGGTCTTTGCAGGAGTTACCAAACCTCTCTTCTAACTAATAAGAATCAGGAATTTCATTTCTTGAAATCAACTTGAGATAATCATGCACACATATGCATAAAATGTATACGCAGCAGATGTTCATTGCTAACATTACTTACTTAATGATAGTAAAACATTAGAAACCATTCAACAGAATATCAATAGAGTCATGTGTAGATAAACTCATTTATCCATAATACTAAACACCAGCCAGTATTCTAAAGGAATGTAGGGGATCTCTATTTTTCAAAATGAAATATTTGTAAGATTTTTTTTTTTTTTTTGTGACAGGCAGAGTGGACAGTGAGAGAGAGAGATACAGAGAGAAAGGTCTTCCGTTGCCGTTGGTTCACCCTCCAATGGCCGACGCTGACGGCGCGCTGCGGCCGGCGCACCGCGCTCGTCCAATGGCAGGAGCCAGGAGCCAGGTGCTTTTCCTGGTCTCCCCATGGGGTGCAGGGCCCAAGCACCTGGGCCATCCTCCACTGCACTCCCGGGCCACAGCAGAGGGCTGGCCTGGAAGAGGGGCATCCGGGACAGAATCCGGCGCCCCGACCGGGACTAGAACCCGGTGTGCCGGCGCCGCAAGGCGGAGGATTAGCCTGTTGAGCCACGGCGCTGGCCTTAAGATTTTTTTAAATTAAAAATGCAGAATGGTATGAACAGCAGGCTAATGTTTTTGAACTAGGAAGTACCACAAAATGATATTATTTGCATGCATCTTTGTATATATTATGGGAGAGATGGGAAGAGAGCAAGAACAAGAATGAGAGTGGTAATATATGTGTTGAGAGTTTCTGAAAAAACACTCAGTAATTTTTAACAGTGGTTACACCTAAGGGAGTACTGGAAACAGAAACTGGGGATCAAATAAGATATTTAATTGTCTATATATTTTTTACTTTTTTTGACAAAGAAAAGGCCTTCTTGTATTATGTAGTCATAAGTTAATTTAGAAATATTAAACGGGCTGCCGCCACGGCTCACTTCGCTAATCCTCCGCCTGCGGCGCCGGCACCCCGGGGTTCTAGTCCCAGCCATGGCGCCGGATTCTGTCCCGGTTGCCCCTCTTCCAGTCCAGCTCTCTGCTGTGGCCCAGGAGGGCAGTGGAGGATGCCCAAGTGCTTGGGCCCTGCATCCCATGGGAGACCAGGAGAAGCACCTGGCTCCTGGCTTTGGATCAGCGCAGCACACCGGCCGTAGTGACCATCTGGGGGGGTGAACCAACGGAAAAGGAAGACCTTTATCTCTCTCTCTCTCTCTCTCTGTCTAACTCTGCCTGTCAAAAAAAAAAAAAAAAGAAAAAAAAAGATTAAACTATTAGCAGTTTGTTATTCCACAAAATTGTGATTTCAAGGAGGCCTTCTCCTGTGTTCTTCCAGTTTTTCTGCAGTGAACACCTATAAATTTCATTGTAAAACAATAATATGTGCACTTTTATTCTGTAGGGCATAAAGATACAGGCACATGCCAACAGTACAACAAACTAAAAATAAACTCCTATGTTCTTTAATTAGAGAAAGTTTCCACTAACTTCATCATTTCAAGGAAATATTTAAAAGCACATTCTTGGACCATAAACTATTTGCTTTATTTACCGAATCTCTACAAAGGCAGAAAATATCTTTCCTATTTGTGTATTTTTTAAACACTGAACTCTGAGCCTGAGAGTCTCCATGGACCTTCAGAATAGGCAGTGTTTCTTTAAGTATATGTTCTAGCTCTCCCTTCTTCTCCCCTCTCCAGCCTTCTTCATTAACCATGAACTTAAAGACTGCAACCATGAGTTTCCTGTAAGGCAGGAAGGAAGGGGAATATGCAAACATTGCAACCCAGCATCCCCAAGGAGAAGCTTCTGCAGGGGGCAGATTGGAGGCCCACTGAGAGAAGGGTGTTCTTGGATCTGTCATATAATAACTGTGTAAACTTTTATTTGGGGGCTGGTGCTGGGGCATAGCAGATAAAGCTGCTGCCTGCAGTGCCAGCATATCATATGGGTGCCAGTTCAAGTCCTGGCTGCTCTACTTCCAATCCAGCTCCCTGCTATGGCCTGGGAAAGCAGTAGAACATAAGTCCTTGGGCCGCTTCACCCACATGGGATACCCGGAAGAAGTTCCTGGCTCCTGGCTTCGGACTGGTGCAGCTCCAGCCATTGTGGCCATCTGGAAAGTGAACCAGCAGATGGAAAACCTTCTCTCTCTCTCTCTCTCTCTCTCTCTCTCTCTCTCTGCCTCTCCTTCTCTCTCTATGCAACTCTGATTTTCAAATAAATAAATAAATCTTAAAAAAATTTTATTTGACTTTCCATGTTGATCAAAAAACCTCAATTTAATGATTTCCAAACTTTTTACCACAATTCATGATAAGAATATAAACAGATAAGAACCCATTTTTAGTTTGATTATCTCAGGAGGCTGAATGTTAAGTGCCACACATTTTGTCTCTTACCAGATTGAGACAAGAAACAATCCTATCTTTCAATCCTGGAAATATGCCTGAGTTTTTGGATTGCTTCAACACTCCTTGTTTGCAAATTAGGCAATTCTTGTCTTTTTAAAAATAATTTACTTTATTTACTGTAAAGGCAGAGTAAGAGAGAGAGAGAGAGAGACAGAGAGAGAGAAAAGGATAGAGAAAGAGATCTTCCATCCTCTGGTTCAGAGAGAGATATTACAAAATAATAAAGGATCAACCCACCAAAAAGACCTAGAAATTGTAAATATGTATGGACCAAGAAACAGAGGTGCAAAAGAAATGAAACAAAAATTGATAGAACTAAACTAAACCTAAAAAATCCACAATTATAGTTGAGTATTTCTACAGCCCTCTCCCCACAACTACTAGATTAACTACAGAGAAAAATCAACAACCTACAGAAAAACTCAACAATCCCATGAATCAAAGTAGACTTTTTTTTTACATGTAAAGAATCTACTATTCCTTTTGAGTATTCACATATAACGTATCAAAACAGTTCATCTCCTGAAGCAAAATAAATAAATAAATTTCAAAAAATGAAAATTTACAGAGGTAATTCTCTGACCACAATGAACCCAAATCAGTGGAAATAAACAGCAGAACCATCTCTAAACATCAGCAACTGAAAAACTCTCTACTACATAATCCATTGGTCAAAGAGGAAGTGTCGAATGAAACCAAATATGCATTGAACTAAACAAAAGTGAAAATGAAACATACCAAAACATGTGGCACCCAAGCACAGCAGAACTGATGGTTAAGTTTCTAACCCTAAAAGCTGACACTAAGAAAATGAAGTGTCTAGTTAACAATTCAAACTCCTATCTCAAAATCCAGAAAAAGAGAAGCAAAACCAAACCAAAGCAATCAGAAGGCAAAAAATATAAGAACAGAATCAAATGAAATTTAAATAACTGATGGGCCCTGATACATGAGCATAAATTTAAAGTTAATGCATATATTTTGGGGAAGATTAAGTGAGTTAACATATGCAAAATTCTTACAGCAGTTCCTAGCCCAAAATAAGTTTTCAGTAAGTGTTACTTTTTTATTGCTTGCTAACAAAATATTTGAGTGTGAACAACTGAAGCAAGAGGTTAAGAAAGCAATTCCATTTTTGAATAACTATATAAAAAAGTAATTGTTAAGGTGACAAATTCATTTTTTCAGAAGATTTGTTTTGGGAGCTCTGTGAAGTCTTACATTCCTGTTTATCCACGATAATACATTTCCAATGTCATTTTTTTAAAGATTTATGTACTTATTTGAAAGACAGAGTTACAGAAAGGCAAGGCAAAGAGAGAAAGAGAGGTCTTCCATCCACTAGTTCATTCCCCAAATGGCTGAAACAGCCGGAGCTGCGCCAATCCGAAGCCAGGAGCCTAGGAGCTTCTTCCTTGTCTTCCAAGTGGGCACAGGGGCCCAAGCACTTGGCCCATCTTCTACTGCTTTCCCAGGCCATAGCAGAGAGCTGGATTGGAAGTGGAGCAGCCGGGACTTGAACCAGCACTCATATGGGATGCTGGCATGGCAGGTGGAGGCTTTACCCACTATGCCACAGCATCGGCCCCCCGTCATCTTAATAGGAAACCCTTTCCACAGTGTCATGAGCTGAATTCACCAGGTACACTATCAACAAAAGTGCCAGCTTTATTTTCCCCAGCTCCTCACCACATATGAATTTTTTTCAAATTTCTGGGTATGACGTTGGAAAAGCAAATAATTAATAATAGTGAAAAGGTAATGAAGCCAGGGAATATACGTATGTGTGTGTATGTGTGTATATGTGTGTTGTTACATCCCAAATGCTTAAAACAATGTCTGACACTTAGCAGTCACTCAACAAATACTTACTGAATGAATAAATGGAGTGAATGAACAAAAAAATGCATGACAAATATGAAAAATTGAAAATGAATTCAAACATGAGCACCCAAAACAATCCCTAATGGTGTTAATACCCAAGGAATGTAAGAGATGACTTGAGGAACCTGCTATACAACACATGGGTAGATAACCAATGCATGTAAACCTTCCTTATTCCAAAAGGGTTCTCCACTCACTCAGCTGTGTGGACTGTGTGGCTTCACCACCAATCATGGTTAATTGGTTCAGGAATGAACACTTGACCTAGCTGCACCAATCAGATTCCTTCTCCTGGGGAATCTGAAGTAAAATCAAGCTGAGAAAGCTGGTCTGTAAAGAACAAAGCAAGACTTCCCAGAAAAGTGACAACAGAAGCTGGAGAGAAAGGATTGCCCATGTTAGTAAGAATCTTCTGGTCCTGATTCTAATCCCTTCTAGAGGACCAATTGCCATTTGTTCCTGAATAGCCTAATAATGCATTCACCTTTGCAGATGGGACAAAAATCAGATTTATTTTCTGATGCTCTGAACCAAAAGACTTCGATTGGACAGGGAGGACTATGATTGATTCATTCTTAGACATGTTAAATCTGATTTCCTTTCCTTGTTCAGAAATAGTGGTTCCTGATTTGACCATAGCTTTATTCCACTTCATTATGTCTTTTTTATATAGTATATATTAGTGGATTTTAATTTTTACGTATTTCATTTTATTTGAAAGTCAGAGACTGGACAAGGAGTGGGGGTGGAGACAGAGATAGAGACAGAGAGAGATCTCCTCTCTACTGGTTCACTCCCCAAAATGCCTGTAACAGCCAGGGCTGGGCCAGGCCAAAGCCACCAGCCAGGAACTCTATCCTCATCTCCCATGCAGGTGGCAGGCACCCAAGAACTTGAGCCATCATTACTGCCTTCCAGGGTGTGCATTAGAGGAAGCTGGATCAGAAGGGGAAACAGGCCTCCTTCCCAGGAATTCTGATGTGGGATTGCAGACACCCCAAATGGTTTCTTTCCCAAACTTAGCCAAACACCTTCACCTCATTACGTCTTTGGGGTTTTTTTTTTTTTTCTAGATGTGTGTGACTGGGACACTATACTTCTGAACCTAATATGACTTAACTTTTTTTTTAAAGATTTATTTATTTACTTAAAAGAGTTACACAGAGAGAGGAGAGGCAGAGAGAGAGAGAGAGAGGAAAGGTCTTCCATCCTCTGGTTCATTCCCCAATTGGCCGCAACAGCCCAAGCTGCACCTATCCAAAGCCAGGATCCAGGAGCTTCCTTTGGTTCTCCCACATGGTGTAGGGGCCCAAGGACTTGGGCCATCTTCCACTGCTATCCCAGGCCATAGTAGAGAGCTGGATCAGAAGTGGAGCTGCCGGGTCTCGAACCAGCACCCATATGGGATGCCAGAGCTGCAGGCCAGGGTGTTAACCTGCTGCACCACAGAGCCAGCCCCCTCAATACATCTTAATAAGAAAATTCCATGCCCCTTTCTTACTGTTATTCGAGGGGATATCCAACATTACAACATAGGTATAATTTTTTTCTACTCTAACTTAGCTTCCCAAGTCTCTGAGCACCTTATTTTGTCCATCTCTTTAATAGAGAATAGTCCTGAAAAAGGGAGTTTCAAAAGAATCTGCTCATCAGAGACAAACACAAGAGACAGCATTTTTCTCTTGGATACATGTACAAAAGTCATGATGTTATTCTCTTGGAATATAAAAAAAGTGGAACAGAAGACATATGCAGGGAAGTTTGAACTACAGAATAATGTACAAGCAGTGAAATGCATGTCATTTTCTAATTGCTTAGTGATTTCAACACCTCTTCACAATATCTTGAAAAAAATCTGCAAATTTCAAACCAGCTCTGTGCAAATGGATTTCTTAATGTCAGTAGGCTCTGCACACTCACAGCCCACGCTCCTTCAGCTGCTAAGTGCACTGGATTGTCACAGTATGTTCCAAAGGCTCCAGATTTCTCTCAAATGGGAAAGATGTGCTTCTAATTGGAAGCAAAGTCTTTGTCTTCAACATAAAACATTCTCTAAAAACAAACAAACAAACAAACCAAAACACTGTGCTCCTTAGATTTCAACCAGTTTATATTAAAAGTGGTTTCCCAAAGCAACAGGAAGCTTATACGTTCTAAAATTTAATAATGTTATTTTATAGCTTAGAACCCAAAGATGATTTATAGGTGAGTTATTATTAACTTCACCTCATTAGGAGTAAAGATCATAACATGCCATTGAAATGTTTTTCTCCTACCACACCTTGGTAACTTCTATTGATGAGATGTATTGCAAGATGTGTTTGAGTTCTCAAAGTCAATAACATACACAAAGTGTTAGGCAAATGTTTAAGACTGTGGTAAAAAGAATGGGGAAATATGACAATAAAGAAGTAACAACAGTTATATTTAGTGGATACACACACACATACACACACCCACATTTGCGAGTGGGAGTGCTACAGCAAAGCTGGGATCTGTTAGATATTACAAACCACAGACCTAAGGAGTTAAGAGTCACATAGAAGAGACTGACAATTCATTCCATAGGTATTTGCCGGAATGAGGTGTGTTCTTAGGTTCAACATGTCAACACATGTCATCAAACATACAAACTTTACCTTAAGCTTCTATTATTTTGCAAAGAATATGAGTTTTGAAAAAGCTCAATCCAAAAAGAAAAGTGAAACTGTCCACAAACACCACCACTAGGTGGGGTAACCACTGTTAGATTTTAGGGCATCTTTTCACTGCTGTTAAAATAAGCACAGCAAACGAAACAAAAATAAGGGTGGGCATAGAGGGTAAATCTGCTGCCTGCTCCCACATCCCTTATGGTCACTGGTTTAGCTCAGGCTGTTCCACTTTGGACCCAGCTCCCTACTAATGTGCTTGATGACCCAAGTGCTTGGGCCCCTGTACCCACATGGGAGACCCAGAGGAAACTCCTGGTTCCTGGCTTTGGCCTGGCCCTGCCCTGACCATTGTGGCTATTTGGGGAGCGAACCACCAGATGGAAGACTTCTCTCTTTGTCTCTCTGTGTAACTGCCTTTTACATAAATAAAAATAAATATTTTCTTTTAAAGGAAAAAAAAATCTGGTTTTAATTTACTCCTGATTTTCATTAAACTTCTAAGCCTCAGCTTAGGATAGGAGGATCACAGTTCCTTTCCCCAGTTACTAACATGCAGATGGTTTCACATCCCGAAAGGGAAGTTCAAATTACCATGCTGTAGACTTCCTAGGACTGCACTCCCGCAGCGTTCCTTTGTAGAGGAGCCAGGACAACCCGGACACTCCTGTCTTCGCTGTCCTCGCTATACACATCATGCTTTTCGATACACGCCAGACAAGATCTGGTCCATGGAGCGGGTGACGTCGTTAGCGATCCACTCATTCACCAGGTGAGTGCTGCTCCGGTGTTTCCACAGCTCATCAGACTCACAGATAAACCTCTGGGCGTCATTTCCGGCCCCAGTAACACACCGGAGCCCTTAGCCACAGTGTGGGCGTTATCCTCACTCTTCCACACACTGGGAACGCAAAAGGACTCCAGTAAATCTGCCCCACACAGCAGCTTCACCTTTGGCACACCTTTTGCTTTTGGCTCCAGGGGATTTTTTCTGAATGGAACTTGGTCTTCGTGGCGCCCACTTGCCCTCCGCCCAGACCTCGGCAGCACCAGAGAGCTCTGCTGCTGATCGCAGTGGCCACCACTGGCTTCCCTTGATGGTGTCTTAGCACCTCCACGGTCTCCACTCGCTCTTTCTGAAGGCTTTTCCAGGTATGACTCCCACCTATTCTGAATGCTTAGTGGCCGACTCTGCCATGGCAACGCGGAGGTGGGCAGGGATGAGTCCCTTCTTCTTATTTGCATCATATACTTTGACAATTTTATATTTCCTGTCCCCGGCCAGCACCAACAACTTGAGGTGCATGTTAGTGATAGCATTGAAGGAGCCTCAAGCAAGGAGAACCACTTCTGTCTTCTCTGAGTTGGCCATGGTAAGATTTTGAAGCTGTCAATCTAAACGGAAACCTCCAGAACCTCCCTTGTTGATTTTACGAAGGAAAATCTTTGCATTTGAAGTGTTTTTTGCAAGATCGGCTACTTGAACCATTTAGACTAGCGTGTCAACAATCTTCTCTAAGGTGGACTGGAAAAGTAGCTTCCTCTCGGAATTGTAATTTCGCCCCTAGAGACCACCTGCGACTGGCACGGCAGCTAGGGGAATATTAGGGCTGCACCCTTATTCACTCCCAGAGCTAAAAATAAATCTTTAAAAAGAAAACAAGGGGCCGGTGCAGGAGGTAAAGCCGCCGCCTGCAGTGCCAGCATCACATATGGGCGCCGGTTCATATCCCAGCTGCTGCGCTTCTGATCCAACTCTCTGCTATGGCCTGGGAAAGCAACAGAGGATGGCTCAAGTCCTTGGGCCCCTGCATCCACATGGGAGACCTGGAAGGAGCTCCTGGCTCCTGGCTGCAGATTGGCCCAGCTCCTGCCATTGTGGCCATCTGGGGAGTGAACCAGTGGATGGAAGGCCTCTTTCTCTCTCTGCCTCTGCCTCTCTGTGACTCTGCCTTTCAAATTAATTAATTAATTTTAAAAAAAGAAAGAAAACAAAAAATGGTAGCACATAATGCGAAGTCAGTACGGCATATTACCTGGTAGCATGGACTTTACACAACACTACTGGATTCCAATCTGAGCTCTGTCACTTGCTAACTACATTTTCTTTTGCAAGTTTCTGCACATCTCAGTATCAAAATTTTCTAATCCTTAAAATGTAATAATATTAGCACATCATAGCATTTTTGTGAAAATGAATACTCAGGAGCTGGCGCTGTGGCTAGTGAGTAAAGCTGCCGCCTGCAGTGCTGGCACCTCATGTGGGAGCACCGGTTCGAGACCCAGCTGCTCCACTTCCGATCCAGCTCTTTGCTATGGCCTGGGAAAGCAGTGGAAGATGGCCCAAGTCCTTGGGCTCCTGCATCCACATGGAAAGACCCGGAGGAAGCTTCTGGCTCCTGGATCATGGCTTTGGATCAGCACAGCTCAGACCATTGTGACCAACTGGGGAGTGAACCAGTGGTTGGAAGACCTCTCTCTCTCTCTCTGCCTCTCCTTCTCTCTTTGTGTAACTCTGACTTTCAAATAAATAAATAAATCTTTAAAAACAAAAAAAAGGCGAAAATTAATACTCAAATCACAACACAGGGCATGGTAAAATCTCAGTAAATGCTAACTATTACTATGTACATTGTGTTATTTCACTTAAGATTATATTGGAGACCTCCTTCCCACACCTCACTTTTTTTCAAAGCCTGAATAGTATTCCACAGTATGAATTTGTTTTAATTCATGTAGTACATTCTCCTGCTTGTTATTGGACATATACAGATTGCCCCCAATGTATTCACAAATAATGCTGCAAATAATATCTTTGTGCCTAGATTTCAGTATTTTTGAAGAGTAAAGGCCTAGAGCAAAAACAGGAAAAATCAAAAGAGATAAATATTTTAAAGTATATTTTAGATACTTTTAAATTTCTCTCCTAAAATGTGCCAATTTGTTTTCTGACCATAAACGATCTTTCCCCTTTACGGCGTGTCTGTGTGTTGGGGAGTATGCTGAAACAGGGCTATGAAAATGTTCTATATTTTCTTATGGTATCATTACTAATTAGTATTTTGCAGTTGAGAGCTTAGTAACCTAGATTTTCTGTTATGATATAAAGTAGAATTTTATTTCTGTCTGGATAAGTGGCCAGTTGTTCCATTACCATTTACTGAGTGGTATGTTAATTCCCAGCTTATCTGAAATGATGCTGTCTTTAGACACTTAATTTCCATATAGACATAGATCAGTTTCTACCATTTTTTCTATTGATTCTCTCGTTGTCTGATACTATCACATAATTTAATTGCTATAATGTAGTATATATATATATAGTTATATGTTTAAATTTTTATTTTTATTTGAAAGACAGAAAGACAGATTTTCTATATGTGGGTTCATTTCCCAATGCCTACAATAGCCAAGGCTGGACCAGGCTAAAGCCAGGAGCCCAGCACTCATTTCAGGTCCCCGTGTGGGTGGCAGCGACCCAGGACCTTGAGCCATCACCTGCTGCCTCCCAGGGTGTGCATTAGCAGGAAGTTGGAAGGGAAGAGGAGGAGCTGGGACTTGAACCAGGCACTCCAAATGGGATGTAGGTGTCTCAGGCGGCATCTTATCTGCTTTACCAAATGTGCACCCCTCTTTAGTGTATTTTACTATCTCTTAACTTGATATTCTTTTGAAAACTTATTCCTGCACCCTTGCTGTTGCAGATTATCGCAGAGCTAGTCAGCTGACCACCAGAACATCCTACCCCCTTTCATATGTAGCATCGTTGTCAGAAAGCATCTATCTGGCTGAGAAATACATCTTTCAGTGCCCTTTACACCCAGCAAGGAAGGTGTGTCTGATCCTTGCCAATGGTATGTGAGCAAATACAATATATGTTGCTCTCAGGTCAAACAGATAGGAAAGCAAGCATGGCTTCCTCACAGTTCTTATTTCCATCCAAATATCAAAGAGGATGCCAGAACTACAGAATAGAAGATGCTCAGCTTCCAGAACTGTCTTAGGGAAGTCAGCCTGACCACAAACTCTCTATATTGACATAGGAGTGAGAAACAAACCTTTCATTGTACTGTCTCACAGGGTTTAGGAATTTATCTATTACCTTACCTAATAGACAGATGTTGTTTGCCAAAAGGCTTTTTTTTTTTAAATCAGGATTTTAACTAGAATCACATTTTATTTATAGAATAAAGAGAATTTAATTATATGTTAAAAATATTGTATTTTCACATGTGGGAGAAATCATATTTTTTCCATTAACTCCAGTCTTCTTTTATAACCTTCCATAAAGTTTTATTGTTTTCTTTATATAGATTCTAAACATATCATAAGTTTATTCCTATACTTACACTTTGTTGAATTGTGACTGTTGGATTTTTCCATACTATCTTCTATTTGATTATTGCTTATGCATAGAATATTTGCTTTTGTAAGTTGGTCTTCTCTCATCTTATGGAATCTTGTTAGTATCATTGGCTCATTGGTTTTGTTTCTTGCATTCTTTACAGACCTGAGTATATTTTGAAATAGATTTCATCTCTTGAAGAAGTCTATTCTTTCACATGGATGTGACTAAACAGTCTTTCAGCACAACAACCACTAGACTCATTATGAGCAGTGTTGAAGAAGAAGGCAATAAAAATGGACAAAGATGCTCTGTTCTTGTTGCTAGAGGATATTTCAGAAAGCTGTTGGTTGAGGGCAAGCATTTGGCATGGCAGTTAAGATGCCTGCATCCCATGTCAGAGTACCTGGGTTCAAGTCTAGCTTCACTCTCAATTCCAGCTTTCTACCAATGGACACCCTGGGAGGCAACAGAGCGCTTGGGTACCTGCTCAAGTACTTGGGTACCTGCCACCTATATGGGAGGCTGGGGATGAGTTCCTGGTTCCTGATTTCGACCTATCTCAGTTGTTGCAGGCATTTGGGAAGCTAGTCAGTGGAGGGAAGATCTCTGTTTTCCTGTCTCTCTTTCAAATAAAGTAAATAAGTAAATATTTTTGACGTTGTTGATCACAGTATAATTCTGAAGATTGGAAAAGTAAGTTATGCCTTGAAATACTGGTACTGTGTGGCTCAACAATTTAAATTTGAAAAGTAATTCTCCAAGTTGTCAACTTGATGCCAGTAAATGTTAGTATACTGACTCAAAACACTAATGTTGAGTGTATTTTCTCATTAATGAATATTCAGTGAACAAAAGCATTATGTAAGTTGAATGTGACCATTGTAGAATCCATGTCATATAAATGGGACATAGACTATGACAGTAAGAAATTTTATAAGGAAATTCTACATAACAAAGAATTATTAAGAAGAGCCGAGGGAAATATAATCAAAGGAAGAAGAATGTCATTTAGATACTCATAACTTATTTTAGACAAACAATAAATAATTTTTAGCATGAAGTATGTCACATTCAATTAAGTCTTTTACTTAACTGTACATATGCATAGGCAATTAGAAATAATTAAAATTTAGCTGAGTGTCCTTTATTTTTATTTCCTCAATATAGTAACACTAAGGGATGGGAAATTACTTCTTTTAAAAATAGCAGCCTGTTCTGATTTTATGGATATAATAAGTCCACATGGACCTCTGTTTCCTCCATTAATTACGTTTCCTCACAGGAAATTTCTTTTGTTTCTAGAATGGAATCATGCTTTCACATTGTTAGTTTTCCTCAAGTGTTTGGGATTTCTTGGTGATCGAGTCATGGATGCATTTGCCTATTTAGGCATCTGGAGTATTTCCACTAATGAAATTTCATTTTCACTTGGCAATGAATGTAATACCTGCATAAGAGAGAGACTGCATGGCCCAGTGGACTTTTCTTTAGGGGACATAGGGAACTCACCTCTTGAGTGCAGGTGTTCCCCACCCCTTATGACCAGGATAAGTAGTGTCCTGGTTTGCCTGCTGTGGTCACAGTATTCTTGTCCTGGCTTAATCATTAATAGTGCTATCTTCCACCAAAAAGTGCCTCAGTGTAGACAATAAATTATATGTGTTCTTTCTCAAAACATAAGTTAGCTTAGATATTGTCCCATTTCTCTCAGCTCCACCTTGGGAGTGTCTGGCAGCAAATATCACAGGTAATATAGGGAGTAGAATTGATAGCTTTAACCTGGGGGCAAATGTTCAGCAGGGACTTAGAGAATAAAAGACTGATGTGATTACTCCACAGCAATTAATAAACGACAGCCTGCCTGCCTCTGCTCCTGTTGCCTTAGGTCTTCACTTTCTTTATCTTGAGGCTGCAGAGCTATTATCTTTCACCTAATAGGATTGTAGACCCTTTAATCCCTGTGCATGTTATCACCCATATCTAACTCCACCTGCTTTGATATTGAATATTAAATCTACAATAGCACCTATTATATCTCCTACAATGACAATAGTTATATGCGAGATGTAAAAATGCACAGTGCATTAGAAACTGCTCATCAGGCCTTGTTTTAATCCTCATAGCAACACTATGAGGTGGTCACTAGTATCTCCATTTTCCAGGCATAGAGAGCTACTCAAGGGCCATAAGACCAAAAGAGAGTAAGCAATTTACCAAGAGCCCGCAGTCGAGTGCAGAGCTCGTGTTGTTGATTGCCACCTAAATCTATCTTGTCCGACAGCAGCTCTCTTCCGGCTTTTCAGAGCCACGTGGGGTCATTGCTGTGGGATTCTGAGGAGGAAAAAGAGGTTAACTCTGAGCTTGGTTAGCAATCATGAACCAGAAGTTTATCAAACTGTGGGGTTTTTGTTGTTGTTGTTTTTCTGAACTTGGGTGTTCTGCCATATTGAAGAAGAGTTCTGATTACTCCCGATGTATTAGCCTACCCTTATATATATGCACACACATTCACATACTGTTTATCACTGATTTATCAGTCTGGAAAGCTGATTAAAGACTTGGCATAGAAGCAAGGAAGGTGCCATGGAGATTTCTACAATTCTACTGGATATTCTGTTATAGGTACATTATAGGAATTTCCAGGCTCTAATAGAGTATTCCTTTACAGTATATAGTCCCAGATTACATTATTTTAAATCAGAAAGGAGCAGTACCAACCAAGGCCAGTCCCATCATTTTGCAAAGAAGAAAGGGAATTTCAAAAAGATCAAGTGACTTATGCATCATCTCATAGTTAAGGAATGATACAGCCAGAATGACTACCCACACTGCCTTAACTAACCCAGAATTGTCTTCACCCTGTCTTACTGCCTCTCTACTTGGTTGCTTTGGAAACAGAAAGGAGAAATCATTAAAATCATGTATTATATGTCTAAAAGTTGTTGTTTTATATAAGGTGCTCTAAGTGCTCTGGACCCATAATTTTGCAATAATTATCTCAATGTTAAAGGAAATTCTTAAAGTTGATTATCCTTTCTGTCATGGTTTTCTACATTATTTTTCAGGGTTTTCTCTATGTGCTAGCATTGTAAAACACACTTCTTTTCACCCACAGCATAGTACTGATTCCTATCTGTTCAAATATATTAACCTTTTCATTGCAACTGACTCAATTGCCAAGAGCAATGAGCTTTTAGGTTACTGCCTGCAGTAATTCACGTCACCCTCCTTCTGGATAAAATAATATTGTCCTACTTTACGGCTAATGAATTTTGAAAAGTGAAAGCTCTTCTTTTTCTTACTCTTTTTCTTCCTGATAGCAATTGGCTTTTTAGCTTGGGGATATATTCCAGAAATTGCAACATTTGAAAGTCAAAAACTGGAGTGTGAGATAAAGAAAAAGTATGGAGAAATAGGAAGCATTTCACAACTTATCGAGAGATAAATGTTTCATTTTCCATAGAAAAATGACCAAATGAAAAAGAGTAAGAAACTAAACTGATGATTTTTTATCATTTGTTGTAAGGGGAACAAACTTGATACCCAATAATCTATATGTATGTATGTATGTGTGTATGCATGTATGGAAGTATTGTTATTTGAAAGTCAGAAACAGAGAGAGAGAGAGAGAGAGAGAGAAAAGGAGAGAGAGAGAGGGGCTCCATCCTATGGTTCATTCCCCAAATGCTTATAAGATCCAGTGCTGGGCCAGGCCAAAACCAAGAGGCAGGGACTCAGGCTGGATCTCCCACATGGGTGGCAGGGACCCAAGCACTGTAATCATCACCTTCTGTTTCCTATGGTGCACAATAGTTACAAATTGCTATCAGAAGTGGAGCTGAGACCCAAACCTAGGCTCTTTGATATGGGATACAAATGTTCCAAGTGTCAACTCTGTACCAAATGCACACCCTAATAATTTCTATTTATTAAAATTAAATTCTAAAATAGTACATTCCTCCTAGGCCATCAATTTGAGACAAAAAGCAGTAAATATTGTCAAATAGTAATACCACTATCTCTTCTCTTTGATTGTTTCCAATTAAGAAAGTAACAGATCTGGAAGATACAGTACAATGAGGGCATTTCAAAAACTTCATGAAAAGTTGAATTAAAACCTAAGTTTATTTTGGCACACAAAAAAGTGTTTAACAGGCTTCCACAACATCAGGTTATTCCTAATTCCTCAGCAGCTGCATTTTCTTGGGATGAGCAAAAAACCCATTCTACCCCTTTCCCCATCACCAGTCCAGGGGTTTGCTTCTTGTCACCAGCGTCTCCAGTCCCTATCAAGAACATCCTGCTCATATTTCTGTTGACTCTAGTTAAAAAAGTACTTTGCCTGTTTTGTTTTATTAGTAGTTCTTTTTGATAGAAAAAAACTATCTTATTTGTTTAGATAATTGCTGTCAGCTCTCTTTCTTGGTGTTTACCTGTTTTACTCAACATGCAACTCCTCTAGAACAATGCCTGAAACCTAGGAGGTGTAGAAACTACACAGTATTTGTTGAATGAATAGTTCCATTTGGTCCCCTTGAAGCACTAAAGCCACCTGGGCTCTGGAATATCAGAGAGAATCCTTACCCTTCTTCATCAGTTATCAACTCTCACACTCTGTTCACCTCGTCACCATCTGGACGCGTCTCACTTCTGGAATATCAAACTGCATAGAAATGTATTTTAGTTGTTTCTCTCTTTCCCTGATGCAGTCTCTGCTGCCTTAGTCCCAGTTCTTTTATTTTTTTCTTTTTTAGTTATTTATTTGACAGGTAGAGTTACAGACAGTGAGAGAGAGAGAGACAGGGAGAAAAACCTTCCATCCAATGGTTCACCCCCCAAATGGCTGCAACAGCCGGAGCTACGCTGATCCGAAGCCAGGAGCCTGGTGCTTCTTCCCGGTCTCCCACGCGGGTGCAGGAGCCCAAGCACTTGGGTCATCCTCCACTGCACTCCAGAGAGCTGGACTGGAAGAGGAGTAGCTGGGACTAGAACCCAATGCCCACATGGGATGCTAATACTGGAGGCAGAGGAGGAATCTAGTGTGCCATGCGCTGGCCCTTGAATCCCAGTTCTAACTCAGGTGCTCCACCAATTCTCCCAGGGTTTACCTGTCACTTCCCTCCTGGCTGAGCATAGTGGAAGAGTAGTTTATATCCGAGCTTGATTTTGCTCTCACTCTCTCTCAGTCCAGGCATCCTGGCCTCTATTTCGACTACTCCACCAAATCTGCATTTGCCAAGGTCACCACCCCACAATCTCATGAGAGTGCTAAAAATTTAATTAACTAATTGGGAGTATTCAAACTTAATCCAACAATTTTGGAGAGCATTTGGTAAAGTTGAAAACATGAATTATCAACAGCATAGTCCCCTAGAGAAACACACAAACACACACGCCTCTTAAACATGAGTGTTTTTGTAGTGTGTTATATGTACAAATGTTTGTCACAGCATCTCTTATAATAGTAAAATTTGTAAATCACTTCTAAGTCCAATGTGGTATGAACTTGTACTTATTCCTTAACATTCGCCTTCCCCTTCTTCATTCATAATAAATGTTACTTCACAACATTCACAGAGAGGCAGACACTGTGGTGTAGCAGGTTAACTCCTACTTAGGACACGTGTCCCATATCGGAGTGCCTGGGTTCAAATCCTAGCTGTACTTTTAATTTCAAACTCTTACAAATGTACACGCTGGGAGGCAGCAAGTGATGCTTCAAATATATAGGTCCCCACCACCAACATGAGAGACCCAGATGAAGGCCCAGGTCCTGAATTTGGAATGGCCCAGCTCCAGCTGTTGTGGGACTAGTGGATGAAAGATTTCTCTCTCTCTCTCCCTCTCTCTCTCTCTGTCACTCTTTCGTGTGTGTGTGTGTGTGTGTGTGTGTGTGTGACTCATTCAAATAAATAAATGAATATTAAAATTTTCTGGGTTAAAAAAAGTTCATGGAAATAGAATTTATTTATGTTTATTTTTTCATTTTAAAAACTTTTTTTAGATTTATTTGAAAGAGTGGAAGAGACAGAGAGAGAGAAAGAGAGAATCTCCTATCCACTGGTTCACTCCACGAATGGTCACAACATCCAGATCTGGGCCTGGCCAAAGTCAGGAGCCAGGACCTCCATCCTGGTCTCCCACATAGCTAGCAGGGGCCCGAGTACTTTGGCCAGCCTCTTCTACCTTCCTGTGCACATGCAGAGGGGGCTGGATGGGAAGTGCAATAGCCTGGACTAGAACCGGCACTCCAAAATGGGATGCGGGGGTAGCAAGCGGCGGCTTAACCTGCTGGGCCACAAAACTGGCTCCCATAGCATTCATGTTTCAGGTGCAATGTGATACCGCAATTCAGTTCTTGGAAACAGTCCTTATCTTTGCAAAGCACACGCTAAAATATTTATAGACAAGAAAGGAAGAGCGGGCAGGCAAGCTATCTTTGCAGCTAACTTGGCTTCACGGAATTTAAGGTGTATACAATTAAGAAAAGAGGCCCTGGATGTATCTTATGAGGGCCTGGGCTACAAATCTGGACGTCTCTGAGTCCGCAGGGCCAGAGGAAATCGGCACTGATGGTGCACACTCAGCACGCGCCAGCTCGTCCCCTGTGAGACTCACTGGTGATGACTCGGGCTCACAACCCCAGCCTAGGAAGTGAAGAAGAAACCACACACAGTGTAGTTTTCTCAAGGTCAGAATGGCGGAGCTGAGATTCTGCCAAGATCCCGAGGCTGCCCTACGCTGCACAGTCCAGACCTGAGCCCCTGGCCAGAAAGACACCGGAGCCACCAGCAGGAAGCGCGCTTTCGAGGGGCGGTGTGTTGCGACCAGGCTAATCCACTCCGAAGGACTGCCGACTCCTTCTGTTGACTTCCTCGAGGCTTTCTGCTGTATCCCTGCCTCCCGGCTCCTCTCACACAGGCCGCGGGATCAGCCAGGAGGGACTTGGGTGACCTTTAGCTCATGGCGACGCCCACCAGCGTGGCTGGACACAAGCTGCAGCAATGGGACGGCCACCGAAGGGGACAGGTCCCTCCTCCTCTGCTCACTTCTTTGAGTGGGAGCCAACTATCTCCAAATGAAGGGCCATCTCTAATTACTTTTCCCTTTCTAAACTATAGAGCCTTGGGGTCTGCGCTGTGGCCAGGGGAGTAGGTTAAACCTCCGCCTGCAGTGCTGACATTCATATGGGCACTGGTTTGCATCTGGCTATTCCACTTCTGATCCAGCTCTCTGTTAATGTGCCTAGGAAAGCAGCTGAAGATGGCACAATGCACTCACCTTGGAGACCCAGGTGACGCTCTTGGTTCCTGGTTCCTGTCCAGCCCAGCCCTGGCTGCTGTAGCCATTTGGGGAGTGAACCGGGGGATGGAAGATCTCTTTGTCTGTCTATCTGTCTTCTTCTTCTTCTTCTTCTTTTTTCAGAAAGCTTTTATTTAATAAATATAAATTTCAGAGGTACAGCTTTTGGAATATAGAGGTTCTTCCCCCCATACCCATCCTCCCCACACCCACTCCCATCCCACCTCCTACTCCCTTTCCCATCCCATTCTTCATTAAGATTCATTTTTAATTATCTTTATATACAGAAGATCAATTCTATACTAAGTAAAGATTTCAACAGTTTGCACCCACACGGACACACAAAGTATAAAGTACTGTTTGAAGACTAGTTTTACCATTAATTCTCATAGTAAAACTCATTAAGGACAGAGATCCTATATGGGGAGCAAGTACCCAGTGACTCCTGTTGTTGACTTAATAATTAACACTCTTATTTTTGATGTCAGTGATCACCCAAGGCTCTTGTCATGAGCTGCCAAGGCTCTGGAAGCCTTTTGAGTCCACAAACTCTGACATTATTTAGACAGGGCCATAATCAAAGTGGAAGTTCTCTCCTCCCTTCAGAGAAAGATACCTCCTTCTTTGATGGTCCCTTCGGAAATGGAATTTAAAAATAAGTTTATTTGGGTCCAAAAAATTTTGAAACCCAAGCAGTTTTGTTTTTTTAAGATTTATTTACTTGTTTGAGAGGCAGAGTTATAGACAGAGAGAGGGGCCATTCCTCAAATGGCCACAATGGCTGGAGCTAAGCCAATCTGAAGCCAGAAGCCGGGAGATTCCTCCAAGTCTGCCCAGTGGGTGCAGGGGCCCAAGCACTTGGGCCATCCTCCACTGCTTTCCCAGACCATTAGCAGAGAGCTGGATTGCAAGTGGAGCAGCTAGAACGCAAACCAGCACCCATATGCGATGCCGGCACCACAGGCAGAAGCTTAACCTACTATGCTACAGTGCTGACCCCCAGGCAGCTTTTTCACATTATGTATTTCATATAAACTTTTGAAAAACCCTACATGCATAGAGTCCAAAAATTTTTTCACCAAAAAAAAAAAAATCATAGCTTTCTATTCCATTTTCCATGAACTTCCTGCAGTATCCGTGTAGAACCACCAAATTTTAGATATGTGGTTAGTCACCTGGAGTAAAGATTGCTTTTCCAAGTCACCATTATAGTTAAAATCGTGTGATTCAGTTTGGCCAATGGATGTAAACAAAAGGAGAGAGTAAAACTTCTCCCTTTCTCCCTTCCACTGTGGTAATGAGGATGCATTGGCTTGCAGGTGGGGTGGCCCTCTTGAATTTTAAGGTGACCTTGTACATGATAGCCAATGAATGGAGGAGGAACAAGGAGGAGGAGGAGTTCGCCCCTGAGTCTGTGATGGTGCACCCATTCCTGAAAGACCACTGTAGACTAACACACAGGAGGCAGAAATTTTTCTCATCTTGTTTAACACCCTGTTATTCGGGTTTATGTTGGTTACCTTTAGCCAAATGTAATTGTACATTCAAAGCAATGTAATCATAAGATGCATTCCAGAATGACAATGAATAGCCAAACACTGAAGAGAAATCTATCAACATGAATAAATCTAAGAAATATGATATACTGCAGCATAATATGTACAAAATTATATTATTTATTTAAAGTTAAAAATGCAAAGTATGATACTTATGGAATTATACGTATGTACATAAAATACAGAAGCATAGGATTGTGATTCATAACAATTTCATGTTAATAGTTTCCTTAGAGCGAGGACTTTTATGATACTATGTTGATTAACCATCTGCACTACAAATTATCATATCAGCCAGGATGGTCAAAGTCAAACAATTTAAGAACCCACTCAGTTTTTCCAAGAGTTTTCAAGGCTGATCAGTGCACCTTTCTTATTCCCCTACAAACCACTTTTCAGGATCCGAGTCACTCTTGACAGACAAGAGGGAAGACAAGCTCTTTCTGTGAGATGACTTTGTGAAAACCGAGCTAAGGAGAATATCCTGCCAAGCTTCAATACCCAGAGAATTAGCCTAGGCGAAGTAGCTGCTGTGATTTGTTTTGGTGCAAAAGTTTTTGGAGTCTATTCATACAGGGTTTTCTTTTTCAAAAGTTCATAAAAAATACATAATGTAAACAACTTATTTATATTCACCAATTCACCTACCCTTTCCTGAATACATTCAGGGTTAAATTAGGAATATTGGCCTTGTAATTTCATGTGAATGAGATAAAAGCTAGCTACATTATTTCTGTACATATGGAGGAAATTTGAGTCTGAAACGAAAAGTAAAATCAGTCAGCCACTTTCAAGTTTCTTATAATGGTGAGATTAATATCCCCTAGAGGTTTAGCAATTATCCTGTTCCAGATATGTCATATTCATTTATTTAAAATAATTTTCACATCAACCCTGTATTATAGATTTGAAAACCAAAGATTAGCTAGTGGTAGCAAAGGCAGAAAAGGCTTGAGCCTAGATTCCCTTTAAGGAGCTGTTGAACCCAAAGTCCATCTTCTCGACTATTGTACTAGAACTTTTACCACCATGGACAATGTCTACTTTCATGGGCTAGTCCTCTGGATAGTTTCTCTAAATAACTGACTACACTGTGCAGTTAAAATGGTGACTACATTGGGCAATTAAACTCTGTTGAAGTGTTTACCTGTGTCTGAAATCTCCACATTCTACAACGTTGCCAACATCTGCATCACTTTTTGGGTTAAGTCATTTCTGCCCAAATGTCAGTAAGCTTTGTCCAATGTGAGAGATATTACTCTTTATATTACTTTAACCAATTAGACTACAATTTATTTTCTTAAGATTTATTTATTTGAAAACCAGCATTACAAAGAGAGATGAAGAGCCAGAGAGAGAGAGAAAGAGAGAGAGAGAGCGAGAGAGCGAGCGATCTTGCATCCATGGATCCACTCCCCAAATGCCCACAATGGCCAGATGCTCATATGGGATGCTGGAGTCACAGGCGGTAGCTTTACTCACTGTGCCACAAAGCCAGCACCAAAACTACAATTTAATAGCAATCTATTAAATTATTAGATTCTCAAAGGAATCAGACATGGATAACATATACTTCAGTGGTAACATAAAAGTCTTTTCAGAATCAGGTACTCTCAGGAGGACCTAGACAGTAAAGTGACACCATGAAAGGGCTGTGTGCATGGCAGATCTGATAGACTTGCTCTCAGATGCACTGTCCACATTTGGGGAGACTCTGAAGAAGACTCATCCCAATCCCTTTTTTTACCCCATCCACCAAAACAGAATCTTTACCAATGACAGAGCATAGCCTAAGAGGGACTCCTTCACTTATCTATACTCACATAAATAGACTTACACTGTGTCAGTATGAAATGTCTTTTAACTCCAAAGTCACTTCTCTTTTAAAAGTTGGAAAGAAAATACCAAAAAGCAGAAGATGAAAGAGGATGGAAACAAAGTTTGACTCAGTTCATAATTTTAACCATCATAAGCCCACACAGCTACCAACTGTCTTTATCTGTCTTTATCTTTGCCTGGGAGGAAGGGAGAAGATAGAGAAGTAAGGAGAGGGCTGGGAGCATGCCAGGAGCATTCTGCTTCTGTTTGGGGAAAAGTCTGTTCAAATCACTGGGAGAGCTACAGCTCCGATTGCTGCTTTTTCCTTTCTTCAAGCCCACAGGCTATTTGAGGAAGGAAGAGGGATTGTGGCAGGAGAGGCAGCTGATGTAACAGAACCACATTTATCCCATAAGTCCTGTCTCCCCTTGGCCCTAATATCCTGATTAAGAGTCCCAAGCTCTAGTGACAAGGAGCCCACCGCTTCCCTGGAGATCTTACCTTTGAGCCAAAATCGAGTACACTGTGGTTCTCACTCACTGGAACTAATAATATCCTCTGTGGTCACCCCTAACAGCTTGATAAACTTCCACATGTCTGACCAGTCAAGTATAACAATAATGGCAAACACACATAGTGCTGACCACAGGCCAGGTGCTATTCAAGGTGCTTTACTTTCATTAATTCATTTAACTTTCACAACAATTCTATGTGCCACTATCATTGGTCCCATTTTGCAGATGAGAAAACAGGCATAGAAAGTTGCCTCACTCTCACAGCCAGTGAGTATTTAAGTTAGGATTTGAATGTACTCACTCACTGTATTACCCAAACTTCTCCTCTCTATTTCTCACTCATTCTTTAGCTGTGCCTCACATCACGAGATTCTACATCCTTTTACGCTTTCCTCTGACTCACATCGCAGTTGACCAATGCTGCTTCTAAACAGAGTCACTGTGGGAAGCAGGCACTCAGGGTGTACGGCATGCAGGGTGCCTATGAAGGTGCACCCTTGGTGTCAACACCTAGGAAGACAAACAAGGTGAAAGCATGGGTACAAAGTAGACCTGAGACATTTGCCCAATTTTTGTAAGCCTGTTGGATACAGGCTTATATTCCATAAAGTATTCACAGCTTACTCTGAAAAGTGTAAGATATTTTCTAGTGACTAGATATATAACATTGTCTAAAATTGTCTGTATTTAGTTAATCACAAGCCCTATTTTGCCCCCAAATTCTATCCAGGGAAATTCACCCAGAATGCACTATTAAAATAGTACATCATGGTGTTTATGAATGATAAAAATGAAAATGGTTTTCCCAGTTCAGTTTCAAAAAATTAAAAATTATGTAAAGAAAAATGGGGGTATATTTACCTCCTTGTGAGTAGAATTTATCTTTGAAAATAAGATACACTCTTCTGTGAGCCTAAGACAAAGTGTGCAGATCCTAAGATCAATATTATTAGGCCCCTCAGTTGTGACTGTGTGCTGGTTCTTTTTCTTTATTTGCTGATTTAATGGTGCTACTGTTGGTTGATCACTTTTATTTTTAAATTTGTGTATATCTATTTAAGAGATGGACAGACACAGGGAGCTGCCATCTGCCAGTTCACTTCTAAAATGCTCACAACACCTGGTGCTGGGCCAAGCCAAAGCCAGGACCCGAAATTCAATCCAGGGTCTCCAACGTGGGAGGTAGGCACCCAAGTCCTTGAGCCATCACTGCTACCTCTCAGGATCTGTGCCAGCAGGAGGTGGAGCCAGGGAACAAATCCAGACACTCTACCACAGGACACAGACATCTTAAATACTAGGCTAAACACCCACCCCAGACAAGTTGTTTTAAGAGTGCCACAGTAACGTGAGTCTGTAATGTTAATAGATAATTAGTCCCTAGGGGGAAGAAAAGGCGACTATCACAACCCTCACAAAACTGTTCCTTGCCATATGTCTGTTAACAGTGGCTGCTCCAAATGCTGTTAAAGGGAAACCTTGAGTTCTTGTTCTTTTTATCCTCACAGACTACTTATCAACTGTTTATATTTCAAAGCTGTATACTTTGAGTTATTTGATTACATTATCAACTTCTGCAATCATGATCATAACTTCACTAGGGGAGTTTTTACAGTATAGATATATTTAAGACCACACAAATATGTAAGTGGGAAATGGATTACAATATTGCTTTAATAATAACTATGAAGTTCAAAAATTAGGGACTTTTTCAAATGGAAAGTTATGAGAAGGATTATCCATCTGCTAAATGAATATACTCTCATTCAGGGTAGATTCCAATAGCCTTGCTACTCCACATTGTTAAGTTCACTGAGAAGATAACTCCCATTGTCTTGTTGAATTGGTTCTACCAAGCAAGCCAGGCAGATTCGTTGGATGCCAGACTTTTAGTCCCATTTTTCAGCAGGTCATAGAATTCCAATCTGAGACCCAGCAAGCTGAGGTTCCAGGCTTGGACATTAGACACACTTCTTGTTCTTTGAAATGGTTCAACCCCGTCTCTTTCACTAAACTAACTCAATTCCCTTGATAATTTTTGCAGAAGTGTTCTCCATGGAAACAGTTCCTTATTAGTCATACTAAGATGGGAGCAAAACAACTTGGCTGCTTGTTATATCAATTAGAATCATCAGTAGGTTTCCCTCCCCCCATCTCCGCACTAATGAATTATAGAAGTCACAGGAGAAGGAAAAGCTTATCAAATAAGTTGTTCTATATGGTTAGCATTCCCATGAATGAACCCAAGATTTCCTACAAGAATTACATAATATGTACTTGTTTTGCCAAAAGCCCTTATCTTGCCTATGATACAAAGCTGAGCTGTAAGGGAGAAACTTATTCAAGAGAAGGGTCAACTGGAGTCTGAACCAGCTTTATAGCTGCAAAGGGAAACTGACTAATCTTAGAAATTTGTTTTTCCTTCCTTGTCCTAGGCTGGGTCCAGCTGGAGGAAACGGACTGGCATTTCATGATTTTCCTTTACAATGAGCAAGAACAAGTTACAGAGGAAACCAGTCAGGTCTGCGCATAAAGGAAACTGCCTAGCACCTTCGTCAGTTTCCTGTTGCATCTGACTGATAGCAGAATGAAGAGGATGTGATGTATGATGCTGGGCTTTCATTCCAAGGTGCTGCCAATAAATACCTCTGCCTTCCCTTCAGTGGCCAGTGATTTGTAGTTTTCTACTGGCCAAATCCACATTCCGACTTTAAAGCTTGCCTCTTAAGAATTCCTTTGCTACCCAGACCTTTAAAATACTTATGCTGTATAAGATAGAGAGCTATGTAAGACAGAGTCCCTTGATGATTTATTAAGCTACAGAAACACACCAGATCTGTTTCTAGGGAAATTAGCTCTTTCAGACTTGGTCCACTCACCGCAGCCGTTTCCATAGGGGAAAGCATCTTAGGATTTTGGTTGGGGGTGTATTAGAGACATTTTATTAAAATCTGTTTCTAATAGGGTATGCAACTGCTCTACTCAAAATTGTAACGACTTCCACTTGATTACAATATAAAATGCTGGTATTTCTGCAAAGAATTTGCAAGTCTTACACAATATACTCCCCAGCTACCTTTCCAGACTGTCTCAAACCACCCTGCTATTAATATTTTAAAAAGCTGCATCTACAAGAACTTGGGTTTAGGACAGGCTGTCATCATTTCTAGTCTCCTCTCCAAGTCTTGTCCATAATTCAAGTTCAGTTCACGTTGCTGCTTCTCCATCAAGGTTTCCCTGACTATTCCAGGTCCAAAGACATTGCATAATCTTTATGTATTTTTTGTCTTTATTTCTCACTTTCCCATTTATCACTTCAGCAATGAAGCTTATATTGTGCAGTTCTGTTGTGAAGTACTGATCCTAATTTTTACATTACTGTGCAATCTTGTATGTTTTTAAAAATAATTTCTAGAGGAAGATTATATGTTATTTCTTTGTAGGCCTGGACACTATCCAGAATCGTGTTTTCAATTCAGTCACACATATTTTAGGTTAATTTATTGAAAGAATACGGTGTTAAACAGAAACAAACACAATCATGTATAAATTTAAGTGGAATGAAATTACTAAGGATGACAAGATAATATTGGTTTGGAGAGTTTAACGATTAGGGTCCAACAGATGCTGAGATTCACAACTTTATAGGAAACAGCTTGACTATTTTAACCAACTAATCAACAAATACATCAAACAAAGGCAAATGAAAACCCTTGGGAGTTTGAGGAATAATGATTCAGAATAATGATTCAGGTTCATTAACCATAAAAAAAAAGTCCCATTCCCATGCAGGATGTTGGTGGAGGGGGAAACTGTCCAAGTCTGGGGCCCCGGGTCCTTGGGAAATCTCTGTACTTTCTGCTCAGTTTTTCTGTGAACTCAAAACTGCTCTAAAAAATAAACGTTCACTAAAACCACAAATAAAGAAACTGAGCAACAGAGCACCTACTGTATTGAACCTATTTAGGAGCCACATTGCTCCTCAGCCTTTTGGCTAAGGTCAAGTGCAAGAACCACTCCAGATTGCTCAGCTGTATCTGGTCCCCATCCCAAACCTCAGCCACTGACCTGCTGCTGCCACCACTGCGACCCAAAGACAGGTTTCTGTGCAGCATTTCCTGACAAGGAAGGGCCACCGTATGAGGTGCATACTTCAAAAAGGTTGTGGAAAAATGTAAATAAAATACAAATTTCTCTTGGTACAAAAAAGTAGAATCCTTGCATAACTTTTTTTTCGTAATATGCATTTTCCATAGCTCTTTGATGACCGCTCGTGCATGCACCTTGGCTGAGATGTATCTTTGGAGGTTCTGCCTTCAACAGAAGATGCCTGGCATGACTAGAAACCACAAAAAGGCAAAGGAGGAGATTTTATACAGTGAGAGACAGAAGACAAGAAGAACTCAGCAGGTACATTGTCCTTCCTCCTGTCCATGGAGAGTTCAGAGATGTCCTGGCTTCCTATAAGCTCTCTGGACACCAAACAATCCTCCAATTTTATTGTAAAGCTGCAACCAGAAAAACAAAATGCCGCCTGGTGTTCATTCTCCTTCCTTCCCTGCCTTACTTCTTTTTACTTTTTACTTCCTTCTCCAGGATTTCACTCTTCTTTAAAATCATGCATACACTTTTATAACCACGATCTCTATTGTCTAAAGAATCCAAATACCTATCAAATGCCAAGCCATGCATTTGGTGTTAGGGAAACAAAATTATATCCTATAGCTGCAAATGCTCTTTGTATATTTTACTTATTTTCTTAACAGGTAATGTATTCACCTGGTTCATAAAAGTAAAGACACAAAATAGCAAAAAATGAAAACCTGCCTTCCACCCAAGTCCCCCTACTACTTCATGCCTTCTGCAACCTGTTCCTTTCCCAATAGTATAGTTAGGAATTGTTTCATATCAGTACGAGAAAAACATAAAACACAAAATTGGCCACATAGTGTTCTGGCCTGTGGATATAGCTCAATTTATTTACTTATCTTGGTATTGATGAAATTTTAGGTTGTTTCACATAGATTCTATAAATTACTAGAGAAATGAATAACATTATTATAAATCATATGCTCACATACCTATAGGATAAATTTCTACCAATGCTATCGCTGGGTATAAGTATGGAGATCTGCAGAAGAGTTATCTGTTATTACATACCCTGAATAACACAGCTGCTAGTTTCTAATGTTTGCTTGTTTGAAAAATAGTATGTCAGCATATATTTAAATTGTACTTATCTTACAATGAGTAAATTTAATTATAATTTCAAGTGTTTAAGAACCACTTGTTTTTTCTTTCCTATGAACTTCTTGTTTTTGAAGAAATCTTCACCAAAGGAACAATTGGAGCCTCTATTTTTAAAATCCTGTGCACCCTGATGCAACAAAAGTTAAAGTGAGGACTTTAGCACACGTCTCACTATCACTGCTTGAGCTCCTGCAATTTATATAATCTCCGAGTTGCAAAGTCTCAGCAAGTTCACAGTCTGGCAATACAGAAAGATGGTGTGGAGAAGGAAGTAAATCAGTCTCAGGAGTAGCAAGCTGTCCCAATTATACCCAAAGAAGCATGACATACTTGGAGGATGGGGGTTGACATTGGTCCTCAATCTGACAGCCATGTGCCTGTAGCTGGCATCTCTAAGCAGTATCAGGGCTAACAGGGAGATGAAGGCAGTGCTCTGGTTCTAAGAACTCCCCAGGGTAAAGAATTCAAGCTAGCAGTAGACAGGGCTGGACCTGACAGAGACTTAGATAAAATTACAAGCTTTAGAGTAAAGCTATACCCAGACTATTATGGGAATACAGAGAATGAGGGGTGTTTAAACAAGGCTGGCAAGCAAGGTAGAAGTGAGGTCTAGAAAGGTCTCACACTAGATGACTTCTGAACAGGGCTTGAAGGATAAGATGGATCCACCAGGCAGACAGAAAGATGTGGTCCTTGAACAAAAAGAGGACATAATAAGCAAAGATATGGACGTCTGAGATCTTTTTTTTTTCTGTGAATGATGACTTATCCAGCATGGCTAGAGGACGAGGAAGGCACCAGAGTGTGTGCACAAGGAAAAGGGATTTGAGAAATAAGTAGTATGGGAGGTGATCTCAAACTAAAAGCTTTTCTTCCCCAAGGTTCTCAACTGAGCTCAAATTTCCTTACAAATTTTATTTGGCATCTATGAAAAGTGTCGGCATAAACATGACTTGGGAAGATGTATAAACAATCTATTTTAGGGACGATAGAGGAAGAAGTCCACCAGGTCAAAAAGACTTGGTCCCCATTAGTCACAAGCTCTCTTGTTCCTCTCAAATAAAAAATAAATCCCAAGCACGGAGGCTAATGGATGTGCTTGCAAGGACAAAGCAACATAGCATCGGGGGTGGAATAAAGCAAAAACTTCTAAAAAAGCCAAGGAAATGTATACCCCTTTTATATTTATGGTAATTAGGACTAGCGGAAAAAAGAACAATAAAAGGGTAGATGCAAAGAGAGGTCAGTGAGTGAAATTAGCTACACTACAGAACTCTAATGATACCCACTTTCTAAACGCCCAGTAGATTTTACTAATGAATACGCCAGAGCTGAAACCATTTGAAAAAATATCTGCTTGGCTTTAACAAGAAAAAAAATACATGATAATTATTTTTTCAAAGAGACATTGCCAAGGTTTATCCATGCCAAAATGCTGAGGGGAATTTTAATGTGAAATGAAGCACAGAGAAGAGATGATAATGAGCGAGGCTTACAAAGGCTCTGTCATCTGCAGAGACATTGGCACCCTCTATTCTTCCTTCAGCTCCTCCTCAAACTGTTCTCCCCTGATCCTTGGTGTTTATGTTATCCACCCCCTTAACATTCAACACTTGACAGACTCCAGGGATTAAAAACAAGAGCTAAATCCCCAAATCTTTGTATATAAGGTAAAACTCATAAGTGAGTTTCAAACAACCTTACTAATATCCTATAGCACTACTCAGCCTTACCCTGCAGATCCAGGCAGGGGTATGTCCAGTTGATTCTTCTTCTTTTTTGAATTAATTATTTATTTATTTTTGAAATTCAGGGAGACAGAGATGGGGAAAGAGGGAGAGAGACAGAGAAAGAGAGAGAGACAGCGAGAGAGAAAATCTTCCATCTGTAGTTCACCCCCCAGATGCTCACAAGTACCAGGACTGGGCCACACTAAAGCCAGAGGCCCCGAACTCAATTTGGGTCTCCAGGTGAAGGAGAGGACCCAAATTCTCTAGACATCACTTGCTACTTCTCAGGATACACATTAGTAGCTCAGTTCGAATCAGAAATGGAGCGAGAACTCGAACCCAAGCACTATGACATGGGTTGTAGGCATCCAAAGCAATATCCCAACCACTGTGCCAAACAATTGACCCTAGATTCTTCTTTTGAAATGACCATTGTCTGTGTCTTGCTTTAAAGACTTGGGACAATTCTGGCTTTCCTAATGGGGTAGGACGGAAAATGGGCAATGGAGGCACTGAGGTTGGGGTTCCAAGAGATAGTTGAGAAGTGATTACACAGGGCAGAATGAGGGTCTGCACTCATGGCCAACGCAGCCACTCTAAGTTGCTTACCTGTCATTCCCCTTTTTGCTTGCTAACCAAGCCCCTGTTTTTTCAGGAAAAAATACCCAGCACTGTGATCATGGTAAACCCACTCTCCTTTTTATTAAAAAATTTTTGAACTTATTTGAGAGGCATAGAGACAAATAGAAAATAAGACAGAACTCCCATTTGCTGGTTCATTCCCCAACTGACCTCAATAGCTGAAGCTGAGCCAGGCTGAAGCCAAGAGCCAAGAACTCAGTCCAGGCCTCCCATATGTGTGTCAGGAACCTAAGTGCTTGGGCCGTCACCTGTTGGCTCCCAGGGTGTGCATTAGAAGGAAGCTGGAATCAGGAGCTGAGCTGGGACTCAAATCCAGGCCCTCTGATATGGGATACAAGTGTCCCAGCTGGTGGCTTAACCACTGTGTCAAATATGGGCTCATACTTTCTCCTTGTCAGTGGTTGGTATGGGAATGGACACACGGCTCAGACTGACCAGTGCAATATAAGAGGAAGTTGATTGAAGACTTGGGAAAGGACTTTTTTCTCTTATCAAAGAAAGGAAAGAAAGGAGAAAACCCTTTTGTCTCCCTTCCTTTGATTCCAGCATGAATATTCCTTTATGTGAGGGGTGTTTCCAGAGTGATTAGAGCAGGTTGACAATCACAGGGGAGATATTCCTGACTCACAGAGAAGGCAGAGTGGAATTTGCCTTCTCGATAACATTGTAGGCAGGGTTCTTGTTAGGTAAGCAAGCAATATGTATATGGGCTTAGGCCATTTGTTAGGTTTTCTGTTGCATATAGCTGGAAAAAAAATTCTGTACTTGGTAGAAACCAAATCAATAACCAAGAGAACAGTGATGGGGTTAAGTCCAAAGGGTGGGGAGCAGCAGAAAGTAGAAGGGGGGCAGGAACATCTCAGAATGCAGTGTGGGAAGCGGGTGGGAACATGGTCAGGGCTGTGAGTGGATCTGTTAAGATTTGAAGGCCTGCCTTGGTGAGCTTCTGGGTATGAGAGACGGGGGCACTGACAGTTTGAGGAATCAACCGTCCTCCCTTTCTAGCGCCATAGAGCACACTTGGGCCCTTATTCTCGTTGCCTCCTGCTCCGAACCTTACTCATTTCCTGATTGGCTTCCTATCTTCAGTGTCCACCTCTTCAGTGTCCACCCTGCACGTGGCAGTCACACTAATCACCTGTCACAGCACTTCTGCACTTTGAAACCTTTGATGCCTTCCTGTTTTAAAAGTCTACCCTCCTTGGAATCAAACAAACCAAGAAAGGATGGTGCCTCTTGGAGCCTTGGAAGTTAAAAAGAAAGAAAAAGAAGGAACTGAGCAGGGAAAAGTGAAGCTGTTACAGAAATGAGAGAGAAATAAGACATGAGGACCTTCCTCCCATTATTATCCCCGAAAGAAATTTCTGCTCACTGCACTGACAGAAGAGGTGTTCTTGAATTCAGAACTCTGTCCAACAGATTTCTAAGGAAAGAAAAAAACAGCCTAACTCAACCAGGAGCTACTCTTCGAAGAACGCAGAGAAATGAGAAGCATAACAGATGGAAATTCTCCACCTGAACCAACCACACAGCAGAAGAGAACTGTAACTCAGCACTTCAAAATGAAGTAATTATATTCAAACAACTGAAGAAATTTAGAAACACTTCCAGAAGTGGTAATTTAAAAACTAAGACCATCTATGGGCACAAAATAGGACAAAATGTAATCAAGAGTTGAATGACCTTGTGAAAGAAATAAAACCACTTCAAAAATTAATTACAGGATCTAGCGCTGTGGCATAGTGGTCTAAGCCCCCACCTGCATCTCAAATGGGCACCAGTTCATATCCTGGCTGCTCTTTTTTCCAATCTAGCTCTCTGCTATGGCCTGGAAAAGCAATGGAAGATGGCCCAAGTAGTTGGGCTCCTGTGCCCGTGTGGGAGACCTGGAAGAAGCTCCTGGCTCCTGGCTTCAAATTGGCCCAACTCCAGCTGTTGCAGCCACTTGGGGAATGAACCAGAGGATGGAGACCTCTCTTACTCTCTCTCTCTCTCTCCCCCTCTCTCTCTGTCTGCAACTCTCTCTCTCTTAAATAAATAAATAAATAAAACCTTTAAAAAAATTTAAAAGTCTACCCTCCTTAGCGTTTTGTTTAAAGACTTTCACCATCTTGGCACTCATGGGCATCTCTAACTAGATTATAATTCCTTAAGGACATTTCCACATTGTAACTTTTTGTCTCACATAGTTTTTAGAACATCTTATTCGCAACAATTTTCAATAACCCTTTATTTATAGATATATGAATGTTTTCACGTTATTTACTTTGTACCTCATATATTTCAAAAGAAACAGTATTTGCTGGTGATTGGATAATATGACATTATTATTTCCTGATTATATAAATCAGTCACTTAAGCTTATAATACATAGCCATTATACTTATAAATTATGTTGAGATTAACAGTTTTGCCTGCTAGCCAACTATTGTTTATGTAACTTTATGACTTTATGGTAAAATTTATGGTTATAAAATTTTTCAATAAAAGATCATTGGAAATGATCATTTCTTCAGATTTTAGTAAATTAGCAAATTTGGGTAACTGATCTTTTAAATTTCAGTCTCAATTTGTTGTACCTTTTAGTTCCACCTTTATAATTTCACCATCAGACTTGTTTTTATCACAAAAGCAGAAGCAGCTTACTGGTTCATAGCATGAACATTCCGCCTTTTGGTCGTTGCAAAAGTGACATGTTTGTTTCTTTTCATGTGCTTCATCTTATGACTGTGCTTTTGTCATTTTCTCTGCTGCAGCAGCCACTTGTCCTCCATTAACTTATTCTTAAACATTCTCCAAGTTTCTCATGTCCACCTGACCACCTGAATCCACTGTGGCTTTTCTTTTGTGTCCCTAGAGCACTTAGTACCTGTGTCACTCATTATGCCTGTTTTGTCTTGCACTATTGATCTTCTTTGAAAATATATGTGTAACCCAACTTTTTCCATGACCTTTATCCATCTCTGCAGAAGTGAATAGATTATATCCAACTCCTGCTGGACATAACTTTACTGCCCTGAGGAGGGCACTTGAATTTACTGAGTCTGTCACCTCTTAAACCTCTACTCCAAGGTCAATTCTTGATCCTCTGTCACTACTTTACCTCCTGAATTTGTTATCCTCTCACAACCCTGCTTTTAAGCTCTTCTGCTTCATTCCTTAAAGCACTATTAGCACTAAGTTCTTCCTTGTAACAAATTTTTTTCTAAACATTTGAGGTTAACAGAGAATAATTGATCTTAATATAGAAAATAATTCAGCATTCTGTATTGTAAGTAAAATAATTACCAATCATTGTGTTAATATGTTGCCAAATACTGTGTCAAGCAATTTACATACATTATTTCAATTAATATTCACAGTACTTTTACATCCACTACCATAGAGATGGTAAATTAGGAACTCATGATTTAAATCTAAGGCTTAGCAGCAGGCCAGCACTGTGGTGCAGCGGATTAAAGCCCAGGCCTGAAGCACCAGCATCCCATATGGGCACCGGTTCAAGTCCTGGCTGCTTCTCCTCCAATCCAGCTCTCTGCTATGGCCTGGGAGGGCAGTAGAGATGACCCAAGTCCTTGGGCCCCTGCACCCACATGAGAGACCCAGAAGAAACTCCTGGCTTCAGATTGGCACAGCTCCAGCCATTGCGGCCAATTGGGGAGTGAACCAGCGGATGGAAGACCTCTCTGTCTCTACCTCTCTCTGTAACTCTGTCTTTCAGATAAATAAAATAAAAAATATTTTAAAAAAGGCTTACTAGCTCAGATTTTACCAGTCAAATCACTACTGATCCTGAAGTTTGTGGACTTACAGAATCTCTTAGTCTATGTAGCAGATTGTGTTGTTTGCCTACCCAACACATTATGCCATTGCTCTTCCCTCAGAGAGCTTTTATTTTGTCCAGAAATTCACTATCTTCCCACCTTTTGCCTGAGAACTGCATTCTGACTGTTTTTAGCAATTAAGCCTGGGAGTCATTGATATAGACATGGGCATGTGATACATTCTGGCTAATAAGATGTGAAAGGAAATCTGGATGCTTCTGGGAAAAGTTCCCTCCTCCAAGAGAGACAGACAGAGAGCCCATCTCTTCCTCTGAACATTGTCCTATCCAAAGGTGACACATGGAACTGTGTGGCCTTCTTGCTAACCATGAAGGGATTTCTCTAAGGACAAAAACAATAGTGAGTGAAAAAACAATGGGTGGAGAAAACCTGACCTTGAGGACTGGCCCACCAAAAAGTTAATCTTGAATATTTCTTCCTCCAGAATTTTTAGAATAATAGTGTTTTTATTTATACTTATTTTGAGCTCATTTTTCTGTTGTTTAGAAAGAAAAATGCTCTAACGGACACCTCTAAGTTTCCAGCCTGCTGACACCATGAGGACTCACTCTCCCTCTGATATCCATATCCTTCCTTGAGTCTCAGGCTCCCAAAATCTATCTTAACTAACTCTCAAAGAACAACTCCCACATTCTATTCATTGGCTGTGGGAAATAAATCCCTTTATTCTCAACTTCTATCTAACCTCTAGGGACTCCTCTCCACCACTTCATTATCAAAAGGTCCACTTAATGAATTTTCCTAAAGAATTTCTCAGTAGGAATCAGATACTAAAGATACTCATTTCTACGTCATGCTAGCTGTGTAACCTTGGCATGTTATTAATGTTTTCTAACTTTATCTATCAAATGGGAATAATAAATGCGGTGTTACTGTGAAGATCAAATGATGTCATCCACACAGAGACTTCATAATAGTGTCTAGCACTTGCAAGCATTCAAGAAAAACATGCTAACTGGAATTAAGCTGCATAAAGTAGATAGAAAGTGAAATTTCTAACCCATGTGCTAGTAGCTCATGGATTGAAAAACCCAATTCTATCAATAACTAGAGCCTAGAAAAGGCAAGAATGACAGTGGCCTTGGGACTTACGATAGCAAAAGGAAGTGTCTTTTTCAGTCTTTTTGTTCCTCTCTTCAAGACTGAAAATTCCTGGGAGCAAGCATGTGATACAGACCTAGCTTGGGTCATGTGTCCACCTCCATTTAGTAGAAGAGAAAGGAGCAAGAATAAGCTATGAGTAGACAGACAGGCTTATGGTGAAATCAGCCACAAGATGACTGGTGTCACCTTTTTGTTTGGCTAACCCTCGTTAATGGTACAGCCAGACTATCTCCAACAGTATCCCAAAAAAGCTTGGAATACTGTTCATAGAAGGAGTAAAGTAAAAAACAAATGAAAAAAAAGGTATATTGATGGATCTTTTTTTATGTTATGGTTATAGGACAAGGATTATGTCTTATCCATTGCATTGCCTAATATCCTAATTCAACCATTATCAATGCTCAAGATCTATTGGTTGGTTTTTCTTACACAAGTTGACTTGTAACAAAGCTCATTTATTTGTATTTGGAGGCACAATCCAAAAGAAAGTACATGTTCCTTTCTTGGTTTTGTTAAGAGAAGAAAGAGTATCAGTGACAATTACGAATGGATGTAACAAGGCTGTTTCTGAAGCATGAGGAAAGTAGAGTAAGCATGAGTATGTTAAACAAAAAAACTCAGTCCTAAAGAAAACCATGGAGGAAAGCGCAGACAACTGAAGACACATTTGTTGAACTGTCTCCTCCATCCTTCTCTGAAATTTGAACAGATTTCAGGACTAGAGGATGAAGTAAAATGGGAAAGGCGAAATTGGTAGGAAAAACATCTCAATGACCTAACTGAATCTTTGTGTATAATCTTTAGAGGGAATGCGCTTTGACTCCAAGCATGGTGAAAAAGAAAGTTGTATGTTTCATCTATAGGCGAACACTTTGGGAAAAGTGTTAACTTCACTATTTCTGATAACTTTATTCTCTACATTTTCAACCAGCACTGTGTGTCCTTCTCTAGCTTTCCTACAGATGTATTCCTATCATAAAAAATTACTGAATACCAGGCATCTTGTGGCTGCTCCACCAACACAGCCTATCTCCCAATAGCTTATCCTTTCTTCATTCTCTTCTGTGAAATCACACCACAAGTCAGCTTCCTCAAGTATTATTTTGTTCTCACACCTTTCAAATCGTACTTAAGCTCCTCAACCAGATGTGAGAGCAATCTGGCTGAGACATCTGTCCGTCCTTTCTTATCCACAGTGGTTCTAACTGATCTGACTGCTGAAGACGACGTTCCCCTTCTTTCCTCACTGCTCTGTGTGTGCCTGTCCACCTGAAGCTGAATGTATGGGAACCTTGGTAAACAAACGGGAAGGGAATCCATGGCCTTGATGTTGTGTAAACCTAAAGAAAGGGTCTCATAATGTAAAGATACATTTTAAAAATGTGACATACATATGCAATGGAGTATCATTTAACCTTAAAGGGGAAGGCAGTTCTGAAACATGCTATAACATGTATGAACTTCGAAGACATTACTGCTAACTGAAATAAGTCATTCATAAAAGTACAAATACTGTATGATTTCACTTATATAAAGTACCTAGAGTGATTAAATTCACAAAAATAAAAAATAGAATAGTAATTGCCAGGGGAGAGACTAATAGGAGGCTATTGGTTTTTTTTTTTAACCATTCGTACCATTTTTTTGTTTGTTTACAATTCAGGAGTGTTGCAATTTTACACCATCCCCAGAACTTTTACATCCTGTAAAACTCTATACTCATTACACAACTCTCCATCACCCCCTCATCAGCTCTTGGCAATCATCACTCTTCTGTGTGTTTATGATTTTGACTATCCTAGATACTTCAGCTAAGTGGAATCATGCATTTTTTGACTTTTGTGATTGGCTTAATTCACTTAGCATAATGTCTTTGAAGTTCATCCATATGGTAGCTTGTATCAGAACTTCTTTTCTTTTAAGGTTGCATAATATCCCCTTGTGTGTATACACATTTTGTTTTTCCAATCATCTGTCAATAGAAAGTTGGGTGATTGCCACACTTTAGCTATTATTTATAGTGCTGAGCATATGAATGAATATTGTGGATATGAATGTACAAATATCCCTTCAAGATCTTGCTTTGGTGATTTTGGGTATGTATACAAAAGTATAATTTCTGAATCATATGGTAATTCTATGTAGTTTTTTTGTTTTTTCAGTTTTTTTTTTTTTTTTTTTTGAGGACCTGGCTTACTGTTTTCCAGAGATGCTGTGGAGGTTATTGTTTAATAATAGGTACAGAGCTTCAATTTTGCCAAGTGGGGAGTTCTGTGGATGGATGGTGGTTATAGTAGCACAAGCAACATGAAGGCGCTTATTGCCATTGGACTATACACTTAAAGGTGGTTGAGAGAGTAACTTTTGTGTTATGTGTACTTTAGAGTGGTGGGGAGAAACTCAAGAGGTCAACAAAGTCAGATACTGCCAAAGGTCATGTACAGGGAGGACTGAAAACATCCCTGGTGTTCAGTGCCCTAGAGGCTGCTGGTTAAACAGCAAGGGAGGGGTCCTGCCGGCATTCTGGGTGACTTCAATATGCACACATCATGCACATTTTGTGCCTCATAACTGACTTTCAGTAAAAGTGACTCACGGCAGAGTCAGGCCCTCTCTGGCTCCCGGACTAACCTCCTCCCACCCCCGCCTTCACTCAGTGCCTCCCATGGTGTACTCCTTGGCTCTCCCACATATTTCACCATTTCCTACCTAAAGCTTAACAGGACTTAAATGTCTTATTTCCCCATGGAAGGTATTTACCCCTCCATTCTCCCAGCCTATATCTCTCCCTTCCAGTCACCAAACACTTCCCTCTTCCAAGGCCTTTTTCTGAATTGACTCCATTTGGTCTCAAAAAGTCCTACTCACCATTGTCTTTATCTTTATCATCCCCTAATTTTTTTTCTCATAAAAAAAAAGGAAAAAAAAAAAAAGAACGCCAAAGCTGGTACTGTGGTGCAGCGGATTGAGCAGTGTTCCATAGTGCCAGAATCCCCATATGGGCACTGGTTCCTGTCCTGCTGCTCTGCTTTTGATCCAACTCCCTAATAATGCACCTGGGAAAGCAGAAGATGGTCCAAGTCCTTGGGCCCCTGTACCTTCGTGGAAGACCCAGAAGAAGCTCCTGGTTCCTGGCTTCAGATTGGTCCATCTCCTGCAATTGCAGCCGTATGGGGAGTGAACCAGTGGAGGGAAAATTTCTCTGTCTCTCTAACTGACTTCCAAATAAATAAATAAATCTTTTAAAAAAAAAAATCAGTAAAACTCCATTTGTCATCCATTCAACAATTAAAGAATTTAACATTCCATAGACCTTAATAGAGCATCTATGACAGACCAAGTATTACGAGAGCTGCTGAAGATATAGTGCCTTCCCTCGCACAGTTCATTGTCCTACGAAGAATTTATTTTCTGAGTCTTGGAGACAGTTTTTGTCTTGAGTTTAAATTTTAAAATGTGAACAGCTGGGTTGGCGCTGTGGCATAGTGGGTAAAGCTGCTGCCTGCAGTGCCAACATCCCATATGGCCACCGGTTCGAGTCCCAGCTGCTCCACTTCTGATCCAGCTCTCTGCTATGGCCTGAGAAAGTAGCAGAAGATGACCCAAGTCCTTGGGCCCTTGCACCAGCATAGGAGACCCAGAAGCTCCTGGCTTTGGATTGGCGTGGCTCTGGCCATTGTAGCCAATTGGGGAATGAACCAGTGGATGGAAGACCTCTCTCTCTCTGCCTCTCCTTCTCTCTGTGTGTAACTCTTTCAAATAAATAAATCTTTTTTTTTTTTTTTTTTTTTTTTTTTTTTTTTTTTTTTTTTTTTTTTACAGGCAGAGTGGACAGTGAGAGAGAGAGACAGAGAGAAAGGTCTTCCTTTTGCCGTTGGTTCACCCTCCAATGGCCGCCGCGGTCGGCGCGCTGCGGCCGGCGCACCGCGCTTGTCCGATGGCAGGAGCCAGGAGCCAGGTGCTTTTCCTGGTCTCCCCATGGGGTGCAGGGCCCAAGCACCTGGGCCATCCTCCACTGCACTCCCGGGCCACAGCAGAGGGCTGGCCTGGAAGAGGGGCAACCGGGACAGAATCCGGTGCCCCGACCGGGACTAGAACCCGGTGTACCGGCGCCGCAAGGCGGAGGATTAGCCTGTTGCAAATAAATAAATCTTTAAAAAAAAAAATGTGCGGTGGCGTTACTGGGCCAGCTCCGGCTCGGCTTGTGAGTGTGGAGCACCGGAACAGGCCACTGGGCGGGCAGGCAGGCTAGTGAACGAGCCAGCCAGAGGGTGGTGGCCACGACCCCCTCCCTGGCCTGACACCAGGGCGCAGGTCCCCCTGACGGGACAGTTTCAATTCCAGGCACCGCATCAGCCTGCTCAACCCTTTAAATGTACAATTTCAGAATCCTGCGATCGGATTAAGGAAGAGTTTCAGTTTTTACAAGCTCAATACCACAGTTCAAAGCTGGAATGTGAGAAACTCGCCAGTGAGAAGACAGTGAGATACAGCGGCATTATGTCACGTATCAGGAAATGTCCTATGGGTTGAATATAGAAATGCACAAGCAGGCAGAGACTGTCCAGGCTGAATGCTATCTGAGCACAAGTCATCCCTTTCCTGTCCCAAGAGCACCAGCAGCAAGTGGTGCAGGCTGTGGAATGGGCCAAGCAGGTGACCCCAGCAGAACTAAACGCCATCACTGGGCAACAACTCCAGGCTCAGCATTTATCACACGGACAGGGTCTGCCAGTGCCTCTGACTCCACACCCTTCCGGGCTTCAGCCACCTGCTGTTGCACCCATCGGCAGCAGTGCCGGACTTCTGGCCCTCTGTAGTGCCCTAGGAGGCCCGTCTCACCTTCCATTTAAAAATGAGGAGAAGCACCAGGAAAACGATCACCCAAGAGACGGAGACTCCATCAGGAGCGCTTCCGTGTCCCCATCAGCCAGTTTGCATGCTTAGTAGCACAGACACTCCATGGACTGCTCCTGGGAGAGCAAAAGCAGGAAACTGAAGAAAAGGAAATTGCAGCTCATTATGACAGTGATGGTGAGAAGAGTGATGACAACTTGGCAGTTAATGTTTCCAATGAGGATCCATCTTCCCCCCAAGGGGAGCCCAGCACACTCCCCGAGAGAGAATGGCCTGGACAAGACACGCCTGCTCAAGAAAGATGCCCCCACCCCTGTCAGTCCCGCTTCCATTGCCTCTTCCAGCAGTACTCCTTCTTCCAAATCCAAAGAACTTAGCCTTAATGAAAAACCTACCACCCCTGTCTCAAAGTCCAATACCTCCACTCCACAAACTGATGCATCCACTCCAGGCAATAATTCCACTCCCGGATTGAGGCCTGTACCTGGAAAACTACCAGGAATTGACCCTTTGGCTTCCAGCCTGAGGACCCCAGTGGTGATACCTTGTCCGTATCCAACCCCATTTGGGATTGTTCCCCATGCTGGGATGAATGGAGAGCTGACCAGCCCAGAGCCGCCTGTGCTGGACTGCACTGCATCTCCCCTCAGATGAGTGGTGGGATTTGATCCGCATCCTCACATCCGTGTGCCAGCAATACCTCCAAACCTGACAGGCATTCCAGGAGGAAAACCAGCATCCTCCTTCCATGTTAGTGCAGACGGCCAGATGCAGCCTCCCCACCACCACACCCTCATTGGACCCGGGATCCCCTGACACGCTCGCCAGATCAGCACCCTCAAACATGGGGAGGTGGTGTGCGCCGCGATGTGACGATCAGCAACGCCATGAGACACATGCACACGGCGGCAAGGGCTGAGTCAAGTTCTGGGACACTAGCCACCCTGGCGGCAGGAGTCCTGTCTCGCAGCTTGACTGTCTGAACTGGGATAACTACATACGTTCCTGCAGATTGTTCCCTGATGGTCGCACCCTAATTGTTGGAGGGGAAGCCAGCACTTTGTCCATCTGGGACCTGGCGGCTCCCACCCCTTGCAGCAAGGCAGAGCTGACGTCCTCGGACCCTGCTGGCTACACACTGGCCATCAGCCCCAATTCCAAGGTCTGCTTCTCCTGCTGCAGCATCGGCAGCATTGCCATCAACCGGACCTTGGTGAGGCAACTGCAGGGCCACACAGATGGAGCCAGCTGTATTGACTTTTCTAACGGTGGCACCAAGCTCTGGACAGGCAGTTTGGACAACACAGTCAGGTCCTGGGACCTGCACGCAGCGCGACTTCAGCTCACAGATCTTTTCTCTGGGCTATTGCCCAACTGGAGAGTGGCTGGCAGTGGGGATGGGGAAAAGCATGTGGAAGTGCTGCATGTCACCAAGCCCGGCAAGTACCAGCTACGTATGCATGAGGGCTGTGTGCTGTCGCTCAAGTTTGCCCACTGTGGCGTATGGTTTGTAAGCCCTGGAAAGGACAACCTTCCGAATGTCTGGAGACGACCTTATAGGGCCAGTATATTCCAGCCCAAAGAATCCTCGTTGCTGCTCAGCTGTGACATCTCTGTGGATGACAAGTACATTGTCACTGGCTCTGAGGACAAGAAGGCCACGGTTTATGAAGTTATTTAGCAAGGACAGATCATGCAAACTGGACTCCTTCTCCTTAAAGCACTTTGCTCTCTCATCCTTTTAAGTTCACCCCCCACCCTCACCTCTAAAACCAAAGATTTTGAATACTCCCTGCTGTTGTGGAGTTTAATCCCCTTCCTTCACCCCCTTCCTCCTTGGTACTGAATTGTGAATATTCATTAAGAACCTGTGATACCAAATCTTCAGCTGTCTACTAGGAAGAACATGGAATAGCATACTTAACAGTGACCGGAATCTGTAATTATGTGTTATATCTGTAATATATTTATTTTGTTTAAAGAAGGCTTTTTTTTTTTTTGTGACAGACAGAGTGGACAGTGAGAGAGAGAGAGACAGAGAGAAAGGTCTTCCTTTGCCGTTGGTTCACCCTCCAATGGCCGCCGCGGATGGCACACTGCGCTCCTCTGATAGCAGGAGCCAGGTGCTAGGTGCTTTTTCCTGGTCTCCCATGGGCTTTCTAACAATGACTGACTATATAAAGCTGTCTGCTCCTGCAAAAAAAAAATGTGAACAGCCAAGAAAAAAAACTTTATCAGGACAGGGAGATTTACAGCTGTTTCAGGAGATAATATTGCATAATAATTTCAGTAGGAACTCCTTCCAATCACCAACAAATTAAGTGTAGTATGAACTCTTAGGCCTATAGCAGAACTTTTACAACACAATTTCTAAGTGCTAGTTTTGCAGGGTAGCTGGGTCCAAGTTCTTGTCTCTGACAAAAGAAGGAATTTGAGGAGCAGATAGGTAAAGGATAGGAGAGAAGGAAAATGTATTTGCATGCAAAGCAAAAATATGCACTCTACAAGGAGTGCAGGCAGGCTCAAGAGAGAGCTATACTTAACGAGGTTCAGGTCCATCCCTAAATTCATTTATATGACCTGGAGGTATATCGGGGATGGGGCAAAGGGTAGGGTTTGATTGACTAGTTATAAAGGCCAGAGTTTTGGTCAGGGCTTGAATACAGTACCACTTATTTCCTTGCCCTTTTTTGGAAAACTCAGAAATGTCAGCCTCAGGTGCATGATGGTAGTAGATGTGTCAGCCATGACAATTTGATGATAATGACTTTATAATGAGCTAAAAGCCAATGTGGCTATGCAGTGGGCAGCCATATTGGTTAGTTTTTTGCCAGTGCTAATTCTAAGCAGTGAAACCATAGACGCTGCAATTGTCCACTGAGTGGAGGCAAGGCAGGGATAGGGCAGTGCAGGTGGACCTTAGGGAAGAGCTGATGACCTCAGCTCCTCCTGGCTAGTTTCCCCTCTGTCTGCATCACTAGTTCCCTCTGTTCCCCTATGTATACTCTGTGTTCAAGTAAAACTGAATCACCTTATTTATCCATGCCTAAAATGCAACTGATGTTTATAAGACACACCATCAATTAAAGAACATTTCAGGGAAAAAAGGAAGCAACTATAGTACATTCAGATGGTGATTATAAGACACATACCAATTATACCAATTTAGAAATGTTAAAATGGAAGGGGCAAGCAGGAGGATAAAGTTTGCATCTTAAGTTCAAAAATAGACAGAGTTTGTTGTTCTCAGAAAGTGATTTGCCTTTCTTGGGCTCCAAACATTTGCTTATGCTCTTCCTTCTGTTTGGAACATCTCTCTTCTCCCCACTACTTTCAACACATCCAGTTTTTAAGGCTCCTTTCCTCTCAGGAAACCCATCCTGATCCTACCAACCAAACGCAATCTTTTGTTTGTTCATTTCTTCATTCAACAAATATATGTTGACAGTGTCAAGCACTGTTCTAGGCATCAAGGGTAAAATGGAAGACATGACAGACAGTCCTGCCATCATGGAGTGTTTATTTACATGGGGATTCAAAAAAGCAAGGCAATCAACAAATAAATGAACTAATTATAAATGGTCATGAATGCTCTGAAGAAACAAACAAGGAGCTGAGATACTGAATTATAGGGGGAGTCTCTTCTATCATGAGTGGTCAGAAAAGACTTGCACAAGGAAAAAGACATAAGCTGTCCTGTCAAAGGGAGAGAAAGGAGTTATACACCCAGAGTCTGGAAAAGACATTCAAAGCATATGGAACAGCATATGCAAATGCCATGAAGTAGAATTGAGTTTGATGTATTTAAGAAACCAGACTTATCCTGTTTTTTAATATCCAGGGCATTTTGTATTTTCCTTTGAAGTTTATACTACTTTGCCTTGATCATAATCTGTGTTATTTTCTTATTCCTGTTGCCACACCTAACTAATTAGTAAGTTCTTGAGGGTAAGAGTTGAATCTAATTCATTTGTGTTTTCTGTTATAGTGCTTATGACAGTACCTTGCACAAAGCTGTTGTTCAATAAATATTTGGGGCCATATTTACTTAGTCCATTATATAATTTCTTACTGAGCTACTTTGTTGTATACTTTGGATTTTACCAATGGTGCTATCCCAGCCATATTGAATTCATTATAGTATTTACTGCAAAATGTTACTGAAAATTATGCAATATATTACCTAATGTCCCCTGAGCTCCTTTAGAAATTCAGTGCTGGCAAAATTTTTGCATCTAAACTGGTTTGCTCCTTACTTTATAAACCCAAGATATATACAACAGTTTGGTTTCACCTCACAGTTATGGGTGCTAGAAAGCTCAAAATCAATTCAATTATTTGATTTGCCCAATTAAAGCCACATGTTTATCCGTATAGTTACATTATTTGTGTTTTTCTCAGATCCTGCCTTTTCTTTTTATAATGATTAAAATCACAGTTTGCCAGGCTCTGTGCCAAGTGCATTATGTGAATTATCTCATTTAATCTTCACAACAATCCCGGGTTATGCAAGCAAAATAAGCTGAGCTATAGAGTCACTCAAATAGATAGTGCTAGAGCCTGGATTGAACCCAGCTAGTCTGACTTCTCTTTTACTATACTTTATTATCTGATCATGTGGAGTGTTGTTTCTTAAAATAATTTCAGGAAAAAGACCATGTATGCTTACATCTACTTGTTAATATTTACATAAAATATTTGAATTAAATTAAAAAATAAAATACGCATTAATAACCTATTTTATATAATACTGTACTTGGAGGTCATTATGAAATGCAGCAAGACCCCACAAACTCTTTGTCTATTTGATATAGATGAGTAGGACCGAAATAATAATAGTATTTTAATGTAGTTCTAATAACATGCAAGTAAATCTAGGACGTAAACAATTTTGTTCTCAAATCTCATAGGAATGTAAGTTTGGATAAAGAATGTTTCGAATTTTTAAGTTCAAATTGTGGCCCAGTGCACTGCAGTAAATCATAAAGAGAGAATCCCCAGCTGCATTGCAGTACAGTTCCTTAGATGACATATGTCATGTTTTAATATGAGATTTGCTCCCAGTTGGGAACAGATCACGGGCCTGGGCTCTTCCAGACACTCAAGTTGAGCTCACTGGGAGAATATTATATTGTTTAACATTGGAATAACTCAGCATTCCCTGTCAGTCAAGACTGCTTTTACATTTTTATAGAGACAATTTGTAGAGAGAAAGAAATTATTGAAGTTTATTCCCAAGGCAAATGCTATCTTTTAGGGTATTATTCAAAGCCATCTTTTTTCACTTATGGCAAGAGTTTACACCAAAGCTAGTAAAATATGGAGAACTGAAAAAATTTCCAGCGATATTTATTTCTCTTCACCAAAGCTGCAGAGGTGAGAAAGCTCAGTAGGAAAACCTGTTTCTGGAACAAACAAAGCCACAGAAGGAAATCTTCCCAGGGTGTTCAGACTCATTTAGTGAGAGCAATAGCTTTTCATTTGCAGAAAGAACAGGTGTTCCCGGAGAAAAAAACACCCTGCAGAATCACCTTGCCAAGGCAACATACAATTGGAAAACAACAAAAGCTGGATTACTTAAGCCTGATTCAGGAGAAAGGTAGAAGTCTATGGGATGTTTTGCTTATGTGTCACCAAGATTATCTGATAGCATCATCGGGGGGCTTGGGATGGGGGAACAGATTCTTTTGCAAGTCATAAGAAAACGTAGCTCTTCCTTCAGTTTGGAAGGGATTAACAGAAAAAGCACAAATTGACTGCAGCATGTTATCAAAGTGGTCAGAAATTAAGTAAACAACATTTAATACAATCAAGAGCAGCAGAAAAACTATGCTTTGTAAAGATAAGAAAGTGACGGCTTAGGATGGATGCAAAGAGACGGAAGAGGCAGAAGGAACTCAAAGATGTGCATGAGTCAGCATCGCTAAGAGCTGCACAATCCAGGCATGTGCTTGTTGAAACAAAGGTTTGCCGCGCATGAATTGGCAAGATGGTTCTGCCCATTGCCGAGCTCTCTGCAGCAGGGGATGGGGTGGGGGAGGGTTGTGCAACTCATCAGATTTGTCTAAATATTTCTCCCGCAGTGCACTTTCAACAAGTAGCTCAGTGTTTGGAGTCTCTTGGTGTCTAGACTCTATTTGGTGAATATTTCAGAATCTCATTTATTATTTTATCATTTAACTACATTGACGGGGTGCCCAGTGACTGCCATGCATGGTGGCAACGCTGGGGGGAGATGGAGAGAAATAAAATAAGAGGTTCAGAAAACGAGGTGATGTGATCAGTTCTCAGAAAAAATTGTTGCATGCTGCTTCATCCTCCCAAGAGCCTGTTTGACATGAAAATGATTCATCAGTTTATAATGGAAAACGTTAAGGACTTGGATTGCGGATTGGCACTCCACTCCTGGTAAACACTCACAACGCAGCCTAGGTCACGGGTCCCAAAAATCTTCAGGAAAACAGATTTAGAGCAAAGGAAACCAGACACGTTTGGAACACGGTAACTTCTCCAAAGATAACTCCACTCACCTCTCTTTAATCCTTTCTCTGCTAACTTATTTTCTCACCTACATCTCAGATTCCTTCACATTATCACAGAAATGAAGAACAACATTGCAGAAATCTGAGAAGGTATTTGGGGACAGACTTTGGAATCAAGGAGATGTGGGTTCGAATTTTGTCTCAGCCACTAACTGTGAGACATTGGGCAAGTTGCCTAACCTTTCTGAACCTCAAATTCCTCATCTGTAAGATAAAGGCACTGAAAACACCTGTCCCAAGGATCGTTATGGACATTAAATGAGATAATATTTGTAAAGCAGTAGCTCAATTAGTTATAGCTAACTTGTTACATTCCCATAGTATCTGCTTCCGCATTCAAGCGAAGATAATCTTTTTGACTTCTGCTTGTGTCATTTTTTCCAAATTTTTTATTCTAAAAACAACAGCATTATAGAAATTGGAAATTAGAAGACAAGAAGAGTAACTTAATTCTGCCATCCTAATACTACTTTTAAAAGCATTGTGGGATATTTTAAATTTTTATTATAAGCAATTATTTTTCATAATTGTATAAGTGTTTGTATCTCTAATATATAAAGTTAGCTATGGATTGGAATAAAGAGATAGTAGGTAATAAGTACCTTTGCCTAATGAAATATTTTACCATGGATTTATTGACACTTTGTCATTTTGAGTGAGAATGTGGAAAAATTGCCAGTTATGCCATTTCTCTTCAACGAAAGAGTGTCATGCCTCAATTCAGTCATTTCCAGATTTACATTTGTCATATTTGGGCAAAAAAATTTAAAATAATTTTATTTTGTGCACCCCTTTTGGGAACCCCAAAGTGCTTTGAATTATTCAAAACGTAAAAGAATTACTTAAAGTAAAAACACGAATTGCAAGCAAAACTGTGAGACCACGGTACACAAGCATTGTTTGGCAATATATCCGGTTTTTCTGCTTTGATGAAGAAAGCAGTCAACACGTCGCTGTGAGTCACTGCTGTCTACATCACCTTGCATGGGCATTAAAGTCCCTGCCAACAGTCCTGAAAGAGGTTTTACCCATAACAGCAGATGTCATCACTTTCTCCAGACCCTGGGCTCTCTGACCCCGTGTGGCACTTCAAGATTTTTGTCAGGAAATAAAAGCAGAATATGAAGCCATTCACAGGAATTGACTCCTCGAATAATTCCATAGGGAAAATGTCATTGGTGATTTGATGTAGTCGACCACAGAAATAAGGTAAGGCTAAAATAAAAAAACAAAAACGGAAGAACAAGAAGAACAAAGTAAGGCTTACTTTCAGCACAAGATACTGAGGTTGCCATTTTTGGAAACAGACCAAGAAAGTAAAAAAAAAAAAAAAAAGGCGCCATGACTTGAGCCCTTTTGGCTCTGCTGCCACTGTGGGAGAGAGGGAACAGACCAATCTGAAACAGCCTTTCTCACACTGGAGGAGAGTCTCCTGGCTCCGTTCTCCAGTGATGAAACATGTCAGTTTCTCCGGAGGCAGAGATTTGCAAGCACTTGAAAACACTGCAGAACTCCTCTAAAGGTCACTTATGCGAGGCTGACCTTAACGTCGGAATGTTGATGTTAACCATTTTTTCACTGACATGTACAGCCTTGACGCTGCAGGCTCTGCAAAGATAACCAAATCTGTAGACGTGAAGAAAGAAGAAATGATGCAACTGCATCAGTCTTCAGAGTCCTGGAGGAATCCAGTGTGTCTGGACAGAAGTCTGTCCATTTGCTACAAGATACTTCTGTTCACTTGGGCTTTTGTTCATTGTGGCTATCAAAACTAAAAGCCAAACTGACAGAGTAACACAAATGACAAGCATATTGCAATGCAAGACTATATCATAGTATCTTCCCTTCCAGTTAAATAATGGCAGCCTTCATAGTGAAGTTCTCTCTGGGAGAAGAATTTTAATTTGGTTTTTTGCTTCTGCATGTACACACCTAGGGTTATTTTGAACTAATTCACTTCTGTGAATAAACAAAAATGAGGGAAGAAAAGCATTTTTGAAGTTTTTTTTTCCTATGTGAAGGAGATCAATTTCTAATGCAACTAAGTAAAGTGTGTGCCAAAATTTGGGAGGATGTTTATGTGCATTTTTGGAAGAAAATATTTCTTGTCTTTCATCATATCAAAAGAAGTGAATGAATCACTTCAAAAAGACATAAGAACCACTGACCTAATACCACACTTATTTTATAGTGAACAAGTGGAGTGCCCAGAACATGAAATATTTATCTAAGATCACACACAGCTAAAAATTGCAGAACTGAAATTTGAACCCAGTTCTCTTACATCTGAGTCCATTATGCCATGTGGCCTTTACGCCTCCTCATCACAGCACCTCAGAGTCACATCAGAAAGTTATTTGGAACCAAACCAAACCACAAGAAACCAATGACAAAACCAGATTGGATTTTTAAAAAATTCTGTGAAAATGAAACCTTTCGTTGCAAATGTATGACTACCAGGTTTTCTCAACCTTGACTCCCTACTTGACTAGACCTATGCTGATTGCCAGCTGCTTGGAAAATCCATCTGCCACCTACCCCATCTTGCTCATTCTCTTCTTTAATCACAGCTGTCCCGGTTTCAAATCCAGTAACAGATTTAAGCATCTTAACTAACCATCACTAACCTTCAGCTGGGTGTGTCTCTATTCTCTAAACCGAAACCTTAGTTTTTTTCTGCTGTGTCATTTTATCATTGTCCAAACTCTGAATAATACCTTATAATAGAATGTAGTAAATTTTGAGGCCATATGCTAAAATGGACTCTTTACTTTAAAAGGAAAAAAAAAAGGATAAAGCTTATTTGAAGCTTTGCCATTTTCAAATACATAAAGGTCATGTGAGTATTTTCCACATTTAATTCAATAACCTGAAAAAATTTAGTTCAAGATCTTTTTCTTAAATGGTTAAGCAAAATCAACAAAACGGTTGAGATTTTGACTCTTAGTTTCTGCCTGCCATTTTGAAGATGGGGTAGGCCATCTGAATTAACTCTGCTGTTCATATGTGAACAATAAATAACAAGAATATTAGCTATTGAGATCAATGTGGTGCTTGGAACACCAATCTGTAAAGTAGAAGATATTATCCCCATATATACACGAGAGAACTGAGGTCAAAGAAACTGACTTGCCAAGAACACTTTGTATCGTGAGTGGCAGAGCTAGATTATAGCACTCAGGAATAAATATTTTTTAAAACACTCATATCAATCCCAGCACGTAGACAGAACCTTTCTTACCACTAAAAATGAATGTAGTTGAGAGCCCATTTAAGAAAAATGTGAACCTACTGCTGGGAACTACAAGGGCTTTCGTTAGCCTCTGGTCTAATTTCTGCCTGCAATTAGAGACCCTTTCAGGTTGAACAGCAGTGGGTGAAATCAGGGTGGGTGGTCTGGGAGAATAAGCTAAAATGTAAGCCCTCTCTAGAACATCAGTAGTATCCAAGGAAAATGGTGGCAGAGGCTGCAGCAGTGTGTGCAGACAAACTCAGCTTGGCTGAAAATGGTGGTATCCAGCAATGGGGAAGAAGAATTAGATAAATACGTGGTAACCGAGTGGGCAGGAAACCAACCAAGTGAGGATCCTGTTCTCTCTAGCAACTGCCACACGTACTTTAGGGAAGACTTCGCAGAGTTTGGGGAGGATCCCTGAGACACAGGTGATGCAACCTTATACAGCCAACAAATAGGATAATTATGAAGACCTGTAGCAACAGAAACAAGTGTTCATGATCATATAAGCAAAGAATGGGATACAAATCCACCTGACCACCATTAAAACAAATGACCATGAAATAAAGGGTAGAAAAAAATCCCTCCAACTTGATACAAATAACTGTGTTGTAATTGTGACATTACTGGTGCCACTTTTTTACTTCTTTTCTAAATCTTTTTAATGTTATGGCAGTATAATTTTTAGAAAAAAATACAAAAATGAGGTCAAAGGAGAAGAGAAATATTAACCAACATTTTATATTCTGTAAGAAAAACAGAAAGTTCTTCAAAACCTAAAAATTTTTTTCTTCCACTTGTCCTTTGTCATCACTTCAAAGTCTACTTCCAATTCATTCCCTGTTATCATTCCCCTTCAGGCTCAATTAAGATGCAGTTTGGGCCTGCTGAATTTTGTTGCTTTGGTATCACATGGGTGAGCTCTACAGACTTGCCTAAATATGAGCTGGACATAAATGACCTGCAGAGAAGTGCTGAGACATCCAGTTTGTAAAAGAGCGTAAAGTATGAACTAGGTACAAAAGGAAAGGTAATGATCCTCAGGTGAACAAATCAAAAACTTGTACTATGTTCCAGAATCTGTATATATGAAGTACATGGAATATGTATACTTTAAATAAATTTTTTTGGCAGGCAGAGTGAACAGTGAAAGAGACAGGTCTTCCTATTTCCATTGGTTCACCCCCCAATGGCCGCCGTGGCCGGTGCACTGCAGCCAGGCACACCGTGCTGATCCGAAGACAGGAGCCAGGTGCTTCTCCTGGTCTCCCATGGGGTGCAGGGACCAAGCGCTTGGGCCATCCTCCACTGCACTCCCTGGCCACAGCAGAGAGCTGGACTGGAAGAGGAGCAACAGGGACTAGAACCCGGGGTGCCAGCGCCGCAGGCGGAGGATTAGCCTAGTGAGCTGCGGCGCCAGCCTAAATAAAATTTTTTAAAAAATAAGTAAGGGCTGGTGCCGTGGCTCAACAGCCTAATCCTCCGCCTTGCGGCGCCGGCACACAGGGTTCTAGTCCCAGTTGGGGCGCCGGATTCTGTCCCGGTTACCCCTCTTCCAGGCCAGCTCTCTGCTGTGGCCTGGGAGTGCAGTGGAGGATGGCCCAAGTGCTTGGGCCCTGCACCCCATGGGAGACCAGGAAAAGCACCTGGCACCTGGCTCCTGCCATCGGATGAGCGCGGTGTGCCTGGCCGCAGCGCGCCGTCAGCGGCGGCCATTGGAGGGTGAACCAATGGCAAAGGAAGACCTTTCTCTCTGTCTCTCTCTCTCACTGTCCACTCTGTCTGTCAAAAAAAAAAAAAAAAAGTAAGAAAGCAGTTTCAGGACCAAACAACAAAGAAACAAACAAAAAAACTTGGATGCCAGACATGGTGAGGCTGTTTTAGATAAGTTGTAATGCCAGGGAGAGAAATAGAATACTTCATATTTAATTGGTTTACAGCATAAATAAAACTAACTTTATTTCTGAAGATTATTCTAAAATAAAGTTGTTAAGGATTTATAATACCTCTTGAAAAATAAAATGCTTAACATTTCTAATAAAGTTTAGTAGTTATCTTAATCTTGTTATGCATAAACGCTAGACCCAAATTTTATGTGACTCTACAGTTAAAATTGTATCTCATCAATGCTTTAAGCATAAAGGTATGGGGTAGGTGTTTGGCTGAATGGTTACAATGCCAGTTAGGGCACCCAAGCCCCATATTGGAATACCTGGTTTCAATTCCCTGTTCTGGCCTCTGATTCCAATTTTCTGCTCATGCAGGCCCTGAGAAGGAGCAGTGATGGCTCAAGCAATAGGGCTCCTGCAACTTCTATGGGAGACTTGGATTGAGCTGCTGGCTCTTGGCTCCAGTCTGGCCAGGCCTGGGTGTGTGAACATTTGGGGAGTGAACCAGTGGGATAGATGTGTTCTCTCTCTCTCTCTCTCTCTCTCTCTCTCTCTCTCTCTCTCTCCCCTCAAAAAGATAAATAAACACATTTAAAGATTAGGGGATATGTAGTAACCAAATAATTCATTTAAAGTTTTAATTTAAAAAATATTGCCGTTCAGCCAAGATTCATAAAGAATGGCATTCCCCAAATACCATGGGGCAAAGGACTACAGAGGCTTTTCAAGATGTCCTGAGTTAATTTTCTTCATTATCTGTTTATCAAACCACTTACATAGAGAGGAGCTTACCTTTTATCTCTCTATATACCAGATTTCATTCCCTGTTTTCTAAAACTGAAATACTATTGAACAATTCACATTAGAAATAAAGACATTAAAATCTAGCTTTCAAATTCTGCATGGTGCTATTGGATCAAAGTACAGACACAGTGTCTTCCTACCATTCCTTAGTGTGCCTGGCTCCTTGTAGACACGAACTATAAATCAGTTGAAAGATTATTTGAATATAATGATAACTGAATAGTAAATACGAGAGTTGGATGATTTCTCCTTCCCAAGCCTAAAATTATTTGAGTTATTAAAATATATTGAGATTTATAGCTATACTTATAAATACAAAGTATAGAAAGCAGATAAATAAGAGTCCCTGTTCATGTGATTTTTTCCCTTTACAAGAAAATCTGTCATAAGCTACATTTGTATTACACATTCTATTAGGTAATACTTATGATGAATAATACAGTAAGATATAAACATCTTTTTTTTGTTTAAATAGGGCTGCTAATCTTCCAGCAAAAATATTTATTTTTTCCATTCCTTTTTTCTAAATATTGTAGAGCCTTTCCATAGAAGATAGATTATTTCTCTTGAGGATTATAAACTTAGATCTCTGCCTTTCTAGATGCAGTTCCATCAAAGTATTTTTCCACAACTTTTATAGCCATGGTGTGCAGGAGTGGAAGGAAGCACACTAACATTTATTCATTGCCTGGTAAGCACCAAATATTGTGTTAGACACTTTTCTATCTGATGTCTCATTGAATTCTCATGAAAGTCCCCCTGCAATATGCCCCTCTTTTACCTATGAAGTCACTGATGCTCAGGAAGACAACTATCTTTCTCAATATCTTACAACAGAGAGTGGAGTTAAAATTCAGACTCTGGTTTGTTTCACTTTGAATCCTATAGTCTTTCTATTGCACCATGCTAAAATGTTTCTGAACACTTACAGGAACTACAGAGCCCTGGAATGTAGTACTCCATCATGTCTGGAAGTACATAGAAAGTAGTGGGGGACGAGGCATGATGCACAGAGAGACACTGGCTACCCTAACAAGTTCATTGATAATGATGTGAATTACTGAAAGATCCAAATATGTGAGATAACCTTTTATAGACTACCTTACTAGAAAATTATCACTGTAAGGAAAATTATCTTTTAGGGGCCGGCACTGTGGCGCAGCAGGTTAACGCCCTGGCCTGAAGCACTGGCATTCCATATGGGCGCCGGTTGGAGACCCAGCTGCTCTACTTCCAATCCAGCTCTCTGCTGTGGTCTGGGAAAGCAGTAGAAGATGGCCCAAGTCCCTGGGCCCCTGCACCTGCGAGGGAGACCCACAAGAAGTTTCTGGCTCCTAGCTTCGGATCTGGGCAGCTCCAGCCATTGCGGCCAATTGGGGAGTGAATCATCAGATGGAAGACCTCTATCTCTCTGCCTCTCCTCTCTCTGTGTAGCTCTTTCAAATGAATCTTTAAAATATTATCTTTTAAACAAACAAAAAAAATACTCTGTAAATGTCTGCATTTCTATATGTATGAGAGGTCAGTACTGAAGCACTGAACACTTCTGATGTTTCCTGGTCAAACTGAGTTTGAGGATAAGTAATTGCTATGACGTTCATGAACTAATTTTAATTGATCTATCTAATGGCTTTGGACACAAGAGTGCCCGAAGAATCGAGGTGGTCTACCCAGTGGTAATCTTCTCCTTGCCCAGAGAGAAAGCACCTTTAGATAGATGTACAGAGGTTCTGCATTTCAGATCAGGATTCTAAAAAGAGGAAATATTTGTATTACATAAACACAAAAGATGAACAGTATTTCAAACTTTTCATTTATTTCCATATTGAGGAAGTGGAGGGAGACAGGAGCTGCCATTGATTATAATTTACAATCTGCTTTACCAGGATGTCCGGGATTTACCAGAGCAATATTTTATACAGGGTCAAGTAGTTGTCAGATGTGGCTCACTCACTATTACCCACTGTTACCCTCTTTTGCACTGTGGGGAGAAATCTGTCAAAAAACCCGATCTTATTTGTAGCTCTTATTAACCTCCTCTTTGACCCTGAGGCTAGAAACCACCTATGGGTTAAGTGGTGGGACTTCTATATAGACATACTTAGAGAAAGCTTGCATTTTTAATACTGTTGGAAAACTCAGACTTGTGTAGACAGGTCCAATAATAGCTTTAAACATTATTAAACAGCAGGGTGTTGTGGATCATGTTCCCTCACTTTTTAAACAGCATTATTTAGGGAAGATTACATACAATGAACTGCACATATTTAAAGTGTCCAAGTTGATATGTCTTTACATTAAAAGTGTATACCCAGAAAGCTACAACCACGGCCGGCGCCGTGGCTCAACAGGCTAATCCTCCGCCTTGCGGCGCCGGCACACCTGGTTCTAGTCCCAGCCATGGCGCCGGATTCTGTCCCGGATGCCCCTCTTCCAGGCCAGCCCTCTGCTGTGGCCCAGGAGTGCAGTGGAGGATGGCCCAAGTGCTTGGGCCCTGCACCCCATGCGAGACCAGGATAAGCACCTAGCACCTGGCTCCTGCCATCGGATGAGCGCGGTGCGCCGGCTGCGGGGCGCCGTCCGCGGGGCGCCGTCCGCGGCAGCCATTGGAGGGTGAACCAACGGCAAAGGAAGACCTTTCTCTCTGTCTCTCTCTCTCACTGTCCACTCTGCCTGTCAAAAAAAAAAAAAAAAAAAAAGAAAGCTACAACCACAACAACAAGAAAACATAATTCCTATGAATGCCCTCTTGCTTCTTTAATCCTTTTCTCACCAACTCAGGCAACCACTGATCTGCTTTTTGTCACTACAGTTTACTTCGAATGCCCTATAATTAGACAAAAATGTCACTATATAGTATATATTCTTTTGTGACCTGATATCTTTTCAGCAGCATAATTATTTAGCGGTTCATCTATGTTGTCACATGTCTCAGTACTTCATTCCTTTTTGTTGGTGCGTCATCTCCTGTACTTTTTGCTTTTCTGCCTATCCTTTTGCTTGTCCCTCTTTTTGGTTTATCTCGCTCTCCTTATCAAAATCACTTTCTCTGACTTGCGCTTTCACATTTTTCTCTTGACATTCACTCAAGGATCATGGCCACCCGCCATGGGTTGTCTAGCACCCTTTTCCTCTTCCTCCTGTGGACGGCACCCTCCTGTCCTTTGGACATCTGCATCTTTCCCCTTCCACCTGGTCTGGTGGGACCCTTTTGCTAAGACAGTGGACACATATGACACATATTGGGCCAATCGGAGCCTTTCCTTGGAATTGTCTGAATGGGCCTCCCTCCCCTCGGACTAGGAGGTATGGGGAGCTGTTGGTGAACTTGGGAAGAACGAGGTTGGCCTATACATTGAAGTTCAGATGAGAGACAGAAATCCTGTTCTGAGGCAGCATTTTTAGATCTAGTTGATGACAAATCCCACTCATCCTTGACTTTCTACACTTTAACTATGTGGGTGACTGCATCTACTACCCTTCTATGATAAGAGTAGCCTGGTTGTGTTTTGGGGGGACTTCTCTTCCCATAAGCCCTGTACGAGCATTTAGGTAACACACACACACACACACACACACGCCCTTTAAGAGTCAAGCGTATGTGCAAGTTCCACCCAATTATTCAGCAGCATTGGCAGCATTGACAGTCAATGATTTAAACTGAGCTAATTAGAGTCAATGTTTATGCTACTGAGGATGTGGTTCCCTTTTATTCTGTAGGAATTGAACTTGGAAGTACAGAGCTACAAATTTTGGAGACATCTTTTGACCTAATGGGTAGATGAGCCAGCACCATCAAAGGCAGAACCTAGAAGAGAGAAACTATGTCCTGATAACATCATATGGACTGTTAATATGTTCCTGAAGCCTGCAGTACCCTGGCCTTTACAGATAAGAAAGCAATAAAGTCCCCTTTTGGTATGAGTTATTTGGGTTGCTATCCCTGTTCCTTACAATAGAAAAGTTGCAATATGATGCATTTAATCCTCATAACATGGCAGGTGTGTTATTATCCCAGTTTACATGAGGAAACTCGTGGTTAAGTAACCTACCAAAAGCTCTGAGTGGCAGAGCTGGACTCTCATCCAATCCAATTGATTGCAAAGCTCAATTACTGTGCAATGCTGCTTCAGGGCTAGAACCTTGACCTGTTTCGATTTGTGGTTTTCTATTCTTTCTTTCTACTACATGAAGTTTAATACTATTAACCTTTGTAGCTTCCTTAATGCTGAAATATAATTATATTTACACGGCTTAGTTCTTCTCTTCCTCCTTTTCCCTTGCTTCTTATCCTTCTTGGTTTCTTTACCCTCTTCCTCTTTTTTTTTTCTTTTTCTTTTTCCATTTTACCCCACATCTAAATAACAAATATTTGTCCTAATTTCTTCATATGGGTCATACCAATTCTAAAATGATCCTACAGGTCAATGTTGTCTTGAGCAAGGCAAAATTAGTTTACTGCAAACTTGTCCTTCAGAACTAACAGCTGAAGCTAGGGAACTACAAAGCAGTCTAATCAACTGACCTTCAAGCAAATCCTTGGACCAAATTTCAAAGATGACAAACCGTAAGGCTGCTGCTAGTCCATCTCTTGTTCTTTAAAAGGATGGATAAAAGCCAACCATCATTGGTGATTTTCCCCCAGGGAAACTGGCTGATTGCCGTGCCTTTCTTCATATTATTCCTACCAAGGGAAAAAAATCTATATGGCCTCAGCTCTCATTTTTCAACAATGTTTAAATAAAAGGGAGGAATTTGTGAAATCTAAAAGTAGCTTCGTGTTGTGTTTCATTTCTCAGGAAGCTCAAATAAGCTTTAATGCATTTGACTTGATTAAGGGCCTACCTTTGCTTGTTTTCAGTGGACATAATATTAGTTAAGAGCAGATTGGGGTTCTCTAGACATATAGAACGGATAAGACACGCATATGAAGTATAAGAAGGAGGATTGATCAGGGAGTTTGGCTCATGAGATTGTGGTGGTTGAGGAGTGCCACAACAGGTTCATCTGCAGGCTGGAGAGCCCGGGATACTGGTAACATGGCTCATTCCAAGTCCATGGGTCTTAGCACCAGAGAAGCTGAGGACGTGAGCCTCGATTTGAAGGCAAAAAGCCTAAGTGCCAGCAAGGGGGTCCCAGGTGTAGTCCCGCGGTGCAAAGGCCAGCAGCTAACACTCAGGACAGAAGCGGAACATGTCCCGGGTCTCTCTCTACCAGAGATCCAAATCTTCTTCCCATTTAGTCTTTCCAGACCCCAGTCCACTAATGATGCTGCTCACATGGAGGCCAGGTCTTCCCACTTAGTCCACTCGGATTCACACGCTACTCTCATTTGGGCACCCCACCCCCACCCCCAACACATCCGGACTAATGCTTTTACAGGTTTCTAGGGACTCCTTAAACTAGTTGAGTTGATACACAACATTTAAAAAGAAAAAAAAACCTAACCTGTTTAATATCTTCTTTTTTTTTTTTAAGATTTATTTATTTCATTTGAGGGGCAGAGTTACACAGAGAGAGGGAGAGACAGAGACTGAGAGATATTCCATCTGCTGCTTCACTCCCCAGATGGGTGCAATGGCTGAAGCTGGGCCAATCAGGAGCCAACAACTTCTTCTGGGTCTTTCAATTGGGTGCAGGGGCCCAAGCACTTGGGCTGTCTTCCACTGCTTTCCCAGGCCATCAGCAGGAAGCAGGATCAGAAGTAGAGCAACCGGGACTCAAACCATATGGGATGCTGGCACCACAGAAGGAGGCATAGGCTACTACACCACAGTGCCAACCACTCATTTTAATTTTTGAAAAATTTCTTTTTAATATATTGAGAGAGAGAGAGAGAGAGGGAGAGAGAGAGGCCTTCTATCCACTGGTTCACTCCCCAGATTCTTGCACAACCAGGGCTGGATCAGGCTGAAGACAGGAGACTGGAAGTCTACCCAAGTCTCCCATATAAGTGCCAGGGACCCAAGAACTCGAGCAGTTGTCTATTGCCTCCCAAGGTATACAAGCTGGATTGGAAGCAGAGGAACAAGGACTTGAACCAGGCACTCTGATGTGGCAGGCACGTGTTTTAAGCAGTAACTTAACCACTGTGCCAAATGTCTGCCCCAAATTTCATTTTAAAACAGAAACATTTCAAACTTATGTCCTCCTTGACTGCCAAGACTGAGGTTGGTTCCTGAATTCATTTCCTGTATAAGGACACATGACAACATGGTCCTGAAAGTTGTTTTTTTTTTTTTAGATTTATTTATTTATTTGAAGTCAGAGTTATACAAAGAGAAGAGAGGCAGAGAGAGAGAGAGAGAGAGAGAGCGAGCCTTCCACTCGCTGGTTCACTCCCCAATTGACGGCAACAGCCAGAGCTGGGCTGATCCGAAGCCAGGAGCCAGAAGCTTCCTTTGGGTCCTCAACACAGGTGCAGCGGCCCAAGGACTGGAACCAACGCCCATATAGGATTCCAGCACTCCAAGCAGTGGCTTTATCCACTACGCTGGCCCCCTGAAAGCTTTATCTAATACTCCCTGGACCCAATCTCTCCTGTGTTATCAATCCTCTGGAGTTAAGTTCAGTACTGCAAATTTGAAATTTTACATTTAAACAGAGAAGAAATTTTCCTCACACAATTTGTAACTTGTAAGTCTACAGAGATATTCTGAGAAAGATTTTAAATCAATCTAGTTCCGTAAAGTATCTGCAATTAGTCTTTAAGTGAGTCTACAACCAAATCATGATGCAGTGGTATATATTGGTCTTACAGGTGTTGGGATGGTACAAAATATTTATAAAAGAAGTTAGAGTAAGGTTAGGTGTTTTGTTTTTAAGCAGTTCTTTAAAAGCTTCTAGTACTCTAGTAGCATTTTTACCAAATGTTAAATTATTTTTCTCAAATGACATTAGGGGGAAGATAGTTGATTCCTGCCCTTAGCTTGATTTATTCACTCTTGTAGCAAAATAATCAACTTCTTATGTGGATCCGCCTTGCAAAATAGGGAAAGAACCCAGACGAAAAGCATTTTCCCAATTTGGTCAGTTAACTCATTTCTTTAAGATTTTTAAACAAAAATCGGAAATGGTGCAGAAGTCCAGACATGTGGCAAGTTATTTTACAAATAGATGTAGCTATGGATTGATGTTGTATAGAACAGTGGTTCTCAAACTTTATTGTGCTGCAGAATCCTTGAGGCCTTGGGATAACAGTTTGCTTGGCGCCATCCCAGAGTTTCTGATTCAGTTGGTCTGGAGCAGAGCCTGAGAATTTGCATGTCAAAGAAAATCCCAGGTGGCAGTGCTGTGTCTGGTTCAGGGATCACAGTTTGAGAACCACTGATGTAAAGCAACTGAAAACCAACTCAAGTGTTTCTTCTCCATATCTTATCTGCATATGCTTCACATTTGTTTCCCAGGCACTGTCACACTCAAGACTGTGAATCACAGCATAGATTTCCTGGCTCTATACCCTTTTGCTGTCTGTCCAAAGTTCAATATTCTCCCATCAATATTTTTATGTATGCCCTGTGATACAGCTGTTCTATGTCAAAACATTTTGAGATACACTGGTTTCACTGGAAAGCAAATTATTTTTAATCTCAGAACTTGTCAGAGCTTTTAATATGTAAATGTGCATTGTAACTTTCCAAAAAGAAAAAGACCTCAAGGCATTTCCTAGGTGGATTTGGTTTTTGAGTTCTTCCCGCAACTCTCTTCTGCACTAAGCACCAAGGAATGTGTGTTAATCACAGTTTGAGAAACACTCAAATAATTTAACTTTGTTTTACAAAGTACACTTATTTGCAGCCTAGGAAATAGGCCAACCAACATGCACAAAACATTATGTGTGAACTGTAAATCAATGTAGAAAAGTAGATAAATGCACTCAATGAACTCATCTGTAGTGTTGAGTCATGTGACCTTTTCTTGATCAAATAACACGGAGTGATACAAAGAAAGAACCCTTGGCTTGTAGCCTCTACTGATAATCAGTGCTTTCTTGGCTTTACCACTTAGTATACCCCTGCTAACCTCCCTCCCCCATTGCTGCTTTGTTTTCTTCATAACCCTCTCCTGATTATAAATTATCTCATGAATACAGTTCCACAGGGCGATATTGTCTTGTTCTCTTCAAAGCCTAGCACATCATGTAGAGTTGGTAAATGATTTTTAACTGAAAGAATAGATCAATAAATTAAGTCCTAATAATGAAATATTTGTGACCATAAAAATGTAGGAAGAAGAGAGGGTGTTCTCTCTCTCTCTTTTTTAAAAAGATTTATTTATTTATTTGAAAGAGTCACACAGAGAGAGAAGAGGGGAGACAGAGAGAGAGAGAGAGAGAGAGGAGAGAGAGTTCCATCCATTGGTTCACTCCCCAGTTGGCCACAACAGCCAGAGCTGAGCTGATCCGAAGAAGCTAGGAGCCAGGAGCTTCTTCTGGGTCTCCCACGCGGGTGCAGGGGCCCAAGGATTTGGACCATCTTCTACTGCTTTCCTAGGCCATAGCAGAGAGCTGGATTGGAGGTTGAGCAGCCGGGTCTCGAAACAGTGCCCATATGGGATGCTGGCACTGCAGGCGGCGGCTTTACCTGCTACACCACAGCACCAGCCAGAGACAGTGTTCTTTAACAGCTTTAGAAGAGGCAGTTGGAATAATCTATATTTCTAACAGCAATTCCAATCCCATGATAAGAAGGGGGGATTATTGGTGCTGAAACTCAGGATGTAATTTTGTAAACTTCTTTCTTGGTGATTTTTAATATTTACTAAGGGATCAAAACATCATTCAATTATTTTTAAAAATAAGGCAAGTATGTGAAGAGGCTTGGCAACATAAGTAGGCCTGTATAAACATCAGGTCTTTAAAAAGCACAGTTGCTCTGAAGGAAAGCTTGTTATATGGTTTTGCATTGCCGCATGGTAAACAAGTGTTAAATATGTGTAGAGCGTAATTGCCGCTAATTTACGGGTCCTGCTCATTTTGGCGGCCCAGGAGCAATCTAACTGACATGTTGAGTGTTACAGCAGATACATTTAACTTGCCCAACAAGAGAAAGAAGTCAGCAGGCAGTATTTTAAGGAGATTCATCCAGGAATCTAAGTCAACTGTCAGAAGTCCTTAGGACATAATGTGATTTGAAATTGCATTCAAAATATATTGTCTACCTCCCAGTGTTAAAATGGGAACAATATTTACATCTCACTTCACAGGCTTTTATGTGGTTAAGTTTTTTTTTTTTCCTTGTTTAGGTTTTCTGCATCCGGTCTTTTTTTCTTTTTTTCAATCCTCTCCTCACCTCCCTCTAGGGGTTTCAGTTTGTTTTCACTTTATGCTTTTATCCTTATTAGTGGGAAAAAATGGGTCAGTATTACTTTAGTTTGTCTTCACTTTCACTCTGCTGTTCATTCCTGAACTAGCTTTTCGCCTCTGGGAAAGAAGAAAGTAGAAACATTTGCAGAAACTGGGCCAACCTGTGGAAGCTCGCCTCCCCCAGGAAAACAAACCTAACCAGGTGCACCGGTGGTCCTAGTAGCTCTCAGCACACCTGTAGCTCCCTCTCACCACGCTCCGGTTTTTAATTATAATTGTTGATCATCCTTCACTGGGGTTAGCCTCCTGGTCTCCTGAGGACCCAATATTTTTGGTAATATTATACATAAAATTGTAGCTTAACTTGTAAACTGCGTGTGTGGGTGACTGCTGCACCAGTACCCAACTCACCACACACAGCAAAGGGAGAGTTTGCAGCAATCCACACGGGTCCTTTGACATCAGCCCTTTAGAAGGACCAAAACCAGGTGCATTGATACTTTGCACAATAATTATTCGGATCTTTGCAAGCAAGAGTTGCGTGAGCTGGGGGTGGTGGTGGGAAATGAAGGGGCTGAATTATTCAGATAATTTCTTCCCCGGTCTTGGTCTTCCTTGACAGCCGCTGCTTGCTTTTTTCACTCCCGAAGGGTGGTCCCCAGCCCAGACCCCCGCCTGGGGGCAGGGGGTTTCCTGGGGATACCCCGCCCCGCCCTTCAGGCCCCACCCCCTGGCCGCCGGCTCCGCCCCCATGGCCGCCGCCGCCGCCGGCAGGGGTCGCGCTGCCCCCGAGCGAGCGGCTCAGGCGGGGGTGGGGGAAGCTCCCGCGGCCGGTCGCCTTTCTCTGCCGCTGCTGGTTGGATCGTTTCAATAAAAGTCTTTTTTCTCTCTGGCTCGCTCTCCTCCGGGGAACAGGCGGAGGCGTCAATCCGCAGCCGCCGAGTGAGAAAGCGACGCACACGCAGCGACCGAAAGCGGCCGCCCGCCGTCTCCTCAGCGCCCCGCGGTCCGGCCCCAGAGCCAAGAAGAAGGAGCCCGCGCCCGGCCGAGCCGCCTCAGCCGGGCGTCGGCGCCTGCCTGTCCGCCTCGCTCCCGCCCCAGTTTCTCCGAGGGGATTAGGGGGCCGCCCGCGCGGCTCGGCGGCCCGGGAGCCATGTTGACCGGGGGGCTTGGCCACGCGTGAGACCCCCGCGGCCCCTCGCCGAGGCTCCGGACCCTGGGCTACAGCCGGAAGGCGGCTGCGGCGACGGAGGCCTGCGTCTCGCAGACGCCTCGGAGCTGCCGGCCGCCGGGACCCAGACCTGCATCCGGTCGCCGCGGGCGTCGGCGGAGCCGCTTTCCCTCGGCGCCTCGCCCGAGGCGGTCCCCGCACTTGCTGGTGAGTTGGCGGCCGCGCCTTCCCCGGCTGCCGGGCCGACCCCGGGCCGAGGGGGCCGGGAAGGTGCGCGGTGGGACGGGAGGGCCGGGCGCGGCGCTGCTGGGGGCGCAGGCCCGGCCGGGAAGTTGGGAGCCGACCCGCCGGGCGCGGGGGCGGGGGGCTCGCGTGTGCCTGTCACCTGTCGGGTCCCGCGCGGACCCCGGGGTCGCCCAGGCATTTCCGGGGGTGGGGTGGGGTGTGGGGGTCTGCCGGGCGCACTCCCGGGAGGCGCCTCCAGCCGCCGCCTCCGGGGCTCACGGTCGCCCTTTGGTCTCCGGGGGAGGCCGGTCTCCCCGCGGGGCGGAGGAGGGAAAGAGCCAGAAAGTCCCCGGAGACACAAAGCTCCCCCTCGGCGAGGAGGCGCGGGCGGCGCTGCCCGGGTCGAGCGCTCGGGAGGCGGGGAGGAAGGGGCGCGGGGCCGCGGGAGGTGGGCGAGGAGGCGGTGGCCCGCCGCGTCCAGCTCCTTGGAGACGCGGGGACTGTGCGCGGTGGGGAGCGAGGAGGAGGAGCCCCCGCGTGGGGAGCCGGCCGAGACAAAGCTCGGGGAGGGCAGCCGCCTGCTGGCGGGTCGCACCTCCAGCGTTGGTCCAGAGCGGAGGTGGAGGGAATGTGCGAACCCCGAGACCCGGTGGCGTGGGGGGGTGCCGGTGCCCTTTCCGTCGCCGCCGCTGTTCTCAGCGTTTTTGTGCCCGATGCCTCTGCGCCCCAACTCCGCTGGATAGCTCCAGATTCCCTCCCTCTCGTCACCCCCACACTGCCTCTCCGGTGGCTTCCCCCGCGTTCCTCACCCACTCCTTTTTGAGTGGGTGAAGCAGTCTTTTGCCTAGAGCTGGAGGAGCGTTTGCTAATGACAGGATGCCTGAGCTTGTTCTGACCCTGAACTGCCTTGAACCCCCCCCCCCCACCTTTTCCTTTCTGGGCTCTGTAATGTCACATGGCCATTAACAATTAGCTTTTCTTCTGGGAAAAAAAAAAAAAGGCAAAAGCATGTAGCTTCTGTCCGTGGCGCTTCTCCTTTATGTTCTAGCGTCCGCGGAGACACGTCGCTGGTCGTGTTGTATTAGCTCCAAGCCACATTAATTTTCTAATACAGAAGTGGCAGATTTTGTTTTTGAGCCTTGGTCGTTCCTAGGATCAGCAAAGTGTATTCCTGGCAGCTAGGCCTTCTGTCACTTGTCAGGAAATGTTTGACTTAAAGACAGGCAATTCTTTCAAACTTTGCTTTTTTTTTGGGGGGGGGGGTTCTTTGTTATAGGATTTCTTTTCAAAGACGTTTGCGTAGGAAGTAACAAATCGGAGTTGCTGTGTTTTAGATTTACTTTGTTGAACATCGGACAGAAGGAAATGAATGGGATTTTAAGACTTTTGATACGTTGAGTTGACCAGAACCTCACTGAGGCTAGAAATAAGACTAAACTAGATTTTAAGGCAAAAATTTTGCTGGTGGTCATAGCTGGTTTTGTTCTTTTATCCGTGTAAGGAAGTGTCTTATTAAGCGTTGGGTGTTGCTTTGTTAATGAAGTCATTTCAGTCTTTGTAATTGTAACATCTGCATATTTCCGTAAACAATGAGAGGGACCAAAAGAAAACTGACTGTATTTACAGACTGTTCCTTATTTTATGTTGTATGAGAGGATATTGGAATGTAAAGGGTCTTGTTATCTAGGAACCCTCTCCTAGGCCAGAAGCACCAACACTGAATGCTGCTGGCCTTCCAAAACAAATTGCCGAGTCTTAGCATTTAAACTGCCTTAAAATTATTATACAAATATGATTAATTTGATAATTCTTACAGTGCAAATAAAAACATTACTTAAATGTGGAAAGAAAAATAAAACCTATGTCTTGCTGGTTGCTTCCATACTAGAAATTGCTCATGAAAGAGATTTCAGGTCACGGGCCAGTCTCTAAATCACAGGACTCCGTACCTTCTTTCACCACTTCACTGTTTTAAAAACCTTTGTGGAATTGACAGGTCATATAATTCATATTTGATATATACAACATTTATCAAAAGGCCATATTGAAAATCATTGTTTTTTCTGTCTAATTAACATCTAATTAGATAATCAGAATCAAAGTATCATTGGAAGGGATTTACTAAAAAGTTAAAGGTTTCTGAATGATGGGGGGTTTATTGGTAATGAAAAATTTTTTTCTATATTTACAGGTTTTCACATTATTTTTACAACCCTAAAAAAAGCAGAATTAAAGTCTTGTTACTTTCTTTTTTTTTTTTTTTTGTCAGGCAGAGTTAGAGAGAGACAGAGAGAAAGGTCTTCCTTTTTCCGTTGGTTCACCCCCAAAGTAGCCACCACGTGCTGGCCGGCGTGTTGCGCTGATCCCAAGCTGGGAGCCAGGTACTTCCTCCTGGTCTCTGATGCGGGTGCAGGGCCCAACGACCTGGGCCATCCTTCACTGCCTTCCCGGGCCACAGCAGAGAGCTGAACTGGAAGAGGAGCAACCGAGACAGAATCTGGCACCCCTTGTTACTTTCATGATTTGGCTATTACTAAAAGAAGATTCTATAAAATATGTAATTTATTGTTGACTTTGGATTCAGGCCCAACAAAGTAACTTTCAGTGTTACTGATATTATGCAGCCTTTCCTATGTACTCTGGTTACCAGAAAAACAAAGAAGAAGAAACTAGTAAGGAAAATTTAATTGGAAGAACAGATTCAGTGTATATGATAGTTTGGTACAACTAATCTCCTCCTAATAAGTCTTTGGTTTTACAACATATAGAAAACTTTAGTTTTATTTTCTCTGTAGTATTGGATAGTTGTGTGGACTGAGAGCAGTTTTGAATGTATGTGTATATATATATATTTACACATATATGTATTTAGTTTTCAGATACTTGTTCAGTACTACAATTATGGCAGAAATAGATGACATGCAAAATCATTTTCTTTGCTCTGTCAAGGTTGTTTTATCTCTAATTCAGCAGTATGTCTTCCTTTCCCCCTGCATCGATGAAATAGTAACTGGAAAACAGTGCGAATATTTTGTGAAGAATGGAAGCTGTGACAACTAAAGTTACAGTTACTTAGCAGTGGAGATCATAATTACCTGTGAAAAAAAACTTTCTGCCCTGTTCTCTTTGTTATTGTCCATTTGTGCTGATATTTATAGGACATCACAGTTTGCATCTTTATTGCTGTTTCTCATTCTTTGTAAAACTATAGCATCGGGCTTCTAGCATTCTTCTGCATAGCTTTTATACTTCCAGGGTGGATAATTACTTAATGAATTTATTGCTGTATTGTAAACAAAGGAAAAAAAAAACATTATATGTTACATCCAGTTTAAAATGTGTAGTTTTTGCCTACATTTTTAAAAAGAAAATCATCATTTAAGCTGTATTTTATACAATGAATATGGCATTCTGCATTTTAAATGCAGAAGATAAAAACATAGGTTTATGACATTTTTTAAAAAAGATTTATTTATTTGAAAGTCAGAGTTACACAGAGAGAGGAGAGGCAGAGAGAGAGAGAGAGAGAGAGAGAGAGAGAGAGAGAAGTCTTCCATCTGCTGGTTCACTTCCCAGATGGCCACAACAGCCAGAGCTACCGATCTGAAGCCAGGAGCCTGGAGCTTTTTCCTGGCCTTCCATGTGGGTGCAGGGGCCCAAGGACTTGGGCCATCCTCTACTGCTTTCCCAGGCCCTAGCAGAAAGCTAGATAGGAAGTGGAGTAGCCAGGACTCGAACTGGCGTCCATATGGATGCTGGCACTGCAGGCTGCAGCTTTACTTACTATGCTACAGCGCCAGTTTATGACATTTTAAAATTAAAATGTGCTTTATGTAGCATTTGTGAAGTAAAAAACTGCCTGTAGTTGAAAACCTAGTATTACTGCACTAGCATTCAACTTACAGTGTTGGCAGTTTCTTTGAACCTGTGGAGAGAAGAGCACTTAAACTAGCTTTTAAGAATTCCTGTTGTCATTATTGGATTCTTTGTCATTATGTTCCTCCCAAGATGAGTATAGTTAGTTGCTGGTTACTTTTGATATCTGCAAAATATTGACCTGGTAGAAAGAATTGTCAAAAGGCCCGAAAAATCTATCGAGTGTGGCTTACTGTACCTACCCTATTTTTTATCTCCCTTTTGGCCAACTTGGAAGATCAACAGACATCTACCAGTAGATCTTTTTAATGTAACAGAGTAACATGGTTCTGAATGCTGTATGAGTATTTGGGGAGGTAGATTCACAGACCCCATTGGCATATTGGAATGAGGTGAAAATTATATTACTTTCCAAAGTCTCCTTTTTGAAGTATTTTTTGATGTAAACTATCTTAATCTCCTCAGGCTGCCATAGCAGAACCATCCAGTGGGTGGTTTAAAAAGCATATATATTTTCTCACACTTTTTAAAACCAGAAGTCTGAGTTCAGGGTGCCAACTTGATCAGGTTCCGGTGAGGGCCTTCTTCCTGGCTTGCGTATGGCTGCCTTTTCATTCTGATAAATCTATTATTTAAAATATATAAGTATTTTAAATATCTTTTGTGGTCTCCTGGCGTTTACCCCATGCCTACAGGTAGAGAAGGGGAGAGGGAAAGAAGGAGAGAGGTCTTTTTCTCTATTCCTTTCTTTATAAGACCATGAATCCCATCATGAGGGCCCACCCTCAGGGCCTGATAATCTATACCAGGTTATCTCCCAAAAGCCCACTGACCATAACTACCAGGAGTTTCAACATGCATTTTGGTGGCACATAGAAGTCAGTTTATAGCATAAACTGTATGAGATAAACTGTATGAAATACAATTACCATTAAGTAATTTCCTCCTTTGCTAGGCACTATGTTAAATCTTATTTTGTTAAATCCTCACAATACGTCCATGATCTAGGAATTGTACCTATTTCCAAATGAGGAAACAAAGGTTTTAAGTTTGTCTCTAGGGTCCTGTCACTATAGTGACCCTGATAATCCAGTTTAGATATTCCAAGTGCTGCTATACTTCCTCCTTGGGGATGAGATGTGAAAAGTCAATGTTAGTCTCAACGCTGCATAAGCAGTGATAAAGGTCATTGAAATTATATTTAGAAAAGGTTATCAAAATTATTCTTAAACTCAGTTGATTTAGTTTCACTACATAAAAATTGAACCACAGGGCTGGCATTGTGGTGTAATAGGTTAAGCTGCCAACTCCCTGCTAATGGTACCTGGGAAGCAGCAAAGGGTGACCTGGGTGCTTGGGCCCCTGTACCCACGTGGGAGACCTGGAAAAGCTCCTGGGTCCTGGCTTTGGCATAGCCCACCCCTTTGCAGCCATTTGGAGAGTGAAGCAGCTGATGGAAGATCTCTTTCTCTCTTTCTCTTTCTCTCTCTGTAACTCTGCCTTTCAAATAAAATAGATCTTAAAAAAAAACCACTGAACTACACAAAATTCATAAAGTAGGGCATGTTTGTCCCTCAAAGTGAAGTAAAATCAAGGTGCAGAAAAGATATTTAAAATGTTTGAAATGTTTGTAGATTTATTTTAAATAATGGGTATATCAGAATTCTTTGTGCATAAAGTGAAGCAAATGTGGGATTATGATATAAGTACATGTAGTTTTACTTATTTTGATTTTACTTGTATTGAAATTAGTTTTCATTATTTGAGCATATTCCATCAAAGGGAAGACAACTCAGACACATGACCTTAAGGTAGATAAATTGTGTGTGTTTGTAGTATGTGTATGTGCATACCCATGTACATGCCTCTTGGCTTCTGGTATTGATATTATTTAAGTAAGGTATAAACTTTGAATTTATGTTTTTATTAGAATGTGGCTACATGCCATTGAAAAGTGAAAATACCAGACTAGGTTATGCATTTTTGTAATTGCTTTTTTTTTTTTTTTAAGATTTACTTATTTGAAAGTCAGAGTTACACAGAGAGAGGAGAGGCAGAGCGAGAGAAGTCTTCCATCTGATGGTTCACTTCCCAACTGGCCGCAACAGCTGGAACTAAATTGATCCAAAGCCAGGAGCTTCTTCCGGGTATCCCACATGGGTGCAAGGGCCCAAGGACTTGGGCCATCCTCCACGGCCTTCCCAGGTCATAGCAGAGAGCTGGATGGGAAGTGGAGCAGCTGGGTCTGGAACAGATGCCCACATGGGATGCCGTTGCTCCAGGCCAGGGCGTTAACCTGCTGTGCCACAGCACCAGGCCCCTGTAATTGTTTTTTATATTGAAAACCAATCCTTATGATATGCAAGCTGAAAATTAGTGTTAACATGTTTGTTTTAGATTTATTTATTTATTTGAAAGGCAGAGGCGCAGAGAGAGGTCTTCCATCCACTGGTTCACTTCCCAGATGGCTGCAAGTGGGGGGGAGCTGGAACAATCTGAAGCGAGGAACTTCTTCCGTGTCTCCCATGTGGGTGCAGTGGCCCAACCACCTGGACCCAAAGCTTCCTCTGCTGCTTTCCCAGACACATGTTAGCAGGGAGCTGGATTGGGAGTGGAGCAGCCAGAAACCAGCACCCATATGGAATGCTGACACTGCAGGCCGCTTGTTCACTTTTAAAGAACAGAAAACGTTACTGACGTTGACTTGAAGGTAGTTCATTAAAGTGAAAAGCACAGGAAATTTTTAAAGTTTTGCTTACTTTTTAATAGTACATTCTTGTTTCCCTTTGTTCACTTGTTAGTGTAAACATTTTCAAGAATTGCCTCAATTTTGTGTGTATGTTTGTAAACAATGGGAAAAAATCCTAAGATAATTTTTCCTTGAGGTTGGTTAATTTGACCTTATCAAGTCATATTATATTATAATTGTTGGTTAATATTTGTTGTTAGTATGTATTAATGTTCAATAATAAAAATGTGGTAGATATTGATATTAATATTTGAGAAATTATGAACTGACAACATTGAAGCTCTTATCTCTGAATTTTGAAATTTTCCTTTAAATTGATTCATATGTATTTTTAGTATGATTTTAAAGTAAACCTTTTTGAAATATAATTTCAGATTTTAATATTTTATTGTACTGACTTGTACTATTATTTCTAATTGGAAAATTAACTTTTCAGTGATTTTAAGTAAATTAGGATTCCTTAACCAGTTGTTAGCCCCTCGAGCCTGTCCTTTTAGTGTTTTTTTTTTTTTTTTTTTTGACAGGTAGAGAGTTATAGACAGAGAGAGAGACAGAAAGGTCTTCCTTCCGTTGGTTCACGCCCTAAATGGCTGCTACAGCTGGAACTGCGCCGATCTGAAGCCAGGAGCCGGGTGCTTCCTCCCGGTCTCCCATATGGGTGCAGGAACCCAAACACTTGGGCCATCTTCCACTGCCTTCCTGGGCCACAGCAGAAAGCTGGACTGGAAGAGGTGCAGCCGGGACTAGAACTGGCGCCTATATGGAATGCCGGTGCCACAGGTGGAGGATTAACCAAGTGGGCCATGGCGCCGGCCCCATGTCCTTTTAGTTTTAAGAAGTGGTCCTTTATTTATGGCTGAATTTAACTTAATTTGATTTTCCAATTAATTCAAGTGTGCAGTCAGTAATTTTAAAGCATTGGTTTTCTCTACATTGTGCTAGTTATTATATATGCTGTAAAATAGAATTTCATGAAGAATGTTGTAATGTGAAATAACAGCAATAATGGTTGAATATTCCTTCCAAAGCCCTCTCCTGTTTTATGACTTCCCTGAGCAGTCTCATCATGTTTAGGCTTAGTTCTCGTCACCTATATACTGATGATACCTCCAGTTATTTCTAATCCAGATCTCTTTTTCTGAGTTCTATTTTAGCTACCTCCTAGATACTGCTTCTTTGTTCCCTTACCTACCCTCAACTCTCTCTCTTAAAAAGATTTTTTTTTTTTAATTTGAGAGACTCAGAGAAAGACATCTTCCATCTTCTGGTTCACTGTCTAAATGCCTGCAATAGCCAGGACTGGGCCATGCTGAAACCAGGAACCAGGAACTCTGAATCAGTCTCCCACCTGTGTGGCAGGGAATCAAGTACATACACCATCACCTGCTGCCTCCCAGGCTTTGTAAGAGGCTAGAATGAGGAGTGGAGCCTGGACTTGAACCTAGGTTTTCTGATATGCAATGCTGGCTTCCCAACTTGAGGCTTAACCACTAGGCCAAAGGCATTCCCCATTTTTTCGTTTTCTACCCTTCTTCCTTCCTCCTCTCCTACCATCCATCCATCCATCCATCCATGTCTGAAGGGCTGCCTACTATGCTAGGCATTTAATAGGTGCAAAGATAGATGAGGAAACAGATATGTTGATATTATAGTGCTACAACACTTACTTGGAAAAAGAAGTCTCATTTTTGAGGCCAAATATCACTTCTGGAGTTGTCTTTTTTCACTCTGGCAGAATATATTGATTTTGGTATATAGCATTTATATATATTACTGTTGTACTTACTACTTCTTTATGCTATGTGGGGACCTTTTTTGTTTTATTTTTATTTCTTTATTTTGTATTATTTAATTGAATGAAATGGGATTAAGAGAAAAAAGCATCTAATTAGTAAATTAGGATCAGAGTGGTCATGGTTTAGAAACAGTCTAAATTTTGATATATTACAAAATAAAAAGCCATCAAAGATACTGATTGTTGGAGCTATATGATATTAGTTCAATTATATATAAGCTTTACTAGTTAGTGAAAATAGAAAAGGAGTATAGTGGGCTGGCACTGTAAATTAGGCCACCACATGAAATGCTGCTATCCCAAATGGGTGCTGGTTTGTATCCTGGCTGCTCTACTTCCAATCCAGTTCCCTTCTAGTGTGTCAGGGAAAACAGCGGAAGATGGCCTGGGTCCTTAGGCATCTGTACTCACATCGGAGACCTGAAAGAAGCTCTTAGCTTCTGCCTGGCTGGCCCTGGCTGTTGGGACCATTTGTGGGAGTGAACTGGCAGATGAAAGGTCTCTCCCTCTCTCTCAAAAAAAAAAAAAAAGTGGGGGAGGATATAATTGTCAAAGATGGTCTCCTAGCAAATTAGAAATATAAAATTATAGTTATATGTGAAGATAATGCTTATTCTAAGGTCTAAAAACATTGGTTAATGTGAAGAGTAAATTTGGTTTAACTGGAAGAATTTCATTTATGCTGAAAAATGCAATTCTTTGTATAGTTCTAGATTTGAATTTGCTTTCTAAAATCAAATGCAGAATTGTATTCAAAGGACCAAACAATACATTTATTATTTAACATCGTTCCTGCTGTCCTAGTACTTTGTATATATAGCTTACTAGGAATTTTTTTTTAAGGATTTATTTATTTATTTGGGAAGTTGAAAGGCAGAGTAACAGAAGAGAAGACAGAGATAGATCGTTCGTCTGCTGGTTCACTGTACAAATGCTTACAACAACCAGGGCTGGACCAGGGCAAAGCTAGGAGCCGGGAACTCCATCCAGCTCTCCCTTGTGGGTAGCCAGAACCCAACTACTTAGGCCATCTTCAGCTTTCTTCCCAGTGCCGTAGCAGGAAGCAGGATCAAAAGTGGAGTCAGGGCAGAGACTGAGACTGATGTGATGATTGTGGCATCCCAAGCAATAGTTTGACTCACTGTACCTCATTGCCAGACCTAGGAACTTTGTTTTTCTTTTTCTTTCTTTCTTTTTTTTAAATTTATTTTGACAGGCAGAGTTAGATAGTGAGAGAGAGACAGAGAAAGATCTTCATTCTGTTGGTTCACTCCCCAAATGGTTGCTATGGCCAGTGCGCTGTGCTGATCTGAAGCCAGGAGCCAGGTGCTTCCTCCTGGTCTCCCATGCGGGTGCAGGGACCAAGCACTTGGGCCATCCTCCACTGCACTCCTGGGCCACAGCAGACAGCTGGACTGGAAGAGGAGCAGCTGGGACTAGAACCTGTTGCTTATATGGGATGCTGGCACCGCAGGCGGAGGATTAACCAAGTCAGCCATGGCGCCAGCCCCGGAACTTTGTTTTTCAACAGAATTACTGCAATTAAATGAAAACTTTTTATAATTTACTTTTAAAAATTCTCCCTTTGCTGTAGTAGTAGAATATTGTGTTATCACGAATAGATTTATTTTAGATATCTGATGGTGACTTGCTACCATCTTATTTGAAATGTGACATTTAAAAATGAATTTTCAAAAAAATGAATTTTCAATATTTGTGAGATTCGATACTTTTTCATATTACTAAACTAGCATGTGGTCTTAAGACATTAAATTTTTTGTATTAGTAACATTTTTGAGATAATGGTTTATTTATCTACATTTATCATTTCATAAACAATGGCGCCAACATTGTATTTTGTCAAATTTTTTGCCTGTAATTTTGTGAACATGTATTTTTATCCATTCCTCCCAATCCCAGATATTGTTACTATTTAAATTTTCATATTTCTTTAACTTCTTTTCTTTCCAAGAAGGTAAAAGTGAAACATTTATTTTAGGTGTAATTTTTTGGAAGAAATCTGCAACTCAAGTTTCTATTATATAAAGTTTAGAAATGATTACATATTTTCAATAAAGATTACTTTAGTTATAACATGATGTGATCATGGGTTACTTAAATTCTTGAGTCAGTTTCTTTTATGCAATTGGGAAATAACGGAAGGTACTCGATAGGATTATAGGAATTAAATGAAATACTACATATAAAGTACTTTGCAAAATATAAGGCAGATAGTGAGCAGTCACTGTTAGCAGTTACTTTTTTTTTTCTTTATTTATTTGAAAGGCAGTGACAAAGAGGGATAGAGACAGACAGACATAAATCTTTCACCTACTGGTTCACTCCTCAAATGCTAACAACAGCCAGGGCTGGGGCAGGCTACAACCAAGAGCCCAGAACTCCATCTGTGTCTCCCAAATGGGTGACAGGAACCCAAATACTTGGGCTGTCTTACCATCTGCTGCCTCTCAGACACTTTAGTAGGAAGCTGGATCAGAAATAGAGATAGGATTGTATCCCAAGTACTCAGGTATGCGATACAGGTGTCCCAGGCAAAGGTTTAACTTGCTGTGCCACAACTTCTGCCCACCAATTGTGTGTGTGTGTGTGTGTGTGTGTTTAAAGATTATTTATTTATTTGAAGGGCAGAGCAAGAGAGAAATCTTTGATCTGCCAGTTCATTCCCCAGGTGGCCACAGTAGCAAGGTCCGGACCAGGTTGAAGCCAGGAGCCACGTGAATGATCTGCCACATGAATGGCGGGGGCCTGAATACTTGGGCCATCTTCTGCTGCCTTCCCAGACATATTAGCAGGGAACTAGATTAGAAATGGAAAAGCCGGGATTCCAGCCCTCGCTCCAATATGGGATGCCAGCTTTGAAGGTGGCGGTTTAACCCACTGTGCTACAAAGTTGGCTCCCCAGTATGTTGTTCATAGTGCTTATATAGTGAGAAGAAGTTTTGGTTATGGTAATAAAGTTATTTAAGTGATTATTCCTTCAAATTAGTGAATGTCTAAATTGTTCACAAGGACAATTTAATCAAAATTGTCTTTTTAAAAAACTATTCATACCTCCTGATCCTCCCAATTTGAGAATCATTATGTAGTGAGTTAGTGTTACTAATGAGAACCTTCATGTGTATTGGGTTGTGTGGGGTGAATTTTAGACTCACCAGTCATAAATAATAAAGAATATTCATTGTTTCTTCTCTGATAACTATTAAGAATAAAGCAGTCATAAGCTTCATATAAGCACATAAATAAGATTTTTCTTAGGGCCAACCAAATTTTTCTTTTAGGCATTTACTGCATTCCTCTTTATGATATTTCCACAGTCTAGACAGTGTTTGCTTTCTTTGTTATTGGCTCATTAGACTCTCAACTTTTTCTGAAATCAGAATAGAGTAATTGATCATAAAACTTACCCAATAAAAGAAACTGACTTTGCATTTTATTCTGTGCCATAAAATCTGCTTGATGCTTACTATTTACTATGTTATTGTTTATCTAAGTCAGTGGCCTTAACGTGAACTTCACAGAGGACTCATTGATTTAAAAAAAAAAAAAAAAGACTAAAGATCAGAAAACCTGAATCAGAATCTCTTAGCCTGATTATTTAATATTTCAAACAATTGTTGATGGGTTCTGGAAATTTAGAAACACTGTTCTGAGGACTAGTACAACATTACAGGAAGGTTCTCCTGAATTTAAATTTAATTTACATGGAAGGTAAATTATTAAAATTTTCCATCATTCCATCTCCCTTTTTATTCTTTTGAACCTTTAGTTTGAGCAGGTTTGGGAAATTTTCTTAGGTTTATGTGTAAATATGATGTTCCAATTCAAAAAACTGTTTTATCTCTTGATTGGATGTTTTGTGTTACTTTTTTTTGAAGATTTATTTATTTTGAAAGGGTTAGAGAAATCTTCCATCAACTGGTTCACTCCAGATGACCACAGTAGCCAGTGCTGGACCAGGCTAAAGCCAGGAGCCCACGGTGCCAGCATTTCATATGGGCACCAGGTTCTAGTCCTGGTTGTTCCTCTTCCAGTCCAGCTCTCTGCTGCGGCCTGGGAATGCAGTGGAGGATGGCCCAAGTGCTTGGGCTTCTGCACCCACATGGTAGACCAGGAGAAAGCACCTGGCTCCTGGCTTCGGATCGGCGCAGCGCTCCGGCTATGGCAGCCATCTGGGGAGTGAACCAACGGAAGGAAGATCTTTCTCTCTGTTTCTCTCTCCGTCTATAAATCTACCTGTCAAAAAAAAAAAGAAAGAAAAAAATATTCCTTGCTATTTAAGATCTTAATAGCAAAAACTGGGAATGTGATACAGAAGCCTGTAATATGTTTGCAGTTTTTCTGTAAATCAGATTATTCTAAAGAAAAAGTTTTTTTTAAAGATAAATGTCTCTAATTCTGTTAGATATTGCCAAATTGCTATTTTTGTACTAGTAACTGAATGTTTAAGAGGCCTGTTTTTCCATAGCCTAGTCAGCTGAATGTGTTGTCAGACTTTTGGAATTTTGCCAGTTTGGTGGATGAGAACTTGTATAACTAGGCTATTGTATTTCTCACATTTTCAGTGACATTTGGTATTTTTTCATTTGTTTAAGGGACATTTTACATTTCCCCCCTTTTGTGAACTCTCATGTTCTTATTTTCCTATTAGGTTGTCCTTTCTTCTTGGTGGAGGGCATTCTTGATACAGAGATTAGCGTTTTATATGTGATGAGAGTTGTAATTATTTCTCCTTGCATTGTAGATGATGATTTTTCATGTAACATTTTGTTTTTGTGAAACTTTTCATGTTTAGATTGTGATGTGATTTTTCTGTTTCTTAATTTCAAAATGTCTTCACCACCTCAAGATTTTAAGTGAATTGATCCATATTTTTTCAGTCTGTATGGTTTCATTTTTTCATATTCAGAATTTTTTAAAAAGATTTATATATTTATTTGAAAGGCAGAGTTAGGGAGAGACAGAAAGATCTTCCATCTGCTGGTTCACTCCCCAGATGGCTGCAACAGCCTGAGTTGGGTAGATCTGAAGCCAGGAGCCGGGGTCTCCCACATGGGTGCAGGGTCCCAAACACTTGGGGCATCTTCTACTGCTTTCCCAGGCTCCTTAGCAGGGAGCTTATAAATCTTAAAAACAAACAAAAACAAACTTGGGTTAGCATTGTCAATAGAAATTGCGTAACATAGTGTGATGATTTTTTTAAAAAGATTTACTTATTTTATTTGAAAGGCAGAGTTACAGAGAGAGAGATCTTCCATATGTTGGTTTATTCTCCAAATGGCTGCAGTGGTTGGAGCTGTGCTGATCTGAAGCCAGGAGCCAGGAGCTTCTTCTGGGTCTCCCACGCAGGTGCAGGGGCTCAAGGACTTGGACCATCTTTTATTGCTTTCTCAGACCATAGCAGAGTGGATTGGAAGTGGAGTAGCCAGGACTCGAACTGGTGTCCATATGGGATGCTGGCTCTGCAGGCTGCAGCTTTCCCCGCCATGCCACAGCATTGGCCCTGGTTGATAATTTATCATAGCATTTTATAAGGGATTTATATTTCCCCCACACTGTTTATTGAACTGAATGTGTGATAGTTTTTGGAAACTCTCTGATAGTGCTGTGGAATGAGAGCTCCTGGAATATGCCACCAAAAATAACCTTTTAAGTTTATTGTTTATATGAGTAATGGAATGTACACCTTTACAGAATTTACAGCATCTGCAGGAGGAGGTAGTAGAGGTGGAGGTAGTGGTGGTCGTATCAAAATATCAAACAGGGAAGGGGCAACAGAATTGAAGTTTTTTATTGAGGGCTGCAAATTGGTTTAAAGTAAGTACTTCAGTGTGAGACTTAATTAGAATTAGATGAGGATCATGATAGAGTAGTTTAGGATTGACAGACATAGCTGTGCAAGGATATTTGAGGTGAGATTTTCCAGAAATCTGAAAAAATGGAAGGTGAACAGTCATTTGCTGCTATTTATTGAAAAATTGAGTAGTCTAATGTTGATTTGTATGTTTTTTGAGGGGAGTTCCTGATATGAACAGTGAAGTTCTTTGCAACTCTTATCTGCTTGGGCAAGAGTTTCCTGGAATAGCAACCATGTTTGTTGAAGACAGTTGAATGGAGATCATTAATGTGGACTGTAAACTCAGTTTCAGTTCTCAGTGCTCATTCAGAAACACAGTACACTTTAAAATATATGTCTGATTTTTAGGTCCATCTATAAAGACAGTACATTTTCTCAGTGGTTTGACTCAATTCCCCTGAGTAATGAGGCCTGACTTTAACAATTGAGGTGTCTAAGACACATGAATGGGCAGTTGATTATGAGTCTGCAGCTCAGTATAGAAATTTGGAGTTAACATACAGATGCTACTGAAGTCATGCACCTGGATAAGCTTGACTGAGGAAACAGGATGAGAAGAAAAATAACTTAGGAGTTTTAGTACTTAATGGTCACAATAGTGTATCTGTGGCCAGAGGTATAGTGAGAGGGTAGAATAAGCCTCCAGAGGAGTAGCCTGAAAGGTTGGGGAAAAATGAAGATACTGTTATATGGAACCTAGTAAAGTATTTTTTGGATGATGAGGGAATGGTCAAACTCCAATAAAAATATTGAAGGAAAAATGAAGATACTGGTGCAGGTTAGTAGAGGAAATCTGTGCAGTCCATTATTGAACCAAAATATTACTCAGAACACAACTGTTTTTATGTACTAGAATGGCACAAGTGTGTGTATGCACCTTCTCCCTGCTCTTTACCTTTGGAGTGGCTGTATCTGAGTTGATTTGCTGTGGTGCTTCATTTCCTGCTGATAGGTATCCTCACATGTCCTCAAATACCATTAAACTTACTACTTAACTGGTGTTCAACCTGTCTAAGCTTATTTTTTATTTCTATGGATAAGTAATTATTCATTCCCTGTCCCTAGTTTTCACAGGACCTTGAGATCTCTGTTGCTTTTTGAGAAGCAGGGATATTTGAATAGAATTATAAAGGCAAAAAGTTTACCAACAGAGGGAGGATGGGAATGGGGAGTTTAGTTGCTCCTAATAAAGGAATATGCTTGTGCAAAGCTGGAGACAGGAGCAAAACGCTTTAAGGGAACTGAAGCTACAAATAATTTCCTTTAGGCTGTGACCGGGGTTGCATTCTCTGGAGGTGGTACTGAAAAGCAATAAGGTCAGAACATGAAAGCCTTATATGCCTAGGTGGAGAAAGAGCTGTTAGCCCTATTGATAAATTTTCACCTAGCAATTTCCTGTGCATGTACGAAATATAGGCTGTTCAGAGAATTAATCAGTCTATCATGACATTCTACGCATAAGAATAGCCTAGGGGAAAATTCTGTTTGAAATTTAGTTATTTGAAATTGAGAATATTTTCATAAAAATAATTTTACCAACTTTGTTCCCATGTTAACTCAAAGTTATTTAATCTCATTTTGACTGTCATTGGAAGAGGGTCAGTGGTGTGTAGTTTATAATTTTATGTGAAGTATGTATATTTGATCATAAGTTGGGAATTTTCAGTGGAAGAAGTAATATCTGTTGAATGCTCATTATATGCTAGCCACAGTACATACATTCCAATTTAGATCTCAAATATTTTTGAGGTAATTATCAATTCCTTTCTCCCAGGAAACTAAGTGTGGCTTTTTCAGTTTCCTAATTCTTACTTAATTCAATGTCTAAATGAAGGAATGAGGTAGGCTTACTCAAAGTTAATCTCATTTTCTGTTTCACAAAGAGCAATTGCTGTATGCTGTGTACCCTTTATCACTAGTGCCAAAGTTGTATGCAATTAACATTTCACCACAGATGTTAATTAAGTTTAGGAATATGTTTACCTCTCAGCTTTTGGAAATCAAGACTGAACAGGTAGCAAGCAATAATGAAGCAGAGAGAGACTTAAGTCCATATGGTGATGCTTTGATTAATTAGGATATGTTTAATTCTACTTACGCTTAGAAAAGTATCTTGTTTATCGGAATACAATAATAAAGGTATTAAGATATTACTGTTTTTAAATGTTCTATATCTTCTGAGGATTTTTAAAAAGTTTCTCATTAAGGCCTGCACTGTGGCATAACAGGTAGAACCCCCACCTGCAGTGCCAGCATCCCTTATGGGTGCCGGTTCAGTCTCGGCTGCCCCACTTCCAATCCAGTTTTCTTCTAAGGCCTGGGAAAGCAGTAGAAAATGGCCCAGGTCCTTGGGTCCTTGCAGCTGCTTAGGAGACCTAGAAGAAGCTTATGGCTTGGGATTGGCCCCACTCCGGCTGTTGCAGCTATTTGGGAAGTGAACCAGCAGATGGAAGGCCTAGTTGTCTCTCTCTGCCTCTGCGTCTCAAAATAGATTAAATATTTTTTTAAAAGTCTTTTTTAGTGCATATTCATGTTTTGCTTTTCTTTCCTTTAATTTGTGTTAATTTAATCAAGTATTGGAATTCTGTTTGTAGTATGCTGTGGTATCCTAAATAAGTGGAATTTAGAATAGAAAATCTCATAAGTAAAAACGGAAACTTTTGAGAAAAAAAATAAGTTGTGGCTGTGGAATTAGGTACAACTTCTTTAAAAATCCAATTTTTTAAGAAAATTTATTTATTTGAAAGTCAGAGTTACACAGAGAGAGAGAGAGAGGTGTCTTCCCCATCTGCTGGTTCACTCCCCAACTGGCCGCAATGGCCAGAGCTGCACCCATCTGAAACCAGGAGCAAGGAGCTTCTTCTGGGTCTCCCACATGGGTGCCGGGGCCCAAGTGCTTGGGCCATCTTCTACTGCTTTCCCAGGCCATGGCAGAGAGCTGGATTGAAAGTGGAGCAGCCAGGACTTGAACTGGCGTCCATATGGGATGCTGGCAGTACAGGCAACAGCTTTACATGCAACACCACAGCACTGGCCCCACAACTTTTTTTCTTACTGTTTTGATTGAAATGTTACAACCTGGCTTTACGATATGTCTTTTAAAAAGAAAAATAAAGTACACAAGAGCATTTCTGCAATTAAAAGATGTTTATTTGGGTGCAGAAAAAAAATCTTTAAATCCATGCATAGTTTTTTCACAATATACATTTTTGTGAACTTTTTGAAAACCCTGTGTATGCATGGATTTCAAAAATTTTTTCCAGTGTTGTAGGAATTACAGCAGTCTCCCCTTTCCCCAAAAAATCATCAAAAAATTTTTCCTGAAGATAATGGTGGTTTTATAGTTTTGAAGTCAAGTGACTCAGCTTCAGGAAAACTCTTTTGGGGTATTTTTAATGTCGTCAAAGTTAACTGACTATGTAAGAAAGAAATATTTTTTTAAACAGACTTTCCCTTCCCCAAAGAAAAATTTTGCCAAAAGATTGAATACTGCTGGCATTTTTAATACATTGCCAAATCACCCACTGTTGCCAAGGAAAGTTGGCTACTATCCAAAATTTGTCTTAGAAAGACTGTTAATAAAAGTATTAGTTTTTAAAAAATGTAATAAGCTAGTGTTGTCATAAATTATAGAATGGAAGAGTAGCATTTTCAGTTGTCCAGATATCTTTTGGAGAGAAAGGCTAGAAAATTGCCTACACGCAGTCCCCCTACCTCCCCATTTGAGGAGGAGGTATATATGTTAAGAAATTTATATTTACCTTGTGCCAGGTATACTGAGAACATTCTCAATGAAGCATGGATACTGAAGAAGTGGATTTTTGTGAGACTTGTACTTTATTATTTGGTTACAATTGAAAAATGTGTCATCTGATGTAGAATTACTTTTGAAGAAAATTGAAGTTTCACTTGTAGCTTTAAGAAGATAGCCTTTTAAATATCTAAAATTATATTATGGTTTCTTAATTCTCCCTAATGAAATGAAGTTCCAAAATGCTGTTTTATTTCTTACTGTTAGAGTTAGGCTGTAGTTAAAAGGGTAAATGATTAGTTGGGCTTCACAGGCCACCTTTGTCAGTGGGAACATGTTGTATCGCCATGTGGCAGTCTGATCTTTTCAGTTTTGTCGGTTGACGTTCTTCTACAGTGCATTTCATGGTGATGCAGTTCATTTCATGGTGATGTAGAACATGGTGATATGGAGAATTTTATGCTAGTTATACAATACACTATAGTGTTAATTTAAAAATGAACAATCATATATAATCTGGTTGTGATGTGATGGGGGAGGGAGGTACCCAAGATTTTTTTTTTTAAGTTTCTGCCCTTAAGGAGTTTTGCATAGCTTACTTAAACCTGATGAGTAAATCAACCTAGATGACCAGAATTTAGGTTTGAGAATTGGTTGAAAATAGCTTTAAAGCAGTGAGTTTTCAACCTTTTTGGTCTCAGGATTTCTTTATGATCATTCTTTATTGAGGACCCATATAAAGCTTTTATTTATAAGGATTATATATAATATTTACTGTATTATAAATGAAAATAAAAAAACATTTCTAAAATTCTATTTATTTGATAGGCAGAGGGCTGGAGAGAGCTTTCCCATGTACCAGTTGACTTCCCAAATGCCTACAATAACCAGGAGCAGGCTAAAGCCAAAGCCAGGGTCTGGAAACTTAGTTCATGTCTGTGATGTGAGTGTCAGGAACCCAGCTACTCCCTCCCAGGATCTACAGTAGCCCAAAACTGAATTTAGGAACCAGTGTGGGACATGGGCAGATTACCCACTGTTAGGCTAAACTCCTGCCTAGTCAATCACTTATTGTAATGCCTAGAAGAAAGAAAAACCTTAAAGTACCCAACACGTTCATGTTTATTGAATGAAGGAATGTGCTAAACTTATTCTGAGTGATACTGTGTAGCAGTTAAGGAGCATAGACTAACAGTGTTACATTACTTGAGTTCTCAGTGGCTATCCTACTTCCTGTAAACTTGAGCACATTTTTAACTCATCAGTATCTATGTTTCTTTAAGTGTAAAATAGGGATAAATTTAGCAAACTATAGCATGACTGTTAGGGTTAAATGAGTTAATTACAAAAAGCACTGGAACAAATGAACACATAATAGTGCTTAACTTTTTTCCTAGTGTAAAGTACATAAAAAAGGGAAAGGCATCATTTCCTTGACAGTATTAACTTCTGGTAGTCTCACAGGGATCTTATATTTTAAAATGGGGGCTGAAAAATTATATAATGTAGAAAGTTAATTATGTCTGCCTTTCACTCGTTTGGTATTTAAAGTATTTTTTTTCTTGCATAAATGGAGGAAATTGATAAAAGACCAGATCTTTTGGTAGTTAGGAAGCAAGTGTTGCCATGCAGCAGTTAAGAGGCCTACATTCCATATGGGAGTGCCAGGTTTGAGTCTCAGCTGCTCCACTTCTGATACAGCTTCTTCCTGATACACACCTTGGGAGATAACAGATGATGGTCAAGTATTTGAGTCCCTGCTACCCACTTGAAACACTAGGATGGAGTTCCAAGATCCTGGGTTCTGTCTGATCTAGCCCTGGCTGTTATAGGTATTTGGAAAGTGAAGAACATATGGAACCTCTTTCTCTCTCTCTGATGTGTGTGCTTTTCTTCAATCTGTCTTTCAAATAAATAAAAATAAAGTAAAACAAAAAGAATTTTTGCTGAAACAAAACCTTTGATTGTACATACCAATGGCGGTTGACATTCTGGTATAGAGAAAAATATTTTATCTAAAATTATATAAGAAGGCTTCAAAAACATCATAGAAAAATGGAATTAAGAGATAATGTGCATTTTCCATGAAATTTGTGGAACTCCCTCATATTAATGATTTTTTTTTGGACAGGCAGAGTGGACAGTGATAGAGAGACAGAGAGAAAGGTCTTCCTTTTCCATTGGTTCACCCCCCAATGGCCGCTGCGGCCCACACACCACCCTGATCCGAAGCCAGGAGCCAGGTGTTTCTCCTGGTCTCCCATGCGGATGCAGGGCCCAAGCACTTGGGCCATCCTTCACTGTACTCCCGGGCTACAGCAGAGAGTTGGACAGGAAGAGGAGCAACAGGGACTAGAACCCGGGTTGCCAGGGCCACAGGTGGAGGATTAGCTTATTGAGCCTCAGTGCCGGCCCATATTAATGATTTTTTAAAAAGTCTTTTCCCTTTTGAATTCATCTTTTTGTGCGAATACTGCAAGAAAAATTGATAATAAGCTTACAACTCATTTAGTGACAGGAAAATATCCAGTGATGTTGGTAGGTACTAGTTATTTTCTTTACAGTTTTTACCAGTCTTGAAGAATATAGTTGCAAGTGTATAAGATTGCTATGATTTCAATATGGTTTGTCCCTCAAGGGCTCATGGTTTGAATGGTTGGTCCCCAATGTGGTTATGTGAGAGGTGATGGGACTTTTAAGAGGCAGGGCCGTGTGTGTGTGTGTGTGTGTGTGTGCGCATGTGCGCGTGTGCGTGCTTACTCTTTCACTTCTGTTTGGTATTGTGATCACTCACGTGCTTGGTGTTCTGCCATAATGTGATCTGCCATGATATGACACAGCCAAGGGTGCCCTTATCAAAGGGGACCAGGGGGCTACCTGACCTTGACTTTCAGCCTCAAAAACTGAGCTCTACCTCTTAGTTTTTTAAATTATTATTTTATCTATTTATTTGAAAGGCAGGATTACGGTGACACAAAGATGGAGAAAGAGGTCTTCATCCGCTGATTCACTCCCCAGATGGCCGAAAAGGCATAAGCTGGGCTGGTCTGATGCCATGGACTAGTAGCTTCTTGGTTTACCATGTGGGTGGGGCTCAAGCACTTAAGCCATCTTTCAGTGAGTGCTCAGGCCATAACAGAAAGCTGGATTGGAAGTGGAGCAGCTGGGACTGTAACTGGCACCCAAATGAGGTGCCAGTGCTGCCGGCCAGGGCTTTAACCCGCTGCACTACAATTTCGGCCCCTCTACTTCTCTTCCTTGTAAAGTTAGCCTGCCTCAGGCATTTTCCTGTTTCAGGTCTTTTATTACAGTAACAGAAAACAGACTAATACAGAAACATAGTTTGTTAATTGAGTGATTAACCTTATAGACAGAAGATTGCTCATATTCACAGTTGAGACTGATTGATTTGAACAAGAATTTCAGATTGTCCTTGGTGTATTAAATTTTGGGTCAAAGCTGGCATCGGGATAGTAAGTCATAAGCTTTGCATTCTAGAGCAATGGTTATTGAAAGGTTAAGAGTCTTTTGAAGAATCAGTAAAAATAATCCTTACATTTAATCCATTTTGCTCAAAGAAAGAATAGGGAAAAAATAGAAGCCTTTCTTATTCTTTATGTCACTGAGTATATTGGGTAATAGCAATGCTAGTGAAATGTGTGTACAGAAGACAAATACACCTTAGGGCTCCAGGAAAATTTGAGTTGAAATAGTATGTTTGAAACAAGATATTTGGGGCTGGTGATGTAGCATAATGGGTTAAGCTGCTTCTTGGAGTGCCAGCATCCCATAAGGGCTCCACTTTGAGTCTCGGCTGCTCCACTTCCAATCCAGCTCCCAGTTAATGCTCCTGGGAAAGCAGAAGAAGATGGCTCAAGTCCTTGGGCCCCTGCTCCCACTTGGCAGACCTGAATAAAGCTCCTGGCTCAGCCCTGCCATTGCAGCTACCTTGGGAGTGACCAGCAGATGGAAAATTTCTCTCTCCCAATAAAACAAATTAAAATAGCAGAGCTATAGCCACTTTTGAATTTCTAGATTAAAATGTCATGTCTGAATGTCAGAAAAATAGATCTTATTTTCTCTATAGTAAAAGAATATATAGACATTGGAAGCAAATGAAACCACACAAGAGGTTCTGTTTTGGACTCTGAGAGACATTTTCATACTATAGGCAAATTTTTTTTTTTCTATTGAATGTACTTATTTATTGTAATTAAATGAAGATTTTTTTTCCCTCCTCAGTAATGAGTAAATTTAATGAGAATAAATTAATTCTTGATTGAGTAATGATAAATTCATACCCTTTTTGCTTTCACTGTTCATGAGTTCTGCAGAGTTTGTGAGTGCCATTAGGTTTCTTTTCTTTTTTTTTTTAATTAATTTATTTGAAAGGTAGAGTTACAGAGAGGCAGAGGCAGAGAGAATGAGGTCTTCCATCCGCTGGTTCACTCCCCAAGTGGCCCCAACGGCCAGAGCTAGGCTAGTCTGAAGCCAGGAGCCAAAAGTCTCCCATGTGGGTGCAGGGGCCCAAGGACTTGGGTCATTTTCTACTGCTTTCCCAGGCCATAGCAGAGAGTTGGATCAGAAGTGGAGCAGCCAGCACTGGAACTGGTGCCCATATGGGATGCCAGCACTGCAAGCTGTGGCTTTACCTACTGCTGTGCAGCACTGGCTCCACTTAACCTTATTATTATTATTTTTGACAGGCAGAGTTAGAGAGAGAGACAGAGAGTAAGGTCTTCCTTTTCCGTTGGTTCACTCCCCCAAATGGCCCCTATGGCCGGCACGCTGCACCGATCCGAAGCCAGGAGCCAAGTGCTTCCTCCTGGTCTCCCATGCGGGTGCAGGGCCCAAGCACTTGGGCCATCCTCCACTGCATTCCCAGGCCACAGCAGAGAGCTGGAATGGAAGAGGAGCAACTGGGACAGAATCCAGCGTTCTGACCAGGACTAGAACCCGGGGTGCCAGCGCCGCAGGCGGAGGATTAGCCAAGTGAGCCGTGGCGCCGGCCAATGTTATTTTTTAAAAAAGGATCATCACATACACAAGATATATCTGATAGTAACAAGAACTTTTTAACAAGATATTCATTTAATTATAGTATTATAGTAAATTATTAATTATAATAAGAACTGAATTCAGTTCTGTTCTTTTTTCTGCTTACCTGTTTTCAGTATAAGAATATCTTAAATGGCATAGCATTTTTAAAAATTTCTGTATAGGCCGGCGCCGTGGCTCAACAGGCTAATCCTCCACCTTGCGGCGCCGGCACACCGGGTTCTAGTCCCGGTCGGGGTGCCGGAATCTGTCCCGGTTGCCCCTCTTCCAGGCCAGCCCTCTGCTGTGGCCCGGAGTGCAGTGGAGGATGGCCCAAGTGCTTGGGCCCTGCACCCCATGGGAGACCAGGATAAAGCACCTAGTACCTGGCTCCTGCCATCGGATGAGTGCGGTGCGCCGCCGCAGCGCACCGACCGCGGCAGCCACTGGAGGGTGAACCAACGGCAAAGGAAGACCTTTCTCTCTGTCTCTCTCTCTCACTGTCCACTCTGCCTGTCAAAAAAAAAAAAAAAAAAAAATTTCTGTATATTTATTTGAAAAGCAGAGACAGAGCTCTCTCATCTGCTGGTTCATTCCCTAGATGCCTTCAGCAGCCAGGGCTGGGCTAGGCTGAAGCCTGGAATGGGATCTGAGTCCAGATCTCCCACATGGGTGGCAAAGATCCAACTATTTGAGTCACCACACACTGCCTTCCATGTTGCACATTGATAGGAAAAAAAGGGGGCAGAGCCCAGACTGTAACCAAGGCACTCCTGTATGGGAGACCAGCATCCCAAGTGGCATTTTAACCATTCTTCCAAATGTCGCCTCTGCATAGAAATCATATTACTCTTCATTAGCACACTATTTAGGAAGCTTCAGCACTCAACTTAGAAAAAATTAAAACCACCCATTTGCAGTTAAGTAAGATATTTGTTATAAGTTTATTTATTTTAAAATATTAAAGTGATATAGATATTATGTACTTGCCAAGATGTCTGAGTACAGTGTTTAAGGTGAGGGTATGTAGAAGCTCTTGAAACAAAGTCTGATATGTGGCATTTTTTTTTCCCTCTGTAAGACTTCTGATTAATGGTCATGGCATATTTAATGCTAACTAGTTGCTACTTGGTTGTCTCTAATTTGACCTTACATTTCTTTTCCTGCTAGTTGTGTATCAGATTTGCTAGCTTAATTACATAATTAATCAAAAATTTCCTGAACCAGTGAAACATCAAATGCATGAGTCTGCAAGTTGAATTTTGATGGATGGAAGACAGCTAAAAAGTCTAGAATGATTGTAAAAATCTAAAAGAGTTTGGCAATCATTGCTTTATAAGTGTTTTCAAGTTTTTCACTTTTCACATAATTCAGCTAGAAATGATAGCATCTTTGTTGCTGTGCAGTTCATATTAGGTATTCCTATCACAGATCAGCCCTCGGCCTCATGGCAAAAGATTAGTAAACACGATTGCATAGTTTTTAAGTTAAAATAATTAAGGTGCTTAGGTACTTTTTTAAAAAAAATTTTTTTAGCAAGTGTACCTTCTATCATAGGTATATTTTTCTTGAAGTCTAATTTCAAAGAAAGTAGTGGGACTGAAGCACTTTTTCAAACTTAAACATGGATTTTGTAATAAAAGTTAGAATAATTAATGATTTTATAGTAGATTCGAGAAGCTTTCATCAAATTTTGTGTTAGTTGTTTCATTTAGGAAGACTTGGTAGCTGCCTAGGATTTTAACTCCACATTGCTTTCCAACCTTGTTGGCTTTCCCTTTTTTTTTTTTTTTTTAAGACAGTAGCTTTCTTTTAAATTTCCTCTTCCAGTTGATGCCATTCTTGTGAATATTAGACTAAATTGTGGAAAACTTCAACAAATTGAAATGTTAAAAGAAAGGTATTTACTGTTTATATTTATTTTACTTACTACCTTGGGGAGCTGAAAATACCATTTAAGAATGAGTGACAACAGGATTGGCCTGCACTCAAATTTTAGGAGGCTCAGTGCCCAGAGTGGGCTCCAAAGCTGTTTTGCTGGCTGGCTGCTCTGGAGCAGCTGACTAACCAGCTGCAGAGCATATTGATCTGGTCATGACTGCTTTCATCCTGGAGCAGAGTGAGTTCACACAGTTTTAAATCAAGAGCCACAAGAAGCTTCTGACCTTAGTATAACCTCTTATTTCCTACCTTTGAAAGAGGGAACAATTCCAGTCACTTCGTAACTTCTGGCCACAATAATGCATAGAAACATATAGCCACATCTAAGGATTGTGACCTCTTGACTTTCTTTTTGTCTTATACAGGTAAATGAATAGAATCTTTTCCAATTTTCCTTTGGAGTAAAAGGAACATTAGTCTTTTTTTTTTTTTTTTTAAGATTTATTTATTTATTTGAAAGAGTTACATAGATAGAGGAGAGGCAGAGAGAGAGGTCTTCCGTCCAATGGTAACTCCCCAGATGGCCGCAACGGCCGGAGCTGTGCTGATCCGAAGCCAGGAGTCAGGAGCTTCTTCCAGGTCTCCCATGCGGGTACAGGGACCAAAGGACTTGGTCTGTCTTCTACTGCTTTCCTAGACCATAACAGAGAACTGGATCAGAAGAGGAGCAGCCAGGACTCAAACCGGCACCCACATGGGATGGCAGCGCTTCAGGCGAGGGCGTTAACCTGCTGTGCCACAGCACCAACCCCAGGAATATTACTGTTCTATGTTGAATAGAGAGAAATCTTTCCTTCTGTACTCTGCTCATTTTCCCTGTTGAAATCTTCCTAGGGCATTCCTTTAAATGCAGCATAGAGGAAACAGACCTGGGATTGTTTGCAAACACACTTTTCCTAAAAAAGCATAAGAGAATATGACAACTTTTGTCTGACAGATAGCAGAGCAAATTTTTTGGTAAATACATTTTAAAATTTGTACTTTCTTTTGATAAGTCTAGGCCTCCATTTATTTGAATATCTCTAGTCACTGTAAGGTTTTATTGACTGTTATTTTCTAGTGTTTTCAACTTTGTTTCTGCTATGGCTCATATAAAAGGATAAGTTATCATTGAATACTCACTGTAAGTTACTGTATTGATAAGAGAAACTGAGAATTGTGATTTCTAACTTATGAACAGTACTTTGACACTTCTGTATAGTAATTCTGAATCTGCTCTAGTTATTAAGTGTAATTCACATATCCTTATTTCAACTGTTGTAACAAATTCACATTCTCACAAAAGTGAGCACCAAATATTAATTGAAAGAATTAATCTTGAGTTAAGAAATGCTTTTTTGCTTTGTAAATTTTCCTGGTACCAAAGGAACTACCACAGTGTTAAAAGTCTGTGAACAGGGCTGGTGCTGTGTGGTACTGGGTAAAACTGCCGCCTACAGTGCCAGCATGGGTGCTGGTTGAGTCCTGGCTGCTCCATTTCTGATCCAGCTCCCTGATAATGCACCTGGGAAAGCAGTACAAGATGGCCTCAGTGCTTGGGGACCCTGCTCCCACATAGGAGACCGGGAAGAATCTCCTGGCTCCTGGCTTCAGATCTGCCCAGCTTGGGCTATTGAGGCCATCTGGGGAGTGAACCAGTGGATGGAAAACCTCTCTCTCTGTCTCTGCCTCTGCCTCCCTGTAACTCTGCCTTTCAAATAAATAAATCTTTAAAAAATAAAAAAAGTGCGTACTTGACTGTTGGAGGGTATATTGAGTTGCAGCGAAATAAGAATGGAATTCATTTAACATGTCAAAGGAAATAAGGAGGTTAAAAAATATGTGAAGAGTTTTATAAATATTACAATTTTGTTGACTTATGTAATTATCATCTTCCTACTCAGAAAAAAGAAAAGGATCCAGATATATTTAATCAAGGTCAGATATGTTTGAATTTTGTACCTTCCTGTTCATTTAGTTTATTAAGCCATCTATAATCTTGGCTAAATCCTCATAAGATCACTGATAAATGTTTACCATTTCTGATTGTCCAGATTTATAGGTACTTTACATCCCTGATTAAAAATCTGACTGATTTATATAAGGATTATACTGTGAGTCTTAACATTGGCCAGATATGTTAAACAAGCTTGAGTTAACTGTTAACTAAATTTTTTTCAACAGTGCAATTTAAATAGCTTAGAATTCACTTATTTTTCGAAGATGGTTTTTAGTTTATTCATGTCTTTTTATCCTAGGTATTTTAATACACTAGGTAAAATAATATATCAGAGTGGCTGTGACTTATTTTTATACTTAGAACTGAGGGAGCTTATCATGGATATTTACTTTCCCTCATACGAGAGACTAGGTCGTACTGCCTTTGAAGAAATGACTAAAATGGCTTGCTGTGTAGGAAGGGTGGCATCTGTGTTCATACAGTAAATGGATGTGGCCTACTTCTTCAATGGAATGTCTAATACTTGCCAGTTCTGCTTTCAAAAGAGTTTATTAATAATTTTAAATAACTTGATTTCATTTAAAAATGCGTTGAGCGACCTAAGAAGGCTGGATAGCAGTGGAAAGTATTTGCTAGAACTGGCTTATACTGTGTCTGAAATCTCTTTTCACAAGTGTTAAAATGTAACCAGATTAGTTGAAAATTTTTCCTAACTGCCTTGGGAATTGATGCTGGAATTTGTCTTTATGATTCTGCCCTAGGAGAAGTGTTCACAGGTCACCCAAAGGAAAGAGAAGAATGTTTACAGGTATCCATCAGAGGTACTATTTATAGTGTTAGCTGGTTTATTTAAACTTATTTTTAAAAATTTATCTGAAAAAAACTAGGTAAGATGCTCTTTTAAGGAAATATTTGTGAAGCATGTTTTGGTAGGAAAGTAAATAGAATTTGTTGACTTTCAGAAAATCTAATACTGCCAGAATTTCTTTAGGGTGTGGTTTTTCTTTTGGTCTTTTAAAATAATCTTAATTGGCTTTATTTTCAACTGTTGAATTGAGTAGCACTTCATTCCACAAAGGAATAAGTATTCGATAGCTCTGAACCAAGAGGGATTGGTTTTAGAGATAGAAGGGTTAAAGAAAGCAGAAACAAAGTGAAATGTGAACTGGTCCTTTCAAGAGTTACTTTCCTTGTAATGTGAGGACAGGAAGACAGAGCAATAGGAAAATAATTGATTGGTTAACATCAGGTTATTCCAGGTCACTTTTTTCTGTAAGGCTTAAGAAAGGTACAGGGAACTCCATCATCATGCCTGCTAAAATCTCTAATCCCTGGTTACATAAATATCTTTGGTGGTGTGGAGCCTTAACAAGTTTCTCCATTCTGATTTTTAGAATGGTCTGTTGTGGTATGATTTTACTTTAAAAACAAGTTCTCAAGTATACTCTAAAGTATACTTTATACAAGAATACTACCTAATTTCACAAAAATTGAAAAGATAGTTTTATGGATAAATATATAACAAATATACAATCTGTAGACATCTAGAAGTTATTAGAGCGGCAAAAATATTTGTGATACAAATAAAAATTTGGAGTCTCATAACGATTGCTTTGTAACCAAGTAACGCTTTCGCATCTTCCGCATCTTTTTATGTCTTGTTCCTATCTTGCATTTGTGGTGACCTCATAAATCCTTGAGTGTATTTTAGTTTTGTCCATGGTGCTGATAGAGAAGGTAGGACTGGATTCCCAGCCCTCTCCATAAAAGGAGGAGTAATGTGCTGGTCTTAATTTTTAAACAGTTTTTGAAGTTCATTTGTGAAACATTCATGTCTCAGGTGCTGCACTTCGGATCCAACTCCCTGCTAATGTACCTGGGAAAGCAGCAGAGGATGGCCTGAGTACTTGGGCCCTTCACCCACGTGGGAGACCTGGAAGAAGCTCCTGGCTTCTGACTTTGCTCTGGCACAGCCCCAGCCCAGACCATTGTGGCCATTTGGGGAATGAACCAGCTGATAGAAGATCTCTGCCTGTCTATCCCTCTCTATATAACTCTGCCATTCAGATAAATAAATCTTTAGAAATAAAATGCTGTAGGAAAAAAACACTACTAGGAGAACAAAGAAATTGCAATACATATATCTGACAAGGAATTTATAATCTATAATATATAAAGAAATCTTTTTAAAAGAAGTCTTGAATAATGACAACCCAATCAAAAATGGACACAAATTCATAAAATATTATGAATAGAACACAAGTACATGAAGAGATGAAAAGCATTGTCAACCAAAAGGAAAATGCAAATTAGAATGATCCTGAGATTCAACTTATCAGAATAGCTAAAATTTTAAAACAATATATAGGGGGCTTGCATTTGGCGCAGCAGGTAAGATGGCACTTGGAGTGTCTGCATCTCGTTGAGTAGTTTCTGGGTTCAAGTCTTCTCCATATGCTGGCTTCCTGCTTATTCACACTCTGGAAGGGCAGGAAGTGGTGGCTCAATTAGTAATTGTGCCCTGCTGCCCAAGTGAGAGGCCTGAATTGAATTCCTGGCTTTGGTCTGACCAGCCCCAGCTGTTCCAGGCATTTGGGATGTGAATCAGCTGATGGGAAATTGATCTCCCTCTGCCTTTCAAATGATAATTATATCAATGATTTTGAAGCTGTGGAGCAACTGGAGTATGTATATTATATACAAAGAGGTAGCCACTTTGGAAAACTGGACATCTCTTAGAAATTTGAACAAAGATCTACCATACAAGCCAGCTATTTTATCCAGTGGAAATGAAGATAAAGAATTTTATACAAGAATGTTCATAGCAAATATGAATATGATTTAAAAAAAAAAACTGGAGGGGTCAGTGCTGTGGCTCTGTGGGTTAATGCCCTTGCCAGAAGCACCAGTATCCCATAAAGGCGCCGGTTCGAGACCTGGCTGCTCCTCTCCCAATCCAGCTCTCTGCTATGGCCTGGGGAAGCAGTAGAAGATGACGGCCCAAGTCCTTGGGTCCCTGCACCCAAGTGGGAGACCGGAAGAAGCTCCTGCCTTCAGATCTGGGCAGCTCTGGCCATTGTGGCCAGTTGGGGAGTGAACAATCAAATGGAAGACCTCTCTCTCTCTGCCTCTCCTCTCTCTGTGTAACTCTGAATTTCAAATAAATAAATAAATCTTTAAAAAAATAAAAATAAACTGGAAACATGTTCATTAACAAGCATATGAGGAAAATATGGCATATCTATACAGTACTTTTAAGCAGTAAAAAATAAGCTGATAAACAACATGAATATCAGAATCTTCAGTGTTGTATAGAAATTTCTTATGTAAGAGTATGTATGTACTCTGAGGTGAATTAGTTTATATGAAATTCTAAGCAAGGTCCTGCCTTAAGGGACTGCAGAGCAAAAAGTAGCAATTGGGACTACTTGCTCACAAAGTATTGTGAGCTATAGTATCTTGATGTGCAACATTAAAAAAGTTTAATTTTTTAAGCTACAATCTCTTGAATGAGAGTAGCTCTTCAGGAATCCAGAACTTCTGTAGAATCTCAGTTTAAAGACTTGGTACTGGGAGTTCTAATTGTCATAATGCAAATTGATGACACTCATTTACACTTCAATAAAGTAAATTTTTTTATTTGTAATTCAGAGTTACAGAAACAGCAGGAGAGACCTAGATCTTCTGTCTACTGGTTGATTCCCCAAATGGCTGTGATGAATAGGGCTGTGCCAAGCAGAGCCAGGCACCAGGAGAACTCCATCTGGGTCTCCCACAAGTGTGACAGGGGCCCAAGGGCTTAGGCCATCCTCTGCTGCCATCTCAGGTGCATTAGCAGGGAGCTGGATTGGAGCCAGGACTACCAACTGATGGCTCTGATCAAGGTTCTGGAGTTGTAGGCAGCAGCTTAACCTGCTGTGCTACAACACTGGCCTACGTAATTAACTTTTCAAAACGAAGTGGTGAGAGCTTTAGATACATACATAGAATGTGTATCTGTGAGTCATTTCTGTAACTTTTCCTCTTGAAATATATTTTAGAAGTGAATAGTACATGAGTTATTTGTAAGACATGTCGGAGGCCTTTCTTCTTCCATCAGTGCACCTTGCACACCACATTTGATTTGTGGTGTGGAAATCGTTTTAGTTGGTGTCCAAACTCCCAGCGCCTACCCAGCAGTACATGAGAGGAGAAATGAGTCTTCAATGACCAAAACTGCTTTTTTGGAGCTGGCACTGTGGTGTAGTGGGTGAGGCTACCACCTGCAGTGCTGGCGTCCCATATGGGCGCTGGTTTGAGTCCCACTTCCAATCCAGCTCTCTGCTGTGGCCTGGGGAAGCAGTGGAGGGTGGCCCAAGTCCTTGGGCCTCTGCACTCATATAAGAGATCCAGAGGAAGTTCCTGGCTTCAGATTGGTGCAGCTCCGGCTGTTGTGGCCAATTGGAGAGTGAAGCAGCAGATGGACAGCCTCTCTCTTTCTCTTTCTCCGTCTCCTTCTCTATCTGTATCGCTCTGACTTTCAAATAAATAAATAAATCTTTTAAAACTAAATAAATAAATCTAGTTTATTAAAAAAAACTGGTTTATGTAGGTGTCTCTTCATTAATATTATCATTGCTGTGGGCTACATTTGGACTACCTGCTTTCTAAAATAAGGTGGCATGTGATTAGAGCAGGAGTCTACAAGCTACAGCCCTAGAGCTAAGAATGGCTTCACATGTTCTTTTCTAAAAAATTTGGCAGAGACTATATGTGGCCCACAAGTATAAAATATTTACTGTTTAGAGGTGGGCACTGTGGCATAGCAGGGTAAAGCTACCGACTGTGTTGCCAGTTTTCCTGTGGGCTCTGGTTTGAGTCTCAGCTGATCCACTTCCCATCCAGCTCCCTGCTAATGTACCTGGGAAAGCAGCAGAGGATGGTCCAAGGGCTTGGGGCCCTGCATTCATGTGGGAGACCCAGATGAAGCTCCTGGCTTCTGTCTGGCCCACCTCTAGCCATTTTGGCCATTTGGGGAGTGAAACAGTGGATGGAAACTCTCTCTCTCTCTCCCTCTCTCCTTTCCTCCTACACGCTCTCTCTTTGTAACTCTTTCAATTTTTTAAAAAAATATATATGTATAAATATTGGATCATGTACAGTTTGCTGACTTGAGAGAGTTTTTTCTGATACTGTTTTCAGAACTAAGATTTGATAATTAAAAGTGCTACATTTTGTTTTATTGATGTAATAAGCCGAAATTTATTGTAAATATAATAACAGCTTTGTTGAGATTTAATGTATGCACTATACAGTGCACCCCTTTAATGTGTACAATTTAGTATTTTTAAAACATTTTTATCAAAGAAGAAACTTTGTGCCCATTTCTCTAAATCCTCCTCTCCCTTTCTTATAGTCCTGCAAATGTTAAATGAAATTATAATTGACTTTCTGCGTATATGGGTTTCTCAAGTGCAATTGCAACCAACCCTGGATCAAAAATATTTGGAAAGACTTGAATCTATACTGAACATATACAAACTTTGCTTACTTGTCATTAATCCCTAAGTAGTACATTATAACAACTATTTAGAAAGTAGTTACATGGTATTAGGTATTATAACTAATCTGGAGAACAGAGTGGATGTGTATACCTTACATTTGAATACTGCACTATTTTTTTAAGAGACTTGAACATTCATAAATTTTGGTATCAAGAGGGAGTCTTGGAACCAGTTCCCCCATGGATACCAAGGGATGACTTTATTCATTGAGTTCAGCAGTTTGAAATGAACAGAAATGGACTGAAGTTAACCTTTATGCTTTCTCTCTTGGGGAAAAAAAGATTGATTGATTACATAATTAATAAGGTAAATCTCAGAGAAAACAGTTTAAGAAGCCAACATATTTATATGCACTCTAAAAACTGATACAACATCTATTAGCAATAAGAAATCATTCATTCAGGAACATCCTGAGATTGCATCCTGTAACAGACATTAGATAATTGATTTAGGAGAGCTCTTTCACTACACTGAACAGCCAGTTGAGAGGACCCATGAAGTCACAGTGATGCACAGCGTTTTTACTCTTATGCTTTATACCATAGTTCTGTTGTCCTATAGTTGTTGGCATCTTAGATTTAGTGAAATGTGTGTTCAAAATGATAAACACAAGTATTACATTAAGAAAATAGCAACTGGGGCTTACAATGTTCAGTAGGTTAAGCCTGCTGCATGCGAGGGTGGCATCTCATATGAGTTCCTGTTCTAAGCATGGATGCTCCATTTCTGATGCAGCTCCCTGTTAATGCACTTGGAAAAGCAGCAGAATATGGCCCAAGTGCTTGGGCTGCTGCTACCCATGTGGTAGAAGATCCAGATGCAGTTCTATGCTCTTGGGTTCAGCCTGGCCCAGCCCTGGCCATTGTGACCATTTGGGGGATGAACCAGCAGATGGAATATCTCTTTCTGTAACTCTGCCTTTCAGATAAATAAATAATGTCTTTAAAAAACGTCAACTGTTAACAAGAATCTTTACCATCTATTACCAGGGACTTTTACTCAAAACTTTTTAGGCAATAAAATCAGAAACATTCTTTTAAAAGTTCATAGAAACTGTATTATGGAAACAATTGTGTATGAATTTCAAAAATCTTTCTGCCAGGATAAATTTATTTTCCAATTTGAATTTCCATGAACTTTTTTAGATTCTGTCATATTAAATGAATTACTAAGATGTGGCTTAAATGAAAAAGCTATTTATACTTGAAAGTAATGAAACAGCATTTACCTAAAATTTAGCAACTCAGACCTTTCACTAATCCACATTAATCTTTTCCTGATGATTTTTTAATAGGTGCAAGTTTAAAGTTTTCACATATTGCCAAATTTAAGAATTTTTCTGATTCTTCAGGTTCTGATTTTGTTTTGTAAGCTTTGAACATTGCTTTTATTACAAGAGTACAGAAGAGTTATTCTTTCAAAGTTTGGAGTCCCTATGTTGGTGTTTATTGTTTATATAATTTCCCAGAAGGCCTCAGAAAAATAAAATACTCTAGTTTAACTAGAGCTTAGTAACTCTGAATTTTTGCAAAATATTACCTTACTTATCCAAAATGGAGACGCAAAGTCACACAGGTTTTGCTGGTTGTTAAGCTATTTTTTCTTTTGCTTCAGACTCTAAACTTTGTGGTGTAGGAGCGGGAATCTGTCAAGCTATGTTTTCCTTTTGCAGTTAGTTCCCTTTCTTCTTTCTTATAAAAGATTTATTTATTTATTTTATTTACTTGAAAGGCAGTTACAGAGAGAGGAGGAGAGACAGTGAGATAATCTTCCTCCTCTGGTTCACTGCCCAAATGGTTACAAAGGTCAAAAGCTAGGAGCCTGGAACTTTTTACGGTTCTCCCATGTGGGTGCAGGGGCCTAAGCACTTGGGCCATCTGCCACTGCTTTCCCAGGCACATTAGCAGGGAGCTGAATCAGAAGTGGAGCAACTGGGTTTCCAGCTGGCTGCCCAAATGAGATAACGGTGTTTGCAGGCAGAGGCTTAACCTGCTACACCAGGACACAGGCCCAGTTGGTTCTCTTTTACATTCTGCCAATAGAAGCATCTACCAGGAGTAGATAGGAAAGTTAAGAGGAGGGACAAGGAATTTTCTCCTGGTTTACTACTACTTCCTGTCGTAGATCCACTGCAACAAAGCTTCTCTCTAGCAGGAACACAATTAGCGAATGGTTCCAATTTGTAGTTTTTCCATACTCATCGAACCACCCTCATCATATCCCCTCAGAACTGTCAGCAATCAACTAAACGTCGCCTTTCTGAGATCAGAGTTCCAGCTTTTTTGGGACCCTAATCCAAGCTCTTGGCACTTTGTAACCAGTGTTTCCTTTTCAGACATCTGGATCCTAGTTTCATAGGTTTTTCCTTCAGCCCTCTGGATTTTGATAATTCTAATTCCCTTTATTTCTCTCAGTTTTAGGGATGATCTGTCAATTGCTCTCTCTGATAATCTGATCCTCCCCTTTGCCTTTTCAGTTCTCAGGTTCCTGGTTAGCTTTTATATCTGTTAAAATCACTGACCCTCTCTAATGCAGTGGTCAAAATAATAATAGGCCTTTGTCAACCAACTTTCACATTAGGCCCCTCTTCACTTACTAGTTATTGAGAAATGTCCTGGGCCATTCCTGATTCTCTGTATCTTAATAGATGTTGCACCTCCACACCTGACTCCCCGCCCTTCCCCCCCCCCCCCCCCCCAGCTATTTGAGCACACATCATTATCACTGTGTCATTGTTGTCTGGTTTTCTGGTTTTCTGATTTTGAGACCAGTGATGATGTCTTTTATGTCTGTCTTTAGTTCTTAACACAAGATTTCATATACTTGTACTAGGTACTCAAATAGTATTTTAATTAATGAACATGCTTTTAAATCATTATAGGGGGCAAAAGGAATAATAAAATTATATGTGAAGGGATTTAATAATTTTTATACCAAAATAAGCTTATTTTCTAAGTACTTTTCATCATGTCTGATGAAGAGATTTGATTTTAATAATTTTGGGCATATGAAGTTCCTTAGGGACCCTGCCCTTCTATCTAGTTTTTCCTGAGACTGCATATCCTCATTCTTACCAGCTCTTGCAAGACTGACTGTTCCAGAGAAGAATCCAGATCTATCCTGATTCTTTCTAGGTTGTCAGGTATCTGCCTATCATGCCTCAGTTTTGCCTTTTTTCCCTGAAAATTATTTATTTTTATTTACTTGGAAGGCAGAGTTAGAGAGAGGGAGGGAAAGAGGGAGGGAGGGAGATACCATCCATCTGCTGGTTTACTCCCCAAATGGCTGCAATGGCTAGGTCTCAGTCAGGCCAAAGCTAAGAACCTGGGGCTTCTTCTGGGTTTCCCACATGGGTACAGGGTTGCTAGCACTTGGGCTGTCTTCTGCTGCTTTCCCAGGTGCATTAGCAGGGAGCTGGATCAGAAGTGGAACAACCAAGTCTTGAACCAGCACACATATGGGATGCTGGCGTCACTGGCAGAGGCTTAACCTGTGCTACAATACCATCACCCCTAAAATAATTTTTTTTGACATTTATTTATTTGAAATGCAGAGAGAGATAGAGATCTTCTATCTACTAGTTTACTCCCCAAATGCCTGTTACGGCCAGGGCTGGGCCAGCTGAAGCCAGGAGCTTGCAATTTATTCTGGGTCTCCCACGTGGGTGTCAGTGACAAAGCCATTTTAGCCTCCTCCTGCTGCCTCCATAGTGTGCATTAGCAGGAAACTGGAGTCAAAACTCAAACCCAGGTACTCTGTGATATGAGATAATGGGTATCATAAGCCGTGTCTTAATCATTAGACCAAATGTCTGGCCTATCTTAGAATTTTGAGGGGGCTCTGGTTTGTATTTGACCTTTTCTTTATTTTCTGTTTCAGCTTTTATGATTTAAATGCTTGAAAAAAGTTTGTGTTATTTCTTCCTATTCTTGAGTTTTTAGTATATCATAATATGTTAACATGTCATGTGGTGTTTATCTCCAAATGCTAAATTGTGTAATTGTGAAAAGTGTTTAGATGTATTCTGATTTTCCTCTGTGAAGTATGGAAGGGATTCCTGCTAACTTGAAATTAGGAATGGCCTTGTGGCTTGATTTAGCCAGTGAAATGTAGTGAAAGTAATGTAATAGTTTTAGGTAGAATGTTTCCCAGTTATTTTGTAGTTTGCCACAATTTATCCTCTTCCCTTCCTGGCTGCTGCTTTAGCCTATCTTTAAGGACATTTTTTAAAACATTGTATTGATGTATTTGAAGGCAGAGATCTTCCATCTCCTGGTTCACTCCTCAAATGGCCGCAGCAGTCAGGGCTGGGTCAGACTCAAACCAGGAGCTACAAACTGTCCAGGTCTCCCATGTGGGTGGCAGGGATTTTCTGCTGAACAGAACAGAAGCAGATAGAACTTCATCTGGCGCTCCAGGTGGCAGCTTAACCTTCACACAGGCAGCCCCTGTTTGAAGACTTTGAGCAGAGCCCCCGGCCCAGTCTCTATGGACAAACAGAATGAAGAGAATAAAGTCTTGGTTATTTTAAGTTACTAAGACATATTGGTGTGGGCAGGCATTGTAGCATAGCAGGTAATGTGTTGCCTGCAACGCTGGCATCCCATATGGGCACTGGTTCCTGTCCTGGCTACTCTACTTCCCAGCTAGCTCTCTGATAATGGCCTGGGAAAGCGATTCTGGCAGTGTTAAATTTTCTGAAAATTCACAAATCTTACTTTCTTACCAAAATATGCTTCATAAATATTTCCTTCCAAAATCATGTGATTTTTTTAGATACATTTTTAAAAATAGGTTTAAATAAAGCAGCCAATAACTATAAATAGTACCTGCAGTGCCACCAGTCTGCTTCCAGTCCTTGCTAGTGCACCTGGGAGGGTGATGGAGGGTGGTCCAAGTCCTTGGGCTCCTTTACACGTGTGCAAGGCCTGATGAAGCCCCTGGCTCCTGGCTTCAGCCTGGCCCAGTGCTGGCTGTTGCAGCTATCTGGGGAGTGAACCAGCAGATGGAAGATCTCTCTCTCTTTCTCTCTCTCTCTCTTTTTTTTTTTTTTAAAAAAAAAGGACTTATTGGCCGGCCCCGTGGCTCAACAGGCTAATCTTCCGCCTTGCGGCGCCGGCACACCGGGTTCTAGTCCCGGTCGGGGCACCGGATTCTGTCCCAGTTGCCCCTCTTCCAGGCCAGCCCTCTGCTGTGGCCCGGGGAGTGCAGTGGAGGATGGCCCAAGTGCTTGGGCCCTGCACCCCATGGGGAGACCAGGAAAAGCACCTGGCTCCTGGCTCCTGCCATCAGATGAGCGCGGTGCGCCGGCCGCAGCGCGCCATTGGAGGGTGAACCAACGGCAAAAGGAAGACCTTTCTCTCTGTCTCTCTCTCTCACTGTCCACTCTGCCTGTAAAAAAAAAAAAAAAGGACTTACTGCTGTTTGTTACTGTATAACCTACTCAAACCTGAATGATAAAAATTATTTTACAGTAACATTTATTAATACATATCTCATGTAAAACTAGTTCTCCCAAGGCATGTGGTATGTCTTCTTATGTTCATCCTCCTTGGTTGTTATGAGTAATCTGTGAAGAAAATTCAGTAATTCAGTGGAATGTTTTGTTAGCTGCTTTATTGGGGCAAAATAGTGACAACTATTAGATAGGTTGATGGACCAGGAAAAGGAGGGAAGCCAAGAGCAGAGTAATTCATTTTCTAAACAAGACTAAATTTCATATCTGCTGACATCATAGATCATTCTTTCAGGGAAAACAATCCATCTGAGCACAAGCACTTTGGGAGACTAATCTGTTAAGAAGCTAGTCTGAGATTACACAGCTATTTAGTGGGAGGACTGGGAAAAAGAAACCAGTTCTTTTGACTGTAGCCCTATGTCCTTTTTTATTATTAAAACATTTCACTTATTAGGAGTTTTTAATCCATTCTTAATTTTTAATTATGCCTCCCCTTTCATTCCTTTTTTTCTAAGCTTATTAACATTTTTTCACCAATTTGTATAGACTTGTGTTAATCATAATTCTTGGCTCTTGACATACTGTCCTCACTGGTCCCTGCGTGACATGCATTTCTGTATGTGTATGTACTTATATATCAATAAAATAGTTAACCTCTGTGAACCCTACTTCATAAACATTGTCAGTTATTTAATATTTTTTAAAGATTTATTTATTTGAAAGAGTTATTCAAAGAGGAAAGGAGAGGCAGAGCTAGAGAGAGAGAGAGGTCTTCGATCTGCTGGTTCACTCCTCAATTGGCCACAGCGTTCAGAGCTGTGCCGAACCAAAGCCAGGAAACAGGAGTTTCTTTTGGGTCTCCCATGCGGGTGCAGGGGCCCAAGCATTAAGGCCATCTTCTACTGCTTTCCCAGGCCATAGCAGAGAGCTGGATTGGAAGTGGAGCAGTCAGGACTTGAAGTGGCACCCATATGGGATGCCAGCACTGCAGGCGGTGGCTATACCCGCTACACCACAGCTCTGGGTCCATGTAATTTGATTTCTATTTCTTCTTACAACTCCCTAATTAGTGACTGTCATGAATTTTTATTTCAGTCTTTTGCATTTTATAAAAATATTATGTACATGTTTACCTAAACAATATATTCTTTTATTTTTCCTTGTTTTACTTTTTAAAAAATATTCTAGATTCACTTTTCTGGGGCTTTATTTTTATGGTTAAAAGGTAATGGCAACAGTGTTCATTTTCTATTGCATGCAGTTGTAGTTTGTTAATTTTTACCATTGTATAATATTCCATTCTGTAACTTTGTACAGCTTGTTCTGTCTATAATAGGCATTTGAGTTGTTTCTAGTGTTATGCATTACAGACATGTTGTCATGAGCATTTCTGTTCATATTTATGGGTAAAAGTGTGTTAATTTCTCATGGATACTTAGTATTAAAATTGCAAGGGACTTTCCTCAAGAAGAATATGAAACTATTGGCCTAATGTTATCACTATTTGACTTTTCACCAAATAGAATAAACTGATTTACTTTTAGAAAATATGAAAGATATGATGTATACTACCTTAAACTCCCAGTGCTTATTACTTTACTTTATTGTTTAAAAATGTTCACAAGACTAAACAAGATAATTTAAAGCTCAGAATAACCAATAGTCTATGTGGTTGTACCTTGAAATATATAGTAAGTTTAAAGCTGTGATGAGGAGTTGTGTAACTAAGATGTAAAATGATAATTTGAACTGCTTTGAGTTGAATGACAGTGGAGAGATTTAAATTTCTATAGATTGGTACTGTTTCACTAGCCACTGGAGACAGGAGAGAATTGTTAGAGCAAAAACAGCTCTTTGTTTCTTTCAGTGAATTCCTGATATCACAATTAAAGTTGTTTTTCTTTTTTTTAAATAAAAGAGTATTTGGTAAATAGTTAAAAGAATTTCATTCATTTACAAAAGAATAGATAAAAATTAGTGAAGTCTTAACATGTTTCACATATATTTTGTTTCCAATCTATGCTTCTTTTCTAATGGGCTGTGTGTGTGTGTGTGTGTGTGTGTGTATCAAAGTGATGCACTACCTCAAGTGGTTACAATTGTTCTCTTGGTTCTGGTCTGAGTGAGACCATTATTACCAAAAGTATCAGATGACATTTCTAAGAGATGACTGAATTCACTGAAACTGAATAGCTGTTTAAAACAAATGCCACTTCTGTTGGGGATTTATCATTTGAAAATCAATTGATGGTTATTTGTGATGAAAATGTCTACATTGGTAGCGATTTTTAATCAGATTTCAAATATATTTGAATGTTAACTTCTTATCCAACAGTGTATCTAAAAATATGTTTAAAGATAATAAATAACAAAGGGGAAAAGATAATTAAAATAACTTTTAGTGGAAAAAATAGTTTCTAAAAGCTAGAGGGGTTGGGGGTTATTTCTGTAAGTGAATGTATTAACAAATGTTAATAAGCTTGTTAGAAGCTTCTCTGAACCTGGTTTAAATTTTATCTAAGTTCTTATTAAATCCAGGGAGTAACGGGTTAGGGATGTTATTTCATGTGTCTGTAAGAGTTCCTGTAAAGTGAACTGTATGTTTTGGTCCCCGCTACTTTATTGAACTCAACCAGTTAAGGTAAATTTTTACTTAAGTTGATGAAACAGTTTTCATGAAAAGTTCAATTTGAGTAAGTTTGTTTTTTATTGAATTAATTTTGTGGTTTTATAATAGTGATAGAAGCATTCAGTATATTGACCTGGAGTTATACTCGCTTACAGTGGTATAATGTTTCATTCTGCAAATGATACAACACCTCCCAGAATTTGTTTCATATGGACTGAGTTTACATGTATATTATTTACCTTTCTGTACTCAGTGCCAACTGTTCAGCCTGAGGCATGATATGGCCTCTCTGTGAATGAATGAATGGATACAATTTTTTAACATGTAGGTAAAAACATGAAACAGTGATCAGGGATTTTGCCATTTAGTGCATTGTTTGACTTTAGTCAGGAAGAACGCCCAAGATATAAAAAATGACTCATTCTGGTATTAGTATTGGTTGTTATTCATTCATTCAACAGGTGTTTATGAATGCCTGTTGAGTACTAAGTTTTGTTTTAAATGCTGGCAGGTACAACATTGAACAAGGATCCCACTCTAGAGGAAGGAATTGGCAATAAACCAAAATTTGAATGCCAGGCAACGACAAGGCTGTGAAGAAATTTGAAGCACTTCAAGAGGCGATAGAGTGTGAGCTGGGTGTAGAGTTGTCACTCTTCTGTATTAGGTGACCAAGGAAGTGATGGTTGAATAGACACTAGAAGGAAGTGAGGAAGTGAACCAGTAACATGTTAGGGAGAAATGCATTCTAGGCAGAGAAAATCAAGTACAAAGGCAGAAATAGCAACAACAACAACAAAAAACTGTGTAGCTCAAGTGGAATGTTTGGAAGCAAATGGTAGAAAATGAGATTCTAAAGGAGAGTGATAGACAAGTCAGTGAAGCCATTTAAGGACTTTGGATTTAACTGTCAAGTAAACTGCCAGTCATTGTATGGTTTTGGAGAAGAAAGAGTAATATGTTTGATGTGCCTCTCTTATGGAAAATATACTGTGAACAGTGATGGTGGGATGGGAGCAGGAAAATCACTTAAGATGCTCCAAATATTAAAGTCTAGGCAAAGAACCCATGTAGGAGACCAGGATGAAGCTCCTGGCTCAGCCCTGGCTGTTGCAGCCACGTGGGGAGTGAACCAACAGAGGGAAAATCAGTGTGTTTCTCTTTCTCTCTCTCTACTTCTCTCTCTTTGACTTTCAAAAAAAATAAATCTTTTTAAAAAAGATTTATTTATTTATTTGAAAGAGTTAGAGAAGGAGAGGCAGAGAGAGAGAGGTCTTCTATCTACTGGTTCACTCAGCAGTTGGCTGCAATGGCTGGAGCTGCGCTGATCCAAATCCAGGAGCCTGGAACTTCTTCCAGGTCTCCCATGTGGGTGCAGGGGTCCAAGGACTTGGGCCATCTTCTGCTGCTTTCCCAGGCCATTGCAGAGAGCTGGGTCAGAAGTGGAACAGCCGGGACTCCAAACCAGCGCTCATGGGATGCCAGCACTGTAGGTGGCGGTGTTATCTGCTAAGCCACAGTGCTGGCTTCTAAAATAAACCTTAAAAAAAAAAATTCTAGGGAAAGAAATGATGGGGCTTGGATTAGGATTTTAGCAGTTCATATGACCAGACTGAACGTTTTCAAGGTTTTGAGGATGCATTGATTTTAAGTAAAGGGAAGACAAACTGGAGCAAGTGTTAGTTTATAGTTACTGGATAAGTGAAGACTACAAGAGCAAGGTTTTTGGGAGGGAGTTTGTTGATATCGGTCCCTGATGCTAGATTAGCTCCTTTGTAACAAGAAGAGGAAAGAGTTGCCCCCTAAGTCTGTGGAAATGTTTATGAAAAGAAAAAATGAGATCACTCAGGTAGGATTTTAGAACCTTTAAGTTTCAGAAACTTCACCCATAAGGCTCCACCTTTTTGAGCCTCTTTATTTAGGCTTTGTTTCTTTAATCATAAATAAATTGATAGGCCCAGATTGTCTTTGATGTTCCTTCATTGTCAAAATCCTTACTTTTTGGAATTGCTTTTGATGACTTCTCTTTAATCTGCTTGAAGACTGTAGGCATTCCTCAAGTTTCTGACCTCCTCTCTTTTTACACATATTCTTTCTGGCTTTAATCAGTTTTATAATTTTATCTGTCCCACAATTTAAATATTGACCCTGTTCTCAACTCTAGATTAATTAAAATTTTGTTTCAGTAGGTTTAATCCTGAATTCATTTTCCCTTCCAAACTTGATCTTCTTGCACTGGGCCATTGGCCATTTTGATTATAGTTATTGTTATTATAAGCAACCATTAACCTTATTAAATTATTAATATTCAGTTTGCTAGAATAGATTAATTGAACTTAAGTTGAGGAAACTAACATAGAAGATCTCAAAATATGAACTATGATATTGATACACTTTCAGGAATCACACAAGGTCCAAATTTAATTTTCATAATACTGAAATGTTATTTGCTTTTTTTCTTATTACATTGACATTTACACTGATGGTACATAGGCAATGTGTATTAAAATACTGGCTCCATTCTTTGAATCATGGTAGTGACATTCCTTACCTGCATTGCATACACAGAGACAGAAACCAAAAGTTTCATTAAGTGTATTTTTGCTGAAGCCATAAAATTTGTTACTTTTATTAAATCTCCCCCTTTCTTAATTTTAGTAAAATCTCACCATGTCTTTATTTTTATTTTTATTTTTTTGACAGGCAGAGTTAGACACAGAGAGAAAGGTCTTCCTTTTCTGTTGGTTCACCCCCAAAATGGTCACCACGGCAGGTACGCTGTGCTGATCCGAAGCCAGGAGCCAGGTGCTTCCTCCTGGTCTCCCACGTGGGTGCAGGGCCCAAGCACTTGGGCCATCCTCCATTGCCTTCCCGGGCCATAGCAGAGAGCCAGACTGGAAGAGGAGCAACCGGGATAGAACCGGCGCCCTGACCGGGACTAGAACCCGGGGTGCTGGCGCTGCAGGCAAAAGATTAGCCTAGTGAACCGCGGCGTCGGCCACACCATGTCTTTCTTAGTATTATGTGTGATTAAACAGGAAATTTAAAACATTTCTTTTACTTAATATATAGTAAACTGATTATCTGTATATAAAGAGAATTGAAAATGAATCTTGATGTGAAGCAAGGGGAGAGGGAGTGGGAAAGGGGAGGGTTGCGGGTGGGGGGGAAGTTATGGGGGGGGGAAGCCATTGTAATCTATAAGCTGTACTTTGGAAATTTATATTCTTTAAATAAAAGCATTATAAAAAAAAAAACATTTCTACTGCATGGTACAACCATATAATGGAATGTAAACATCCATTTAAAAAGATGTGTATAGTGATCATATAAATAGGATCAAGTATCTGGTAATAATGATAGATAGAATTAAAAAGGAGAGAATGTTCCAGCATGGGAAGCAGTCCATATACTCATAGAATGACAATCTCTTTATGTAACACACTGACTTTGGAATCAGCCCTTAAGGCATCCTGGTCTGGCTGAAAAGCCCATGAGAGCATTTCAGGCATGGAAAGCCAAGACACTGTGGCAAAAAAATGTTCTACATGAAGGATCTCTGAGTGAGACCTCAGTGGAAAGAAGGGGCCATCAAAGAAGCAGGTACTTTTCTCTGAAGGGAGGAGAAAACTTCCACTTTGCTTATGGCCTTGTCTAAATATGAACGGAGTTTGTGGCTTTGTAAGGCTTCCATAGCCTACACAGTTCATGTCAAGAGCCTTAGGTGGACACTGACGTCATACATAAGAGTGTTAATTGTTAAATTATCAGGAGTCATTTTGCACTAACTTCCTATGCAGGACCTCTGTCCTTAATGAGTTGTGTTACGAGAGTTAACTGAGTTAACTGTAAAACTTGCTCTCAGACAACTTGTGTGTTTTTGCAGATTGTTGAAATCTTAGCATAGGGTTGGTCTTCTGTGTACAAAGTTAATTGAAAATGAATCTTAATTGAGAACGGGATGGGAAGGGGAGAGGGAGGAGGAGGAGAAAGTGTGGGAGTGTTGGTGGGGGGGGGTATGGTGAGAAGAATAACTGTATTCCTAAAGTTATACTTCTGAAATTTTTATTCATTAAATAAGTTTCTTTGGGAAAAAAACCCAATGTGTATAGCTATATTAATTTATGGAAATAGGTCTGATATAGTTGAGGTAAAAAGGCTGAAATATGCTTAACAGGAAAATAGCATATGAAGCAGCATATATTGTCTTACATAATTTAAGTAAGTTGTTGTGTGGGAAGTTAATTGTTTTGTAGTGTTAAAAGTGTCCATGATACTATGTGGCAAGATATATTTTGAATATAATACTCATTATTTTTACAGTTGTCTACTTTGTGAATCAGCTATCCAAAATTAATTTGATGATGGGATGCTTTCTAAAAAAAACCATGAAGTTTAGATAATTGTATCATTGCCATTGACATGATGGAAGATCTGGCATTTTGTTGACCTAGTAGTGGTGGGCAGATGGTGGTATTGCTTTCTTGTAGCTTCTGTATAGTATGGATTTTATATACTCCTTATAGTATTTTTATGTGGAAAAACAGATTCATTATTTTGAAGACCTATGTCTAATCCAATTAAGCTATTCCATAAACACTAGTACTTTAAAAAATTATCCAAGTAGCAAAATAAAGGCATCGTTTGAAATATTGTTGCTGAAACTTGCTACATTTTTGTTCATGATTGTAGGTCACATTTTTCTGTCTCTTAATGTCTACAATGAAATAAGAAATTTAAGTGAAAGGGGCGGTACATTCTGAAATATTCCCTCAGGCAACTAGTGTTAGGGTCTGAATCTATCTAATTTGGGTTAGCACTCTTGTAGCTTTAGTTATAATATTTAGTTCATCACTGGAACCAGGTGTTTTGAGAACAGAACCAGAACTTAACCTTTATTAGCGATTGGGCTCTGAGAGAGCACCTGCGAGACCCCAGAAACCTCTTCATCCTTTTGACCATAGCCAGCGATCACAGCCCAGTTGCTGGCTTTGTGAGCAGCCGGACATTCTTTGCCTCTAGCCCCTATCATAACTCTCCCTACATTTGGAGCAAGCACTGATCTAAAACCTGTTGCCTTTTTGTGGTTCACTCGGTGAAGACCCTGTGCCATTTGGATGGTGGTTTCTTTAAGCTCTCCTGCCCTTTCCCCAGCATTTTGTGGGCCTATCTCCCTACCCCCACAAGTCAGTTTAGTCAGTTAGAAAGGATACTTTAGGAGGTAAACATTTGGTACAGCAGTTAAGATGTTGCTTGGGATTTCTACAACCCATTTATCAATGCCTGTATTTGAGTGCTGGCTTTGCTTCCAATCCAGCTCCCTGCTAATGCGCACTCTGGGAGACGATGATAATGGCTCAAGTATTTGAGTCCCTGCCAGCCACATGAGAGACTTGGATTGAGTAACAGTCTCTGACTGCAGCCTGGTACAGTGTTGGCTGTTGTAGACCAGCAGCTGGAAGATCTCTGTACCTCTCTTTCTGCCTTTCACATAAATAATTTTTTTTCTTAAAAACATGCTTCTGGCAAAGTACAGATTTACCTTGTGAATGAGGCTGCCCAGGATTTTAATCTCTAGCCTCCACACATCCTTTAACAGTTTGTTAAAAGTTGGACTAGTTTATGCTTTCTGACACTTTGACTTTTCTTTTTATCACAACCATAGTTCTGTTTTCTTTCCCAGAAATTCCTTATCCCCTCAAGAATTTATTTCATTTATTATTATTTGCATCCTCAGGTGAGTTTAAAAACCAATTTTATATTCTGTCTTGTTTTTATAGTGGAGGTGGTAGTAATGAGAATTTTTTCCAGATTTCTACACTATAACTGTAAGTGGTAGTCCTAATGTTTACTCTGTTTTGTTCAATATAATGAGTATAGATTATTCACAGTGAAATTATTTAATACAATTCTTTCAATAAAGCTTTACTGAAATAAAGCATTGACCATATTTAAGCTTGATGAAAAACTGATATGCCTTTAGACATAGCTGTTAAAATTTTTGGGGGGTCAGTGCTGTGGTATAGTAGGTTAAGCATCTGCCTATGGCATTGGGATCCGTTATGAGTCCTGGTTTGAGTCCCGGCTGCTCCTCTTCAATCCAGCTCTCTGCCTATGGCCTGGGAAAGCAGTGTGGAAGGTAGCCCAAGTATCTGGGCCCCTGCACCCACATGGGAGACCTAAAAGAAGCTCCTGGTTTTGAGTGGGCGTAACTTTGGCCACTGTGGGCATTTGGGGAGTGAACCAACAGATGGAAGACCTTTCTTTATCTTTCCCTCTCTTTGTCTTAATTTTTTTATTACAGTAAAATAGATAACAAAATCTACCATTCAGAATTTTTATAACTGTCACTACTTGTGTTCCTAGAATTTTTTATTCATCTCAAACACAAATACTATCCTGATTTGACGTTTTTCCTCACCCCAAACATCTAGTCACCTCCAGTCTACTTTCCATCTATGAATTTGCTTATCCTAGCTAATTTGTATAAGTGGAATCATATAATATTTGTCTTTCTGTGTCTGGCTTATTTCACTGGCATAATGTTCTCAAGGCTCATCCATACTGTAGCATGTCAGAATTTCATTCCTTTTCGGAAAAGTATCCCATTATATGTATGCCACACTTTGCTTCTACCTTTTGGCTCTTGTGATTAATACTGCTATTAACATCAGTACACGTGTGTGTTTGGGTCCGTGATTAGTTGTTTTGGGTGTATCCCTAGGAGTGGAATTAGTGGGCTGTCCGATTATCTTGTGTTTTACTTTCTGAAGAACCTTCAATTTTTCACAGTGGCTGCACCATTTTATATTACACCAGCTGTGTGCCAGTGTTCCAGTTTGTCTACATCCTCACTGACAGCTGTTGTTTTCTGTTTAAATAGATATATAGGTCTCTTAGTAGATGTGAAATGGTATCTCCTTGAGGTTTTTATTTTGTATCCTTTTTGGCCATTTGTGTATCTTCTTTGATGCAATGTACATTCAAGACCTTTGCCCATATTTTAATTGAATACTTTTTTTGAGCTGTAGGAGTTCTTTCTAGATTGTAAGGCCTTAGCAAATACATGATTTATAAGTATTTTCTCTCCTTCTGTGAATTATCATTTCACTTTCTTTACTACCCTTAGGTGTGTAAAAGTTTTAAATTTAAAATCCACTTTTTTTTAAAAAAGATTTATTTATTTGAAGGAGTTCAGAGAGAGGTAGAAACAGAGAGAGAGGTCTTCTATCCGCTGATTCAGTCCCCAGATGGCTGCAACGGCCGGAGCTGCGCTGATCCGAAGCCAGGAGCCAGGAGCTTCCTCCGGGTCTCCGACACGGGTACAGGGGCCCAAGGACTTGGGCCATCTCCTGCTGCTTTCCCAGGCCATAGCAGAGAGCTGGATCAGAAGAGGAGCAGCCAGGACTAGAACCAGCGCCCATATGGGATGCCAGTGCTTCAGGCCGGGGCTTTAACCCACTGTGCCACAGTGCTGGCCCCGAAATCCACTTTTTTGGCATCACATTTAAGAAATCATTGCCCTCTATCTGTCAAAATTAAAAAAAAAATCATTGTGAAATCCAAAATCGGGAACATTTCTCCTGTGTTTTCTTCTAAGAGTTTTATGGTTTTAACTTTCAGATTTAGGCCTTTGATCTTTTGACTTAACCTATATATAAGGTACAGGTCCAGCTTCACTCTTTTACATTAGAATATCCAGTTTTCCCATCACCCTTTTGGTGAAGAAACTGCCCTTTACCCTATTGAATGGTTTTGGTGCTCTTGTCAGAAATCAAATGTGGGGTTTATGTCTGTGTTCTTAGTTCTGTTTCATTGGGCTATATGTCCTTTTATCTTTTTTACTTGAGAGACAAACAAGGAAAACTCACTCATCTGCTGGTTCACATCTCAATTGCCTGCAATCCCTGGACCTGGGACCTAGGTTGAAACCTGGAGCCAGCAGCTGAATCCAGGTCTCCCGTGTGGGTAAAAGTGACAGAAATACTTAGGATTCCCAGCTTTGCCTTATCAGGAAGCTGGAATTGAGAGCTGGAGCCAGTACTGAAACCCAGTACTCTGATAAGGGGTATGGGTGTCTTAACCAGCTCCTTAACAGCAAGGCCAAATGCCCACCTCTATGTTTCTGTTATACCTGTGTTGTAATGTTTTTATTACTGTACTTTTTGGGTTAAGCTTTAAAATGAAGAAATATGAGTCTTCCAACTTTATTCTCTTTCAAAATTATTTTGACTATTCGAGATATTTTAAAATTCTTTATTAAGTTTAGGATTTGCATTTCTATTTCTGCAAAACATACACACACACACTGGGATTTTTTTTTTTAATGGTTCTTTTATTTATTTGAAAGGCGTAATTACAGACAAAGGTAGAGACAGAGAGAGGTCTTCCATCTGCTGGTTTACTCCCCAAATGGCTGCAACAGCCAGAGCTGTGCCAATCCAAAGCCAGGAGCCAGAGGCTTCTTCTGAATCTCGCAGGTGGTTTCAAGGGCCCAAGAACTTGGGCCATTCTCCACTGCTTTCCTAGGCACATCACCAAGGAGAAGGATCGGAAGTGGAACGGCCGGGACTCCAGCCAGTGACCATATGGGATGGTGGCACTGCTGGCTGGGGCTTTAACCCACTGTGCCACAGCACTGGCCCCCCGCGTTGGGATTTTGATAGAGATTGTATTTAATCTGTAGATGACTTTGAGTGATACTGTCTTCCTAACAATAGTTTCTTCCAATTAATGAATATGATAGATATTTCCATTTATTTAGGTCTTTAGTTTCATTTAACAATATTTTATAATTTCATCTTGTTGGTTAAATTTATTCCTAAATATTGTTTATATTTAAATTTTGATTATTTGAAAGGAAGAGAGACATTAAGAGATAAGCAGAGACTGCCCATCTGTTCACTCCCCTAAATGCTTCTTTTTTTGACAGGCAGAGTGGACAGTGAGAGAGAGAGAGAGAGAGAGAGAGAGAGAGAGAGAAAGGTCTTCCTTTTGCCATTGGTGCGGCCGGCACATTGCGCTGATCTGAAGCCAGGAGCCAGGTGCTTCTCCTGGTCTCCCATGCGGGTGCAGGGCCCAAGCACTTGGGCCATCCTCCACTGCACTCCCGGGCCATAGCAGGGAGCTGGACTGGAAGAGGAGTAACCAGGACAGAATCAGGCACCCCGACTGGGACTAGAACCCGGTGTGCCGGTGCCACAAGGTGGAGGATTAGTCTGTTGAGCTGCGGTGCCGGCCCCTAAATGCTTCTAACAGCCAGGGCTGGACCAGGCCAAAGCCAAGAGCCTGCAACTTAATCTGGGTCTTCCATGTGGTTGACCTCCCAAGCCTCACTTGCTTCCTCCCAATGTGCACAGTAGCACAAAGCTAGAATAGGGAGCAGAGCCTGGACCCAAAACCAGACATTCAGACATTCTGATATGGGATGTGGGTGTCCTGAGCAACATCTTAACCACTATACCAGTGCCCTCTCCAGTATGACTTAAATTGTTGTAAACAGATTCTTTAAAAATTTCCTTTCATATTTATTTCTAATCTACAGAAGTACAACCAATTTTTGCACATTGATTTTATATCTTACAGCTTTATTAAATTCATTTATTAGCTCCAACTGATTTTTAATTTTAGAAAAAAAAATTATTTGAGAGGTAGAGAGACAGAGCTCTTATCTACTGATTGACCCACCAGGTACCTGCAATAGCTGGGGCTGGGTTGGGGCCGGAGTCAGGAGCTGAGAATGTTTCTAGTCCAAGTTTAGTTAGTTAGCTAAAACTCACTTGAGCCATCCATCACTGCTGCCTTCCAGGGTCTACACTGGCAGGAAACTAGAAACAGGAGCTGGAACCTGGTATTAAACCTAGTTAATCTGATGTGGGACTTGGGCATCTTAACTGCTAGGTTAAATGCTGCTGAGTCCCTCTAACAGGATTTTATTTTGTGGATTCTTTGGGGGATTTCCATATGTAAGATTATATCATCTGTGAAGAGAGATTTTTGCTTCCTCTTTTCAAATTTGGAAGTCTTTTCTTTCTTTTTCTTGCCTAATTGTTCTTGCTAGAATTTCTAACACTATGTTGAATAGAAATAGGGGAAGCTTTTAGCCTTCTCACTATTGAATGTGATGTTAGTAATGAGTTTTTCTCATGTGGGTTTTATCATGTTAAGGAAGTTCCCTTTTATTCCTAGTTTATTGGATCATATGGTGAAAGGTATTGAGTTTTGTTCAATTCTGTTTCTGCATCAGTAGAATTGTTTGTGTGGTTTATCTTCATTCTGTGAATATAGTATATATTACATTGGTTGATTTTTCTTGTATTGAATCATCCCTGCATTATAGGGATAAGTCTCACTTGATCATGTACCCACGTGGTGTAATCCTTTTACTTTGCTGCTGAATTTGTAATATTTACCTAAGGAATTTTGCAGATGTGTTTATAAGGGATATTCACCTGTAGTTTTAAAAGTTTGGTAGACCTCACCAGTGAAGCTATCTGGTCGTAGATTTTTCTTTGTTTGAAGTGTTTCGTACTGATTAATTCTCCTTGCTTGTTACATGTCTATTTAGAGTGTGTATTGCTTCCTGAGTCAGTTTTTGTATTTTGCATGCTTTTAGGACTTTGTTCATTTTATCAGGTTATCCAGGGTGTTGGTGTACAGTTGTTTATAGCATTCTCTTATATTCCTTTTTATTTCTGTTTAATTGTTAGAAATGTCTCCATTTTAATTCTTGATCTTAGTAATTTGAGTTTAGTCTTTTTTGACAGAAAATCTGAGGAAATGGGATTTTTTTCCCATAGAATCTACTTTTTGGTTCATAGATTTTCTCTATTTTTTATTTATTTTATTTTCACTCTAATCTTTGAATTTCCTTCTTTATGCTAGCTTTGAGTTTAATCTGTTTTCTCTAAATCTAATAGCTACTGATTTGAGATTTTTTTTCTGTCCTTTTTTATTTTTTAAAGTTTATTTTTATCTACTTGAAAGTGGGGAGGTGGGTATGGTGAGGAAGAAGAAACACAAGTAAGTGAACTTCCGGCCACTGATACACTCTCCAGATGGCCATAACAGCCAGGGCTGGGCCAGTTCAAGGCCAAGAACTCCAAATTCTGTCCAGGTCTCCCTCATGGATGTCAGGGGTTCAAACATTTCTACATCATCTTTTGCCTCCCAGGATGCAGTAGCAGGAAGCAGGATCAGAAGCAGAGCAGCTGTTATTCCAGCTGGCATTCTGATGAAGGGATGCGGGCATTGCAGGTGGCATCTTAAACCTATTGTGCCTCAATGCCCACTCAATTTGAGATCTTTTTAATGTAGGTTTTTTAACTGCTGTAATTTTCCTCTTAACATTGTTTTAGCTTCACACCATAAGTTTTGGTATGTTGTATTTTTGTTTTCATTTGCCTCAAGTATATTTTAATGCTTTTTGTGATTTCTTTGATCCATTGCTTATTTAAGAGTTGATTGATTTCTACATTTTTATGAACTTAAATCTTTTTTTGTGGTCTATTCTGGAGAATGTTCCATGTGTATTTAAGAAGAATGTGTATTCTACTGTTGTTAGGTGGAATGTTCTATATATGACTGTTAGGTCTCACATACTAGGTATTTAATATTGTTTAAATCTTCCATTTCTTTATTAGTTTTCCGTCCATTTTTTTCTATCCAGAATTAAAGGGGGGTATTGTCTCCAATTATTGTCAAAATGTCTGTTCTCTTTTCAATTCTTTTTTTTTTCTTTTATTTATTTATTTATTTATTTGACAGAGTTAGAGAGAGAGAAAGGTCTTCCTTCCGTTGGTTCACCCCACAGATGGCCACTATGGCCAGAGCTACGCCAATCTGAAGCCAGGAGCCAGGTGTTTCTCCCTAGTCTCCCATGTGGGTGCACGGGCCCAAGCACTTGGGCCATCCTCCACTGCCTTCCCGGGCCTCAGCAGAGAGCTGGACTGGAAGAGGAACAACCAGGACTAGGACCTGGTGCCCGTACGGGATGCCAGCACTGCAGGTGGAGGATTAACCAAGTGAGCCATGGCACCAGTCCCCTCTTTTCAATTCTTTTACTTTCTGCTTAATATATTTTCAGTGTGTGTTATTAGGTGGTGTATGTTTTTAATTGTTGCATCTTACTAAATTAATCTTTTTAAAAATATGTGATGTCCTCCTTTGTCTCTTATTTTCTGGATGATTTTAGTTGTCTTTTTTTTTTCCCCCTGACAGAAAGCTATCTCGGTGCTCTTTTGGTAATGTTAACATGGAAATGTCTTTTGCTGTCATTTTTCTTTTAGTCTCTTTTGTGTCTTTGTATTTAAATTGTATATCCTTTAGACAATGTTTAGGTGAACTGAGTTTTTACAGTCTAGCGTGGCAGTCTTTTGTGTCCTTAACCGAAGTTCTCAGTCCATTTTCATTTTAAGTGATTATTGATTGGGGAGGACTTACTTTTTCCAGGTAGCTATTGTTTTCTGTTTTTCTATTTCTTACTCCTAATTTTATTCTTTCTTGGATTTAGTTGATTTCCTTCTTTTAATATTTTCTGCAGTATTTTAGTTAATTTCTTAGTGGTTATCTTACAATTCAAACTTAAAATTATATTTTAATTACAATTCAAGCTTAAAATTGGAACAACCCAGTTTAAATAATACCACCTCCACTCAGTAGTATATACTGTGTTCCTATGTATCTCCATTTCTTCCCTTTTATGTTAATGTCAGAGATTATCTCTTTTGATATTGTGTACCCATTAACATGTTTATATTTTTGTGGTGCATTTGCCTTTTAAATCATATAGGAAAATAAAAGAGCTCTAAACCAAAATTAAAATAATACCTTGTTTTATAGTTACCTAATATCTTTTACTAATATTATTTTTTTTTTCTGTTTCAGCTGGAGAGTATCCCTCTATCACTTCTTGTATGCCAGGGGTACTGATAACAGAATTCCTCATATTTTGTTTATTTCAAAATGTCTTAATTTCTCTTTTGTTCTTGAAGGATAGTTTAGCTGGGTATAGAATTCTTGACTGACTTTTTCAAAGAATTTATTTATGTATTTGAAGGGCAGAGAGGCAGAGTTACAGGGAGAGAGAAACAGAAACTAACTTCCATTCGCTGGTTCACTCCTTGAATGTTCATAATGACTGGGACTGGACCAGGCTGAAGCCAGGAGCTGGAAGCTTCTTCCAGGTTTTTCACATGTGTATAGGGGCCCAGGGACTTGGTCCATCCTCCACTGCCCTCCCCAGGTACACTAGCAAGGAGCTGCATCCCATATGCAGCCAGTGCTGCAGGCCATGGCTTAACCTATTGCACCAGGATGCCAGCCCCTGGCTGACATTTTTTTCTTTCCAGAATTTAGGTATGTTGTGGCTTCTGCTGTATGATCTTCGTAGTGTCTGATGATGCATCAACTGTTAATGTTATTAAAGATCCCTTGTATATGTCAAGTTCTTTCTCAATGCTTTGAAGATTCTTTGTTTTGGGGTTTCTGCACTTTTAATATAATACATATAGGCTTGGATCTCTTTGCATTTTTTCTTCTTTTTTTTTTTTTTTTTTTTGACAGGCAGAGTGGACAATGAGAGAGAGAGACAGAGAGAAAGGTTTTTCTTTTGCTGTTGGTTCACCCTCCAATGGCTGCTGTGGCCGGCGTGCTGCGGCCAGTGCACCGCGCTGATCCAATGGCAGGAGCCAGGTGCTTCTCCAGGACTCCCATGGGGTACAGGGCCCAAGGACTTGGGCCATCCTCCACTGCACTCCCTGGCCACAGCAGAGAGCTGGCCTGGAAGAGGGGCAATAGGGACAGAATCCGGCGCCCCGGCTGGGACTAGAACCTGGTGTACCGGCGCCGCAAGGCGGAGGATTGGCCTATTGAGCCACGGTGCCGGCCACATTTTTTTCTTCTAAGATTGCTTTGAGATTCTTGGAGATATATATTTTCATGTCTTTCACTGAATTTTTCAGCTTTTTTTTTTTTTTTTTGCCTGTATTTCTTTAAGTTGTTTGTTTTGTGGGGAGAATGGGACTTTTCTCTTTCTGGGACAGCTATTATGCCTATGTTGGTATCTTTGATGATTTTTTGATAGGTCTCGTGGGTTCTCTTTTTCTTTTCTTTTTCTTTTCTTTTCTTTTCTTTTCTTTTCTTTTCTTTTCTTTCTTTCTTTTTTTTTTTTTTTGTCTTTCAGAACGGATTATTTTCATTACCCTCAAATTTGTCAATTCTTATTTCTAACTTCTCAAATCTATTGAACCCTTGGAGTGAATTTCTCATTTCTGTTATTGTACTTTTTTTTTCTTTTTTTTTTATTTGACAGGCAGAGTTGGGGGGGGGGGAGGGAGGGAGAGGGGGGTCTTCCTTCCATTGGTTCACTCCCCAAATGGCTGCTATGGCCGAGTGCGATGCGCCAATCCAAAGCCAGGAGCCAGGCGCTTTCCTCCTGGTCCCCTATGCAGATGCAGGGGCCCAGGCACCTGGGCCATCCTCCACTGCCTTCCCGGGCCACAGCAGAGAGCTGGACTGGAAGAGGAGCAACCAGGACTAGAACCCGCACCCACATGGGATTCTGCGCTACAGGTGGAGGATTAGCCAAGTGAGCCATGGTGCTGGCCCCCTATTGTACTTTTCATTTCTGGGAATTTTGTTTGGTCCTTTTGTTGATATTTTCATTTTGTTTATACCTTGCTTTCCTTTAGTTCTTATTTTTTGTGATTTCTTTTAGTTCATGAGCATATTTAAGATAGTTGATTTAATATCTTTGACTAGTAATTCCAGATTTTGAGCTTCCTCTCTAGGGTTTTGTGTAATGTTTTTGTTGTTGTTCATTGGCTATGCTTTCCTGCTTGTGTGCTTTGTAATTATTAGTTGAGTTCTGAACATTATGAATCTTATGATTTGATAACTGTAGAAATTAGATTATCCCAGTCCCACTCAGTTTTTTTTCTTTCTTTGCCAGTTGAGGGCTCTTTCCATCCATTTGTGCCTTCCCAAACTATTTTTGCAAACTGCATATCTCATGTATATATTCACTGAAATTTCTCTTCCAATATCTACCTAACATAGATACCAAAATATCTGACCTGTAAAAAAGTGCTGTCTCCTATTCTGTGGTAAATGTGGGTGGGAAAACTAAGTGTCCCCTTGCTCCTAATCTGCACAAGGTCTAAACAAAGGCTAGCATCTGCATCTGAATCTCTCAGGGGACCACAAAACTGAACATGCAACCTTGGATTTTGCAGGACAAACTTCGTCAGCATACTTGGACATTGCCTGAACTTCTAACAACCAACTGATCCAGGAAGGCAGGTTCCTATTCCCACTGTTTTCTGTATCAGGGCTAAAGAATGGGGAATGGTGGCCTCAGGTTTGCAGAGGCGAGTTTTCCTATCAAAATCACAAGCAGTACCTTCATCATCCTGTCTTCTATTTGTTTTATGTGTCTAGTCAGATTCTAGATTTCTGAGATAGTTGTTGCTGGTCATTTTTCCAGTTTTGTGTTTTTTTGTTTTTTGTTTTTGTGGTGGATGATCCAACCCTAAGTTCTTCTTTGACATTTTGCTTCTCAAATATCACAGTATTATTTTGTGTTTCTCTTGTGGTATTAATGAATAGAGGAAAGTTTTTTTTTTTTCCTTTCTTTTTTCTGGTCTGTATTTGACCATTCATACTATCAAAGGAAAAGAATCAACCTCAGATTTTGAACGCATAAAGGATTAAGATTTTTTTATTCTCCATTGAAAAACTTATAAGCATAATGGAAATTTTAATTTAGTGCCTTTTTGTCAGTGGTTTGTACAGTCATGTTGTGTTTTAGGTATAGAACAAAGTTGTGTTTTTATTGAAAAAAAACTTAATTTCTAAATATTGGTTATTCCTCATTCTATATAGTTAGCTTAAGTGCGTAAGTGCCATAGTAAGTATTTAATATTCATCATGATTTAATCTTGTTGGAAAAATAATCCAAAATTTGCTTATAAGATACATGATGATTTCACTGCATTTGCAACATATTTTATTTAAGGCCAGAGTTGCTACAGAAAACGTGATAAAGAAATAAATAAAGATAGCTTTTTGTGAAGTCATGCTATTCTACTTACTATTTCAGAAAGACTGACAATAGTGATTAAGTAGAAAAGCATCAGTTTTCCATTTTAGTCTTGTATTTTAATCCTAACTTCAAAATACTCAATTTATTCTACATGTAAAATTTGGTTTTTTTACCTAAAGAAAAATCATATAGGCATTTTTTTAAGATTTATATATTTATTTGAAAGTCAGAGTTACACAGAGAGGGGAGAGGGAGAGGGGGAGAGAGAGATCTTCCATTTGATGGCCTACTCCCCAACTGGCCTCAACAGCTGGAGCTACGCTGATCCCAAGCCAGGAGCCAAGAGCTTCCTCCAGGTCTCCCACATGGATGCAGGGGCCCAAGGACTTGGGCCATCTTCTACTGCTTTACCAGGCCATAGCAGAGTGCTGGATTGGAAGTGGAGCAGCCAGGACTTGAACCGGTGCCCATATCAGATGCTGGCACTTCAGGCCAGGGCATTAACCTGCTGTGCCACAGCACCGGCCCTCATATAGGCATTTTGAAAACAATCTTTAGTCTTCATTTTTCTGCATTTAAAAAAATATTTCAGACACCTGAGTGGTGGATTACTACTTTCAAGTCCCTCAGTATTAGAATGGTTTGAATATGACATTTGTATTTTAGAAATTTCTTATTCAAAGTTCCAAGAGTGCCATAACCAATTTTACAAATAAAGATTTAAGAGAGTCTTGTTAAACAGTGTTATTATAGCTGTTGTCTTTTTTTTTAAGTGTATGTGAATATTTTCCTGTTCCTAAGGCAAAATTCAGTTGACACTCATGAATGGTTATCTGTGTTCTGTTAAGTAAATAGAATAGTTACATTTTGGGGATAAAAGAAATATGAAAATTTTGTTAGTTGTATAGCAGAGAATCCTAGTACAATTTTAGCTCAAGGGGAAGCAAGAAAATGCATTATATTTGCAAGCTCCTTTTATGCATTTGTATTAGGGAGCTCACTTTAAACTATTTCCTGCTTGTGGGCGTTCTGTCTATCTATATTTGTATTAAGCTGCCATTCCCTATCCTTTTCTGCCCTTTTCCCTTTCTAAATTTGACCTAGCTATGACAAAAAGTTAGAGGTGTTTTTGACACCTAGGAAGGCATAAAAGTTTTGCAGTGTACACACACACACACACACACCCCACCCCTATACATATATACACACAAGAGATGTACGTGTATATAGGTTTGTGTATATAGGAACTGTGGGTGTATATGTTATGATAAATGTGATCAAAAACTAGGATCAAGGAATAGAGAGAGGGAAAAGGTCCTTTTATGATTGACAGTTATGCAGAGATAGGAGCATTTATAGTAGTTTACTATGTAGTTAGGTCTTTAAACCAACATGATTGTAAGCTGTTTCTGTAAAAGCTCATTTTACATTGTACTATGTTTATTTTTAAGGTGAAATGGTTTTGTCTGTAGGATGAATTAAATAAAGAACAAACCAAATATAGTTTTAAAAGTTACTTATTTTCTTTCTTTTTTTTTTTTTTTTTTGAAAGGAAGAGCGAGAGAGAGAGACAGACATGGAGGGAGGAAGGGGGCGGCTGGGGAGGGGGGACTGAAACTGACAGAAAAAGATTTTCTGTTTGTTGGTTCACTCTCCAAATGCCCATACCAGCCGGAACTGGGGTATGCTGAACCCGAGAGCCCAGAACTCAATCCATGTGTCTCATGTGAGTGGCCGTGACCCAATCACTTGAGCCATCATCTGCTGCCTCCCAGGGTATGAACAGAAGTTGTAATTGGAAGTGAACTGAGACTTGGACCCAGGCAGTCCTACGTGGGATGTAGGTATCCCAAATGGCATCTTAATTACTATATCAAATGTCCATCCAGTAAATCTTACTGTTAACCTATGTTAATATTCATAGAAATGATAGTGTAAAGATTTTTCTAATTATTTCAAATAAAATTCTGATTAAACTAGATCAAATATTTTAACCAAGCTCTTGAGGATTTTGATTCTAGGAAGCCAGTAATTTAGTATTGCTTCATTACAATAAATAATAAAGATTGTATGAAAGCTATCATAAATAGTTTTACTTTGCAAAAGATATTTTTTTAATTTATATATATATATAGGATATATATATATATATATATATATATATATATATAGGACGTCTGCCATTCTATGAGTCTGCTGTGTCTCCCACTTCCCATGTTGGATCATTCTCTCCCTTTTTGATTCTATCAGTTAGTATTAGCAGACACTAGTCTTGTTTGTGTGATCCCTTTGACTCTTAGACCTATCAGTGTGATCAATTGTGAACAGAAATTGATCACTTGGACTAGTGAGATGGCCTTGGTACATGCCACCTTGATGGGATTATATTGGAATTCCCTGGCACGATTCTAACTCCATCATTTGGGGCAGATCCGTTTGAGCATGTCCCAAATTGTACATCTCCTCCCTCTCTTATTCCCACTCTTATATTTAACAGGGATCACTTTTCAGTTAAAATTTAAACACCTAAGAATAATTGTGTGTTAATTACAGAGTTCAACCACTAGTACTAGGATAAAAAAAATACTAAAATGGATAAAGTATCAATATCATGTTCTCCCTGATTGGCGACAACTAACTGAGCACCAAAGGGGAAACCTGTTGAAGTGAAATGGACACTATGAGAAACAGTGACTTGATCAGCTCTTGTGCTGACTGTTGTTATACAATGTAAAAGATATTTTTATTAGCATTATGTTTTGCGCTAAGCTAATGAAACAGCAGATATGCATAATTCTGAAAGATAATTAGAAATGTCTGTCTCTCTAGGAAATAATTTCTCTTTTGTCATAATCTAGTGGGTGGATGTTGTGGCGTAGCAGTTTCAACTTCTGCTTGAGGTACCCGCATCCCATATAGGGGTATCTAGGATTGAGTCCTGGCTCCTCCACTTCTACTCCTTGGAGCAACAGAGTGCACCTGGGAGGTGGGAGACAATGGCTCAAGTAATTGGGTCCCTGCCACCTACATGGGAGACCCAGATGGAGTTCTGGGCTCCTGGCTCAGCCTGGCCCTGCCCTAGCTGTTGTAGGCTTTCTGGGGAGTGAGCCAGTGGATGGAACCAGGGGATGGAATATATAAATAGATCCTTTTTGAAGATGTGATTTTATTTGGAAATGTTGTAGTATCATTAAGTTTTGTAATTTTTTTCTCTTTTTCTTATAAATTTACAAAAGTAACATTGTAAGGCACTAATGTAGAGTTACCACGTGCCCTTAGTCTCATTTCCCCTATTTTGTTGCTTTTATGAATTGGGAATATCTTTATTGTTTCTGACAGTAGAAAATATGTATAAAATTATTTTATAGACTAGAATTTTTTCAATATTATGACAAAACATGTTTACTGTTCAGAGTCATAGACACTTGTTATGTTTCCCAACATAGTATTGTTCAAATGGACTGTATGAAGCAAACCTTTAGATTTTCAGTGATTTTTTTTATAACTACTTAAAAGCTCCAGATCTACCTGATACTGTATATTAACATTGTCCAATAGAAATGTAATATGTACCTCATATGTAACTTAAAATTTTGTGTAGCCATAGTTTAAAGTTGCTTTTATTTAAAAAAGATCGAGTTAATTGTGTGGTCAGCACTTCATTGTACCAGCAGCCATATGTGACAACATGTCCGTAGAGTTTCAACCAGAGAAACTCAGCTGAGATGTTGAAAATTTGGGGAATGGGATCAGTTAAGTGGGTATAGAAAATCATTTTAAAGTCATTGTGAGTTGAGTCAAGATTTGAGGATTCCAAGATTCAGGGGAAAACAGAGACAGACATATTCTATGCTGGATTTCCTCTTGAGACACTTTCAGCTGCTAAACTGTTTGGGGTAAGGGGATAAAAACAGCATGGCAAAAAGCAATTGAGGAAGTTGAGTGGAACTTGTGCTGATTTTGTTGTTGTTGATGTTCTTGTTTTTGATGTTCTGGCCCTAAGTTTTCAGTTCTGATCTCTTGAAGGACCACACCATAAGACTGGAGACAAACCAGAGATAGGCCACTCTTTGTAATGTCGAAAATCGAGTTTCAAACCATCTTAGTCCCTGATGGCATTGAGTTGATCTGCCTGCTAGAAAAATAATTAAATACTTTCTGGAGGGAGGTAACAGCATCCAGAGCTCCTGCTTTTTCCCCAGTCATTTACATATACTATCTGGCATTTGATTTAAAAATTGCTAGATGTAAAACAAGACCAAAAGAAAAAAATTGACAGTAGAAACAGATCTATAGATTATGCAAATTTTAGATTTAGGGCTGGGGCTTTAAAATACAATGATCTGCTCATGAAAATAAATTTTAAGTTGGAGAAGTTTACTAGAGAACTAGAATCTGTAGAAAATCAAGTAGAAATTTTGAAACTGAAAAATATAGTAACTAATATTAAGAGCACAGTAGATAAGCTTTATTGCAGGTTAGATCAGTTGAGAAGAGGATTAGTGAACTGGAAGATAGTAGGAAATATTCAGCAATATGGATTTGTCTATTTGGTGTTATTACTAAACTGAGCTAAGAAATAGGAACTTTTCAATATCTCTCCAAAGTGTGTCTCTTATTTTAGAGCTTATGTGTGAATAATCCTTATTAGAGTATACTTGCAACTCTTAATTTTAATATGTGTGGTTTTTAAATTTTCATTTTTATTATAGTGGGTTCTTTTAAACTATAGTGAATAGTGTGAAAAGTGATGAAATAGGAAATTATCATTTATAAATTGTGCTTGTTCCCTTCCTTCCAGCCTTTGGTCAAAAAATTATTCCATAACTAATGTTTTATGGAGAGATTTTCTGTTCAGTAAACTCACTTAACTTAGAATAGAGCCTTAGAGTGAGAATATAAGGAAAATAGCTTTACAGATATGAAATAGATATGCAGAGCTAGTTGGTAAAACTTAGGTGTTTTAGCATAGAGGAATTGCAAGATTTTCCTTGTACTTGGGATCATGTTTATAGGTTGCATGGTGATCCAGCACACTAGTTCATCACAAGTCAAAAATCACAATATAGAAAAGAAGTTACAGGTAAATTGTTCTTTGTTTCATTGTATCTAAGACTTCACTATGAATTGTACCTTTAAGTTTATATATTTGTAACAAAAAATGTTGTTACTTTTTGACCTCTCACTAATTGTAAGATAGATCCTGATTTCAGAGATGCTGTAATATAGAGGCAAGAATGAATGGTAATCCTATGTTTGAAACTTAGTTCGATCATTATTACTCATTTGACTTGAGTCAGGAAACTTCTTTGAGCTTTTTTTCCTTATGTGTACAAATGGGGTAATAAAATAGTATAATGATAAGCATTCTTTATTTTCCCATCATCACTTCTCCCAGGAGGTAAGGGAGACAGATGCACTCTGAAAATATCACAAATTGATTCCATTATGATAATTGGTACTTACAGTGATAGAACCTAAGTGTAAGAATAGTGTTGGTATTTTAACTATATTGTTTAAAATCTCATTAAGACCATTTCCAATCCTAAATTTTGTTATGCTTAATGTTTGACTTTCCAGTTATGTGGGATTCCTGCTTTTCTGATGATGTTTTAATACAGTATTATTCACAGTGAGTGGATCTTTTTTAAACAAGAGGTTGGATTTTGTGATATTTGACAAAAACAAGAATTCTTCACTGTAGTATTACTATTTTGAAGCAATAAAATATTCATAGCTTTAATTTTGTATTCATTGTTTTTCAGGATTTTTCAAATCGCACTCAGTTGATAGGATGAAAAAATTTAAGAGAAGACTGTCCCTCACACTTCGAGGAAGCCAGACTATTGATGAATCGCTGTCTGAATTGGCTGAACAAATGACTATTGAAGAAAGCAGTAGCAAAGATAATGGTAAATAATTGGGATGGGGAGATACTGCCCCTTTTAATTACATTGTAAAAAAATACTCTCCAGATAAGTTCATAATAGCTTTGTTTTGTGATCAGTTCTGTGGTTTCTTAGGAAACAGAAGACTGTGTAACTTTGCACGTTTGTTTGCTGGAATATTCTACTTTCACTCCAAAAATGTTACTGCATCTGGTTTCAAACCCTGAAGAATTCTGCTATACCACATATCTTTACATTCTTAATAAGATCTGCTATGTAATATCCTGATTGTTAAATAAAGATGTTTAATTAACATTTAAATATTTCTGCTGTTGTTATCATCTAACTTAATACAGGTTAAATGTGCATAGGAAGTTTGTGAAATTCCTGTGTGTGGCTTTATCATAGTTCTGTAACATTGTATATGGGACCAGCACTGTGGCATTGCCAGCTAAGATGCTGTCTGTGTTATGAGCATCCTCTATGGGTGCCAGTTTGAATCCTGGCTGCTCTACTTCCCATCCAATTCCATTGGTGCACCTGAGAAAGCGGCAGAAGATGGCTCAAGTGTTTGGGCTCCTGCACTCATGTTAGAGACCCAGTTGAAGCTCCTAGCTTTGGCCTGGCCCAACTCTAGCCATGGTGAACATTTGGGGAGTGAACCAGTGAATGGAACACCTCTCTGTCTCTCCCTCACTCTCTCTCTGTGACTCTGCCTTTCAAATAAATAAATCATTAAAAAAGAAAAACCACTGTATGTGTTTGTGGACTATTCACATATATTACAGAGCTCACATGAAAGAATTTTCATTTTATATTTATCACAAAATCTATCCATAGTATTGAAAGCATTTATAGTAGGTAGGCATATAATTTTTCCCACATTTGGCAATGCTTTTCACAATGTAAAGTAGTAATACACAGATGTTAATATAAAATAAGAGCTTGTTGAATGGTTAAAATGCAACATCATGATGGAATTTATAGAGGAAGGCTACATATTCAAAACTGAAATTATCTTAGAGATGTTATAATAACCAGGAAGGAGCTTACATGAATTACCTCCATTGTGTCATAATATGTAGTGTATCTGGCAGGCCTTCCTTGCCTGTGCCTAAAATTCTGCTGTCAGATTTTTTTATTGTGGCAGTGAGTAAAAGAATGAGTACCTCACAATGCTGACCCTGATAATATGTTTTTAATATGTTTCTTCCTGGTAATGGGTTTGCAGTTTTTTAAAAACTCTTTGTGGTGGCGCTGGCATTGTGGCACAGTGCATTAAACTGCCACCTGAGATGCTGGCATCCCGTAAGAGTGCCAGTTCAGGGTCCCAACTGCTCAGTGTTTGATCCAGGTCCCTGCTAATGTGCCTGGGAAAGCAGCAGAAAATGGCCCAAGTGCTTGGGTCTCTGCCACCTGTGTGGGAGACCCGGATGCAGTTCCTGGCTCTTGGCTACTGTTTGGCCCAGCCATTGCAGCCATTTGGGGAGTGAACCAGCAGATAAGATTCATTCATTCATCCATTCATTCTCTCTCTCTCTCTCTCTCTCTCTTCCCCTCTCCCTCCCTCTCTCTTCCCCTCTCCCTCCCTCTCTCTCTCTCCCTCTCTGTAACACTGCCTTTCAAATAAAATAAATCTTAAAAAAATTAAAATTTGGGGGAGTAATTTCAGATCCTCTGAATTGATATATACCTCAGTATTTCTCTTATTCACCAATGAACATTATTTTGAATGTCTGACAAATACAAACAGGGCCATGTGTTTTAATTCTGTGGCATGCTTAATCATAAGGCAAATACAGGATAATACATTGGAGAAGGAGTATAAAAACAAATCTTGAAAAACAATGAAATAAGCAAATGGACAAAAAACCAGTGGAGTATAGTAGTTTGTAATTTTTGGTTAGTTGATTATATGAGAAATGATAAAGTTTTAAATATTAATATTTTCTGTAAGTGTACTTTCTTAGAAACTATTTTAATCTGAGTACCTTGTAGAGATAGTCAAAGAAATGCAATTAAACATAATGATCTCTATTACAACTTTTGTTTTGTTTTTTGTTTGCTTTCTCAATCCTTCTCATGTGTTCCTGAATCTTGGGCTGATAATGGAATGATTTTTGGATGCTTGAACCACAGAGCCTATTGTGAAGAATGGCAGGCCTCCGACGTCTCACAGTATGCATTCCTTCCTCCACCAGTACACAGGGTCTTTCAAGAAGCCCCCGTTGAGGAGACCACACAGCGTTATTGGAGGAAGCCTTGGCTCCTTCATGGCAATGCCCAGAAATGGAAGTAGATTAGGTAATTTGATTCTTTGTCTATTATATGTAACTTTCTGAGTGTGGGTCATGTACCTAGTTAGGTTTTAGCTGTATGGAAGTTAGCCATCTTTATTATCTTATTTCTCTTGTCTAATAAAAATCAAGTTGAGAACAGGAGAAATAGCAAAAAGATGGAAAATTCCAGACAAATAGAAGTGTGAATACTACATAGAAATAATATTTGAAAACCTATCAGTCAGGAAGTAAACAAACCTCATAAGAAGTGAATGCAGGATTTCAAGATAAATGGCAGCTTAGGCCTGGTGCTTGACTCTAAAGATTACCATACTATAGCCTAATGTAATAATTAGCATATATGGTTATCACTTGAATTGTTATTATTTTATCACTGTGTAGCTTTAAGTATCTAGGAATGATATATATTTTCAGTTTTCTATATCTGATGGTTGATATCTCTGGTCTTTTTTGATGTCTTATTACTGTGTTTTAATTTTTAAAATATTTTTAAGCATAACTGTTTTATCATCTTAAAAGATAATTATGTTTATTTAAGTTCCTGAGGGTTTCACCTTGCTGTTTAGTTGATCTGGTTACTCTGGCTATGGCAGATTAGTTCCTCATGTGTTTTGTTAATTTAGGGAGTATGAGATTATCCATGGTGGGGACCTTTTAGTCTTATAGGGTACAACTTGTTTCATGAGAAACAATTGTTAAATTTTAAGGAATTTTGTGAGCTGATTATTAAATATAGCTATTAATGAACTGTAAATTATGCAAACATATAAGCTGAATTTTTAAAGAGTGATGAATATGCAAAAGTCATTAGATCCTAGTTGTTTTACTGCTTTCTATTAATGTCTGTGTTTGTGGCAGTTATTTGTTTCTATTGTGTCTCTGTAGCCAAAATGCTGTAGAATAAAAGTGTACTACTATACATTTTTTTCCCCAACTACATGTTCAGTGATGTTGTGTTGGGTAGCTTGAAATCAATCACAGGTAGAATATTTACCTCATGGAATCCTTTTTTTTTTTTAATTTATTTTTTGACAAGCAGAGTGGACAGTGAGAGAGAGAGAGAGAAAGGTCTTCCTTGGCCATTGGTTCACCCTCCAATGGCCGCCGCGACTGGCACGCTGTGGCCAGCGCACCGCGCTGATCTGAAGCCAGGAGCCAGGTGCTTCTCCTGGTCTCCTGTGGGGTGCAGGGCCCAAGCACTTGGGCCATCCTCCACTGCACTCCCTGGCCACAGCAGAGAGCTGGCCTGGAAGAGGGGCAACCAGGACAGAATCCGGCGCCCCGACCGGGACTAGAACCCAGTGTGCCGGTGCCACAAGGCGGATGATTAGCCTGTTGAGCCGCGGTGCTGGCCCTCATGGAATCCTAACACTGCAGATCATGGCTTGATTTATTTTGTGGACTGTCAAGACCAAGGACTTGCAAATGCTTTCTGTAAAGGGCCAGTTAGTAGGGTTTTAGGTTTCATGTATATATATTCTCTGTTGCTATTCTTTTGTTTAGTGCCCTCTTTAAAAACGTACATACCATTTTTTGCTCAGGCACCATACAAAAACAAGCCTTGTTTGTTCTTCACTCATGGCCTAATCTTGGCCTGGACTTGTGATATTGAAAATAATAGTAATTCAGGTTAAATTTAAGTGTTTGTTTCTGCACCTAGAGAATAACACAAAAATTGAACACATAAATGTTCTGCTAATTCCCAAAAACTGCTACCTGGTTCAGCTAAGAGGTCCTTTACCGCACTGATAAATGAGTGAGGTTGTGACATAAGCTTTCATTGTTTCATTTTTGTGTTGATCAAATGAAACTATTAGCCTGTAGTCCTGTTGGAACTATACATGTATGTTAATGACATGTTTTCTTGATTGAATCATATGGTACCCAAGTATTCATTCATGGTCTAAGATTAATAAACTTCTTTTGTAGTCCTTATGCAGCAGGACATAGAATTTTTTTCTTCTGTCTGCCTTCAAAATTCAGAGATGTAGCACTTAGAGAGTGGGTCTTTCTAGAGAAAGATCTCACAACTCAGACCAAGGCTTCATCTTTTAGCCCAGTGTGGCAGCTAAAACCAAGTACCTTCTTATCAAGATGAGCAACCCCTCCCAAGAAAAAGAATCAATTTATACATGAGAGCTTTTCAGTTCTCTGTTTTTGCTTCCTGAGTATTACCCTCATATTCTTGCAAACTCAGCTGAACAATTTTTATAGTAGCATATGTAAAAGAATTTCCTTGAAGAAGGAAGATTTTCAGATTCTGCGAGGCTTGGTTAAATTATCATTAACATTTTGAAAGTGTAACAGAAAAAAATATGTAAGTCAGATGACTTAAATGTCAAATTTTACTAGGTTAGAAATCAATCATCAATATATTAATTATTGCTGCCAGTTTAATTTTTTTCACTGCATAATTTTTCAAGAAATACCAGTGTCATTGAAATATTTTCTGAAATTATATATTGAGCTATTAGAGGCTATTACCTTTTGCAACTGCTTATGAGTGCAAGTTGGCATTTTCTCAATTTTGAGTTACCAAGACAAAAATATAGATATAAAGTTAATTCCAAGATTGATTTGATAAGACTTATAAGTTTTTTCATCATCTAAGCAATTCTCATATTCTTAAGTAAATATTGTTTAGTAAGAGCTTAAATTTATATTCGTAAAATACTTTTAAGTGTTTCACACATAAATATTTCATATACCATTTCATTGGAAAAAGAGGTCCAGTTAGTGATAATCCATTCTTTGATTTTTAGTTAATATTTAGTTCATTTGAGTATTTATTGAACACATTCTAGTGCTAAAAGCTTTATTAAGTTCTGGAAATACAAAGTGAATAAGCCAGATCTGTCCCCCAAGATCTTATAATGTGGTATATAATCACATCCAAAAATGCTCTTCAGTGCAGTGAATGTGGACACAGTAGTCATTTGTGTATGAGATTAGAAAAGACTTCACTGTGTTGACATAGGAGCATAGTTTTGAAGAATAAGCCTGTGTTTGCCTGGTTGATAAAATGGGGGACAGTTCTTTTAGGGTTTTAAGCCATTGCAGTATGAAACAACATGATGCTCTTCAGGGCAAGAATAATTGTGTAGAGAGAAATAGTGGCAAAGATGAGTTCTAGATCTAGCATTTGTTTCTAGTTTCTCGGTAGATGAATTGGAGAATGATGTAGATTGTAGCAAGCATACAAGTAGGCAGGTTGGCTTTTTAATAGTCCCAATGAAATCGATCACTCTCTCCTTTACCTCCATTTAATTTTTATTTCTATCAGGACATATAACGTAATCCAGCTTGTAGGGTGATAGGAGTATGTTTTTGCACACAACAGACTGTTGAGCTTTTACAAGTTAGAAACTAGTTCTTATAATTTTAAAGTTAGAATATTCAAAGAACTAGCTTCATTTTTCTGTAGATCCAGACATTTAATTGAATTATAAACGAAATAAGAGGGAAAATATCAAGCTTCTATTCCAGATCTGTTTCTAAGTTATGTGACCTTTAGAAAGTCATTTAACCTTTCAAGTTTCAGTTTCCAGATCTGGAAAATGAGATTGCTGATTAATCCTCAAGTATTATTTCCAGTCTATAATTTTATTACTCAATTTTTGATAACATGAATGCTAGTTTGTTCGTAATCTGAGAGTATAAAAGGATTTTTATTACTTTTTAAGAAATTTGATTTGTGTTTTGATCTATGAACTGCACTTGTGCACCCGAAATGTAAAAGACATTTATGCTATGATTTTTAAATGTTGATTTGTCTCCTCTTTGTCCTTATTGCTAATGTATGATATAATATGATATAATATATCTCTAAGTTCAATGTCTCATTTTCTGATATAGATATTGTTCATGAAAATCTAAAAATGGGATCAGATGGTGAGAGTGACCAAGCCTCTGGGACATCATCTGATGAAGTCCAGTCACCTACTGGTGTTTGTCTCAGAAATCGTATACATAGACGGATCTCAATGGAGGTAACTGTTTTAAAAACCTACAGTTGTCGCATGTACCTGTGTTTGTGTATGTAACTACTCATTTGAAAATTTTTGTGAAGGCAAATGACACTTGTAAGGGAGATTTTCCTTTGTGCTTTTGTGTTATAACCTGTGAACATTTCTTTTTTTTCGAATTACTCTCCCAAAGCAAGTACACATTAATTATAATTGTTCACATTTTATGAAATTTTAGGTTCTCTGTCAAGGAAAAGTGACATTTTTATTCTAGAAATCCAGGGCAATATTTTAGCAGTCTTTCTTTAGAAAAAAATTGACTTTAATTGTATTTCTGAGATTCATCGTAATACTTCTTATTTTATATATACACATACATAATTTCAAATTTTAAGAGGCATGAAAAAAATAAATAACAACTTTTTTTAACCCTTGCTTTTTATGTTACAAATATATGGGTATCATTTCCTTTGTAGTTCATTATATCTGTGAATCGCTATAGTGTGTTTAAGTTGTTTCTCTATGTAAAGGAATAGAAATTCATTTCTACTTATTTATCAGTGTTAAAACCCTGGGAAGAAGTTGATTATAACCGTTAACATTTTAGTATGTACTGTATATTAAACTAGTTTTCTGGAAACAAAAATTTAACATGTTTTGGAATAAAGGTACAGTTACTTTTTCAGTGCTGTTACGACAATGAGGAGAGCTCTGTCTTTTTTATTTTTAAGATTTATTTATGTGTTGGGGCAGGCGATGTGGTTCAGCATGTTAAAGCAACAGAGTGGGCCTCCCATATCAGTGCCAGTTTGTGTCCTTCCTGCTGCTCCACTTCCAATCCAGCTCCCTGCTAATGTGCCTGGGAAAACAGGGAGGATGGCCCAAGTGTTTGGGCCCCCCTGCAGCTATGTAGAAGACCCAGAGGAAACTCCTGGGCCCTGGCTTTTACCTTGCCATTTGGGAGTGAACTAGCGAATGAGAGAGTTGTCTCTTTCTGTTTCTCTCTGTAACTCTTCATTTCCATAAATAAATAAAATCAATCCTTTTTTTTAAAAAGAAATTTTTTAAAATGAAAAGCAGAGAAACAGATGGGTGAATAGAAGAGGGGAAGGGAAGGGAGGAGGGGGGGAAGGGAGGGAGAGGAGCAGACACTTTTGTTTTTTTTGACAGAGTTATAGACAGTGAGAGAGAGAGACAGAGAAAGGTCTTCCTTCCATTGGTTCACCCCACAAATGGCTGCTATGGCCAGCCAGGCGCTTCCTCCTGGTCTCCCATGCGGGTGCAGGGGCCCAAGCATTTGGGCCATCCTCCACTGCACTCCTGGGCCACAGCAGAGAGCTGGACTGGAAGAGGAGCAACCGGGACTAGAACTCGGTGTTCATATGGGATGCCGGCGCCGCAGGCAGAGGATTAACCAAGTGAGCCACGGCGCCAGCCCCCAGACACACTTTCTATCTTCACTCCCCAAATGGCCACAACAGCCAGGTATGGGCCAGGCCAAAGCCAGAAGCTAGGAAGTACATGTGGATCACCCACCTGGGTCACAGCAACACAAGTAGTTGGAGCAAATTTGCTGCCTTCCCAGTCATTTTAGCAGGAACCTGGGCCAGAAGTGGAATATTCGGGACTAGAACTGGTACTCTTAACAGGAGATACCAGTGTTGTAAGCTGCAGCTTAACCCCCTATACTTTACCACTAGCCATGGATCTGTCCTATTGTTTAAATCAGTTAAGGAAAACAGTAACAGTTTTCTAAATGATAACATTTTCAACCTTGAGATCAACTTGATATCTATTTATATATCACAATAATATTAAGAAGATTGCATATTTTTCTTTATAATAGGTATGATTTTTCTTTATCATATGTTTATATGTTTAAAGGATTTATTTGCTATTAAGGTCCATATCTGGAATTTGATTCTTATATTTAGCTATATTTGTTTTTTTCATCCAAAGGTGGCACATTCTAGATTATATAATTTTTATAGTATGCTTTAATATCTAGAAATACTTTTTTATCTCTTTCCTATGCATATATATACAGATGGCCATACCTTTGTAACAATAGTTCAGCATCTGATTTTTCAGCTTTACAATGACATGAAAGTGATCTGCATTCACTGGGAACTGTAGTTAACAGTTTTTTGAATTTTTTGAGTTTTGACTTTTTTTCCTGGGCTAGTGATATACATTTGGGTACCTTTCTTTTTTTTTTTTTTTTTTTTTTTTTTTTAAGGTTTATTATTTATTTGAAAGGCAGAGTTACAGAGAGGCAGAGACAGAGTGAGGTCTTCATCCGCTGGTTTACTCCTCAAATGGCTGCAATGGCTGGAGCTGCATTATCCGAAGCCAGGAGCTTCTTACAGGTTTCCCATTTGGGTGCAGGGGCTAAGGGCTTGGGCCATCTTCTACTGCTTTCCTAGGCCATAGCAGAGAGCTGGATTGGAGGTTGAGCAGCCGGGTCTCGAAACAGTGCCTGTAAGGGATGCTGGCACTGCAGGTAGCAGCTTTTCCCATTACGCCATAGTGCTGGCCCCTGGGTAATTTTCTTGTGATGAAGGACGGTAGCAGTGAGTCGTATCTCTCAGTCAGCCATGTAATCATACAAGGGTAAACAGTTGCAACTTGACATTGGACTGTGTTGCTTAGCTATGGTATTTGGTAGATTATGTGTATTAAATGCATTTTGACTAACAATATTTTCAAATCATGGTGGGGTTATCAGAATGTAACTGTATTAGAAGTGAAGAGCTTCTGTGTCATTCTAGAATGCTTTGGAATTTTTTTTTCAGCTTATTCAAGATCAAATTTAGATGTTTTCTTTTTTCCTAGTGATCTTTTTCAGTGCTATGAAAAATATAAAATTAATATGGGAAGAACCAGTATATTTGCATTAGTGTTAGCATTTTAGGAACATAGTATGTTTCTACTGAAGTCTTAAATCTCCCCATAAATGTATAGCTCCTGTACATCTCCATTCTGTTTCATGGTTTGATTACTATTTTTTTAAATTTTTTTTTTATTTTTTTGACAGAGTGGACAGTGAGAGAGAGACAGAAAGGTCTTCCTTTTGCCGTTGGTTCACCCTCCAATGGCTGCCGCGGCCAGCGCACTGCAGCCGGCGCACCACACTGATCTGAAGCCAGGAGCCAGGTGCTTCTCCTGGTCTCCCATGGGGTGCAGGGCCCAAGCACTTGGGCCATCCTCCACTGCACTCCCAGGCCACAGCAGAGAGCTGGCCTGGAAGAGGGGCAACCGGGACAGAATCCAGCGCCCTGACCGGGACTAGAACCCAGTGTGCCAGCGCCCCAAGGCGGAGGATTAGCCTGTTGAGCCACGGCGCCGGCTCCTTGATTACTATTAAAAGGAGAGATTTCTTTTATAGAATTTATATTTCTTAATGTGACAAGGTAGACAGGTTCCCTATCGAGTTTATCTCAATTTATATTCTATAATTAAATGAATAGAAATGCCTCTTTTTTCCAGTAATATTACATGAATAAAATATATTTTTCAAATTTTCACTTATTTTCATCTTGTTTGAAAGACTGAGATCCTTTACCCACTGGGTTCACTCCCCAGTTGCCCATGACAACCAAAGCTGGGCCAGCTCGAAGCCCAGAACTCCACCTTTGTTTCCCATCTGGCTGGTAGGGACTCAAGTACTTGAGCTATTACCTGTTGCTTCCCAGAATGAAAATTGGCAGCAACTTGAAGCAGGCACTCTGATATGGGACGTGGGCATTCCAAGTGGCAGCTTAAACCACTGCTCCGAATGCCTGATGCTCGACCCAGAATATTTTAAATCTCTTTAACTGTGTATTATAAAATCATATAATATCTAATTGGATAATTGTTTAAACTGATGACGTTTTGTGATAATCTTTGCCTAGTCCTGCTGTTTGATATAAAAATTCAGAGTAAATTTCAAGTTTAATTTACCAATGAAACAGCAAAGAAATGACTGGGTTTGCAAAGGACCATTTCTGTAAAACTACATTGTATGCCTTGCTTAAAATAAATACTTTACCTTCAAGATACTATACTTGTATTTAATCAATATAGTTAACTTTGCAACTGCAGTGAAACTTTATGGTTTCTTACTGCTACAAAATCATATATTACACCCCATAAATTCAAAAGTCAGAAACCCTTTGTTTTTTCTGTTATTTATTTATTTATTTGACAGGTAGAGTTATAGACAGTGAGAGAGACAGACAGAAAGGTCTTCTTTCTGTTGGTTCACTCCCCAAATGGCTGCCACGGCCGGTGCTGAGCCAGCCCGAAGCAAGGAGCCAGGTGCTTCTCCCTGGTCTCCCATGCAGGTGGAGGGGCCCAAGCACTTGGGCCATTCTCCACTCCCCCGCCCCCCTCCAAGCCCCCCGGGGCCACAGCAAAGAGCTGGACTGGAAGAGGAGCAACAGGGACTAGAACCCGGCACCCATATGGGATGCGGCACCACAGGCGGAGGATTAGCCAAGTGAGCCAGGGCGCCGGCCCCTGTCTTTAGTGTTTTTGATTACCTTCTCTCTTTTTCTCCTAAGGATTTAAATAAGCGGTTATCACTGCCTGCAGACATCAGAATACCTGATGGATATCTTGAAAAGTTGCAAATCAACAGTCCACCATTTGATCAGCCAATGAGCCGACGGTCTCGTAGAGCTTCCTTAGTAAGTTTTTGGTTTCCTAGACCTATAGCATTGAATCTGCTTATTTGAATTTTTGGTTGTAAACATTTTAAAATAACTTTATCTATCTATCTATCTAGAGCTTTTGAATAACTCAATTTTATTACATTGCTCTCTGTATGTTATCAGTTCCTATTCTTAAGGGTTTATTGGAACCCTTAAGATACAGCCACAGGATACATATTGGAATAGGATTTAAGTTATATTTTATTTTTGGTAGATTTTATTGATAATATGCTATGTGTACAGAATATGTATAAGATATATAATTATGCTAATATACAGAGAAATATGTAAATGACTATTGTATACTTGGTGTTTTTTAGGAATATTAACATACCTGTATAACCAGTACTCATATCAATAAAAATTTGTTTTAATCCATTAACTTCCTTCTGCTACCTTTTTCTTCACTTGATGCTTCCCACTTCCTTAACTATAGCCATAATTCCTGCCTTGTAACACCAAAGGATGAGTTTCACCCACCAGTGTCACCCTGTTTTGGTAATACTATTTTTATAGTATATTTTGACATTTGGGCATTCTTTATTGTTTTAAAAATATTTACTATTTTCCTGACGATTCTTATTTAAGCTTTCAAACTTTATGTAATCATGAATATATAAATAAAGTACATTTCATACAAATATATAGGAATGCATCATTATACAAAGTTTATATATACATATATATGTATATTATACAAGGAGATCTTCAAAAAGTTAAACTATGTATGTATTTTGAAATCTTTTAGCATCAAAATAAAACTTACCTTTGAATTCAATTTCCACAAACTTTTCGAAGTGCCTGTCTATAATATTTATCTCAATATGCATTATTATCAAGGTTGGCTTTTTTGGGTCAGTGTTAGGTTTGAATTTCATCTGTGTTGTTGCATGTAGTTATAGTTCATTTATTCATATTCTTGCATAATGTTCCATTATATGAGTATATTGTACTGTTTTGGATATTGTACATTATCCATTCCCCTATTGATAAGCATTCGGGTTGTTGTTTTCATTTTTTACTATTAGCAAATAATGTTTATCACCATTCCAAAAACACGTGCATATTTTTGGTTAGTGTATATAAACATTTCTATTGGGTGCATATCTAGGAATAGAATTGTTGGATTGTGCTGCATGCATATGTTCGCTCTTTGTAGAAACCATCAAAACAGATTTTCATAGTGGTTGTACTGATTTATACTTTTTTTAAAAGATTTTTATTTATTTATTTGGAAGTCAGAGTTATACAGAGAGAAGAGAGGCAGAGAGGAGAGATAGTGAGGTCTTCCATCTGATGGAGATGAAATCTATTTCTGCATGATTGAAAAGAGAGAAGCCATTAACTAGAAACCTTCTCATTTTCTGAATGATAAATGTACAAATCTACATATACTCATTCTATTCTTCTTTCAATGTTGAGGAGTTGTCCTTCCTATCCCATAGTCTCAAGATGCTTAAATGCGTTATGCTTGTATGCTCATGTATATTCAGACTTTTTTTTTAAGATTTATTTATTTATTTGAGAGTCAGAGTAACACAGAGAGAGGAGAGGCAGAGAGAGATAAAGGTCTTCTGTGCGATGGTTCACTCCTCAGATGGCTGCAACGGCTGGAGATGTGCCGATCAGGAGCCAGGTGCTTCTTCCATGTCTCCCACACAGGTGCAGGGACCGAAGGACTTGGGCCATCTTCTACTGCTATAGCAGAGAGCTGAATTGGAAGTGGAACCGCTGGGACTCAAACTGGTACCCATATGGGTTGCCAGCACTGTAGGCGGTGGCTTTACCTGCTACACCATAGCACCAGCCCCCACAACCATTATATTTAAAAAAAAAGATTTATTTATTTGAAAAAGAGCTGGATGGGAAATGCAGCAGCCGGGACTCAAACCGGTGCCCATATGGGATGCCGGCGCTTCAGGCCAGGGCATTAACCCACTGTACCACAACACCGGCCCCCAGATTATCTTTTTTTTTTTTTTTTTTTTTTGACAGGCAGAGTGGACAGTGAGAGAGAGAAAGGTCTTCCTTGGCCATTGGTTCACCCTCCAATGCCCGCCGTGGCCGGCGCACCATGCTCATCCAATGGCAGGAGCCAGGTGCCAGGTGCTTTTCCTGGTCTCCCATGGGGTGCAGGGCCCAAGCACCTGGGCCATCCTCCACTGCACTCCTGGGCCACAGCAGAGAGCTGGCCTGGAAGAGGGGCAACCGGGACAGAATCCGGCGCCCCAACCGGGACTAGAACCCTGTGTGCCGGTGCCGCAAGGCAGAGAATTAGCCTGTTGAGCCACGGCGCCGGCCCAGATTATCTTTCTTACAGTCCTTCCCATTGACATTTTTTTTTTTTTAAAGATTTATTTATTCACTCAAAAGTCAGTTATGCAGAGAAAGGGAAAGGTGTCCTCCATTCAGTGGTTCACTCCCCAGTTGTCCTCAATTGCTGGAGCTGAGCTGATCCGAAGCCAAGAGCCAGGAGCTTCTTTCAAGTCTACTACATGGGTGCAAGATCCCAAGGGCTTGGGCCATTTTCTACTGCTTTCCCAGGCCATAGCAGAGAACTGGACTGGAAGTAAAGCAGCCGGTATATGAACTGGCGCCCACATGGGATGCTGGCATCTTTAAAAAAAGCGGCAGCTTTACCCGCTAGGCCACAGCACCAGTCCTCTCCCATTGACTTTTAAATAAACTTTTAGGGTGGGAATATGGGTAGGAGGGAGGGTAGAGTGCGAGGAATAGCTATGTTCCTAAATTTGTATATATGAAATGCATGAAGTTTGTATACCTTAAATAAAATTTAAAAAGATACCACTATTATATTTAGTCATAATATCTGATATTAAAGATATTGGTTGTGGATTAATGACATGTTACTCAGTATTCATTTATGCTTAAGAAGTAAAATATTTTAATTTTTTTGACATTTAGTTAAGACTAACGGAAAAACTTACGTAGATAGTTGGGATTCATCAGAGCTTTGTTGAACTTACAATGATAGAATACGTAGTGTTTTGTGAGACTGTTAAGTTCAACTTTAGTAGAATGAAAGTACATATGAGAATTTTCCTCATTGTATTAAAATTAGAGATTATACCCATTTTAAGAGTCTTAACCCATCCTGAAGAATGAGTGTTTGGATCCCTCCTTCCTGGCTTTCCCACTATAGAACATACTGTAGTGCTTATTTCTAAGAGTAGATGAGAAAATAGTATATCAAGTCCTCATGTCTCTCAGAAATACATACATTTTGGGATGTGGAAGATGAGGTTCACATACAATTTCTTTTTAAAGATTGATTTACTTATTTGAAAGAGTTACATAAAGAAAGATCTTCCATTTGCTAGTTCACTCCCCAGATGGCCGCAGTGGCCAGGGCTGGGCCAGGCCAAAGCCAAGAGCCAGGAACTAGGAACTTCTCCCATTCCTCCCATATGGATAGTAGGGGCCCAAGTACTCGGGTTGTCTTCTGCTGCTTTTCCCCTGTCATTGGCAGGGAGCTGAATAAGAGGTGGAGTAGCCTGGAATTGAACTTGCACCGATACGGGATGCTGGAATTTCAGGCAGTGGCTTTACCCGCTGTGCCACAGTGCCACCCCCGCCACACACACACAGACGATTTACCTTTGGTATATTGTAAATAAGATAAAAGTAGTCTTGTATTGATGGTAATAGTAATTTTTTATATGACAAAATAACCAAGTAGGATAGAGGGTCTTAATCTTTTCTGCTTCTCACATGGCTAAGGGATACAGCACCTTTCTATCAGTAACAGTAATTTAGTAATTCCCACAGGGAGGAAAATGGATGCATGAAAACCTGCCTCTGCTCTTTAATTCTTATATAAGTATTCACTTTTAAAATGGCTTATGTAAGGGGGCTGGCACTGTGACGCAGTGAGTTAAAGCCTTGGCCTGCAGCGCTGGTATCCTAATATGTGATGGTTTGAGTACCAGCTTTTCCACTTCCTATCTAGCTCCCTGCTAATCTGCCTGGGAAAGCAGAGGAGGTCTCAAGTCCTAGGGCCCCTGCACCCACATGGGAGACCCGGAAGAGGCTCCTGGCTTTGGATCAGCTCAGCTCCGGCCATTGCACACAAGTGGGGAGTGAACCAGCAGATGGAAGACCTCTCTGTCTCTACTTCTCTCTGTAACTCTTTCAAATAAATAAATCTTAAAAAAAAAATTGGCTTATGTAAAACCTCTGGACATACTTCACTTGTTTGGAAGCTAAATTAGAACTGCATTTCCAGCATGTTAATACATCTTTGGGACTGTGTACTGCAGAATTGTGTTGCTAGATCCAAAGTAAAAAAAACTCCTACTGACACTTGATAACCAGTTTTAAGTTACACTGAACCATAGGGAGGCTGTTATAATTTATTTTTAAATATGTATATATTTTAATTTACATATGCTTATGTTCTAAGAGTCATCTGAATAGGAATTTGCTTGGGGTTGCCAAAGAGTGAAGTATTTTCTTGAAATGATGAAGTGAAAAAATTAATTTGTCTAGAAAGCAGAATTAAGGGAGTTTTTAAAATATAATAAAATACCAAGCGGTTTCTAATTGTTTTTATGAAACTTAAGCTCTTTAAATATCCTAAAATAATCTAAGGTGTAACTTAGTCAAAACTGTGAGCTCATGAAAGTGAGCTGTCTTTTTTGCTATATCCCTAGCACCTTGTGTTTGGTAGATGTGGAATAAATGAGCTTTGTCCTCTGTCCTCTGAATAATTTCTGTAGGAGAGAATGCCAACCAGCTAGACATTATATCTATTGTTAATCTTGTCATGTTCAGCAGAGAAAAAGTACTAGCAATTTTTTTAATTTCATTGAAAGATTCTGTAATCTCTGTTTGGGTATAATCATTAAATCCTTAAGGTTAGAAATTATTAAAATGGATAGGTGGGGTAGGAAAGCCTTACTCTTTGAATTAGGATCTGACAAATAATTCACCTGTGTAACTGTCTTTTATCTGCATTCTCTGCTTGCCTGTATGGTTAAAATTCAGTAGTACTATTTAATTTATAGAGCAGTCTTATAAATTTATCATTCTACAGTATTCACTTTTCTAAAAACATGTTCAGCATATTCTGATGCCATTAAATTTCATTCTTAGAAAAATGACTGTATGTTTGCTATATCACAAGTTTATTCCTTATATACTTTAAATGATATAAGCATAAGCAGGCCACTTGTGTAATCTGTAAAACAAACCTCAATGTTTTTGTTGTCATCATTGGACAGAGTGTATTTGATGCTTTTAAGAGTGTACTAGTATTCCTTTAAAATAAAAGGATCAGTGAGAACATTTGCCTGGCATCTAGCTTCCAATCATCTTTTCCTGCATGCTTCTTGTTGATACAGATGATGACAATTTGATTTTTTTTTTCAGGAACATGCATTCATGTATTCATACTAGTTTCCACTTGTTCTCAGTGTAATATTTTTTTCTCCATAAAAGATGACAGGAGACTTAAAATTCATAGCAAAAGTACTATAGTTCCATATTCGAGTTTAAAACATCTGAGCTCTAGAGATCAGTATAAGAGAATAGAATCATTCTTTTATAGTTTCTGTGACCATGGCATTTCCCCTTTTTACTACACAATTACTTCAGAATCAAGCTGCCATGTACCAGACAGTGGGATGTGTCCATACTAAAATTTAAAACTTCACTTTTGTGTTAGTTTGCTTCCCATTACTTAAACTAAAATACCCAAGAAGAGCTTCTTGCCAAACAAAAGATTTATTACAGCCTACAATTTGGAGGTTACTTTTCAGTATTAGGCAGCCCCATAGTCCAGTCCCTGATGGAGGCTGATCATGACAGGTTGAGGGAATGATCACATGGTGAGCCAATAAGCAGAGAGAACAGGCAAAACTTGAACTCAAATAGTCAACCCTTTTAAGAGAACCACCCCCAGAGAGCATGCCCCTAGTGGCCTCAAGACTTCCCACCTGACCAACCTCTCAGATGCTATCATTAGATCATCTCCACCCTACTCCATCAACCATTAACATTAAGACATCAGAATTTAAATATCTGCAAGAGTTTTGGGGAAACAAGTCCTGCTCAACCCACAACAACTTGTATTTAGAAGGTGTTTTCTGTGGAAGTCTCACTTTGTTATCCTGTATAGTTATTGATCATAGAAAGCAAAGACTTAATACTGAGTCACTTACAAGACAATATATGCATAGTGTATGATTGGTCTAAGATCTCATTTTCTTAACTTTTAAATGAAGAATGTCATATGCCTATAGAAAAACGTAAGAAGTTATTTAGGAGGACCACCTATGACCAGAGTTTCAGTTTACCAAAGTTGAATTAAGTACTGTTACCATTGTGGAAAATGTGGAAAATTAAGTACAATTTTCCACATGGCATTTAACATTATATAAGACATGGTTAACAAAAGAACAAAAACTGTTCTTTTGAGGAGTCTCTGCTACTCTGACCATTCCGTTTTGAACAGTTGGTCCTGTTTTCCAAAGTGGTAAGTAATGCCAAGTCTCATCATGAAGTAGCATTTAAATTTTATTTAATCACTCTTAAAAAAAAATCACGTATTTGAAACTCTATAGAGTTTGACTAAAACACAGTGCTTAATGAACCAATATAATTTATACCCTTTGAAAACTGAAGTTATATATAAAAGAACAGTGTTTCCTTTCACTAGCTTTTATTTAAGGGTATTAGCACCATTCTAAGCAAGAAGAGAATCTTACATTAGATTGTTACTGCCTTTACCACTATCTACAAATCTACTAGAAAAGAATTATCAACTCCATATAAGATAGACCAAAGTTTAAAAGCAAGGGTTTTGAGAGAACACTTTTCTCACATTTTAAGCTCTGTGTGTGGGAGGGAACGCAGAGTATGAAAGAGACAGAAAGACACACAGATTAGAAGTAGACTTACTGTGCTTCTTTGGTGTTTGTTGTTTACTGGTCATACTACAGTGTGATTTTCAGTTTCCTTTTTCATTTTATATTTTTATTTGAGAACTTGAAACAAATAGTATTTTGTTGTTTGCAGCTCTCCCCAGGAAATTAAGAGATTAGTGAAAGGAAATAATGTAGGAAATTTTTTTATTCTGCAGTTTTCTTAAAAAGAGAATTAACTAGTCATCTTTTAGAAAAATCTTTGTCTCTTAAAATGCTTATACTGTCTTAGAATTTTAGTTGTCTAAAGCATGTTTTTCATAGCAGAATGTTAACTGATCTATATAAAAGGTGGGTTAACAATTTTAATTATGAACTTTAATGCCTTTGAACTTTTGAACGTTCTAACATTGGGTACATTTTAAAAGTTGACAGATGCTCAGCAATTTTATTATAATCAGATTTTCTATTCTTAGACACTGTAAAGTAGGAAAGTTTCAGAAGTTGAAGAAGAGATTAAATGAAATTTGAAGAACAAATACTAAATTTATAATTGTTTACTTTCAGTCAGAAATTGGGTTTGGGAAAATGGAAACCTACATCAAATTGGAAAAGCTTGGAGAGGTAAGTAAATACTTCAAAGATGCAAGACACACTTTTGTTCATGTTTATCTTGTAAATTCCTATACTAGTCTATAGTTTGTGCTAACCGGGATAAAAATCATAAACACTAGTGTATAAAAGATTGTGTCTTATTCTGAAAAAGCAACAGAAAGTTAGAATTTCTATATTTGACACTATCCTATCAGTTTTAGAGGAAATGAGTATTTTTGTAGCCATCTAATCTTCTGTTGAAGCATAGTGTAGTGTACTGTATTGGTAACAAAATAGGCATCTATTTGTTAGTTTTCATCTCTTGTCAGGCTACTGTTTGTGTGGTCATATGGGAAATTGTATGAATTCAAACCTTGAACAAATAAAAAAGCTATCTTTAAATATAAAGACACATTTCATTGAAAGTTAAAGAAATTCTTAAGACCTTGGTTTTTTTGAACTTGTAGTATTACCAACTTAGAAATGCCTGCCTTCCAGAAAAAGAAAGGGCAAAGAAAATAATAGAGTTGGTTAGTAGGTAGGGAACTCTGAAGGCCATCCTGGCAATGATAGAAGAGGTCTCCTACAGAACATACTTGTTTTTAAAAAACAAAATTTTAAAATATTTTTTCATTTGAGAGGCATAGAGACAGAGCTCCCATCTACTGGTTCACTTCCCAAAATGCCTGCAATAGTCAGGGCTGGGTTAGGGTCAGGACTACAGTGACAGCAAAAGCAAGGAACTGGAAAGACAATCAGGTCACCCATGAGGGTGGTGGGAACCCAATTACTTGAGCTTTCTCTACTGCCTCCCGCAGTCTGCACAGATAGGAAGCTGCAGTTGAGAGCCAAAGCGTACAGTGGAACCCAGGAACTCCAGTGTAAGACATGGGTGTCAACCACTAGACTAAACACCTATTCTGCAATGCTTTTTGAAAAGTCTGGAAACATATGTAAAATTTTAATGATTCAACAGTATGTTAATTACATTTTCAGTTTTTAATTAATATGTTCAAATTATAACCTTCAGTATGCACATACCATGGCAAGTAAAGCACTTTTGATTTTAAAACTACTGATCCAATTGTCAATCAGAAATAAAGTATAAAATGTAAATTAAATATTCTGTTTTTATACTGTTGAGGCATTCTGTAGTGTTACATGAGTATGAAAGATATCTATATGGAACCAAAAGTCATCTTTGCTCTAAGAAAAACCAAGACTGATCATTGTGCAGTTTTCTTTGCCAGGTGGAACTTAACAAATGCTTAAAAACTAGAAATCACTTTAGGACTGTTAATTGTGTAGATTGCATTAAAGGGACCATCATGATGTTTTATATGTGTCCTTCAAAAATATATTTTATAGGGTACATATGCAACAGTGTATAAAGGAAGAAGTAAATTGACAGAAAATTTGGTGGCGTTAAAAGAGATCCGATTGGAACATGAAGAAGGTGCACCATGCACAGCTATAAGAGAAGGTATAGTATATAGAGAGAACATTTTAACACCAACGTTGCATAATAAGTAAAAGAGCCCAGATATAGAAATAATAGATGATTATAAGACATAATTAAACCTTGAAAGAGTTGTTTTTCAAAGCCAAAATATACAACAGAAAGGAATCAACTGTATTATTGTATATCTTATAATGAAATATTTTGAAGGCATTTAAAAATCACTGCCATAGACAAATATTTGACATAGGAAGTGTTGTATATATTGGTACATGGAGAATATGGCAACATAGTTAAAAATAAGAAATAAAAACATAACAAGAAAACAAAAATGTAAACATTTATATTATTCAATTTTAAAGAGAAAATGGATTATTTAGAAAATTATTTGAGGCAACTGATTAGTATGGTGGAAGGAAAAATGGGTACCTTGTACTTTATCTCTAAATTAATTAGATGATATGGAGAGTATTGTAGTATTGAAGATAATTTTAAGTATGAGAGCATCAAACCTAGAACCATAGAAGAATGATGACATTAACATTTCTACTACTCATTCTAGTGACATTTCTACTCATCCTCCTGGTGAATTATTATTTTAAATTTAAGAGAATATTATATTCAATTTTCATATATTAAACTTCAGCTTTTTATAAAGACTGACCACCACAGACTAAATAGTTGTATTTTCTGTTTTGCAGTTTCACTATTGAAGGATTTAAAACATGCAAATATAGTAACCTTACATGACATTGTTCACACAGATAAATCCTTGACTCTGGTCTTTGAGTATCTGGTAAGCATTTAATGAAAATTCAATATTTAATCTTGCTTTAGAAGAGCATAACAAATTGGAGTTTTTGACAGCCTCAGGGACATTTTTGTTTAGCTGTTCATATTTAGTTAAATTAGATGCATATAATATCTTTCCTTGTAAAACAACTTAATTTTGAAAATTAAATACTAATAAGTGAATCAGCCATGCATTGTGAAAACTCTGCATTGCATAGTAAAGTACTGTGTCTTTTCAGGATAAAGATCTAAAGCAGTATATGGATGATTGTGGAAACATCATGAGTATGCATAATGTAAAGGTAGGTTTTAGTGGTAATTTTAAACCTGTGCAAAACATAGATCAACAACATTACATAATGAGATATTCTAGCCTCATAATTATTCTTCAGCATTTTCTCCTTGGCATTTTAAATAGATTGTAATCCTCTGAATATATTTACTCAGAACTTCTGTTTACACTTTAGTTTTCCTAGGACCTGTCCTTTTTGTAGAATGTCTTCATTGTAAAGTATTTTAGAAATTACTTCTGACATTCACTTTCATATAACAACAAAAATCCTAAACATAGAACACATTTCAAGATATATTCTGCTTTAAAACATCCAAACATTTAAAGTCAATGATAGGTGCATTCTGCAAAAGGCTTTCTTTAAATAACAACCTCCCTGCTATACTTAAAATGGTATTTAACAGCTTTTCGGGATATCAGTCTAATGGGTAAAGGCAGGAAGCTGCAGGTATTAAGAATGCTTAGCTGGAAATACTAATCTATATTCTCAGGAAGAAAAGTAAGATAATTGTTGTGTTATTATATATAAATATTCAAGTAATATAAAAAATTTGGTTTAACAGTTGGTATCAGATGAAACTGAAAAGTTACTGGATAAAAGCATCTGACATAGTTATGTTCTTACAGTAGACTTTAACCTGAATGGTATACTTCAGAGTTAGTTGGCAAAGACTTATCCAAATTTGTCAACAGTTTGTGATAACCTATTCTGGAAATAGGCTGTCCTAGCTGTGTGTTTGGGATGTTTCTAATTCTGTAGGTAGTGAATTTAAACTTAGATTTAAAAAAAAATGAGTGGATAACAGGAGCCAATTTCTGTTTCTAAAAGAAACCTCAGAACATATGGATAACACATTGCTTCAAGAATGTCAGAATAGTGCTTTAAATGTATTTCCATGTACATTCTGAGTTGTTAGCATATTTTGCATTTTGTTTGCAAGACCATATAATTGCAATTTGTGTATCTTTTCTGTGTGTGGCTTTTGTTTTTCCCTTACTTTTATATTACCAGTAATTTTCAAAGAAAATAGTCTAATTATCATAATTTGATAAAAGTTTGAGATGTGTTTATCTTAGAAGCCAAGTCTACATGACTAACTTAAGTCAGGAAGCACTTTGTTGTTTGTTTAAACTGTCTTTATATTTCTCAAATATAAAATGTAACAGGAATATATTGAAATATAAATTTTAGAATTTTCAAAACACATAAATATGTAGAGCCCAGAGACTGTGCTGCTTAGAATTCATTCTGGGCATATCGTTCATCTGCTGCCTTGGCTTAGTCTCAGTGTTCCTAAGCCTTTTCTCACCTACATGTGAACTGAGGATATACTTCTGAATTCTCTGTACTTGAGGTTCTTTTTTGTTAACCCCAAAGAATCAGAGACTTTCTGTATTCATCTTTATACCAAAATTCACAACAAAAACTCTACCATTAGCCTTATAGGAATTGCTTTTTACAGAGTCATTCAAAGCATTATAGTGCTAATGCTGCTTTCTGAATCACAGATTTTGAAAGCTGAGTAGGAGGTGCTGAAAGTAAAGTACCCAGGAGGTGGGTGATAGAAGCTAGTTTAGGTTATTTTTATAGCAAGTAATTTGCCAGAACTTTGTAGCACCATTCTCTGGGTGCCTCAGACTTCTGATAAAACCATTTCTAGTGCCTTATTTTAAAGAAACTGCCCCAGATCAGAGTTTTTTGAGGGGGATTATTAGGGAGGTGAGAGGCAGGGATTGTTTGGTTGTTTTGCCAGAATCTTATAATTAAACTATAAGCTTTGGTAGGCCTTTAAGTTTATGAGAATATGTTTATTTCAAGCCATTTTCTATAATAAATACACTATTATAACAAGTTTCATTTGATTTTCATAGATACTGTTAGGCCAAAAAGTAGTGAGATTCTTCAAACTGAATAATAAACTCAAATTCAGAAAACAACTATGTAAGGAAAAGGCCAGCCAGCGCCACAGCTCAATAGGCTAATCCTCCGCCAGCGGCACCGGCACCCCGGGTTCTAGTTCCAGTTGGGGTGCCGGATTCTGTCCTGGTTGCCCCTCTTCCAGGCCAGCTCTCTGCTGTGGCCCAGGAGTGCAGTGGAGGATGGCCCAAGTGCTTGGACCCTGCACACCCTCATGGAAGACCAGGAGAAGCACCTGGCTCCTGGCTTCAGATCAGCACGGTGCGCCGGCCGCTTCGCACCAGCCACAGCGGCCATTGGAAGGTGAACCAACGGCAAAGGAAGACCTTTCTCTCTGTCTCTCTCACTGTCCACTCTGCCTGTCAAAAAAAAAAAAAAAAAAAAAAGAAAGAAAGAAAGAAAAGGCATTATGGTTTGGGATATAACTACTTTCTTTTTCTTTACTCTACACAAATTGTTTTCTTGCTTACCATAATTTATGTTTATTCCAAAATGTGTATCATTGCCTGTAAGACTAATATTTACTTACTTATTTCTGTAGCTGTTTCTATACCAAATTCTACGTGGTTTGGCATATTGCCACAGAAGAAAGGTGTTACATCGAGACTTGAAACCACAGAACCTCCTCATTAATGAAAAAGGAGAATTAAAGCTTGCAGATTTTGGTATGAAATATATGAGAGGATGTTAACTTTAAAAGAACAACCATTGTCACAATGTATCATCACTTTTATGTGGATTTGGAAATTTTCTCTGTAACCCAGAGAATAAGATACTTGGCAGAACTTTGGTGGGTGATTTTTGTTGATGGTGCAAAGGCTAAGAGGCACAGGGTTTCAGGTGTAGTCCGTTAAGTGTCTAGGACTTTTGAGAACCATTCAGGGGGTCCTCAAAGTAAAATATATTATCAAAATTACACTAAGCAATATTTGCTTTCTTTCACTGATGATCCAAAGCAGTAAGAAGTAAAGCTACTGGTTCCTTGGTATGTTTAAGGCAGTACTGCTAAAGTGCATCATTGTGCTGTTCACCTCTATGCATTTGTAGGAAAAAAGTGTCCGTTACACCTAAAAAGATACTTGACAGTGAGATAGTAAAATATATAAATTTTATTAAATTTGTTTCTTTGAGTTGAATACATGTCTTTGTAGTATTTTGTGTAATGAAGTGGAAGAGGTACATAAAACACATTTGCTTCACACAGAGATACTGTAGTTATCTCAAAGAAAGTCGCTCATGTGGATGGCAAGGACCCACTACTTGGCCATAACCTGTTGCCTCTCTGGATATGTATTAGCAGGAAGCTGGAATTGGAGTTGGAGCTGGGACTCAAACCCAGGCGTTCTAAATGGGATACAGATGTCCCCAGGGGCATCTTAACCACTTTGCCAAACACCTGCCTGTTGCAGCCTGTTATTTCAAGGATAGCAATCAAAAGTGTTTCTTGTCAATAGTAAATTTCAAGTTTTCAGTCAAAAATTAGATTTTAAAAATTTAGATCTGTCGCTTTGGAACTTGATTGCTTCCCAATACCTAGAGGCTTTTCTGATGAGATTTGGTGATGTTAGTAACAATTTTTTTTAATATGCTAAAAACATTTTGAATGTTTCTAGGAACCAGTATTTTTCAAATGACCAATGTGTGATATTACAGAGTCATACATACATGGGTAAAAGATACATTTGCAGTACAAGATAGACCAATGAATTTTATTATAACAAAAGTAAAGGTTCATTGATAACATTTCAGTTAACCACATTACCTTTAAGAAACAACTTACTTTCTGGCTAATATATTATTGAAAAACACTATTCACAATGATCAGAAAGGCTGTTAAAATGCTTCTCTTCTTCTCAGTTTTATACAAGTTTTGTTCCTCTCTCTCTCTCTCTCTCTCTCTCTCTCTATATATATATATATATATATATATAGTGATAAATGTATTTGATAGATTGTGATAACATATATTAGATATTAGATTTTTAAAATTATTTTAACTAAAACACCAAACAGGAGCTGCTTAGAAGGGAGAGAGATTTATTTGAGCTTATAGTTTTCAGATTCATGTTCCAGCAGCAGGGACTCCATCAGTCTGGTACCTAATGGCAGAACACTTGCAGAGAGGGGATCACCTAACAAGCCAGGAAGCAGAGAGACACAGAGAACATGCTCTTCTATCCACTGTGGTCTCTCCTTATAGTGCCATTGTGATTCAGTCATGGGGCTCCACCCCAGCAGCCCAATCCTCTCCCATTACTTCCTAAAGGCCCTAACTTCAGACACCATAACTGAATCAACTTTCACCTTAATCCATCAACTATTAATCGATTAACCATTAACAAGACTTTCAACTATAAACATCTGCATGAATTTGGGGAGCCAATCGTGTTCAAACCGTAATAGATATGTATCAAAGCAACATATCAGAACAGATTGAATGTAAAAGCAAATGTGGAATCCAGCCGTCTTTTATTAAAATAGATTTTAAAGAGATTCATAAAAATTTAGGGGTGGATGTTTAGCACAGCAGTTGAGATGCCCCTTGGGACACCCAAGGCCCTGGGAGAGTGTGATTGGAGTCCTGGCTCCATGCTATTCCATTTTCCTGTGCACCCTGAGAGGCAGCAGGTGTTGGCTGCAGTAGTTGGGTATATGCTACCCACATGGGGGACCCAGACTGAGTTCCTAGTGGCCTGATCCAGTCCTAGCTGTTGTAGGTATTTTGGTGGGGGTAGAGGGTGAACCAACAAATGGGAGTTCTCTTTGTACTCTCCCTCCCTTTCTGTTTGTCTCTCTGCCTTTCCAATAAAATAGTGTTCTTAAAAACAAATATAAAATCATGCTTACTAATCTTTGTTTTATTTTGAAAAAAATATTTTTTCATAAAATATTACTTATGTAGCATCTGCATGCTGTTTTAATGAACAAGTAATTTTTTTACTTACCTATTTTTAAAGGATTTTGAAAAATAAAATTGCAAGCTCTTTTTACTTCTAGAAAGTAAAACTTTTATGTTGAAGGAACTTTGTAGAATATCTATAAATATTTTATATTCACCATTCTGAGAGTTTAAATATTCTAATTGATTAGTGTTTAAAAGCCCATGAAATTTTCCATGATTAGCATATGTAATTTTTCATAAATGATTATAATGATAATAATACGGCTGGCGCCGCGGCTCAATAGGCTAATCCTCCACCTGCGGCGCCAGCACATCGGGTTCTGGTCCTGGTCGGGACGCCCGACTCTGTCCCAGTTGCTCCTCTTCCAGTCCAGCTCTCTGCTATGGCCTGGGAATGCAGTGGAGGATCGCCCCAGCCCTTGGGCCCTGCGCCTGCATGAGAGACCAGGAGGAAGTACCTAGCTCCTGGCTTTGGATCAACACAGTGCGCTGGCTGCAGCACACCGGCCACAGCAGCCATTGGAGGGTGAACCAACAGTAAAGGAAGACCTTTCTCTGTCTCCCTCTCTCACTGTCCACTCTGCCTGACAAAAAAAAAAAAAATCATAATAATAATAACAACAACTCATGTTCATGACTCAGGATAAAGTTGTGATTATCAGGCTTTATTTCTGGGTAGTCAACAGCTTTCTTATTAAGTTGGAAAAAGCATAGCAAACATTTTATAACATTTATAGCAATTAATATCCAAAGGTGGTCTCTCTTGTTCTAATATTATTCTTATGACTTAAAAAGCTGCAAAGAGAATACACTATAACATTATAATTATTCTAAGGAAACTTTCTCTAAGTGGATTTCTACAAGGAAATTGTCAGTAAAACTCAGTTGGATCATGGTCCAGTAACTTCAGGATTTTTGATAAAAAAAAAATGGTATAGCAAATGAAAGCTGGAATTTGATTAAAATATAATAAAAGCTTATAGATAGAAGAAATAAAAATGTGGATCTAAGTGTCATTGACCTATTGGGCACTGTAACTCATGGGTGGAAGAACCCAGACACTAAATCCAGTGCTATTTAAAAGTTAAACTTGTCTCTAGTTGTGGAATTATTATTTAGTGTTAGTACATAATGATTTGATGACCCAAAACTTCATGCACTCAACAGAGTTCCTAAGTCTAGTTTTGTTGAAGCTTCAGGAAGCTACACAGTAGCCCTCATGCATCCCTTTGAATGGAGTCATGGTAAGGTTAGAAGCTGAGAAAGCCAATCTATTTCTTAATTCTTTGTTTTCTTTTCCCTATGAAGGATTAGCTAGAGCCAAGTCAGTTCCCACAAAGACCTACTCAAATGAAGTTGTCACGCTGTGGTACCGGCCACCTGATGTGCTTCTGGGTTCCTCGGAGTACTCAACCCAGATTGACATGTGGTAAATATATACAGATATTATTACCATTCATAATTTTGAAAGAATGTAGCTGTTAACACAGAAGCATAATGATAGGCATTTGGTTTTCAAAGAGGTATTACTTCGAAGAAGCATAATATAAACAGTGATTCAGAGTTCTGTGCTAGAATTAGAGTACCTGTGTTTAAATTCCAATTCTGCCACTTACAACTGTAATAACCTTATTCAAATCACTTGTCTATACTTAGCTTCCTCATTTGAAGAAAAGGGAATAGTAAAAACAGCTAGAGTTCTGTAAATAAGATTAAATGAGTAATAAGTATAAGGCACTCATATTGTTTGTTATATAGTCATTTTAAAACATTAATATTCATCAAAATCCACCTGCCTTAGAAGTTGATCTGAAAATAATCAAAATATCCTTACTGCTTTGGCCACCACTTTGGTCATGACACTTTTCTACTCAAACATCTTTGTTGCTACTCTGTTCATTGCCTATAGAATAAGATACAGTTTCCATAAGGTATCTCTAAATTACTTTTCCCAACTTATTTCATACTGTTATTTAGTACAAATGTTCCCTTTTAAGCAAGTGGCCTACTTACCATACCTCAACAATACCCTGGACTTTGACATCAGTCTACCGTTCTGTAACGGTTCTACTCAGCCTCTCTGATTAGGGCCTGTTTCTACCAACCTTTAAAACATAACTTCTTGTAAGTCCTGTTCATGATATACCCCAGCCTCCAGTGGCAAGTCCTTCCTCTGAACTGTGGTTGAATTTCTTGGCTGTACTGTATACAGTGTTATTATATCACTTTTGTTGTTGCCTTGAAAAAACCTGGTTCTATATAATTTTTTCTTTTTTAATTCATTTTTTAAAATATGGAAATATATATATAACATGATTTTTCCCAATTTTAAGTGTACAATTTTGATACTAAGTACATAGACATTGTTGTGCAAACATTTTCACTGTCCATCTCCAGAACATTTTTTATCTTGGTAAAACTGAAACTGTGTTAAACATGTGGGATATGCCCTATTTCACCCCCTCCTTCTCCTGTCCCTACAAATCAATTCTACTTTTGATCTATGAATTTGGCTACTCTGGGTACTTCCTATGAGTAGGAATTATAGTTTGTCCTTTTGTGAGTTGCATATTTTACTTAGCATGACACCTTCAAGATTTTATCCATGTTGTAGCATGTGTCAAATTTTCCTTCCTTTTTAAGGTTGAATAACACTCCATTGGATGTATGTGCCACATTCTGTTTTTTCCCTTCATCCATTGATTGGGTTGCTTCTACCTTTTCACTGTTGTAAATAATGCTGCTGTAACACAGGTATACAAATATATCTTCAGGATCCTGCTTTCAGTTACTTTGGGTGTATTCCAAGGAGAAGAATTGCTAGATAATATAGTAATTCTGTTTGTATTTTTCTGAGGAGCTTCATGCTGTTTTCCTAGCAACTGTATATTTACTTTCTGTAGAAACTTCTTATGTGAAATTAAATTTTAGTTACAGTTGCTTGAATTGGGGTCTTTTAATGACAGTATGTATTGACTGAACTTCCTACCTGTTCCTATTCTCTTTTATACACACACACACACACACACACACACACACACACACACCATCCTGCACCTAAATGTTCTGTTTCTACTCCTTGCATCAAAAAAAAATCTTGAATCACTGGCTTCTCTATCCTGGCTATCCATTACCTGGGGCTACTGTGTCCTAGATTATCATAGAAGCTAAGAGATCCATTTACAACTGTTTTGTAATTCTTTGCTTTCTTTTCCCTATGGAGGAATTCTCAGTTGTTTTTCCTCCTTCTGGTCTTTTTCCTTTCAGACCATAGTCTGCACAATAGCTGATGTAAACGTTTAGTGAGATAGTCATTGTAATTCAAACACTTAAAAATCAGTTTCTCACACAGTGTAATAAGCACTCAGTCTGTTGGCTATTGTTAGTGTTACTCTTGGAGGATCATGCAGAGCTGGACATTTTAAGTGGGAAAAAAATGAATATAACTATATGGAAGTTGAGACAGAGTAAATGTTAACAAATTAGTTCTGAAAAATGTCTGCAGGAGGTTTGCTGGTAGGCTTGTACAGATTTCTCCAGAGAAGCAATCTTTAGGAAAAGATTTTTGTGCTTCATAATATGTAAATTGTTCATTTTTTTTCCATGATATATTTTAAAGGGGTGTTGGTTGCATTTTCTTTGAAATGGCTTCTGGAAGACCTCTATTTCCAGGATCAACTGTGGAAGACGAACTGCACTTAATTTTTCGACTGTTAGGTAACGGAAGAAATCTTTTCCTGGTGATTTTGCACTTACAGTTGACTAGCTAGATAAGACTGTCTCTAAAAACGTCTATTTGAGATTGATATAAAGACTAATGTAAACAGCTGTTAGGTGTAAGAATTTCAGTTGATTTAGTTGTTATACAAATAGATACATGAGGTAACTTCTGTTCATTTACTGAGTTTCATCCTTACAATAAAGATGTTGTGGAAGAACAGAGAAGAGAAATAGTGTTAAATTGACCTTCAGTCCACCAATCAGGAATATTTCTTAGCTTAGGTGTTATCAGCTGGATAGAAAAAAAGGCCCAGAATCATCATGACATCATTGCATAGTCCAAAAAATGTCAGTGTATGTTTACTATTTTTATCATCTCAATTTCAGTTGAAATTGTTAAATTATCTAGTACATGTAAATTGTTCTCACATATATAACTTACAAATATATTTTTATGTATACTTACATATTTTTTTTAAATTCAGGAACTCCATCTCAGGAAACTTGGCCAGGTGTTTCTTCAAATGATGAGTTCAAGAACTACAACTTTCCAAAATATAAACCACAGCCTCTAATTAACCATGCACCAAGGTATTTTTTCCTTCTTTCCGATCTTTTGAAGCATTAGCCACAGTAAAGACTCAGGAAAAATATACACACAATTCTTAATTATTTTTGATCTCTTTTAATTTATTCCATCATGTTAGATTAACATTACAATTTATTGACCAAGAATTGCCAAAGTATGTAATTAGAACTGAATTGTAAATAAAATGAATATAGAATGTATGTAGTAGAATTCTCGAGTTTATGTAATTCTTTCTTCCAGAAAGGAAAAACCGATCAGTACCTTTTTCAGTATCATCAAGATTATGATGAAATTTGTTTTGCTTTCTACAAAATTGTTCTATATTTACTTATAATACTCTAAGAAAATATTATAAGTAAAATCTTCATTCTGACATAGGATGATTCATAAGTGTTTTAACCAATGTTAATGACATAGTTTGTATTAGAAGTACATAAACTCTTTCTGCTCATTCAGCAAATATCTTCTAGATATCAGAGGTCAGTTGAAGTTTGTTCTCAGACTTACCCTCAAGTCAGTCTAGTCTACCACTAGAGTTTGAGTCATTTCGTCTTGTAGACTGTGTCACATTTTCACTATGATAGACTAACTCTTTTGACTGCATTTTTAATTTTTTCCTTTAAAGTATGTATGAATTGATGCTATTGTTATTACTCTAGCAACAAATATTATTTTCAGTAGACTCTCTTAGGAAGAATACATGTACTGGGTTTTTTGTGTCTCCAAAGTGGTATAAGTCCTATTTTTATCATACTGCTTGCTGTTGCTAATGTTCAGTTGTAGAAGGTTGAAGCTCTTCTAAGACAGATTCATTAAGACTTGACTTAGCACCAGCTTGTCTGTGCCCAGGAAACTCTGGATATGTGCGAGTGGCAAACTACAGAGGATTGGAATAGCCTGGAGAATGTCTAGGCCACAGCATCCACATGGCTGCCTCTCAGAGCACTCGGGAAGATGAAATTTCTTTATTCATAATCGTACTTTTGCTGGTGAAAGGTGTAGTGCAAGAGAGAACCCATGTTTTCTCTTTAGTACATTATCCCTTTAAAATAATCCCTAATCCCCACTCCCATTTCTGTTCATTTCATCACTGTAACTAGATTGACTATATCTTTGGTACTGTAGTCCAGATTAATGATATTCTTGAGGCATATGTAAATTAAGCCAGTGTCCCTGCCAACCATGTGGGACGCTGGATTAAACTCCTGGCTCTGCTCCTCACCCAGCCCTGGCCATTGTGGGCATTTGGGGAGTGAATCTGCTCACTTCCTCATAAGTTCAAACAAACAAAAAACCCAAAGCTGAGTGGCTCATCCCTGTGTTTATCTTGAGCCATAATGATTCATTTTGGAGTCACTTTATTGTTATATTTCCAACTATACAATAGGAAAATGATGCTCCTGGATGCTTGCCTTGAGTGGAATACTGAAAATTGATGCAGTTCTGAAGTTCTCCTTATGATAGGTGTTGCTTTGTCTTGGCATAGAATGGTGATTCTTAAATATTTTATAATTTTAATTTGTTCTTAAATATTGGAAATTTCAATTTCAGCCCAGTTATTAATGGATTGTTCTTTTAAAACAAAATGTGTTTTAGGGCCAAAACAGTTGTCTGTCTGAAGACAACAAGAGTGACTAATTTTGGGGCACTTACATTTAGCAAATTAAAGCACTTAGAATAATTTTATCTTAGAAGTTTCTACCAGCTGAAATAAAAGAGAATAAATTGCCACTTGGTTTTTGTTGTTTCTAGGTTGGACTCTGAAGGAATTGAGTTGATAACAAAATTTCTTCAGGTAAGTCACATCTTAGTTTGTAATTGCTAAGTGGGTATTTGACTCTACATTTCCTCATCCGTGGAATTAGGTTAGTAATTCCTCCCTCAAGGATTGCTAATGACAATTAAATAAGATACCTATGGTCATATCTAGCAGGCTTAAAACACATGCTTCAGTTTAAAAAAAAATATGGTTCCTTAAGTCTTCATGTGTCTGGGTTTCTCCTTATGACGTAAAACAATGGGAGCTAGTCAGGTGGCATAGATCAACTATGTCAAGCTATGTTCTCTGCAATTCATGCTCTCTTTTCCTTGTATTTAATTGCCTTACAAGATGCTGCACCTCCAAATACCATTCATATTTTCCTACAAAGCAGGAAAAAGGAGGAGGAGGAGGGTGTTACCAACCGTATTAGTCTTCTTATATCTTGAAAGTAGAGGCTTTAGCCGAAATCCCAACACAAGTCTCATTGGCCAGAAAATTAATTGTAGGAGAGGCTGGAGATTGCAGGACTGTCATAATTAGCCTGTCATAATTAGCCTAAATTTAGAACAGTTGTAATTCATGGTCATTCTGCTGGAGTTGGAAGCATAGACACCTTGAGCAAGTCTAGGTTGTGTCATCAAAAAAAAAAAAAAAGCAGTAAAATGGGTATTTGGTAACTAAGAATGACTTCCATAAAGATACGAGATATATTCCTACCAATCATTTGGAGTTCATGAAGAAAAGTACTACCAAAAGTCAAATCCCCTTTCAATTTTATTTAAGATCCAGCCTTATCTTGGAAATGTAGGACTGAAATAATTATTGCTACATAATCTCAGTAGCAGCTCAAATTAGAGTATATCTGGCTTACTCTAGAATGGTGCTTAAAAAATAGTTATTATTAAGTGATCTAGATTTTTAACAAGTAGCTCTATGTACTAAGTTGCCCTTGCCCTACTTTTTAATAATTAGAGATAAAATTAATGATAATGAGGCTGTTTTCTTTTTACAGTACGAATCCAAGAAAAGGGTTTCAGCAGAAGAGGCCATGAAACATGTATACTTTCGAAGTCTGGGACCAAGAATACATGCTTTACCAGAAAGTAAGAAAAATTCTGAATTTCCCGCCACCCTTTGTTTTCATTTGTCTAGGATTAGGGACTGGGGTAGAACAGGTGCTTTTGATTTTTAAACCTAAAATGTGAGTTTTTTCCTGTAATTTTGATTAGAATTTCTCTCTCCTTTTTTTTTTTTAGATTTATTTATTTATTTGAAAGATGAGAGAGACAGACAGACACAGGCAGAATCTTGCATCTGCTGGTTCACTTCCCAAATAGCCCCAGTGGCTGGGCTGGGTCAGGCTAAAGCCAGGAGCCAGGAATTCCATCTGGGTGTCCCATGCATGTGGCAGGGGCCCAGGTACTCAGACCATCTTCCACTGCTTTTCCAGATACATTAGCAGGGAGTTGGATTGGAAGTAGAGTGGCTGGGACTCAAAAACGTTGTTCATATGAGATGCTGTTGTCAAAGGAATACAGTCTTACCCACTGCACCACAATGCCAGCCCCCATCAGAATTTCTTAAAGAGGGTGCATTAAAAAGTTCATAGAGAATAGAATTAAAAGATACTTATTTTGATGCAAAAAAATTTTGAAATATATGCATAGTTACTTCATAAAATGCATTTCCACAAACTTTTTGAAGCCTTCATGTTTGGTTTCTTTGCTTTATTTCTTGTCATAGTGAATACATTGCCACTACTGTATAAGAAATCAGTAGCACCTAGGCAGAGATCATCACTCTTATTAGACTTAAGTTAGTACATACTACCTCCTGACAGCCATTGTCCTTAGACCCAATCTGGATTCGATTCAGAGTTGTTAAAAGTAGATTTCTGGGCCGGCGCCGTGGCTCACTAGGCTAATCCTCCACCTGCGGTGCTGTCACCCCGGGTTCTAGTCCTGGTCGGGGCACCTGATTCTGTCCCGGTTGCTCCTCTTCCAGTCCAGCTCTCTGCTGTGGCCCAGGAGTGCAGTGGAGGATGGCCCAGGTCCTTGGGCTCTGCACCCGCATGGGAGACCAGGAGGAAGCACCTGGCTGCTGGCTTCAGATCGGCGCAGCACACCAGCCGCAATGCGCCGGCTGCAGCGGCCACTTGGGGGGTGAACCAATGGAAAAAGGAAGACCTTTCTGTCTGTCTGTCTGTCTCTCTCTCTCTCTCTCTCTCACTGTCTAACTCTGCCTGTTTAAAAAAAAAAAGTGGATTTCTATAAAGATTAAAGGGGTACAATGATTGTTTTCTCATAAAAGTAGGTTTTTACTGGGGCTTGCATTGTGGCACAATGGGTTAGGCTACTGCCTGTAACACCGGCATCCCATATGAGTATCAATTCCAGTCCCAGATGCTCCAGTTCTGATCCAGCTAAAGCACCTGGGAAAACAGCAGAAGATGGCTCAAGTAGTTGAGCCCTTGCCACCCATTTGGGAGACCCTGAAGGATTTCCCAGATCATGGCTTTGGCCTGCCCTAGCCTGGCCATTGCAGCCATTTAGGGAGTGAGCCAACAGATGGAAGATCTCTTTCCTGTCACCCCCTGCAGACCCTGGAACAGATCCTGTGTGTTCTCCTCCTAGAAGTCCTTGCTCATGGCACGCTTTAAAGCAGAGATGGGAGAGGAAACGGTTGTGAAGAGCAGTTACTTCACTTGGTTTTCTCCTCAAAACAGTGAGAAAAGGAAAAATCTTACAGCAGGACTACAACCTTATACATGTAGTAAATGTTCTGTGTTGAATCAGCATATGCTTTTTAAACATCTTTCTTTAGTTGGGTTGTATTTGTTTTAAATAATCTTAGACCTTCATTGGATAATTTGTGTCTAAAATTTTGCATTTTAGGTGTATCAATATTCAGTTTGAAAGAGATTCAGTTGCAAAAGGACCCCGGTTTTCGAAATTCTTCTTATCCAGAGACAGGTGTGTTTGTCATAAACCATTTCACGTGTCGATCATGAATTTTTGTATGGAACCAAGCTTTTGGTTTATAAATTGATCAGTAAAATTATTGATGTACAAACCAATGTACAGTGCATTCCACAACTGTGTCTGTTTAGCATTGCACGTCCTCACTTTTCTGTATGATGTGGGCAGCTCAGTAAACCTTCAGAGAGGAATCTGACTCAGTCAAGTCAGGGATACTGAAAGCTGCAGATGGCACAAAGACCTTTTGCAAATCACCTGGCTTGATCACTGCACGCGCCATCCGTGGTACCTGAGGCAGAAGACACATCTTGTGCTTCTCTAGTCATCAGGCTCTTCACTTCGAAGCACAGAAGCTGTAGACTGACCCCATCAACAAAAGGGCCCTTTAAGAAAGTGCTGATCATTCTTACGGTGGAATATCAGCTTTTGCTGGTGGGAACATTAGCTTCCTAGAGTCACCAAATACTGTATGTGGGATAAAACTGAACCTTGAACTGCCTCATAAAATGACTTTATATTTTAGGACATGGGAAGAACAGAAGACAGAGCATGCTCTTTTAAGTCTGATAACATGGTTTCAAGCCCAGCCCCCAGCCTTTCTTATCAATCAAGGACTCAGATCTGAAGGCAATTATTTCTTTTGGTGAACTTGGAATCTCCGTTTGTCTACACTGTCCTCTTCACAGTGAAGTCTTTTTATTTCAGACCTACAGATTGTTTTTATATTTGTTGTCACAGTGTGACAATGTTTTTGTACAGTCAGTTTTCAGGTCTTCTCTGCCATTAGAGCCAGTAGGTTACAGCTATTGATGTAACTGTAGCTGCAATTTTTGTGCAGGACTGAGAAACACAGTGCATTATTTATTGCGGAATCATTGCTGCTAAGTAACTACTGTCTGTTTAACACAATAGTTGGATGCCTGAAGTTGCAGTGGCTTTATTATATGTGAATGCATATGTTTTTCCTCACGAATTGTTTTACTGCTGCATTTTTTGTTTGTTTGTTTTTAAAATTAAACTGCAGTGTTTCCTGGAATGTAAATTAGCTTTGCTTAACAGTAAAATAAGTGAGCCATCTTGAATACTCTAAGTTCATGCTATATAATTTCTTATTGAACATTAATAAAGAGTAGCTAAGAGATTGATAAACACATTATGTCTAGGAAAGCATGTGATGCAGAATTTGATTCAAGAAAGTGAACATCTGACATTTTGGAGATTTCACATTAGACTAATAAAGCACCAAAATTGCTCATTTTTACCTATTCTTCATTTTAGAAATGTCTGCTGTATATTACTGGATATCTGTATACTAATACACTCATCTATTTTACCTTGTCCTTTAATTTAGTTAAAACTTAGCCATATAAGTCAATTCAAGCATAAAAGGTCCTGCTTTTATTTGTTTTAAGTACATTTCTTTTTTTATTAGAAAGGATATCCTTCATTGGGGAACAGTTTCTTTCATTTGGGGGCTGTGTGTGTTTCTGTAACGTTCACTTGGAATCAGCTGAAAGCTGCAATATGCCCTTGAATGAGCCATGATAAATTGCAAATGAAAGAAATGAGAACTTAGAGGACTGCTTTAAAGCATTGTAGGTATTATCTGTTTACTAGAGATACTAAATATTAGTTTTAAGAGAACACCATAAACACTTTGGTGTTGGAAACAGTGTTTTAAAAGCATTTGTGTTCACTTTTAAGGACTATTTGTTTAGTGCATCTTATAAACTATAAATCTTACTTGGTATATTTTGAAATGGTCATGTAAATTTTTGCCTTATATCATGAAAATAGTCATAACTTAATTTTTTTTCCTGGCATTCACTGTAAAACATTCAGGGGTCCTACCATTTCTGTTCAGGAAATCTTGTAGTTTATTGTTATTTAACAGTATTAAGTGAATTTTTGTATATTTCATTTTAACTTTATTTGTGAATAGTGATTGTGGCATGTTTGGGGGGTGTTATTTTAATATTTTCATGATACTGAAATTTTAATTTTAAAAAAAATGTTCTGGAAGAAACAGACTCATGTTGTAATGGTGAATATTGGACCACTACTGCTTTTCACATTTGTAAGTTGGTTTTATGTTAAACCCTGTAGCCTAACAAACTGCTGTTATTTCTAACTGACAGACATGTATTAATATTGTACTTTGAAGGTTATAAATATTATGTGAAAATTCCTCCATTTTGTTTTGAAATTTATAATAACAAAATCTCCATGTTGTTAAAATGTGGTTTTGTTGAGTCACACTTCTTTCTTAGGGAAGAAAACTGAGTAGTGGAATTTTTTTTTTAATGGGTCATTCTTAAAATAGCACTGTCTCACTGTGCCAAAAGTGATGCTTTGTATTTTTGCTGACCGTTTATTAATCTCTGCTGTAATTTTACAGGATAGCACTCTTAGTTATAAAGTATCAAACTTAGTATTTCATATTGTAAAGATTTGATTTGTTGCAAACTTGGCATATAGTTAGTTATTCTAAGTTTGATTCTTGAATATAAAAGGTGAAGAAGTATGTCCAGTTGTTACATAAAATTCTTCCTTGGGAGGTTCTAGGGTATTCATTTTATTAAGAAATTTGGCAGGCAAATGAATGTATTTTGTTTTGTTTGATAATTGAGCACCATTCAGATCCTGAAAACTCTGAAGTGAAGACAATTGAAACTCAGAAATTTGAACCTTGAACACTTATGGTTCCTCTTAAACTGACAAGGTTCTTAAGGTAAGAGAAGGTATTTCTTTTGTTTTGAATGTGTCACTCCTGGTCTGTAGAGCAGCTGCACAGTGTTGGATCCCTTATCAGTTTAGAGTGAAAAGACTAATTAGTTATTAATATGCTGTGGTTATCTTTTAGATTCAAGATAATTCATGTGGATTTTTTTTCTTTACCTTTTTTTAAGTTGTGTTAAGATATATGCAACATAAGATGTTATCTACTTGTAAGTACAGAACTCAGTGGCGTTGATTGTGTTAACACAGTTGTATGATAATTGCCACCATTCCAGAATTGCCCAGAACTTCAGACTTACTAAGAAATAATTCCCCATTGAGTCCCCTCCCCAATCCTGATAACCTCTAATCTACTTCCTGTCTCTGTGGAATCTGTTTGTGATATTTTTTATAAATGGAATTATACCATATTTGTCCTTTTTGTGTTTCGCTTATTTAGTTTAGCACAGTATTCTGATGGTTCATCCATATTTGGCATTTACCAGAACTTCATTTCTTCTCATGGCTAAATAATAATGTATTATAAATATATACATTTTATTTATCCATTCTTCAGTTGATGGTCACTGGGGTCCCTCCCTCCCCGTTTTAGCTGTTGTAAGTAAGACTGCTGTTGGCCAGCGCTGTGGCTCACTTGGCTAATCCTCTACCTGCAGCGCCGGCACCCCTATTGGGGCGCTGGGTACTAGTCCCAGTTGCTCCTCTTCCAGTCCAGCTCTCTGCTGTGGCCTGGGAGGGCAGTGGAGGATGGCCCAAGTGTTTGGGTTCCTGCACCCATATGGGAGACCTGGAGGAAGCACCTGGCTCCTGGCTTTGGATCGGCGCACAGCGCTGGCCGTGGCAGCCATTTGGGGGGTGAACCAACGGAAGGAAGACCTTTGTCTCTCTCTCACTGTCTATAACTCACTCTCTCTGTCTCTCTCACTGTCTAACTCTGCCTGTCAAAAAAAAAGACTGCTGTGAACATGGGTGTAGACATATCTGTTGAGTTCCTTTTTTCAATTCTGTTAGCTGTAAAGAGTGGAATTGTAAAGTCATGTGATAATTCTGTATTTAGCTTCATGAGGAACCATCAGATTGTTTCCCACAGCAGTTGTTTTAGATTCCCTGTAGTAGTGCACGAGAGTTCAAATGTTTCCTCATCCTCACCAATACCCATTTTCCCTTTTCTATTACTCTATCCTCACCAGTACCAATTTTCCTTTTTCTATTGCTGTATCCATTTTAATAGAAGGGAAGTGGTATCTCCTTGTAGTTTTGATTTGTCTTTACCTAATGATTAGTAATGTTGGGCATCTTTTCATGTTTGTTTTTTTTTGCCATTTGTATATTTACTCTAGAGACATGTCTATTCATATACTTTTTCATATAGTTTACAGTGTTTCTTTTTTTAAAAAAAATATTTTTTTATTTATATTAGAGGCACAGTTTCAGAAAGAGAGAGGGAGAGACAGATCTTCATCTGCTGGTTCACTCCCCAAATGGCTGCAACAACTCTGGGTGGGCCAGGCCAAATCCAGGAGCCTGGACCTTTATCTGGGTCTCCCATGTGGGTGCAGGGGCCCAGCCACTTGGGCCTTCTGCTGCTGTTTTCCTAGTCAACATTAGCAGGAAACTGGATTGGAAGTGGAGCAGCTGGGGCTGGCGCTGTGGCAAAGCAGATTAAAGCCCTGGCCTGAAGCACCGGCATCCCATGTGGGTGTCAGTTCTGGTCCTGGCTGCTCCTCGTCTGATCCAGCTCTCTGCTATGGCCTGGGAAAGCAATAGAAGATGGCCCAAGTCCTTGGGCCCTTGCACCCTCATGGGAGACCCGAAGGAAGCTCCTGGCTCTTGAATCAGCGCCGCTCCAGCCATTGCGGCCTTCTGGGGAATGGACCAGCGGATGGAAGACCTCTGTCTGTCTCTACCTCTCTCTGTAACTCTGTCTTTCAAATATTTCAAATAAATCCTAAAAAAAAAAAAAAAAAAAATAAGGAAGTGGAGCAGCTTGGACTCAAACCAGCTGAACCCGTTATGCCACAATGCCAGTTCCTACTTTACCCATTTTAGGAGTTTCATAGTTTTAGCTCTTTGATTTAGGGCCGTAATCAATTTTGACTTAATTTTTATATATTGTATAAGGTAAAGTCTACCTTCATTCTTTTACCTGTGACTGTTTTCCCAGTACCATTTGTTGAAAAGATTAATCTTCCCTCCTAGAATGATCTGACACCCTTGTCAAAAATCAGTTGATCATAAATGTGAGGATTTATTTCTGTGTTCTTGGTTCTGATCCATCAGTCTGTGCATCTATATCTCTGTCCATAAAGACAGTACCACAATGTTTTGAGTACTGTGGTACCTTGCCTAATTATTCTGGCTAGAATTTCCAGGAAAATAAATGTTGCATAGAAATTGTAAAAGTAGGCTTCCTCTTGTTTCTGATTGTAGAGGGAAAGCTTTCAGTCTTCCACTGTTGAATATGGTATGTGCTGTGGGTTTTTCTTTTTTAAAGATGTACTTTATTTGTTTGCAAAGCAGAGTGACAGAAAGGTCTCCCATCCATTGGTTGACTCCTCAAATGGCTGCATCAGCCAGGGCTGGTCTAGGCAGAAGCCAGAATCCCCGAGCTGGAGCTCCATCTATGTCTCTCCCACGTGGATGTCAAGGGCCCAAGTACTTGGGCCATCTTTTCCTCCTCCCCAGGTGCATTGGGCAGGGAGCTGAATTGGAAGCAGAGAAGCCAGGACTTGAATCAGGGCTCCAATATGGGTTGTTGGCAGCAGCTCAGTTCAGCTCATTGTGGCACAACGCTGGCCCCCCAGCTGTGAGTTTTTCATGTGTGACTTTATATTAATGAAGTTCCTTCTAGCATTGGTTTATTGAGTGACTTCACCCTGAAAGATGAATTTTGTTAAGCTCTGTTTCCACATCAGTTGAATTATTTGTGATTTATCTTCATTCTGTTAATATATATTGCACTGGTTGATTTTCTTACATTGTTTCTTATGTTGAATACCATCATTGTATTCTGTTGCACCAAAATAAACTTCTTTTAATTTCATTTTCCATAAGCTTCCCAAAGTACCCTCATAGGATTTATTCAGTAAACAGTTTCATGTGCACACAAGATTATCTCATTCTAAGAAAGGAGGTAGGTGGAGAGTTTGACATGTCTGTTGTCTCCAGTTGGTTTAGAACGTTCTATTTTTCTGTTTTTAATTGATCTATGTGGTTTTTCTATTGAAAAATTGTATTTTTTCTTTAGGTTTGTCAGTGTTTACTTCCTGTGTTTTAGGGCTCTATAGTTGGGTACATGTATCTCATGGCCATGGAGTGGACTTTTTACATATATAATGTCCCTGCATGCCCTATAACTTTTTTTTTTAACAATTTCTTTTTCTCTGACAGAAATATGGCTACTTCTTGCTTCTTCTGGGTGTTGTTTGGAATATCCTTTTCCACCCTTTTGTTTTTAATCTCTTTGTGTCTGTGTATCTAAAGTGAGTCTCTTACAGATTGTATAATGATGGTTCATATATATTTTTTAAGATTTTATTTATTTGAGAGACAGGGTAGAGAGAGACAGGAAGAGACAGACAGAAAGGTTTTCCACCTACTGGTTCACCCCCCAAATGGCCGAAACGGCTGGAGCTGGGCCTATCCAAGGCCATAGAGCCAGGACTTTGTTCTAGGTCTCCCATGTGGGTGCAAGGGCCCAAGCACTTGGGCCATCTTCCATTGCTTTCCCAGCTGGATCAGAAGAAGAGCAGCCAGGACATGAACCGACGCCCATATGGGACACTGGTGCTGCAGGCAGAGGCTTAACCTACTACACCACCGAGCCAGCACAGATCATATTTTTATTCTACCAATCTGTCCTAGAGACTTTAGACTATTTAAATTACTTGTAAGGAAGGACTTATTTCTGCCAATTATTTGTTTTGTTTGATTTACATCTTTTCGTAATAATGCCTTATTATGAAATTGGGTTTTTTGTAGTGCAACTTTTCTTCCTTTCCTGTATGTATTTATAGTTATTTTCAGTACTATAGGTTTTTAAAATATTCCCCCCAAAGAAAATACCTTTGAATTGATTATTTTTAATGTCAGTGATTTCATCTTTACAGTGTTCTAGTCCAGATCCTTCCATGGCCAAGAGATTCCCTCAGCTGTCATCATTCTTGGCTAAGCTAATAATCAGTTTTCATCACTGAACCTGGGCTGGGGGGAGGGGGCACTTAAGACACCAATCTTCTAAAAAATAAAAACAGGAAGAATATAAAGCTGCTTTGATTAGGAAATAACATTAAATTGTTGGCCATGATGATTGAGAGAATTTTTGATTGGTGGCTTCTACCTAAGTGGAAATTTTCAACTTAGTTAAAACCAACATTTCTAGAAAGTTACCACTTGAGAGATTGTAAAATAAGCCTCTGTTTGAACATAGTTGGTGTGTTTGATGTACAGTTGTGCATTTTTGAGAAAGCTGAACAGAAATTAGAATAGGAATTGTGATGGCTGTTCCTGCCATTGTCTTCCATCTTAGCCCTACTGCAATATAGTGGCATAGATAACAAAATAATAGGCCGGTGCCGCGGCTCAATAGGCTAATCCTCCGCCTTGTGGTTCCGGCACACCGGGTTCTAGTCCCAGTCGGGGTGCCGGATTCTGTCCCAGTTGCCCCTCTTCCAGGCCAGCTCTCTGCTGTGGCCCAGGAGTGCAGTGGAGAGTGGCCCAAGTGCTTGGGCCCTGCACCCATGGGAGACCAGGAGAAGCACCTGGCTCCTGCCTTCGGATCAGCGTGGTGCACCGGCTGCAGCGCGCCGGCTATGGTAGCCATTGAAGGGTGAACCAATGGCAAAAGGAAGACCTTTCTCTCTCTCTGTCCACTCTGCCTGTCCTAATAATAATAATAATAATAATAATAATAATAAATGGTACAAGAAAGCTGGTGACCCATCTGGATGATTTGCTGAACTTTTCAGGAGGTGAGGAAAGCTCAGATTTACCAGTGGTCTTGAGTGTTTACTAAAGGATGGCTCCACTGGACTCCAGTGGAAGCAGGGAAATCTAGTGGATACAGACTTGGTATTTACACAAGACTCTTAGGTTTCAAGTCTTTCCTAGAACAGTGCTGGTGAGTAGTGCTACAAAATCTGTTTCTCCAGCTGCACTGATAGTAGCTCTTGATTCTTACAGCATCGTCATCGTCATCTTCCTTTCTCCCTCGAGTTTATGCAACTGAGGCTGTCAAGTGAATTCACAGGTGATATTGTCCTGTTGTGGGTCATGTAACTCATCTCTGGATCATGTCCATGCATCATTTTACTAGAAGATTGTTTTTGGTGCCCAGTCTTGGCCCTTTGCTCTTCCATAGAATTCCCCGCCAATCACTCTGATGTTGCAGAAGCCCTCTCCTCTTTTGTGAATGTAGACTCTATTGTTTAATTTCTGTAATACTATCTCTTACAATGATGAACTGTAGGCCTTTTTTCAGTAAGGTTAAATCCAACCATACTGAATTCCTCAAATGTTTCCTCTCTCACCCGAATTGAAGCATCCTCTTTTATGCTTGCCCTTTTCTTCTATTATTTGATATTCATTCATTCTTTGGGTCTCAATTCAGTTATTTCTTCGAGAAAGCCTTCCCTAACACATACCGCACCTTACCCAGAATGGGTCATGTGCTCTGCTATTTAACAGCCTTTCTTTCTGACAGCATCCTTATACTTAAACCTGTAACCACACTTAACCATACTTTATTTCCCTCTCACTAAACTATGAGATTTATGAAGGAGAGGCTTATTTCTTACCCAAATCTATATCCCAGTCCAGGAAACATTTTAGAATATTTTTGTTGATTGAATTAAGAGCACACACTGAGAGGTCCTAGGTTACAGTCTTATCGGTTATGTAACATTAACTTGGAACTGTCTATTCTCTCTGAACAAAGACAAATGCAGCAATCAAAAAATGATACAAAAGCAAGTTTTTTTTCTGGCAGGCTAAACTGTGTGACGACTAAAGTATATGACTAATGTGCACAAACTTAAGGACTAACCTGAAATCAAGGTGTTCTCAACACACACTGGGAGAGCAGGACTGGGGAGAAAGTCAGTGCTACAGACGTGCAGGCAGAGCCGGCTTTATAATAACTAGAAATATGCTCGCCCAGAAAAAAATAACAGTGCAAACATGTACTTAAGATTTGTGTGTGCCAGGTACTTTTTATGAGAAGATATAGCTTGCTAGTTTAAATTCTTTTGAAGTTCCCTGTAGCTTAAGGTCTTGGTCTCTAGAATCAAAATGCTGAGTTTGAAATCTAGCCAGCATGACGATCTTCAGACAACCACCCTTCTGGGCCTCCATCTCCTCATCTGTGAAATGGCTTATGATACTTCCTTCATAGTGTTGTTGGGAAGACCAAGTCACAGTGCCTGGCACTGAGATACCCGAGACCTCTCGGCACTCTCTAGGGACAGTGAGTTGTTCACCTCTGTTAATTTGCTGTTTCTGCATGCATGGTCCCCACCACCACAGTACACACAGTACACACCAGTCTCTGTATCAGACCCATCATGGAAACTGCATTAAACTGAAGTGAGACCGGGGGGATAATAACCTTTATTACCAAGCCTGGCAGTTCATATTCCCTGTATCAACAGAGTGGCTAAGAGAATAAATGATAACTTGGCTTTTTTCCTTCCTCCTTACTTCCCCCTTCTCAGTACAGATCAACTGATGGAACTTAAAATGTGAAAGATCAGGAGACCGCTTTTCAGACTCATTCCATTCTCTCTCAATTCAACCGCAGTAATTTATTTTTAAAGCACTTGTGGATATGCCTTATTTAAGGTAGGTACTAAGACTCATTTTACAACTTGTATCCATATGGAAAAGTGAAGTTGGGATGATCCCAAGTAAATGAAAGAAAACTAGCCCATTTGCCTCTAAACATCTTTTATCACAAAGTATTTATTGAACAAAAATAGTATAACAATAAAAATGGTACATATATGAAAGTGAATGAAGATTTCAAGTCATAGAAAAGATGTGTACAAAGAGACCAATGTTCAGGTTATATACTTGTGGTTCCAGAAAACTTAAGCCACAGTAGTTTAACATTGATCAAGCAGACATATAAAAGGGAGTGGGGTATCTAATGTTCTGTGAAACCTATTTTCTGGCTAAAATACATATTTAAAACACACACACACATGCACACGCACGCACAGAATGAGGCAGAGCTTAAGAGTTACACTTCAATACCTTGTCTGCTACAGTGAGTATTTTGACCCACCAAAAATTGTATTTTTCCATCTATAATAAAAATTAGAGTATGTGTTCATCACAGTATTCGAATAAAATCAATTTATATTCCTTTGTACCAAATTTCCAGTCAGCTTTTACATCTTAAAAATTCTAAAGAGATATATATATATATTTGCACATTAGTTAATTTTATAAGATTCTTGCATTTTAGAAAGACTAATCTTACCTCGCGAAACAATTTATCTTTTTCTTACCTAACATAGTTTGGGCCAATGATTACTTATAGCAAGGCACTGGGGACAGTCAGACTGAACACACTCACTGTTCTGTCTTCAGAGCTTTGTGGCTTCAGGCAACCCCCAGCTTCTCCTGTGCACCTGTCCTGACCTGGAAACTGGTGGGAGGCATTCTTGAAGGCCCCTCCTAACTCTGAACATGCTGCATTCTACTGCAACTACTGAACTACCCCCCTTTATTGTATTACTACAGAATCCTCTTTAGCCTGTAAGGGGGTGACAGTATTGTCTATGTGGATTTTGGATGCACTCCTATTACTCCATAATCAAGGAGGCATGTGTTTTCTCTAATCTTTCTAATAATCTCTGTAATTCAGTACCTGGCTTGCATCAGTTATTTGGTTCGTTTCAAACTGATCCCTATTACTTGTAGTTAATGGTTACAATTAACTTTGCTACTTCTGTACAGGTGCAGTGCCTGCTGATTTTCTGAAGGAACAAAAATTATCACTGCTGTAAACCACAGCACACAAAAGAATTTATTACAGTATTCCAGACTGTTACCAGTTCAGTTCCACAATAAGTTCCTTCAGAATATTTTTAAGATTTCCTTTATTCTCAGCAAAATTTAGCAATTCATTCAGTAGTGTACCCTCCTCTGAATTTCCACAAGTCAGAGCTTCAGTGCTTCCAGTTTGGTTTGCTGTAAGGAGGTTACTGATCCATGAAAATCGTGACAATACATGATGTAACAAAACTGTTGTTTGGATTCCTCTGTAGTCTGGGAGCTCTAACACAGTAAATCTATCAGATGATGTGACTCTGGAAAATGGAGAGAACCAGGGCTTGTTTTTAAAATAAGAAATTGCTAACAGGAAATACCCTAGGGGCTCAAGATAATGGGAATTTGATGTAACTCTTCTGATTGTTGTTTCAGAGGCATCTAAGTTCATTTCTTTAAAAATGTACTTTAGAGCAGTTTCTCTTATGAATTTTTATTTTCTAAATATGGCTTGGTTTATTCTTATAAGAATGTTACTTGGACACACTACATTTACTGAGTTTCAGTTCAAAAATGTTCTAAGGCAATTCTTAACAATTGAAAGCAAAAAAAGTGATATGATTACGCTTTCACATTGCTTATTTGTGAAAAACAGTGAAATTCTACTAGAGAGCTGTTTGTTACTAATTTTTGTCTTTCATTTTTCTTAATACTAAAAAATATATAAATCATTTACATAAACTAAATGCAAAGGAAGGCACAGCTGGTTATAGGGTGTTATAAGCACAGTTCAGCATATGCAGAATTAAGGGAAAAGCTTCACATCCTTATTAGTTATACAGAAAACCATTAAGAAAAGTTCTTCACTGTCAACAGTGTTCAACACTTAAGAGCTACGAGGATATAAAAACAGACATTAAAATTCACTTAATGCAAAACAGATTTTCATATATACTTGAATATATATAAAAACAGTTTTTAAAATGCTAACATAAATCTAGACTATCCATGTTATGAAAAGTGCAAACCAAATTAACAGGGGTTTCACGATGTCCTTCTTACGACCCAGGTAAACTAGCCCCTGGGACAGATCTGCTTCTCTGGTAATGAGTCCTTAACTTTGGCCAGACGTCATCAGGAGTTCTGGGAGCTGGAAGAAAGCAGTACTGGAGAAGCAGCTCTGTCCAGACTGGGGATTGGCACTGGCATGTGGCCGTTAAGCAGTGTGGGGAACTGTAGGGAAGAAAAGATTTTTTTAATTAATTATTACAAATTCAGTGGAAGAACTTGGGTCCCTGACACTGCCGTTCAGTTCAGTTATCATCACCCTTGTAGTAGAGACTGGTTGCCAATGTATTTCACAGAGTAGCTGGAAGGTGACAATGAGATCAAGATTACCCACAATATATTCAGGGTAGGGTCCTGAAAATGTCTAACTATTCTATATGCAGAGGCTGCTAGAAGATACTTTATAAATTGCTGAAACGTTCTAAAACCATTTCTAAAGATTCCAAGCTACTTGGGATGCCAGTTTTTTAAAAATTAAAAAAGACCCAGTCAGACCAGACTACCATATTTGTAATTTCTCATTGTATTTTTGACTGTCAATATTCCAGAGTACTACAAAGATGTTTCTCAGTATTATGTTTCTACCTTAAAAGACTTAGAATAGAAAAAACATTTTTACCTTGGAGCGGAGAAAATGTTGTAATTAAAATGATAAAAACAAATTTATTAGAGATCACCCATAAGTGACCAGCTTAAAGAATGAAAATAATTTCTGTGTTGCTGGTAATCAAGATACATAGTAGGATAGGTTTATACTTTGAAACAAGTTTCACCTTTGAAACAACTACATTATCTGTACACTCAGGAATAAAGAAAGGACTCCTTTTACTAGGTGACTACTTGCAACTAGGTGTGTCTAGGATGGTATTTGTCAAAATCATCTGGACTGTCTTCCAGCTTAATTCCTGTTTAGTTCAGCTGGAGTTAAACATTAAACTTAAGCACTGAGGATCAAACTTAAGGGCCTGGCACATATTAGAAGTACAATAAATATTTGTAGAGCAAGTCAATGAGTATTCTTTGTAATTTCCAGGCTGTTTCAGTAACATTGTCTATACCTTAACAGTTATCAAAGGTTATCACATCCTATGCTATCTAGGGGCTACACAGTAAGTTTTGTAATCTCCATTTTCCAGATGAGAAAAACAGTGGAAGAAATTCTGATCGGTGAAAGGTCACAGCAAGTCAGCAGCAAAACCAAGTTTTAAACTGTCTGAAATATTTCCTCTGTCAAACTGCCCAGTTCATTGTGGCACAGGTCTTTAATAACTGTTTCACTTTTAGTAGCTTTGAGCATATGCAACGTTTCTCATTTCTGATATTTTCGAATTTTTTCTATAGTTTCATCTACTTATGTTATCGATTCACATATAATTTTGTGTGTTCAACCCATGCTCTTAACCACTATTCCTGTTGACTTAGAAGTGAATACTGGAAGAGCAGGTTTTGAACTTTCTTTTATTTGAGTCGAGTCTTCTCTCTGGTCTTTACTCATCAGCTTTGGCTTTGTTTATGTGCACACACTGCACTGCCGGCATTCCTCTCGATTAGCCGGCCTTTCCTGGCGTGTACCTTGGTCATCTTTATTGGCTCCTCTCCCACCACAGTCCCCTTCTTGCCTCAGCCATCTTTTCTCCCAGATGATGCCTGGACTTGACAACTATCCCATTTTAAATGTCCCCAACCAATGCCTCTTCCCACAAGACCTACTTTTTAATCTGTTGCTCATTGCTGACTAGGAATAAATTTAGCTCTCAACTTGAATTAGGGCTCTGCCATTTCCTAGTGTGTGATCTGGGGTAAGTTGGGCAATATCTCTTAGTTTTCTCAGTTTAAAAATAGAACTGGGGCCAGCGCTGTGGCTCAGCAGGTTAAAGCGCTGGCATCCCACATGGGTGCCAGTTCTGGTCCTGGCTGCTCCTCGTCTGATCCAGCTCTCTGCTGTAGCCCGGGAAGGCAGTGGAAGATGGCCCAAGTCCTTGGGCCTCTGCACCCTCATGGGAGACCCGGAAGAAGCTCCTGGCTTTGGATTGGCTCAGCTCCTGCCGTTGCGGCCATCTGGGAGTGAACCAGTGGATGGAAGATCTCTGTCTCTACCTCTCTGTAACTCTTTCAAATAAATAAAATCTTTAAAAAAATAGAATTATTGGGAATATGGGAACTTTTTTTTTTTTTTTTTTTTTTAGTGTTTCGAACAATGCTGGGCACATGGTAAGCCCTCAATGCTATTAGCATTTCCAGTAGGTAACCTTTGCCTTTCCCCATTTCTCACCACCTGCTGACTCCTTAAACCCAACTCCCGTCTTCTCAGATGTCTTCTGTGTCCACTGTGCCAGCCTGAGAGACGACCTGGAGCACTGTGTAGGTGTCCACTCATCTTTTCTGTCCCTTCCACTTCTTTAGTCTTCTCCACACGGATAGTAGTGATAACTTGAAAGCTTACACTCTTATTAAGGCGAAGGCCCTCGCAGATCCTGTTGAAGGCCCACAGCTGTTCGTCTGACCTGAACACCCATCCCTGTCCATCCTGAACTGACTTTCATATTCAAGTCATGCCCATCTATTAGCCTCAACTGTGCTCTACTCACTGTGAAAATCCTGTCCTTCCTTCCCAGCTAGTCCAGTGCTGCTGCTTCCTTCGAGCCTCTGTCCAGTACCCAGCTGCAAAGAGCTACTCTGGCAGTTTCCCTGGGCACTCTGTTTTCCCAGCATTCACTTACTGTGTTCCCAGCAGTCGCTGCCGCAGAGCACTGCAAATATTTGCTGGGTTAGATTTGTGGAGTTAAAAATTACAGAACACATTCTCAACTGCAAACTTAATTAGCTCCACCTTATTTCAACATACACCTGTACCTACTAGGTATATCCGAATTTGATCCAAATCCACTTTAAAGATGGCGGAACAGACATCTAACAAACTCAAAATGTCCAACTGTCTAGTGTTAAGAGGCTGTACACTTACTTGTACATCAAGGTTCTGTATTTACATTTGGAACCTTTCCTCATTAAGACATTTCTCTGGGGCCAGTGTATTGGCACAGAGGGTACAACCCACCCCCTGAGACACCAGTGTTTCACCCACAGAGGTGCCAGTTCAAGTCCCTGTTGCTTTCCTGATCCAGCTCCCTGCTAATGTGCCTGGGAAAAAGCAGAAGGTGTCCCAAGTCCTTGCACCCACATGGGAAACCTGGATAGAGTTCCAGGCACTTGGCTAGGTGCTGTTTTGACCATTTGGGGGAGTGAACCAGCAGAGGTAAGTTCTTTCTTTCTCTCTCTCCCCCATTTCTCTCCCCCTCTCAAATCTCTGTCAACAAATTCTCAATTACAAAGTGTACCTCTCTTCCGGGAAGGCTGGTTTCTTTCCCGTCTCCCCTTCCCCGAAGCTCTTCAATATCTAGCAATTCTATCAGGTATTCTGTGCAAAAATAGCTCTGTCAGCTCTTACCCAAGGGGACTTGCCTTTCCAGTGATCACAGCAGGAAACTGGCCAACATCGCTCAACAGCTGTTACAGGCCAAGTCTGCTTCGTTCTTCTCTCCAATACTTTATAGCATATGTGAAAGAAGTTGTTGCTTTAAAACGGTTATCTTCATTGGTTTAAAATGGACACTGTCGATTAAGAGATACTTAAAGGGCACTACTGATTGACAGTAATCGGAATTCTGAAAACCTATCAACTGTAATGCTCAGTCTTAAACCTGAGAAAGACTTGGAGTAGAGGTTTGGCATAGGAATTAAAGCATTTGAAATGCCTGCATTCTCCATCAGATTGCCCGGGTTTGAGTCCTGGTACCACTCCCAGTTCCACCTTCCTGCTAATGTGCACCCTGGGTGGCAGCAGCTGATGGCTAGTACCCGAGGCCCTGATACCCAGGTGAGAGACCTGCCCGGAGTGCAGGGGAGTGACTCAGGGGATAGAAGATTCTCTCTCTGCCTTTCAAGAAAAAAAATTATTCCTCTTACCATATTTTGTTGCTTACCTCTTTCAACTTTTACCACCCTCAACTGCTTTTTTCACAGGCAGAGTAATATTTTAAAATGAACAAAATTGTTTTTAGTCTCATGGATGCAACCACCAAAGAGGGCCCAAAAGCATGCACGCTGTCAGCCACTGAGACTGCGATGTGTATTTTTTTCAGAGCTGTATTTTGAATGGCTCCAGGAGAGAAGTCCATTTGGTGTAACTAAAATAAAACCCTAACCAGGTGGCCTTTAAACGCAGTAATTCTGAATTCCAAGTGTAATTTAGGAACCACTGTTCTGCACTGGTTCCTAGACCAGTAGCATCACAAGAACCTTGAAAGAAATGGTTTTATCAGGTGCCATACCCCCAGGGTGATCCTGTCACATGCTAAATTTGAGAGCCACTGGTCTGCAGAAGTGACTAGGAGGGTGTGCACCTCTCCCAACTCCCAGAGAAGCCACAGTGTATACAATCACTATGGACTACACCAGTGTACTACTAGGGATACTGGGCTGGAAAAGTTGAGATGTAAGGCAAGGAGCCCCCAAAAATCCCCAATTAGTTATTCTCTAAGAGGTCACCAAGCCCTGTAACAGTCAGCTGCCAGAATTCACACTAAGGAAAGCAATGAGCGGCCATTCATTATTTCCAGACACCTCCTGACTGCAGACGCTGCTCCATCCTAGGATGATAGAGTATGCAACCCCAGCTCCGCGGGCCTTACTGCAGCCGCACAGCTCCTTCATACCAGAATACTGCTTGAATCTCAAGGCTTAGGCAAAACAAGCTCTTGGATTTCCCCAACAAAAGATTAGTATTCCTAATCTAGAACTTTCCTCATACTGTATTTGCTTTTTGCTATTTCTAGTTTATACATCTCCAAGTTGAAATGGTTCAAAGTCAGCATGTTAGCTGTGCATGACCATAGCTCAATTCCTGTAACGGGAATACAGAGCAGGGGAGAGAAAGAAACCCGAGCACCCCAGGGACATAGTCACACCATGACACCCGACTCCACTACCAGGAAACCAGAGAACCAAGATAGCAATCAAAACCTATTTAGTCAGACCCTTCCTTCCAACAAGATCCTGAATCCTAGCATGTCTAGCCCCCAGCAAATGGTCACCTTAACAAGCAAACTGACCAGTTAAAAAGGTCAAGTCTCCCTGATCTAACATTTTCCTTTCTTAGACATCTCTCTACAAATTCTAGCATCCGCTCATTGACACAGTCAGCCATAAATAGGAGTACCATTTGCTGAGGGGCACCATGGTGAATAGGATTCCTGGTTTCTTGCAGACCCACAGTCTAGTGGAGGAAAGATGGACAGGACAGCGGGCAGTCAGTGCCAGATGGTACAGGAGCCCAAGGACTGCACCTCACTTGGAGCGAGCCCCACTGGGGGGTGGGAATGCAGGCTGGGTGGGTGAGACAAGGCTGCCCTGTGCCCACCTTTGCTTCATTCCTGTCCCTCGGATCCTTTCTACCTGTGCTCGCATTCAAACAATAGCACCTTGGTTGGTGGGTAACAATCTCTGGACCTGCTGCAGGATTCCAGTGTGTGGATGAATAGGAAGGTGCTCACCAAGAGCAGAGAGCTCGACAAGGTAAAGCAGCCCAGTCCTCCTCATTTTTAACTGAACGCTCTCGATGGGCCTTTTGTGCTGCAGAATGAGGAACAGCCAATTTTGATTCGCAGAAATATGCACATGCAGACACGTTTCTATCCCAATAGGGAGAAACTGTTCACTGTTTTTATTTTGTAATCTATTTCAAGTCAGCCACGACACTAATAGGATTTATCTTCTAAAGCTTCTTAGGAACTTTAAGTTAAAACCTTTATACATTTCTAGTTTGCATTATCAAATGAAAACATCCAAAGCACTTTAAGAATTGTTGCACACAGGGATACCTGACATGAACATGCCATTTCTGCCCCAGTGAAAAATGTCTGCCTCCGAAGGGTATGCAGCCCCCCTAAGTTGAACTCCCTTTGGAAACTTAACATTTTAATCAAACATAGGACAGAAATCAACACCTGTAACTGCAACTCGGAGGAGAAATCAGCCCTCAGAAGTTCGATGTTTGCTCACCTGGAACAGCGTGTTTGGCCCCTGTAGCCGGGCAGGACTCAATGGAGCAACTGGACTAAGGCTGCTCCAGAAATGGATGCTGGACAGCAGTGGACTTGGGGTCAGAAGCAATCCATTTGGTGTCTGGGAGAAAAAGCAGATACACAGTTCTTGGTATAGATTTGCATACCTCCAGCCATGACCAAGCAGCAGAGGCGTGAGGTGCATTGGCCAGGGGCCAAGAGACAAGCCTCTTCCGCTCAGGACAATCTGGTAGCTTCCACTGTTTGACTTCTGTTTTTTCCAATGTTAATTTTATGAGCAACTGTATAGCAGAGGGATTGACAAGCTACTTTCCCTAAACATTCTGGTGGAAAACTCAAGCTTGCATCATCTTTTCTCCAAATGGTTCCCTCAACTTGCTTCCTGTCCCAGATTAACCAAGATGTAGGGCACAGCAAAACAGGATGTCATGAGGATGCTACTGGTCATCTATATGTTCTTGGTTTTTCTACAGCAGACACCCATTACTTGGGTTACACAAACACATTTTTTAAACCACTTCCCCGAGCTTCACTTTCTGTAACAGTAGCCCTTTAATACTTTAAGATCTGCTGTTAAAATAGCCTGTAGCGGCCGGCTTCTTCCAGAGCCCCACGCTGGGGCTTCCAGATTTCACTCCGGATGTGGGGTTGGTGAGAATCCATCGCCCTGCGATATGTCAGGTTGGGTGTGAAGCCCAAACTCTGGGATTCCCAGGAGACGAGAGGGCCTGCATTTAGCCTGCATGCGTGCACACACACACAGCAGGAGTCCTGGCCTGAGAGCCAGCTAGTGAGCAGGAGAAACGGCCGGCCCAGCTGGTGAGTCTGCGGTTTTTACTCTCAGGGGAGGCAGACTCCTTGGCACAGGGTGCTCTGCACCGTGGGTGCCTGCAGGGAGCCCCTCACGGTCCAGTGACGTCAGTAAGGTGCCGTGTATGAGCAGCAGCTCGGCCCCGGCGCCGGCAGCTCCGACTGCATCATCTGGATGCTGAAGTGTTGTTTTTTCCTAGAATTGGCCTCAACAGCTTCATTAATTATCAAGGGCATTTGGGCTTCCACCTAATTGAAAGGTCTGCTCTGCCTGGGGGAATGGAGACCAACATCGACAGGTCCTCAGACTGTGAAGCTGCCGAAAAGCACACAAGCTCTTACCAAATTCTTGGCGTCGTCAGCTCGGGCATTTCCTACACACTGAAATGACCTGTGAGGTTACTAGGAAAAGTACACGTGGTGAAGAAGCTGGCCACGTGTTGCGGGGCAGGCCATCGGGCCCGACGGCTAAGAATTAACCGCTCAGCGCCATCTTTGCAGGCTGCCCATCTCAGCAGCACTGCTTACTAGCCGGCTGACCTCAGGCAAGCAAGCAAACCTCTCCATGCCTCAGTTTCCTAACGTGCACATGAGGAAAATAAAACCCCCTCAGCACTTGCAAGGTCATGGGGAAGATTTAAATAAGACAATGGACCTAACGCCTTTTTTTTTTTTTTTTTTTTTTTTTTTTTGGAGAGGCAGAGTTAGACAATAAGAGAGACAGAAAGGTCTTCCTTCCGTTGGTTCGCCCCCAAATGGTCACTACGGCCAGTGCTGCACTAATGCGAAGCCAGGAGCCAGGTGCTTCTCCTGGTCTCCCATGGGGTGCAGGGCCCAAGCACTTGGGCCATCCTCCACTGCACTCCCTGGCCACAGCAGAGAGCTGGACTGGAAGAGGAGCAACCGGGACAGAATCCGACGCCCCAACCGGGACTAGACCCCGGGGTGCTGGCGCTGTAGGTGGAGGATTAGCCAAGTGAGCCACGGCACCGGCCGACCCTACGCTCTTAATAGGTGTCTGGCACAAAGACCTGGCTCAGCAAGGGTCAAGGGAGTGTGACCGAGTACGAATACATGTTTCTGAGTGAATAAGTGAATTAGTGATTCATGAAGAGCGTACCTGACTTCCTGGCTGCATTTCCTCTTCACAGGAGACATGCCCAACTGTATGCAGCACAGTACTTAATGCTCCAAAGCGGATGGACAGTGGACTTAGCTGGCCTGGGAGAAGTGCGCCCCTCAACTGGGTCAGGCTTGGAGCCATGTGCTCAGGTGATTTGAGGACTAGGATCTACATGGTACTGAGGAGCCAGGTTCCAACCACAGTATGTCACATTAACAATCCTCAGTGCCTTTCAGGATGCCTCCTGGTTTACCCATCGGTGGAAGTTCCTCAGAACTCTAAGGAGACAACTGGAGAGGGGCTGGGTGCAGAGGTTAAGACATTGCTTGGGGGGCCGGCGCTGTGGCTCACTTGGTTAATTCTCTACCTGCGGCCAGCATCCCATATGGGCACCCAGTTCTAGTCCCGGTTGCTCCTCTTCCAGGCCAGCTCTCTGCTGTGGCCCGGGAAGGCAGTGGAAGATGGCCCAAGTGCTTGGGCCCTGCACCCGTGTGGGATACAGGGGGAGGCACCTGGCTCCTGGCTTCAGATCGGCGCAGCACGCAAGCCATGGCAGCCATTTGGAGGGGTGTACCAATGGAAGGAAGACCACTCTCTGTCTTAAAAAAAAAAAAGACACTGCTTGGGATGCTCCCATATCAGAGTGCCTGGGTTCAAGTCCTGGCTGGGCTTCCTGTTCCTGCTAATGTGCACACTGGGAGGCAGCAGGTGATAGTCAGGAGCCTCTTCCAGATCTCACTTGAGCGTGAAGGCCCAAGGACTTGTGCCATCCTCCAGCACTTTCCCAGGCTGCTAGTAGGGAGCTGGATTGGGAGAGGAAGAGCTGGGACTCGAACCGGTGCCCATATGGGATGCTGGTGCTGCAGGCCATGGCTTTAACCCACTGTGCTAGAGCACCAGCATTCAAAAATCTTTTTAAAGAAAACACAGAAGTGTATCAGCTCATAATTGACCTTTAATTCATGGGAAGTTCCTAATTGTATGTGAAATAAATAGGAAAAGACGCCACTTTTCAAAAACAAGACACCCTTCTGATCCACAAAACATAGCTAGCTTTCTCTCATCATTGCCATAAATACACACTCATTCCTTTTCAATCCTCTGAGCAGTAAGTAAGAAGTAGAACTCGTATTTCCATAATCTAAAATTTGTACCCAGGTCTGGATCCGAGATGTTTGCACATTTGTTTCCAAGGGATACAGGATGTACTCAGAATACAGTGCCCTTCTGTTTCTCGTGTTTAATACGTTTGAAATGTTGTCTATAATATATGCAAATAAACACTGTGAAATTACTTCATCCGCGCCTCTCCCTCCCATCCCCCCTCTCCCCAAAGATCCTGTGGCCTTCAAGAGCGACTGGGTACTTTCTTGTGGAAAGTTCCCTAGAGCCTGTCCTGGTCATCGCCAGGACACAGTCAGCTTTACAGCCTGTGTCCACAGGCTCCTGGGGTCGGGCAGGGAGGGCTCGGCCCGAGGGGGAAGGGCGACCGGAAGACGCCACGAGCCAAACCATGCTTCCTCTCCCTTCACCTGAGAAGGCTGGACTTAACAAAGAAGCCTTTCAGAACCACCACCGGGACCTGCTGCCGGGGCGGCCAGGGAAGGCAATGCCCAGGGCGGCGGGCATTGCCTGCAGAGGGGAGGGAGGAGACCACCACCCCCACCCCCACCAAGACACCGTTAGGGCTTAATACTAAACTCCAGGGGGCCAGCGCCATGGCTCACTTGGCTAATCCTCCGCCTGCGGCACTGGCATCCCATATGGGCGCCCGGTTCTAGTCCCGGTTGCTCCTCTTCCAGTCCAGGAGGGCAGTGGAGGATGGCCCAAGCGCTTGGGCCCTGCACCCGCATGGGAGACCAGGAGGAAGCACCTGGCTCCTGGCTTTGGACTGACACAGCGCCAGCCGTGGTGGCCATTTAGTGGGTGAACCAATGGAAGGAAGACCTTTCTCTCTGTCTATAATTCTACCTGTCAAATGAATTAAAAAAAAAAAAACTAACCTCCGAAGCCCGCGTGCACGTGTGAGCGCAGCCATGCCCCGCCTCATGCCCTCCCTCAGGCCCCTTTGCCAGGCCTGTGCCCTCCAACCCCTCCGCCTCCTCCCTACCCCTGCCTCCTTTTGCCCATCAAAATGCCACCTCCTCAGAGGAGCTTTTCCTGATCTCCCACAACCAGACGGGATTTCTCTCTTTTTTCCTTCTGAATCTTTCTAATACCATGTAGCCATTTTTTTTTTTTTTTGGCAAGATTTTTACATGTTCTCCCTCATGGCATGGCAATTTGCCTACTTATACCCCCCTCCACAACCTTAGCTCTTGTGTAGTCCTCCTGCAGGACTCAGATCCTAAACGCTTAATGAGCTACAACCAGGTGCACCCCACCCCTCTCTGGTCACTGCACATCTCCACCTGCAACGCCGCATGCTCAATCTTGAACTCATCACACGTCCATATCCACTGTTTCCTAAAGCTTTCTTTCCTGTCTATAGGACCACCGTTTATACACGCCATTAATACTGACAGTACCCGATACGATTCGGGTGTCAGAGACAAGGACAGACAAGAGGCGATCCCAGCCACGGAGAGGCATGGCGCCCTGCACCGCTGTCAGCCCTCCAGCGTGGCCCCTGGAGCCTGCCTTGAACCTCGCCTGTATGTCCACTCTTGCTGCATCCAAGCCCACGATGTGCTCACAGAGGACGTTCAACAGCAGCCGCCGAAACCTGCCAGTGCCTCCCCACTGATGCTGCGCACCACCACCGGCTCAATCATCCTAAAACACTATGTTCCTCCACACCCTTTCGTGTTCCATAGGGAAAAAAAAGGACTCCCTTAGCCATAATTGCATGTTCCCCCAAAACCTGGCTTCACACCCTCCCCAATTTCCCTGTCTGAACTGTAGTATTTTGCTTGATGTATTCTAAACTTATAAAGAGATAACAGAACTTCAAAAAAAATCATAAAAATTGAATCTTATTTTGGTGCAAAAAATTTTTGAAATCCCTGCATTTTTTTCATAGTATGAATTTCCACAAACTGTGTGAAGATTCCTCATATATGATTTCCATTTTCTGCACCAAAATAAGTATCTTAATTCCAATTTCCCACATCCTTCTAAAGCAGCTTCCTATCCATAGAGGACCACAGAATTCGAGCCAACCAGTCAGTCAACACTCACTGCAGAACTTCCCTGAACACCCAGCCCCTAGAACCCTGGGTACAAACCCTCTCTGCATCTACTCATATGCGCACTTCATTGGCCTTAACCACCTTTTACACTCAGGTGTCTCCGTTACTCTGCCTCCAGCTCCAAACTCCGCTCGGCTCTAATGTCCCACAGTCACCAAAGTCCTGTTGACGGTATTCCCGAAGTCTCTCTTAGGTCCATCTCCTTTGACCCAGCCCACCGTCCCAGGCTTGGATCCCGTCTTTCACTTGGAATGCAACAGTATCCATCTGCACCAGCCTCCCCTCTTGCCGGCCCATGCCATCAGGGTGACCTCCCAAACACTGCAGATTCTTGCTCACTCCCCTTCCACCACCCCTTGACCTCTGGAACCCATCCTCATGCCTTCCTGTTCTTCCCCAGTACACGGGGAAGCCGTTTCAAATCTCCCTGCTTCACCTGAGCTGTTCCTCTGCCTACAACACCCTCCTCACCATGTCTGCCAAAAAACTACTGATCCTCACACCCTGTGCCCCTGGGATCGTCCATCCATGCGGCTCTCTCCATCCCTCTCCCAGCTCCAGCAAAGTCAGTAGTCCATGTGTATCCATGACATTAAACACCAAGGACAACTGATGAGCCCTGAACTCAGACTATTTTACCTGTGTGTGTAGCCCTAGCTCCCAGCATGGCAGCTCATACACGACAGGCACCAGCTCATGTGTGTTGAACTGAACTGAATGGTCTTACTCCCTTCAGCTGCTAAGGTGTCTCCTTGCCATGTGTCGTCTGTGTTGTCACGGCAGGTCCCACAGTCGTAACAATAAGCTCTTGGGGCTTTGGTGTCCTTCCTGTGGGCTTACAAAAGGCTAGATTCTAATAGGAATTTGTGTTTCACTTGACTTACACCTCTAGCAGCTGTGGATTTGCCATAAAAACAAGTCTAAATTCCTCAGCCCAGGTTCGGGGGCTGCCATAACTCCATTCCCGCTAACTGAGAGCTCACTCCGTGTTCCTTACAGGCTGCAAGCAACTTGTAAGCTCAGAAGAACAGAGACCGTGTCTGTGTTCCTAATCCCTATATCCCCAGGTTCCTAGCAAGTGCCTGGGGGTTCATTAATTATCTCCCAAATGATTCATTAAAAATGCTAGGTAGGGCAGGCGTTGATTAAGTCTCTGCTTGGGAACTCCCACATCCCGCATTAGAGAGCCGGATTCAAACCCCAGCAGCTCTGCTTCCCATGCAGCTTCCTGCTAATGCTCCCGGGAGGCAGCCGAGGATGGCTTAGGCGCCCGAGTCCCTGCACCCCCATGGGAGACCGGATGAAACTCTCGGCTCCTGGCTTTGGCCTAGCCAGCCCTGGCTGTTGCTGGCATGTGGGGAGTGAACTAGCACGTGGAAGGTCAATATTGCAAACAAATATTTAATACATCTTAGAATTTGTTGCTCTGCTGACTAAAGGATGAGCTGCTGAACACGAAGCATTTGGAGGTGACTGGAGGTACTGAGTCAGGCCTCAGGAAAGCAGAGAAAAATTAGGGTGTCAATCTAGCAGGCTGTACCAACAGACATCTCCCATCTTAAACTCCTATGATGCCAAAGAATCCATGACAACGCCACCTTCGAGCTGAAAACCAATCCTCACATAGAAAGTGACTATGAATCTGGAAACTCCCACAGCTGTGTGAATCCCAATCAAAACATGTTTAAAGGAATTCGGAAGAGGAGTGGAAATCCCACAGAATCCCACTAACACAGCTGGTATAGGACTGATCTTAAGAAAACAGGGACCAAATGGAGGATGCCCTAGGGGTCTAGGGCGGGTACAGAATGGTAGGGCAGAAGCCGGCGTTGTGCCAAGGCAGGTTACGCTGCCTCCTGTGACAGCAGCTTCTCGTATCAGCACTGGGTCAAGCCCTGGCTGCTCCACTTCCGATCCAGCTCACTGCTCATGCACCTGGGAAAGCGGGGGAACAGGTCCAAGGACTTGGGTCCCAGCCACCCACACGCGAGACCGGGATGGAGTTCTGGGCTCCTGACTTCAGTCTAGCCCAGCCCTGGCCGTAATGGGCATGTGGGGAGTGAGCCAGGGGATGGAAGATCTCCCTCTCTCTTTCCCCTCCCCTCTCAGTTGCTCTGCCTTTTAAATAAGTGAATCACTAAAAAAAAAAAAATTATAAAAATATCAAAAGTGGTAGGGGAAGAAGAACTGGGCACAAGGCAACAGAACCGTGAGGATCAACAAAAGACCTGAGGGAGGGAGGCAGGCGGAGATGGAGGACCCCAGGGTTGGGAGAAGGAGGGCTCTCCCACAGTTGATCTGTGAGAGCCAAGCGCCTTAGCCTGGGGTGCCAGTGAGTGACATCTCTGCACAGAGGAGGAGGAAAAGAACCCAAATTTCTTTGGCGTCGGTGACAATAGCAAAAGAGACCGTACGATGAGAAACTACCCCAGAGCTGCTGCTCACCACGGGGACCCATAATGCTCCAAATTCCAGCTTGATGATTTGCGCTCAAAAGTGTTAGGGCGCCCAACCACGAAGAGGGAGGTTTCGGCAGTTCAGACCTCAGCATGCTCCCTCCACTCTATCAACACTGACCCCAGGCTGCCGCGCGCACGCCCCTGTGCCCATACAGATCCAAGTTCAGCCTCTAACAGCACATGGGAGGTGAAGAGAAGTCTCTGCAGGAGTGAGGGGCGATGCAAGATGCCAGCCCCTGATTCTAAATTGCCTTGCCTTTGTTAACAGAGCAGGCCAGATGGACTGAACGGAGAGGGCAAATGGGAGGGACAGGATGGATGAGACCAAGGCACAAACACACAGGGATCAGAGGATCCAGCTGGCATCACTCGGGCTGCCATGGTGGCCAGAGACCAAGAGGGTTTCACGTCCTGGCTCCTGCCTCTCTATCTCCATTGCAATAGCTTGTGCCAGTAGACACAATGACCTTGATATTCAGCAACACTCAAATATGACCTTGGCAGCTGAGCTCCAAGGTCACCACTCCTTGGAACCTGGTTGGCTTTTTGGATTCCAGCTTTTTGGTCCCTTGTAGTCCTATGTGTGAGTCGGTGATCATCACACCCGTCTACATTAGCCATCTGCTGGTTAAAAACTCAACAAGGACAGCCTCAAGTGCACTTTGTACAGCTCCTAGCAGGTGCACGATATTGCGAGTGGTGGCCACGGGGTTGGGGGAGTGGCAGAATGTTGACGATTTTCACTTACACATTGTAGACAGAAATTCCAGATCCGAAGTTGGACCTACTGAGGTATGTGGTTTCACAAGGTCCCCGGAGCCAGCCGTGACCACATGACACAGGTCACGCCAAGACTCTTAGCCTTCCTCCTGCCATGTTTCTAGCTGGAAATAACTGGTCTTGGGACTTAGATTTACAAGGTATTGAGTCACTACTGCACATCTCATCTCTTTTACAGCCAACATTTGAGAGAAGGTGATGAGGCTCCCGCAGAACACTGAATATTTATGTGTGCAGGGTGACCCTGCACACATACTAGGTACTAGGGGAGGAAGACAAGCAGGGGGCAGAGCTGCTGTGGAGACAGCCCCAGCCCCCAGCCCCCACCCCCCAGCTGGCCTTCCCGCCTGTCCCCAGGGAGGTTTCAGGGAATGGGGCTCATCCCTCAGGCTGAGGCAGGCTGGAAGTCAGTAGGATTCAGGAGCCCGAGGCTGCCAAGACCGCATGCCTTTCTGACTGCTACAGGGCTAGTGGGTGAGTTTCTGGGGTAGCCCCTGATGCAGCTCCTAGGGAGGGCACCCCTGAGCATCCAAACCTCACAGTGACTCCAAGTGTACCCCAATCCTAAAGGACCCGAGGCCAGCCTGGTCAAGTGGAAGCCCTGTGGGTATCTCTGACTTCAGGTGAGCCACCCAGGTACAGCAGGCGAATGAAGTCCGCTTTGAATTGCACTGTGTCTGACCCTTCACCCTGCCTCCCTGTCAGTCACCCGCAGCCTCAGCAGGTGCACAGAGAATTTCATGGTGAAGTTCAAATCCTGAGGCCTCGGCAAGCCCAGTGCAGCCAGCAACGCTTGTTTTGCACAGGTAGAGCCTTGTACTTCATGCCCGCCCTCGCTACCTCCCCTTCGCCCGTGCCCCAGGGCCCCCTTCTCTGCCTGGCTTGACAGAACCACTCCCTCTCACAGGCCTGAGATGTGCATCCTCTATTTAGGCAGCCTGGCTTCCTCACTCGCTCTGCTCCCCGGCTGAAGACCACTCTCGTGGGCTCTATCCCTGTCCTGCACCTTGCACTTCACCAGTGACCCTTCTCTCAGGTCAAGATCGCTCCTCTCAGCCCAGCTGTGCCATCTTCAGCCCCCACATTCACAGTACACAGGTCCAAACCCAGGGCAAGCCTCAGTCAACTTCCTCAGAGAGACGGGGCTGGCGCGGGTCCCATGCTACCCGGAGACGGGGTTAAGGCTCATCAAGTAGGTGCTCTAGAGCTGGCTCAGCCTTACAGAGGTCAGCACCCAGGAGGCCAAGGGCAAGGACGCTCAGGCGGCTCATCCGCCACATTTCCCCCAGGCCCCTCTCTGGGCTGCTTCCAGAGCCATGTCCTCGGCTGTCCTTCCCAGGATGGCTCCGCTGCGTCAGAAACACCTGCTTTAAGTGCACACACGCTCCTCTGCACCCAGCACGGAGGCCAAGGCCTCCCCTCCACACAGCACACACGGGACCACCTGCTTCTGACCGTGAGCAGCACCACCCCCCACCAAGCCAGGCCAACTACCATCAAGGAGGGAGAAGCATGGAGAAGAATGTGGCAACTTCAAGACTCTTCAGACCCCCAGACTGCCCTCACAGCGGGCACCCGGAGAGCGCTTCCCATAGGAGCAGGGACTCAAGTTCACGTCTACCACCTACTGGCTGGGCGACCGGGGACAAACAACTCCACCTCTGTGCCTCATTTGCCTCCTCTGGGCAATGACGTGATCACAGCCACACAGCACGGGCTTCGGGAGAAACGCAGCAGCGCGTGTGACGTGCATAGGACAGAGCCACACCCCACCCCACCCCGAGGGGCTCAGAGTCCGCTGAGGACCAGGACACCTAGCACAAAGACCACACAGGCAGGGAGAGTCCCCACCCTGGTGCCACAAGGCTCCAGGATAACAACGTCTCCACTTGGCGTGAGCCCACACGGCACGGCCGTGATCCGGCTTCTTCCTCACAGACACCATCGCATAGGGCCGGGCGTCCGGCGCAGTGAATGCATGGCTCAGGTCGCCCGCATCCCACATCAGGACGGGATAGGTCTGCATTCTGGCTCTGCGTCCCTCCTAGCTTTCTGGTAACGCACACCCTTGGAGCTGGCAGCTGGATGCCATCAGTGCGAGAAACCTGGACTGAGTTCCAGGCTCCCGGCTTCAGCCTGGCCCAGCCTTGGCTGTGGCAGGCATCTGGGGATGAGGATGCCTTCTGGCTCAGCTCTTGTCTGTTGCTGACTCTCTGCCTTTCAAATAAAGAGAAATTACGTGTATTTATACCTATTGTTTGGATCCATTGCATAGACATGGAAACAGGTTGACAGTAACTGGGCACAGTCGCCCCCCTCCTAGGAAGCTGGTAGACAGGACCCAAATCCAGGTCACTGCCCCCAAAATCAATGCTGTGAACCTCGGCTACTAAACAGCATCCAGCTTTGAAGGGGCCACAGAAATATGGCATGTAGGCACCCCGCTGTCTTTGCCTGGCAATTGTCATCTGAACAGGAAAGAGCATATGGTTGTTTTTCCAATTTATTTATTTGACAGGCAGACAAAGCAAGATCCCATTTGCTGGTTTACTCCCCAAATGCCCGCAACAGCTGGAACTGGGCCAGGCCAAAGCTGGCAGCCAGAAGTTCAACCCTGGTCTCCCACGTGGGTGGCAGGGACTCCACCACTTGAGCCATCCCTGCATGAGCAGGAAGCTGCAGTCGGGAGCGGAAGTGAACATTAAACCCAGGCATTGCAACCCGGGGCACGGGCATCCCGACCGCCAGACCAAAAGCCTGCCCCTGGTTTTTCTGGTTTTTTAAATGGACAAGGCTGCTCTCTTCTTGGAGTTAATAGCATCAAAGACTTTCCTGCTCCACAGCTGTGCCCTCCTCTGCCCCTTGAAGTGGCCCGGGCCTTTCCCAGGGGAGCCCAGCGTTCAGGGAAGAATCCTGTGCTTGGTGTGGCCCTTACGTTCCTTAGCAGGAACCCATACGATAACAGCAAAGCTAGCAGTTAGCATCTGGTTTTTGTTGATAGAAAGCAAGGGGCTACTTGCTAAGTGCCTCCCGACAGAACACTGCTGTAAACATTTCCGAAGGCCCAAATGCCTTCTCAAGAATCAACCGGCTCAACTTCCCTGGGGAACTCCCCATTTAGATCTGCCTTGACGGCCAGTGCACATGTTGCTAAGGTCACGTGAGGCCACTCATAGCAAGAAATCCACCAAGCATCCCACTGCCATTGACACACCAAACCCTTCCTCTCCTCTACAACTTGACGCTGTGGTTTAGCTTACACAGGGTAGGCCTGGGACAAGAGCATGGCGTAGTGGCTGAGACACTACTTGGCATGCCCGTGTCCCAGGTCAGAGTGCCTGGATCCACTTGCAGTCCAGCTTCCTGCCGCTGTACACGCCTGGACACAGCAGATCGTGGCTCAAGTACTTGTGTCCCCACCTCCCCCAACCCATAAAGGAGACGCAGATTGAGCTCCCAGCTCCCGGCTTGAGTTTGGCCCAGTCCTGACCATGTGGACATCTGGGAACTGAATCAGTAGATAAGCACTTGCTCTGATTCTCAAATGAATGATTTTTAAAAATACATGGTATAGGGGCAGGTGCTGTGGTGTAGCAGGTAAAGCTGCCACCTGTAGTGCCGGCATCCCATATGGGCGCTGGTTCAAGCCGGCTGCTCCACTTCCGATCCAGCGCTCTGCTATGGCCTGGGAAAGCAGTGGAAGTTGGCCCAAGTGCTTGGGCCCCAGCACCCATGTGGGAGACCCAGAAGAAGCTCCTAGCTTCAGATCAGCACAGCTCAGGCCATTGTGGCCAGCTGGGGAGTGAACCAGCAGATGGAAGACCTCTCTGTGTAACTCTGCCTTTCAAATAAATGACTCTTACATAGTAGGCCCCATCCCCAAACTCATACAGGAGGTTAAACCCCGAAGTCTTATGCTAATGGTACTAAGAGGCCAGAAACTTAATCCCATTATGGCGAGGTCTTTGGAAAGTGATCAGAGTGGATTAAATCCGCAGTGTGGAGTCCCATGGCTGAAACCTACTGGTTTCCCTAGAGGACAAGACACCAGACAGACCCCACCCCCCCACCTCGTTATCTTGCTAAGTAAACAGAAGCTAACCAACGCGTGGGGCCCCAGGATGGCAAAGTGGCTTCCCCTCCTGCTCTAGGGTGCCTTTTAGAGGGCAGAGGAAGCTGCTTTCTCCCTTGCTGCTAAGCCAGGTGTGGGTGCACCCCCCCCCCCCCAGGACGGGAGGACTCTCACCTGCGCGGTGAAGAAGGCTGGGGTGAGGGATCCCGACGGGAGCGCTGGACTGTTGAGGGCGATGGAGCCGATGTCGCTGCCGGAAAGCACCAGCGGGGGCGCCGCGATCTCCAAGCCTTTGGGCTTTTTGGCCTTTGGGGGAAGAGACGGAGACTTGGTCTTGGAGCCCGACGACAGGTTCAAGGGCTCCAGGGAATCCGAGTCATGGCAGGCCGCCTCCAGGAAGAGGCTTCTGTGTTCAGAAGGGAGGGGCGAGTTGGGGGACAGGGAGGGGGACCGAGACGAGGAGGAGGGTGAGGTGGACGAAACGCTGGCGGCGTTGGGCAGCATCAGAGAGGAGATCTTGGCGGAGACCGACGAGGCCAGGAAGGCGGAGGCGGCCGCAGCCTCGGACGTCGAGGGCAGGGACACGACGGGCCGGGTGCTGTGCTTGTCGGTTTTATTGGTCACAAACCTGATCACAGTCCGGACCTCTTCCACGGGGGGGCTGTCTTCGGGCGGCTCCTCCAGCTTCTCCGTCTTGATGGCCTTGAAGGCCTCGGGCGCGTTCTGCAGGGAGTTGATGGTGAAGGAGGAGTAGAGGCCGGAGTGGATGTACTCGTTGCGGCCGGCGCCCTTGAGCGCGGCCAGGCTGTGCTTGTGGGCCTCGCGGCCGTGCACGGGCCCCTTACAGTCGCTGTCCTGCAGCAGGAGGCCGTCGCGGGTGATCTCCACGGCGTGCGGATCCATCTTGAGGATCTCCGGGAAGGAGACGAACTTGTACACGAACTTCTGCCCGATCACCTTCTTGATGATGTTCTGCGAATACAAAAGAGGAGACGTTTACAATCCGAGCGTACCACCAGCGACACCGAGAAACGGGCTCCGCGGAACGGCTGAGGGTTGTCAGGATGAAGGCAAAGGCTCCTGATGGACAGGTGGCAGGAGGGGGACTCGAGTTAGAGGCGGAGGAACGGCTTTGCATTCCAGCTCTGCCAGGCCCAAGGGGGCGATCTGCAGCACAGCGATTGCCACTTTTGGTTTCCTCATCTGTCAAATGAAGATTGCTACACTTAATACAGGAACCACTGCCATTGGCTCAGTGCTGTGTGGCTGGCATTACTCATACCTTATCTCATAGAATCAGCACAGCCACCCTAAGAGGAAGGCAGGAGGGTTCCCGTATTTAAAATTAGGAAATCAGCGTAGAACACTAATAATTCACACAGTCACCTGGCAGATAAGTGTAGAGGCAGCATTTCCTCAACCATAATACAGTATTGTCTTACCTGCCTCTGGGAGCCGTGAGAATTCGTGAAATAATAATGGGAAAGCATTCCGTAAGCTGGAAGGCATTACAGAAACATAAGTTATCATCACCAAACACCACAGCGTTTTCTTAAGCCCTGTAGTCATTTTTTTCCCCTTCCTTTTCATTTTTGGCCAAGAAAGCCACTGGAGGAAAAAGGATTGTCCACTTAGATATTTATGGCATTCATATGGGATCTCAGGATTCTTAGATCCACTTCGGGCTCTTCAGTTTATGGCTGCTGTCTTCATTGGGATGTACGTAAATGAAAACCAACCGTGGTTGTAAAAGTTTTCACAGCCCTCTGGGGACAGCCTGAGCTGATCTTGGGCTTTATTAAATTTATTATTTATATGAAAGGCTGTATTGATTGTGGGGTTTATTAAGCCAATACACGCATTCCCCACAGCATCTGCCAGATTCCACGCTCACCGTGCGCCTCACCCTGTGGTTGACTCGCTAGGATTCAAGGTGCTAGGGGGAGGGACAAAGACAGTCCCCACCGAGTACAAAACACTAGCACCATCCTAGGGGACAGGGCTTCCGCTCACTTCTTAGCAACCACTCCTTCTGATAACTTGGTATAGGTGGGTTTAAAAGAATGGTGTCGGGGGCAAGAGCTGGAGAAACAGCCCCTACCGAGCTCCACCTGTACCAGGAGCCGCGTGCACAAGATGGCAGGAGACCTGCATGTGGCTGCTTCCGGCCAAGACACAAACGAGCCCAGGGACGGGGAAGCACGTGTCCAGGAGCCACGACGCTCCACCGGTTCTGAAACCTGACGCTTTCACATTTCCACACGTATCTGGGTGGAAACCATCAAAGCACCTCTTAAGAGAGATGAATTTAATTCAATTTGGGGGTTTTCCTTGGGGGCAGGGACGAGGGATCGTAATTTGGGTCTAAAGACATATCAGTCAAGGCTTCTGCCTGCCAGCCTGTTCCCTCTTGGCAGTCGGATTTGCCTTCTGTCAACCTCAGGAGGGTGGGCACCGTGTCGCCGAGCACCTCCGGGAGGAATTCCAAGGCAAGGACACACACGGTCCCACTCAGCGCAGGAAATCCCACTCAGGCGCCCCGGGGGAACCTCCCGTGGCACCAGCGCCCCGATGGCGATGGCCGCGTGCTGGGCTCCGGACCGCTACAGCACCGCTGAGGCCCAGGCACCGCATCCGACCACCGCTGAGCAACGTGGAACCTCCTACCTGGGCCTCGAGGGTGGCGCCTCTGCCCAGGGCAGCCCCGGGCCTGGCTGGACAGGGTTTCTTGAAATCCAGGTGCCAGCAGGGACAGACTAAATAACCGTGTCTCTGGACGCACCTGCCCAGCCTCAGTCTCTACCTCATGCTTCCCCGGAGGGTTGATGGCCCCCCGCTAGCGTTCTTAGGTATTTTGGTTTTTAGCTCATAATGTTTTCTTCCATAGGGGAAAATTTTCTTTACTCAGGCAGTTCAAACATTCATTTGAATTGGGTGAATTTTTAGAGCCTAAATAATTACACAGAGAAAAGGAAAAGAGATACCATATGGTCTGAATCATTTATCCTAGTAGGTCTTGTAAACTAATTTAAAAAAGAAAACTTCAGTTTTATGCAGATTCCCAATATGATGTCTGAGCGGGGTTATAACCTGAGCAGCCCAGGAAGTAATCTGGGGCCAAGATAAAGTGATAGAAACCTCTGTCCTCCTCAACAAAATGAGCAGGAAGTGAAAGACAGTCTCAGACAGAGCTGGGCCTTGACACGCTGGAACGAACACGGGGTGGGGGCAGATTACAGAGAGAAAGGGAAAGAAAGAGAGAGGCAGAGATCTTCCATCCTCTGGGTCACTCCCCAGATGGCCAAAAAGTAAGTAAGTAAACAAAAAAGAACATGAAGAATATGAAGTATTTTACATGTTTGAAAGGAAGACAGTGGGCATTTTAACAGCTGGACTGCAACTACGGTAGCATCCTGACCCCTACGGCGAATATAAAATAAGGAGGTGCTGGGAGGGGGCCTGCAGGAGCTGCTTGTGCGGGGTTGGGGGCAGGGTTTACACAGCGATGGGGACAACTTCATGAGTCCAAAGGCGGCAGTGGCAGCCTTTGCAAAGAACTGGGGCAGGTCCTGCTTCCCTAGGGACAAACAGGACGAGGGGTCAGAAGTGGCCACCAAGACACCTGGCAACGTCCACCAGGGTGAAGGCGGGGAAGGAACTCAGCAGCAAGCAGGGATGGGGCTGGGGCAGAGTAGAGCAGCCCTGTGTATGTGTGTGTGTGTGTGTGTGTGAGAGAGAGAGAGAGAGAGAGAGAAAGAGAGAGAGAGAGAGAGAAGCAGCTTTGTGTGTGTGTGTGCCTGCCTAACTCAGCACCCGGTCAGAGTAGAGCATCCCCGTGTGTGTGTGTGTGTGTGTGCACGCGTGCACACGCCTAACTCAGCACCGGGGACGTCTGCTCGAAGCAGGAACAGGAAAGGAAGCCAGTCCTCTGTGGCTGGAGGATTAGCGAGAACGTGCGCTCAGAGGAGTGGGTCCTGGGCAGCTGGCCTGCCAGCCCCTTCTTCCCTCTCTTTGGGCAGACCTCAGGAGGCTATCGCCAGTGGCACAAACAAGGCTACTTCAAAAAGTTCATGGCAAATGACGTTCCAAGTTAATTTTGGTGCAAAAAGAAAAAACTGAAATCCATGCATACAAGGGATCTTCAAATGTTCATGGAAATGCGTATTATACAAAAAATGCATGGATTTCAGAACTAGTTTGCACCAAAATATCACTAAATTCTATCTTTCACAAGTTTTTTGAAGAACTCTTGTATGTTTTTTATCTCTGGTCTCTGAAGAGAAGTTACCTTCCAAGACAGTTTGCTAACAAAACTTAAAGTTTAGGAATCTTAACAGCTATGATTTAGTGAGATATGTTATTTATCAGGCTCTGTTCTAATAACTTTTTAAGATTTATTTATTTATTTGAAAGGCAGAGTTACAGAGAGTTCTTCCATCCACCGATTCACTCCCCAGATGGCCACAGTGGTCAGAGCTGGGCCTGTCAGAAGCCAGGAGTCAGGAACTTCTTCCAGGTCTCCCACATGGATGCAGGGGCCCAAGCACTTGGGCCATCTTCCACTGCTTTCCCAGGCGCGCATTATCAGGGAGCTGGATTGGATTGGAAGTGGAGCAACCAGGAGCCCCCTCCCCCCATCGCCCATATGCCCATTTGCACCACAGGTGGCAGCTTTACCCGATACACCCTGCGCCAGCTCCATGTTCTAAGAACCTGACAAGCTTCAACTCCATGAATCCTGAGGCTCTGAGACTATTATTATCCCCATTTGAGGGATGAGGAAACTGAGGCTCAGGGAGACTACACATCTTCTATTAGCAGCAAGCGCTTGGGGAAGACAGATGGCAGCCCGACTCTTGACCCACTAACAGAGATCTCACGATGCCAACTGACTTAGGGGGCCCAGGACCACAGCACTTGGCGAGGCTTCTTATTATCAGTGATGAAGATTTTCAGAAAAAGTCTGCTTTTCACCTCTTCCATCCGACTCACAAGGATTTGTTACTTCTAGTTGCCTGTCAACCTGACAAATGCTGGCCTGGGTCTGGCTGAACCAAATGAATTTCCAATGAGATCTGAGACAGTTGCACACATCTGGTTCCCTTGACACAAGGGCCAGCCTCTCCGTGACATCCCATTAAATGCGTATTCACAACCAGGGCCAACTCACCACTCAGCATCCGGGGTGAGAATACACGCACCAAGGGCGGATCAACTCAGTGAAACGGGGTAAGCAACACCCCCCTAACACAGAGCCCCAGGGGCAGCCTCAGGCAAAGGCTCAGAGGGGCCCGCGCTGTAGTGCAGCAGGTTAAGCTACGACCTGCAGCACCAGCATCCCCCTTGAGACCCAGCTACTCCACTTCCAATCCAGCTTCCTGTTAATGTGCCTGGGAAAGCAGCAGAGAATGGCTCACACAGTTGGGCCCCTGCATCCGTGTGGGAGACCTGGATAGAGTTCCAGGCTCCTGGCTTCAGCCTGACCCAGCCCTGGCCATTGTGGCCATTTGGGGAGTGAACCAGTAGATAGAAGCACTCTGTAACTTTGCCTTTCAAATAAACAAATCCTAAAAATATTTCAGACACTTAAATCACTACATCCACATTGCCATGTTGAGACTGTGGGCACATGAACAGGTTAGAACGACTTCTAGGGGCTGGCACTATGGTGGAGTAAGTTAATCCTTCACCTGCAGTGCCAGCATCCCATATGGGTGCCGGTTCTAGTCCAGACTGCCCCTCTTCCCATATAGCTCTCTGCCATGGCCTGGGAAAGCAATAGAAGATGGCCTAAGTGCTCGGGCCCCTGCACCTGCACGGAAGACTGGGAAGAAGCTCCTGGCTCCTGGCTTCAGATCAGCGCAGTTCCGGCCATTGCAGCCATCTGGGGAGTGAACCAACGGAAGGAAGACCTTTCTCTCTGTCTGTAACTCTACCTCTCAAATAAATAAATCTTTAAAAAATTATTTCTAGTAAATATAATTAAAATATATACATATATTTAAATAGGTAACATACATATACATATAGTATACATAAATCACAACATATGTATGGTGCTAAGTAATGAGATGCTTGTGGAATTTACTATTTTTTAAGGTGTGTTTATTATTTGAAAGGCAGTTACAGAGAGAGGGGGAGAGAGAGAAAGAGAGAGAGAAAGAAAGAAAGAGGGAGTCAGGATGTTTCGTCTACAGGTTCACTCCTCAAATTACTACAACAGCTAGGACTGGGCCAGGCCCATGCCAGGAGCCTGGAACTCCATCTGGGTCTCCCAATTTGGTGGCAGGGACCCAAGCACTTGGGCCATCTGCTGCTGCTGTACATTAGCAGGGAGCTGGAGCAAAAGTGGACCAGCTGGGCCCTGACCCAGTGCTTTGACATGGAACGCAGGTAGCAGCTCAACCTGCTGTCCCACAACGCTGGCCCTCAGAATTTGCCTTCTTAACCATGATGCTTTTAGGATGATATTAAAACAGGTGGACTCAGCGTTTGCTGAATGAAAACCTCTCACTCACTGTAGAGACGGGAGGCCCAGAGGCTCACAACAGTCCATGGCTGGTTACAGCCCCGTGTGTATGAGTTCTAGCCACACAGCCACACGTGCTTTCTCACTGGCAGACACAGGGGGCCACAGGCAGACCCCTAAAACCTCACCCCTCCCCAGAGAGCCTGGTGACCTGGAATTTCACCTATCTATTGACTCGGCAAATATGGGATGCAGGCTGCCCATGGCCATCCATCTGCTGCTGTCTGGCACCAGACTTTGATCCACGGTCACGCGTCTGGCTTTTGTATGTCTGGACCTGTGATCTGATGTCCCAGGAGGAGCGAGACCTATCCTGTTTCCCCATTGCAACGGGCTGCTCCCCTTGACTGTCCACCAGCTCAGAGCTCCCTGAAATCACAAGACTCCTGCCCTCTGATCTTGCAACTTCCCTACCTTGTTCTCAAAGTTGAGAGATGTCAGCAGCTCCCTAAGCAAACAAGAAATGCTGTGCCCAAGATTCTTCTGACCAAACGCCGGGGCCATTTCGTCACCCCAGTTCCAGAAGCAGAGCTGGGTAGGAGGTTGAGAGCCTGGGGGATCTTCCCAGTAAATACCCGCTCAACCTCACCGTAAGGGTGGTGGCTGCTGCTGGGATGAAAGGCAGGGTTCTAGAGGTACTGCCCGAGTTCAGATGCCACCCTTGGGGCCAGCACTGTGGGGAGGCGGGTTAAGCCTCTGCCGGTTACGCCAATATCCCATATGGGTGCCAGTTTGAGTCCCAGCTGCTCCACTGCTAACGCACCTGTGAAAGCAGTAGAAAACAGCTCAAGTGCTTGAGCCCCTGCACTGACGTGGGAGACCTGGAAGAATCTCCTGGACGCATAGGCCCAGCTCCAGCCATTGCAGCTATCTGGGGAGGGAACCAGCGGATAGAAGACCTCTTTCTCTGTCTCTCCCTCCTTCCCTCTCACTCTGCCTTTCAAATAAATAAATAAATACATCTTTTTAAAAATATGCCACCCTCACCTAGTACAAGCCATGTGCCTCAGTTTCCTCACCTGTAAAATGGGGGCTGGCCTGCTGCTTCAGAGCACTGAATTAGAAAACCCGCACACAGCTTCAAATAGAACTCCTGACACCCACACACGAGACTCCAGTAACAGACACCGGCTATAAGCATCATCACCATTATTTTTACATGCTCGGTGAAGCACACACAAAGCACAAACACCCCGCCTCCGCCAGCCCCGTGACCGTGACCGTGATCATCAGAATTAACTCTTGTAGAAGGCTGCGTAGGTTCTCTTTGCTTTGTCTGAGACCGTGGGTCACACCATGTGCCCAGCTGGTAGAGGCACACCTGGCTTACACTCCCAACCAAGCAGAGGAGACAGGATGTTTTATTCAGCTGGGTTCAGACAGCAGGTAGGCGCAAGGCTTACAGCCAACCGTGCCTAACACAGCCAGCACTTGACATCACAGTGCAGAAACCTCACAGGATCCAATTAACTGCGGCTGGGGTTGTACAGGGCGGCCAGTGGGGAGCAGCAGCCGTGCCAGGCCTCCCAAGGGTGGCAGACGCTAACCAGACCCGCGGCTGGGTTCAACCAGGCTCCAAGGCTGCAAGACAGGGAGGCAGTGGCCCGGCTTTGCAGTGTCTGCCTCGGCCAGGGCGCCTGCACAGGGCTCCCGGGGGAGGCCGCAGCGGGACCCCAGGAGATGAGGTGCTGTGCAGGCACACAGACGACAGAATTACAGGGCACGTCCCTCTTCATCCCGGCAGATCCTCTAGGTGAGGGGCCAAGGGAAAGGAGGAAAGCAAACACAGCCAACTGCCAGCCACCCGCCCACTGCCCCGCCCGATGATGGGCACTTGTGCGAGAGTCCCTGCTCTTGATGGGGGTGGGGAGTGGGGGTGTGCTCCGTGCAATTTCCCACCACCTGGGGTGGGGAGTTACACACTGGGAGAGCCTTACCCTGGAATACCACAAGGCTCCATCACAGGATGGCACCTGGGTTACATTTCACTTGTTTACAAACAGGTGAAAAAAGCAGTGTGTATGGGGCAATCCCATTACTTTAATGAAATAATTTCCTATGAATACTTAAAAGGTGTGGAATAAAATGGAACAGTGGCTTTTTTTTTTTTTTGCTTCTCTGCATGCCCACATTTTTATTAAATATGCATCCTTTATCAAATTAAATTTTTTTAAAAAAAGATTTGAAAGGCAGAAAGAGAGAGAGATCGATCTCCCATCCACTGATTTACTCCTCAGATGGCCACAATGGCTGGGGATGGGCCAGGCTGAAGCCAGGAGTTTCCGCCGGGTCTCCCACGTGAGTGCAGGGGCCTAAGCACTTGGGCCGTTCACTGCTTTCCCAGGCACATTAGCACGGAGCTGGACCAGAAGTGGAACAACTTTTTTTTTTTTTTTTTTTTTACAGGCAGAGTGGACAGTGAGAGAGAGAGAGAGACAGAGAGAAAGGTCTTCCTTTTGCCGTTGGTTCACCCTCCAATGGCCGCCGCGGACAGCACACCGCGCTGATCCGATGGCAGGAGCCAGGAGCCAGGTGCTTTTCCTGGTCTCCCATGGGGTGCAGGGCCCAAGCACTTGGGCCATCCTCCACTGCACTCCCGGGCCACAGCAGAGGGCTGGCCTGGAAGAGGGGCAACCGGGACAGAATCCGGTGCCCCGACCGGGACTAGAACCCGGTGTGCCGGCACTGCAAGGCGGAGGATTAGCCCGTTGAGCCACGGCGCCGGCCAGGAACAACTTTTAGAGTCAAACCAGTGCTCATATGCAATAGTCACATGGAGGCAGCAGCTTTACCTGCTACACGACAAAGATTAAAAAAAAAAAAAAAGAGGAAGAAAAAGGCTCTAGAAAGCTCTGTAGACCAAGATCACGCAGCTTACAACTGATGGAATCGAAGTTTGAGCCCAGCAGTTCCTAGAGTCAAGGCCTGTGCTAATTCGATCCCACTGCTCCCGCCTCCTCCAGGAAGCAGCTGTGCTTGGCCCAGGGACTGCTGCTCAGGGTGACCCCCAGGACCACAGGGTCTGTGCTCCAGGGCCCGAGCGGGGCCGGCAGCAGAATGCCCGTGCCACCAGCTCTGTGCACGGGACACACAGCTTTTGCCTGAGAACTGCCACAACCCACTCACGGCTGAAGCCAGCATCACCCTAGTTCCTGAACCAGAATAAACTGTGGACTCTGGACATTTGGGCACGAGGCCCTGGGCACCCAGCAGTCCCAGCAGCAGTACGGGCACCTCTCATGAGCATGAGAGCCAAGAGACCTAAGGGACTAGGGTGACGGGAAAAGGACAGGAAGCGGATGTCCACATACACAGCCTGGCGTGGCCCCACTGACCCAGTCCTCTGAGCACTGGCTCTCACGATGGGCACAGGCCAGGAGCCCCGAGGGCCCAGATGTTACAGGGAGCCAATGCTGGCACAGGGACAGATCTGGGTTTGATTCCCAGCCTCTCTGCCTACTGTGGCCCTGGGAAAGATGCTGAACTTCTATGGGCCTCAGTTTACCAACCCCTAAAATGGGAATAAAAACACCTGACCTCCTTGTTTTCTCAGGGATCATCTATATTAACGGCCCTACCTTTTTGTTTTCGTCTGCCTTTGAGAAGTCAAAATTCCTTACCTGGACACCTTCCTTTATAGGTTACAGAGGGGGCTGCTACAGGGTCTTGTGTAAGCCTCACAACACCCTGATACCCATTTTACAGATGGAAGCCCTGAGGCTCCAAACCAAGTCCACACTACCAGCAAGCAGCAGAGGCTCCTCGCGCTGGGCTCCTGCCCAGACCATGGCCTGACTCACCCTCTCGTCACTGAAAACCCGAACTGTCGTCTCTCCAGAGTTAGGACAAGTCATCCCTGTAGCAGGCACACTCGGAGCTCCTCCTCCTTAGCAGGCAAAGGCGGTCCCTTTGCTACAGAGGGCTCCTGGCTAGACTGCAAGGAGCCAACAGCAAAGCATGGAGCCTGGAGGTTCTCCCTCAAGTGCTGCCTGCGCCTCCTGCTCTTTCAGCCAGAGGGGACCCCGAGCACGCAGCTGGGCACCCTGGGCTGTGCTGCAGAGTGGCCGGAGCCGGGGTCCCCACAACCTGCGCCCCCAGGGAGCATCTTACAGAAGGGGCACCTTGGCCCCATCAGCCTGAGCTGCTCCTCAGCCAGCCAGGCCACCCCTGCCGCGACCTGCACAGGGCCCCCCCAAGTCCACGGCCACCAGAACCTCCATGTGGGCCTTAGCAGATGTGAGTTCAGGATGGCAAGATGGATTCATCCTGGCTCCAAACCCCGGGACTGCTGTCCTCCCAGAAGGGGACACAGACACACAGGGAGGGAGACCCTGAAAGGACAGAGGTTGCAGCCAGCAGCCAAAGAGCTCCAAGGGCCACTGACAGTTTCAGAAGCTGGGAGAGGCGGAAGAGCCTGCAGAGGGGGCGTGGCCTGCCTACACCTTGACTTCCGCTCCCATGCTGTAGTATGTGGTCAAGTGCAGCTGCCACAGGAGAGGGAGACACGCCCTCCTGCCCCAGGGGCTTCTCTGTGCAGGTGAAGCAGGAAGGCCTGGCCCGAGGCTGCCCATGGACCGCTCAGCCTGGGCTAGGCAGAGCCTGGGCCGGCCTCTGTCTGCAGCTTCATTCTGGAGTGTGTCTACTCACACCCACTGCAACCTTCCAAGAATCAGGTGCTGCCAATAAAGAACTGGAGCTCTGGCTCCCACAGTGCTGACTCCCAGGGGCAGAGCTCCTAGGATCAGGGTGTTCACTGCAGCGTGCCTGGTACGGCTAGGCTGCAGAGGGAAGCGTCTTCCCAGATATGGCCAGGCTGCAATCGGGTGCGCTGCATGGAAGAAGAGCCAGGGAGTCAGATTGCCAGGGAGTGTGCCCTCATTCTGGCTTTGCCACCAACGTTCCTGGACACGCCCCTCCCCTCCAGGGCTCTCACGTGCTAAATGGGGTCAGCAGGGCAGGCAGTTCCGGGATGCCAGGCTGCTGTCCATGCCATGGACGAGGACGGCTGCTGGTGCCCCGCTTGCTCCTCCTATATTCATCGGGTTTGGCACCACCACACCCAGGCACGGCGGGGACACTGGGAAGTGGGAAGGCAGGGTAGACCCAACGACTGCAGGAGAAACCAGGCCCCCTCTGGGAGGGGCAGGCAACAGTGAAGTCCGTCCCCAAGGCGGCAGCACCAGCTGCAGGAGCTGAAGACAGAAAGAAGCTTAGAGGAGGGCTGGAGGATTGTGTGGGGCCAGGCAGGCCGGGCGCCAGGGTCTGGGGGACCAAGGCAGAGGCAGTCGGGTTGGGACTGGGTAGTCTATTCTGGAGGCCACTGGGAGCCGGGGAGGTGCATGAGCCAAGAGCACCGTGCTCCCATCTGGCTTGAGGCGGCAACTCCTGGAAACGTGGTGACCTCTTGGGCCACCAGAGCCACGACGTGGGTGCCGAGCTGGGTCACAGAACTGGGGGGCAGCGGGGCAGGCCTTCAGCCTAGTAGTGTCCACGTCGGAGTACCTGGGTCCAACAGCCAGCCCTGGCTCCGGACTCCAGCTTCCTGCTAACACAGACCCTGGGAGGCAACAGTGAGGGCTCAAATGACTGACTTCCTGCCACCCATGAGCAGTTCCCAGCTCCTGACTCAGGGCCAGTGCAGGTATTTGGGGAGGGACCCGGCAGATGGGAATAGTGTGTGTACATACTTCTAATTTTTAATTCTGGGAGCCGGAGATGAGCCCAGCAGTTAAGATGCTGCCTGGGACGCCTGCATCCCGTACCAAAGTGCCTGGTTCAAGTCCAAGCTCTACCTCTGGCCCTGCTAACACGCAGCCCAAGGTAGAGGTATGTTTGGCTCAAGCATTTGGGTCCCTGCCACCCACATGGGAGACCCACATTGGGTTTAGGCTCCTGGCTCAGCCTGGCCCAGCCCCAGCTGTTGCAAACATCTGGGGAGTGGCTCAGCAGATGGAAGATGAAGCTCTGCCTTTCAGATAAAGTAGAAATAAATAATTCTTGAAGTGTTGGGGGCCATCTCATCTCTCTGCCTGCCCCTGGGGAGTCATCAACACCAGCAGGAATGCAGGCCCCTGGCTTGGCCACTGTACAATCCTCGATCACTCCCGTGATCCTAAGCATAGACCTTGGGGTCAAGCCTCCCAGGCTGAGCCCTCTGCCACCGGCCAGCCGCTTCACCTTGGGTCTGTTGCTTAAACCCCTCCCAGCCGCAGCATCCCCACCTCGACAATGGGCACTCGGGTGCCTCATGAGTGAGGCACGTGTAAAACCACCTAGTGCAGTGCCAAGCTCCAAACGCTCTGCCTCTGCCTATGGGAGGTCCCCTGGCACCCCCACCCCCGCCCAGCCCCATTACCAATCAAGGGTGGGGACAGAGAGAAACTTGTCAGAGCACAGGCGGGAGGTGGGGAAGAGGCTGTGCACAGCAGCTGGGGCTGTGGGCGGAGCGCGGGCCGGGGGTGTTATGATTTTGCCTGTGCATCTACATAACCGCTACATGTCCCTGCAGCTAAAGGCTCAGTAGCAGGGGTGTCTGTGCTGGCCAATGCAGACTCGGCGAGGGGGCTGGGCAGCAGCCTGACGTCAGTGGGTTTGGCAAAGCTGCCGGAGCGTTGGCAGTGGAGCGCCGAGTGCGAAGCATCCTCATCGACACAGCATGGATGGGGCTCCCCAGGCTGTGGTTCAGCTGTTTCTTAGCAACTGCCCTATTGGGGGGCAAGCTGGCTGCGGGGCAAGTGGCCCCAAGCAACACTCCGGGCCCGCAGCCCCCCCCCAGCCCTTCATGCCGGCTGCTCTCTGTCTCCCAGGGCAAGGTGACCAGACTGGAAGACCTCCAGGAGGCAGCTCGGCCACTCTGCGGGTCTCCGGGCAGATTCAAGGACCAAAGCCTGGCAAGGAGGCCCTGGTTATCCCCTTGCCCCTAGGCAAGAGCCCAGTTGCCATCTGTTTAACTTAAACCATCTGAGCAGCTGACAGGATCCAAAGGGGGAAAAAGGACACTGAGTAAGACGCCGCAGGCTGTCACCACTCAGACCCAAGGCTGGGCAGCAGCCCCTTCAAGACGTAAAACATCCTGTACCAGAGGCCTGAGTTCGAGTCCTGGCTCTGCTTCCAATTCCAGCTTCTTGCTAATGACACCCTGGGAGGTGGCGTCATTCAAGTAACTGGAACTCTGAGCTGACCTGAGCTGCCAGCTCCTGCCTTTGGCTCAGCCCAGCCCCAGCCATTGTGGGCACTTGGGGAGTAAGCCAGCAGATAGGGGCTCTGCCCCTTTTCCTTTCTGTGCCTTTCAAACAAGACAGGCAGCCGACCCCAGATATGTATTATTAACATCACATTTTCCTGTTGTGATTGCACACCCAATTTAAAATGAATTACCCAATTAAGTTAAGAAGGTGCCGCGTCCCACTTCCAGGAATATGCTGCCAACGACTGTCTTCACTGTTCTCCCCCTCAGCCCTTCCAATTAAGTGGAGACCGCGCAGTACACGGTGAGGATAAGCCGAGAGGTTGCTGTGGAGACGGGTGGATTTCTCGTCCTATCACCATTTTCATCTCTCGACGAGAGGCGAGCTGGCAGAGCTCTCGGCCTCCCCGGGGGATGAATGTTCACTGCCAACAACAACGAGGACAAAAGGTCTGTTGGACGGAAACGGACGAGGGAGTGGGTAGGCTTCCAGGTCTCTGCAGCAGCCCGGAGTCTGCAGAAGACCGTGTCCGCCTTACGTGACTGCCAGGCTCCGCCATCGCGGCTTCACCGGCCCCCCAGGCGGAGATGTGATGAGGCCACCATGACCAACAGGCAAAAAACCGTGGTAACTGGCCAAGATCAGGGCTGTGGGGTCCGAGTGTGAAATGATCAATGCCGAGAACAGAAGAGGAAGGACCGGCACTGTGGCACAGCGGGTTAAGCCACCACTCGTGGTTCCCGCGTCCCACGTGCACTGGTTTGAGTACTGGCTTCATTTGGAGAGTGAAGCAGTGGATGAAAAAATCTCTGCCTTTCCAATAAATAAATCTTAGGAAAAAAAAAACAGAGGACACAGGTTTTTATTTCTGACATGCAAACCTGGTCATCGCAGTCTCTTGCTTTCCACCCCATCACATTCCAGTTCCTCAGTAGGATGCGCCCCATGCCCCGCCCCCACTCACTTCCCTGCCTTCCCCTAGACAAACCCTGTGTGCTCTTCCCCACTCCCCTGCACTCCCCTTGCCGCACAGCACAGCCGCTCCTTTGTTCAGTCTGGTAAACTCATTTTCATTCCTCAAGACCCAGGTCGAGGGCCCTGACCTCCAGAGGCCTTCCTCTGCCTCTGTTCCCCTCCCCTCTGCTCCTGGAAGACCTGGGCATCAGGCAACACGGGCGCTTTCCAGGAAGTACTCGATTAATAACTGCTTTGCAGGGCACGCACATGGCACAGCAAGTTAAGCCGCTGCTCAGGATGCCCGTGTCCATTACCAGAATGCCTGGCTTGAGTTCTGGCTACTCTGTGCAGGCACAGCTTCCTACAAACGCATCGTGGAGGCAGCAGAGGATGATCCAAGTACTTGGGTCCCTGCCAGCCACGTGGGAGACCTGGGCAGAGCTCCTGGCTCCAGCCTGGCCCAGCCCTGGCTGTTGTGGACATTTGGGGAGTGAACCAGTGGATAGAAGTGCACACTCTGACACTCTGCCTTTCAAACAAGTAAGTTTTAAAGATGTTTAATTTGAGAGGTAGCATCACAGTAGAGAAAGGGCGAGACAGAGAGAAAGGTCTTCCATTCACTGGCTTATTCCCCAAATGGCCGCAACAGCTGGAGCTGAACCGATCTGAAGTCAGGAGCTTCTTCCGGGTCTCTTATGTGGGTGCAGGGGCCCAAGCACTTGGGCCGTCTTCCACTGCTTTCCCAGGCCAGAGCAGAGAGCTAGATTGGAAGAGGAGCAGCTGGGACACAGGAATGCTAGCGCCACAGGCGGAAGCTTAGCCCACTATGCCACAGCACCAGCCCCACAATTAAGTCTTAAAAAAATTATTTTTTTTACTTTGCGTGTCTTCTCCCCAGATGCTGAACTTGAAGGGCACAGGAGTCTATTTTTAAAGGCATAGCTAAAGAAAAGGCAGAAGTGGGGAAAGAATGAGCCATATAACTACAAACCACCCCCAAACCTGGGAAGAAGTGAAAACTGTTTTGATTCCCAGTAGCTCCTCCTTCCCTCTGACCCAGCCCATGAGCTCTGGGGGCAGAGGTCAAGGCCAGTTACAGGCCTCCGCTCTGCACCCTGAGAGGACAGATTCAAAAATTAAGTCGGGGGCATGGGTATTCGGCCTAGTGGAAAAGACGATGGTTCAGACACCACATCCCACATCAGAGTTGTGTTCAAGTCCCAACTCTGCTCCTGATTCCAGGTTCCTGCTAATGTAGACCCTGGGAGGCAGCAGATGGTGGCTCAGGCAGTTGGGTCCCTGCCACCCATGTAGGAAACCTGGACTGAATTGTGGGCTCCTGGCTTTTGCCTGGCCCAGCCTCGGTGATTGTAGGCCATTGTGGGAATGAACCAACAGAGGGGAGATCACTGTGGGAAGAGAGGGGGGATCACTGTCAGTCTGTCTCTGTCTCTGCCTTTCAAATACATCTAAGTAACTTGAAGGGGGGGGGGTATGGCGCTGTGGAAAAGTGGGTAAAGCCGCCACCTGCAGTGCCAGCATCCCATATGCATGCTATTTCAAGTCCCCTGCTGCTCTGCTTCCGATCCAGCTTTCTGCTATGGCCTGGGAAAGCAAAAGATGGCCCAAGTCCTTGGGCCCCTGCACCCATGTGAGAAACCTGGAGGAAGCTCCTGGCTTCGGATCAGTACAGTTCCAGCCATTGTGGCCATGTGGGGAGTTAAAACCAGCAATGGAAGACGTCTCTCTCTCGGCCTCTCTGTAACTCTGCATTTCAAATAAACTAATCTTTTTATTAAAAAAATTAAAAGGCTTAAGCAGAGAAGTAGACCTCTGGCAAAACTCCGACCCACCACACCCTCCTAACGTGTGCTTTAAGGGAATCCACAGAAGCCCAGGAGGAGGAAGGCACCTCACGGGCCAACGCCAGATCTCAGCCACCACTAATCCGGGGCGGGAGCCATCAGGTGTGGCTTTTCCGTCCACGTAGTCATCCATCAAAGCCACCTGCTTTTCCAGATCAGGGACTACTGGAGTCCTGGGAACGCCGAGTCTGCAAGACAGGGCTTGTCCTCCCCACCCTTCTCTCCACCCGGGGGACCTGGCACACGGTGATGTACCTGTCATCCCTGCCACCGAGTCCACACTGTACCTGCTGCTGAGTCTGGGTTCCTGCCCGCTGCTCAATCGAGTGGCTGCACACGTCACAGGAGCCATTTTCTTTAATGATTTGCTCAGCCACCACCTCCAAGGCTCTTCCTTTTGGTGTCATTTTGAAAATGCGAACAAAAGCCCAGCAGTACTGAAAATATGAGGGTACTTCAAAAAGTACATGGAATGATGGACTTAAAAGACAGAATTAAAAGTTTATTTCAGGGGTTGGCACTGTGCCATAGTAGGTTAAGCATCTGTCTGCAGTGCCCATATGAGTGCAGGTTCAAATCCTGGCTGCTCCTCTTCTGATCCAGCTGCCTGCTGATGGCCTGAGAAAGCAGAAGTTTGGCCCACGTGCTTGGGCCCTGCACCCTCATGGCAGACCTAGAAGAAGCTCCTGGCTCCATGGCTTTGGATAGGCCCAGCTCCAGCCATTTCGGCCAATTGGGGAGTGAACCAGTGGATGGAAAACTTCTTTCTGTCTCTCCCTCTGTCTGTAACTCTGCCTCTCAATAAATCTTTAAAAATAAATTAAGAAGTTTCATTGCAAAAAAATTGGAAATCCACACACCATTTTCTCATAATGCACATTTTCCACAAAATGTTTGAATATTCCTCATCTACGTATGTGTTATAGGTTAGATTGTGCCCCCCCCCCAAAAAAATACATCACAGTCCCAACCCCTAGTTCCTGTAACTGTGTCCCTACTTGGAATTTGGGTCTTTACAGATGTAACCAAGGCAACGTGAAGACCTGCAGTAGGGTGAGCCCTAACCCAGCGACTGGGGTGCTCGGAAGCCCAGGGAGGTCTGGTGGCAGACACACAAAGAAGAGGCAGGGGTCTGAGTGACACAGCCACAGCCAAGGCACCATGATTGATGGCTACGGCCAGGAGCAGGGAAGAAGCGAGAACAGTCACCCAGAGTCTCAGCGAGCCCCGTGCCCGACTCCTTGACTTTAGACATCTGGCATTCAGAGCTTTGAGAATACATCTGTTGTTTGAAGCCACCTACAGTGTGTGATAATCTGTTACAGCAGCCCGAGCTTTAAAAGGCAGGATAGGGATGGAGGCAGGCGCTGGGCGCAGGGGCTAAGCTGACCTTGGGGACACCCACATCCCACATCAGAGCCTGGGTCAAGTCCCAGCTCTGCTCCTGGCTCCAACTTCCCGCTGGTGCTCGCCCTGGGAGGCAGCAGGTGCTGGCTCAAGTAGTGAGGTCCCTGCCAGCCAGGTAGGAGGACCCAGACCCCCAGCTTCAGCCCGATTCAGCCCAGGCTATTGCAGGCATTTGGGGAGTGAACCAACCAGTGGATGCGAGATCTCGATTTGTCTGTCTCTTTCAAATAAAGAGAATATATTTTCAAAATTTATAAAAACATACAGCAGGAATTTGGCCTAGGCTCCCACATCCCATGTCAGAGTCCCTGGGTTTCCTAAGCACCCCTGGCTCTCGATTCCAGCTTCCTGCTCATGCAGACCCGGGGACAGCAGTGATGGCTCAGGAACGTGGATGCCCTTCGTTCAGGGAGACCTGCCCGAGTTCTCAGCCCTGGCTTCAGCCCCAGCCAGGGGCCTTTACGGGCATTTGGAGAGTGAACCAGCAGCCGGGGGTGCTCTCCCTGGCTGTCTCTCTCTGTCCCTTTGCCTCATAATTAAACAGCAGCATACACAGTGCCCCCAACAGTTCCTTAGTGAAGAGAGCCACTGTACCCAGGATCCAGTGTTGCCCACCTCTGAGGCCTGTGCAGGAACAAAGTGCCAAGGTTTTCATTTTTCTTCTCTGCATTTGTCAACTTTTCAACTTAATTACAGAGAAAATGTCATGAGGGTATTTCAAAAATTCACAGAAAAATGGAATTAAAGATTAAAAAAATTAGAAATCCAGTTTTTTGTCACATGCATTTTTCATTAACTTTTCTTTTGCACAGATTTCAATATTTTAAACCAAAATAAACGTATCTTTTAATTCCAATTTCCATGAGCTTTTGAAGTACCTCATATTTCCTTACTACTCTGATTAATGCCGCATTGTACCTGTGTGCCCTGGGTACTGACTGTTCTCCACACTGCGCATGCGTTCACACAGCTCATCCCATCATATCCCCAGGGTGGACACGACTACTTAGACCCATTTTACAGAAAAAGGAAGTTGAGACCAAGAGTGATTAAGCCAACACCCACACAGTCATGGCACTGGATTGAAACCCAGAGATGAAGCTGTCAGCCACCTGGCTGTCGTAATCCGGAGGGCGGGGGTGCAGGTTTGGAAGAATCACGAACGCGGGAGCTTGGGCTCTCTCCCGCAGGTGCTGCTGCAGTTTGCAGATTCTTCCCCTCTGGCCACTTTTAATATTCTGGAATGAGCTAGAAACACAGCCTGAGACGTAAAAATCATGCTTTTCTCATGCCTGCTTACTCTGGAGGGAAAAGTTCCCCTATTAGGACAAACCCAGGGTCACAGGGCCAGTGGGAGACCCCCAAGGCCACAGGAAGAAGGATGCGGCCGGCGCGAGGGTTTCTGCCGATGCCCGCCGCAGGCAGCCCCAGCACCTGTGAGTACTGAGCGAGGAAGCGGAGGACAGAGAGAGGCAGATGGGGAGCTCCGAGAAACGGCGAGACACACGCACAGGCTCCCGGCTTCATGTTCACAGATCAGGCACAAACTCAGCTCTCAGACACCCAACCACTTCAGCTGCACTCTGCGTGCGTCAGCATGGTCAGCACTGGCAATTCCATGCCGTTCCCTAGCAAAACTCAAAGAAGGAAATAGCCACAGTCAACGCAGGCTAGCTTCTGCCATCTGCTCTGCCGTTCTTCCTCCTCCTCTTTCCTCCTCGCCTCCTCCCTTCCTCTCCATCCCCTCTTACCCGCCTCCTTCCTTCTCCCCTGTCTCCCTTGCCTTCACACCATCTTAGGAGCCTGCTATGGTTTGGACATGGTGTGAGCTCCTCCCTGCAGGGTTCCTGTGCCAAAGCCTGGTGCCCAGCGTGGAGGTGGTGGAGGTGGCGGCACCTCTAAGAGGTGGGGCTCGTTGGGAAGCAGAGAGAGGTTACTGCTGCACCGCCCGGGGAAGGGACTGCTAAGGGAGCGAGGAGGCATCAGCCTGTGTGTCCAAGAGCTGCTGAAGACAATGGGGAGAAAACAAGACCTTTAAAGAGAATGTATGAGTGGAGCCCATAAACCAGCCCTGAAGGCACAGCAGCAAGTCCCCCGAGTCATCCCTCTTGTTTGGTAATCCTTTAGGTGGGCTTCAGCCCTTCCCCTGGGGGCAGCTCGGGGGAATCTCTCTGCCCTCACGCCAAGATCCTGGGGAGGATTTCTCAGGAATTCCACATCTGGAAAACCCCCACCCAGCAATTTCCTAGAAGGGGAGGGAGGGGAGCAGAACCAGAGGCCCCATAACCATGTCCATAAACTCCGCTCTGAATCCGGAGGGGAGCCCAGTCCTTCACCGAAATGCCTGCTGGTCTATCGTGTGCATTTCTCTTCATTCAGCTGTACGACCTCGCTTATGTCTGAATTCTTTCTTGCATTAAGGCAAGAACTTCCAGGGCCGGCGCTGTGGCATAGCGGGTAAAGCAGACACCTGTGACGCCGGCATCCCACGTGGGTGACAGTTCGAGTCCCACTGCTCCACTTTCAATCCAGCTTCCTGCTAATGTGCCTGAGAAAAGTAGCAGGAGATGGCCCAAGTGCTTGGGCCCCTGCACCCATGTGGGAGAGGCAGATGAAGCTCCTGGCTTTGGATCTGTGCAGCCCCGACCATTGTGGCCTATTGGGGAGTAAACCAGTAGATGGAAGACCTCTCTCTCTCTCTCTGCCTCTCTGTAACTCTGCCTTTCAAAATAAATCTTTCGAAAAATTTTAAAATTAAAAATTTTAAAAAGAAATTATCTGTCTTACGCTCTCTTGCTCTCTCCTGCACCCACCATGATGGCACCCTCCAGGCTGTGATGCAACCAACGGGGCCCTCATCAGACCAAGATGGTGCATCCAAGTTCCTGAGTATCTCCAAAACTGTGAGCTAAGTGCAGCTTCTCTTTATAAGGTACTCAGCATCGGGTCTTTTGTTACAGGAACAGAACAGGACCTCGTCTTACGTCCTTGAGAGCATGCATTAGGGAGGTCGAGCTGCCCCGTAAGCGTGCGTGTGCCCACACGCAGCTCATCTGCTTCTGGTGGCCAAGCCCGAGTGGCACAGCTGGACAACAGGCCGCTCCTGCCTGGGGAGCTGCAACAGTCCTGCCCTCCCTGGGATGTGGGCTCCAGCTCGCCACTCAAAGGCTGCTCAAAGATCCTGCGGCAGGGGGCTGGCAGTGGACAAGGCTGGCAGAAGGCCACGTTGCTTTTCTGGAGCCCAGATCTTGGGTTCAATCTGGCACATGGTGTTCGCTGGGGTTTGTGATAATGCCCAAAGGCAACTAAGGTTGGAAGGAGCCTGGGACAGGCTACTGCCCACCTGCAACCTGGTGACCGAAGGCAACAAATCTGCTTTCTCCCGGCTTTAGACAAAGTAGCCATGGGGAGAGGACGTGAAAACAGCTGCAGCTTTGGCAGTCTCTGGCGCAGTCATTTGCACCCCAGCAGACCCCTCCCTGCTGCAGAGACAGGACCCCAGCCCCCGCCCAGGGCCATAGGAACAGGCGAATGAGTCCCACACACGGCGATGCCTGGGTTCAAAATAGTAAGAAGGCTCTTAGTCCCAACCCCAGGCTCAGGCACTGAGCCAACAGGCAAGACAGGCGGTTTTCCTTGTGGGGGGGGATTGGCGGTGAGGGGATGAGTCCTATCGGGTAACTCAGAACCTGGGGGAAAATGCACACCACTATGTGGGGCCTCCCAGACAGCGCCACTTGCACCAGGCGCTTTTATGTCTTAGGACTCTGCATTAAGTCAGGATTCATTAACTGCCACATTAAAGGAAGGCACCTTTAGCATTTCAATGACATAATCGCATGCAATTAAGATCACGTAAAGCAACACTTTATAATTAATGATGTCTCCACTTCCTGAAGTGTGCAGTCCTTATGTCTGGCATTCCAAAGAGGCTGACAGAAGGGAGGTGCTAAACACAGACCAGGAGCTAATATTTAAATCAGTGTTTGATTCACTTTTCAATGTCAACAGTAAAACCAGAACAAAAGCTCACCATTAGGATGACTCCCCAGTCCGAACGCCCAGGGGCCGAGGTATTCCACCACAGATGCAAACAGAAATGGTCAACAGTTCCAGCCCAGAAACGGTTTATCCCAAAGAACAATCCTCATGCCCTAGCAGCCACAGGAACTGTTTCTCCGGAAATGCACGCAACCTCGCCCCAACTGCCCTGGTTCTGGTAGCTATGCTGTCATAGCACTTAAAAAAGCACTCATCTCCGACCTCTAAGTGATAAAGCGGTTTCTTCCAGTTAGGGGAGTTTCCCAGGAAGCCGTGAGCGCCGCACACCTACTGGGCGCCTCTCTGAGCATGGGTCACACAGCAGCAGGGCATCTTCAGGACAGTGGGGCAGTCCCGAGACGGCTACCATGGGGATTCCCATCTCCTCAACGGGGACGTGGAGGGGCAGGCACCTGGCCTTGGAGCACCCCCACCCCCTACTGGAACACCTGGGTCTGAGTCCCAGCTCCACTCCTCATTCCAGTTTCCTACTGATTTGCACCCTGGGGGGGGGGGGGCAGCAGGTGACAGTTCAAGTACTTAGGTGCCCACCACTCACATAGGAGAGCTGTACTGAGTTCTGGGCTCCAGGCTTTGGCCTGGCCCAGCCCCAGCTGTCGTAGGCACTGGGAAGTGAGCCAGCAGACAAAAGACCTGTGTCCTTGTCTGCTTCTCAAAGAAAAAAGTAAAAAGTAGTTCATTTTAAAAACGAGTACACTCAGGCACTGACTTGTTAGAAACAGATATGCGGGGCTGGCACTGTGGCATAGTAGGCTAAGCTACTGTCCCATGGTGCTGCTGTCCCATATGGGCACCGGTTCATATATAGGCTGCTCTCTTCTGATCCAGCTCTCTGCTATGGCCTGGGAAAGCAGTAGAAGATGGCCCAAGTGCTCGGGACCCTGCAGTCACGTGGGAAACCCAGAAAAAGCTCCTGGTTCCAGACTGGCACAGCTCCAGCCGTTGTAGCTACTTGGGAAGTAACCAGTGGATGGAAGACCTCTCTGTTTCTCCCTCTCAAATAAAGAGAGAGAGAGGGAGAGAGAGAGAGAAATGGATGTGCCCGAGCCATCAGGCCTCCGGATAGGCCACTGAGAACCACAAACCCGGCGGGATAAACAGACTTCGTGGAGTTTCACATCCACTCTGTTGCCCAAACAGTCCAACAGCAGGGAAGCCCCGGGACCCCCTGACATCTATTTCCATCGTGAGACAGTTCTTCAGCAAACTGTAGTGGAAATGCAGAGGGAACAAAACTTGACCCACAGTAACATCCAAAAAAAAAAAAAAAAAAACCTACATTTTTAAAACAGAAACAAAAACTAAACAAAAAGCCACCTTTTTTCTAACTGGATTCACAGCACACCCTGGGCGCCTTCAGCAAGGCAGCGGCACTGCACCCCCAGCACAGGCGCACGCGATGCCCCGGGTTTACCTTGTCGTAATAGTAGCGCAGGGCCCTGCTCAGCTTGTCGTAGTTCATGTTTGTTTTGTTTTTCCGGAGGCCCCACAGCTTGGCCACTTCTTCGGCTTTGAGGAGCTTGAATTCACCATCGTTGGACGTCCAGCAGATCAGGTGCTCATGCTTGTGGTCCAAGAGCAACTGTAACAGGAACTGCCACAAGGTGATTGCACTCTCCATGCCTGCGGGGACAGGGGCCGGGTCAGAGCCAGGGCGCCTCCCCACCTCCGCTCTCCCTTCCACCCCAACAGGCCACACCACACCCACCACTTCCTGGCTGCCTCTTCCTAAGCAGCCAGGATTCAGATCTCCCCAGAACACCACGCGATCCTCAAACACGTTCGCCACACATGTGCCCTGAGTGAGAGCGCGCGCTGGGAACAACCCACCAGATGACTGACATGACCCCTGCAGAGCGAGTCCCCACCCACAGATGCCCCACTTACCACCAGAGTCTACTCCTGCCTATCGGTCCCCCATACCCCCTACCCGCCGAGTGCACCCTCCTGGGGCGAGGAGTCCATGGTATGTCCTCGTAGGACTGCCCTTCCCTACTATACCGATGAGCCTTGAGAAGGGACGTTGCAGGGTCACCCTCTGTGCTATAGCTGCACTCCAGTAACCCAGCGCCAGGCCCACACGCGGCAGGGGCCCAGTCAGCAGGCAGTCGTGGAACTGAAGAGGTGGCCATTGCCGATGCACGAGCTTTTCCCTTTCCCAGGCATCGGCCATGCTGCAGGTCACACCCTGGTATCCCAAGCACAGGGATCCTGCTTTTACAGGAAAGTCTAAGAGACACTGTTTTGCTCAGACTTCAGTGTGAACTTTCCCAGTGCTGTTCCTTCTGCCCCAAACACTGTTCCCCGGTGTTGGGGACTAGCGAGCTCCGCATCCATCCTAACCCAGCTCTAGAGGGGCCTGCCGGAATTCCTCAGCACTTGGAAGACTTTGAGGCAATGGGTGTGTGGATTCTAAGTAACAATCCACTTGCTTTATCAACATTCACTTAACTAGGAAAGAAAAGGCAGGGGCGGGGAGGGGTGTGTGTGGTTCATGCAGACTCAGCACAGCAGTTAGGACACTGCTTGGGACTCACAGTGCCTGGGTTCAAGTCTCAGCTACACTCCCGGTTCTGGATTCCTACTAACGTACCCTCAGGAGCCAGCAGCCAATAGCTTTAAGCAGTTGGTCCTTGGCACCCATGTGGGAGACCCAGAGTGAGTTCCAGGTTCCCGACCTCCACCTGGCCCAGTCCTGGCCATTGTAGTCATTTTGAAAACGAACCAGTAGATAGAAAGATCTCTCTCTGCCATTCAGATAAATGAAAATTTTGTTAAAAAGAAGAGGTGGTTAGACTGGCCTCAAAGGCTTCCACCAGAGATGAACTGCCCCAAGTGGGCACCTCGAGAGAGCTCAGTGTTGACCTGGGCATGATGGGGTGGACACTGAGGCTGCCACGGAAAACCAGAGTGGAAAGCTGGCTTCTGGCACAGGGAGAAGCCCCCAAGCCAGGCTGGGGGGTAAGGGGGAACACGCGCAGGGAGACCTAGCGACCTTCTCTCTCCCAGAGCAAGCAGACACTGCCATCCTCCGGGCAGGAAGGAACAGTGAGGAAGAGGCAGAGCTCTGGGAGCCAGAGCCAGTGCCTGGCCAGCCTTCGGGGTGGCCAGATTTTTGCCAACTCCACAGCTCCTCTCAGGCATTGCTTGTAAAAGGGCAGCTTTCAGAGTCAGACAATGAGGCCCGTCCCTCGCCACCCAGCAACAGGCGTGACAACAGTCACCCTGCAGGCATCCACTTCCACTTCCCTTCCCAGGCTCCGCCAGGAGAATGCAGCTCATTGTTTGCTCCGAGCAACGTGGGTACAACACACCCACGACGTGGATTTCTCCCTCAGCCCAAGGAACACAGCTCGGGGATGCTCTGGGGCATTTTATGTTGGGTCTTTAAAGGGGATCTTCTTGACAGGCATCGATACTCGCCCAGGGTCACTCCATCTGCGAGGCAGGAAACCCTCCCGTTGTTGGCTCAACCCTGGCATCACCCGGGTTTTGTATCGGGACTGCCGGGCTGCCCAGCAGCCAGCGGTCCCAGCTGCCTACGCAAGCCACACTCGGGTTCCCAGAGGATGAGCCGCCAGCCTTCCTCCTTGCGCTGGTGCTAAGGATTGCTACCAGTTGTCTCGACTGCTTGACGTCTTCATGGCCAAACACTTGGGCCAGCAAGCTTTCAACTACCTTTGAAGCGCTCAAAGGAACCTACTCAAGAGGGCAGAAAGCCAGCTATGGCGGTGTGGCTGGGGGAGTCACTGGGGCTCTGGTCCCTGCGCCAGGTAAGAAAGTGGCCAGCCACGGCCACCCCTAGCCTAACTGACGCGAACCATCTACCCGTGGGTTTTATAGGAGGGCTTTCCTGAGCAGGACAACCCCTTCCCAGAGCTCCTTGTGCTTCCCGGGACCACTTTCCCTGGGGTTCTGTGGCTCAGAAATCCCCCTGGCAGCAGGCTGAACAGTCTCAGTGCCCCCTCCTAACCTCTGTAAGACTGTGCAGCCCCGCACTGCAGCGGGTGGAGTACTCATTCTCAGCCCATCAATGGCACATCAGAAAGGTCACAGAAGATGGAATTAAAGGATACATTTCTTTTGATGCAAAAATAAAAATTTGAAATCCTGCTGCTTGCTCACAATATACACTTCCCTATGATTACAAAAGTTTTTAAAAAATAAGTTTTTTGGTGTATAATTAAGAATTTTCTAACAACTTAATTTTTTTTTAGTTTATTTATTTGAAGGGCAGAGAGAGAGAGACAGATCTCTGGTTCACTCCTAGGAGTGAACCACAATAGCCAGGACTGGACCAGGCTAAAACCAAGAGTCCAGAGCTCAGTCTGGGTCTCCCACACAGGCGGCTGGGGCCCACATACTTCAGCCATCGCTCCTGCCTCCCAGGGTGTGCACCAGCAGGAAGCTGGAACTGGAAACACGAGCCAGGGCTCGAAGCAAGGAACCCCAACAGCAGCCGTAGGCTTTGCAAGCAGCATGTGAACTCCCAGGCCAAACGCCCTCTCCTCCGTGAACCCCTGAAGCACTCTGACTGGAGCTCGGCCACGTGCTTTGATCTGGCCAAGCACCACTGAGCAGAAGTCACCACAGGGCGTCCTGGAGGCAGGGTCTCGAGAGGTGGCCCAGGTTTGCACTTTTCCGGCTGCGTTCCAGCACTGTCCACGAAGCTGCGGCCACATTAGGAGACAAACGAGGCTGACATGAACTCGACCCAGAGCACAGAGCCCAGCTCCACCAACCCACGGTCCACAGCAACGTCCCCTGTGCCAACCTGTGAGAAAAGTCAATGCCTCTGGCAGCCAACGCCTCGCAGGACTGGTTGTTCCACAGCACAAGTTGACAATGACAGTGCCCAGTGTCTTGGTTTCAGCAGAACTCCTGGGCCAGCGCTGTGGCACAGAAGGCTAAGCCTCTTCCTGCAGCGCTAGCATCCCATATGGGTGCCTGTTCGAGTCCTGGCTGCTCCACTTTCAATCCGACTCGCTAAAGCAGTGGAGGATGACCCTGGCACCTTCGTGGGAGACCTGGAAGAAGCTCCTGGCTTCAGTCTGGCCCAGCTCCAGCTCTTGCGGCCATTTGGTGAGTGAACCAGCGGGTACGATAGGTCTCTCCCTCCAGTGCTGCCTTTCAAATAAAACGTGTTAGAAAGTAACCAGATCTCCCCCGTTTGCTGGGGAGTCTCTTTGCACCTACATTCACAATTGTCAAGCGTGTCTAGACTCGAGCCAGCACACCCCTGGAGTGGTGATGGTGGGGGGGGGGGGGTGACTGGCTGTTCGGGTCTCTATGCTTAGGCCACAGAGGGCTAAGCAGGAGCATGAGCAATGGGGTGGACAAAAATGTCACAGAGCAGAGAGGGAACCATCAGAGAGTCACAGGGACCTTGCCACTTCAAAACCAAGCGGAAGGCAGGCAAGGAGCTGTGACCCAGGGAGTCCAGAGCCACCTCTGTGACTCAGACCCCGCAAAGCCAGGGAACCAGCCCCGAGCCCTGGGGGATTGCTTGTGAGCAACCTGGCTCCCATGGAGGTGGAGGAGGGACCATGGGCCTCACTCCCCTCCTCCACCCGGGTCCCTCCACCAGTGTCCCTGACTACAGTCACCTGACAGAGTTTCCCCATTGGAAATCCCGGCCAGGTGTGACAGACTCAGAGAGGAGCCCGGGAAGATACTGCCTTGTGGGCCCAGCATCACACCTCCAAAGCTCGTTTCCACATGCAGAAGTCACTCTGGGGTATCCCGGAGGTCCAGCTGGACCCTGCCACCTGCTCTGGCCAGAGCCATCGATGCCATTACAGTGGGTGGGTCTACGTGGGGGGCAGTGGCCAGTGCGCACCAGCAGACACCAAAGCACAACATTTATAAATTCTTGCAGAAAGCAAGCTCATATTTTCGGGCTCCAGCCTAAGAAATGCCGGATGACTGGGGGTGGCGGTGTATTTGGTGTCACAGTTAATACGCAGCTTGGGACGTCCATATCAGACTGTCCAATACAAATCCCAGCTCCAATTCCAATCTAGCTTCCTGCTGACGCTCACTCTGGGAAGCGGCAAGCGACGGCTCAAGTTCTTGCGTCCCTGCCAACCACGCGGGGAACTGGATGGAGTTCCAGGCTCCTGGTTTCAACCTGGTCCAAGCCTGGCTGTTGTGGGTATTCAGGGACTGAATCAGCAGACAGCGAATCCCGTGTTCTCTTTTCTCCGTCTCTGCTTTTCAAGTGAAGATAAATACAGAACTTGATAAAGACCTACTGGCCAGAGCTGCTGCGCATGGGGCCTGTAGGCTTCCATGACCTAAGCCAGGAGAGCCCTCAGGCGCTCATGCTGACCTGGGGCTGCTCCTGCCCCATCTCCCTCAGGTGCCTCCAGGGGGAAGAGGAGCCGTGTGTGGGGCAGAAGAGACAAGAATGTTCTAAGGTGTCAAGCCCAGGGCCATGATGACAACACGGCCCCTGACGGCTGCCCACGTCTACTGGAAAACAGGCCCACGGGGGTTCAGCCAGCGGCCACCAGGGCAGGGAACGTGCAGCAGAGCAGGTGGAGGTGGCCCGAGACTAAACAGGCCGATCACTGGTGCAGGGAGGAGCCACTGCGGCAGTCTCAGCTACTTCTGTCTGCCCTCTTTGGTGGCTTCAATTCGTTGTTAAGGAACACGAATAACACGGAAATAGTTTTTGCATTCCTCTTCGTCTTTGCGTCTTCTTTCATTTCTGATTCATTCTTAAATCTGGATGGAGCTGCAATCACCAAGGTGCCTCTCACTGTCCCCTGGTGTCCCCTCTTCCCTCCTAAGACCAGTCAGGTCACAGGAAGCAGTCTCAGCTTCAAGGGGCCCTGGACCCCGGTCCCCGCCTTCCTTCCAGAAACCTTAGACAGATGTGCCTTCCTCCAGCCACAAGGTGGCGCCAGACATCTTCATGTGCGTTCCCTACAGCAAATGAAGGCTTTGTTTTCCTTCTTAGAAGTCCCAATGCCCACGGATTTATAGTCTCCTTTCTATTGCTAGCAACCTGGCGCTTCTCTTTGCATGTTCCTGGTTTCATACGTCAAGCTGCACCGAGGTGGGAGTGGAGGGGGCAAAGTGGTTATCACCAATGTCCTTAAGCTTAGATGTGGCCAACTCACGTTAGCCAACATAAAAAAGTCAGAAATGACAGAGCCCCAGGATAGGAGGAAAACGCCCATGAAATAAACTGCATGCTCAGTAAGCACATGTGTCCTGGTTTGTTCAAACACACGAGAGGGCAGGTGTTTGGCCTAGTTGTGAAGCCACCCATTGCAATGCCTATGTCCCAGATCTGAGGGTCTGGGTTCGATCCCTGGCTCCACTCCCCATTCTAGATTCCAGCTAAAGCAGACCCTGGGAAGCAGCAGGTGATGGTTCAAGTAGTTGGGTTCCTGGCACCCACGTGGAAGACTCGGATCCAGTTCCTAGCTTCCAACTTGAATGTGGCCCCGTCCCAGTCACTGTGGGCATTTGGGGAGCAGAATGGTGCGTAGGAGTTCTGTTTCTCTCAAATACAAGTATCAACAAAATGTTTAAAGCTTGCATGGTTTGAAATAAAAAGTGAGGACTTGTCTAAACCCTTCTTACTAAAACTTCTCCTAAGTTCAACCCTTCTGTCCAGAGTTGTGTCTAGTAGGCATCTTCATGCTGTTACTCGGGCTAAACATGGGAAACGACATTTAAAAAACGGGCTGATTTTGGTGCAAGAACTTCTGAAATCCACGCATACAAGAGATCTCCAGGAAGTTTGTGGAAAGTGCATATTATGGAAAAACTGGAGCTGGCGCAGTAGGTTAATCCTCCGCCTGCGGCACCAGCATCCCATATGGGCGCCGGTTCTAGTCCTGGCTGCTCCTCTTCCCATCTGGCTCTCTGCTATGGCCTACAAAAGGATGGCCTAAGTCTTTGGGCCCCTACACCCGTGTGGGAGACTTTGAAGAAGCTCCTGGCTCCTGGCTCCGGATCGGCACAGCTCCGGCCATTGCGGCCATTTGAGGAGTGAACTTTTCTGTCTCTCCCTCTCACTATCTGTAACTCTACCTCTCAAATAAATAAATCTTTTCAAAAAATTATGAAAACACTATGCACGGATTTCAAAATTTCTCAAAATAAATTTATCTTAATTTTCCATGAACTTCTTCAAACACCCTCATGTTATCACAGCCTAAAAGCAAGGGCAGAAATCACGTCATTCTACGAAACAAACCTTGTGCCTATGTCATGGAATTGGAAAACACCACTTTGTGGTATTTGGGGTCCGTAATAACCCATCCCAGAACCATCTGAAGGCATTCGGTAGACGGGGTAACATTTGATATACACAATCAGCATAAATCCTGAAGTCTCTTATTTTTGTGAGGGAGGACTAAGATCATTTAAGTTTTTCTGTCCAAAAGACAAAATTATTCTCCATCACTATGTGCACAAAAAACTGCCAAAGGCCAAGCTCATATTCCTGGAAACCCTTATTATCTATTGACACACGTGCATTCTCATTCATTCTGTGAACAGCTACGGATCGCCCAGTTTTCAGAGAGCACAGAGAACCGGAGAGGTAGACGTTCTATCTGCCTTTCACAGCTCGCAGGGATTTTAAGCGACGCTGCAGAACTCTTCCACCTAGGCCAGGAGAAAGGCTTCTTGGACGCGAGCAGGACCACTGCCGTAAACCAACACCGGCAACTGTGTACAACCACCCCCTTCCCTTCCGAAGCTCCGAGCCATCTCTGGCCAGAGAAGTGACTTACACCCGGGAGAGCTCTCTTTCCCCAAGGATGGCTACCTTAACACTGGCCAGGAAGGTGGCCCCGGCCATCCTACATCTGCGTCTCAGTCAATCCCTGCCATCCCCACCCAGCCTCATCTCACCCCACACCGAATCCCACACCAGGCCGCCTCGTGTGGGGACCTCCTGCAGCCTTAACTCGGCAATGTCCCCAAACTTAAGGTTCCTGGTGCAGGGTTTGTCCTTTGGGGGCTTACAGGGAGAGGTGGCCACTGTTCCGGGTGAACAAGGAGCAGGCAGTGTGTAGCAGGAAGCAGCGAGTGGATCTCAATGAGATGGTGAGAGGGTTAACTTTAGCTCAGTGGCCGGGACATCACATCCCTCCAACAAGGCTTATAAGTGACTTTCAACAGATGCCCTCAGCGAGGATTCTATAGGTGGAGACGTTGAGTTTTTCTGCCATCATTCATGGGCATCGCCCAGCAACTCTTAACACAGCACCTGACAAACAGGCACCCACCAAAAAGGTAGGCAGGCAATCAGTGTCTTTGGCTCTTCACGGTCTCGTGCTTGACACATGACTTCAGAGGCTTCTACGGTGAGCTCACGAGCCCAGAATCTTTTCCCGATGAAGCTGGCCTCGTGTCTTTCCCCAGTGTTTTCTGCCTACCTGAGCCCCGCGTCCGCCCACGTGGCCTGGCAGGTAGTCAAGGGACCCTGCGAGGCACGACCTTCGACCCATCCAAAGGCTGCGCTGGGTGGTTACAGGGACAGAAGCCAGAGCCATCAAAGCAGCCCACTGGTCACGGAGCCCTCCCACAGAGGCTGCAGTTCGTGACGGCCACTGGGTTAACCACATCCCCCTCCTTGCAGGTCCACACACCCCGGAAACAGACTCAGAAGTCCCGGGCACAGCAGGGACGATCTTCCAGGCAACCCACTGTATTCAAATGGCAAACCATGTCTGAAACGGATGAGTAAGCCCGTTAAATCAGAGGTTGCCCCAGCACACAACAGCGCCTGCTCTGCCCAGAGACTCACGTAGATGGCCAGGCTATGCCAAGAGTGATCTTTCTTTGAACAGATGCACTGTTACTTCCTGGATGCTTTTGGGGGATGGAAACCCAAACATTCCCTCTCTGTGCTGTTTTTGTCGCCTTTGTGTTGCGTGCGTCCCCCATCTGGCGGGCAGGAGCATGTCCCCCTGAGTTCTCCCCGCTCCGCTCCGTAGCGCACGGCTGCCTTTCCTGCAGCTTGCTGGCAGGAAACTGGAAAATGGGCCACAGGAAACCCGGTCTCCTACATCTGTCCCACTGTGTAACTGCAGCTCTGGTTTCATTTTGTCTCGTGTGTCGGCTCTGTTTTAACCCTGCGCTCGGCGGCCAGCCTCTGCCCGCGCAGGATCAGCGCTGGGGTTCAGGACGCCATGTCTTCCCTCCCCCACCCAATTAACCCTGGGGATTCACGACAGGGCAAGGGCACCGAAGCCGATTCTCCCGCGAGCAGTCATTTCTACGACAAGGGTGTGGGCACAGAAGGTGGTTCTGCAGCTGCGAGAAAGCCACCAGCAAGTTCCCAGGGAGCATTCAAGACGACCTCACCTTCCTGCACAAAGCCAGGGCGATCTTACATCCCCAGGACGAGTGAGCCCCGGCTGCCGGAGGAATTTTCACTCGGCAGATCTCGGTAAAGAACACACGAAGCTAAGCTCCAGTCATACCTCATTATAATCAATCTCGTTACAATAGTATTTCAACTTATGTTTCCTAACAGTATCACAACTGCTAGGTTGAACTACATCAAATTGTTGCTTTTAATGAATCGAAGTGTCAAGACCATCAGCGCATACATGCAGCCTCAAACACATCACACACAGAGGGCAGATACAGACGCACAAAGCCAACCGCAGTACAGAGGTGGTGTCTCGGTGTATTTGGTCTCATGGACTCTTTGCAGAATATAGAATTCCGTAGGGGAAAAAAAAATGAGAGATTTCTACAAAATACATAGAACTTCGACAGGGTATTTAAACCCTAGCCTCTAACTTCCACGTGAACAGCTCCAATCTGCGAAGGCGGAGGAGCCGTAGCCCTCTGCCAGCAGCAAACCTGCGACTCACAGAATTCGAGATCAGAGCGCAGGCCAAGGAACACTGCACTGCCCCTTTGCCCAGGCACTGGCCTCGTCACAGTGCTCACGATCGAGGACCGCTCACTACACAGGGTCTGCACGCAGGACTCTGGGTTCACTCCGCCCACGAGGAAGCCGTGACTGCGAAGGCAAAAGATGCCCACGGCTGCAGGAGAATCGGGGGCCAACAGAGGCTCGGGGTCCGGGGCGTGTGGCCCCGAAGTCCTGGTTCTTCATCACCACACGGACTAGACACACACACACCCTCTGCAGTCACAGGAGTGCCGCTTCACTTCAGGACAACACAACATCCGCTGGGAACCAGCCCTGCAGTTTCCCCGTTCCCTTCTGGTTTCGCTGCATCTGGGACTCCAGTTGCCCCAGTGGGTTCTGTTCCCAGAAAGAATCCCGTAAATGCTTCCCCCTACCCCGGGGGTTGGGGGGAAGGCCTGGACCCAGCATGGTGGAACGAGAGGATGACCCGAGCGAGTCAGCCCGACTCCGGAGAGTGCCCCAAACACGCATGCCTTGCCCATCGGAGACCTACGGTGAGGACTGCTGCAGTAGACCAGGGGCCGGCTGGGGAGCCCCTGGGTCCACACAGCCACAGTACACGGCAGGGGACCCGGCACCCAGCGGGACCTCAAAAGCTTTCCAGTGAAAACAGTTTCCCCCTCCAGGGGTTCTGAGAAGGCAGCGTTTGCAATTTCACAGAGGTTCACAACGTGTCCTACGAACCACTGTGTGCAGTCAGTAAAACCTAGTAAAATTTTGCTCACTGACCTTAATCTTGAGCCTCAACTAATAAATACCCTCACCTCCAGTGAGTGTCTCTCCTTCACCCCCACACCCGACTCTGGGATTCTTGCATTTCAAAGGGCTTTGCTCAAATGGAAAAACCTTTTACTCAAATTTTTTATACTATGGGTAAGATCCAGGGCAGTGCACAGAGGCAGTGTCGGAAGTCGGGACATACGCAGTCTCAGGGCAGCCAAGGCCTCCGTAGGCCGTGATCTGAGGCAGGGACGTCAGCTTCTCTCTTCCCATCTCCCCATCTGCAAGGCCAGCGCCAGCCCTCTCCAGCTTGGTCCATGAACGTGATCAAAGCTGAGACTTGTTATGACAAAAATCATCCTGAAAGCAACCACACGCAGCCCGTGTGACCACATTCACTGTGGAAATGAACTCTACAGCAAGGATGGAACACTGCCTCCACTTCAGACAGAGCCTTCCCAGGGACCTTTCCTTACAGCTGCGGCTGTCTTCACACATAAGAAGCACGTATTGACTCAGGTCCCTGTAAGACAGTTTTTTGCAAGTCAACGTAAAGGAAACCATATCTATGGCTTCCTCTAGGAGGAAACGGTCTTCCAGATAAGCTGGAAAGCTCCGGGCTGCACACGAAGGTAGCGAGGGTCCAAAGTGCAAGCCCCGTGCAGAGGGGGCTTCTGCACCACACAAAGCAATGATGGTTTTTCCACATCCAGAGACTCCAGCATTTCCGCCCGAGCATCCTCCAAGCTCTTCTATTGTGTGGCGACTGTAAAATCTTTCTAAATCAGGACTTCCTTCAATTATGCGTTAGGGCTCTCTTTCTGGGAAGGGTAGACCCAAGGCAAAGGTAGGAATTCCTGCAGCACCGCCCAATGGAAACATTGGAAGAGAAACACACACACACAAACACACATACAGGATAAAATGTAGTCAGTAAAGGAAAATTCGGGTCTTTGCTTTTCTAGCTAGAAACCTGGTCACTGTTCTTTTTCCATGGATGCACTCCGGCGCAGTGTTCCACTCACAGGAGCCCTTGTCTGTCTTGCACATGCGCACGTGTGTGCATACACACACCCACCCCCACACGCTGGGCTCCCCCCCCCCCGCCCCCGCGTCAGCAAGGATGGTGGAACCCTGGGGAGGAAGGACTCCAGGTGGGCTCAAGTGTGGGCTGCGACACCATCCCTTCCTTTCAGAAGGATCCCAGGGGACGCTGGGGACCAGGAAGTCTGCACAGCTGCGCTCGGCTTCCCAGGTCTGAGGCAGCGATGGGCGGGGCCTGGCAGGGAAGCACCCAAGCACCTGCGCACCTTCCCCTGGCCCTGGCCCGGCTGCACCCATCAGGGTCACCTCTGACATCTGCACATTCTGCTTCCAGAGTTCTACCCTAGTGAAAGTTAGAACCTTCTCGCCCCATAACTCCCTCCGGGATGGGCATCCCTGGCACTCCCTGTCCCAGGCCCCCAGGGACCCCTCTGCCTTCTGTAAGCTGGTGCAGTCTGTCTCCATTCACTGCCATCACCAAGACATTGCTCTCTGCTCCAGCGCCTGCTTCTCACGCCCGCGTGACACATGGGGCTCACATTTGCTTGGGAACTGGATGGAGCAATTAGAACCCTTGACCTTCTCTTTCCAACTGTCCTTCACAGAATGCCCTGGTGGTGGCCTAGAGACAGAGAGGCCACGCTCCTCCCGGGAAAACAGGGAACTCTGTCTCCTCCACAGAACTTAAAATAATAAGCATCACTGTTTCAGCCATTTCTGGATGGTCAAGCCGCTAAAGACTCCCGCCCTCAACATCAGACTCAGGGAAGCCACTTGAAATCTTTTTAACACGCTAGACACAGAAAAGGAGCTTCGAGAAACACTTAGCAGGACAAGATCGGGCTTCAAACTTCCTATCAGACCATTTTGGATCTGCTGGTTATTTACGAAAAGCCACTGTCTCGATCTTTTTTCCTTTCCAAAATTTAACATTTGCCAAGATGTACCGGTCACTGGCCATGTCAAGATGCAGGTTACAGTACATGGTGGCCGAGTTCGCTTGTCTCTGGCTCCCCCTCCTTGGGGCATGCTCACAGAAGCAGTTCCGAGTTACTGGAATCTGTGAGCGAGGGGACCAGTGACATCTCTAGAGACTTCTAAGCACAGAGAGCAGCTCCCAGGGGCGGTGACTGCAGCAAGGAAGCGGACTCTCCAGGCCTCCGACTCCATGGCCACTTCAGCCTCGCTGCTTTTCTTTGCCGTTCTCCTCACCCTTTTATGGGTTAGGAAATGCGAATTAACTCGAGGTATAAACATTTGTACATAAATCTGGGATGATAATATATTCCCTTTGGAAGAGATCTTTAAAAAAAAAAAAAAAACTGAGAACCTACAGTCTTCCAAACAGCATCACCTGCTCATGTGGTGGACATCTGTGGGGGACGCTGGCTGCATGGCAGGTCCCAAAGGCAGTAACTCTCCCTCTCACAGCCTTTCTCTCTCCACATGCATGCTGTTTTGGTCGCATTTTTGCATATGGACAGCAGGTCTTACAACACAGGATGGTTACGACGGCAAACACACAGTTTCTGCTAACTGTACATAACTTCTGATCTAGTTCTAGCACAAAGTACAAATAGAATGGTGTGAAAGTGCAAAAAAAAGGCCTCTCACTTTTTACTGAATGTCTATTTAAAAGCAAGCCTGCCTTGCAGTGGATGACAGGACAGGGAACACATTTAAAATATCTTGGTGCTCCTGGTGGGTAGTTACTTCTAAGAAAACTGCTGCAAAAATAGACATCAAGGGATTTCAAAATTAACTTTCTCCCTATGCCTCACTTAAAACCTATTTTTTAAGTAACTGCCAAAATGCAGAGAATCAACGAACAAGCAGGGGTAGGCGTTTGCTCGTGGTCAAGATGCCGGTTGGGATGTCCTTGTCCCCTATCATGGGGCTCAGGCTCAACTCCGGGCTCCAGCTACTGACAGCAGCTTCCCAAAGGCAGGAAGTGATGGCTCCAGTGATGGGGTCTCTGCCACCCCAGGGGAGACCTGGATCGAGTTCCTGGCTTCAGTCCTGATCATCACGGGTATGTAGGGAGTGAACCAGCAGACGGGAGCTCCATTTCTCTGCCTCTCAAATACATATGAACAAATGAACAAAACATTAAAACTTAAGGGACAGACCAACAATCCATTAATTCCTGTCCAAAAAATGTCATCACACAAGGGCCACCGGACACACCCGATGGGAGGGAGCAGCTGTGGGTGGTGCTCACACCAGACACCACATCCACCCGTGATGCACCCTGTTCTCCCTCCCCTAATCCTCGCTAAGGAAGCTGCCGTCCAACGTGGCGAGGCCCTTGTTGAAAGGTTACGAGTAACTTGTTACTAGGTCTACTCTTCTCATTTGTTTCGTGTACACTGATGCAGGATCTTCAATAAAGTCTGGGGGAGGAACACACAAACTCATGTACGTGTTTTTCAAGTTTCTGCAAAATAAGCTTACCCTCTGACCCATTTTCCCCACAAACTTCTTGAGGTTCCCTCCTAGTAACTGTGCCAAATAAAAGCTAGAACCTGCCTAAAGTGATCTTGTATTCTCTGGCTAAAAAAAAAAAATAACCCTTTTTATTAGGTAAATTATTGTAATCAAATGGTGCATGGACAATCTTTAAGTGTCTATCATGACTACTAGGTCATGATATTTAGGTTCTAAGAAGAACAAAGGATGTGGCAAAGGCCGAAGAAGGCTGCTGGTCTTGTGGTTCGGCTCCGATTTAAAAATCAAAGCAGGGCAAAGATCGGCTTTGAGAGCAGCAACTCCTGACAGTCCGACAGGCACGGTACACTTGGGTTTGCGGTTCGGTTCCAGACATCTTCACACAGCATACACTTTCATAATCAAAGTCATCCACTTCGTTTTTTTAAATTAAGTCTTCAATTCACTCCATTCATCCAAGTATCATAAATGCAAAATTGCGAATGTGAACACAACTGGAAAAGCGAGGTCAGCGTGGCCGGGGAACGCCAAGTAGCTGAGTGGACTCTCTGGGTGTTGCTTCAGCTACTGAAGGTGAAGTCACGCCGAAGACATTTCTGCCCCGAGTCCAACACACGGCAGAGACAGGACAAGGAACCTCTGCAGGCATTTCTTTGGAGAGACAGATGGACAGACGCACCCCACGCCAACGCCCTCTGGTCTACATGATCAGCATCTGGGGCCTGGGTTGGAAAATAGGCAGGTCCATGAAGAGATACAGCTTTTCTATCAGTGCTCACGAATTCCGGATTCCTGAGAATTTCAGGTGGAAGATCAAACGCTGATAACTGAGGCACGTTACCTATCATACAGTCTTCCAGACAGCACTAAGTGTTTAAGCCTCTTCTTTTGTGTGTTCATAACAGGACTTATTAAAATGACCAGAAATCTAAGCTTTCTCCTTTCTTGAAAGCGACACAATAAATCCAGGTTCTCTCCTGCTCTCTCAGTGAGGCCACACTTCTGTCTGGTGAAGAAACGTCACTTATAGTCCCTTTTGCACCTCTGTACAGAACTAGGGCTCAATTCCTATACGGGCAGAGTGACTCGGTATAGACAAACAGCAAGAAGTCACACAGTTTTTCCTCTTATATCCAAACGTCCCTCCCTCATCCCAATCCTATACAAACACATGTGTGTGGGCACAAGCTTCTCGCCTTCCAATATCAGTCTGCTTCTTTTAAATGTATTTATTCAAAGGGGAGAGAGAGAGAAAGAGAGAGAGAGAGAGAGAGAGAGAGAGAGAGAGACCGAGATTTTATGTGCTGGTTCACTCCCCAAATGAATGAAACGGTTGGGCAAAGCTTGGGCGGAAGCCAGGAGCTGGGAACTCATTCCAGGTCGCCTATGTGAGCGACAGGTACGCAGCTACTTGAGCCATCACTGCTGCTTCCCAAGGCCTGTGTTACTAGGAAGCTAGAATCTGGAGCTGGACCCAGGGAACAAACCCAGGCACATGGGCATCTCCACCACTGGGTCAAAGGCACATCCCTATTTCATTTTCCAATAAACTCCACCTGGGGCTCAAGTTTTAGCCTCTAAAGGGAAACCTTCCACACTCCAATAAAGTGGAGCAGCTGCGTTTCTATTCAATGAGTAAAAACGAGAAATGTTCTTAACTTTTAGTGTAAGGAAACTACTGTAATATCTACACGATGCTTCACTGCTTAGAATACCACCGAACAGTATTATAATCTTTCTAGGCTTCAGTGTGCTCTTTCCAGGGATGAGGACCAGGCACAGGTGCAGGCAGGGTGCGATTCCTGCAGTTACCCAGGAACATACACTGGAATAAACCCCAGGGCTTGTCCCATTATTGCCACTGCTGTTGTTGGTTTCATTTTTTTTTCCTGCCAAATAAATGCAGGGAGAAAAATCCACTCTTACGTTCTGGTTAATCAACTTTTGACTATTAGTAAATTGCTCCTTGGCAAAAACGCAGCAAGAGTTAGTTATCAGACCTACTCTTCTTTACCAAGAGAGGTCTTGGGTACTTAGTCATTCGCCTCTTCACAATCACACAGGCATGGTCTTCTGCGATTTTACAGCTCATGGGCACAATGCATTTAGCGCCACAGCTAAGACACTGCTCAGGATGCCGGAACCCCCAAGGAAGGCCCCAGTCCCGGCTCCACTTTGATCCCAGCTTTCTGCTACCAAGTACCCTGTGAGGTAGAAGGTGAGGCCTCAGGTGCCTAGGTCCCTGCCACCCAGGTGGGAGACCCAGCTTGAGCTCCTGGCTACTGGCTTCAACCCGGTCAAACCAGAGCCAGGGCAGGCATCTGGGCAGGCGAACCAGAGGATGGGGGATCTCCATCATCTCCGCCTTTCAAGCAAGAACTTTCACATTTCAGAAAAGTAATTAAATCAGAAACATCATTTTCATAAGATGGACAAAAATAACACATAGGTTTCAGTGTAAGAAGGATGTTTAACTACTATTACAGTACTCAACATTGATTGCCCAAGGGAACTACGAATATCTGGGCAATGAAATCTTTAAAAGAGTAGGGAGAGTTGATCCAGAATGATTCTAATACCAAAGAACTTTGCATTCAGCCTCTTTCCAGCTTCATCACCCTACGAGTTACCTAGCGGTTAACCAACTGCTCCAAGAACAGCAACTCTGATATCGAACACTGAGCTAAAGTTTGTCCCCTTGGGATTTAATAAACTAGTCCAATTTCTATACATCAATTCTTCCTGCAAGTCTGAAAAAAAAATAAAGATATGGAAGACCTTCTTGACACTCTTTATGGTTTAATCTAGAGACCTGCTTGTTACTAATCCAAGTAACTCACTCTAGGAAAGTTTCCTTTATGCACAGCAACAAAGTGCTTTGTCAAGTCCAATGGCAAAACAAGGGAGGCTATACGGATCAGCTGCTAAGTTTCCCCTCCCTTCAAATTGCTTTTAATTCACCACATTCCAGGTATTGCACAAAGAGCCAGGATCGACAAAGAACGAAGAAAACAGATGCAAGCCCAGAGGGGGCTTCCAGCCTGATGGGTACTACAGATGTGGACCCCATCACAATCCACATCCGTCTCAGCAGAGTTCAAAGGTGGGCCGATGCTGTGGTGAGGGTTAAGCCACCACCGCCACTGGCAAAGATGCCCGCTTCCCATGCATGAGTCGGTTCCAGCCCTGGCTGATCCACTTCCGATCCACCTCCCTGTTAATGTGTCTGGGAAAGCAGCAGCACATGACCCAAGTACTTGTGTTCCTGCCACCCACATGAAAGACCCGGATGAAGCTCCTAGTCTCAGCCTGACCCAGTCCTAGCCCCAGCCATTGTGGCCATTTGGGGAATGGACCAGTGAATAGAAGATCTATGTTTCTCTCTGTATAACTGCCTTGCAAACAAATCTTTAAAAAGGGTGACATTAAGAAAAAAAAGTGAGGTTCAAGGATTTGGATGGTAGCTTCATAAAACAGGAGACACCATGTGATCGCAAGAACTTGGTTCCCGAGTTTTAGGTAAGGAGTAGACATGAATCAGCAGGGACGCTGGCCCTGTCCCTAGAAATAGACACACCTGAACTACCCAGTGCCTATACTGGAGAGCAAGCAGTTGGACAGAGAACTCAGGTAATGAGGAAGCCTGGGACTCAAGTCCGGGACGAGGATGCTGAAGGCCAGGGATGACTGATGGAGGCAGCTCTGGCCGGAGGACACCCAAGGCTCCCAGGGAGGCGAGGGCTGGGCTGTGCGCTGAGGGGTGACTGACTACTCAGTGGCAAAGCAGAGAGAAAAACCGAGGCAGGGCGGGGCAGAGGACTCCCAGGAGGGAGAGGAGCACTGACAAACGCCCAGCGCCCACACATGGGAGGAAAGGCCAGCGCCCGTGGGGAGGATTTGGGTCTCCATCCTAACTCGGGGTGGGGAGCCTTTTTTCTGCTGAGGGCCATTTGGATATTTATAACGTCATCTGCAGGCCATACACAGTTAATTTAAAAATTAGCCTGATGTAGATTTCCTGAATCCCCAGACCACGTGATTCTGCAGACCTCATACAGGTGGTGGGCAGGACACTCGAGCTGGACCCCGCCCACCCCGGTACCTAAGCCGAGGCCACCAGAAGATGTACAGAAGAGTAACAAGGTCACATGCATGTTTTCAGAGGAACGCGCTGGCTCAGGGTGGGGTGGCAGGGATGTGAGAACCCCAAGATGCAGTGCAGGGGGAAGCAGCACATTCTCAAGGAGCGTCAGGAGGAAGGGGCAGGGATTGCACTGGGTGACCAAAATCTCATCAGGGCCTACTCAGCATCCAAGCCAGAGACAGTCGGAGCCAGCCGTGAGCACCAGAGAAGAGCACTGCCTGCTACAAACCGCCAACGAGGAGGACAAGAGGCACAGCACTGGGCCACCCTTCCTTTGAGACGTCCTTCAATAAAGGGGTCCAGGGACTGAAGGGGACCCTTACAGGGAACCTTTTTTCCCCCACCAGGAAACAGCACAGTTGGTTGAAGTTGTTGTATATGTGCAAATGTTGGCTATTTGGGTATGATGGCAAAAATTCACATTTGCCCAACTCTTAAGTCATGGCCTCAAAAAAAAAAAAAAAAAAGTAGCACACAAATACCACCTCTGCCTCAAAAGGGGATTATCCCAGCTGCTCTACTTCAATCACTCTGCCATCCAGCCAAGGAAACTGAGGCCCCAGGTCAGGTCACATCCCGTTTCCTGGGAATGTCTCCTTTCTCACAGTACACACACAACTTCTGGCTAACTACTTTCTGGAGCTCAATAACGTAGATGGGATTGTTTCCTCTTATTGGATGATGAGGAATCACAGGTATGCTAATGGTTTACTTAAACCAAACAGATTAAATACTGCAGGATTTTCTCAAGATGTTCTGGGGTTAAAGAATCTGCATGATAGAATCATGAAACTCCCATGATGGAATTAATAGTTAATAAGCAAGCGTGTAGGGAATGTTCCAAGGTGGTGAAAATATTCAGTTTTGCAGGGAATTACATGGATGTGTAGAACACTACAATGGTGTGTTTCAGTGTGTTGTTACACTTCAACTTTCAAAAAAAAAAAATGGGATGCAGACTCCAAAAGCCTGGAGTAAAGGAGACTTAACCTCACCAATATCAAGAAAAAGTGACCAGAAATGTGTGATTTATACCTATCCCAACACTCTCATACCAAGATAATCATGAATGGTTCTTAGAATAGCTTTAAAAATACTTTAAAGCTTTATGTCTTTAGAACGTGTGAATAAATTTAGTCCAATTCAAGCTAGAATCCACTAATAAAGCTATTTAATTTCTTCAAAAATATGTAACTGAGTCATGTTACAAAATAAAGATTAGTGCTTAGAATAATTTAGTGACTACTTTCTAGAAAGTGTAAATGAAGATATATCAAGAAAGTAATCAATGAGTTCACTCCTAGGAGCAATTCCAACCAAATTGGTTTATTCAAACAATCAGCTCACAGTTTATTTAAACCTGTTGACATACATGTAAGCTTCCAATAGTAGAATAAAGGTCATTTTTATTTTGGTTTTGAGTAGGAATCAAGTCAAATTTCTGCATAGACTAGCTACTTCAAAGACTAAATGATCTACACATTTTGAAAGTCTTTAGGATTTGTGAACAGAAAGTTACATATATACACACACACAAATTCAATTTATTGAGGCTACACTATACATTGCAAAACCAGAGTTTTCTTGGTCTCAAAGCCACAGTTTCAATCAAAAAGCTGACTGACCTCAATTCAAACCAGCCACAGGCAACTGTAATCTTGAGCTAAAAAAAAAAAAAATCAATTTATAACGGCTATTTCAAAGTTTGGAAACTCTATGGATACAAAATGAGACAGTAACAATAAGAGTTGCCAACATGTATACAACCCACCTGCCTCCTCCTTCCTAGTTAGATCATCTCAAGGTGTGTTTCCAGTTGATCTTAGCTTCTGTCATCATTTAACCCTCAATTTTGAGGTGCAGTGCCCTGGGCTTCCTGTTACTACATCTTGATATTCACAAATCATGACTCATTCTTAAGTCAGAGAAACTCATCAAAAATCCCAAATTTCACAGCACATAGGAACTCGAGTCTGTCAAGAGAACAACATTCTTAGAACATTACTTGAACCACTGAAGGAAAAACAAAAAAGTCCATGCAGAAATTATGTCAACCCATTGTTGAGTCAACACATTTATTAGATCAATAAATACAAGCTCTGTGTGTGGTAATTTTGGTTTTAGTCTAATTTTTAAAATGTGTTATGTGACGTGTTAGGTAGAAAAAAATTATAGGATAGTAAATACAGTGTGAACCAAGTAAGACTGTTCTATGTGTTTATATACACACACACTTTAAAATCTAGAAAAACATACATCAACATTGTAATAGTATGATAATGAGACATACTTAATTTTTATGTGGTTGTCTACATATTCCAAAGGCAATTCATGTTAACATTTTTAATAACAAAAAAAATCTTTCAAACTACTATCACATTAGTATATACCCTATAAATCAGTCGAAGACAAAGCAGAATTACAGGACTATCACCTAAGATCCCTTTGCCTGAAACTTAAAAGAACACCCCACTGAGTGGGCTCCTTCCAGCCCATCAGCCGTGTGTACAGGTTCAGGCCCTTAGGGAAAGGCCAGAGGCCTGTCACCAGGGCAGAGGCAGAATGCACAGAGCCTGGTTTTTAAGATTTAAAGGGGGGGGGGGGGGCAGCGCTGTAGTATAGTGGGTAAAGCTACCACCTGCAGTGCCAGAATCCCATATGGGCGCTGGTTCGTGACCAGACTACTTCACTTCCAATCTAGCTCTCTGCTATGGCCTGGAAAAGCAGATTATGGCCCAAAGTCCGTGGACCCCTGCACCCTAGAGCTTTAAGGATGGCAGGCTTCCGGCTTCAAATCTCAGCTCCAGCTGTTGCAGTCAACTGGGGAGTGAACCAGTGGATGGAAGACCTACCTCTCCTCCACTCTGTTTTAACCCTGACTAAATAATTTTTTTTAAAAAAAACGACTTAAAAGGAAGCCCCAGGGCTGGGAAACACACGGATGACAGAGTCCTACTCTCTAGGCTGGAAGGGAGCAAAGCTCTGCCTTAGTGAGCACTCACCCCCACTTAAAAAGACTCCTCCAGGAGTCCCATCCTTGCATGGTTTTTATTCTGCGTCTTGGGTTTGCCAACAGATGGTGCATTGCACTATTTCATGGCACCAAATCAGCCTTCTGACTCAGGTATCTAAGCGTAACTGGGGAAGACACACCACACAACATCCAGTATCTGACAGTGAAGAAGGATGCATTTTAATTGATATACACTGCCTGGAAGTCCCTTAAAACCACTTTCGGGAAGAGTCAGGTGCCAAAAAAATTGGTGCAAATACAAAATTGAATACATGATCTCAGAGTGACATTTACTGTGTCCTTATAGTTTCAGATTATTTAATGTTTTACATAAGAAAAAGGAACTCATTAATAAATATTTAGGTAATTTCAAAATGCAAATGGGGTTGAAAAATAACTGCTCTCCCCCATCTGAGCCACCACCACTCTGGTCCAAAATGCACTGATGTGAGCACGCGAGTCCATGAAGACACCGTGCCCGCAGAGGTTGCGAGGCAGGCTAACTCAGCTCACAGAGGGTCTGCCATCACTGCGCACCAGCATATGCCCCCCTTTATCACACATCAGTGACCAAAAGACAAGACAAAGTTCATGAGTGTTGTTACATACTAGCAGAAACATGCAACTCACCAAATGCCGCATTCATGGAATAAATGCATGTTCATCACCATCACCATGACTAAGGTAAATAAGAATTTCTCAATCTGGGCACTACTGACATTTTGGGTTTAAAAATTCTTTGGGGGTGGAGGGCTTCCTATGCATTGTGGGATGCTCACAGCATCCCTGGCATCTACCCACTATATACCAATAGCACCCTCCCCGACTTTAACAACCAGAATGTCTTGATAGTGTCATCTGTCTCCCGAGAGGCAAAAAGCAACTTCCGGTTGACAACCATACACAGAAATGAACTGTACGGGGGCCGGTGCTGTGGCATAGAGGATAAAGCTGCCACCTGCAGTGCCAGCATCCCATCTAGGCACCAGTTCAAGTCCCAGCTGCTCCACTTCTGATCCCACTCCCTGCTGATGCACTTGGGAAAATGGCTGAAGATGGCCCAAGTGCTTGGGCCCCTACACCTACGTGGGAGACCTAGAGGAAGCTCCTGGTTTGGCTGGGCCCAGCCCTGGTCATTGTGGCCACTTGGGAAGTGAACCAGCAGATATACGATCTCTTTCTCGGTTTCTCCCGCTTTCTCTCTTTCTCTATATCTCTACTTTTCAAATAAAATCCTTTAAAAAAATGAGAAGTGGTTAACATCATCTATAGCGTGTCTATAAACCAATAAAATGAATAACCAACTTAAAAATAAGCAAATGGCAATCAAACATAATTAAAAGAAAAAAAAAAAACCCGTATGTATCCCAAATAACAACTTGCTGGGAAGGAGGATTCCAGGGACCTCCGTTTTCTTCAAATGAAACACACATGAGAGTATTTACAACCGCCATCCTTAACGCTCCAGCAGAGTGTCAGCTCTCTTTACCGAATGTCATTTCTGTCCTCCTGCTGCAGCCCTGGATGCCACCGTTTCCTGAGCACCTACTCTGTGCCAGGCATGGCGTTAGGGACATCCTGTGCTCATGCCCACTGACTCACACCCTGGGCTGTTTTTAGGACACACTCTGCCACTGTAAGAGAAATGGCCACACCTTCAGAACCCCCCGAGGGGCACCACGTCCTTGTCAATGACGGGGCCCTGTGGTTTCGATCGGGTTCCTTGAAATTCTTTATCCTTTTTAGTAACTACACATTTCTAGAGAACATTTAAAGGTTTAAAAAAAATAGCCAGAAGGCCTTTGCTATATTTGGCATAGAAAGGCCATCACTTTTCATCCTCAGCGGCTGGGCAGTCGGGGTCATTACTGGAAACTGAAGAGCACTTAGGGACCGTCTGCTCCACCATCTGACCCGCAAGGCCTCCTGTAACACACTTTGTAGTTTTATAATTCTATAAATTCAAACTCCTAACTGATCTTTCCCAAACAAATGTGTGCCAGAGAGATCAGAGCAGGAAGGCTCAGAAATCGATTTAACTCATCAGCAGATGCCCGGAACACACCGGGACCGCAGCAACCCCTTCCAGTCCCGATTGGCCCTGGCCCCCCAACAAAGACTGAAGCCCACAGATGGAAGAGGGTGGGCGTGTCTGAGCAGCCAGGGCCAGGGAACCTGCCTTCCCCCCAACACACACACACACACACACACACAAAGCAAACCCTGCAGGTCTCAACTCCAAAATGGCCAAAGGGGCTTCAAAATTTACAGGATGCTGCCCTGCAGAGGCTGGCCGGGCAGCCGCCCCCCTAAGCAAACAGCCCTCCCTGGGCTCCCTCCCCAGCGCTGGGCTCCCCAGGCTGATGGAGGCTGCACAAAACCCCTCCTGTGCCGAGCAGCGGAAACTCCTAATGAGATTAGTTGGTGTGTGTGCAGACATTACTTAGCAATGACTAAAGGGGCTCTCTCTTCCTGCGGCAGCCAGTGGAAAATTCAGGGAACTTTTTCCCCTGCAGCAGCAGAATCCCTTTAACCCTCTCCCCAGCCAACTCCAACAACAACCCGGCCTCCCCCCACCCCAACCCCGGCCCCTCGACCCGGGCTGGGGGTGGGAGGGGGGGACTAGGCAGAGTTAAAGAACGGCTGGGGGCTTTCAAAGGAGGCTGGATGGGAGGGGGCTGGCGGGGAAGGGGCGGGGGCCCCTCGAACACTACAAAGGAAACTGTAAAAGGCACAAATACATAAACCTGAGAAGGAGCAAACCACAGTTTCTTTGTGAGCTCCTCCAGTGAGTCATTTTCAAGACGCTGTCGGCTGCCAGTTTCAAAGCGGAAGCGCATGGCAATTAGTCTTGCTGTTTCCAGACAAGCCAGAAACTCTCCCGACACTCGTTTTTTTTTTTTTCTAAAAAAGCCCCTTTTGCAGTTTCTTAAATCCCATTTCTCGCCCCCACCCCCACCCGCCGCCTAACGACACCAGCTCCCCGGGATGATTCGGTTCAGAAAACACACAGCCAAGACCTTTAAAAAAAAAATCCCCTTCCCCCAAATCCTAACCCCCCTGCCCAAAGTTACAGTCACATCATGGGCCGCCTTCCAGCTCCAAGCCAGACCCCTCTCTGGCCGGGTCCTTCTCCAAAACCGTGTCAAGGCTCCACTGGCGTTTAAATGTCCGCCTGGGCTTGCGCCTGGGGCGGCGACCCGGACGGGGGTCACCTGCTTGGCCGCTGCCCCCTGCCCCACCGAGTCCCCTCCCGCTCCATCCCTGTCTGCCTCCCTCCTCGGGTCCGAGCACCCGCGCGCTCTGTCCTCCCCGGCACTGGAAGGTCAGTCACGGTCCAGCGTCCAGGCACGCAACCCACCCCGCGCCCGGCTCCCCGCTCCTTGTAGGGACCCGAGGACCGCCGGGCCCCGCTCCCCGTACCCGCAGCCTTGGGGGCCGGGAGCCACTGGCGCAGAGTAGACCCCGTGCTGCCCCGGCGGCACGGGCGCAGCAGCAGCATCCCCGAGGCGCCCTCGGCCCGCGGGCCACCCCGCAGCGCCCACCCGCGCCCCACCCCCACCCGCAGGGAAGAGGCGAAGCAGCCACCCCGGAGCAAACTTTGCAGGAGTGCGCGCAACAGGCGGAGCCCCGATGCCTACCCAGACGCGGGGGAGCCTTCAGGAGCCGTCTTCGGGGCAAGGTCTAGGAGGACCCGGGCGAAAGCCCCCGACTTGCCATGCTGACAGGCGTCTGCAGACGCTCTGTTGCTCTTGTAATGAGATCCTGATTTTTCCCCCTTTTTTTTTCTTTCTCTCGCTCCTCTTTTTTTCACCCCCCCCCCTTCTGGTGTGTGTGAGAGCAGGAAGTTGGAGCAGTCAGGCCGAGCCGGCTCACTTCCTTTCCTGCATTATTCCCCAGGCGGTGTGCAGGCTGTGTAAACAGGCTTTTCCGCCCCGCGCCGCGCGCCCCGGCCGCGGCTGTGCGCCGGGGCTGCCCGCCGAGGCCCGCGCATTCCCGCCGCCCCGGGCCCGCACGCCCCACGCCGCCCGCGCGCCCCCGCCCGCCGCCGGCTGCGCTTCCTGCTCAGCCACCCCCGGGGAGGAGCCTCCGGGGGTGGGGATCCCTGCTCGCCCGCTGGGGTGGAGGGGGGGGCGTCCCTGCGCTGGGGACCAGGGCGGCGGGGTCGTGCCCAGCCCCCGGCTTGGGAGTGGCGCGCCCCGGGGCGGAGAGACCCCTGACCTCGCGGACTGGGATGGAAGAGTCTGGGGGCGAGTGGGCGTGGGGAGCGGGGTCCAGGGTCAGGGCGTGAGGGCCGTGGAGAAGATGTCGGGCGAGCAGGAGGAGGCACTGTTTCCGTCTGGGGGCCGGGGATGAACACAGTTCCTGTCTGGGTTGTTTTTTTTTTTTTTTTTTTTTAAGCCAGCTCTCAGATTGGGGGGCCTACTTTGGGGGAAAAGAATGAGGAGCCATAAACTGGAAGCCGGATTCTCCATCAGAGACCTTTCTGGCCAATCCCCCAGGGCCCTGCGGTGACCACCGCGGGCCCAGTGACCCAGGCCTCCGCAGAACCGGACTCCACACCCCAGCTCTCTTCGTAGCCTCCAGCTGGAGCGAGGCTCATGCACTACCCTGAAGTTTGAGACTGGCCAAGGGGGATGCCGCTCACCCCCAAGCCCTAGGCGCCAACCTCACCCGCTCACCTGGAAACCGCCAAGCGCCATGCCCCCACTCCTTAGACGGGCAAACTCCGCGACCTGCAGATGTAAAGGCAGACCCACGCCTGGACCAGGACGCACAGCGGCTGACCTGAGGGGCTTGTTAAACCCTAGTTGCAGGGCCCCACCTCCGAAGTCCCTGATTGAATCGCCTGGGGTGTTTCTCATCACCTGGAGGGTGTTTTGAAAACGATCCAACCTTAGTCAGCCCACATCAATTAAGACAGATTGTCCGCGGACAAGGCCCTAGCTCTTTGCAAAGGACCACATAATATTTCCACCACCGTGTTTATATTTTTGCAGCCTCCTTGAAAGGTTGTTGACAAATCTCTCACTTCTATCAAACGTGACCTTCTAGAAGGCAGGGCCAGTGCAGCGACTAGAGTTAGTACCGCCCCACCCCCAAGTGTCAATCAGAGGACCACGGGGCAGGTCTAGAGTTTTTGGCTGGTGTGGATAGCTCGCGGAGGTGGGGGGCTGAGTCAGTCCCCTAGACCTCAGGTAAGGAGAGATGGGGGGTGGTCAGAGGTGAGGTGGGAGGGTGGAGCAGGACAAGGTATGGGAATGAGGGCTGTTTATCAACCTCTGATTTTCCACGGCTCATTTTCCACTTTGGAGATTATCATTTTAAATCCCTACTTGGCTTCCCCTGTCACTCAGCAGACCTGATACTGTGTCCCTGTGTGATCCAGCTGTCTGTGGACTGAGAATGTAAACTTACTTTATCAAATCTCACACACACATGCACACACAATTAGGAACCTAGGTTACTTGATTTTAGTATATGCTTGAAAGAAAGCAGTCTGAAAAGGCTACACACTGTATGATTCTACCTATACAACATTCTGCAAAAGGCAAAAACTGTGGGACTGTCAAAGGACGAATGCGTGGGGCCAGCATTTGGTACGGCAGAAAGATGCTGCTGGGGTGCCCACAGCCCGTATCAGAGAGCCCAGTTCCAGCCTGGTTCCTTTTCCTATCCAGCTTCCTGCTAAGGCACCCCCTGACAGGCAGCTGTGATGGCTCCAGGAGTTGGGTCCTTGGCACCCACATAGGAGACCTGGACTGAGTTCCAGGCTCCTGGCTCAGCCTTGGTTGTTTGTGGGCATTTGGGGAGTGAACCAGAAGATGGAAGAGGTCTGTCTGTCTCTCACTAGCTCTGCCTTTCAAATAAATAAAACTTTTTTTTTTTTTAAAGATGTTTGGCAGTGGTTTGGGAGGGAGCATGACCCAGCAGCACACAGGACTTTCTGGGTGGGCAGGGAACTACTCGGTATGATGCTGTCATGGTAGAATCAGGTGTAGCTGCCACTGGCAGAGCCCCAGCCTGTGGGCCATCAAGAGTGAACCTGGAGATAAACTATGGACTGAGAGATAACAAGTTGTCAATTTAGCTTCCTTATCTGTAAGGCAGGTGTCAGCCTGGGAGGGGATGCTGATACTGGGGAGGCTGTGCACATGTGGGGCTAGGGACAGACTCCACTCACTTTTGCTGTGAGCAGAGCACTGTCTTAGAAAATCAAGTCTTGTACTTTCATGTATCTGAGAGAGGGGAGAGAAAGAGAGAGGCTGCTCATCTGATGGTTTACTCCCCAAGTGCCCGCAAAAGGCCAGGGCTGGGCTGGGCTGTGCAGAAGCCAGAAGGTTGGAACTCAATCCAGCTCTGCCATGTGGGCAGCAGGGACCCCACTACTTGAGCCATCACTGCTGCCTCCTAAGGTGCACATTAGTAGGAAGCTGGAATCTGAAACAGAGCCGGGACTCAAACCTAGGCACTTTGATATGGGAGGTGGGCGCCCGCCCCAATCAGCATCTTAACCAGAAAGCCAAATGCCTACTCCTGAAGTCTTGCTTTTTTTCTTAAAAAGACCATATGCCCAAGCCAAACATAAGTAAGGTTTAAGTCACTAGCAATTCTGCCTTTTGTTTTTTCTTTCAGAAATCTTTGTAGAATCCCTCTGTGAAAGGGAGTGGAGGTGTGCACATGTTTATCCAGCAGTCTGATTGGTTGGAAGAAATACACGTATAAAGCACTGTTGAATGCTTTGGGGCAGCCTTAGGGTTTCCCAGCCCATGGGAAGCCCTCTGAAGTTCCTCTGATGTTCTGTATCATCCACACCACTGCTCTCTGCTCTTCATGTGAATGAATAATTCAGAGAACTCTGCTCTTGCCCAGAGCACCGGGAATAGCTTTTACTTTCAGCGTCTGCAGCTTCTGTCCCTTTGCATTCTAAGAGAAACTGCTGTTGTTTTCCACTCTGTCCTTCCTACTCTCCAAAAGCTGCCAAGGCAGTGGTGATGGCTCATGTAACTGGGTTCTCAGCCACCCATCAGGGAGATCTGGATTAAGTTCCTGCCTCCTAGCTCTGGCTCCAGCTCGGCCTCAACCATCGCAGGCATTTGGGTAGTGAACCAGAGAAAGGAAGACAACATATTCTGCCCCCCACACATACCTCAATAAATAAATTAAAAGGTTTTTAAGACACTGAAGAGCTGTGGAATCTATTGGTGCATGATCCATGCTTTTGCTGTAAAGCATTCAGGAGTTAGGACTCTGAGCTGTGAGATTACTTCCCGAGCCCTTTATAGCAGAGGACAGGGTCTACAATCACACAGTGAGATTCTCTCTGCTTTGACACCAACAGCTGAGAGCTCACCAGCAATGATGCACAAAAGCTGTGATGTATTGGAAGTGCCTGGGTGAGAGTGGGGGAGAGTCAGCCCAACTAAACCCAATGAATCAAGAAGGGAAGGGGGGTGGGAGCTGGTCCTGTGCCGTAGCGGGTAAAGCCATTGCCTGCAGTGCCAGAATCCCATATGGGCACCGGTTCATGTTCCGGCTGCTCCACGTCCCATTCAGCTCCCTGCTAATGGCCTGGGAAAAGTAGCAGAAGATGTCCAAGTGCTTTGGCCCCTGCTACCATGGAAGAAGCTCCTGGCTCCTGGGCCATTGTGACTCTCTGGGAGTGAATCAGTGGATGGAAGATCTCTCTGTAATTCTGAATTTCAAATAAATAAGGAAATATTTTTTTTTAATTTTTTTTTTGTTTTTTTTTTTTTTTTTGACAGGCAGAGTGGACAGTGAGAGAGACAGAGAGAAAGGTCTTCCGTTGCCGTTGGTTCACCCTCCAATGGCCGCCACAGACGGCGCGCTGCGGCCGGTGCACCGCGCTCGTCCGATGGCAGGAGCCAGGAGCCAGGTGCTTTTCCTGGTCTCCCCATGGGGTGCAGGGCCCAAGCATCTGGGCCATCCTCCACTGCACTCCCGGGCCACAGCAGAGGGCTGGCCTGGAAGAGGGGCAACCGGGACAGAATCCGGCGCCCCGACCGGGACTAGAACCCGGTGTGCCGGCGCCGCAAGGTGGAGGATTAGCCTGTTGAGCCACGGCGCCGGCCAATAAGGAAATATTTTAAAAAGGAGGTTGGGAGTGGCTTGGGGAGGGGGAAGAGGACTCAAAAAGAAAATCAAAACCCTGGTTCCAAAAGATGGTGTGTATATGTCAGCTTATGCTGGGCTCGGACTGTGTAACAAACAACTCCAAAACATGGTCATGTCCTGGAACAAGCCAGTGTGCATGGCTGGGCCTGGCTGGGCCTGGCTTCCCTCCGCTGGCTGAGTGCACATCTGCTTCATATAACCTCTCATCCAGGGACCTGGCTGAAGGAGCAGACACTACGTGGGACATGTGGTTCTCCAGGAGAATAGGAACCCAAGAGGAGTGAGTGGAAATCCATGATGCCTATTGAAAGCCCTGCTTGGGATCAGCTGGCTTTCACTTCTGCTCACGCTGCACTGGGGAAACCAAATCATGGCCAAGGGTAATGGGGAGAAGGACAGGGAGGGAAGAGAGAATTGTGAGCAAGTAACTGGCTGAGCACAAGAGAAAATGGATGCTGGGTCTACACAAACAACAGTTCGCACAGGCTCCTCGCAATTTAACATCCCACGGTGATAACAGAATGAGAGGCTGTGACAAGTGCAGGAGAAGAAAATGGGTTTTAGAATAAGCCAAACTAACATATTCTAGTTCAGGATAGAATAAACAATATTTGAGACTTATGAGCTGGTGATTTTTTGGGAGAAAGTCAAAAGTGACTTGGCATCGCCACTTTGAAGACTGCTTCAATCCAGGCGCTGGGGTAGGGGCTGGAAATGGACACCCAAAGCTGGACAGGCAGGCAGGCCCCTCTGGAGGTGGAGAGTACACAGGGGTCTTCAAAAAGTTCATAAAAAGGAAACCGGCGTTCAGCTCATACCCCACATCCGAGTTGCCTGGGCTCAATGACCAGCTCCGGCTCCTGATTCCAGCTTTCTACCGACACAGACCCCGGGGGGCCAGGATGATGGCTCAAGTAACTGGTGCCCTGCCTCCCATGTGGGAGACTTGGATTACAGTCTCAGCTCCTGGTTCTGGCCTGGGCTCAGGCCCGGTTCAGCCCTGGCTGTTGTGAGCATTTGCAGAGTGAACCAGTAGATGGGGGCTGTCTTCTTGCCATCCAAACGAATAAATTAAAATTTTAACATTTGTGGAAAATGTATTCTATGAAAAAACTATGCAAGGATTTCATTTTTACATCAAATTAAACTTATCTTTTAATTCCATGTTTCCATAACTTTGAAATACCCTTGCAAACATTTTCAATTGGGATTTTGGGGGGTCAGCTCCTTACCTGAGTTGTTCTAGCTCTGTAACTAAATCATTCACCATCTAAGCCTGCATGAGCACCAGTTTTGACTGATTTTCCATGTGAATGCTAACATGACATTAAAACAACATACATTGTGGACTATGGTTCTGAAATGTCCATGATTTTCACTTAAAGACGTATTTTAAAGAAATTTCTAGACTTACAGGCAGACCGCTCTCCCTTTCGTGTTGTCAGAGGCATCTCACTGGGAACACCTGGAAAACAAACGTTTGCTTCCACCCTTTCTGCCCTCAGACTGGCCAAACATAAGCCAGAGGTTGGCCGACCACCACTCACAGTGCACTACCTGTTTCTATATGACTTCTGAGTGAACAGGACTTACTTTTGCTTTTCCTTTTGAACTGCAGTAAATGCAAATAATAAAATTTCCCCTCTTAACCATTGCTAAATGTACAGTTGAGTCATGCTAAGTAGGTTTGCTTTGTTATGAAAGCCATCACCAGAAATTCTTCATCTTTGTAAAACTGAAACTCGTACCCTTGAAAGAGCCCCCTCCCCCCCATTTCCCCCAGACTCTGGAAACCATCACTCAACTTTTTGCTTCTGGGAATTGTACTAGATGCTTCATTTCAATGGAAATGTGTGATATTTATCTTTTTGTGTGTGTGTCTGGATTATTTCACTCGGCTTGATGTGCTCAAGCTTTAAGTCTCAATGATGCTCCCTTGTACGTACATACATTTTGGGGAACATTGGAGTTACTTCCACCTCTTGGTTATTGTGAATATCATGAATTTACATTAAAATATTTAGTTACTTGAGAGAGAGAGAAAGCTTTCATTCACTGGTTCATTCCCCATATAGCCACAATATCCAGAACTAGGCCAGTCTGAAACCAGGAGCCTGGAACTCAATCCACGTCTTCCACATGATGGGACAGGATCCAGGTGCTTCAGCCATCACCCCCGGCCTCCCAGGGTGTACATCAGCAGGAAGCTAGAATCAGAAGTGGAGGTGGGACTCAAATCGAGGTACTGCAGTGTGCGTTATGGGCATCCCAAAAGGCATTTTAACCACTGAGCCAAACGCCTGCCCCAGAACCTTGGATTCTAGTTCCAACCCCGTTTACTTGTATGACCTTGAGCCTATAAATCTCTTAGCATCTCTGCTCCTTGGTTGTATCAAATGTAATACAGGCTCAATATTATTAGAGAACAACTCAATTAACCTATTCAATGGCCCTTTTTAGACTGTGAGGCATTATACATTTTTTTCTAGTGATTATTTTTGCTCCTTAGGCATTCATGGATTTACTCCAGAAACACATATTGCCGTGAGGAGAGGTATGACAGTGACATTGTGAAGTCTCTCCCTCTTAAAGAACAGTACTGGCACAAGGGATGCAAGGAGATGATGCTCCCCTTCATCCCACTCAAGCATCTTCTATCCTTAGTGGATCCACAGCAGCCTACAGAAATGGGTTCATTCAAAGCTAGTTGAATGGCATGAGACCACCCCAGACCCTTCCCCTCCAAACCCCAGTCGGGGGTTGCCAGAGCAACCTGCTGAAGCATTTCTCTTCTCCCCATCATTGGTTACAAAGGTGGCCTCACTAGCCTATGGGTACACATGAAGCCCCACGACCACAAATACCCCAGTTAGGACCTTGGATAATGTCTACCTGCTCATGTGGGAACCCCATATCTGCTCTTCCCCCAAC